>JARFIX010000015.1:4878463-7317695 GCA_036346125.1 Lycocerus yunnanus
TACGACGAATATCACCCTGGCTCCTGCGAATTTTCGGATGATTCCTCCGAAGATTAATAGATAAAAATAAGATTTTTGATTTTTAGTACACAGCTTGATATATTATAATTTTAATTTATATATAGTATTTTTGTTATCCCTATATCCACAGATACCAATAAGAAAATTACTAGACCCTTCAGCCGTACCCATAAAATATGAAAAAGACGATATTTTCAAAGTAGATTTTCTCGGCAACGGGTGAATATCGCGCTCTAATATTTTGGCCCGCTTCATTTCTAGTCATAACCTGCTCGTAAAACAAAAATCAAGCAAATCGGTGAGGGTAAGGTCGGTGGTCTCCTTGTTAGTACTAAAGATTACCAGACGGAAAATGAAAAGGTATTGATGGAAGAAGGGAGCGTTTAAGTATTACGTAAACACACTTGCAATGATTGTAGACCTTCGCCTCTCTGTATAAGTAAAAATAAGAAAATTGCGAATCCCTCCCCAAAGTATAAAACGTAAGAAATTTTTTCAAAACTTTTATTAAATTAAAAAAATTAAGTTATTTTTAAGATTCAAGTATTATTCTTTAAAATTAAAAACCCATACTTTCAATTGAGAATCGAAAGTATTTGCTTTAAAATCAAATAAATTGAAAGATTAGCAAATTCTGCACCTTCAAAAATTGCTTTTCATTTGTAACTTTCAAATCAAAAGTAAAAACAATCAACTTACAGAAATAAACTCGATCTCATCATAATAATGTCATAAAAAAAATGACAAAAGTGTCACAAACAGACTAATAACATACAGGCCCGTAGCCAGGGGGGCACCTGGGGACAAATGAAATCCTGGCTATGGACCTGTGAGTAAGGTTTATTATAGCGCTTTGGTTTTCTTGAGAACGATGACATATCCGGGGAATTCATAATCCTCTCTCCCTTAGATTCTCGCTCATTGCTTTATATTATGACAAATTATGCTGGGGAATTCATAATTCTCTCCCCAGATTCTCGCTCACTTCTTTATATTTCTTGTGCTAAAACCTTCACTACTAATCGCTTAATATTGAAGACCATAAGTTTGCAAATTTATCTATCACAGTTTGAGTGTACCTGGGGGGTGCTCCACACCCCAGACCCCGGTCTCTCAAAGTATGGTTTATAATTTGGCTAATTGGGATATTAGTTACTTGTTATATTGTGACTTGTTATAGTTACGATTAATTAGTTTTTCTACAGATTTTTCTAGATCGGTTATGCTGATATTTTATTTTTAATAAAGGATAAACTGCACAAACCGGGGGGTCTGGGGGTGTGGAACACCCTCCAGTGCCTCACTGTTGAAAGGCAAAACATTCAACGTTTACAGATTATGAGTAGGGTTTATTATAGCGCTTTGATTTTCTTGAGAACGATAACATATTATCTTGGGGAATTCATAATGCTCTCTCCCCAGATTTTCGCTTACTGCTTTATATTTTTTTTGCTAAAAACTGTCACCATTAATCGCTTAATGCTGAAGACCATTAATTTGCAAATTTATCTATCACAGTTTGAGTGTATCTGGGGGTTGTAAGTAAACATAAGTAAGCAAACATTGAATGGTAAAACATTGAATGTTTTACTTATCAACAGTGAGGCACTGGAGGTGTTCCACACCCCAGACCCCCGGTCTCTAGAAGTATGGTTTATATGTAACTTGGGCTAATTGGGATATTAGTTACTTGAGCGTGATTTGTTAAAGTTAGGATTAATTAGTTTTTCTAAATATCTTTCTAGATCGCTTATGCTGATATCTTCAATTTATTTCTAATAAAAAATAAACTGAACAAACCGGGGGGTCTGGGGGGTGTGGAACACCCTCCAGTGCCTCACTGTTGATAAGCAAAACATTCAATATTTACAGATTATGAGTAAGCAGGCCCATAGCCAGGGGGCACGACCCTCCGCGCAATTTTAAAAAATTCTTTTGGAAGTAAAAATTTGAATTTTGAAAATAAATAGATGTAAATTCTGGCAAAAAATTGAAAATAATTTATTGTCCACAAACTCCGTATCTAAGTTTCTACATCTTTAACAACTGGTAGCTCATCTTCGCTAGTCGGGATTTTTATCTTTTTAATTTTTGTAATTTATTTTTCCCGCTTTCTTTTTCAGCAAAAGTAAGAAACAATTACCTCCACCCCCCGGCCCCTAAACCTGCTCACGTAGTACTTCAACGCTCGCGAAGTTACGGAATTGAAAACAGTCAATAACATGTTTGCATTACATTTTTAAAACTTGAAGCTTTTTTTTCGAAAATTGTATTTTCTTTAAAAAAATTTTGATTTTGCGGTATATTTGCCTGAAATTTCTCCTGACTACCGACAAATTTCATGCTAGTAGCCTACACCATGAGCGTTCATGTGATCGCCCACTGAATTTCAGCTGCAAAATATTGATTTTGAAAATAAAATCAAGTTTATTTTTAGAGATTTAAAAATTTAAATTTTTAATTACAAGACAAATAATATAAATGCAACAATAAAACGGGTATAAGGGTAGCGTAAATTCAATAATGGTAAATTTTTAAGGAACTTAAATCTTCAATTGTAAATACAATAGATTTGTGTAGTCAGAAGTAATATAAATAACCATGGTTAGTTATTATACCATGATAAATAATGTTAAAAAAATATATCATGGGTATCATAAAATTGGGGGTTAACATATATAAAATTAATAAAAAATTTTTTATACATCCAACTCTTTTACTCTTTTTTTCATAGGATAACTTTATTATATGTTAAATAAAATATTTTAAAAGTTTAAAATATGTCAAAGATGTTTCCTATAACTTTATTATAGGAAACATCTTTTATTACACGTATCTACCGTGTAAAAAAGAATTGAGCTTATAGTCAAACCTGTTTTTATGCGGTTTTATATGTGGAATGTATATCTGCTATTTTTTTGTGCGGCATATAATAAAATTTTATCAAATGCATAAAATATGAAATATTGTTTTCAAGGGATTCTTTTTATGCGGTTCCTAATCCAAGGTTTGAGTGTACTTGAGTGTAATTGAGGTTTTAAAAATTATAAGCCTGAGTCAAGGGATTCTTCTTCACCAGCCTGCATTCGCCAACTCCTGGACATAGGCCTCTCCAGTTACCTCAAACCTCTCTGTAAAGGATTGGTTTGGTTTTTCTGAGAGGTCCTGGCAGTTACACGCCTCGCTTGCCGAACGTGTTAGCGCGGAAGACGGTCAGAATAAATTTATTACCCGCCCGAATTCGAACCAGGGCGCTCGGCTTTTGTATTTTGTATTTTTCATTATAAATCTGGGTATGAGAAGATCAATTCCACGTTTATCGTTCACAAGGTCGAAACCGCGGTCATCCAGTAGGATATTTGTAGAAATTATAATTTTTGTTTGCTATTTTTTTCATTCGACTATGTTGCTGAATACGGCCCTGCTGTTTGAATGTTTTTGTTGGCAATGTGTTGTATAAAGATATCTACTTGTTAGATTACACTGGGGTATCGCCTCAATTATATATTCTTTTCTAATTTATAATAATTTAAGTCCATTATGTTTGTAATTTTTTTTTGCTTTCCTCCTTATGGAGCAAAACGGCTATTTTCAACTCAAGCTATCTCCAAAAGGTAAAAAAAAATGTTTCAGGCATGTACGAACTACACACGTATGCAAACCACACCCTCACACTAGGGGTTGAAATAAACCGCACCGCGATAAAATTCTTCACCGAAACCACTACGCGAGATCCACTCACCAAAAATGTTGAAAATACACGTAACTCAATTTAAAAACATTCTATGGACGCCTATGGCCTATATATAAATATTAAACTATACAGAACTATCTATCAACTTCCTTTCTGGATGAAATTATTCTGACATCGAATGTTTAAATTATAGAAAGAGTTTTATTTGAAAAAATCCTCCACCAATAGGAGTAAAAAATAAGTTTTAAAAGTAAAACATTTTATTCAATTTTATACCTACTTTCTGTGGATTTGTGATTTAATCCTTACACAGGAAATACTGCAAAAACCATAAGAAATGCGACAAAATTATAGTATATCAAATTATTGTTAAAAATTAAAAAACACGCACTTTTTAAGCAATAGGAACTTTGGTTTTATAAATTTCACAATATAAATTAAATTTGACTATTTTGATATGTCAAAGTAATTTGTAGACAATTATTTTTCCAAGGGTAATCGTAAGTGTTTAAAAAGTGCTTAATTTTTAATTGAATAATTTAGAAGTACATTTTAAGTGTTGGGTATCTTGAGACGCGGAAGAAAAATACACATACGTATGCAGTGGCGTGCTCAAGGGAATCCTAAGTAGACGCTAGATCCCTCAACCCTCAACAATATTAGCTTCCTAAGTGAAACACTTCGTACAATTTGGATGGATAATAAATTATAAAATTTGTTACTGTCATTCATTCATATTCAGTACATTTTTAAAATCATCAAATCCAATTATTGTAAAACTAAACAGGAAAAAACAGGATACATTTAAAAGTTTAAAAAAATATTTTTTGAGGTTGTGCTTATTATTTTTTTAGCCGGTAAACCGAAAATCAGTGCTGGATCAGCTTTGATTCCAAACTTTGAATCTAATTGCGTTATCTACTCGCGCTGACGTGACACCAGGAATATTATCCACAGGTCCAGGCGCGTGTTTGACCTGAATTTCTGGTTTCATTTGCAAAGTTCTTTTTTATTAAATTACAAGTTTGTTTGTGAGGAAATTATTTTTTTCGCTTTGCAAGATTCTGGATGTAGCATCTCCTGATGTGCAGCTATAGAAAGTCTTAGTATTAAAAATAAAATTCAGAAGTACTCGGCAAATATTCCTTTCCTTTTGCAAAGACCAACTTTTCCATCTGCATATGAATAGATAGATTATGTATAGGTAAAAATGCAGTAAAAGTTATATGCAACCCCATTACAAGATGGCGATATGGAATGAAAATTGAAAGGAACGGATTAAAATATTCCGAGAACAAAAATAAAATTATTCACTGCCTTAAGGCATATAAAGAACCTTTCACTGACCAAATTAAGAAGGTAGTAAGTGAAAGAATTAATTATCGAAAAGGCTGTGTCGAGGATTTTCTCGAATAATCTAAAATAAGGTAGTTCCAACTTTGTTTCAATAATATTTATTAAATATTTATATTCGCAGTTAGTAGGCTCGAGTTCGAATCCAGATTAAGGAACATTTTTTTTCGCACATCATCTCGCTAAACGTGGATTTAAGGATTTAATAAAAGAACTTATCATAATGCTCTTACAAAAGTTGGCGAATATTGATTTTGTCTTCAAAAGTTTATTGAGTACCTACCTGGTGGTAACTGTTAGTGACGGATATACACTGAGCTACCTACAGGAAATAGGGGGCTCTTGGTATTATAAAATGATTTATTTACTTACGTGTGCATGTTTCACAAAATTTTCAATTTATTTCATACAGAAATAATGAATACTTTGCTAGGTACCATAAATTAATAAAAAGGTTTTGAATTCTTACAAAAATTATTTTTGCTGCAGTTTGTTTGGTGTTTTGGTTTCGAACCGCGACCGGTTGTCGTGCGTAGAATTAATGAACGTGCAACAACCATCGGCATTTTATTTTTATGAAAATGAAAGATTAACCTAATATCAATAACAATAATACCAATAAAACAGGTTCGATAATTAATACGGTTAATTATTTATCCTGATATTACAGTAAATGACCATTAAGTAAGGTTTTCTTTTAATTATGTTTTCGTAAATTCTCTCAGTCCCAAAAGGTAATAAATTACTTTTGTATTATAAAAATTCTGCTGCCTTGCCCTATAGTCAAGTTTTATGATCCACGGGGGTTGAATGAGTGAGGAGTGACCGCACATTGAAACACGGAAATACTAGCGCAGCAGAAACTCATTTATTTCAGTATTTCAGTAATATAAAAGCTATTCATACGAAATACTCAAGAAATTTGTTTTTCAATTACTAAGCCGACAATTAAAATCTGTAATGAAAAAAATAAAATATCCATCAAAGCAAGACATTTTAAAAATTTCGTTTAGAAGTTTGAATTTATAGAATCTTGGGGTAAGTTTTTTGTTTATCCGTATAATATATGATAATATTAACACATAATCAATAAACTACACTACTAGACAACGCCGTCAACATTATACACGTCCAGGGTCTATTTCTCCCCGTGATCGAACTACCCTCGTCATGTTCATCTTAATCGCTCGGCGTGGTTTTGTTTTAATCCCCTATTTGACCTTTAAACGATTACATCGCACTTACTATTAGCCTTTGTTATATCTCTTCTTTTCATCTTTTTAACGGTTTATCGCAATTGGACATTCACTAGGTACATTCCGCACCATCGCGGCCCAGCAGTTTTAAACAAAAATTTAACAGAATCAGATAATTACAAAACAGATGAAAATTTGTATAGGAACAAAACTTTTTAAGCTTATAGATGATATAACTTTCTGTACTTCCTAGGGGATGAAATTAATGACCAGACCAGTGGCGTAACAGTACAGTCACCGGCTTGTGCTCCACAGTCGAACACTCCCCTTTCCCCAGTAATGTCGCAATTTTAAATGCCTTATAAAATTTACTTTTTTTAAATTCAGATAATCTGCTTTTTATTAAAAAAATTTTCATCGCTTTAATATTCGCACAATATTAGATACCTACATGATTTGTTCTAGCAATTTCATTTTTTATTGCAATTAATCGATAAAGTAATGTTTGTTCACCATGGTGCTTCCCATTTTAAATTGTTTAACGTAAATTAAATTAATTGAGACGAAACCATCACCTAAATATCTTCCCAATATGTTACGAATAGCTCTTGACCCATTTTATATAATTCTTCATTCGTAGCTCTATATAAAACACTTTGCGATAAAATGTGAAAAGTTCATTTAATCCAAAGATTCGATTTTTTAAACGACTGACCAATTTCCATAAGAAAATCTTTTTATTAAAATTCCTTTAGCGAATTATTTGTTTTATTTTTACCGTACGATGATATCCCGGATTTTAATTCAATTACATGTTTCAAAAATGAAGTTTCAATTCAATTTTGTGTTTCAAAAATAAAGTTTCAATTCAAAATTATGGTAAAAGAAAGAATTGTAAATATGTTTTAAAAAAGTATGCCGCATCTTAGTTTGAGGAAATGTCGTACTGCTTCTTGTTTATTGTTCTATTTGTTGTTTATCAGTACAAATTAAAAGAAAATAGAAATTAACTGGCCAAATTAACGCCACTGGACTAGACTTATGTGCAACATGGACTTCACCAGGTCCACCTTCCAAGTCCATGGTGTGAACCAAGATGTCAAAATAGATCTTAAAAAATTGATGGATTTCTTAGGTTATAAATTTCCTTTTAATGAAAATAATCCAAGCCACTTCATTTATCTCTCTAAGTCATAAAAACGTCAAAATGCAATTTAAATATTTAACAATAAATTAACATTTTTAATAAAAACACGTTTTCTTAACAATAAATAGCTATAACTCGACAAATTTTTGCAGTAAAGGGTAAAAGAAACAACTAAATCACAGAGAATTAAAATACCATTCAACTTTGTATATAATATTTTTTTGTAAGATCTTTACTTTTCGAGCAAATTGCAAAAAACATAATTTTACACTGGGGGTTTGGAAAAAACCAGGCCCGGACTGAGCCGACGGGCAAGAAAACAAATGCTCGGTGGGCCGCTGTTTTCAATGTTTTACGATGCTGCTCAATCTCTGCGTTTGTATTTCGTATTTTGTTGATTTTTTTTATAAGTTTTTATATACGAAGTAGAGTAAAACCTCGTTTATCCGGACTAAGAGCGGACATTTGAAAATTTGGATAATCCGGGTAATAAAGGACATTTTCAATTTTTCAAAATTTTAACCCCTACCCCTGTTGTTACAGTTGGTCACAATCTTTTATCTTCCCCTCTTCGGAACGTCCGGGGGGTTGACCACTGACCGAAAATATGTACACTAAATTTGCATTTACAATAATTTGTAATTAATTTCAAAATTTGCAAACAATTGCAAAAATTTACACAGATATTTGCAAACGATAACAGACATTTGCAAAGATTTACAGTCATTTGCAAAAATTTACAGGAATTTGCAAACATTTTCACACATTTGCAAATATTTACTCACGTTTGCAAAATTTGCAAAAATTTACACAGATATTTGCAAAACAATTTCAGACATTTGGATAGATTTACAGTCATTTGCAAAGATTTGCAGTCATTTGCATAGATTTACAGGCATTTGCAAAAATTTACACATATTTGCAAAAATTTACACATATTTGCAAAATTTGCAAACATTTGCACCATTTGCAAAAATTTACACAGATATTTGCAAACAATTTCAGACATTTACAGGCATTTGCAAAACTTTGCAGGCATTTACAAAAATTTACAGGCATTTGCAAAAATTTACACACATTTGCAAAATTTGCAAACATTTGCAGAAATTTGCAAACAATTGCAAATCATTTACAAAATTATGTACACCAAATATACCAGGTGGTCAACCTTTCGGGAACATCCAATGATTATAAATCAAGAACTCCCCCACCTCATTTATAATCTTTAACTAAGCAGACTTACCGTTTATTACGATAAAAAACTATGTTTTGTAACAAAATTGCATAGTATGAATGTTTACCGCACATTAAATGGCGTGAACATTAAATAAAAAAAGTTCATAAATCTGATCCGGATCAAAGAGAGCCGGATAAACGAGGTTTTACTGTATAATAGATATCTAGCATATTTCGTTGTTCTTCCATTGAAAATTGCATTTCCCAGTAAAATTAACAAAAGTTTAAATACAACTATTGAACTGTCAAAATTTTGTTAGAAACAAGTGTTGATTAAATTTCCAACGCATAATTTTAAATTTTATTCAAAATGTTAAACAACTGTCATTGTAATCAGAAAAAATCAGTCAAGGAACATCGAACAAGTTCTATAGAAATGATATTATAATAATGGCGTAGGCATAGTGATACGGCAGTGCGGCCTTTAGGCCGCACAACCTCGGAAATCTGCTTACGAATACTTTGCAATTTATTACTCCCTTAAGATAGGGTCTATGGGTACAACTGAAGTCTATGTGGAGCAAAAATTATAATTTTGCAGAATAAAAAAATGCAGAATTAAACAGTCGTGGGTTTGTCAGTTTAATAATCATACAAAATTTTTGCATTTAAAAAAAAGTGAAAATTTGAAAAAAAAGAAAATTAACGGTTTTTTCTTCGTCGTCTTTTTCGTTTAAAAGCAGAATGCGAGCACACTATAACAGTTATTACCGTGAGTCGATATCCCGGGGGGGCACAAAACTTTAGTCCATTTAAAGAGTTTTAGTGAGAGGGGTTATTTTAATTTAATAAATTCTACAGTTTATAGTTCACTTTTTAATTTTTATGAAAATATTTTCTTAAAATCAAGTGTTTTATTTTTGAAAAATTTTATAAAGATATTGCTTGTTTTGAAAATCAGCTCTTGCAAAATCAATTTTTACTCAGTAATATTGCAATTTTTACTTTATCGTAAAAAAATTGTTTTCGTGCAGAAAAATTTTTTTTTGACGGAGTTACACTTTTTGAGGTTCCATGAGCTAAATAAGACCATTTCCAAAAAATGTCTGTCTGTCTGTAGTCAAATTTTGTGTGGTCTATATCTCAAAAACGAATAGGAATTTTGAAACCAAATTTGGGATTTCGTATTTTTATATTGAGACCTCGGCCGTTATTCTCTTACTCGTCTTTTACGTAAAGATCCTTTAAAATGCCAAAACTTAATTTACACCCAAAACTTTGACAACTTTTTTTTTAATTTTGAAAATTTTGGGTGTAAACTAAGCTTTAGAATTTTTAAAAGATGTGTTAGAGAATAACGGCCTTAGAGCTGATTAGATTTTGGTTGAAATTCGTTCATGGAAACTATTTTTTTAATTTTTTATTTAATATTTCAAAAATTAATGAAAATTTCAAAACCAAATTTGAATCCGTTTATTGAAACTTAGAACTGATTAAATGTTGGTTTAAATTGGTTAATGAAAAATATAAATTTTTTTTAAGGTATTTTTTTAATATTTAGTAAGAGTTTGGATAAAGTCATGGGCATGGTCATATTTGATTTTGTAACTAATAAAGCGTCTGATATTCGAAAATTTATATTTACGAAACAATGCAAGCGATGTAAATTTAACCTAAAAATAAAAAAATGCCTACCCTGAAAACCCAATACCCGGCATAGATTTTATACTAACTTATTTCTACCTTCTTCGTTGTTAAATTTTTTGAAAACTGGAGCTACTCAAAGCAGTTTGCCCAGTTCGGCTGTAACTCTTAAAAAATTTAGTAAATTTTTATGGAATAAAAATAATAGAATTTAAAGGTAATTTTTTTATCTACAAAAATGTCCTTGTAATTTTTCGATAAAATTAAATCCGGGATGAATCATCGGTTCCTGAAAAAATTAGTATTTGATTACTTTCATTGATCTCCTAATTTTGTCTTCTAAATTATCTATTTTTATTGTTGTAGTTTTAAAGTAATTCGGAAATCATAAATAAATCATAAAAAGCCAATCTAACCCATGAATTTGTCAGAATTTTTATAAATATCTAATTTTATATCGAGGTCTTGAAAAAGAGAAATATTTTGAAGTATTCCAAGCTGTTGTAAAAGATGAAATTGAACCGAAGAAAGACATATTATCGGTTTCTGTAGTGATACCGATCTCTATTTTCCCCGTTGCTAGCTATGAACTGAGAAATTGTTTGCGGATAGGTTAACGGTAAACCCAAGCCGGATGATGTTTTCCGAATTATTATAGTGGATAGGAAAGTGATGTAGTAGATCCCAGAGGACAATCGCTCCTGCAAGAGTTAGATATTATTCAGAATATTTTTTCAAATGTCAATTACCAGAATAAAATATTTTGCGGTTTCTAATTTTTTATTCGCCAGAAAACGTAGATAGATGCGTTTAAAAAATAATGTGAATTTATTTTTATATCACTCACGCAGGATTGGGATCTCCTCCCTTTTCATCTAAAATGGATCATGAAGTATTACAAAATTCAATTTCAGAAATACCATGTTATGAGTATTTTTAAAATACATGAATGTTAAACTAACAAGAGCGTTGAAGCGATTTCCTGACTGTTCATTTCCTAAACAAATGGGAGATTTCAAAGAAGGCGTAAGCGATAGTGCATAAAGGAATAACGAATTTAAATTTATCATTCAGTCACAAATCTTGACAATTTTAAAATTAAAGAAGGCTGAAGTTATTGTAAATAAAGTGAGCATTGAAAGAAAGCCGCACAACTGACGAATCCGTTCCGAAATTAGAAATAGAAAAGAGATTGGAAAAACCTATAGATTTAGCCTAAGATTTCTTTGCAAATGACGTCGTTCACAAGAGATATGCAAATACTATAAAAAGTGTTTTTATTGTGTTTGTTGTATAAAATGTAAACAAAATGGCATATACGATCTTTGTCTATTGTAAATAATCCATAAAATCTCGACATCTACATGGGCACATAATATAGAAATAATTGAGGAAATTTAAGTTTCATGATTTAAAATGCAATTTTAAACAATTACGGGGTATGCTGGCTGACTGCAGAGCAAGACAGTTCAATATTTTTTTATCTTCTCATCGTTATTTTTGAGGTAAAGTTGACGGTTTCAAAATTGAATATTTAAATTAGTCATAAATAATAATGTTTTGTACATTTTCCAATTTACATTATTTATAATAAATTATTAATGCGACACACCCTGTTTTGCGACACATTAGGTATTTAATTTCGTAGCGTTTATGAATTCTACTTGTTCACATGTTTACCCAGAGTTTCTCGGAAAAGTTTTCCATTAATATTAAAAATGGCATTTACTACTGGGTTTTTCTCCACTACACATTATCCGACTGTTATGCAAGGATTTTGAACAATTGCATGCATTTTGCACTTGAAATGTTTACTTAACTTTTTCAAGTGCCCATGTATTTACCGTTACCCACGTTAACCTCGGTGCTAATTATTCCGTAAAATTATAATCAGTTTCTTGTACGAGGCAACTTTTTACGACTTTGATTTTATTATTTTCGTTTGGGAGAAATTCAAACTAAAATTTTTCTTGCTAGAATTATCGGAGAAGGTTACACGCAGGGGCAATAAATTTAGAGAATTGCTCATCAACACTTCAAGTTGGAATACTGAATCCCTCTGTAATTACATCGAATATCAGCACGTTATAATTTATACTCCTTTTTCTGACGAAGCAGTAATTAATTTTTTTTTTTTACCCATTTGTAATATTTAATTATTAAATATTATTTGAAGTTGTAGAATGCGGAACCCTTGGGTAATCATTTTTAAGCAACAATACAACTAACTTTCTACAGTTTTGTTAATATTATAGAAAAGATGGCATTCTTCATAAGCCTTCACCACATTGAGAAATTATATTGTTATTAAATTTAGAGCATCAAATCAATAACATATTGTATCAGTGACTTGGCCCAAAATTACTATTTGGAATTGCACAATATTTTTGAATTAATTATACCTACAGAATTACGGAAAGGAAAGGTTATGGTTTACTTAGGTAAACATTTTGGAATATTCTTTTGTGAACTTTTTATCGCCAGTTTTTAAATTTGCCTTGAATGATTTTTTTATGAGTAAAATGAAATCATTACTAATTATACAACTTGATAGATGAATGTACTATTTAATGAAAGGTAGACGACAATTGCAGGATTATGAGAAAAAATGTTAACTTCAATGCCAAAATGTACAAATAAAATAAAATTTCTCGTTTATTCTTAAGCCTTGGTAATTATTTAATTTTCGTAATCACTGAAATATGATTTGATGCTAACACACCACGGTAGCACCGGAGATGTTTACAACATTGTAATAATATGTTTTTTCTTTCCCACAAATTTTTTTTTTTAATTATTTAGTATTCCATTCGTGTGACGATTAAAATTAAATTAAAATCTTAATTAAATTTAAATCTCCGATACAATCCTTGACTTACGTAATAATGTAGAAGTGTTTTTCTTCAAAAAGCTCTGCTTTTAACTGTAGCTTGTCCTAGCATAACAAATCCATAAATAGGCGTGACGAATTTTAGTTTTAAATTTTAAAATCGCTAGTATTTAAAAACACAAATGGTTTGATATACAGGATGGCCGCCTGGTTACCATGAATATACCAAGAACAGATTATTAAATCATTATTTCAAATTTTTGCTCGGTTCTGTGGCTTTTTCGTACATACACTCATTATACTATCAAGTAATGCGTATTACCGCGCATGAATGGATTAACCAGGGTACCACAATCGAAGATTAAACAGCGGCGCTGTAAATATTTTATCAACGGACGTTTTATATTTTTTTCCAATTCTTAGAACCATGTAAAAAATCTGTGCTTTATTATTGCAGATAAACAATATTAATTATGACCCAGATGTAGAAGAACCTTTACACAGAAATTAGATAAAAATACAAAGAGCTATTTCATTTTTATTTTAATATCAAGAATTTGTTTGTAAACTAAAGTTAAATAAGTCAAAGAATGAATAGGTACTTCGTTACGAATTCAATTCAATCGCAAAGTTATTTATTTCCGGATTTAATTATAATTAACACAATTGATGTTTAAATAAAACATATTAATATTTTATTACAAAAACGGCAGACAAAAATGTTTCTGACTTTTTCATTGTACAGTTCAAGAGTTTTAGTAAGATTTGCACGATTGTATATATGATACTATCGTTTTTATTTTTAATAATTCAGTGGAGTACAATTAAACGAACAAAGTATTAAGTTATTATTGGGAAAAAAAATCCGACCTGAATAGATTTACCTAAAAACTTTTTTAATGGATTTCTGTGTACATAATCATAAAGTTATCTACTTTTTTTAGGTTAATTGTTTTTTGTTCTTTCCATTAGACCTAAAAATTTTTTTTATTGAAAATATATTTCAAAATTCCCTAAAAATAATTATTACCTAGGGATTTTCGTGGTCACTGATTACTCATCTAATGTAACAATAATTATAAAAATACAAAATGGCGGCTTTAAAATGGCCAAATTTAATATAAAAATCATTTTTATTGCAATAAACGCTTGCTAATATTCAAGTTTTAATCTTATCTTATCGAATTTGACTGTTCGTGATCACGTGAATCGCATTGATTTTATTCCAAAACTCCACATATATAGTCCAGTCAATAGAGACTTAAATTAGAGTTTAGCTTGCAAAAGGCCAGAAAAGTTCTAATTTGGCAAGTTTGTACAGTCGCATGTTCTAATCATCATAATATTAAGTTTTTGATTTTGAACATGTGCCGCTCACGCCGCCATCTTGCCAAATAGGTACCGAAAAGTAGTTTTTTGTATATATTTCATCTTCGCTATTATGGAGGCTAAAAATAGTTATTAGAAAAATTGTAGGAAACAAAATTTCCTACAACTTTTATTTAAAACTTTTTTCGCCTAGATGAATAGTTCATGTCTTACAGCAAAGTAAGGCGGAGCAAATTTTCTCGAGAAGATGCTGACATTAGTCAGCTTGGACTATCTAGGACATCTAAAAGAACTAGAAGGGATAAGTTTAAGACCAAGTTGTGGATTAGGCCTACTGGGGATACCACATAAAAAAACACGTCGCTTACTCTACCCCATGATGGTGTGGAGAGAAGTAAAAAATGAAATTATGTAATAATCAATACATATTAACTGAAATTTTGACAAAAAGTTAAGAGTTTACGTAAATTTTTAACAAAAATGTGCTCTACTTTACTTTGCTGTAACTCAAACTATTCATCAGAAAGAAAAAAGTTTTATACAAAAGTTGTAGGCAATTTTTATTTTCTATAATAACTATTTTCAGCTTATACCGCAGCAGAAAGGAGTTATATACGAAAAATTGCTTTTTGGTATCTTTTTTTGGCAAGATGGCGGCGCGATCGGCACCCGCTCAAGGTCGTAAACTTAGTATGATGGTCAGGACATGCCAGTCTACAAGCTTTCCAAATTAGAACTTTCCTGACTTTTTCAAGGTAGAATGACCAGCAATGTGGCGTAAAGCATACACCGGCCGACTGGAAAGCGGTAGACCGCGGTTCGATTCTAGCGGAGTCGGATATACTGCTGTGATCAAAGGTCCAATATCAATCTGTGGACCATGGGGAAGGCAACGGGAAACCACCCCATGAATTATACTCCCATGAAAATTCATCTTGGCTTCGGCCAAGCTGGGTCACGACGCTTCTGACAAGAAACAAACGATGAAGAAGAAGAAGAATGTCTCTATTGACTGTACTAATATGGATTCCACTTGCTCTTACAGAAAAAAATTTACTTCGTCGCATTGACGTATGTGATTTAAACCTCAAATGATCCATTATTGAATTGAATTATCACTGGGGACAAGAAATAGGTTGTCTATAGCAATGTTGAATCCAAGAGAAAAATTGAATCGGCTCAAACTTCATCAGAAAAGGTGATGCTGTCTGTTTGGTGGGATTTCATGGGAATAATTTTATTTTGAACTTCTACCGAACAATACCACGATCAATTCTGAAGTTCACTGTCATTAACTAGACAAATTGAATGATTCACATTCAGAATTGATCGATAGTATCTCACCAAGATGATGTGAGATCTTGTACCAGTTTGATAACTCGCCAAAAGTTTTTTCAGCTTGGATGGGATGTACTACTGCACTTACCATATTCTCTAGATTGTACCTTTTAGGCCCGTAGCCGGGAATTACGTACCTGGGGCACGTAATCCCCACCCTCGAAATGTAAAAAATTATTTTGAAAGTTAAAATTTAAATTTTAAAAATAAATAGGTGTATAGGTATTTTCAAGATTTCAAGTAGGAAAATTTTGCAATCCCCTCCGCCCCGAAATGAAATGCTGGCTACGGGCCTGTGAGTAAGGTTTATTATAGCGCTTTGGTTTTCTTGAGAACGATGACATATTATCTATCACAGCTTAGTGTACCTGGGGGTGCTCCACACCCCAGACCCCCGGTCTTTAAAAGTATAGTTTATAATTTGGGCTAATTGGGATATTACTTATTTGAGTATGGCTTGTTATAGTTACGATTAATTAGTTTTTCTAGAGATTTTTCTAGATCGGTTATGCTGACATCTTTAATTTATTTCTAATAAAAATAAACTGGACAAACCTGGGGGTTTGGGGTGTGGAACACCCTCCAGTGCCTCACTGTTGAAAGGCAAAACATTCAATATTTACAGATTATGAGTAGGGGTTATTATAGCGCTTTGATTTTCTTGAAAACGATGACATATTATTCTGGGGGGAATTCATAATCCTCTCTCCCCTAGATTCTCGCTCACTGCTTTATATTTCTTCTGCTAAAACTGTCACCATTAATCGCTTAATACTGAAGACCATTAGTTTGCAAATTTATCTACCACAGTTTGTGTGTACCTGATCTCTAGAAGTATGGTTTGTAATTTGGGCTAATTGGGATATTCGTGTGTGAATTGTCATAGTTAGGATTAATTAGTTTTTCTAGAGATTTTTTCTAGATCGGTTATGCTGATATTTTATTTCTAATAAAAAATAAACTTCACAAACCGAGGGGTCTGGGGGGTGTGGAACACCCTCCAGTGCCTCACCGTTGAATGGCAAAACATTCAATATTTACAGATTATGAGTAGGGTTTAGTATAGTTGAGAACGATGACATATTATCCTGGGGAATTCATAATCCTCTCTCCCCCTAGATTCTCGCTCACTGCTTTATATTTCTTGTGCTAAAAACTTTCACTATTAATCGCTTAAAACTGATGACGATAAGTTTGCACATTTATCCGTCAAAATAAAAACAACGATGCTGTAACTGACGTAATACATCGAACAAGCCTGCTAATATTTTTTTTAAAAGCGCTATTTCTTAATTTTAGTATCGAATTTTTAACTATAATATAACTATAATATATAATTAAAAACATAATATCAAGTAGGGTAAGAGTGGGTCAAACGGACACTCTAAGGGTTTTATAGTTATATTTAATAAAAGCAACATAATATTTAAGAACTAATTATTTGGTTTGATATCTCAATTATTAAGCTAACAAATGATGAGATTAAAGTTGAAAAAATAGAAACAGTTTTGAGAACTTAACCTAAAACAAACATAAGTGAAAATGTCCGTCTGCCCCACACTCCTGGGCAAACGGACATAAGGTTTAATATACGTTATAAATAGTTAAATTCGCACTTTTAGTCGCAATGAATGATGATAAGAACGCTATTCAACTTATCAGCTGAATTAAGAGCCATTTTATCTTTATTTACAGCAATTATGACAAGATTCATATTTTCTTGATTCCACGAGCTTCCACGAGCTCCTCTCTGTAGTTCTAATCCGGATCTGTACCATTTTTCTGTAAACATTGTTTAAAAAAAAAGCATAAATACTGTACTATCCGGTTCAATCAATATCAATCAATCAATATCAATTTCAATCAATATGTCCGTTTGCCCCGCATCGGAATTTTTTTAAATTCAAAATCTAAATAAATATTAATATTAGGACAATGAAATTACGTGGCAGTAATTCCAAAGACACTTGGTTTTAATTGACCTAACTATAAGTTTTAAATTTTTTACTAAAATACTTAGATTCTAAATAATTTCTAACAAAATATAACAACACGTTAATTTTACTTACATTTCCTATCACTCCTCACTTTTAACATGCAATAATAGCCTTAGATTGGAAAAATTTTAACAAATTACTTTCTTATTAATTACCTCAAATGTCAACGACACTAGTAATACTGCAATAATAACGCGGCGCCTTTTCTGAAAAAACTTACGAATTTTTTTCTAAAAAAATGTCCGTTTGCCCCCATGTCCGTTTGACCCCATCTTACCCTATTGGGGATCTTTAGACGCGGAAAAAAATCTCTTTGATTTGATATATCTTTTATTCATATCCGTTATAATGGGAAGCAGGAATTTAGAAAAATCAATTTCCCATGTTATTTCCTATGTTCAGATTTCAACCGGTCACTCGGTAGAACATTTTTATTACTAACTAAACAAATTTAAAATAATCTGATGATCGTGCAGGTAAAGAAAAATTATAAATTTAAATTAAAATAATTACAAAATATTATATAATTGTAAATCAAAAGGTAGCTGTATAGAAGCCTAAGAACTGCGGTCATCCGAGTTCCACCTTGTTTCATACATAAACTCATTATACTATCAAGTAATGCGTATTACCGCGCATGAATGGATTAACCAGGGTACCACAATCGAAGATTAAACAGCGGCGCTGAAAATATTTTATCAACGGACGTTTTATATTTTTTTCCAATTCTTAAAACCATGTAAAAAATCTGTGCTTTATTATTGCAGATAAACAATATTAATTATGACCCAGATGTAAGAGAACACTTACACAGAAATTAGATAAAAATACAAAGAGTTATTTTATTTTTAATTTAATATCAAGAATTTGTTTGTAAACTAAAGTTAAATAAGTCAAAGAATGAATAGGTACTTCGTTACGAATTCAATTCAATCGCAAAGTTATTTATTTCAGGATTTAATTATAATTAACACAATTGATGTTTAAATAAAACATATTAATATTATATTACAAAAACGGCAGACAAAAATGTTTCTGACTTTTCCATTGTACAGTTCAAGAGTTTTAGTAAGATTTGCACGATTGTATATAGTACATAGTATAGTATATGATACTATTGTTTTTATTTTTAATAATTCAGTGGAGTACAATTAAACGAACAAAGTATTAAGTTATTATTGGGAAAAAAAAAATCCGACCTGAATAGATTTACCTAAAAACTTTTTTAATGGATTTCTGTGTACATAATCATAAAGTTATCTACTTTTTTTTAGGTTAATTGTTTTTTGTCCTTTCCATTAGAGCTAAAAAAATTTTTATTGAAAATATATGTCAAAATTCCCTTAAAATAATTATTACCTAGAGATTTTCGAGGTCACTGATTACTCATCTAATGTAACAATAATTATAAAAATACAAAATGGCGGCTTCAAAATGGCCAAATTTAATATAAAAATCATTTTGATTGCAATAAACGCTTGCTAATATTCAAGTTTTAATATCATGGCAGTGCTCAGATGTGTAAATTTACAAATTTAAGTTCAGTATAGACATTGTCTTGTTGTGTTTTCATGACACTATGAATTACCATACCATTACGTTCTTCGTCGAGCTAGTTTTTGCAATAAAGATCAAGCAGTATCCAACAGTTGAAAATGGGGTTGCGACGCCGGAAGCGTCGTTTTCCCCTCTGATTCAAGCTATGTTATACAAGAAGATTTTAAATTTCGGAAGCTTTTCAAGAAATGCACGCTTTTGGATTAAATTTTTGGGCGAACCAAGATAAAAGTTATCTGAAGTCTACTTACTACTGCTGCTTACTGAAAACCTGGTAGAGAACGTTTTCTAAGCTTACGAAAGATTTTCTATTACTTCATGTTTGTATCGCAATAGTAACTAAAACCATCACGTTACCATAGCAACGACAGGATGGATATACTGAAATTTTCAATTGCAAGTCTGATTAAAATAAACCACATCGAAGTGCGGAGTTTAAAAATTCTTTTTGAAAGTAAGAAATTTGAATTTTGAAAATAAATAGGTGTAGGTATTATCTAGTTGGAAAATTTTACAATCCCCGAAATTAAATCCTGGCTACGGGCCCGTGAGTAAGATTTCTGTCGCTCATTGTAAAAGTGGTGTAACTCCATTTTTAAATTTTTCATTTTATTGCTTAATAGAATTAAATTTAGTCATATCTTTCATTATAAAATGAAGCAACTCCATATTATGGACTATAATCCCATAGATGACATTAATTGTTTTTCTAAGGTACTGAAAACACATTTTTCAACACATATATAATTTCTGCTTAAAGCTCGATATTTCAAAATTTAAGTAGATGGAGATAGTTCACTTTACAATGAACGACACATTTATTATAGCGCTTTGGTTTTCTTGAGAACGATGACATATTATCCTGGGGAGAATCATAATCGTCTCTCCCCAGATTCTCGGTCTCCGCTTTATATTTCTTGTGCTAAAACTTTCGCTATTAATCGCTTAATACTGAAGACCACAAGTTTACAAATTTATCTGTCACAGTTTGAGTGTACCTGGGGGGTGCTCCACACCCCAGACCCCCGTTTCTAAAAGTATGGTTTATAACTTGCGCTAATTGGGATATTAATCACTTGAGTGTGACTTGTTGTAGTTACGATTAATTAGTTTTTCTAGAGATTTTTCTAGATCGGTTATGCTGATATCTTTAATTTATTTCTAATAAAAATAAACTGCACAAACCGGGGGGTCTGGGGGGTGTGGAACACCCTCCAGTGCCTCACTGTTGAAAGGCAAAACATTCAATGTTTACAGATTATGAGTAGGGTTTATTATAGCGTTTAGATTTTTTGAGAACGATGACATATTATCCTGGGGGAATTCATAATCCTCTCTCCCCCTTGATTCTCGGTCACTGCTTTATATTTCTTGTGCAAAAACTTTCACTATTAATCGCTTAATACTGAAGACCATAAGTTTTCAAATTTATCTATCACAGTTTGAGTGTACCTGGGGGGTGCTCCACACCCCCAGACCCCGGTCTCTAAAAGTATGGTTTATAATTTGGGCTAATTGGGATATTAGTTACTTGAGTGTGACTTGTTAAAGTTAGGATTAATTAGTTTTTCTAAATATTTTCTAGATCGCTTATGCTGATATCTTCAATTTATTTCTAATAAAAAATAAACTGCACAAACCGGGGGTCTGGGGGGTGTGGAACACCCTCCAGTGCCTCACTGTTGATAGGCAAAACATTTAATGTTTACATATTATGAGTAAGCAGGCCCGTAGCCAGGGGGGGACACCTGAATGCATGTTAATTTTAATTTTTTTAAGTAAATAATTTGAATTTTGAAAGTAAGTAGGTGTAGGTATTTTTAAGTTGGAAAATGTTTATAAGTGCCCCATTTGAAATGAAATCATGGCTACGGGCCTGGTATCTTCAGATTATTACTTGTTCCGGTTTTTACAAAATTTTTAAACGCAAAACTTTCACTTTAAATGATGACGTTAAAATGAATTGGATCAATTTTGCCAGCAAAGATGAGATGTTTTAGAAACGTTGAATCATGCTACTGACAGAAAGCTGGCAAAAGGTATTTGACCAAAATGTGGAATATAGAATTCAATAAAATATCTATACAGGAAGGCAATGACAATCTACTGAGGTGCAAATTGTCTAGTGAGCCTTCTCAAAATAAAGTGAATACACTTCTGTGGTTCGAAAGTCTCCTGTTCATGTGATAATTTTACTGTTCGCATACCCATTGAAGAGAATGTCGCCTACGTATTGCAGAGTGCATGGCACTCAAAGAAGAAGAAATTAGGATAACAAATTATTTTTATTAGAATTTTAACTGTATTATTTTCAACTTTGTAATAATTTTTGCATTTCAATAGATGTGCTTGCAATTGTCACAAGTAAGCACACATAGACACCGCTAGTGAATTAGTATTAATATTTTGGACTTGAAAATTGAAAATATAAAATGGCGAATTCAAAATGTCCGAATTTAAAATAAAAATTGTGCAAATTTTATTAAATACTTACTAATATTAAAGTTTAAGTTTTTGCTGATATTTTTTTGAATTATTTTGTTGGTACGTTAAAAAAATTGAAAACCGGCTTTAAAATGTACTTTAAAGATAAATATAGTAGTTAACACTTGAAAAACAAATAACATTGTTGATCAAACGTTTAAACAGCTGTAATGACATCCAGAAATGTCGAATGTAGTTAAGAAAAATATAAAATTAAAAATTTGAAAAAAATTAAAAATTTTGAGAATTACTCTACTAACTTTTCAATTTTTAGTCATCGGTATGAAATTGTGTCTTATTTTGTCTTTATATATTTTCCTGGTTCAGTAATATTTTGTACTTTGTTTTAAAAGTAATATTATATTTGAACTTTATAATATAATATTTCTTTGCAAGTTTGTTAACATGGTCTTTTAGATACTCAATCTTCGTTTTATCATGAACTAGACAAATTCGTATACCTTTTATATTATATACCTCGTCTACCTCTTTGTAATAATAAATTTATTTATCCTGAAGCGCAAAAGGGTCAGGCACTTGCTTGATGAATTTGCATTTAATTATTTCTGTTCAATATTATTTACCTAACTAATTTATTTTAATTACATTAATAACTACTTTGAATATTAAACTGCTCTTCGATTTTAAATTTTTAGACGTAAAAAATATTCTTATTTTATTTTTCAATTCAATTTAATTGTTTTTTTTTATATTTCGCTACGACTTAATTCTTACGGCTGATTTCTCCGAGCTTCACCTAAACCTGTACAGGCAAAAATTTAAACATTGCAGAGAGGCTTATTTTCAATTTCTTATTTAATGCAGAAGTCTTAACATCGGATTAAATTGTTTACTCAAGCTTGGATCGCGTTTTATGATACCTCTGCATGTAGATGTAATTTATTGATTCAAATAAAGTGAAATGTATGCAATTCCAGTGCCAAGTTTAATTTATATGCATGTGATAGGAAAAAGGAAAAGAGATATTAATACTATAACCACTGGTACAACTTGGATACTGCAGTAAATATCGAACGATTTTGTCCAATTTTTTTCATCGAGATATGTTTTTGTTGGAAGTAGGTAGTTTCAGAGTTTACAGAAGAATGTTTATTTTGTAATACTGTACATGTGGGACCTATAGAATAAAAATTCATGATATACACTCGGATTGTAAATGTAACAGTCGAACTTACTCTTGCTGAAATTCAAACTTATAGATAAACCATACAATAGCAGAGTTTACAAAAATATTACACAAATATGTTTTTGTTACGTAAAAGCAAAATATACTTGGTACTAACTATTTTGCTGCTATAATACATATTGAAATATAGTAACAGCAATATAACAACAGTTTGGATAGCGCTATAATTTGGCAAATGCTTATTTTATTTCTTTTCCGTATTTAACTCCTACAGCTATAAACTTCAAACATAAGTAAAATCGTTAAAACTACAACAAAATTATAATTTATTTTGCAATCTCATTTTATTATTATGTGATTACAACACCGACTGGTAAAAATAAAATGGGATACAATTGGGGTTGGTATTCTGTAAAACTTAAGATGGCGACACTGCGCCAAAAGTGTTTTACGAAACAATCTGGGTATTAGTAATTATAACCCCAATTATGTCTCTTTTCCGATCTTATTTGATCAATACCTTTTGGTGCCTGGCCAAACTAATTATCATAGTTGCTGTTTAGGGTGTAGTACCTATCAGAAACTTTTATCTTTAAATTTATGCTGCTTTATGGGATTTAATCCAAGTATGCCATTCTTCCTTGTTATAGTATCTGTCTTCGATATTATTATTTGTGTGCCAAAATAGTGCAATAGATCAAAGATTGGCAAAAGATTTTTGGCAATTTGAAAAATAACGTAGTAATAAATAACACCAAGGACTATTACAGAAAACTTGAAATTTTTATTATTTTCAGCAACTTTTATTGTTTGGAAATAAAACTGAGAACTTAAAATAATATAAATTATTGTATTATAATATTATATTTTTATTCCAAATACTTCGGAAATTGTTCAATAATTTATTATCGCTTCATGTACTCTAATATTCAATTGTTGCTGATGGTAATTTTTATATTACAATAATAATTATGTTATCGACTTTTGTTTGAAAGTTATTTTTGTCGTCACATTATGGATTTTAAAAGGTATACGGGCAAATTATGTTGTTATCATGTTTTCAACCCAAACGTTTGCTTCAAGAGCTCGCAGAATAGAAATAAAAATTTACAAAAGCACACGTTTTGAGATGAACCGAAAATAAAAGCATCGTTCTTTTCCTTTACTCTTAAAATCTCAAGATAAGGACAATATTTTGAAATGATTTATATATAAATCGTGTCAATACAAGCTACGCCGCGTTTCTTTGCAAAAAAAATTTATAGATAAATTGTGCATAATGTATTCCAAGGTGGTATTACATTTGCAAATAAAATTGATGTCTGTTTTTGAAATTCATGTCAACATCCAAAATTGTCGAGGACACTTTTAATCTATTTTGTTTGCGCAATCGAAAGAATAATTGAAATTTACATGATGTATGTTATCAGATATATGCAAACGTTATCAAAAGTACCTACAAGAGTTTTACTTTTGTGTTTTTGAAAATACATAAAATATGTTGAAAAAAAATTAAAAAAAATGCTTGAAAATTAAATCGGTAACCTTTTTGAAAATTGAAAAGCGGTAAGCTCTTGGATGGAACGCGCCCCTAACGTTGGATTGGAGATTTAAAGTCACACGTTTATACAGTTAGCACACATCTTCTAGGGCATTAGAGTGCATACATAATTTAGAGCGAGTGCAGGAAATAGATTACCAAGATATTTGCACTATGCAGAACTGGTACTTACCAATTGCATTGTGACATACATAGCGAGAGACATTGGCTACCCGTAAGCCCTCGGTCAGATAAAGTTATTAGAGCATCGAGTACTCTTGTACTTCTCATGTGCAATGCAGATCCATTTTGCGAAATTCCATGCACGCCTGGTTTGATTAAGCTTCTAGCAATTTGCGCTAGTTATTATTTATTTACTAATGCGGACTTTCACGTCGAGCTGACCAAATATTATTACAGATACACGAACTGATTTTCTGTACATTTTGCCATATTTGTCTCAAGGGAAAACACTAAAGTAATTTTCTACGTTTTCATAAATTTAGAATTCTCCATGCAATGAAGCCAGCAAAATTAAAATCGTTTAACTAAGTTATATTACAAAATGCAAATGTAAAATGTTGAACGCTTTCAAAACTGAAATGCCCAACCATCCAACCTCTACGTCTCCCCGAAGACTTTTGTTTTAGTTAACAGTTAGGCTTATTTTGCAGAATTAGGAGCGTTAGTTAATTTAATTGCTTTAATTACAACTTATCTTGTACCTAGCTATCTTGGGCATTGTTTGTACGCTTATTTAATTTAAATTCCATTACGTAATTAAATTTAATATATTTTAATTGGATCATATAAACTTCATAATCGTTTTCACACCTTATATTTATTTTTAGCCAACAATATTTACTTTTCTCAATAATTTTAATTATTTTTAAATATTTATGATAAAAATAATTTATAATATAAACAAACTAATATTAGAAATTTTTGTCCTGTAATGAATGATATGTCGCAGGGTGGTTTGTTAGACCGATTGGACTGCAGTTGCACTTCAATATACCTTTTGCACGTATGAAAGATTGTGGAATTTAATTTGAAATATAAATTTTAGTTCGTGGAAAATCGAAAGCTATAATTTCATAAAAATATTGTCGTTCACATCAAATGGGTTAGGATTTCCGTCCCACTCTTTATTTCAACCAAGCAAACAATTTATAAAAAGAAAACTTGAATTTGTGAAACCGGTTCGACGTGAGTCAAAAATTTGATAAATTAAATGGGAAGTTGAAATATTTTCAGGGACTTAAATTTTATATTATTAAGATGTGTTATGGCGAAGAAAATACACATCTACGCTAAATGATAAAAAAATTATTCTTGAATGAATTATTAATTCTGTTTAAATTATTTTTATGTTTTTTGGTTTTAAATGATGCAATTAGAACTGTTAAAGTTACACGTAAGAATAATAAGTAGTTTTTTTTTTAAATATTTCTTCGTGTCACATTAAAATGTTAAAGGCTATGTCAATTACCCTGTGTGATGTAAATGTAACAAAAACACAATTTTTTGAAATTTATGCACTATTTTACATTTCTATTTCGCCATATAATTTAATGTACCTATGGCATGCGAAGAAGGTCATACAAATTTATCTTAATAAAAAATATCCGTTAGAAGGTCGATATCCTTTAATAATTCATATTAGAGCAATTCGTCAAAAATTTCGCATAAATTAGTTTGCAAAATTAATTTTTGTCTTTTACTTTTGATTTAATGCTCAGATCTCTTACGATAAGTTTGTAGTTCCAATTATCATATCTTCTATTTTAATTAGAACAATAATTGCAATCTTTGTTTATTAGGAACTGCAATCAAATTGCAAAAATTATGTTATCTATTGTGTTATCTTCTCGCTCGTTTTCGTCTGCCTTCGATTTTAAATTTTTTGATTTTTTCCCAATTTGTATATTATTGTTTTTTTTTTAATTTATATATTTATAATATATTTTTTTAATAATTATATTTCTGATTACAACTGGAATGTCAACGAAGAGGAAATAATATTGTATTGCAGTATCGTTTCCAATAGTTTTTTTCTCCTGCATCTCAAATTACAGTTAAATTTTTTCAATAAAATCAGAAGCAATCCTAATTTTTATATTAGACAGCTTTTTTCTACATTTCGAACTAATACCAAGTGGACAAACTAAAAATCCCGTTCTTTTTCATTCATGTTTGAATATGGGCGAATAGTTTGGGTTCAGAAGTTGTGCTAGTTATACTAAAAGGCTAATTTATCTTTTGTTAAAGAAATATCTTCTGGTCTTACTGAATATTTATTCCGAACAATTAAATCGTGCAAACTACAAAATTCATAGCGGCATTATTCATCTATTGCAAAGCGGCAGACCAAATCGGATGACTTGGGATGAGCACATATGCACATCATTCAGAAGATTGAGATCAGGTAATTAAACCGGTATACCCGTACGGAACAGATATCTGTAACCTTCATTAAGTGGGAGTCATAAAGATAAATTAGTTTACTCTTCCAGAACAGATATCTGTATCATTCATTGAATGCTACAATGCTTTATATCTCAGGAAATAGTTCTCAAAACTGATCACTAGGTTTGGGGAATCAATTCACATCTTAGTTTTTATCGTTTTAAAGTCACTATTATTATATTAAGCGTATTCCAAAAAGTCGCATTATTAGCTGTAGGAGGTTAGGAAAAAGGATGAAGGAAAAATTGGAATCATGAGCAATCTTGCCCAAAGTGTGACGGTGATGCCTTCAAAGCCTCCCTGTGGAATTGAATTAATTCCAAATTGCAAAAAAAGGAACTTCAGAAACCAATCGAAAAGGTGCCTCCAAACGCTCGACAGTAACGTCAATCAAAAGTTTATCCGCTAATTCAATATCAATTCCAGGTGTTGATACCAAAAATGTGTCGATTTAATTATAAGCTGAAATTACGTTTTGGTGAACTATCAAATATATGTAATAATTAAGTAGCTGATTAATTACCTGCGCCCCGATAACAAATCCGCGATAAGGAACAGCTCCTATATTATATCCGGTTTTATACCGCCATACTCGACTTTCCATAAGCAACTCTTAATTAATCGATAAACTCGCAAAATTCGCACTTCAAATTTTACGATCTAATATTCCTCGCAAGATTTTCATCTAATCGTAAGATTTTTATCTTATGCATGGTATAAATAAGTATAGTAGGTATATGTATATAAATGTCACCTGGAACGCTACAATATTTGAGGTTAACCTGGCAAGCTACTTCAGATGTAATCTATGCTCATAAAACTGATTGTGCACGCAAAGAACTTCATTCTTACCGTTCTTGAAATCTACCCAATCATGGCAACGTTCTTAAATTCAAACAATGCATTCTTAACTTAGAATATCAAATTACTGATTTCTTTCTATAATGACAGTTAAGTACGACATTCTTAAATTTTGTTTCAATTTAAGAACGTTGGATGATTGGGTCAATTTCAAGAACGATATTCTTATTCCCGGTTCGAGCCCGGGTGGAGTAAAAAAATTTATTCTGACCGTCTTCCCTCGGAAGGAAGTGGCTACCCACCGAGGTAATTAGCTAAGAAAGGCCCCCTTATGGGGAGGGGTCACGACACTCGAAATCGAGTTAACGAGTAAGAAGAATAATGTTTAAAATAATTTTTCCACTTGTTGTGTATCGTGACGATTCAATATTTTACGAATAACATCAATTCTGACACACACGGGTCGATTGCATCGACAAAACTGATAAAACAAACCCCCTTGCCGTTATTTGTATATATAAAACTCTCGATAGATGGTGTTCCAGTCTACAAATATAGCCAAGTACAATCTCATCACAATTTTGGTGTTTTCTGGCCGTTAATGTCAAAATTTTTAAACGCTTCATAATTTTTTTAATTCTGTCGTTTTTTATAATCTTCCATAATTCAATTCTTCTATAATTTTAAATTTTGGAGTACTCATTGGCGTACTATCCCCCTTACTCATCGAGCTGATTTTTGTAATTCAGATCAAGTAGTACCTGTAGTTTAACGTGGAATCCGAACTACAACACAGAAAAATCATACTTTTCTGCGAAAGTTTCTCGAACCTATTAAATATTTTTTATTATTAAAAATGTCACGTCACCATAGCAACGGCCAAGTGGATATGCCGAAATGTTCAATTCACTTCTGATAACAATGGAGAGTAGTTCATTAATCATTACTAGTCTAATCAGAACTAATCAGTTTATTAACAAAACGAAATAAAAAATTTCCCGAAGATATTACTTTAATATAAATATAAAAGTGAATGTCCATCCAATAAAATTCCTCCCAGCGGAAAGTTTTAACGAAGTGAAATTTTAACAGGTGATTTTGGTCCGAATTCTTAGGTCAACGCCGCTATTCCCAGCTCTAAACATATTCCCAAAAATGTTATTAATAAATTCATAAATTTGATCGTATTTTTTACCAAAGTACCTAAAATCTATAAAATTTTCATAGAAAACTTTAAATTTAAATGCCAATCATACTAAGTACAATTGTACGTCAGCTATGTAGAAAGGAATCAAAATTGAACCCATACCTGGATAGAATTTCATTTAAATTTTAAACTCGGGCGAACCGAGTATCTTGCTAGTAAATAATAAAAATTGCGGACCGTTGATAAATTTTGAAAAAGTGGCATAAAACGTTTTTAATATAATCTGAATATATTAATAATATGTTGAATAAAATATTTTAAAAATTACAAGTTGAATGAAATTTGAAAATTTTCCGACTTACATTTTAGTCTAGGATCCCGTTGCGCATAAGTGGTTTTGTCTTTTTAAAAACTCATCAGCTAATCTATTCTTAAAGGAATGAAAATGAAACCACTTATGCGCAACGGGGTCCTAGACTAAAATGTAAGTTGGAAAATGTTCAAATTTCATTCAACTTGTAATTTTTAAAATATTTATTCAACATATAATTTAACAAATTAATAAACATTTATAATTATAATTAATATTATTAACTATTTTAAATGCGGTAGCCCATCGAAACATTAATTTTTTCAAATTTAATATTTTAATTATTTTATTTATTTTTCAAATTTAAAGCTAACGTCCTCAACATGCGGTACGTGGCATTACTTTCCCTCGCCTTTTAGTTTAATTTTATTAAAATTCATCTTAATAAATCTTAATGGTTTTTAATCTTCTTGGTTGATTAATTTTATTAATAATTTAATTCCTTTGTTACCTTAATTTTTCTTTTTTTGTTTTTATTTGCACCTTAAATCTTTCTTTCATTTGCTATCTTTTTCCAATTTTCTTAAATTTTGTTTTGTATATACCATCAATTTTTCAATAATTATGTAATACTTAATATATTTAAATTAACCATTACAACAATAATTTTTTCTTCCCTTTTAAAATTACACGACTTCCACTCATAAAAATCCAGTTTTTTGCAGTTTTATTAAAATTAAAAAACCGCGCCCTTTTAAATCAAATTAAATTTGAAAAACCTAATTTTTAACCCATTTTAGTAAAAATTTTCTAAAAAATTGTTTATTTTGGTGGGGAATTTTATAAATTTTAATGTATGGGGGGTATGACGGTAGAAACCCCCAAACATTTTCTTTTAAATTAAAACAAAAACTAAAATTTGAATTTTCATTTGCAAGGTTTTGCTGGGTCTCAATTTACTCTATCGGAAAACAGAAAATTGTTTTTTCCTACTTACATTTTTTGGTTTTCACGTTTGAGGCCCATACTAAATTATAATTTGAATGTCTGGTGGGTCAATGTGTGGTTTCAGACCAACCAAAGGGTTTTTTACTTTTGACTTGTTAGATTTTATAAATTTAAATAGTAAATTTTTTTTTTATTTTAAGTATTTTGCTGATTTCAATTTTACTTTTTCATAGGAACCCCGTGAGAAAGTATTGTTTTCCTGCAGAAAAAATAACAATAATTGAAAGGATTTACTTTTGAATGAGCAAATTATTCGAATATTTAAAAAATTTTTGTTTGGGTCAATTTTGAACGTCTAAAAAGCAAAATAATTAAATTTTTTCTAAACATAAATTTTGGGGGATTTTGAAATCTTTTGTTTGAGACTTTAAAAATTTTAGTATAAATTGTATTAATGGAAAGCTTTTTTTCTTAAAATTTTTAAGAATAATTTTGTTCCCGTCTTTATTTAAAACAGGTGAAGGATGTTGGCACCTAGTTTTACCCAAAAGTCAACATAATAATAAATTTTTTTCGCTTAGATTTATCTCTCTTGAATTAACATTAATACCACAAAAACCCCCAATTGATACAATTAGTTTGTTTGTGGTTGAAGAATTAATTCTTTTTTAAATTTTTTGCGATAAATTTTACTCTAGTTTTTTTCAAATTTTAAGCAAAATGCACGAAATTACTTAATTTGGTTATTTATATTTGAAAGCTATAAATTTTGACGGTTAAACTTTTAATTTTGAAAATTTTAAATTTTTTTTGATTCCTAACCAGTATTTTTATGCTAATAAATAGCTATTATATGGTTATTATAGCTATTAGCTGTAGATTAACTTCAAAATTATTAAGACGACCATAGTATTTGCTTACCAGTACTTTATGTGATAAAATTCGTAGCTGAAGAAGTGTATGGCAGGATTATATCCAAAATTAACATAATAATAATTTTATCGTTTGATTTATCAATCTCTTGGAAATTTAAAAATTAATAACACAAAAATTCTCCACTATTAGATACAAATATGTCTTGGTTTGTGGTGGGTGAAGAATTTTCCTCTTTTAATTATGTTGCACAGTACATTTTACTGTATTTTTGAAACTTTTAGCGAGATTGAGTGCAGTTGCTATTTCACCTTCATTGATCTTACATGTGGGTTATTTACTTTTGATGTTGAAAGTCAATATAATTACTTAATGCTAGCTACATGTTAAAGTAACGACAAATTGTAATATTGATTAATAATTTAATAAATTGTGTCTTTGTATTACACGCGGGAGGGGGTGACCACAATGAATAAATGCTATATTAAATTCCGATATTTTGTCCAACCAAAAAATATTCACATTACAAAAATTAATGTGAGACCTTTAGGGATGTAATGCTTGTAACGTCCGATTCGGTTCGATTACAAACATAAGTGGCTATTAAAGATTTTCATCAGCAATGGCAGTTGGTGATGAAACATCGGCCGATTTGCTTTCACCAAGCGATACATAGGGGCATCGGTAATGAAATTTATTTTTAAATGAACTAACCTTCAACTTCAATCCAATTTGGAACTGCACGTTGCCAATGACAAATTATTATTTATACATAGTTTGGATTCTCCCAGAGCCGGACCGGTAATTTTTGCAGGGGTCCCCAATACAAAAATGTCGGTGTCAGCACCCTGGCCAGTCCGCGCCTGGATTTATTGCATGATGATCATACTTAAAATTTCTTGCGGTATTGGATAATTCCGACTAAAAAAATTTTGTGGTGGAATTTTTTATCACAATTTTTATTGTGCGATTAAAAATTGCGGTTATTCAACATTTACTATAACTATAAATGTTTATAGCAATCTCGTTTCCTTAACTTCCTTTATATCCATCATCTAAAAGTGCGCTTTCTAAAATCGAAATCTATAATGAAAGTAAATATTTTTTAATGTATAATTCTAGTTTCAATAGTTACCATAAATTTAATTTTAATCGACAGTTTGACTATTGTGATGTTTAATTAACCTTTACTTAAACAATAGAAAAAGATAAACAAAGCAAGTTTGTTTAATCAACTTTTGTGTTTAAGAGGTAAAAAAATTCAATTTTTAAGTACTTATCAGATTTATACTGCCATAAATCAATAAAATTTTATTTATTGTGTCGTAATATTTAAAGTTACTACTTTTATTTTAAAATTTACAAGTATCAACCAGGTAACAGATTAATTAAAGTGGTGGTGCACTGCAGTTAGGTGTAAGTATCCTTATTTTTTAAATATGCGTTGTTTCCTAAAAACTACGAAATTCGAAAAATAAAATATGTAAATTAAGTTTAAAATATTCAAAAAATTATAATTTATTCCAGAGGACCAAATGAGTCTTTGCAAATAATAAATAGGTTTTTATTTCTCCAGGTACTGCATCAAAAATGTTTTACTTTCTCTAAAAGTGAATTTGAACTAAAAAAATTGAAAATATAGATTGCGTCACTCAAAAGCCTGCGCCGCCAAATATTTGCGATATTCGATCTACTTTCTAAATTCTAAAGTGAGACAACTAACATGCAATTCAACCATCAATCATTCTCAAGTCGCGAGATGCAAATTTAAGTATTTTTTACCATCAGAAAAGTGCTGCTAATCTGCTTATGTCGTCAAACGTTGCTCTGATTTTTTATTTTCAGTCACATTAAGTTGTCGTTATTATTGAAACTGATTCCTGTTGGCATTGACATTTTGTGTCGGCTTATTACGTGATATTATTATTAAGAAAATTCGGTGCGACCAAGATTATAACCATGGTTAACCTTTCCTTGCAGTTGAGTTGTGAGATGTATTCATCACACGTGTAGTGCGTGTTGCATACTTAACTCGTGTAAAAAAATGTGCAAATCGTGCAAGGCACGAAGGAAAGCAGAATTTCGATTGCGTCAATTTAATAAAGGCAATTTCGTGAATTAAACTGGCAGCGCATGTTCGATCAATCATGCTGGGATTATTTCGAGATTTATCTTTCAAGAGTATTCCGTATTCAGATCGTTCCTTGGTTTTATGTATCTTTTTCATTTTATTTTCTGCTTGTATTCCTATCTCGAATGGTTGCAACAACAAGGTTATAAGGAGTGAAAGTGGCATTGAGAAGTAACAATAAAGGAAGATCCGTTTGACATTTTAAATTTTAGAAACAACAAAATAATGAATAAAATCTCTTGAACCGACTTGAAAAGTTAAATTTTTATTTGGCGAGTACTTTGCCACGCAACCTATAGGTATTATGTTATTATCCAGAAAACTTTCGAGTCTGCATTATTATTTCTCGAGGACGATGACTTGTTTTACAACCAATGGCCATGTCCAATTTGGTCTAAATTACTTTACTTCAAGTTATATTTACGGTGTTTAGCAATACCAGTAATTATGTAGCATACGTTAATAATAATTTTATCATCGGTGTGACGGAGTTTCGTCTAATTAATTTTCATAGAATATGATGAAAAGGGAAAATTACGTTTTACCAATGTGAAAATTTGTAGTACCTACTCGAGATTTGAGAAAATCATTTTATATATACATAGGTAACCTAGCTACATCAAGTTCTTATCGGAGTTTGATGGTATGGGGAAACTATTAATTGGGGAAGTGTAACCTATTTTCATTGTTTACCAAGTAGCAATGTATAATTTTATCTAATAATATGACGCTTTTACTTTAATCTATAGTGGTAATGATAATTCACGTGCAGAAATAATGGCGAACGTTCGTAATTTCAAATTCAAAATATTTACTTGACGATAATTTATAAGCCGCGTTAATTCCTTTTCAAATAAAAGATCATAAAATTATTCCTATTAATGAGACGTCTGAAAATCCGCAGTATAAAAAGCCTTTTGATAAGTTACTAACTACGATTCGCAGTGGTGATATTTAGGTGCTGTGAATATTAACTTCAAAAATGTCCTTATATTAATAATTAATGAATATATAAGTGCGTCGAGGTGCCTACTCAGCGAAGCTCTTCTGTTGTAATAATGTAATTATTTGGACTTCTGATCTAAATTTTGCGAGGCGGTGATATACTTGGAATAAATTTGTGTGTCAATGCCAATTTATAGTCGATCACGTATGTATTAACAGTTGAAATGGTTTTCATTGTATAAATAGGGACCTTTCGGTGAATTGATGCGACGTCGATAACAAAGTTTTTTTTCGCTATTCGTTCCGAATCCATTTTACTGCGTCAGCTAGAGTTTTTTGCCATATTCCGTGTTTGAAGGAGAAATTGTATGTAATTATTATTGTAATGAAGTGTATTTAAGGTAACTGTAACCATCGGTAATCCTTAGGAGTGTTTCACCTTGAACATAGATTATATTAAAAATATTTTTGGAATAAAAAAGAAAATTTATTCCAGAAAAATGTTCTCAAGTGATCATGCGGCCAAATATAATTTTAATGACGTTTATGAAGGATTTGGGGATTTAAACATTTTTAAATTTATATTTAATATTATTTTGAAGTTATAATGAAATAATAATGTTGCGAGTAGATAATAATTATTATGCTGTTGTTTTAGATAAGCAATTTATATCCTTGTCTAAAAATAATTTCCAAAATTGTGATTTAACCCTTAAACACTGGGGTGCGGTTACCATGACCGCAAGAGTGCTAAGACGGCTAATTTTAACGAAAACATGCAATGCGGTCATCGTGACCGCACGAGGCGACGGTGGTTAAGGGTTAAAATTACAGTATAAGAGAAAGAATTTAAAAAATAACATTTTATATGTCTACGTATTTAGAAAGCTAAATTTTGTGGAATGATCCTTTTTTTGTAAGAGGGATTGACTTTTATCTCTAAATCCAAATATTGAAAAAACAACGAAATTCAGGTATAAATAATATTATGTTGGGAATTGAAAAAAAATGTTCATTTGTATGTACACAAAGCTTCATTGACAATATATAAATCATTACGTTTCATTTGATAAATAACCAATGAATATTCGACCATTTATTATTAAAATGTCTTGTAGGTTACTTAAAATGACCTTTATTGTTTGTATTATAGTTGAGTTAATTCAATCGTGAAATGTGAGTATAATGGCAATCTTCTTTACATCAAAAATCAAAAGTAATTTCGTGTCGTCACAAATATAGCGTTAATTATTTAATCAATTTTATTTATATATACATATACCTATAATTACCTTTTACTACTTTGTCAATAATGATTTCGTATTTTTTTACCTTTGTAATATAATAATATATTCATACCATGATTATAATGTTATTTTTTTAACCATAAAAATACAGTGATTGCCATTCAAATATTCAAATTATTATTTTCATGGAATAAATTTTCACCTGTAATTTTTTGTCCCTTCAAAAACACTTTTTACTTCTACGTGATGCCTGCGCAAGTAGCAATATCAATAATATGTAATTGAATTGTACGAGAATAAACATCCGCAGGACATGTGATGAGAACTTCTTCACTCTAGAAAGAGATATTTTTCCGTTATGTTTCCTTTCTACTTCCGAAGTATTTTTTTATCATTTAGTATATTAGTCGTAATCAAGTAGTTTTGTGTAGTGGGTAATACTTTGTGCTTCTAAAGTGCCATTAACCAGTGAGCCCTATTTGTGAACAAGTGTGAGTTCTTGCAATTTCATATCTAATTTTTTTTAAATATTTGATGACTGATTCTCTTGACCATAGCACTTTTACCAGCACACCTGTAATTTCTCCTAGATTTTTGAAATGTTTGCATTTCATTTGAATAAAATTTCATTAAACCCAACATAAATTCTTGTTTCTATAAAAATATATTTTCATGAAACCGCTCCTCCCTCGCGAAGGACCTTTACCACTCTGGCTCCTCCGTGCTGATGCGTTTTATCATCCCGTTTGAAATTTCAAGGACTTCAAATTAAAATACACACCCTGAAACCAATTGAATGTCATAAAATATCAGAAAATTATTTTACTTTTAGTTTTTTTAAATTACATTTTATTTTGTATGTATTACAACATATTATGTAATAAATTCTGTGCCACATACTATCCTATGCGCTAAAATTGAATATAAAATCTCGATACAATCCGTACAGTTTATCTTCAATTCCGAACAACCATTTAGAAAACTATTTAAAACCCACGGGGTCCAGGCAGGCCCGGACTGGCAATAATTTCGTTACCGGGCAACTCCGTTGAAAGGCCCCGTCTTCAGAATTTTTTATAACAAAGTATAAAATTTAAAAAAATTATGGAGTAAGACGAATAGTATTTTACATTTTAGGAGACTTTAAAGCGAAATTTTTCAAATTCACTCCTGCAAGACTTTGCAAACAACTTTGGAGGTGCTTTACGTCAGTCCCAGACGCATTTTCCAAATTCTAGACATTTCAAAGCGACTTAATATCTAATGAAACAAACATAGAATTTTTAATAAAAAAGAAAATAGACTTTTTGATTAAAAAACATCAAAAGTTTTAAAAATGAAAAATTTGATTCCACACAAGGTCGTTATTATCTAACTCGTGCTTTAGGTAAAGATCCTTTAAAAATTGCTAAAACTTAGTTTACACCAAAATTTTCACAAAATTTTAAAATTTTGGGTATAAACTAAATATGAACATTTTTTTAAAAATTATTACGTAAAGAACAAGTTAGAGAATAGGAGCCGTCCATAAAGGACGACCGCAATTTTTACCCCCTCGCCCCTTTGTCACAGTTGGTCATAATATTTTATCCCCCCTTTCCGGAAAGTCCAATGGTTACAAATCAAGCTCCCCCCATAAGAAAAAAATACTCAAACACAATTTTTTTACAAATCCCAAAAATTAAATTTTTATGTGGACGTCACATTTGGCTAACCCCTCCCTCTTGGCACATTTTGTGACCCCCCCTTCCAGGGCAAGGACGTCCTTTATGGACGACCCCATAATGATTTAAACCCAGTTTTCAGTTCGCGTCAGTCCCACGCACGTTTTTCAGCTCCACGCATCCACAGAACGTCATTTTAAATAATAAAAAGGGTAGCTAACTTTTAAAAATTTTAATAAAATAAACTTATTAACCCCAAAAGTTAAAAATTTAAAACAACTGTTTTTCACTGCTTCTAATACATTTAGATGGAAAATTTCATCGACGTGAAAAAATTCACGAAGATATTGTATTTAACATTTTTTTATGAAGGTTTAAAGTGAATTTTATGGAATGTACTCTTGAAAAAACCTTTAATGACCGATTTCTTCAAATTAGCGAACTTCAGGTTAAATCGACGAAATAACCAATCAGATGATTCATTTATTTGTTTTGTTGTCGTCTGATTGGTTATTTAGTTCATTCAACCGGAGGTTCGCTAACTCAGAGATAAATATGAGTGAAAAAATTGGGCATAAGTCACTTAACGACGTATTCACTAGTCTTAAACCAATTTTTCCAATTCTATGCATCCCAATGCGTCAGGACCGTAGGCAGGATTTTTTTTGAGGGGGGCACTTGTAAAAAGCCTTTTTTTAAATTAACATTTTGAGGGGTTCGCCTTTATACCGGCAGTCACTATTATATATAATTAAAATTAAAAGGTTAAATAAACAATAAAATGAAATATTATTCGCAAGCCCAGCAATGGTTACTGCTGTCATCAGACGTTTAATAATAACATCTATTATATAATAATATAATAATTAATTTAAAAAAAATATTTTTTTTTCAAATTTTAAAATATATCAATTTTATTTTCGAAACTCAAATTTTTTACATTCAAATTTTTTTTACGTTTTAAGAGAGAGTGGGGGCACGTGCCCCCCGTTGGCTACGGGCCTGTAATGCATTATATATGTATGTAATAAAACGGGAAGAAAAATTCAAAACTTTTTTGGATTGAAAGGGTTCACTTTTTGACCCCAAAAATTAAAAGCACGAAAACAACCAGTAATGTTACTACTTCTGGTATACTTTGATGAGAAAATCTTACTGCCGTAAAAAGTATTCACGTAGATACATATTATATCGTATTTTATGAATCTCTAAAGTGAAGTTTTTTGAATTCACTTTTGAAAAACTTTTGAGCCTCTTTAGGGAGCGTCGATTAATTTTGTAAGGACGATTTTTAGAATTTTCAACTCCCCCCCCTCATGGAAGAACTCGTAAGGTCTTGGTAGACCTCCTCTGTTTATATATTTTTTTACATTTTTAAAATTTATTTTCAAATTGGAAAAAAGTGAAACTACTCCCCTCCCCGTTGAAATTTTGAACAAAACAGTTACATTGTTGTACCAAAACCGACCGAATTCTTAAACCAAAAACAATTGATTTATTAAACTGAAACAAATTAAATTATCAAAACGAGATCTTCATCATAATTTGAAAAAAAAATTCAAAATATTTGTTTCAATGGAAAATTAGGCTAACATTTTTGCGACAGTCTAATTTTATGAATATTAAATGCAAAATTCAGAGGAACAAAATTTACTTGATAGAAAAAATAGAACGAGCGAGAAGAAATAGAAAGAAAGAATAGAACAAGTTAATGTTCTCACAAATAAATTTAAAAAAGATTTCATGTGATTAAACGTTTGAGAAGCCGGGTGCGGCTTCTGGTTCTCAAAAAGCATCGGCCCACTGGGAATTTTCTCCTTTTACCGCTACCCTAGGCCGGGCCTGGATCTAGGACATCTTTCCGTTTTACTATTGGGGATTTTGTGTCGACAAATTAATTAATAATAAATAATAATTAATAAATTTTGTGTGTCTTTTCAGGTAGATTCGAGAATGGTTTAGATTTACAAATACAGGAAAATTTCACATAATTAGGAAATTCGGTGACGCGCATGAATGGATTAACGAGATTCATATTATGTTGGTAAAACAGTTTCATTTAGAAATCTATTATAATATTAAAAATGTGAGAGCAGGGAAAGAATTGTTTGACTAATGGGAAGTAAAACTAAAAATCATTCTGAAACGCTCTAGGAACGGAAAGCAAGATTTTCCGTCGAAAAGAAAACCTCAGGCAAAGCAGGATACTGAAAAATAAAATACTTCACACAAAGGCAAAGTATTTTAATTTTAGGAGACCCGGCGAAGCCGGGTATCCACCTAGTAAACTATAATTATTGATAATAGAAGTAAATACATTTTGGCTTAAGCCCTGTATAAATCAAAGCAATTGATTAGGGTTTTTTGAAAATGAAATTATCTATAAAGTAGATTTGAACCTTATAAAATCTAAAATCGACCGGTTTTGAGTAACAATTAGAAAATGTGGAACAAAACATGAAAATGTTATAAAACTCGAAATTATATTTTTTGTTTTTTTTATAAAAGCACATTTTGGATAAAAATTTTAACTTTTGGAAAAACTAAACCAATTCCCAGAAAACACAAAATTATTACAATCCATTGACTTTATTTTTAATTTAATTTTTCGAAAGAAGAAATTTAATACCAAAATTGTTAATTTTATGATTTATGTCGTTATTTCTGTAAAACAAATTGACTTTTCAGATAATTATTGGTATACTAGACTAAAACTACAGCCCGTTAAATTTTCTATTCGAAATGGGAGCCAAATTGTATATAAAATGTTTAGTTAAAAATTCAAGGCTTTCAAGAAAACCAAAATTTAAATTTACGTGAATGTATATGAATATAGATCCCCCGCACTATAGATCTACCGTTGAATATCAGCTTGAACGCCGTACCACAATAATTTCCAAATTCGAAATACTTAAACCGGGTCATTTTTAACCCCTGTAAAAAGGGCTAACTTATGTATATTTTAGTATTTTTAAATTTATTTAAGTATTTTATTTATTATATTGAAATTAAAATGATTTTGAACGCAAAAAAAATAAAATACTGTAAATATCTAATAATAATTAAAAAAATTTAAAGTAAAATTTAACTTCGCAACAATAATTACTTGATGAGTTGTGTTTCAGTAAAATTTGTTTTGAAATTTTCCAAAATGGTGACTTGTGTTATCAAAACCTGAATAACTTTCATAAAAAAAATATATTTTAAAATCTAGCATAGATATATCAGAGCATATAACATTTTTATCAAAAAATATTAGAATTCTGGAAAAGAAAATTTGATTACAAAAATTTCCGTGGATATCATGAACAAAAATGTAAACTTTGGATCAGAGTTGACCCGGTTGTGGTACGGCAAGGGTTAAAACACCGCCAACGTTAGTGCTATCAAAAACAGACACTATCCAAAATTAAGGGACGAATAGTATCCAACTTAAAGATTAATTCTTCTTTTTTCATTTTTTATTATTTTTTTTATTTTATATATTTATTCTTCAGTAGTGTAGTGAAATAAACTTAATTTTATCTGCCTGTATTGATTGCGATCAGAGCAGTCATTTAAACAATTTCTATGACTATTGGTCAGGGCCGGCATTAGCATTATTCTAACATACGTACGTGTTAATAATAAGAATAAATAAAAATATATAAGAATAAAACGCTCATAACAAAGTCTTTGTCTGACGTTTTTCAAAATAGTTCAACTGATGGCGAAAAACTTTTAAACGGGAATAGGAAGTGAAACAAATTTCGTTAATCTATTCACGCGTCACTAAATAAAAAGCACAAGATTGTCTAATTTTACACGTCTCAGAATAGATTATTATAGTATGTAATTCAGATAAGAAACAATTACCTACGTTGATTTTTAAATAAATACTCAAATCGTCAAAAAAAAGTAGTTCAATAGTCCTCTATTTTATTACCAACAGCTGCAGGCAGTAGCGACACATTACTTTTATCAGATAAATACGTAAAACATAAACAGACAGAAAAAGACGAAATTTTGCAAAAAAAATAGGTTTTTTGCTTGTTTTCAAAAAACCTGCAATGATTTCTTTTTATGAGCCTACTCTCGGCTTGATAAAATATTGTAAAAAGTTTATTTTTAATATAAAAACCTTTGGTTGTAACAACTTGGCCGTAGTCAAACGTAAAATTGAGGTTTTCAGCCAAATAATAATAATAATTTATAATTATGTAGGGAATTTAGGGATAATAAAAAAATCGCAACTTGCATTATTGTGTGTTGTGGTAGTTTTGAACTAATATAATTGAATGGAGTTATTTAATCGATATATAACTATTTATTTAAACGTAAACTTAAAGAATCTACTACTTTATAGTAAAACTACGATGATGCAAGGCCACTGTGGCGCTATGAATAAATAAAATAAGCTATGTTTTCTATTTCTAAAGAAGTTTGCGGTCTGAAATTAAGAATACTAACAAAAAATTCATAGAGCATAAAACTTGTGCTTGAAAATTTTCTGTCCCAAATTTTATTTTGGTTCACTAACACAATAAACTTTAACGAGGATGCTAAAATTAAATATTTCTATTAAATAATTAAAATCCATTTGTAAAAAAAAATATTAAATTGCAATAATTATAATGTGTAATCGTTCCTTTTTAGCAGTGAATTACATCAGATCGATTAATATTTATAGCCCATGAACACCCAATTAATTACTAAACAAATAGCAACAAACGTGGATAATTGTTAATAAATTTTTTGTTTACAGATTTTCAATCAAACTCCATTATACCATGTCGGCCAGTATTGAGGAAATAGAATTTTGTTTGACTTCTCGGTTTTCATGATCGTCGGTGATGTTGAAAGTTGCGTATTATTATCCTCAAGTTGGACCTCCGGGACGTCGAAGAAAATGTTAAAATCGCAAATTTGTTTGAAGAAATGTAAATAAATAAAGAAAGTGTGTTAACTCGGAAATAAACTAAAATGTTCACTAATCGTCGAGTTTTCTACATAAAGTGTGTATGTTTAGTAGCGTTATTGTATTTATTTGCATATATATTTACCAACAATAGCACAACCGCCGTAATACGCGAACTACAACAATCCGGAAGAAGTCTAGCAGCTTTAGATCGACAACAAAATGCATTAGACCAATTAGAATTATTGGAAGGTGTTCGCGATGCACCACCACAACTTAATCCAACCGAAAAAATTATAGAATTATCCAACGCAAACGATTCTGTCGAAGATCCCGAAACAAGAATGTTAAGAAAAGTTAGAGAAGTGACCAAGTGTTTAGATAAGCCTATGCTCAATAAGATTCAGCAACGAGGAGATTATTGGGTTTTATATAATTACGTGAGAGCCGAACGGAAACATAAATGCCACGAAACCATTACGTATACGACACACGCCGACTATTCGTTTTTGGACAATCTAGTGCCGCTTTTGGAAAGATGGAAGGGTCCAGTTAGTATTGCTTTGCATGCACCTGGAACTGATTTTGCAGCAACACTAGATTCCATTGCATATTTACGCGATTGTACTTCATCTCTCGTTAGAGAATATGTCACATTTCACATATATTTCAGCACCAAGCACGTACCAAAGCAGGTAAAAAATTTTATTTGGAAGTTTATATTATTTCAAAAATGAGTAATACTACTTTGTTGAATTTCATTAAAGCACCACCATTGATTAATCGATTTACGCGACCACACAAAAACTAGCAGTTATTTACATTTAAATTTTGTGACGCCCCTTGCTTGTATTACACCCTCGCATTTTAGATGGGTTGCTTTGATTAGGCTTTTTTGTCCACGACATCATTAAGGCCACTGTTTTATTTATTTTTTTCTTTTAAATTTCAGGTACCACGTCACGACAAAGCTTTACAAGACGCCTTTAATTGTTCGCAAGTACCAGCTTATTTCAACGTTAGCAATGAACAAATGTACAAAGCTCAGAAGAAATTGTTGTACCCAGTAAATGTTGGCCGCAATGTGGCGAGAGAAACTGCACAAACTCACTTTATTTTACCTTCCGATATCGAACTTTATCCTAGTCCTAATATTATATCTCAGTTCCTAGAAATGATAGCCGACAATTCTGGTGCACTAATGCGAAAAAATCCTAAAGTGTTTCCAATGCATTTATTCGAAATTAGCGGAAATCAACAAGTTCCAGATAATAAGACTGCTTTAAAAGAAATGTTAGCTAACGGCACTGCTGTACCATTCCATAAAAAATTATGTGCCGGATGTCACAACGTTCCAAAATCGAAGGAGTGGCAAAAGGCGAACGAGACGAAAGGTCTTCATGTTTTTCACATAGGAAAGCGAATAGGATTTTACGTTCATTGGGAACCTATTTTTATTGGAACTCATTCGGATCCGTTATACGACGAACGATTAAGTTGGGAAGGAAAGAGCGATAAAATGACACAGGTGAGTTGACCGATCCATTTTAGTGTATATAACCAATTAAATTTAAACTGTTTTAGGGCTACGCGTTGTGTGTAATGGATTACGATTTCTTAATATTAGATAATGCGTTTCTTGTACATAAACCGGGAATAAAAATTTACAAGAAGGATCCAAAGAGGGCGTTGTTAGCTGGAAAAACTAATCAGTTGATAAAGAAAATTATTTTCCCCGAGCTTAAGGTCATATATGGTGTTAAAAAAGGCTGTGCTGTGTAGTGATTTAATCATTGCAAAAAGATAGTACTGATTGAAATACAACAGAATATTTCAACTCATAATAATTTATTATTGCAGTAGTCAATCTGTCTGTATAGTTTCATTACCCATCTGTGAATTTACACTCATTTACCTACATTCTGTCATATTGTAATATATAAAGTAATAAAATTCGGAAAAATTAATTTTTCCAAGTGGTTTGTTTATTCATTCATTATTATATTATAATAATTAGATTATGCAAGTATTTTTTGTACTTAATTTTAAATAATTTATTGTTAGGTATTTATAATAAAATGTATTGTTTTAATAATACATAATATATTTAGTTTGTAAAGTGTATGGTGTATTTGTATAATACTTTTTATTGTCAACATTAACTAGCAGTAATGTGCCTTATAAATGTGGTGATTAATAGTGGTAGTTTTATACAATTAATGTTTGAATGTGTGTCCGCAAAAATATTATAAATATTATGTATATAATAGATATAAATATATATAAAAATGAAAATAAAGAGCGATTTTCTTACAGGAAAGGTACCCAATTTGAGAAACAATTCACTATCTACTCACTCTATGTTACCTTAAAAGTTTCTAAACTTATTAAAGATATTCGAATTATTTAATTTTAATTTAATATAATTTATTTGTCCAGCCCGGTATATTAAAAAAATTATAATGTTATCTACCGATAGCACTAACAGATGGCGGGAGTCCAAGTGGAGTGTGTACGTTGGCAGGTTTTATTTCTCATTGTTTTCTTTTGTCAAGGTTTTGTTATTTCAGTGTTCTTTTTTTTCCTTGTTTTGTTTTTCACTTTTCTGTTGAATCGTGGAACCTTTCCCAATAATTTTATTATCCGTTCTTTGCATAATAAAAATGTTATTGCAAATCTTATCAATATTATTATAAATGTGTCTTAATTGCTGATAACTTTGTACGAAACTGTATTAAATAATGTAATTCGAGATTTTAATATTAGAAACAATAATTTTTTTATTTCGATACATTAATAATACATTAATCACATTTTTGTGAATAATATAAGTAAGCAACAATTTATTATTTTTAAAGCATTTTCCTTGGTTTGATGCCTATCCAATAATCTTCGGCACAGATAGACTCCGGAAAAGTAATACCCAATTTAAGAGGGTTCGAAGATTTATCCACTGGTACTATTTCAAATTTGTCTAACAAATAAAACAATATAGTTTTTACAGCCAGTAATCCAAAACGATTACCTAAAAAGTCAATATATATGTAGATATAAACTAATCAATTGTAATTTATGTTACCAATGCAGCTTTTCGGTCCTACTCCAAATGGTAAATACGAGAACGGTTTAATTTTGGATTTGTTATTATCATTAAATCTTTCCGGATCAAACTTTTCAGGTTCCGGCCAATATTTTGGATCCCGATGGAGTGCAAAACTGGAATATAACATATCACATTCTCATCGATAACTGCCATTTTCCGTTTCCGAAAAATATATCTAACTTTTTGGTTGGTTTTCGATCTAAGAAACCAACAGGACTCCATTTTCTGAGAGATTCTACAAAATAAATGTTTTATAAACGATTTTCATCAAAATAAATTATACAATGATAGTAATACCGGAAATCACCATATCTAAATACTTCATTTCCAATAACTCCTCATAGCTGATCCTACCATTGCAGTTTTTAGAGACTTCCCAAATTTCCCTGAATAATCTATCTTGTATATCTGGATTTAGCATTAACTCGTAAACCGTAAAACTCAAAGTTGTTGAAACTGTTTCATATCCAGCCACGTAGAAAAGCATTGCTTGAGCTGTTATAACTTCATCGGTTAATATAGATTTTAAGTTTTTAGAAGCAACATCCGCATCTGCTTTGGATGTAATTTGCTCATCATTTTTTAACATTCCTTTTCTAGCTTCCATCATTAAATGTAACATATCTGGACGTACAATTTGGTTTTTCTCTCTAAACGTCATAGTTTCTTTCACAATTTTTCTAAATAACCAACTAGGTTTATCTTTTGCTAAACGGATTTTTAATAACTTAAAAAACAAATTAGTTTTATTTTATATTTACATTATCAAATTATTTTAATTAATTAGTAGTTATTTTTAAAGTGGTTTACGTACCTTTGCCAAACTGGGACTGATGAAATAAAGAAGATATTTTAACCTGTCCAAAAATCCGCCAAAATAAAATAATTCTTTTGCAATAGTAAATAATTCATTGTCTGGATTTTTCATTGTGTTGCATTCCACCCCAAATGCTGTGGTTGCTATTATATCATTGGTGACTTTTATAAACGCATCCTTTGCTTCAAAACTTACTAACTTGTTTTGGTGGAAACTTTCCGTAAAATTTTGAGCACAGTCAACTATCAAATTAAACATGATTTTCAATTTATTTCTTGTAAAAGCCGGACTTAAAGTGGATCGAATATCTTTCCATTCTTGTCCTCCTAAAAATATTTTATTGAAATATGTTGGTATAAAGAAGAATCATCTTGAAACCTGGCATAAAGAACAAAGTTTTGGCCGTTAATGGATCATCTTCCTTCGAAACATAAAGCATACGTTCTGGGATCGAATCGAAATCTTTAACTGTGATTTGTTTTATTAATTCCAGATCTTTGATTATTAGAGCTGGAGTCAAAAGTTGGTATAGTGGAATACATCTAGGATATATTTTCATGATATAACGAAAGAATAATATAATAACATCTACTACATTTTATCTGGGTATTTGTCATAGCAATATTTTAAAAATTCAACTGTGAACATTTATTAAAAAGCACAGGCCCCCAATTTCCTATTAGAAATTGAGGGTTCTCACATTCTATTTTACGATTCTTCCAATAACTGAAAGGTACAACGATTAAATAGTAACGTAAAAGAATCAATACACCGATGAGAACCACGAAAATTATCATTGTAGAATTTTGTGACCGCGTACTGGACTTGGATTTTACAGAAAGAAAAGACTCTTATATGAACAACCGTTGCTATCAATATTTAAACTTTTATTAAACATATAAAGGTTTTTAGAAAGTGATCTCCTTAATCGTCAGATTAAAAATAAGCTCTTATCAGTGTTTTTATTATATTGTTATTGTAACTGAGTGAAGCAATATTCGGGGGTTCATATGAGATTTGGGCGTTTATCACCTCACTATTAGCGGCGGACTGTTTAAGTATCAATTTTACTCAAGAGTCATTTTATTTTTAATAAAAAAACAAGAAAAAACTTATTTTGATTAGAATGATATATAGCAGGGTTAGCTAACTTATGGCTCGCGAGCCGCATGCAGCTCAACTAATAAATAAAGTGTTATTTTGTTTTCATTATTATTCTATACATAAACCTTCAACTAGCAAAGAATATTTATATACATTTGGATCATAGTGTTTCGAAATTTATAGTTATTTTTGAAGGTCAAAATAATAAGTCCAAATTTAATAAAATGATTTTAATTAATTGAATTGGATGTTTATTCCTCCAACGCTTACAGTTAACTGGTGACAATAAGTTTTAACATAATGTAAAATGCAGGTTGTAATATGAGTATAGTACATTCATTTACATAAGATTACGTCATTAAACAGAAAATACAATAAAATATAGGTAACAATTACATATTTTATAATTATATCAGAGTAAATAAAAAATGTAATAAATCTGCAATATCAAAAATATTAAAACTACCAAAAAAATATGGGATGGTTTCATTGGACATAGATAATATGTATACAAAGATATCAATGAAAGAATTACTAAAACTACCCAAAATTTATCTTAGAAGAAGATTAAGTAGAGATAATAAAAGTATTCAATATCTACATAACTTCATCATCTAGCTATGGAACAAAATTTCTTTAAATTTAAAAATTATGTTTATCAAAAATAAAGAATTTTGCAAAGAAAAATGGCCTACATAATTTGACTCCAATTTAACAAACTTGGTTTCTTTTTAGACAACCAAGATCCTCTATGTTGGTCGAAAACTGAGCGCCCTTGATTTTAGGTACAGAATAATTTCCTGCAGATAAAAAATTTTGATTAATCAAAAAGCTTTATTTTCATTAAGTAATTTTTAATTTTTCTAGTAAAGACCTAAACAATATATTTATAAAGGGTCTACCAATCAGGAGTTTGTTTTAAATTTTAAAAGAAACACATATTTTGTATGAAAATTTTCTAATTCTCTACTGAAATATGTTGTAGGGCTTGAACATTTATGAATGGAAAACAATATCCGGTAAATGTCCTCCACGACTACGTTTGCAGACGTCGATTCTTTTAACAAAATTTTCGAAAAATAGGGACCAATGATGCCCCCTACCCATAAACCACACCATACAGTGACACGAGATGGATGTAGTGGTTGTTCAACAACTGCTTTTGGATTTTCAGAAGCCCAAATTCGACAATTTTGCTTGTTAACATACCCGTTTAAGTGAAAATGTGCTTCGTCCGAAAAGATGATTTTTCTGAAAAAAAAGCACCACGTTCAATGATCCAATCAGCAAATCTAAGACGTTGAGAATGATCTGCTGGCTTTAATTCTTGTACCAGTTGTATCTTATAAGGCTTTAGAGCTAAATCCTTCCGTAAAATTCGCCATGTGGTCATTGTGGACAGGCCTAATTGTTGAGAACGTCGTGAAACCGATAAATTTGGGTCCTCTGTGACACTTTCACGTACTGCAGCAATATTTTCGATTGAACGACATGGACGAGCACATATTTTTGTGCTTACGTTTACTACTGAACCGGTGGACTCAAATTTTCGCACTAAATTCGCAATTGTAGTCTCAGATGGACGATCGTTACAAATAAAAATATCGCGAATTTTGCGAAATGTAGTCTTCACGGATCGACCATTTTCATAATGGATTTGAATTATCTTAACACGATTTTCGAGCGAAATCAAAGGCATTATATTAAATGTTGACCTTTTATTATACATATGATAAAAAACTGAATAACAGAACTGCCTACTTGACCTATTTCAACCAAATTTAAAACAAACCCCTGATTGGTAGACCCTTTATTAACTGCGATGAACATTATGGCGACCTTAATGGTGTCCATATTTTCCATGACCATCGTGATGACCGCCTTGATTATCATGATGTCCATGATTATTATGCCCATGATTATTATGCCCGTGTTTATTGTGTCCGTGATTATTACGTGATTATAATATATATATTTTCTACCACCATCTCCATGATATTTGGCACCACTGTGATGATTGTTACCATCAACACTATAGCACGTGACGGTTACAATTAAGAGAGCTAATATAATTACCTGGAATAAAATATGAATTTTATTTAATTAATTGGTCATGGGTAAACGAAAAATTAAAAAATTATTTTTTTCTTTCTTTCAAATTAATCACGATAAATCTTGGAGACAAATTACAATTAATATATTAAATTTCGTGCAAGCTAAAATGAAGCCAAGTCGTCCAAAGTGATTTTTTTTTGTGTATTAGAAAATAAAATCATAATTATATAAATCGTGATTAAAAGTGATCAGTCCCTCGAATGAATCAAAAATCAAAAATTTTATAATAGAAATAAAAAATACAATAAAAATTATAATTAAAAACAAAAATATCACTTACAGTAGTTAAACGCAACATTTTTTCTAATTTTGGTTGATTTGTTCTGGTAACTAAAGTACACGGCAGTAAACCGATAGTTTGCCAAAATTGAGGGGGTTTTATATTCAAAAGAGCAATTAGCAATACCTGAACATTTCTTTGAGTCCAGGGTTCATTTGCCCAATCAGTTCATTAAAAACTGATTACTATTAATGTGTATTATTTCAACAAAAACGACTTTTAATTTCAAAATTGTCTCACAAAACAGTGGCTTCCAAAAGTGTATTATTCACCACAGGGCTGTAATGGTCAAAACGAAAAATTAATTAATTAAAAAATCAAATTCACGGAAAAGCGCAAGAAAAAATAAAATTTTTTTTCAAGATTTTATGCGGCTTTGAGAGCCTCTGGTATATATCAACTGTTGCTGTTATCTAAAGCATTTTATATATCAATTGTTTCTATTAATATATATATTACATAACAATTTCTGAATCATTTTTAGATTTAAAGCAATTAATTTTTCTTTTTTTCTTCTTCTGCAAGTTTTAGGGTTTAATTTTTACACAATATAATGTCAATATCTCCAAGCTACTATCTACAGATGAGTTCCGCAACAGAAAACGGAAAAAAAGTATTTGAAAGCAGAAAAATTTCAAAACTCAACGAATTACTCAAGTTTGGTGGTCAGGAACTTGTCTAAAAGCTGCAGAAACTGAACTAGTAAATTAGAAAACTAGTAAATAAACAAGTACCATTGTTGTAATGTTCAAAAGGGAAGACAAGAGAGTGTCAAAATTAACTTAACACCGCGGTTAAGTTGACAACAAAAATAATAACCAATGTGACCAACTCTAAAATAACACTAGCTGAAGAACAACAAGGATTCAGAACGGGAAGATTATGTAACGACGCGGAGTTTGTTCTTCAACAAATTATGTGTACAGCTCAATGATGTAATACATTTACTATATTACAAGAACATATCCATGGACCCAATAAAAACTATCGAAGATCTATACACTGAAAATATAATTCAAGTAAAATAAATGAAAAAGTCTCGAGGAAAAGGGCTATATGGCGTAGTGAATCTCTGAGACTATCATGTAACATCGAGAACATCAATAATTGCATAACTGGCAGAAAAGAAGAATATAAGGAGAATGGCAGATGACAGGGTGGTGAAGATAGCTAGAGATAAATCCTGGCCGAAGAAGCGTCGGGAGACCACATAACAGATGGAGCGACAATATCGTCGAACTATGAAGAGGCGACCAAACAAAGAACAGACGGAAGGAAGGTGAAAAGGACCTTGCATTGATGATCATATTGTTTTGTCGATATCGACAAATACATTAATTTAGAGTTAATTAAATAAATAATTGTTAAAGCAACTCGCATTTTTTTAAATTAACCAACAAATTTTCTGATAGTTAATGGCGATCCAATATTTCAATAAAAACTGATCCTATTTCATGATCATCATGCCAATTCTTCTCATATTTTATTGGAACTGAACAAGAACCATCTCAATTGTACAAAAGAAAGACAATGATTTTAGTGATCCCCAAACCGCCAACATAGTAAACGAAATTTATCTAAATAGCACCATATACTTTCTGAAGATGAAATTCTACAGTTACCCACAGACGATTCTATTCTACAAGATAAATTGCAAAGACCTTTGCACTTAGAAAACAAAACTGGGGGAGAGTTGATATTCCCGAACTGGGATTTTGACAATTTTTAAAAGCAATTATATATTTTGGAATTTTGGAAAAAACCGCTTTAAAAATTAATTTGGAATGCCATTTTCTTATTGGCTCTAGTCAAACCGTAACCCCGTTCTTTAAAAATGAATTTTTAAAGTATTTTGTATTTATAATAAAATTGCAAATGGTAGCTTTGCAACTATCAAAAAACATCACTGGGCCATAACAAAATTTGAAATTATAGATTTTTGAGCAGGCGGCTCAAAGATCTTTCTTATCTAGAAAAAAATGAATTTTTGAAACACGGGGTCAAACAGATGACAGACAGACAGATCATCACTTGTGTTGGGATACCAGAACTTAGCCCCATACTCCACGCCTTCATTTTCTCACTTTCTCGGCGTTTTTAAAAGGGATCGTACCCATTTTGATCACCCAGGTCTGCGCTCAGCCATTGATCCGCTGTCGCGGATTTACGGGGTTTGAGAAGTGGTTAAACCTATTAAAATATCTTGTGTTGACGTACTGTCAACAAAATTTACACAATTATGGCACAATAATACGCTCCCATACACGTGTATAGGAAATTTATGAACTTGAAAATTGAATTTTAGACTTAATATAAACTTATCAGCTTAAAAGTCATATTTTAATGTTCTCTTTCGTTTAGTGAAGGAATTTCTATAGGAAAAAGTGTACTTTTGAGTTCGGGAATATTAACTCTAACCCAAAACTGCCTCTCTTAACAGAAATGATCCCGAATCGTGGTGTCCAATGAATGATTCAATATCAATTTGTTGTGTTCTTGCCAAAAAGACCCCGACATGACACTACAGTTTTCGGTAAATCATCTGGATTTGAGTAGGTACATGCTTCTAAACCATATTTATATGCGTCAACTGCTACAACTATTTGTAATTCTGGATTGTCGGCGCCAAGCAGTTCTTTGTTGCATCGCAGCGGGTTTTAATTGTTTGTTTTTCCCCGTCAGGGAATTCAAACTGCAATTTTGGGTTTGCCACTTTTCCGACTTCAATGGAAAGTGGCATTGATTGTTTAATTTTGTGAACGTCAGGCCTTCAGCCTGGCCTCACTGTAACTTGCTATGTTTTATATTTGTATGTCTCATATTCTGATAAGTACACACGTCTTCCATTTTTTTGGGGGAGAATAAATTTAGACTTTCTTTTAGTTCTTTGTTTTATTTGTTTGTCCCTATTTATGTTAACTGTATGCAGCTTAGTCAATGCAAGGGCAGAGTTTAACATTTTTCTCCAGGACTACCTTTTGGTTGGGAAAGGGGAAAACTGTTTTTGTGGGTATTATTGTATGAAAATTCCTTAATTCTTCATCTACTTGAACTGGTAAAAACGCGTCCAATAGGTAATTACCAAAATATAACTGAAGATTTGTGCTGGTGATATGTTTGAAAACATTTCTCGAGGTATGGAATCGGATAATAATGAGATTTGAATGCTGCATTCAATCTTATTTTTCGTATTTTCCGTTTGCTTTCTTTACTATCACTATTGAAGCAGCCTATTCGGAATACTGGACTAATGTAATAGCGTCTACATCTTGTAATCGCTTTTAGCTTCCGTTTCATTGTTGACTTACTTCAAATGGGACTGCTCTTTTGGTCGACATTCTATAAATTAAATTCATCGATTAGATCTGTTCAGGTACGATTTGATCTCGAAATGAAAATTGACATTTGATCGTAAATTTTAATGGTCTTTCAAATAGGATTTAGGCGTTACTATAGGTGAGTGTCCTTGAGGTTCCCCAATTTCTTCCATGTATCTCACGCTACAATTGTTATATTAGAATAATTCGACGTTAACTGCTCTAAATCGAGTTAATCAACGTTTGCAATCAAAAATTTAACAATAAAGTAATAATAATGGATTGGCTGACCAAATATATGGATTCAAAACATCCGTGATGAAGATTTCGAGAAAGAATTTGAATATTGGTTAAAAAGATATGATTTTGTATTGAGAAAAGGCAAAGACGGGTGTAAAGGCAAGGATATGGATGAAAGTACAGGCGCAGATTACGAAATAATTCAAAAAGAAATTTTCAAAATTCCAATATTTCAAGTATTGGTCACTTTAATAATGAGTAATTTTAAATGGAGGTTTGAAAAGCTTTAATTTTTTGTCAAATTTCGGTTTGAAAATGAAAACCTAGAAAAACAAGTCATCGATTTAGTCCATAAATATTACAATGACTAAATCCGTCAGAATTTATAAGTAAATTGCAAACTGAAATATTAGCACAAACGTGTCTCAATCAACAGCTTCCTTCGATTTACTCCAGACACTCCATAACAAACTATTCTTTAACCAAAACTTGTTCAAACGTCAACATTATTTTTTACTTTACCTATGACTTCGTCATCATGAGAAAGAAGTTCTGCAAATTAAAAAATATTTTTAAAATCAACCATGGGGCAACAGAGATTAATAAGTTTAGAGGGAGGGGTACAATGTATTATTTTGTTGTGGAGATTTTTAGCAGAAATAAATTTACCGACTATTTGAATGCAAAGGGCGCGCAGTGAAACGACCAATAGCGTGCAAACATCGCGACGCCAATAACAAAATCGGGTCACGAGAATTCGATAATGTTGTACATTGGCACTGTTTGTATTGTTATGAAAACCGACTGACTTCAAAATGTCAAAAAAACGTTTTATTTAAAATGTTGTTAAGAAATTCGCAATTTGCAATGAAAATTTAAACTATAATATAATTTTCGTTATAAAATTATTATTAAGATGACATTAACGGTGGGTCGTTACTGTTCGATTTTGGTTCTTCAAATTTTACTTATTCTAGTGGATATCGGAATTAACACATTTTCGGGATTAGTTAGAAGACATAATGCCGTTATGCTGGTATTATTTATGTAAGTTTTTAAAATTGCCCTAAAATTTGTTGTTATAAAAATCGTTTTGTAGAGCCCAAGATGTTTGTTTAATCTTGGCTTTAGCAGCCCTTCTATTAACATTTTTTTCAACTTACGTCTTCCAAGTAAGTTATTATTATTGATGTATTAGCAACATTATAAAATTTATTTTTTAGACGGGCTTAATAGAAATCCTTTATGATAGATTTAGATTAACAATTATAGTGTGTATGGTTTATTTTATTTTTACCACAATACTGCACATATGGACGTTGTCTATGCGATGGAAAGATCCTTTGCAACATAGTTGGTCAACGGGTCTTCATGTATTTTTCATTCTTCAAAGATTTTGTAAGTAATATCCTAATATTAAAAATTATTTTTTTGTGTTTATTTCATATTTTCGTATTAGTTGAAACAGGTGGGTGTCTGGATTTAAACGTCGTAATATAATACTTAATAATAAAGTTAGATGATATCGATCCATTTGAATAAAATTCTAATTCTATTTTAGTATATTTTGGGTGAATAACTGATGTTTTAATTTATTATTCTGTAAGTTGTTGAACCACATTTAAAAAACCTTTTATTTAAGTTTTTAGCTAAAATAGCAGCTGCGAATTTCAACAATTGGTTATTAGCTAGCTGGCAGTCAGCTATTACAGCTATTTTACTTTCGACTATCAAATTTGTTATAATAGCTAGCTGGTAGAGCAGCTGTAATAGCTAATTAATAACTGACCCGTTAATTACTCGAATTGGTTGCTCCATCTCTTTTTGGGGTAAATTAAATTAATGCAAAATTAAGTAAAATTAATAATTTACGAAATATTTGCGAAAAACTGATTTTTGCGAACTTTAACCTTCAATAAATTTTTGAGCGCACACGATTTTGCAATGGACTTTTGAGATATTATTTCTGATGTCAAAATTAAGATAGTCCTGATGAGAAATCTTCACCACAATTTTTGTCGCAGATTTGCCTTTTTTTGTCTTATTTTCTTGAGCTAATTATGTAATAAAACAGGAAACAAAATTCTACATTTTTTTCAAATAAAATGAAAAGGTTCACTTTTTGACCCAAAAGCACAAAAACATCAGTTCTTTTACTACTTCTAAAACATTTTGATGAGAAAATATTATTGGCCCAGAAATTATTCACATATACTGGGGGGTCAACTAAGGAATTTCGATTTACAAGCGCTCTAAAATTGTTTTGAATAGAAATAGAGAAGTGGAGTTGGTCTTAAACGAAGGAGGGGCTCATGGAAATTCAGTCGCCATGGTTCGCTGAACGGGTGAGGAGCGTTCGTTCTGTGTGCGCGCTTATTACCAAAATCAAAATTCTTGCATTATTGTGCGTCGTCGTTTTCGTGCACATTATGCTTTGCACAATCTTAACCAATGTCCGAGTGCTCAACTCATTCGGAAATGGGTCAGAACATTCGAAGAAACTGGTTCGACATTGCCCCAGCGAGTGATAAACCGTCGACGGTCTGTGAGAAACGATGCAAACGTAGAGCGAGTGAGAGCATCTGTTCGCAACCAACCGGGCCTCTCGACACGCCGGCGCGCGGCCGCTCTAAATGTGAAGAGATCGTCATTGATAAACATTCTTCATAAAGATTTACATGCACCCTACAAGATCCAATTAGTGCAGGAATTAAAGCCAGGGGACCATCAACAACGCCTTGATTACGCCAATGAAATGGTGAACCGATTTCAAGCGTACGACAACATTTTTTTCTCTGATGAAGCCCATTTTCATCTGAACGGCTATGTAAACAAACAGAATTGCCGGTATTGGTCTTCAGAAAACCCCAAACAGAAACATGAAACTCAATTGCATAGTCTGAAGGTCACAGTTTGGTGTGCAATACACGCACAAGGCATTATTGGCCCGTACTTTTTCGAAGACGGACGCGGCCGAGCAGTAACAGTGGATTCTGATCGTTATGTGGACATGTTGAACAATTTTTGAACCAGCCCTTCAAGACTTTGATGGATACAATCGGGACACTTGGTTTCAGCAAGACGGGGCCACTTGTCACACTTCAAATCGGTCTTTACCTGTTATTCAGGCGCTTTTCCTGAAAAATTGATTTCTCGGCGTGGAGACCTTCCATGGCCCCCAGAAGCCCGGACTTGACACCTTGCGACTTTTACTTATGGGGATACCTCAAAGTGTAGTCTACCGCAACAATCCCCGCACTCTAATTGCGTTGAAGGAAAATATCCGCCAGGAAATTCAAGCCATCGGTCCAGAAACTTTGCGACGTGTTTTTCTAAATTTCGGGGTTCGACTCGAAGAGTGCCAGCAGAAAAACGGTGGACATTTGAAGAGCGTAATTTTAAGAAATGAATTTCCAAAGAGCTGAACATTATTTGTAAAAAAAAATTAAAATTGACTTGAAAGTTTTTGTTTTATTTCTCTTTTAAATCGGAATTCCTTAGTTGACCACCCTGTATAATTATTGTAATTTGCATTTTATGAAGCTTTAAAGTGATCCACTTTTGAAAAACTTTTAATCCACCTTAATAATCGTTTATTAATTACGTGAGGTGTTTTTTTTTAATATTTTGACCTCCCTCCCCTTGGTAACATTTTGAGGTTAAGAAGTGTTGAAACCCCCCCCCCCCTTCTTCTTCACGTGAGATTTTATATAAAAATCTCACCTTAAAAAATTCTCAAAAGAAAAGTTGATTTTTATTAACTTTATTGATAGAGAAAAATGAGGGCATTCCAAAACAGTTTTATTTTTGAAAATTGGAACACAGGGGCTCAAGTTATGGCCATTTTAGTCAAACTTTGAAACTCTTGGAACTTTGGAAATCTTTATCGAAAAATAGGGTCGCACAAAAATGATCATAAGTTGAGCCCCGAAAACCAATTTTTAAAATTGAAGCACTTTTGAAAAGCTAAGAATTAAGGCTATCATCCTTTTAAAAAGAATAAATCATGCCACCTCCAACTTCTGCTGGGTGACTAAAAATATTTTTTATTTTGATGTCAAGAAAAATTGGAAAGTATGCTTTTGACCCTGTTGGATATATGATAGCCCTAGTTATTAGCTTTCCAACAGTGCTTCAATTTTAAAAATTAGACTTCGGAAGCCCAAGTTATGACCTTTGATGCGAGACCCACTTTTTCGAACTTGAATTTTTCAGAAGCACTTTACCGAGAAAATGTGGTTTCACATTTTTAAATAAATTTTTTAAGAAAATTTATTCGAATTTTCAATATTTTACTCAGAATTAGAATTCAAAATCTTTAGACCTTTACAAAAGATTTTTACATTTCATGAAACACTGTGTGCATTTACACCACAGCGGAGACCAGTAATTTTTTACAGTGTAAAAATATTTACAGTGTATGCCCGGAATTAATTTTGTAATAATATAAAATGTTATCTGTTGTAATAATGTATTTTCTCTGAATTAAAAAGTTGAAGTGAGATTTTTATTGGCCCTCCCTCTCTTTTAATAAAATATTTGGTGAGATTTTGCGTACTCCCCCTCGCCCATTTTGAGCTTACGTAATTAATGGACGTCCCTAAGGACGATTTTTGGAATTTTTAACTTTTTGGTAGTTTTGGTAGACCCTATTGTTTTTATGAATTTGTAAACTCCCCCCTCCCTCCTACAACGCTTCCAGGATTAGTACCTACAATAAAGTAATTCGGTTGATACAATACATACCAAGCTTAAAATTTTAATTTTAAAGCTTTTTTATTTATTTTTAAGATTTAATTCTAAATTGAAAAAGGAGTTATGGACCCCACCCCCCCCCGGTGGGATTCGCAAGGTTTATCGTTAGCCCCAGCCCGCTCTAAAAAGCTTACGTAATTAATAACCTGCCTCTTTTACGACGTTTTCATCAGATCGACGTGCGTTTTGCCAGCTCTGTCTTTTCCTGAAAAATTCCATATACTAAAGAGAGACATAAAGAGCAGTGACAAAATTTTAAAAATATTTAACTAAAAAATTTTTACACTCAATAACCTTGTGACATTTTTGCGTTTTAAAGTCGGTATGCTGATTTTGTAGTTTTTCTTTATGAATCTGGGTCTGAGGAGATCAATTTCACGGTTTTCGTGGATGAGGTCGAAACCGCGGTTTTTCAGTAGGATATTTTTTTGTAGAAATTATAATTTATGCTTACTATTCTTTTCATTCGACGATGTTGCTAAAAACGGCTCTGCTGATTACAAGTTTTCGTTAGAAGTGTGTTATAAAAATATATTTACTTGGTGGATTACACCTCAACTATAATTCTTTTTCGTCTTTAACATAATTTGAAAAAAAAATCCTAAATATTTTTTCCATGAAATATAACGCTAAAATTTTGCGATAGTCTAATTTTGTGAATATGACTTTTTTTTGACAAAACTTTATCCCGTTGTTCTCATTTTTCAATGTTTTTTTTGTCAGTGTTCTGTTATTTTAATGTTTTTTTTTGTTGTTCTATTTTTTATTGTTCTGTTATTTCACTCTTCTGTTCTTTCATGTTCTGTTCTTTTATATTCTGTTTTTTCGTGTTCTGCTGTATCATGGAATCATTTACCATCGTTCAAATTAAAAAGTGTTGTTTATAGCCGAGATGATCAATGGTCAGTTGAGCACAGTAACAACAGTTGGTAGTACAAATTTCTCTAGATTTATCATTTTTGTTTTTTAAGTAATAAGCGGATATTTTGAACGATTGGAGTTATTTTCAAATTTTGACTATAATTTTGTAACATTTTTGTGAAAAAGTAGTATTGTAATCCTGTGCCCATTGAAACCAATGTCTACCGGCCTTCTTCTTTACGTCGTCCAACCACTTCTTTAGAGGCCTTCTTATTCTTCTTTTGACAAGAGTCGGCTAACCCTGACTGGAAAATACATTTTTTTTATAAAAAATAGCTTTACCAAACGAAAGAGCTAAAAAATATAAAACTTTTAAGATGAGGATGAATTTGGTGGGACTTCTATTAAGCCCAAAATTTGAAATTGAAAATCACGATATTCCCATAAAAAACACGGGAAAACAAATTATTGTATAATACTTCGTAACAATGCAGATTTTCTATTGACGGTACGTGTAAATCTAATTAGGTTGAAAATATAGTAAGGCGGGGACTAGTATAAGCTCCGCGTCATCACAAAGTCAGGAGAGGTAAGCACAGTAACACGTAGCGGCCGCTCTAAACCAAACGATGACTTGCCGCGCTGATCCCGGCCCAACCAAAACTCCTTCGGATCAAATGCCGGCTCTAATCGGCAAATGGAAAGAGGGGACGGGGAATGTCGAGGACGAGCGCAAAATGATAAGTCCTCCAGAGTAAATCTCAACCAGCTAAATCCGCGTCAGCGGATAAATGGCTGTGCGCAGAACCTGACGGATCAAAATAGGTACAATCCTTTAGAAAAACGCCAACAAGATAATCCACAAACGACAGGGAGTATGGGGCTAAGCCCTGGCATTCAAAATCAGGATAAGACCTGACCTGACCTGGCGGGGACTAGTAGTATGCTTGCTTTTATATAGGACCGTCTAATTCTAGTGGGGAACTGCAAAGAAGCTATCCATAAAGGACGTCAGCAATTTTTTCAAATTTTGACATCCCCTTCCTCCCCTTTGTCACAGTTGATCACAATATTTTATCCCCTCTCGCCAGAACGTCCAATGGTCACAAATTAAGAATCCCCTCATTTATCATCACAATTTTAAAATTATATGAAAAAAACACTCCAGCTCAATTTTTTTACAAATCCAAAAATGAAATTTTTATACCGACGTCACATTTGGCTGTAATCCCCCTTTGGGATATTTGGTCACATTTTGCCACCCCGCTCCCCTACTTCTCCAATGGCAAGGATGTCCTTGATGGACGACTCCAAAGAGGAATGAGGGCACCAATGAACAATCAGTTCGTTTTTAGTTCCATTTTAATGAGCTTTGTCTGGTTACCGTGCTCCATCCATTATTTTTCCTTCTTTTAATTCTGTTTTCTACCTTAGTACTTCGTTTTTAATTTTTTTCTTTCCTTTTAACTCCTTGATTTGCTTTAAAGTTTGTAATTATGCTACCAAAGTACTCCTCTAAGATCAAGATCCTCTATTGTAGAGTATAATTTGAATATTTGCCATGGGGGGACTCCATTTTAAGGCCTAACATGAACGATGTCATGAGCAAACCGCAAGTGATGACTCAGAAATGATCCATATTATGTATATTCACTCCTGTTTCTTCCCAAGATAAAGTTTTGAAAGCTTTCTCTAATGCAAGAGTGAATAATTTTCAAGTCCATCGTGCAGCAATCCTTCCTGTTCCATAGGTTGATAACAGTCAAGTTTATTCGTCAGACGATTTGTTATTATTTTTGTCAATAATTTTTATAGATTAAATAAGAAACGTCATACCACTCGCTCAGTATTTTGCTTTCTTTCGAGAAATTCTTAAAAAGAATTTCTAAGGTTTTCTCCTTACAAGGGGAGACCGGCAACTTCCCCTCACTGAATTGATTCATTTTCATTGTGCGTGTAGATCTTATATTGGACTTCAACAGGTGCAAGTATAAGGGCAATTATCGCTTCTTTGGCAATTTTGAAAAAATTGAATTAGAATAATTATATATATTACTTATAAACTGCATAAAAATTAAGATAAATTTGGTAAGTTGTTAATGGAATTCCGTAAGATTGCAAAAAAATAAAAACATATGCAAAAGGGACCGGGATCGCATCCAGCTCCTGCCAATTTTTTTTTTATTATTAATTCCCCTAGTATAACATGTCGGGTTTTGGAGAAACGGTCTTGGCCTAGTAGTTAGAGCGATCAACTACTGATGCAAAGGCACCCGGTTCGATCCCGGGAGGAGTCTAGTAAGAAAATTTTCTTTCTGACTTTCTTTCTATCTAGGATCGTCTCTCGTGCTTCGGAGGGCACGTAAAGCCGGCGGTCCCCCTTAGTTGATGACTGCCAGCATCAACTATGAAAAGGGTTACAGGCACATTCCCCAATCCGGATTTAGCAACCGTGGGGTCTTAATGCTAAAAAACCTTTCTTAGAAAAAAAGGCTATGGCCCAGCAGTGGGCTAAAAGGCTGAAAAGAAGAAGAAGAAGATAACATGTCATCGTTCTCAAGAAAACCAAAGCGCTATAATAAAACCTACTCATAATCTGTAAACATTGAATGTTTTACCTTTTAGCAGTGAGAACACTCCCAGACCCCCGGTATCTACAACTTTGACTTATTGGGATATTAGTTACTTGAGTGTGACTTGTTAAATTTAGGATTAATTAGTTTTTCTATCAATTTTTTCTAGATCGGTTATGCTGATATCGTCAATTTATTACGAATAAAAAATAAACTGCACAAACCGGGGGTATGGGGGGCGTGGAACACTCTCCAGTACCTCACTGCTGAAAGGTAAAACATGCAATGTTTACAGATTATGAGTGGGGTTTATTATAGCGTTTTGGTTTTCTTGAGAACGATGACATATTATACTGGGGGGAATTCATAATCCCCCCCCCCCGATTCTTGGTCACTGCTTTATATTTTTTGTGATAAAAACATTCACCGTTATCGCTTAATACTGATAACCATAAGTTTGCAAATTTATCTATCACAGTGTGAGTGTTCCTGTGGGGTGCTCCACACCCCCCAGACCCCCCCGGTCTCTACAACTTTGGTTTATAATTTGGGCTAATTGGAATATTAGTTACTTAAGTGTGACTTGTTAAAGTTAGGATTAATTAGTATTTCTAGAGATTTTTTCTAGATCGGTTATGCTGATATCTTCACTATTACTAATAAAAATAAACTGCACAAACTGGGGGTCTGGGGTGTGGAACACCCCCCAGTGCCTTATTGCTGAAAGGTAAAACATTCAATATTTACAGATTATGAGTAGGGTTTATTATAGCGTTTTGGTTTTCTTAAGAATGATGATATATTATACTGGGGAATTCATAATCCCCCCCCCGATTCTTGGCCACTGCTTTATATTTTTTGTGATAAAAACATTCACCATTATCGCTTATTACTGATAACCATAAGTTTGTAAATTTATCTATCACAGTGTGAGTGTTCCTGGGGGGTGCCCCCAGACCCCCGGTCTCTACAACTTTGGTTTATAATTTGGGCCAATTGGAATATTAGTTACTTAAGTGTGACTTGTTAAAGTTAGGATTAATTAGTATTTCTAGAGATTGTTTCTAGATCGGTTATGCTGATATCTTCAATTTATTACTAATAAAAAATAAACTGCACAAACCGGGGGGTCTGGGGGGTGTGGAACACCCTCCAGTGCCTTACTGCTGAAAGGTAAAACATTCAATATTTACAAATGTTTAATTATGACAATTATGACAAAATTATTACAATTATGAGTAGGGTTTATTATGGCGCTTTGGTTTTCTTGAGAACGATTACATAAATTATACTGCGGGGAATTAATAAAAAACAAATTGGCAGGAGCTGGATGTGATCCCAGTACCCATCGCATATGTTTTTATTTTATTGCAATCTTACGGAATTCCATTAACAACTTACCAAATTTATGTTAATTTTTACACAGTTCATCAGTAATATATAATTATTCAAATTCAATTTTCTCGAAATTGGCAAAGAAGCGTCCCCTTATACTTGCATCTGTTGAAGTCTAATACAAGACCTACACGCACAATAGAAATGAATCAATTCAGTGAGGGGAAGTTGCCGGTCTTTCCTTGTTAATGGAACCTAGGTTCATGCTGTTTTGGGTGGAACAAAACTACATAATAGTGGTTATTCTCGTCGATTACATTACACGTTAGTAAAGAAAAGCGTCACTTTGGGCAACAATTTATTGGATATTAAAATGCTCGCAATTTTTTGCTAATTTTTTAGAGAAAAATGTATTATGTTTATTAATCAAAAACATTATTTCCAGTCATTATGTATAGGTATAATAATAAAGTACCTATACATAATTTACAGAAATAATACATAATATTTCAATTTTAATAATAGAAGCCAAAACATGATCTATATTATAACCGCGATGAGCATTATGGTAACTTATTTATGGTTCATGATTTCCATTCCCATGAGCGCGGTAATCATAATGATGTCCATGATGATGATGTCCGTGATGATGATATCCAAGATGAAAATGTCCATGATGGTGATGTCCGTGATGTCCATAATATCCACGAAAACCATAGCACGACATAACAGTTACCATTAAGATAGCAAAGAACAATAACTGCAACAAAATATAAATTTAATTCAGATTAAATTAGTCTGAGTATACATAATAGAAATTTAGAAAATAATAATAATGAAACATTTTCATTATTATTAACGAAATAATGAAGAAATAAGATTGAAAATTTTTGAAAATTTAAATTTTTTTCTATATTTTATCTGAATAAAAATTTTTAACGATAAATTTAAAAAAGAAAATGCATTTCAATTAATAATTGTTTATACTTACAGTGCTTAAACGCAACATTTTTCTGTTAGTTCTTGTGGTAACTAAAGAATACAGAAGCAAACTGATAATTTAACAAAACTGAAGTGCCTTTTATATTCAAATTGTACAGAAAAAACCGGATTTATTGAATTTGAAATATCTTCATTAGCAATAAATTTGTTGTTTAGATAAAATAATAAATTACCATTTTAATGTAAAACTAATTGCCCTAAAAATGAACAAATTTACGTCGATTTCAGTATTTAAGAATCCAAGGTGCGCTTTGAAAATCACTTGCATTAAAAACTAATTAATATTAGTTATGATAGTTGAACATAAAGTTTTGATTATAGTTGTAGCCCAATGGCGAACTAGCGGATATTGAACCCCACATTGAGGGGAGAACTGTAACCATAGGGTAGCCTAAAAATGCTCATGCTTACAGATCCTTAAAATCAAAAAAAAAGAAAACGTTTTATAATGGATTATTATCGAAAGATCACTGTTTTGATTATCATGAAAAAAATTTTTTTTTTAATTATAATTTGAGGTACCACAGAGGATGCTCATATTTTAAAATACCGACACTGTCTTCGTCTTCAGAATAAGTCCTTACAACAGATCAGACTGCAGAATCTTTATTCTCTCCACACTATTTAGCTTTTAAGGTAGTAATTACTCCTTGAGAAATAATTAATAATTTGTTTATTTATTTTGGGAATTTTTTGCATTTTACAATTTCAATATACAAAATTTCAACTTTGAGGGTGGGCTCCACGAACCCCCCTATCTTTCTTTAAAACTGACATTATACCCAGAAATTTAAAAAAAACATTTTAAAAATTTAAGGTGTTTTTCTAAATAACTTCAAAAATATTGCTTCTATTTTTAAGGGGTTTCTTAAATCACTTTAAAAAATAAGAACATACTCATTATTTTTATTTTTCAATTTCATTTAAAAAAACATTATTATTATGATTTAACATTTCATCTCTTACTTTAATTCATAACTCGAAATTCGTTCATTTTAGAGGATAAAAATTCTAAATTAGTTTGTAGATAAATAAATGATCTTTAAAAAATTACTAATTCATTAATATCATAAAATCAATGGTTACGGTGCTATCGCCGTTTGAAGGCAGAAATTCAATAAATTGCTTTAAAGAGGGTACCCCCCAAGGCTTTAGGCTTGGGTAAAAATTTATTTGAAAATTTGTCATAGAAAAGTGTCCTTTATCACAACCTTAAAGATTTACCGTAGACACGGAAACACCCTGTATGACTATTAAATTTTTTGTACCGACCTTGTTGATTATTTTGGGATTTTCTGTGAAATTAGTTGGTTTTAAAAAATTTTAGTGGATTAATGTTATAGCCCATTAAATGTTCTACCCGAATTGAGCCATTAGTTTTTTTGTAAGTAATTTAAAATTAAAAAAATAAAATAAAATTTAAAAAAGTAGTTTAAAAGATACAGAATTAGCAAGAAAAATAAAAAAATAAAACTTGCAATTTTTTTGACATTTTTTCTCTTAATTTAATTCATAACTCAAAATCTGTTCATCCTAGACAATAGGAGGTTATAACCTAATTTGTAGGTAAGCGAGCGATCTTTAAAAAAGTTCTAATCTATTAAGCCTAAAAAATTAATAATATCGGAACTGTGACAGTTCCTGAACAGACAGAACTGTGTTAAAAATTTGTTTAAACGTGGTTGGAAAAATTTCGCCTCGGAGTTTAATGACAAAAAAAACCAAAATTGTAAAAAATAACTTTTTTGGGGGAGGGACGTGGGGGGTAAAGAACAGTCATACTCTATCTAGTTACGATTTGATTTATGTATTTTAACTAATTATTTTGCATTTTCTTTCACTTTTCAAATGTTTTGAGGAGCTCTGATCTCTCATAAAAGACTTTTTAATTAATATATTTTGTATTTCATTATTGACATTGTTGAACTTTGTTTCAACGTACAGTGAGTAACATAATTCAAAATAACTGAGTAAATCAATAATAAATGAGCAATTCGTTGTAATTTTATGGGGTGGGCGAAACCTTTTGTTACTCACTGTATATACTTTACCTACATATTATTATATCCCCAACATTAGGTACTTTTAATAAATGTTTCGACATTATTTTAAAATTTTGTAAGTATTGTTAGGTATTTCGTATATTTATAATTTATACTCAAGAGTAGAGCTGAAAAATTAAAATTATTTTGAAAAAAATTAATTTATTTTTTAATTATGTTGAAATAAAATTGATTTTTTAAATTATTTTGAAAAAAAATAATTGTCAATAGTTATACCGTCCATGTGATACCAATTTGTAACGATTGCGAAACAGCAACGATTATTGAAGGCGAAGTTAACAGATGGCGCTACCTACACATGTCGCATATCAAATTTTGGCGAATTCTGCATATAAGTGGGTCCTCGATTCCGTTTGGGCATCGCTTCTCGGCCTATGGCTAAGATCAAAGTGTAGTATCTGTTCTTATCAGCTTAATATCTGATACGACCCGCATGCGGGTCCAGTATATTAAACTTATTTTTGAAAATGGATAGAGGTTAGGGGCTTGCTCCACCTTTATCACGGGTTGACCTGGCATTGCAGTACCGTCGGGACCGGCCCAATAATCTAAATTAAACAAAAAGGTAGAAATTTGAATATATAAAACATAAAGTTCGTGAAGAGACCAACCAAAATTCATCCGTTGCCAAATTTATTGATATTGCAACAGGTAAAACTCCACAAATAAAATCGGTACATTTATCAAAAAGTTACCAGGATTACCATAATATTTCAAATATCTCACACAGATCAAAATTACCAAATTTGATTTGAATTTAAAATCTTTTTAAAAATGATAACAGCCGACCAGTTTCTTTTTGCGCGCTCTACCTCAAAATAATTTCAAGAACAAATCCAATAAAGAAACTGCATTGAAGTTCTATAAGACAATATCGATACCGAGTATTAACAAACGCCAGCGAGACTTGGACGATCACTAAAGAAAATGAAAGAAAGATCCAGAGTGCCGAAATGAGGTTCCTGCGCTCAGTAGCAGGATAGATCGGAATGGAAATGTCGACGGAACTCAACATATGCAGTTTAAACGAAATAATTAAAAAATAATAGAGAAGCATGGAAGGGACACTTGGACCAGACCAGTACCAAAACAAATGCTTCAATACCGACCGAGAGGAAGATGTGTGGGCCGCCCCAAAAAGAGATGGAGCGACCAATTCGAGTAACGTAACGGGTCACAGACCTAAAACTTGAAGATGATGACCAAATTTGGTAACTGATTTGAGACTGACTAGATTTTAGCAAACGAAAAACTATTTTTTTAACCAATTACAGTTAATGTGAAGAAATTTCTGTCTTTGTTTAATTAAATTATATTCATCTGGTGATAATTAAATAATAAATAGTTGTTAGCTAAGCAGGATGGGGTGTCGATGATCGTAAATTCATCTCCATACACCAGCTTGTCTAACCAATTTTTTATGCACGGACCTTCTTTATTTAAAGTTAAATATTAAATGTTAAAATTTTATTAATTTGTAGGAAATAAAACTGTATTTTCTTTCAATTTTTAGTGGCTTCACTCTACTACTATTTTTATAAAAGAGCATCTTTAAGGATAAGTGATCCAAGATTTTATGCAGACATAGAATGGGTTCGACCTTGTCAACTGGGACAATAATGAAAATCCCATTTTAGCAGAAACTACATATCTCATTTTTGTTATTTAATTCGAAGCAATTATTAACAAACTGGATTAAAAATAAATAAATGTATTGGAATTTGTATATAAATAAATTGTTCCTTTGTTAAAGAAATACAAGTAAAAATAGTTTCTTTTATTTTAACAATTTAATAGAAAAAAGAACATTCTTGGTTAAATACTACTGTACAAAATATACAATATATTACAAAAGAGTAACTAATAAATAAAATTGTGAATATGAAGAATATAAAAACGATATTATGTACATTATTTACAGTGTTTGCAAGACTTGAATAAAAATTTTAATTTTTAAAAGTAATGATTAAAAAAAAGTTTTATCCTTATCATATTTGTACTAAATACAGTTTATTAATACTTCATAAAGTAGAAATGTTTTTTGTGTTTAACACAATATTATTTTTACACGACAAAAAAAAACCAAAAATATACAAACTCTTCAGGAAAAATTAATACCTTGGGTGGATAACGATAAAAACTGAGAACTGTTCATAAATTAGCATTAAATAGCAAATAACAAAATATTGCAGTTCAAATTTATGAAACATTAAAACATTTTTTTCAAATAAAAACGTTCATTTGCATTATTTGACTCGGTAAAGAGAGAATTAGCCTTACATTCTAGCACTGGTAAGTACATTCTAATCCGGCACCGCCATACAAGGTATAACAACATAAATTAATGTAAGTAAATCAGGCAGTTCCATGCAACTTGGCCAGAAAACTATCCACATCCACACCTACTAGTATTTTAGGAACTTGTTCAGTAATCACTTCCTTCTTCTTTTTTAATGTCTTTTCAACCGAAATATCACTTCTCTTCCTTTTCCTTAAATAAAAGAATTAAAACTTATAATCAAATTTAAAAAAAACATTTACCTGTTATCACTAGTAGCAAGTTCATCGCTATCCACAATTCTTTCGCTTCCAACCAATGCATAATTCATCAATTCATCGTCTAGTGGAGACTTCTTTTCCTGCTCATTAATGTTTTGAATTTCCATTTCCTTATTATTTAAATCCTCTTTTTTGTCCTTCTCAACTAAATTCACATTCAACTCTGAAGATTGTATATCATTACTTTTGGTTTGTATTTCATTTTCGGTACTTTTCAAAGAAGAAGTGGCTGGTTTAATTACCCGGTTAGAAATAATATTTAAAGATTTACGAGGAGATTTTCTTTTTGCTTCGAACTTGATTGGCAATTCAAACAAAAAATCCATTGGAGTAATAGATAATAAAATTTCCACATCGGCATCAATTGGGGCCAAATAAACGTTTGCAGAAAACTGCTTCTTTAAAATTTCGCGATTGATTTTCGGCGATTTGGTTTTAACTTTATTTTGTTCATCATGAGTCATCAAAATCACTTTGTTCTCTAATGATTCCAAATCAAATTGTTCACCGTTTGTCATATCATCCAAATTTACCGATGTAGAAGCAATGCTGCAGCTCGTATCAGCAGATTCTGCCATGGCAGTTTTTACATGAACCTCGCTGCTAGTTGTGGTATCTTTTGTATTATTTACAACCTTAACCTCCGACTCATCCACCACTTTATCTAACTTTTCAGTTTTAGCAGAAGATTGATCAAGTTTCTTTGTCGTCCAACAAGGTGTCTTCCAAGTGCTCCTCATCGGAACTAATGTGGTATTGCACTACTTTGTCCTTGTCAACTGTTTTTGCATTTGTTTTACTATTTGATTTATTATTAGAGCCACTCACGTTTGCTTTTTTTGTTTTACTATTTGACGTGCTTTTGCGAACTACAGGCTTCTTTCTTTTAGGTGTCACATTGCTTTTATTAGAAATTCGGCGTGTTTTCAACACAGCCGCCAATATGCCTTTGCAAGATTGAGGTTTGGATTTAAAATTATCTCCTTTTATACTGTTAATCACTCGCTGACGTTTTGCTTCAAGTTCATTTTTGTGATTTGCCAGTTGGCTCTTTGGAGTTTCCTTTATCACTTTCTTTGCTTTTATTTCGCAATTCTCTTTTAACCTCAACACTGGTAATAACTGGTTTTCTGGATCGTAATGAATATGGGTTTGAATGTGGTGGTGGTGGAAGTACTTCATCATCTTCAGTGTCATCGTCTGAACTACTACTACTACTGCTGCTACTACTGCTACTACTACTGCTACTGTCCTCCTCAGGGGACGGCTTAATCAATTGCAAATCTTTTTTTGCAATTAAATTTTACGAAACTCTAACGATTTTTCCCTGATCAATTTTGGTACCACTGCTTGTGTGGAAGAAGCTGGTTTGTTTTCTAATTTTCCTGTAAGTAAAAAAAATAAATCTGACATACTTTTTGAAGTGAATTTAAAAAAATACAGTAGACCTTCGGGTTATAAATACCTCTAGTCACTAACAAATCAGTTCATATTCAAAATTTCCAAACAAATTTTGACTTGATGCAATGACTTGGCGTACGAATGCACCAAGGGAATTTTATACAGGTCGAGCCAAAATCAGTTCGGAAATTTTGAATATGAGCTGATTTGTTAGTATTCGTAACCCGAGGGTTCACAGTGCAAAAAAATTGAACTAACCTGCAGCATCAGTCTTATTTGTTTTTTCCTGAGATTTCTCTTTAGAAGTTTTTACATCTTTGTCTAACCTCTTGCAGTCTTCCAATCTCTTGCATTCTTCGATCAGATTTTCTATGGACTTATTCTGTTCTGTATCAGAAGGTTGATAGTAAGAACTGCAAGTGGAATAATCTGTAGGACGATTAGGAAATGGTGAACGATTGTTTTCCAGTGCGGGGGTAAAGGGAAAGTTGGGTGTTATTGGAAACGTTGGTGTTGGAATTGCATTTATATCAAGTTCACTACATTGAGCTATGAGTGCTTTAGTAAAAGGAGTTTGGTCATTAGGGGGAATGTATGTGCCTGGAGTTATAGGACAAATGTTTGGATGTGGAGATTTCATCGGAGTTTCCAATAATGGCATTAAGTCACGCTTTGCTCCCAGCAGAGGCATATTTGAAGACATTGCTGATAATTCTGGAGTAATCAGCAAATCTAAAATTTTTTAAATATTAAAAACCAAAACTATCTGTTCACAATAATATTAAATGCAAAAAGTGTTTCCGTAACTGACGATAAGTAACATACAACAATAGCCAATAAGCAATAAATATACTAAAAAACCCAACATTGAGTAAATAAACCACAACTTGAATTGCTAGTTATAATTAATTATCATCAAACAAAAGTGTTAACTAATCAACTTACCCAAATCTTCACCTTTATGATCAGATGAGCGACTTTCCAAGTTTCGTTTAGTTGGACATAATTTAGACGGAGATAAAATTAACTTATGTCCTTCATCAATCACTTTACAAGATTTAATTTTTGTAATGCTTGTCAAAACAATTTCCTCCGAGTTGAAATTGTTTGCAGGTACGTTTTGCATATTACACTTACTTTTGATTTTAGATTTGGAACTGGTTCTTAGTTTTAAATTATTCTTTTCCATTAAAATTAAATTATTGATCGTTTCATTGTCAACATTCATATTTTCGGGCAAAATTTTATCTTCGTTATTAACTGCCTTTTTGCTATTTTTGGTAGTACTTCGTTCACGTCTTTTAGAAACACTTGCACCTTTGCCCGATTCTTCCACTTTAATACTTTCACTCAAATGATTTAATTTTGGCTCTGCAGAAACTGGATTATCTACTTGATCTTTTACAACCACCACGGTATCAGTCTTAGGATTTTCTGCCACACCAACGTCTTTTATATCTTCTACCAAGTTTACTTGTGTTTTTGCATTATCAACAGGTGACTTTGTGGAATCAATTAAATTGGCAACGTATTCTTCATCGTCTAGTTTTGTTCCAATATCAGCAAGAGCCAACTCAAATTTTTCAACATCTTCTTCAGTGGAATTTAAATTTACTTTACTTTGTTGTTTCTTAGCATTCGGTTTGGCAGAACTCCTACGTCGCACCCCTTTAACTGGTTTTTTAGATTCTGTTGCAGAATTGTTGCTCATCATTTTTCTTAAATCATAATCCCAACTGGGATGCAAAGAAACCGGGGGAGCATTTTCATTTGTACGTAAACTTTCTAGTGATTGATTAGATTCTGAAGTCTTATTTGTCTTATTGCTGGGTTCTTTATCTTCAAGAATATTAATAAGCTTTTCTTTATCACTTTGAGCATTTATTACGGGCAGTTTAGTTTTGATAGTCTTTTGTTCACTTGACAACTTTGTCACTGATTTTGGAGATATATTAGAATGACGTGGGGAGTACACAATTTCCGAATGAGAAAACTTTAACTGACGGACATGAGAACCATTTCGGGGCGTTGTACGATTTCTTTTCTCCGTAACATTTCCAGGATTTGATTTTGGAGTTGATATAGGTGGTAAGGACCGAGATTTTAAAGCGTTACTTGGTTCTGATGCGGTCCTAGAAGAGTGTGCCGAAGAAGTTGCTAATTCGAAACTAACACTTGCTTTAGGTGGTTCTGTAGATGCTGGGGCCTGTTTTACAATTGAAGCTTTTCGTTTCGGCTTTGATTTTACCTTTGGTGAAATCTTGACGCCTTTTGAATCACACGAATCTTCACTGCTCTTATATAAGGTTACATATTGACCTATCGACATAGGTGTATCAGTCTCTTTAGGTGCCAATGGGACTAGACGATTTTGGGGCTTGGGATTAACTGCAGGAAGAAAAAAAATTAATTTGAGTTACACAAACAAAGAAAAGAAACATAAAAATAGAATTTAAATAATAATTCTAATAAATGGAAAAGGTTGAAGACACAAAAATGTAGAAATAAACTCACCACATGGCACAACTGCAGTCGATGGAACATTTGTTACTTCCTGATTATCACAAATTATCATAGGTATATTCACAAGTTCCTGGTTAGTTAAACTAAATTGGGACTGTTGAGCATGGCTCTCAAAATAGAGAACGTTGGAAGTTAAAAAATTTGAAGACGCATTATTATTTGACTGCAGCATCACAGCATTCAAATATACAGGGTTTGCATTTGAGTGTGTGACAAATGTCGTATTTTCCATTACCACGTTTCGGTTATTACTAACTTCATTCGAAATTAACTCTGGCTGTGTCGGATGTAAGGGGGGATCGGAAGTTGACGAGGCAGCTATAATCGATTGTATTGCATCTTCATTTTGCTCATCTATTATACAGTCTTCAACTGGTAAAGAGCAAACTTTTTTGTTACTACGCAATCTTTTTTTAATAGATTCTGATGAATGTGAACTTTTACTTTTCTTTGGCGTTATTTGTCCTTTTGGTTCCCGATGATTCCCACTAAAAAAATGTCTTCAATAAAATTAAGTAAAATTATTTGTTTTAAAACAACTTGGAAAAACATGTACACCCAAATATATTATTTGCAGTGCAAATGGGTAATTTGGCTTAAAATTACTCAAAGCAATGCTCAAAATGCCCGATTAAATAAAGAAACTTACTCTAACGCTAATGTATTAGCATCGACAACTCCATCTTCGTTTACCGGCCTGGTCATATCATTCAACACCTTTACCATAGCCGGATTCTCCACAAATCTTTGTGCAATTTCATTAATCTTATTTTTATTCAACTCATTTCCAATAGTTGAATTGTGAACTTCCTCCATGGACTTATCGGTGACTTCTTTATTAATACTTTCGGTTAACTTTTCTATCAAACCGCTATTATTTAGAAAAGTCTGAGCTAATAACTAAAACACAATTTCGTTACAATTACTTTATGTATTCAATAATCGGTAAATGATTACTACTTCATCGAACGTAAGTTCATCATGCGCATTAGAACATTTGCTTGGTTTTTGTGGACTAGATGTAGCATAATTTTGGCCTCCCAAATTTAAATTGCAACTATTGGATGGAATGGGTTCCACTTCGTTAAAAATATTTGTATGCTCCACTCTAGAAGATTATGTCAAGCAATTTTTCAAACCTAATTAAACAAAATTATCGACTTACCTATCACCGTCTTCATTAAGAGTGCTTGTCAAAGTATCATTTTCAGTTAGTAAATACTGCAACTGTTTTGTCAATGGAGTCCTAGTGCCTTTTTCTTTGAAGTAGTTTGTGCACTCCAAATGTTTTTGTACTAAAAATTATTATTGTATGACTAATCGTAGGAATTTACACTATCAAATCTCGCATACTTATGGTATACACCGTTTCGTACTCCATTAAAAAATCAATCAATGTCATTCCATTAACCCTGGTATAAAATTTCATTTCGTTCCTTCTCATATCTTGCAAATGTGGACTGTGAAGTAACATTTCGTCGTAAGCACCTCTCAGTTTTTCTTCTTTCAAATAACCTAGAAATTGAATGGAATTATTTACCAGTACAATCGCTGACCAATCCACACAAAAATTAAATAAATATTGTATGCAATTAAAAGATTTGAAACTTTACGAGATTGACGAAGGAAAAAATTAGCGCCAAAATTGATGACTTACCCAAAACAAGTCGAGCAATGTTTTTAGAACCAAACTCCATTTTGTATGTATTTAATAATGTGAGTTTCTTATATTAAAATAATCCGTTCATTAAAAACAAGAGATTTAAGCTAAGTGGGTATTATCAAAAACAAAAGAAAATGCATTATTATGTTTCTTTGGAAGCACACGAAACAACGAACGATAAACTAACGAAGCAAGCTACTTGTATACGCATGCGTGAACATAGCTAACTGTCACTTTCAAAATGTAAACAAAATAAAACAATTGCGCTTGTTCGGCACAGCTACCTAGCTAGTAGATAACAGCAATTAGCCAGTAGATAATGATGTTAATATTTCATTATCAAACGATGTGTTTATTTTTGAAGTTGATATAAAATATACAGAGTAAGTAATAATTATCAATTAATATGAAATTCTTCCACGTTGTACCAAAACGACCCACGGACACTAATTCGACCAATCACGATCGTCATAGACCGAATGCACCACGCAGTGCATAATGTCAATTGTCAACTTAACTACTATTTGTTCAACCCAATTGGTAGCAAAAAATAATCTCAGTAGGTGGTAAAGTTTAAAATTACCTAGCTTCGCAACTTAATTTGTTATAATCGAAGTTTTTCGGTACTTCTAGAGAATATTAGCCAATTTTTGAACCATGGATTTCATATTATTCTCGTATATTTCGATTCTTATTTGAAAATTGTATTTCAAAGAATTATTAATCTTTCTCTTAGGGAAAGAGGCTAATGCCCAAGAATGGGCGGAAAAGGCTAACCAAGAAGAAGTATAAGCTAGCAAAGAAAGAAGAGCTGTAAAAATGGTTAATTTTTTATTAAATTCTCCCCGATAGATAAATGGCGTTAGTAAAAATAAGTGCTCTGGTTGAGTAGAGTGAGGGGGGGGGGGGAAGGTTATTGAATATATAAAAAAATACTGCCTAGTTCTTTTTCAACACTGAGAAAACTGATTTGTCACTGTAACAAAGATCAAATTATTTTGCATTGTTGAGGTCGGTGAGGTAGCCGGGTACCTGCTTCTACAGACTCGATACTCCGACAGGCTCGACTATAGAATTTCAAATGAAGTGATTCGTAATTTATTTATATTACTTTTTTATTATTCATTTATAAGTATTTATTTTGAAGTCAGGTTTTTAATTTTTAAATTAATTATATTTTTTTACGAAATATCTTACTAGGCTAGTCAGTAGAGGATCGAAACAGGGGGGTCTGTTGCAAAAAGGTGGTGTAGAAGTTTTTAATTTTTTAACTTGTATACTTGTATACATGTAAAAAACAAAAATGCTAACACAGGCGACCTCGGGAGAACTTTGGCAGCCAAAAAATCTCGTAATTTCACGATCTTTTTTTGGTTTTCAAATTTAATTATTTTATTTTATAATTTTGAAGATTCATAATTGTAAGCATTTGGGGGTAGGTTTTAGTTTAATTTTCATAGGAAAATTCATAGGTATTTTCTGTTTGAGAAGGCAATTTCACACATCTTAGATTTCCTAAGCACTGATTTATGACACGAATTTTAAAACAAAACCTGTATTCTTCCTGTAATTTTCAAAAAAAGATCATTTTGATTTTTCCTTCAAAAACAAAACATTTTAAAATTTAGCGTTTGTCTCATTGAAAAGTGATAAGCCAAGGAAAACTAGCACAATAATAGGGAAAAAAATAAATTCAGGGTAAGTCTTTGATTTATAGCACCCAAAAGTTATTTCAACATTAGCTGTATCATTTTGAACCATAGCAATGTATACTTCATATCCACCTCTTGTTCTTTGCAAAACACTCACGTTTGGAAAATAGGAGTTTGCATCTCAAATAAGAACGTGTTTTTTATAATTGCAATTGGGGGATGATGTAACTGCGGCGCGGATGTTATATAATTTAATAAATCATTCTCAATATTACACAATAAAAATTATTAGTATAATTATGTGGGTGTTATGGTAAAATTTTGTACGATAAAGTGGGAAATGTTTTAAGTCGCATTATTTCAAGTTCTGTTTGCAACAACAAAATATCGCTGTGATTCTTCTGTATTTTGGAAATGAGTCGTGATCTCTTCAACAAAGTTTGCATTCTAAAAATATCAAATTGAAAAAGAATATTTGAAAAATAATAGTACCAAGTAATGCGCACCTCAGTTTGATTATATTTTTCTCTTTTTCTTCTAAAGCAAAATCTCGCTCTAATTGATATTCACAAACATCCACGTTCACGTTCGCAATGTCTTGATCGAGTTTGCCATTTTCTTTCTTCAAAACATTAATTCTATGTTGAAGTTCCCCCGTTTTATTTTTCTTGTCGTCGATAATTCTTTGGTACGCCATTTTTACCATTTCGACTTCATCTTCGAAAGATGTTGCTTTATCCGGCGACTGACCCCTTGCTTTAAATTTGAGATAGCTTTGAAGATCTTTGGTGAGCTAAAATTTTACGATTGAATTTTATTTCAAAATTTTCTTCCGATAGTTAAATACATTTATCGAATCTATATCTATTAAGTAGCTCTTGAGATCTTCAATTTGCATTCTTAAGCGACGGTGCTGCCATTCCATAATTAGAATACCCCTACGGAAGCTCATTGTTTCTTTCATCGCTTTAATTTTTCTTCGACCTCCTTTCTAGAAAATATGAAGAGTTTTATAGGTACAAAGAGTTCGGAACACTTGGACAATACCAAAACAATTTTATTAATTATTTCGACATCTTTTCTTTTAATTATAACGGCGTCATAAAAATCTGAAATTTTTCCATTTGTGGGTATTTCAACTATTCCTCCTCTCAAAACCAATTGTATTTCGATGTCATGAACATGATTTAGCTTATCGTTTCTAATTTGTTCCAACTCTACCACCAACTTTTGTTCGCTTTCCTTTTTATGATGCAGCAATTTAGTGAAAGTGGAAATCGTTTCTACTGCTTCTGCAATTTCCATGGATGTCGCTTTTACCTGCAAATATAAGAATAACAATGCGTTCTAATATAAGTATGGTGGAAAATGCATACTTTCAATTCGTTTTCGATTTTAAATCTTCTGTGTTTACACACTAATGCATAAGTAGATTCGTCCACAGCAGGAGGAACATTCACGTATTGGTCCAACGCATCCAAGGATTTTAAAAAATCCAAACAGTCCGGTGTCAATATAATCGATTTTTCTTGAGTTACTACAGCTTTTGCTACTTCCAATGTCAAAACTATGGAATTTATATTCCGCATCATTACTTTAGGTCGGCGTCTGTAAATTGTTTAACAAATAACGGGTAAAATAATCAAATTTGCATTGCGTGGTACATCTGTACGATCGTACGGAAGACGGTCATGGTCTGGCACTTGACGGTGTCGAATACCAAACCGAGATACCCGGTTTGAGCCCGGGCTACGTAAAAAAATTATTCTGACCGTCTTCCTTCGGAAGGAAGTGGCTACCCACCGTGGTAATTAGCGAAGAATCCCCCCCCTTATAGGGAGGGGTCACGACACTCGAAATCGAGTTAACGACTAAGAAGAAGAGGTACATCTGTAAGTATATAAAATCTCTGGTTACTTACTTGCATAATCTAACCGACTGTTCTTGAACTACCGGCGTCGCATCAATGAAGTCTTTTTTAAACGCTTTGTCCAATAATTTTTCCTTGGCTGCAAAAGTGTCGTTATAACTGCGCAATTCGTGCAAGGTTTCGGTAAGCGAAGCAATCAATGTTTGTATTGCTTCTATTTCACGGATAGTAGCTTCAATGCTTCGCCTAAAATAAACAAAGATGTTAAAACTGTTTATTTTGATTAATGTAAAAATTTTTACAAAATCTCAGCTTCCTTTTTGTTCATATTATTCCTATGCAAGTTTCTAATTTGCCAGCGACACAACTTCAGATGTTCATGCCGAAGTCCTGAATCGACTTGAATTTTTATCAAAAGAAAGTCTGCTAAACGATTGTTAAATTTTTTAACTCCGTCCCTTAAATTGTTAGTGACTCGTCCGTATTCTGCTTCCAACATTTTCTTATACCTTTCTCTTTCGCTGTTCAAAAATGCTACTTCTTCTTGGTACGCCATTTCAGCACGCAAATCTTCTTCGTTATACTCTTCAGGTAGTTTGTCTAACTGTAACAGTTATTTCAATCACAGTGCGGTATTGCGGTGGATCTACATGGCTTACCATAAATTTGGGTATTGGTACATCTTTTCTCAATTCGTCCTCCCATCTAACTTCCAAAACGCCATTCATCATTGCCATCAAAGCTAGTTCCCGAAAATTGTCTGCCAATAAAAGTAAACGTATTCTCTCTTCTTCAGCTGCAATTGCATCCAATATAGCTTGCTCGCTTGGCGAAATATAAGGAGTTATGCCGACCTACGCGAAACAATAAAATTACAAAAGAATCAAATTGGTGGAAATTTTCTCACTTACCTCTTTATTTTCCACTATTAAAATTGTTTCTGGATGCTCAGTAGCAGTCCAAAAAGGATCCTCAACATAGATGTCCACTTGATTAACGGAAAAATAGTTTAATTCTGATAAAATGTGCCTCAATCTTGCATTTCTCTCAATTACCATACCCATCTCCCTATCTTTAGCGGTCATCATCTCAACAAACTTTTTGTTAAAGTACAATCTGAGTTTATGACTTTCAATCTAATCACAAAAACACACTTTTAAGTTGAAATCGAGTATGAAAGCAGTACAACATACCATACATAAAATTGTTTCAAATTGAATTTGCAAGAAGCTTTGAGTTTGTTCTTGTGTGTAATGATATTCATCTAATTCAACAAATAAATGTGAAACGGAACCATTAAAAGCTGTTATTTGGTCTAAGTCTACTTGTTCCTCTTCCATTTCTTCCTCTTCTTCCATTAAATCTAATATGTTAGGCCCTTGTTCGATTTCAGTTATCTTTGGAATTTCACTCAATTGTAAGTTTAATTCACTAAAAGTAATATGACATAACGTAATTCGTCGATAAATTTTCCCATCTCACCTTGTGGTTTTCGGAATCCACGGCTGAAAACTATCATCTGTTGCTAGTTGAATTTCCAATTTACGGTACTCATCTACACGATTTAAATTATTTTGCAAAGTTTGTTCGTGTGGTATTAACACATAATTGTCCACCTGGAAGTTGGAGAATATTCCACATATACTTTGTCCCAAAACCGACATGGAATCCCAACAAAAGGTTTTCAACCACTGAGTTACTTTCTCTTGGGCGACAATCAAGGATTCCAAATATATTTTCGTTCGTTGACACTCATCCTGCGATAGCCTAATTTTTTCTTCTTTAAGATCGACGTCCAAATTAAACTCTTGGAGATCTAGTTTTTCGTTATCTGGTCCTTCTATATTTGCAGTTAGCAAACGAGCAAGCTCAGTTTTAATTGATTTAAATTCCGCCAAAATGTTGTTTCTCTCGACTTTACAATTCGATTCTTCTCGCTGTGTTGTTTCAAAATGAACATACTCCAACCAAGTTTTTTTGGCCAATTCACCTAAGCATTGATGATTGAATTATTAGAAGTTGATTTATATGCTGACATATGTATACCTTTTGGAGTAAATCCAATTGTTGGTCTAGTAAACATTAGTATTAATCGAGGATTGTTTAGCAATTCGCGTAGATGTTCCTGCTTCTGTACGTTTATTTCCGTGTCCGTTAAGGAAGTACAGACTAATGTGTTATCTCTTCCCAACGAAATGACATATTTTCTAAGAGGATCTACGTAAGCTTTTGCCACCCCTCCGTCGGTTCTATAATGCGGCATAACAACTCCGAGGTTGTTTTCAAAATCTGGCGTTCGGATTATTACCAGGCCATCGTATGCATAAGTGATGGCGTGGTGTTTGTCGGTATGTAATAAAATCTTTTTCATTTGGTGTTCGGTGTGAATTGAATCTGTCAATCTTGCAAATGGATCCTAATTGAAAAAAAAGTAAGTCATCTTGGTTTCATTCTTAACCTCAAAGTTAATGTAATTGCCACCTAATTTTGTTTTGTTTCTAGTTTATTGGTCACCACAATATTTTTTGAGTTTGTTTTGCACGATAAAGACTTACCCCTCGTTTGGTTGTTAATTCGTTTATGCATTTGGTCGTTAATGGTATCGCATAGAAGACTCGATCGCGATTAGGTTTTGTAGTTACGTAAATTTTTGAATACATCTGCGTGCTGCTTTGTAATTGATATACTTTCACCTCCACTCCTGGTTTATCCCTGATTATGCAATATCGTGCAATTTTATTTCCACAAATGTAAAGGTCAGATGTGACGTAAATTACAAATAAACGCATACAAGTTCTTGAAGCCACCAGCATATAATCGCAAATCTGTTGTTCCGCTTGGAATGTCGCTATAATGTTCATGGTGCTACCAGGAATGCCCTTAAAAACATTTTTGCATAAGCAAATTTGGAACGGTTTCATGGTCAGTCATAATACCTCTATAATAAAGAATTCTCCCAAATCTGTGTTAGCGCAAACAATTAATTTTCCAATTTCGGTAAAATACACGCTATTCAAACTGTTTTTGGAAAGATTAAAGTAGGTCATGGTGGTTATTGCGTTGGGATCAAAAATTGAAAGCAATTCGAGTACACCGTGCTCGTAGCTCACACCAACGTATGGATATTCTGGATTTTCCTTTATTGCAAGTGCTTTCCCTCTAAGTGTTTTTATGTCTTTCTAAAAATCTCAAAATGCGTCAAGTATAAATTTCCAAAATTTTATATTTGTACTTTTTCTCCAGTTGCAATTTCCCAGGAAGTTACTTCCCTGTTGTGCTGCAATGTTACGAAGTACTCTCCCACGGGATAAATCATGCACATATTGTCAAAATGACTTTCGTACTGTTTTATATAATTAAAAACATTTTCAACTGGATTATACAATAATATTTCTCCATCGACTGAATTTCCAATCAATAAATCTCTGTAATTGGATATAACCTTTTTCATGAATATAAACGAAGTTGCATGCCAATCGCAAGTCCATTCGCCCATTTTCTTGTAATGCTGCAAATTGTGATTGGAAACATGATGTTTTAAAATAATTTAATCCAAACATAATAATAGGTACCTTTATTATACCATCTGGGCCTGATATGATAAATCCTGCTTTATACCAAGCAAAAGATGTTGCATTGTTTCCTTCACATTCGGACTCCCATGTTATTACCCTCGTCATATTATAATCAGCTATCTGAAGATGAAAGTAATCAAAAATAATGGCTAAATTGAAAATTTTACTTACAGCATACACGTTTCCAAGCGTATCTAAAAGAAAGAGTGTTCCTTCCGATGTCCATAAAATATCGCTGAAATTTCCCGAATCTGGAAGCGGTGGAATTTTGTGCGGTGTCAAAACACATTTATTGCCGCATATTGCAATATCCCATACATGAAGCCTCTTCTTATTGGGTTCAATTTGCCCAAAATATATGGGAGTAGCTAAATTACACCTGAAATCACCTTTTTAACTAATCTCCAGAACCAATTTTAAGCTTACTTTATCATTTGCTTTCTTCCAACAATTTCCGAATCCATGGAAGCAATTCTTTGTCCATTTCTCCAATTCCAAATAATTATTTCGAATCCTGGAGTGTCGCTTAGAGTAATCAAAAATTCTCCTTCGGAAAATGACATTGTAATATAGTTCTCGTTGGTCTTTTTATCTAAAAGGTTTATTTATTTTTAGGCACGGCGCTTTTTAAACTATCTAAGTTCTGTTGTTACCTAGCACGCAAACTACTTCAAAAGAGGGGTACGCTTTAACATACGCTTTAGGAAAGCGACTCTTTTCTGAAAATGAAAAAAAGGGCAGAAGTCGATGCCCTGCGATAGCGCTGATACCTTCCCCGAGATCGGTACTGCCATTTGCATGGTATAAAGATTCCACTTTGGTTACAACGTTGATAAACATCATATGACAACCACTGCCAATGCAAACAACTTCCTTTCCAATGAAAGCCAATTGCTTTATAGTTCCAAATTTGGCCCATCTATAGAGAGACGTTTAATTGGTTAATATTCAAATGAGTGAAAATATCTTACTCTGTTTTACTGTTTAAGTAATTCATTATTTCACTTATTGAAATGTCACTTTTGCGTTACTGTCATCAAACGTCGATATGACTACCTACTCTATCGATTTAACAACTCAAATTTAAAATTCAAATAAACATTGTTTGACGCATCTAGTATTTTCATCAAATAAAATTATAATTTTTACTGAAATTTGTCAAAATTTTAATCATATTACAGTTAAATGGGAGGCAAAAGTAAAAAAGGAAAGGGCGACGGTCCAAAAAAAGATTCCAGTGAGGTGGAGACTGCTTTTGATCCTGTTCCATACGAAACGCTCGACGTTTGCACGTCCATAACGCTTCTTACAAGTCCAGAACCAGAAGTTTTGACTAGAGCCTTGTGTATTTTGGCGAAATATGCCGACAAAAGCGATGTTAATGTGATGTATTTGTACAGAAATGGAATATTACCAAAACTGTTAAACCACGTTCAAAGCGAAGATTTGGTAGTGGTTCGGTTTGTATATAAACTTATAGGCCAATTGGTATCAATTATAAAGCAAGCCAGAGAAGAAATGTGCATGGATCAAGCAATTGGTAAAAATTTGGAAATCAATGCAACTTTGATGAAGACCCCCGACGTTATCGTTCAAGAATTTTGTACTCAAATATTATCACATACCGTCAGCGACTCACATTCGGCAGGCATATTTTTAGACACCGGAATTATTCAAATCATATTTAAAATTTTAAAGACTTCTGAGGATCCAGACGTCCAATTAAACACATTAAAATACTTACTGAACCTTCTGGAAGCTCGTGAAGCAAATCACGTAATTCCCAAGAACTTGGAATTTTCTAGCAAAACAATTTTGTGTTATCTAAAAAGTAAACTTGCAGACATTCGTGATGCTGGTTTAAACATAATTGATAAATTGACGTCTTGGAATAGTTCTGACATGCAGAATATTCTCAAAGATGAACGTGTTGTGGAAAACATGTTTGAAATCATTTTTAACCGAGAGTTTAAAGCCATGCACGAGAAGGCTTTCAAAATCATTATTGCCTGCACAAACTCGATTGAAACGTCTAGCTACTTTGTGAAATCCGAACAGTTCATACAATTTTGTGAATGGGCAAAACTTTGCCCAGGTAAATATATTCTTCCTTCCACTACCATTACAACGTCTCTTACCGATAAAGTGGAACTAAGGCAAATGTTGTTTGATTTTGCTGTCGAAAACACAATTTTGTCGTTTTTCAGAACGTCAAACGAAATGGTATTTTACAAAACTTGCCAAGCGGTAATCAATATGAGTTCTCATCGATATTGTTGTAAAAAAATTTTGACTCCTGTCGTATTGAAGTGTATAATGAATATGTTACGCCAAAAAACTGTTCCGATAATACCTTTTCATGAAATGGCACTAAACACGTTATACCTTTTCATGAAACGCAACGAATCTACCATAAGCATGCTGGTGGAATATGGAGAGATCGACCAAATAATGGAATGCTCTTTAATAGACAAACAAGAATATACCAACGATGGATTTGCCACTTTATTTGACATACTGTATATACTTTCCAACCATCCACAAACCCAACAGCAAATGGTGGACAGGCAAATTTACAGATTATTACTCGACACATTCGAAGGAGAATCACAAGAAATGTCCGAAAAAGCTCTTTTGATATTAAATCAGTTTGTCGATAATGCCGAATGTCGTCAATTTTTTATCGAAATGAATGGTTCGGAAAAAGTGTTAATCAAAATAAAATCGACTCCCAACGAAGACTTATTCAAAAATATGCTAGTATTTATTCAACGACTGTTTATATACAAGAGAATTGCCATGGCATTCCTCTGGTCCAACTGCCCAAAAATATTGCAACAAATTTGCGAAGAGGTGATAAGCGAAATTCCGCAAATTAATCATACCATTAGCATGATGTACGATTTGTATTTGCCATTAAAATTCCACGAATTGGGTCGGTTGGACGTCACCGATCATTTCAACGGTCGCTTTTATTTAATCAGCGAAGAATGGAAGCACGATTTTCCATTTTTGGAAGTTTTAATGAAGCAAAAAATTTGTCTGCGCTGCACGTTGTACCTTGTCGATTTTAGTGCAAACGTCACCGAGTTGATGCAAAAAATTGCACGGGTTCCAACATCTATTCTTCAGTTAGGTGTAATATCGAAAACGCCTCCTCCGCGTAGCAAATTTGGATCGTTACAATCGGAAAGGCGCAGAAGCATCTTAAAGCGGGGATCCAGTTCGAAGTCACAAAAAGTTTCGATTCAATTAAATGGTTTTAATCAATCTTCTGAAAGTAATTTAGAGCAAAAAAATATGTATTTGGTTTGGCAAGCGCTTCCTCCCCCCATAAATTATGGTTGCATTTCGGAAGATCCCTTTTTACCCAAGTACGTGGAGAAATTAAAGGTACTATTATTTGGAAAGAATGTAAGTAATACATGTTTTCGGCATCAAGTAGCTACCATTGCCAATTTTGTACGCGACTTGTTATCCGGTCCAGATGAAGAAGATCCCATGAGTATTGGAAGCATGCCACTTCATATTGCAAATTTAAAACATAAACTGGGAACTTTTATCATCCCTTTGGGTTATTTGCGTTGTGGAAATTATTGCGAAAGAGCTTTACTTTTCAAATCCCTAGCGGAAAAAGTTCACATACCCAGCAGTTTGGTTAGGAGAAAATCGAAGAAAACCAATAACTTTGTATATTGGAACGAAGTTCCTCTGATAGCCAAAGAATCGTATGTTTGCGACGAAGAAGACGAAAAAACTTACATGTCCTATGCAGTGGTGGATTTAATTAATGAGGTAGGAAATTTGATGTTGGTTGGAAGTTATGAAGCAAACAAATACTGCCAAATGGTTTAAGAAACTAAACTTATATATTAAAAAATAATAATTAAATAACAATAAAATAAAAGTATAACTATGATCTGCCTACTAAAAATTTCCCTGTTAGTTTTTTAAATTTGAGTAGTAAAAGCATAAGTAGGTACCGTGAGTTCCCTGGTTTCAGAGTTATCTTTACTGCTATTGTTGGATTCGGAATCACCTGTTTTACTCTTAACAGGTTTTACCATTCCTTTGCAAGCAAAATAAAATCGTAATTCGTCTTTAAATTCTGCGAAACACGATTTTCGATCTTTTCCATACTTTTTAAGAATATGCAAAGCCAACTCGGTGAAAACTAATGAAAATGCCAAAACTGTACCTCCAATTGACACCCAAAATATACCCCGACATGTTTTAAATTTAACGGGGGAGCTTCGGCGGTTTCTTCTTCCTCCTACAAATTGAAAATTAATGTAAATCAAATTTGATACTCTCCAAACAAACTTCGCATTGGGGCTTTTTACGTTCCTCTTCCCACCATTTTCTTTTAAATTATCGATAACGCCCATTTCTTTCAATTTCAATACCGCTGCACTGAGCCTGCTTCTGTAAGGTTGTTCTAAATTTATTAATTAATTGAATATTTCATAATTTTCTATATGAAACAAACCTTTTCTCATTGCTATTCCATAACTTTTTTCGTCCAAATTATGACCAACCTGAGTTAAATTACAGCTACCTTTAATTGCGTATTCAACGCTGGACGATTCCATGAAAAATGCGTACGATCCTTGTTCTGCCTTTTTGACTCCAACGTTATTTTTTAGAACCATAACATCCGGATGACTGTCCATGTACTCTCCCATTTTGGCATAATTTTCGTTTTCCGAATCCTTAAATATTTTGAATAAAATAATAATAGTGCAAAAGCATGGGTTACTCTACTTTGAAAAATCTGTACGTCGAACCGCCCTTTAAAGCTCCATATTTTATTCCCAACATATCGGCCCTTTTATACAATTCCTCGACGTTAGTAAAAGGCCAGTTTGGAAATTCAGATGTGAGAAAAGCAGCTAAATTTGCAGTATAAGAAGACACCATGATAAGGGTGAAAAACCACCAAAAGCCGGCTAATAACCTAGTGGGTAAACCACTGCAACACAACATCAATCAGCAAAGTTATAATATTTCAAAGGTTTGTTACTTACAATGGAGCTATGTCAGCTCCTTGCTGCATAAGGCCGCCCAAATTGAACCATAAAGAATTTCTAAAACTAAATTGATTGATTAGATATTCCGGTTCTTCGATACACGGATAAGGGTTAGTCCATTCAGATGGGCAAAGTCGTGCCATAATAAATAATGCTACCGACACACCAAAATAAGAGACCGTTAGGAGACCCCACACTTCCAAATGGAATGGCGAGGCAAACGTGAAGAAGCTCGGTGGTGAAGGCGTGGGTGTCGCATATAAAATTAATATTCCTAAAAATCAAACCTTAACCGTTAAATGTAAACTTAATTTCCCTAGTACAACCTAAAGCCATGAACGGATTAGTGAAATCCACGTATTGTTGCCGCAACCTTGTGATTGTTAAATCTGCAATAGCTAGGTCAGCTCTCTGGGAAAAAAACGGGATAATTAAGAATTAACAAAAAGTATATTGGCACTACATTATTTAGGACGTCACCCATCATTCCCGACCAAGTACTGGTATTTTTATTAAAATCTCCATTGCTGCTTCCAAGCATGAAGGTATAATTGAATCCTTCCAATTCGGCCAACTTTTTAATCAAATCGATCGCGAATCCTTCATACTGATCGTTGCCTTCCAGTTTTACCCTAGTTTCTTTCAACATTGCATAAGGATCGACCTACAGCACACTAATATAGCCTCATTTGTTCATTTTTATTTTACAACTTACTTTACAAATAACCACTCGGAAGGATTTGTTCCTTAAACTGTCTTCCCCGTCATCTGAAATTGCGGTAACAACTCTTGATATATTTAAGCTATCTTTTCTACTCCAGGTTCCAATTTTGGTAATACCGTCCTCTTTTAACTCGATTAATTCCAAGCCGAAATCGCTGCGGACCCCATGATTGTCAAATTGTATCAATCCTGTTAAGCCATTCAAAGTTTCCTAGAAAATTTTAATGCCGATGATCGTTCTTTCGCCTCATGTTTTGGTCTTACCCATTTTAAGTAATTAAAAATGGTTTCTCCGTGAGGCCAATTATTGGTAGAATTACATAAAACGGGCATGGCATGTAAATATTTCATTTTGGTTAAAACGTTTGCGAGGAGCATAACTGCATCTACCATCAAAATGGTACGAATTCTAATCTTCCATGCGGCTTTCGATGGGCTAATCGCTGTCGGATCATGAGGATATCCTAATTGTTTCCTTTTTTCTTGAATAGCTATCGCTAATTCGATAACTTTGGGATCTTCGGGATCGATTAGTCGGAACTAAAATTTAAAAATTATTTAGCTTGAAAATAATGCAGCCAATTCTTACTCCTGTAATGTTAGTTTCGCTGTATTGGTATGGTTCCAAATCAATGGTATGCATGTTCATATTAATAACGATGTAGCTGTATCTGAAAGTCATGAGTCCTATTTGCTGGGCCTGTTTTAAAACTTCAGCCAAATTCTCTGTGGTGCAATCCAAAACAAAATTGGTCTGTCCAGATTTCCATATATCTTTTAATGCTGATCTGTAATACAATGAAATTAGAAAATAAACTGGCGAACTAATCAAGTTTACCTGAAGTTTCCAGGTTCTGTGGTATAAAGTTGTCTAAGTAAGACGCTATGGCCTGTGGTGTTATAAATTTTTAACATTTCGGTTACTTTTTTGAGACTGCTTTGATTTTCGTATATGATTGTAAAATTCCGCCAATTCCATCTTCTAACAACATCCGCAAAAGCGGTTGCCAAAACGGGGGCGTGAGGAAAACATTGAATGGGCAACAATCTTGATCGTGATCTGTATTGAGAGTGGTTTGAATTACGGGAATTCCTTTTGCGTCACAAACAGATTGAATTGTATTCGAGTTATACGAAATTAAAGGATTAAGGACACCGACTACACCGGATGCTAAAATGGAACAAGCACTTTCGATTACGGCAAACGGTTTATCCCACGTATAATCAATGGTAAATCCATGTCTTGCATCTACGACTGTATCCACCTCTATTCGCTTCCATACCGGCACTAACTGATAAGATAAATTTCCCGAAGTGTTTATCATGTCAATGGCAACTTGAAAAGCAATTTCTTCGTCTTCATTATTTCCTTCAAATATTGCACCTATTTTTAAATTAATAAACCCAATTAAAAAAAAAATCGAAAACGAAAAATTTAATTAATGAGGACGTGGTGTTCCAAATATTTCAAACAACTTACCTACTGGCACGTTGTATTGAAAAGACGCATTTTTATTGAAAATTAACACTAACATTAAATAAATAAATAAACCCATTTGCCTAATTAATTAATTTATTTTATAGGAACGTACAATTCGCACAAGAAAGAGAAACGTTTTTGTCGTTCCCTCTCTCAACTTGTTTTAAACTGAGTTCCAGAGTTATTTTTGAACCCAAGCAAGAACACATTTTTTAAATTGTTGGAACCAGACTATTCTAAAATAGTAATTAGTGCAAATAAAATATAATAATTATTATATATTTGGAAGCAATAATTTGCAATATTGCACAATTTATTTAAACCGCATAGGTGCGTTATTGCATTCGAAAATGTATTTAATAGAGAAACTAAATATTTTCTTATTATTAATTAACCTAATTTAAAAATGCATTGGCGCTCTTCCAATTTTATTTTACCAATTTTCCAACATCTAGGTTCATTCAGGTTACAAATTATAAAACTCTTTTAAAAACTAAAATAACAAAGTCGAAAAAACTTTGGAAAATTGATTAAAGACTTCTTTTGCTTTGAACGTGGTTAAAAGGGTGAAAACTTTCACTTGAAATAACTTTTAGGTTTGCATTACTCAGAATTTTTCTTTTATTTAGTATTTGAAGCAAAAGTAGCAGCTTTGAATTGAATTTCTTTGACATTGTTTTAGTAGTGAAATGTCTTTCGAACGAATTTGTTTTTGCAATTAGCTATCCTTCTTTCTCGCAGTATTTCATGTTTTCGTGATGTAATAAGTTTTCAGCAACTTTCTGCGATTCATGAGAATTTCTTTTGTAGTGCCAATTAACACGAAGCTCAAGTAGGTCCTTACGACCGAAGCTCAGAACTGTAGAAATTTATTAGATAAGTTCATCACATGTTACAAATGTTTTTTGTTATAAAAATTTATTATGTGTAATTTTGAAGAAAAACTTACTTTTTGCACCGGTTGTTGAGTTTTAAACATGGGCGCCGTCAGAAAAATTTCCAGGAGATGGCAAAAATATTATTAGTATTTTTTTATAACTAACTCGAAAAATACTATACTAATTTTTTACCACTGGAAAATATTCATCTTAAAAACTGATAACTCTGCAAACATACATAGAACGCAACCGAGATCATTTTCCAACTGAGGACGGTTGTTCCAACTTACTCCCCAACGGGAAAAGACCAGAAAATAGATGGCAAAAAAACTAGACAACATAATTGAAACGATGTTAAAAAATGAAAACAACTGGAAAGCCATAGACCGAGGGGTCAACCGCTAGCGGAAATCGTGTACAATTAACTTCACACTTCACGTAATTCAGCAGTAATTCACGGGACATCACGTACATCACCAGTAATTCGATGCACTTTATCAATAATTCACCTACTTCATCGATACTTCATTGTATTTCACGTACTTCATCGGTATTTCAGAGACTTGCCGAGATTCCAAAATTTGTGCACTGGAGGGTGTTCCACACCCCAGACCCCGGATTGAGTAGTTTATTTTTATCAGAGTAAACTGAAGATCTCCCGATGCAGAGATCTACCCTCCAGGGGTACGGAATTTATAATTATGCAGTTTATGATTAATTGTCAGATTATGAATTAAACACATTTACTTGGCCATAGCTAATTTGAAAAACTTGGGATATGCTTAAGTATTTAATTCACTTTTAATAAAAATAAATTAGTTAAACCGTGGGGTCTGGGGGGTGTGGAACACCCTCCAGTGCCTTTGAACGGGAGATCTCCAGTTTAATTCTGATAGAAAATAAACTATTCAATCCGGGGGTCTGGGGAGTATGGAACGCCTTCCAGTGCCTCTGCAACGGGAGATCTTTAGTTTACTTCTGATATAAAATAAACTATTCAATCCGGGGGTCTGGGGGTGTGGAACGCCTTGTAGTGCCTCTGCAACGGGAGATCTTCAGTTTACTTTTGATAATAAATAAACTCGATCCGGAGGGTCTGGGGGTGTGAAACACCCTTCAGTACCCAAATATTACAATGCAGGCAAACATATTAAATGTTTGAAAATTTAGTAAAAACTCTGCGCTACCGTTTTAGTTTTCCAAGAAAGTTATGACATATTCTTGGGGGGAAGAAAAACGGGTAAAGCAAAAATAAATTATGTACAATCATGCACAAACGATTATTAAGATTATTTTCAAAATTGGGAAGGGAGCTAGCAGGTCTCCAGCCCCCTCCAACTAATTTTCTAAATAATTCAAAAACCAAAAAGGTTCAACCGAAAATAAAGAAAGCACAATAGATTTAGACTTTTTTAAATTAAAAAATCCGCAATGGAAGGGGACTGAGGACATGCACCTTATTCAAACTCATCCAATCAGACCACAACGAAATAACCAAACACACAACAAAACAAAAACAAATCAAACACCTGATTGGTTATTTCGTCAACCAACAATTAACAAAAATAACTAAGAAATCTAAGTTTAATTAAATTAATTGATTACTATTAAACTAGCCACGATCAAAACTTTTAATTAGTAAAATAATTGCCGCCAAAGGTCTCTGCAACGTTTAAAATAAAAAAAGTTAAGAAAATCTACTGATGTAAGTAAATTTGCTATCAAATAATTACTTCATGTAATTCACCAAAATTTACTAACTTCATGATACTTCCACTTGTACTTCAATATACTTAACACGTATTTTACCTACTTTACACGTACTTCATGTATTTTACCAGTACTACATGTACTTCACAAGTACTTCGTGTACTTCAAAAGTACTTCATGTATTTCACAAGAGACGTGTAAAAATTTCACCAGCGATTACCATAGACGAAATGATAACCACTGATAATGTCAACCAAGGCAAAGGAAGAGGTGAAGAAACAAGACTAGAAGAGAAAAATCTGGTTGGTATTCTTTACTCAAAAATCCATTCTTACCAGTTAGAATATTGTTTTTGAAGTCGATCCAATCATCCAACGTTCTTAAATTAAAACAAAATTTAAGTAATTTGATATCAGTAATTTGATAGTTAAAAATGTTTTGTTTGAATTTAAGAACGTTGCTATGATTGGGCCGATTTCAAGAACGGTAAGAACGGTTTTTTCGTGTTTGAAGATTTCCTTCCTCCCAACGCACAATATAAAAAAGAGTTTACAACAAAATTCTACGGTGACCCCTCAAATCCCAACAATAGCCTGGCAATAATGCCAATTTTAATTACTTGTTAGAACCTGCTATCTGTCGGATCAACATCCACACTTTTCCGAGTAGGACCGGTCTAGGAGACTTTTGCTTCGGTTACCTACGCTCCGACCGATCCAACCACGACAAATCTCGAATTGACCCTAAAAGTGTATTTTTTCAAAAATTTGTGGACCGGCCACCAATTTTATTTTTAAACTGTTAATTAGGCTTTCATCTTTCACAATTTTCGTTTTATAAATCTAGATTTGGGTATCTTAACTGTCACCAAAACGTATTTTAATTTGTATTGAAAATGGGAGTTATTGCCAGGCTATTATGCTAGAGATGTTTTGTCATTGAGCTATTTAGCCGGAGCTATTATGTCAATGGGTTATTTTGTCGAAGCTGTTCTATCGGGGCTGTTTTACCGAAGCTGTTTTGTCGGGGCACCAACTCTACAAGTGTAAATATTATGCCTCTTATGCAATCCCCAAATGCCTAAAATTTTTTAAATAAATATAGTTCTAACCATCAGAAGCAAAAATATAATTTGTAGGATGAGTTTAGTGGAGTAAAATGACTAAAACAATCATCAGAATTTATTTTAATAATTAAAATCTTAAATTTATATTTTGACGTAAATACATCTATAAAATCGGTAGCATGTTCAAAAATTTAATAAAAATAATGTAACAAATATTATTGTGCGTGTGTACGACGATGTAACGTATGTTAATATCGTTCAATAGTTGTTAGAAATTTTATCTAATCGGTGAAACTAGCAAAATTTGGTATTCACGTAAAACCTAACGGCCAAAAACAGGGCCCCAATTTTTTTAAAAGTTAATGGAAAATTTTTGATCCCCAAATGCCTAAAATTTTTTAAATAAATATAGTTCTAACCATCAGAAGCAAAAATATAATTTGTAGGATGAGTTTAGTGGAGTAAAATGACTAAAACAATCATCAGAATTTATTTTAATAATTAAAATCTTAAATTTATATTTTGACGTAAATACATCTATAAAATCGGTAGCATGTTCAAAAATTTAATAAAAATAATGTAACAAATATTATTGTGCGTGTGTACGACGATGTAACGTATGTTAATATCGTTCAATAGTTGTTAGAAATTTTATCTAATCGGTGAAACTAGCAAAATTTGGTATTCACGTAAAACCTAACGGCCAAAAACAGGGCCCCAATTTTTTTAAAAGTTAATGGAAAATTTTTGAAAGGTGCCACTCCACTCAAAGAAATCCATTCTTACGGTTCTTGAAATCGACTTTGTCATGACAACGTTCTTAAATTAAATCAACCATTCTTAACTTAATACGACATTCTTAAATTTTATTTCAATTTAAGAACGTTGGATGATTGACAGGAGTGGGCAAAATACATGATAAAATGTATTTGAAATACAAAATACAATAAACAGTATTTAAAATACAAAATACAACATTTTAAATACAAAATTCAAAATGTATTTCAAATACAAACTAAATTTAAAAAAATTTTAAAATCAAGTATTATAAATAAAAATCATTCTTTATTCAACAGTTTAGTATACAATCTAATTTTTAAGTATGTGATTTTCTTTCAAAAATAGAAACGTTTCAAAATTGTCGGCGACAATTTATTGCTCAATGTTCTCCTAGTTGGAGAATAAATTAACCCAGCAAAAGAAAATAATTTTTCTACAGGTGCAGAAGAATACAAACTTATAGTAAATTTAATAAAAGTTTTATTTTAATTCTGCCTACCCCTGATGATTGGGTTAATTTCAAGAACGATATTCTAACTAGTAATAACGGATTTTTTGAGTTCATGCACCCCAAGCCCCCCCAGCCCTAATAAAATAATAATCGATATTTAGGTAATTAATAAATTAAGTATTATTTTGACTTAGGGGTCCCTATGCTGAGTATGCCGGTAAAAAATTGTTACGCCACATAATAATTGATATAAAAATGATGTATACCAATAATATGTAAATATTCAACACTGGTACAGTCTGTAAGTCAAATTACGCGAATTTCATTATTTATACATTCGCAGATTAAACTTATCAGTTCAACTAGTCCGAACCCTATCAATCTACCTCGAGCTGTAATCTACCATCCGCTAACCTTGAAGTTGAAATTTTATATATTGAAATTATAAATTGCAATATACACTGGAACCAAATCTACAGGTTACAACTATAATGAAAATTTAATATAATAGGAACAATATAAGTTGACACCTACGTCATCGCGCTAAGCACTGCCATTGGTTATTAACCAAAAGCAGTTGCAGTCATTGGTTAGCTTAGTATGACGTAGGTGCAAATTACAAAATTCTTACTGTATCCAAATTTGATCACATTTTCATTTAACTAATGCGCATTAATATAATTAATTATTTTTAATGCAACGCATCTTGAATTCTCAAAACTATTCAAAAATTACCTATCCATGTCAACTTTTTTAAAATTGGTTTATTCTTAGTGTAATCAGTTTACATTAATATGATAATTTAGTATTTTATGTAAACTACAAATTTATTGGTTACAAAGATATTTTAAAGCAGCGCATCCTGTTTTTGCACATAACATTTTGAATATAAAAGCCACTTCGGTTTTGTTAAATTATCAGTCCACCACTGTTCTCTTTAGTTACCAGAACAAGAAAAAATGTTTCGTTTCAGTACTGTAAGTATAAACAATTTTTAATTATGTTTTATTGCATTTTTGTGTTTTCGTATTTTGAAGTAGAATTTTAAAATACATTAAACGAAATTTTTTTTAATTTTATATGCACTACTTAATTTAATTCTAACCAATACCAGCAGAAGTAAATTTTATTTTGTTGTAGTTACTGATTTTTACTGTCTTAATGGCAACCGTCATGTTGTGTTCTGGTGAGGGTGAAAACAAACATCGCAGTGATGGCAATCTTCACAAGGATGATGAGAATCATGTACTTGGTGAAAGTCGTGCTCATAACAATGGCAATCATAACAATGGAAATCACAACAATGGAAATCATAACAATGGAAATCATAACAACGGAAATAATAACAACGGAAATCATGGAAATCATGGACATCATGGACATCATGGTTAATATAGATAATGTTTTGTCTTCCAACATGCAATTAAAATTTTGTTGAAAATTATTATTCCAGAACATTTAGTTACTATACATATTATTATATATATATATATCCTAGGTACATAATGGCTAAAAATAAAGGTTTTTCATTAATATACAAAATTATATGTATATTGAAGTAAAGAGTATTAAATTAATCTGTCCCCACGTTGGGTGCCAAAACTAAAGTGAAAAGTTTTAAATTAATCTTGTTGTTGCCGTTTTAACCCCTATCTGATTAATCGACATTTCTCTCTTCGAATTACCCTTTCTATCATTCAAATCATTTTACGCGTTTACATTTCCCATTCCTCCACCTGCTTTTCTATTATTTCCTGGCCTCTTTAACGTTGTGATTATAACAATTTCTATTTCCTTCAAAATGTCTGTATTTATTATGCTGTTCGAGGTTATTACCATTAACCAATCCTTTCGTTATTCACACGTGATACCCTACTTTGCTTATTCTGATTTTCCAAATTGAATTCACGATTAAACCTATTAAAATTCTTAGGCTTAGTATTCTGTTTTGGATTTTTGAGTGTTTTAGAACAAATAGCATATTCCATTAGAAGTGTAAGAGTTTTGACGCAAAAATTTGGTATTTTCTCGGCTACGCATCGCATTGTATCAAAAATGGAAGTTATTACTTTTAAAATATCTCCACTTCTCATCCGAATTAAATAATATACTATTATTAGGGTGAATCCAACTACTCATATGTATATCCTAAAAAATTCTCAAATTTTTTAGATACGATGTTTAATTACAATTAGTGTACACATAAACGAATTCAAAATTATTTCACAAGTGCGGCCTTTGGCCTTCTACTATTAATATTATGTACATATTACTGAACTGCTACTAAGCAACCAAAAATTCAATTGAAAAAATAACTTAGTAACTAATAATAGAAACAAATTTTTCTACAAGTTTTCTTTCGATGTTGAATTAAAACCTAACATAAATAAAATTTAATTTGATTGCTAACGTGCAAGTAGACATTTTCTCATTCTGAAAATAAGAAATTGAAAAATCAATTAATTAGTATGATAATAAATTAAATTTAACATAATATATTGCATAAATTGTAAATAAAAAAGAATTGTTAATTTAGATAAAAAATTTGAAAATTGTGATTACTGAAGTTAGGTGAAAATTAATTGTAAAATTTTAATTGTGTACTTACGTTGAAGAGAAGAAGTTATTATTTTCGCCAAATCGGAAATTGGATTTTTAAAGTTGTCGATAATTGTTGCTAGTTTGCGCAATAAACAAACAGTTCCATTTTGCAACTCGTTGTTTGTGGAAATAAAACTGCATTGAGGAAATTAATAACTTTTTATAAAAAAAAAGTTCAAAACTTACAGTTTCTCAATAATTAAAGCAAACTGAGTGAAATGAATAAATTAATAATAAATTTAAGTACCTGAAATTAAAATTTAAATAAATAGCGATAATATTGATAATTAATAAATTAAAAATTAATGATTTTATCGAGACTGCAAGGATAGCGAATTAAAAAAAAATTGTTAGCTAAAATAAATCAAAGATTTTATAATTATAGCAAAATACGAACAAATAAAAACGGAAAAACTGGTTTTAGGGAAAATTTAGAAAATCATAATATCTGCAAGTTCTGAAGAAACAAAAGAGGAAATAGAATTTCATGAAAATTACGAACAGCACTCGACATCAGTAACATCTGAACAAAGAAAACATCAAAGGGTAAAGATTTAACATTAACAATAATAATCAAAAACTCAGCGAACATTTTAAATAAACCAAATTTTAACAACGCAATAAAAATAATTTCAAACAAAAAGGTGGTCAGTGGTCATTTTTTCGGTGGAATTTTAAACAAATTCATAATAATTTTATTTAGTAATGAACAATTTTTGTGAATGATGATAATGCAAAAAAGCAAGTTTGATTGGGAAACTTACGGACGCTTTCTTGTCTAATTTTATATGACAAATTCAATTAAAATTGAATATATTTCTTTAATCTTAATTTAAACAAATTGTAAAATCAAAAATAAAAAAAACAAATTGTATAACTTTTCTGGTTGGTTGTTTTTAATTAAAGCTTCAAAGTAATAATAATTAACAAAATTATGAGAAACGCGATTATTATTAAAATATGTTTTTGCTTAATCTTTATATTGGTTACGGCACTGGGTTTGGACTCATTCTCATTTAAAGAAAATACAGTTTTGTGGATAGAAGGGGTATAGAATACCCCTATAAAATGATATTATTCCCATAAAAATAAAGCAATATCATAACGTTTCCGTATAATTTTTAACATTTAATATTTATTCCAAGCCCCTGAGACCCCCGATTTATTCAGTTTATTTTTATCAAAATGTTTGTTTTGATATTATCAGCTGCATTTTTATTAAATTTTTCAACATATTTGGCATATTTTGTCTTTTGACACCGGTACACTAACCCTCGGTCTATGCAGTTTATTACAATGAAAATAAAGACAGTTAAGAAACCTGAACCGATTTTGACAATTTTTAAAAGCAATTATGAAAGATAATAATGTAATATACACATAAAAAAATAAAATTTTTGGTCGGTTGAAAAAAAAACGGCTTTAAGAATTAATTTAGAATTTTATTTTCTTATTGGCTCTTTTCAAACCGTAACCCCAGCCATCAAAAACTAAAAATTAACTTTTATAACAGTAATATAATATAATTACGAATGATAGCAAAACCTTTGGCTTCGCAAAAATTAAAAAACATTCCTGAGCCAGAACAAAACTCGAAATTATGGATCTTTGAGCAGACGGATCCGAGAGTCAACTGGTAATAATTGTTCAAGGTAAAGCTCTTTAGAAATAACTCTGAGCCAAAACTAATACAGAAAAAAATAAATTTTTGAGCTACGAGATCCAAGAAGAGATTAAACTTATTAAAAATATCTCTGGGCCAAAACAAAACTCTAAATTATAGATCCATGAGCCATCAGATCTAAGAGTCATATAGAACGAAATCGTCCAAAAGTCGCTGTGAAGTTCTTCGAGATAGGATTGAATACTTTCTGTAACAACAAAATTTTCCGATTGAAATGTATTAGAAGCAGTAAAAATATAGTTACTTTTGTGCTTTTAATTTTTAAGTTCAAAAAGTTTCGGTTTTTTAAATGTCAAAATTTCATTGCCCTTTATATTACATAATATGATGCATTGGAATAAATAGAGCTAGTCCAGTCATTTGGTGCTCAAAAAGGGGGTTACCTGGAAAGTTTTCCGGGAGTTTTGAAAATTGGTATTTTTATAGATTTCGACGTGCTCTTTTCGAATTTTCACTTTGCCACCTCGTATCGTTGCCGCTCGAGCCGCCATATTGGAAAAATGGCGGCCAAAAACAGTTTTTTGACAATATCTCCTTTTCCATTCATTTTATGATGAAAATAGCTATATAATAAATTAAACTAGAGAAAAATTCCTATAATTTTTGTCCTAACCTTTTTTTTGTAAAATGAATAGTTTTAGCGTACGAACGCCTCAAAGTCGATCACTACACACCTTTTGCCAAATATCATTGTCCATGCACTATCAGGATTTTGCGAGTTCATCTCGTTTAGTACCATCGAAAATATTTGGTAACATTTTCAAAAAATATTCGCAACGTAAACATACATTTCAAATCATTCGATTTTATACCAAAATTATGACGGAAAACTTATTAGAATGCAGGCATCCATGAAACGTTATCCATAACTTGTTAATCAAACGTAAACATATCATGCCCTTTTTCGTAATGGATATCCGAAGATTGGCAGACTGTAGTACAAATATGCGGAGCATCCGATTCACGGAATCTTCTTCGGTAACATACTATTTCATGAAACAAGATCCAATGTGTCCAAATAACTTCTGGCAACAATAATCAAAACAAATACTCATGGAAAAGCGTTGAAGACAAAATTTGAAGTTCTCGAACTTATGGTCAAGCAAGCCATTGAAGATGCGGATACGCTAATAATCAATACGGCAATCAGCATTTCATCTACATTTGATTCCGTAATAGTTGTCGGCGAAGATGTAGACTTTCTTATTCTTTTGACGGCTCTATCTACGCGTTTAAACATATATATTCTCAAACCAAGAAAAGGAAAACTTTCGCAACAAATATATTCAACCAAAAGTATCATAGATAAAACAGCCTTAGTAACATATTATTCTTACACGCCTTTAGTGGCTGTGATACAACATCTGCACTCTTTAATCAAGGAAAAATAAAATTTGTTAATGTACTCCGACAAAACCCAGATTTAAAAAGTTTGTCCAGGTATTCAAAACCAAAATGCTGACCCAGAGATCATTGCTGAAGCTGGAGAACGATTCCTCCTTGTATTATACGGTTGTAGTGCGCGAAAAGTATTATATCATTAAACAACTATAGATATACATGCTTTCACAAAATCAGCATATAAAAATAAATTTAATATTGCATCGTTACCACCAACAGAAGCAGCAGCACGACAACATTCGTTTCGAACCTATCACCAGGTTCAGCAGTGGTATGGAATTGAACAAAATGCAGAGCGATGGGGATGGAAAAAAAGCAAGAATGGGCTAATTCTTGTCACCACACTCGAGCCCCAGTTCCAAAAACTTGTTAAGACTTATTTCTTGCAAATGCAAAAAAGGATGTCGGAGAGCCTGTGGATGCAGAAAGGCTGGATTAATGTGCTCCGTTATTTGCACGAATTGCAATGGTACCTGTGATAATTCGCAAGTTCCATTACAAGATAGCGATGAAGAGGAAGAAACGGCAACTGTTCTCGAGCAAACGTATGACGAAATCGAGAAACAAGAGGATTGCAACGAAGCTAATAATTTTATTGCGGATAACGTGGAAAAAATTTTATCCGTGACGTTTCGTCCGGTACTGAAGACGATGAACTCGCAAAACCTGGTCCATCAAGGATAGGGAAGCGAATGAGAATGCGTTAAATTTTGTAATATTGCATTACACGTGGATTAGGCCTACTGGGGATACCACAAAAAAACGCGCCATTTACTCTACCTCATCGGTGGCGTGGAAATGAGTTTTTGGCAAAAAGGTGTGTAGGAGTCGACTTTGAGGCGTTCGTACGCTAAAACTATTCATTTTACAAAAAAAAGGTTAGGACAAAAATTATAGGAATTTTTCTCTAGTTTAATTTATTATATAGCTATTTTCATCATAAAATGAATGGAAAAGGAGATATTGTCAAAAAACTGTTTTTGGCCGCCATTTTTCCAATATGGCGGCTCGAGCGGCAACGATACGAGGTGGCAAAGTGAAAATTCGAAAAGAGCACGTCGAAATCTATAAAATACCAATTTTCAAAACTCCCGGAAAACTTTCCAGGTAAAACTACCCAATGACTGGACTAAGCTGGGAAAATTAGTTTAGGACTGACACAAACGTCACATAATGGTTCAAAGGTCACTGCTAAGTTTTCGAAAATTTCAATTCAATTCTTCGTAAATTTTTCCTGCGCCAATGAAATTTTCTCATTGAAATGCATTAAAACCAGTAAAAGCATTTGTTTTCAAACATTTAATGTTTGGGGTCAAAAATTCCCTTGAGTTTATTCTAAAATACATATGTTCAAAAGTTCGCTTCTCATTGTATCGCATATTATGTCGCATTGGAATGCCTAGAAGTGGGAAAATGCGCCTGGAACTGTCGTAAATGTTATAAAATTGTTACAAAGTCTTGCAAAAGTGGATTCAAAAAACTTTTTGCTTTATAATTTTTATAATTTTATGTAATAAAACAGGCAACAAAATTTTTTGGATTTTTTGGAAAAAACGTAAGGTTAACCCCTTTGAAATTTTCTTGCTTTTTTGCTGTCAAAAAATAAAAGTTGGAATATTCTCACTTTTCTATTGCTTCTAATGCATTTCGATCGTATAAGAGCAATGGCATAGAAAGAATTCACGGTAGAAAGCTATTTAGTTTATTTTAAGAGTTTAAAGTGAAAGTATACCATTTCACCCAGCCTTCCCCTAATAGCGACAATTCGGTAACTTTCCAGCGTTTGCTACAGCTCAAGCAGCATTTTCTGAGCTCTACACGTTCCACCGCTTCGATTTATGTAATAAAACAGGCAACAAATATTTTTGGATTTTTTGGAAAAAACGTAAGGTTAACCCTTTTGAAATTTTCTTGCTTTTTTGCTGTCAAAAAATAAAAGTTGGAATATTCTCACTTTTTCTATTGCTTCTAATGCATTTCGATCGTATAAGAGCAATGGCATAGAAAGAATTCACGGTAGAAAGCTATTTAGTTTATTTTAAGAGTTTAAAGTGAAAGTATACCATTTCACCCAGCCTTCCCCTAATAGCGACAATTCGGTAACTTTCCAGCGTTTGCTACAGTTCAAGCAGCATTTTCTGAGCTCTACACGTTCCCCAGCTTCGATTTATGTAATAAAAAATTAGATGCAAGCGGTTGAGGACCCTCACAAAATATAATGATCACACCTGATTGTGTAACTCCAGAAAATATGATTTTACTTTGACACTTATTTTGAAATTTATTTTATTTTAACTTTTATTCCGATGGTTTAATTTATTTCGAATCATTCGAGCGACTAAAGCTTGGCGTATGCTCCCTCGGCGCCACCCAATTTTATTGTGAGCTATTATGCCTTCGGAGCAGTCTCAACTTGATTTTATTATTTGCATGGGGGGGGGTAAAACCCTTGAACTACAATCACCCGTGATTCACGTGATTTTCTCATGAGGGGCTTTGAAGGTAAAGTAGTTTTGAAGTATCCAAAGTCGTTACAAGTTTTCCTGATTTTATTTATTAATTTTTTTTCTCTATGCAAATGAGAGCTCTATTGGAGGTTAAGAGGTAAATAAAATTAAGAGCATTTTATATACGTATAAGCTTTATTAATTAATTTATCGATCATATTATTATTTATAATTTAATTATTTTAATCACATTAGTTAAAGTTGGATTACCATTTATGTTTTGTATAACAAAATTACACAGTTAAGCGAACCTATAATTATGTATAAGTAATAACTACTTTATTATGTACAAAAAAGGAACAATCACATCTAATAGTAAATAATTATGTACACAGGTTTATTAAAGAAAAAATGTCGACTAAAGCAAATTTTCTGAAAATTAAAGGTAAACTATACAATTATTAAATGTTATTATTAAGGTGTGTATCCACTTTGCGAGCAAAGCGCGTATCGCAAAGCAATAGTTTGGCGTAGCGCACTTCGTGGAAAGAAGCCTTACAAAGGGCATACACACCTTTAGAAAGAAGAATACAATTATGTTGGATCATTTAAATTACTAATTTGAAAGCGCTGTCGTTCTGAAATTCTTTGCTCAGTATGTTTACAATATCTTAAAGCTACAGATATTTTTTTATTCCGTTTGTGCTTTGCACACCACAACAAAGCACTCGTGTTACATAACTATGAATATCAACACGCAGATACGAACTGCTGAGATCCTGTTCCATGACAGATGGAGCAATCTCCGGATAGCAACCTACATCGCCCGGAAAAGGATGCAGATAGCCAGTTCGTTTTGCTATGTACTCTTTCAGAGCTAAAAACATGCGTGAGGTACAAAAAAATAAAACACGTATTGGCACTAGATTTTTAATTACAACATTAAAAAAGAAAATTTAATTGTCATTGCCTGTCTTATTAAATTGACATTTTGAAGCTGGTTCAGCAAAATGTTAAAATTCTAAAAGCCTTAAAATAAAAAATGTTGAATTGCAAGTAGGAAGAAGTGTCACGCCTTGTATACAAAACTATGAATACAAAAATAAACTATATTAAAGTGTTAAAGTGCATACTCGTCAGTTTCCATCTCCGTTAGACAGAAAGGAGTTTGGTGGAGGAACCACATATAATATTCCCAATATCTCCATAGGTAGTTCATTTATTGGGTAAAATTCACCAACATATCACCAAGGAGCCAATTAAAGATGCGATTATGTAGTTGTAAATAACAAGTACCTCCTCGAAGTGATTCTCAGGATGGCAACTTTAATGCCAGTGCCACTTGACCGTAATCACGGAAGTATTGCAATAGCAAATCCAAAAAATTTGGACATAATTGATCCGGGAAAAAAATTTCCCCATGCGAAAACCATTTCGCAAATCCGTTCACATCCTGTATATGTACAATAAAGCTAGGCCGTGTAGAAGAAATCCTTAGCTAAAAACATCAAACAGTTTTCAAGCACGATTTATACTTGGGTTAGGCCGGATTTTTTTTGTAACTCGAATATAAATAATTTAATAAATAAAACAATAAATAAGACAAGAAAAGCAAAAATTCAGGCGTAACTTTGACTATGCTCCAAAGCCAAACCAGTAAGTTTACTTCCTTGTTCCACCCAATTTTTTAATCTTCCTCTTAATTCTTCAAGACTTTTTGACTTGGCTTTATTTATTCGTTTATATTTGACGTCTTTCGGTTTCGTTACGGATCTATGATTTGACATAACTCTGTTATAAGTGGTCACTTGGTTAACACCTCCACTAACCGTTTTTTCGGAATCTTTCGATTTTTTGTTAGTATTATCCTTATCGTCCACGTCTTCGTTATTATTAATTGCTTTTTCGTTTCTCTGCAATGCAAACGCATCTCGTTTTTTATTCGCTTCACTTTTGTTATCGTCGCTTTGATTTTCGTTGTCTCCATCCTCTTCTACACTATAAACTGTTTCCAAAACCTCGGGACGTCTTAAAAATCCATTAGAACGACGTGTTGCATACTTTAAATTGGGATCGATGGCATCGGAAATAGATCTCATTATCGTTATACCATCAGATGATCCCGAACGAAACCTTGGTATTTGAACCACATTTGATTCAAAATCGGCGTCTTCCATCACCACGGCGCTGTCGGAATCGTTCAGAGAGTCCAAATCCAACAAATTTGTATCCAATTCAATTAAATCTACGTTTGGAGTTTCCAACCCATTATCAATTAAACGATTAGTTAAACTTTCAATAACTCTTTGCTGACGATAAATTATATTTTCCCGATGAGCTAATAAAATGGATATGTCCTTTTGTTTTCTGATCAGCCGCGATTCAAACAACAGCAGCTTCGAAGAAATCATTTTAAGCTGATCGGCTTTTTCACGCTGAAGACGGTTCACCAAATTTTCCTAAAAATTACAACAGTTAGCGGTCGAGATAATTTTTAATTAAAATATCAAGTACCTGAATTTTATATGCTCTTCTCCACGTCAGCAATTGTTGCGCTTGAATCCGCATCTTCTGGCGTAGATTTTCCGTAATTTTTCGCGCCTCTTCCAAATTTTCAACATCCATTTCCGCATCTTCGTTTGTTAAATTTTTTGTCATAGTTGATCTGGAAAAAAAGAAATGGAAAATTATTCCACAGATCGTAATTTATTTTAAAAATCAAAGAAAATAATTATGGGTTTTAACATACAAAATTCCTTTACTACGTAAATGGGAAAGTAATAAGACAATGATTAAATTTTGCTGTAGTAATATTTCCTTATTATTCTATAAAGCCCGCCACAGACACACATGCTTGTCTTACGATTTGCTTGTACAGACTTAAGTTGTAATGCAAATCGGAACACCTAGACCACTACTGTCCGTTTTATTGTCAGTTTTGTAAGGTAATTATGACAGACGACGTAAAGAAATTAGTTGCAATTGCAGCGGCTGTTTTAATAATAAAAAAGAAAAAAAAGAAACAAATTATTAGAAAAAAGTGGTGTAAGCAATGGTTGTTAAAACGAGATGAGTTTAGTCACATCAATTTGCTCAATGAATTAAAATTAGAACCTGAAGATTGGTTAAATTATTTACGGATGGACGAAAATACGTATAATGAATTGTTAACAATTATAACTCCATGTATTAAAAAAAAGAATACTCAAATGAGAAAAGCAATAACACCTCACGAACGCCTTAGTGCTACTTTACGATTTTTGGCAACTGGCAGAAATTACGAAGACTTAAAATACACATGTGCCATATCTGCTCAAGCTTTGGGTGAAATAATACCGGATACTTGTGCAGCAATTTACGAGAAATTAAAAACAGAATACTTGAAAGTAAGTACTTTATTAATAGTAGCAATAACAGTAGTAAACAATTTAATTAAATATTATTATGAATTAAATATTATTAGGATCATTATTATTTGGCACATAATGAGAATTACATTCTTCTGCATTCTTCATTACATTCTCAAAATTAGGTTATTTTTCATTTATTATTCTGGAGTGTGCTGTAAGCTGTCCTACTTGGCCATTGTAAATCGCTTCATTGATGAGTTTCTTGCAATAGATCGCCATTTCTGGCGAGAGCTCTTGCAATTCGGAGGCTATATGGCTTCCATAGGAAGCATATTTCCCAACTGTTTGGTTTGCATTATTCCCTTGCAAGGAATTTGCAATAATTTCTAGCACCTCATCAGAACGATCAGTTTTTTTCTTCTTTCTCTTTGGCAAGACTTGTAAAATTGTTTCAGAAGCTGAGGTTGAAGCACTGGAATTTGGTGGTGAAAATATTTCATGAACTTCGCTTATATTGTCATCATTATCTTCATTGATCACAACTAGACTTTCTTCGCTCTGAAATAAATATGATTATAATATACTTTTTGTCATTGCAGTTTCCACAAACAGAAAAAGAATGGAGTGTAATTGCAAGTCAATTTGAAAGAAAATGGCAGTTTCCAAATTGTTTGGGCTGCGTGGATGGGAAACATATTAGAATAACGCCTCCGCCAGGAAGTGGATCATTCTTTTGGAATTATAAAGGTTATAATAGTTTGGTATTAATGGCGATTGCAAATGCAAATTATGAATTAATTTATTGCCATATGGGAACAAATGGACGTGTTTCCGACGGAGGTGTAATTGAAAACACATTGTTTTATGAAAAACTTGTTAGTAAACAATTATGTTTACCTGAACCTAAAACAGGTCAAAATGGTACTATAAAACTACCATACGTTTTTATTGGAGATGAAGCTTTTTCTTTACGCTCAGATTTTTTAAAGCCATTTCCACAGAGAGATTTAACCAAAGAAAAAAAAATATTTAATTATCGCTTATCGAGATCACGCAGAATTATTGAAAATGTATTTGGCATTATGGCTGCTCGATTTCGTATTCTGCATACAAACATTAATTTACAACTAGATACCATAGATCTTGTAATTATGACCTGTGCTGTTTTACATAACTTTTTACGCAAGAAGTGCGGTAATTCATATATGTCATCAGAATGTTTAGACAGTGAGAATTGGGAAGAATCGAAATTAAATATTGGGTTGCGAATTAATCCAAATGCTGTTTGTGCACTTCAGCATGGACATAATAGACATTTTGGACCAGAAGCAAATGAATCGAGAAATCTTTTTTTGCAATATTTTAATGGAGAAGGAAAGGTTGATTGGCAAGATAATATGATTCATTAGAATTTTCAGCTGTAGATACTATACAACTTAACTTTTGTATTTGTGTTAAATAAAGTTATCAAAAATATAGAAATTATTGGTATTATCTCAATTTTTTACGTACCTCACTAAATCGATTGGCGATTTTATCTTCAATGTTTCTCTACCCTCCTGTCTTGGTGTTTCTTGATCAGTTAAGAAAACAAGAAGGTCGAAATACCATAAATTTGGTTTATACACATCTTCAGTACCAGCTCCTGACTTCAGTGAAGCTTTATATTTTTAACTCTTTCCGAAAGCAAGTTCTTAATGAATTAATTTTTTATTACGGCGTCTTTATTGCCACCGGGATCAACTTCTTTTAATTTATCAATTAAAATATTATAAGCAACATTTTTTAACTTGTTTGAATAGTCTTTGCTTTTACTTTCCACAAACATTCATTTTCTTTATATAACTCAATAAAGGCTGTTAAAAATTCACGCGAAATTAGACGAAGGTCTGACATTTTAACCGACTTCAAAAAGAGGAGGTTATCAATTCGTCGGAATCTTTTTTTTATGTATGTTCAGCGATAACTTTTACTACGTGGACCGATTTTGATGATTGTTCTTTTATTGGAAAGGAGTATTTCATGAGTGGTCCCATATTAATTTGGTCAAATTCTGATGATGATCTATGACAAAATAACGGAATTCTTTAATTCTTATGTTACATTCATCATTACCGTTGCTACGCAACTGCAACGTCAGTCACACAATCAGTGGTGTGATGTAGGGGGAAAGGGGGCATAACCGGACCCCGAGGAACAACCGGACACGTTTATAAAATTACAATAGCTGCAGCTATCTCGGGGGTAAGTGCTGAATTATACTCTGTACATCCACGCCATTGTATGCTGCAAACGCAAGGAATGAGATCGAATTTGTTTGGCGGTAGTGAAATTTTGTTAATTTATAAGGTGAATAATCTTATTTTTGCATTATTTTAGACAATCTACAAATGATATTATCTTTCGTATTCCGAAATGGCCTTTTCACAGTAGGTATAAGGTTATTATCGCTTACTTTTCATGTATAAATATGAATTAAAAGTTGAGACGTATTGTGCTTTTGACGAATGTTTTTGTTAGAAGTGCCGTGGGGCACAATCGCACGGGGCAATATCGGACATGTCCCGTTAATGATGATAACGACAATAACGAAAGAACAAAGAAAAAAACCAAAAAGCAACCGAAAGAAGTTCTGATGATGATGAATATTATTATAACAAAGACGAAGGAACAAATATCAGAGATGAAATGTGATATATATTGTGACGAATCATATTATAGAACAAAAAAGATGATGGGTGGCTGCAATGTATGGTATGTAAAATTGGGCCCATAAGAGCCATAAGACCCATATGATTTAGCTGCATTTCAGTGAAACAAACCTTTTTCTTAATTTATTAGTGTGTCCGATATTGCCCCTATGGTAGGGGCACAACCGGAAAAGGTAGTGTTTACGAAAAAATTTTTTTAATTTGAGCATAGTTTTATTTTATTATTTTTATGTTTTCTATAGTAGTATATAATAAAGTATATGCTAAGTATATACAATTTAACACAATTACCGTGCTTCGGAAGACACGTAAAGCCGGTGGTCCTCCTATGTAAATGAATTGCTATCTTTAACAATAAAATGGGGTAACAGGCATATTTGAGGCACATAAAGACGCGATATCGTCTTCATTACCTAGCAGTAATGAAGTATTGAATGATTGTAGTAAGTATGATCAGTAGGATGCAATTCATAATATGTAGTATATTATGCTTAGCACCGACTTCAATAAGTGATTTCATGTAAATAAATATGTTAATATGTTAATAAATGTAAATAAATATGTTGTTAATACTTATGTGTTTGTTAGTAAAAAGTGTTGTGTTGTAACTCAACTATTATTTTATACTTTGTAGTGCATTTTATTTTTTCAATTATTGCGTTTATTTTTTTGAAGTCGGTTTTCTTCTTTTTATAAAATTCAAAACTTAATCCAAGTGACAAAGGTACACACGCACTTGTTCAACGTAATCAAGACGGAACACTGCAAAATGTCAAACAGATTCTGATTTTGTTCATGCCAGACAATTGACGGTACGCAATCAGTAAATCGACAGACTTGATACCACACACAGTCCGTCTTGCATTACAACTTAAGTCTACAAGCAAATCGTAAGACAAGCATGAGTGTCTGTGGGGGACTAATTTTGTTCATGCCAGACAATTGACGGTACGCAATCAGTAAATCGACAGACTTGATACCACACACAGTCCGACTTGCATTACAACTTAAGTCTGTACAAGCAAATCGTAAGACAAGCATCAGTGTCTGTGGCGGGGTTAAGGAGAATGTATAATAATAAACACATGTAATTGCACGAAACCTATTTTCAAAAGCTACAATTTAAAATCATTACTATTTTATCTCCCCCCATGTACCCTTTAAAAAAAATTCCTTATGAAATTATCATTAGTTACGCCACTGGCTCAAAATATATTAATTTAGTAGAAGGCCGCCGGTGGCGCATTTCAACATTTTAAATTTAAAATTAAGAAAACCCAACTATCAAACTTTTCGTCAAGTTACTAAAGTAAAAATATGTAAAGTTATTAAACAAGTATAAAAATATAACTGGTTTAATTAATGAAATTTAAAATAATAAAATATACTGGGTAAACGCAAAATACAATAAACCTGTGAACAGATTCCTGTTTAACCGACAGTTGGTAACAATATGGCAGTTGTTGACGATTTGTGTAAGTGTAGGTTAAGTTTTTTAATGTAGTTTTGTGTTAACATTCAAATAATAAAAATGAGTGGAACCATTGAAAAAACGAAATATGAATGTGCTTCGTTACCAAAACGTTTTCAACGAGACGATGTCCTCAAAAAGACCGGAATATCGGTCGGCAAAGTTGATGTTATGTATTATAGCCGGGGCGTAAGAAACGACGCCTCGTTGGTGCCCCCAATTCGCCAAACTGCTTCAATCTTTAAACAGCCTGTTACGGTGTACAAAACTCAAGAAGGTCGAGTGAAAACAGATTTCAAACATGGCACTCAAGAAAAGCCGAAACAACTGATGTGGGAGAAACGATTAGAAGGTCTTCGAGCTTGCGACTTAGATGGAATGGAATTCGAAGCTATGGAATTACCTAAAGGTTTAAAATCTGTCGGTCCTAATGTTAGCGAAGAGACTATTATACAAAGTGTTGCTACGGCTCTGCATGTTAGTGCACAACCTGTTACCGGACAAACTGGTCCAAAATCGACACTAGAAAAAAATCCAGGGGTGTATTTGGATCCAAAGCAACCATTAGTTCAAGCTGTAAATATACAAGAGGAAGATATAAAGCGACAAGAGGAACGAGTGGCTGCAGCTCGAAAACGATTAGAAGAAGCTTTAAGAAAGTAAACTTGAAAATTATACTTGATTTTGATTATGATGTTAAACATCCTGCAGATTTCAAGTATGTTACATACAATGTAAAGACTAACGTAGTTTCAATTTTTAAATTATCAAAGTTTTACTTGCAAATCTTACAAGATTGTGATTTTCTTATTTATTTTATTATGTACGTATTTATATATATAGTTTTTAATAAATCAACTTGACAATTTGTATAAAAAATAATAACTTTTGTCCGTCACCTCAAACCTAATTATTATCATTTGCTAAAAATATTAACCGATTTTTTTTTAATTTGATAACTGAATATTTTAATATGCAGGAAATTGAATACATTTCAATAGTATTTACAATTTTGCAGAAAAAAATATTTTATGAAGGCTTCCGCTCTTGAACAAATTAAATCAATTTTGATTTTAAGAGAGCGACTTATTACAAGAATGGAATATCAACCTTTGGATCGATAATAAAAAACCAAACAAACAATGTTTTTGCGAAGACAGAATTTATAATAATTTATAGAAACCATATAAATAGGCAATGATTAATTACGAAACGAGGTTGTTTGAACTTTCAATGATGGATATTATCCAAAACGCAAGCATTTAAATATTCAATGACGAAAATAATTAACAAAACTATTTGTCATTACATGTGTTACCGAACATATATCAAAATTATAGAAAGAATGTTTTGGTTTAATTTGTTTGTTAATTATTTTTTTATAAATGTTGCATGTTTGTGTCTTTCGAAATTATTCATCATTGAAAACTCCAACAACCGCATTTCGTAAATTAGATAGGAAATGTGTCGCTTAACCTATAGTTAATAATATTTATTTATAATAATAGATAAGGTTTATAACAATAGATAAAAATAGCCATTTCATATTAGGATTCTCACTCGGAAATATCTGAAAATGTCAGGATTTGAAATTTTATTATGGAAAAGTTACAATACTTTTGAACAAGTCTGGGAAATGAATACTTTGGGCAGGGAAAATTCTTTGAAATTAAAAAAAGGAAAATTACGTTTTTGAATAATTATTATTTTTTTAATTTGTATTAAGCCGATTTGTATAATTATAATATTAGGAAGCATTTTGCTGAGTTTATCCATATTTAATTTTTTTAATTTACCAAATATTGAAATGTTAGGAAAAATTACCGATTTTAATGATAGAAAACGTTGAGAAATTTGGTGGGAACCTTATTGTTTATTTGTTTTGGTTTAATAACTCGATCATTTTTTATTGAACAATGCAACAGTTTTGTTCTAAAATCCAACTGTTTTGTTCAATAATTCAGCTGTTTGGTTTAATTATACTATGGTTTATTCAATAATTCAAATATTTTTGGTTTGAAAACTTAATTAATTTTGTTTTAATAATTCAATCATTTTTAGTAGTTATAAATTCTCGGTTTTGGTTCTACAATGCAATTATTTTGATCAAAAATGCAACTGTTTCGTAAGTAGGTAATTCAACTGTTTTATCAATAATGCAGCTGTTAGGTTTAATAATTCAACTGTTTTGTTCAATAATTCAACTGATTTGCTCAAAAATTCAATTATCCTTGATTCAACAATTCAACTTTTTTTTATAATTCAATGGGTTTTTGCAACTATTAGATTACTTTGTAAACAATTCAACTGTTTTATGAAAAACATCCAGCTGTTTTGTTCAATAATTCTGCTGGTTGGTTCAAATAATTTAAACATTTTTGATATATGATAATTAATAATTTACATTTGATTTATGTTTACCAGGTTCCAAAACGTCAGGGAAAATACAAAGTAATCAATTTTAAACACGGAAAACCTGAAAAAGTCAGAATTTGTTTTGAAAACTTCGGTGGAAACCTTGTCACTAATGTAAAAAAGAAGTAGATTTTTCCTGCATTTAATTGTATTAAAATTATAAAATAAACTTTTCTTTTCGATCTTTACACAAGTAAATATAAAGATTTCCAGTTACTTTTGTCTCGGACACATAATTTTTTTTACTTTTTTTGGAAAAATTTTCGTTTTGAATAATTTCCCGTTCTTAAAATAAGTCGTTCCCTTAAAATCTCAAGTTTTATATTATTACTGGAAAATCGTTCGGAAACTCGGGATTTCACTGGCGGTTTTCTATGTGTGCCAGGTGTGACAATTGCACACCTATTGAATTTTAAAATTGAAAAAATTATTACAAAATCGAAAATAAGTATTTTGTGAATAACAAATCCCAAACACATAAACAACAAAACACTGTTTTAGAAACTGAGGAGATATGAACCCCCCCACCCCAGGCAGTTAAATTGTAACAGATAAATTAGCGACCTTCAGTATAAAATGTATGCAAGTTTTACTGCCGAAATTACATTTTCATATAAATTTTATTCAAGTTTAATTAAATAACTTAATTAATTAAAAATGAGAGTACATTTTTCAAAACAAAATTATAAAATATTGTACAATTTCTATGCTCAAATAAATTTTTGTTTTCATTATTAGGCCATGGGGGGGGGGGGGATCGTAGATCCGCTGGTGCCTTTGAATAAGTGTTTTTATGAATTAAAAAGTTTTTGTGTTTTTCTCATCCGAAACCATTACCAATATCGAATTTAAATTACCTTTGTGAAACTGAAGTTCAGTTTCACAAAGGTAATTTAATACTTAATCTATAATCAAAATGATTAAGAATTAATTGCTACAAATTGCTATCATAGTTTCAATTTTAACTCGCGTTTGTGAAACTGATCATACAAAATAACACAGAGCTATGCATAGGTATAGATTGAAAATATAAATTGCAAATATTTATGAGTGCATCTTAAGACTAAAAAAGACTAATTTGAGTTTAACTGTTCAGGAGGTACCGGGGGAGATTACAGATAGCCTCCATTCTGCTTAGAAGAACCTTAAAATGCATATTTCTTTTCCCGTTTTTTTTTTGGTACATTCACCATACTTTTCCTTCGTGGTCGGGATAGGAAAGTAATTTAAAAGTTTAATTAAAATTCTACAATATTCAAACAATTATTGAAAAAAATTAGATTTCCTACAAAAATTATTTTATAATTCTAAATAATTGGAGGTATTTTTGATTTGTATAACTGGCAGTTGGTTAGAAATTTCAGATTTCTGGAAAACTTTTGGACTTGGAATAGAAATCATGGCAAAATGAATTACTCTTCATAAATCCAACTTTTGAGAGAAAAGAGTAATTTTTGAGAATTTTTATTTGGACCAATATCTAATTATGTTCGTAAAATGATATTACCATGCATACCATAACGCGGTGTCGACACGTGACTCAAATAACATGAAATTTCCAATTGTATTTTGTATTATTGAAATGGATTACTCAACTATGCAAAGTAGATGAAAGTGACACCTGCATTTAGTGCGGAAGGAAATTGCTGGTATGTCATTAGTTATGTATTGCAGGTATATTAGGTTTGCAGGATATCCAACAGCTATAACTTTGGTAAATCACAAAATCTCAATTTGAAACAGATAAAGTTTCAATTATTGTTCCAACATAAAAGTTGATTCTTAAGATCTAAATATTTTATCCTTTTCCCTTAAAACGAAAAAATAATCGTTGTGAATTCTCAATGCAAAGGAAGCCAGTAATCAAAATTTTTGCTGTTACAGAGCACACATTCATAAACATTTTTTCCTTCTCTTCAAAAATTTGATGCAATCTTTTCAAATTACCCTACATTGGTCGAATAATAAATACATTTTAACTTTATTGGTCTGCGATTAACTCGGTACTTATTGGTCGGTTTTTATTAGCTTATTATATATGCATATTTACATTATATAATTTATGTAAATGCTTTCATCTAGAAGTATAATAATTAATGCTCCAGATATACTTTATAGGTACTATGCACATATTTTAATAATTTTGTGCTAAATATATAATAAACATCAAAAAAGGATTACTTTATTATGACACAATTTCTTACAGAACTCAGAAAAATATTCAAATGACATTTCCAGGATTGCTACAGTGACTAATTCAGGCTTCGCTTTTATTATAATTTCGATTTAAATTATTAGCAAATTTTTTCTCACTTGTTTATTTTAAACAGAATTTTTAGTTTATGATTATAGATGCTCATCATGTATTTTTCGAATTAGTTGATTCTCATCAGATAGACCTTAAAATTCATTGGTCTGGTTCATTAACCTCTCGTTGAACACATATTTGTTACATTTTGAATCTTTAAAATTCAATAATCAGTTTAAGTCTATCTGATGAGAATTACCAAATTCGAAATATAAATGATCATCGTTAAATTCATTCTAAAAACATACGTTTCTCTCTCATCTCAGAACTTGAAAGAAATTATAATAAGTTGTACCTATATGGGGAGGGGGGCAATTTTCAAGACCAAAGTCAAGTTAAGGCAGACTCGGTTCATACGCTGCTTGTCCGGCGTTCGAGGTCCCCATATCCTAGTGTTTTTTTTATATTGTCAAATACATACACAATAAGTATTATATATAATTATCTACTATAAAAAAAGAAAAACTTAACACTAAAACAACAAGTTCTCGTTTTGTTTGTTTTCTAAAGTTACTTATTCGTGGAGTGCAATTAGACAATAAGTAAGTTATTTGAAAACCCATCCGACCCAATAAATGGATTTACCTCAAAGCTTTTTTTAATGGCTTTCTATAATCATAAATGAAAAAGTTACGCTAATTGTTTTTCTTTCTCAAATTAAAAAAAGCAGATTATTTATTGAAAATTATCTTCAAATTGTAATAACTCTAAAACTTTCGGTTACTTTGATCTTGTATTCGTCGCGTTATAAAAATACAAAATGGCGGTTTTAAAATAAAAATCATATAAATTTAAATTACACTTAGAAATCTTTAAAAGTGAAGTTCAAATGTCATGGTACCGCAGTTTTTGTAATCGTTTTTTCAAAATTAAAAAGTTGGAAATATAAAATGGAGGATTAGAAATGGCTGAATTTTAAAAAAATAGCACCCCAATGTTTAAGAATTGATTAACTTTAAGTTGTATTTATAATAACAATTCTACCAATGGGGAAACGACAGTTTAACTAAGTCTTAAAGTTAACTAATACTTAAAATTACCTGAAATGGCGGCTTCAAAATGACCGAAGTAAAAATCATGCAAATGTTAAAAATAAAACTCGAAAATAACGTTTAGAAGTTCTGGGTCACTAAGATCACTGCTTTAAATTAAGTTTTAGTTTCCAATGCTTTTTCTATTTTTTATTGCTTCCAAATAATATTATTTATCAAACTTTCCACCATAGCGGTTTTCAGTTTCCATAATGTCCAAATTGGATAGAAATCTTTTACCTCCAAGCCATTTCTTTAAGTTAGAAAACAGATATTACCCAAATGGGGCTAAATCTGGAGAATACGGCGGATAAGGAACTAATTGGAAGCTTAATTCATTGATTTTGGCTTTCGAAAATGTGAATGTGCGAAGGTGATGAATTGTCTTAATAAAAATCACTTTTTTCTTCGACAAATGAATTCTTTTTCCTTGATTTCATCATTCAATCGATCCAATAATTTTGAAAATATTGTCCTGTTACTGTTTTTTCGTTTTCAAGATAGGCGATAAGAAGTATACCATGAGAATGCCAAAAAACCTTTAGCCACAATCTTTCCAGCTGATGGAACCACTTTTCCTTCTGTGGGGTGCTAGATACAACTTCTATGCATTGTTTTAAGTGTTTTTGTGTCAGGTGTGTAATGTCGTATCCATGTTTTGTTCACAGCAGCGAAGCGACGCAAAAAATCCTTTGTATTATGTTTGAAAATGCCAAACATTGCTTTGAAGTGGTTTGCAAGTTCACGTGCAAACGCGGCCCCCATTGCACTGATAGCTTTTTCATAATATTCAAATGCTCGTTTTTGAGATTTCAACTCAATTTCACTCTGCGTTGTGTCAATACCATATCATCGATTTTTTCAATCATTTCTTCCGTAGTCACCTCATTTTGGCAACCTGGACGTTCTTCGTCAAGAACACTCGTTCGACTTTACCAATATTAAATTAGTATCATCGGATTTTGTCAAGCCCTCCTACCCTTGCCAAGATATCCCAGTTTTAAGGCGCCGGGAACTCGCCTATTGCCATCTTCCGTCAGCGTTACCCAGGGGTCACCACGAGGAGGTGGAAGTAGGACTTGCTAGCAGAGCTTTTAAACAGTGGGCTTTTCCAGAGGTTTTGCTGCTACACCCGTCGAGTGTGCTACCCCCGAGACCCATTACTAGCCTTGACCGTTGAATGGGGATAGAGAGATGGCCGAGAAGAATGCTGGATTAGATACCAACACAAACGAGGAGAGACGAGGCAGACCAAAGCTCACAGGGAGAGAAGCGTGACGGCGGCATTGAGAGAGAGAAAGATCTAGGGATGAAAAGGCAAATGGCGATTGGAATGCGGGAGACGTCGTCAGATGTAAATAAAGCCGCATATGTCATCGGATGTAAACATCATTTAACTTTTCTTTGCTTTGCTCACACATTTTCCCATGCAGAAACAAAAATCAAATCACTGATCGATATTGTATTTGTTCCATAATTAAAAAAAGTAAAAGTTGTTCCCTTCAAATTACTGCAGTGGAACCCGGATATCGAAATCCTCAATAATTCGAAGTTTTCTCGTTCCCCTTGAGGTTCGATATATCGAGGTTTCACTGTATAATGACAAAATTATTCGACAGATCGTAATCGAGGGGTTAACCGCTGGTGAAGTTTTTTGTACACATCTAATGAAGTACATGAAGTACTGGGAGGGGGGGTGTAGAACACCTTCCAGTGCACAAATTTTGGAATGAAGAACATTGCAGAACCCCAGACCGAGTAGTTTACTTTTTATCAGAAGTAAACTGAAGATCTCCCGTTGCAGAAGCACTGGAGGGTGTTCCACACCCCCCAGACCCCCCGGTTTAAATAATTTATTTTTTATTAAAAGTGAATTAAATATTTAAGCATATCTGAAGTTTATTAAAATTAGCTATGGCCAAGTAAATGTGTTTAATTCGTAATCTGACAATTAATTATAAACTACCTAATTATAAATTTCGTATTTCTGGGAGGTAGATCTCTGCAACAGGAGAGTTCAGTTTACTTCTGATAAAAAATAAACTACTTGATCCGGGGGGCTGGGGAGGAAACACCCTCTAGTGCCTCTGCAACGGGAGATCTTTAGTTTACTTCTGATAAAAATAATCTACTCAATCCGGGGGTCTGGGGGTGGAACACCCTCCAGTGCTCAAATTTTGGTATTTCTGTAAGTCTCAGAAATTGAAAGTCTCTGATACTGAAAGTATCGATTAATTACTGCTGAATTCTATGAAGGACAAAGAAGTATGGAGAATTATGATGAAGTACGTGAAGTTAATTGTACACGATTTCCTCTAGCGGTTGACCCTTGATCGTAATGAAATTTTGACAGTAGTCATTTGAAGGATGACGTTCAATAACGCCTATGATTTTGCGCATAAATGGCGTCATGTTTTATCAAACAAATGCGGAGTACCCCGCGGTGTATACGCTATTTTTTGCGCTTTCGAAAGCGGAATGCTGAAATAGAAGTATAAAGTTCAATTTTTCGAAGAAAACTGATTTAAATTTAGCAAGTTCTTCCACTTTTTCTACTTAAAACTCAGTTATAAAAAGTGATTTCCTCCCTAGTTTTGATTTATTGGTCGTTTTTGAGTGGCCCCCTGTTTTCCCGATTCGTCCTAAGCAACCCCCCCCTCATTCGTATTCTTGAGGTGTGGGGTGAACAGTACCACGTTAATTCTTCAAAACAAGGACTGAAATAGTGACTTGACCTTCAAAAATAATATAAAAAAGTTACAGTTAGAAAACGGTGATATGGGCCGAGTACGGCAGGCCGGACTCTAAAATACAAAATTTCCTATCGAAATGAAAGGAAATTATGAAAAAAATATAATTATAAACATGATGAACTATGGACGATTCAAAAATTTTGACGTTTAGGCATTAAAAAATTAAAAATTGTAATAGCTTTGTATGATAACCTAACTTCGAATTTTTGAATTTTTTTTGTAATTTTACTTAAAATCATGTATTTTATCACTTTTTTATGCAGGTGTCACGTATGTATACTGTTATTTAAATAAAACATTGAACCGCGTCGATTGAAGAAGTATTTTTAACAAAATAATTTTTACAGTGAATCGAGTCTTGCGGTGGTTGCGCTTGTCAAAACCGACTTTCAGCAGCCTTATTTTCTTAGTAATTTTTTACGCTTTACTCATTAAAAATATCTCCCTAGAACGGTTAAACTCGAAAAAGTATGGATGTTGACCCGACAGATAGCAGGGAACGATTGATTCCTTCCTCGCACTGCTCCAGTAGGCCCCCCCTTACGGTTGATTGGTTTATATTAGAACTCACGTACCGCCAATACAATAATAAAAGATTTTTTAAATCGATTTTTAGCGTTATTATTGGAAATATCGAGTTCATCCATTCGTTTTAACATTCTGTAATTGTAAAAAATGTTTGAAAAATCTCCACAGACAAAAATCCAGGATATCGCACTCTGACCATTTAATTAGATTTTCTGAAAACTAAGAGATTGTTACGAAAATCTGACGCTTTCGACAATTTCAAGCTTCCTAAATTTAAATTTATTAAAATATGACGACAAACCGTTTGCTCTCCAAGCAAACGAATTTGTTATCAAGATGAAAAGCGAATTATAATTAATCAAGATAACTTGTAATTCTGTTTTCCACAGTTTGGCAGTACTTTCATTTGCAGTTTCTTCAACTAGCAGAAAATAGAATTGGGACGCTTTTGGTCATTTCTTTAAATTTTCAAAATTTAAGTATAGTTTATATTAATTAACAAAAATTAAGAATTTTATTCTAGCTCCACCTTCCAAATAAAACTATATTTTTATTGGCTACTTTGATTAAAATTAAAGTTTAAGGGTAAAATCCATGCTAGGGTAGGCCCCCTATTTTTTTTTTAATTGATATTATACCTAGAAATTTAAAAAACCAACTTTTGAAAAGTAACAGGTGTTCTTCTAAACGACTTCAAAAATATTACCTCTAAATATGTATCATGGTATAATATGGACACTCCCATTATTTTTATTTTTCGTAGTCATTTGAGAAACCCTTTAAGATATCAATATGAAATTTAGGGATGACATTTTTCAAGTCATTTAGAAGAGCACCTGCTATTTTTTAAATTTCTATGTGTAATATTAATTTTAACGAAAGATGGAGCTTAACCTAGACATTTAAAACCAAAAGTAACCTACATTTCAGTGTTTGTTTACTTCTTTTTAATATTTGATGTTTTAGTGTTTACTTTTCACTTTAAGATGTTTTTTTATTTACTGAAAGGAAACGCTCGTATAAGATAGCATGGTTGTTGTATTTTATACCAAAAAACATCGTAGACTGGATTGTATAGTATCCATACATATGTATCTATGGTAAAAACTATATTATTAACGCAAAGGAAGCCAAATTTACAACATTAAATATTAATTATATACCTACGACCATTGTTCTAAGAGAATAGTAATTGAAGTAAAAGAACACTCTTCCTTCTGTTTGAGAACAATTACATTTAGTTATTTCGGTTCACCCAGATAAAATTTGAAGAGGGAAAAGTTTTTTTATTAAACAAACAAAATGAAAAATTAAATTTTCAACTTATCCTTGTTTGGGAAATAAATTTATTTTGTAGCATCAATTTAAAAATTAATTTTGTTTCACGAAAAAGTTACAGAGGATGTCGGTTTCATCCCCAGAACCCAAAAGAATATATCATTATGATAGCAACAATAATTGCAACTAATACTTATTCAGTTTTGACAGTTGCAAACCTCAAACATTCCAGTTCGAGTTAATGTATAATTTAATTTCTAACGGTGATGCAAGCGAACATACAATGTGGGTCAAATCCGTTGCATGATTTATTATGGCCCACGGTAAATTAAAATGTTTTCATCCCTTATCTATCTTCAATGCTGGGCCTATATATTTACGTAAAGGCGCGGGCAAAATTGAAATTCGTAATCTATTTTTGCTGTACAAAAGTTGGAATTATTGTTTCTCCAATTTTGAACGTTTAGAAAGTAAAATGCGACTACGACAACCTTTCTCATTTTATCATTTAACTAATATTGATAGTGCACTATTGCAACATTAATTATGCATTTGTGATTTGTCTTGTCCTGATTATTTCCAGAAAGCTTTAAAAGTGGAATTTACATCCTGAATGACTATCAAATTTGTCAATAAATGTACTTTCAAATTATTAAAAATTTAAATTTGAACTTCTAAATTGTAAATTTCACAATTACACGTTCGATGTGTATATTTTAACTTATTGGAAAGAACTCGGTTTTCATCATCGTTTTTTTCGCTCAAACTGGAATGAACGAAAAAGCCATAAAAACCACAACCCTGTGCATTTTATTTATTATTTTCCGAACGTTTTCATGTCGCAACGATTTATTTTGATTAACCCATAATTTTCGTACTTGCAAAAATATTATTTTGCAATAATTGTATTGAGTATTGAGCTGGAAGCCCAACGAATGTAACGGATGCTCTCCAGACTGATGTAAGTAAACGTTAACTTGCAGAACAATCAATGATGTTACGACTCTTACCAGGGTACCGTATGCTTTTAAACAGAAGTCTTTAATCCTGAAATAATTTATAATGATCTGAGTAAAACTTTTAAAATAAATTTAGTTAATTGAAAGTTTTTGTTACTCCGTATACCGTTTATTACTCTAGTACTTGGATTTACATAATTGCACCAATCCATTAGTTTTTGGAATCTCTAAGTTTCCTACTATATTCGAGCATTACTGTTCTTTACAGTTTTGATTAACTGCATGCGCTAGGTAATTTTCTATATACACATCAGATTCTATAGTAAATTCCTATTCCGAACTAATCCAACGTAGCAGAGCTCCAAGCTATATCAATGCTGTAACAAAAATGGTGTATTTATTGACGTTACATCCAATTAGGTATGTTGTTTTTAGGATTACTTCCAAACAACAAAAATAATTAATACCTGTATAGCCTTTCGTATTAATTACATAAAAGTTTATTTATCATCAGGAATTATTTTATTTTGATTAAAAAGGACCTTCCCATAATTTTAAAATGGAACTTTCTGATGTAAAACACTGTTCCGCTATGTTGAAAACACTACTGCATGAAGCAATCGTTATTGTTAACTCTTTATCCGCATAAAAATAATTTAAAATTTAACTATTTGAAGTTACATAATTTATTGTTGACATACACAATATAATGTCGCTTTCAATGATTCGTTACGTTAGGTACATGCACAATAATTACTGCCACTGCTAAGCCTTTGCTCGAGGCGGCGGCTTAGTTCAGTGTCGTGAATTTAAAAATTTTTTTATTTCCATCCATTTTAAAAAAGATTCAAATTATGAGATACTCCAGAAATACACATGTTACATTTTTGCTGTAATCGAGTTCAGTGGTTGACTGTCGCCCATAACGGTTAAGGACCTCTATTCAAGGCAAGAAGGACGAATTTATTTAAATTTAAAATTTTATAACTCGAAGATGTCGCAATAATATCAGCAAAACAGTACAACAAAGCAGTTGGAGACAAAGCATAAATTTTGCTCAAAACTCATAACGTCAAAAAGTTTCTATCCAACATGAGAAGGAATTTTCAGAAAATGTGCTCTATCCTGTGCTCTAGGTTCTACTATTTGTTTATATTTTAAATTAACGATTTAAGAACACTCACAAATACCTAATGGAGCAGAATGCGAGACTTTCGATGTCTTTATTATGTTATCGTGTGATGGGACAAACTGTGGTGTTTTGGTGTCACCCTGTTTTATATATATAGACAGTTGGTTAACGGGGTTTGAGGTTGGTAGTAATACCAACAGGAGGATATAGCAAGGGGCAGTAAACACAGTAGTCAGTTGTTGTTGTGGTATTGTAATAGTCGTTATTGTTGTAACTTGTACAGTTGTGAATAAATAGTCTATTTATTGTTAGTCGTGTTGTAATTGTGTGTGTGTCATCGATTAGTAAAATACATTATATTGGAGACGAAGATGGCGTTAATAGGGTCAATCGAACAGTTTGAAGGAGGAGCCGAAGAATTCGAGTGTTATTGTGAACGAGTCGAACACATGTTCAGGGTGAACGTGGTGGAAGAAAAATGAAGTCATCGTTGTTCATAACCTTAGCGGGGCAAAATATATAAAACGTTGAGAGATTTAGTCGCACCAAGGTCGCCGGGGGCACTGGAATATGAGGAAATGGTAGGTATATTAAAAAAACATTATGCGCCAGTAAAATCTGAAATTTGTGAAAGATTCAAGTTTCATAAATGCCAACAAAAACCAGGACAGTCGATAGCAGAATATGAAGTAGAACTGCGAAAGCTGGCCAGTGCGTGTAATTTTAAAGCATTTTTGGATGAAGCACTTAGAGACCAGCTAGTTGTTGGTGTTACAGCAGAGGGATTGCAGAGGAAGTTTTTGGCAGAATCGGAATTAACGTTCGCAGCAGCGTGTGCAATTGCAGAAAAGTACGAAATGGCAGACAAGCAGGTGAGAGAAATGAGTAATAAGGAGGAGGTGCATGTTGTAGAAAGAAGAAGAAACCAAGGCTCGGAAAGACTAGTAGAAGGGCAGGCTGCAAATGGGTCGGCAGCAGAAGTAGGTGGAAATCAGCAGAAAAAAGAGGTTAGACGTTATGGTACAAGTAAATGTTTCCGATGTGGTAGACAACATAATCCTAGCACATGCCCAGCAATAAATTGGGAATGTTTTAATTGCAAAAGAAGAGGGCACACAGCAAAGTTATGTCGAGGGAAGGGGGCAATCAAAGCGGTCGAGGAACATCGGGTAGAACCAAATGACTCAAATGACCCGGGGTTGTATCCTTTGTACAATATTAACTGTATTGGTGAGACAATTCACAGTTTGTCCCACAGGATTGAGTTGAAAATCAACGACAAGGTGATTAGGTTTGAAGTCGATACAGGGGCATGCAAGACAATCATGCCAGCAAGGCAGTTTTATAAAGAGTTTCCAAATATAAAGTTGCGGCGGGTGCCATTCAGTTTAACGTCAGTGACGGGTCAAGAAATTAACGCGTTGGGAGAGTGCAAGTTCGAGTCCTCAAAGGAGATCAAACGTATGAGTTATCGTTAGTCGTGGTTGATACGCAACATAGTTTTGTACCATTGTTAGGAAGAACGTGGTTAGATACGTTGTTTCAAGGTTGGCAAGACAATTTCAAAGTGGCAGCGCTTTCGTCAACAGTGGATAAACTAAAAGAAAAATTCAGGTCAGTGTTCGAAGGAAGTTTAGTCAACCCAATTAAAGTATTTGAAGTCAACCTACAGGTTAAGGAGGGAGCACTACCTATATTTAGAAAAGCGTACAATATGCCATATGCATTAAAGTCTAAAGTTGAGGGAAAGCTAAAAATATTAATGGATGCAGGTATTATAGTTCCAGTCAAGAATAGTCAGTGGGCATCCCCGATTGTAGTAGTTCCTAAGAAAGATGGTGATATTCGGGTTTGTGTAGACTTTCGAGTATCGGTTAACAAAGTTTTAGTACAAGACCATTATCCGTTACCAACAGCAGAAGATATATTTGCGTCCGTAGCGGGAGGAACGGTATTTGCGGTCATAGATTTAACAGGTGCATATACACAAGTAAAAGTAGCAGCAGAATCTCAAGAGTTGTTAACGATTAATACACATATGGGATTATTTCGTTATACCAGATTAATTTTTGGGCTATCCAGTGCGCCTGGGACGTTTCAATCGGTCATGGACCGCATACTAATGGGAATTCCAAATGTGAAGTGTTACCTGGATGATATTTTGATAGCAGGCAAGGACATGAACGAATGCCATAGGCTAGTCGACACCGTCTTGAACCGATTACAGAGGTATGGAGTAAAAGCCAACCTTTCCAAGTGCAAATTTTTTGGAAAAAGCGTGGAATATCTGGGACATAGAATCGATAAAGAAGGCATTCATCCGACCCAAGACAAAATTCGGGCAATCATGGATGCGCCTCAACCAGAAAATGTGAGTCAACTCAGGTCGTATCTGGGTCTTTTAAATTATTATTCCAAGTTTGTACCAATGTTGTCGTCGCGCCTTCGACCATTGTATCGGTTGTTAGAAAAGAAGGTGGATTACGTATGGTCACCTGAATGCAGAGAATGCTTCGAATGGAGTAAAGGCCAGATTTGTCAAGACAAGGTATTAGTACATTACGATGCAAAATTACCAATCGTAATAGCATGCGATGCAAGTTCGTATGGGGTAGGCTGTGTTCTAAGTCACCGCATAAACGGTATAGATAAGCCTGTATTTTTTGCGTCAGGAACGTTGTCAAAAACAGAACAAAATTATTCCCAAATTGAACGGGAAGCGTTAGCCATAATGTTTGGAGTAAAAAGATTTCATAAATACATTTATGGGAGGAAGTTTACATTGTTGTCGGACCATCAGCCGTTACAAGTGTTGTTTAACCCAAATAAAGCAGTTTCGGTGATGACGGCGTCAAGGTTGGTTAGGTGGAATTTAATATTATCCACATATAATTATACGATCGAATATAAGAAAGGGCACTATTGTCGGAAGCAGATGCGTTGTCAAGATTACCTTTACCTGACACAACCGAGGTAGAATCGTCAATCAACTCCTTTAACTTAACCGAAGAGATACCTTTGGAAAGTGAAGAAGTAGCAAGGATAACAGCTAAAGATGCAGTATTGGTGAAAGTAAAGGATTTCTGTTACAGAGGTTGGCCAAATAAAGTAACCGACGTAGTGTTGAAACCGTACTTTGTAAGGCGTAATGAATTAACAATCGATAATGGATGTATAATGAGGGGTAGTCAAGTTGTTATTCCGGAAGGCCTAAGAAGTAAAGTACTGGAGTTGTTACATGCAGATCACGTGGGGATGGTTAGGTGTAAGATGCTAGCACGATCGTCAGTCTGGTGGCCCCACTTAAATGAAGACATCGAAATACGGATTAGTAAGTGTCGAGTATGTCAACTCACACAGAACAAGGCAAAAGAAGCTAATTTAATAGCATGGCCGAAAACCGAGAAGGTATGGCAAAGAGTCCATATCGACTTCTTTCATGTTCAAGGGAAAACATGTTTGATTATAGTGGACAGTAAATCCAAATGGTTGGATGTGCATGTGATGGCAAGAGGAACAGATTTGGTAAAAACAGTAGAAAGTTTAAAAACAACATTCGCAATCATGGGAATTCCGGAAGTAGTAGTAAGCGATAATGGACCACCGTTCAATGCAGGAGGATTTCAAGAATTTTGTCAAGTTAATGGCATCAGGGCACTAAAATCCCGCCATATCACCCACAGTCGAACGGGTTGGCAGAACGTCATGTACAAAACGTAAAAAATGCCTTAACCAAGTATTTAGTAGGCCGGTCAAGCTTGTCGCTGGAGCAGCAGGTTGTCAATTTTTTATTTTCGTACAGGAATACGCCAAATGTAGCAACAGGAATATCCCCAAGTGACATGGTATTTAAGTATAAACCAAGGACAATGCTGGATATGCTGAGGCCGTCAAGTGGCAAGTTAATTGCAAAGAAGCCCGAAGAATATGCATCGCCGAAGCGGTTTGAAATAGGGGAAAAGGTATTGGTGTCCTCATTGGGTCCTAACACAAGAACCAATTGGGAAGAAGGTGTGATTATGAAAGTGGTAAGTGGAGTAACTTATCTTGTCAAGGTACAAGAGAAAATCTTGTACAAACATGCAAATAGTCTGCGTAAATCATCCTTAGAAGACGTGGAGGAAGCAGGAGCGATAGAAAATATGGAACCACCTCCGGTTCGGAGTATCGAAGGGTTAACGGATGATAGAAGCATAAGGCCAGAGGAAGCAAGTAGCGATAGGGGAAGAGCGTTTGAGTTGGAACAGTCGGACGTTGTAGTGGATGATGTCACAAGAAGCGAAATCCAACCAGAAGGTCCGGCGAGGGAGTCGGTTCCTTACGGCGAAGTGCTCGGGTGATAAAGCCTCCGGAAAGGTTAAATTTGTAAAACGAAGAGAGAAGATGTAGTGTTTTGGTGTCACCCTGTATATATATAGAGACAGTTGGTTAACGGGGTTTGAGGTTGGTAGTAATACCAACAGGAGGATATAGCAAGGGGGCAGTAAACACAGTAGTCAGTTGTTGTTGTGGTATTGTAATAGTCGTTATTGTTGTAACTTGTACAGTTGTGAATAAATAGTCTATTTATTGTTAGTCGTGTTGTAATTTGTGTGTGTCATCGATTAGTAAAATACATTATAGAAAGAAACAAATTAGGAAAAGTAACAAGCAGCAAAAGCAATTTATTTTCTTTACCAATAAACATACAATTGATGGCTTCTATTGCAATTTCAAATCCACACTACTTGTTTTCGTAATATTTGTATTTTCATCGGGAATTTTAGAAAACGTAAAATATAATTGGATTCGATTGAAATATTTTGCTTTAGTGCATCTGAGATGTTGCTGGGAATTTTAATTAAATTCAATGCACAAAAGGTTGTTATTGCACGATTCAGATTCACAAAATATTTTGATTAATGCCAATCCCAGAAGTTAGCTATTAGAAAATGTAGAGAAAATTAAACAAGTTTACGAAAGTTACCAAATAATGCAATCAATTAATTTAATGTTGCAGTTATTAACTAGTGAAAATAACCTAACCAAGGTAGATTCGGTGTTTCGCCTAAAAAAGAAAAAAATCAACAATACTTCCAATCCTCGAAACTAAATTGCCACAATCGTGTAGCTACACCAGAAATGGAATTAACCACCCAATAACTTTCATATTACTTGAGACTACAAATTTTTCTAATTTGAGAATTTCAAAAGTATCAGTTAAGAACAAAACGTTACCCCGCCATATTGAAGTCGCCATTTTTACAATTTAGCTGAAGGTTTAAGGTTAAGGCTTATACTTGCAAAATTTTGAGTTCCTATCATGTCAATATTGCCATTTCCCCATGGAAATTATTTTATGAAGCTCCTCGACTACAGGCTCCCTAGATAACGGGGTCCGCTCTTTCATAATTACATCTGTAGAGTCAATACTTTGCCATGGTGAAAACGAAAAAATTGTGTATGGAGTCTTTCTACCCTCGATCCCAGAGTGAATAATGTCGTGGGACTCTTATAAGAGCTTTAACAACAGTTTACCTCTTCGGTGGATTGTTACTCTCCTCCAAGGGAAGACGGTCAAAATAACGTATTTGCCCACCCAGATTCAAATCGCGGGTATTTCGGCTAAATAATCGATCCACTTAAGTTTCAGCCCATAACCGTCCTCAAATAATGGCAATCTATAAATTTTTCTCGTATGGAAGTGGTAAAAAATCGCAAATTGGCAAAACAACTTTAGTCTGAAATTTAGCATGAAAACAAAAAGCTCAACTCAAAATTAAAATGAATTTTTTCTACACAGTTATTTTACCTAAGTGGTGGTGATTAACATCCTGAAGGTCCTCCTCTAGTCCCTGAGCTAACGGCACCATTTTGAAACAATAGCAGCCATAGTAGCGGCTGCCCGCGTTATTTTCGCGATTTTCTCCAAAACCGTTAGTTATACGTCAATTTTGAAAAGATCTTTTTGAAGAGCATGAAATTTCCAATAAGAATTTTTATTCGATTACGAATTTTGAGTTACGATCATGTTCATTTCAAGCAATTCATTTCAGATCAATTATTCAAAATTAGGATCCTTTTAAGGTCAAAAACAATGGTGAATTTCAAAAATAATAAAATGAAAAAACTTAAGATGAACTAGGTTTACATTTTCGTCCTATTTCTCGCTTTTCCAACAAGCTAAAAACAATTTTTTGTAATTTTTTCAAAAACCCAGGATCGGGCCGAAATAACAACTACATGTTCTTATTGTAAATTTCATGTTATTTAAAAAAGGTTTTCTTCAAAATTGATGTACAACTTACGGTTTTGGAGAAAAACAACAAGCGGAGCCATTTTTTCAAGATGGCGGCGTTAGCTTAAGAAGTAGAGGTGGGAAACTCCACTACTACAACTTAGGAAATATAACTGTGAAGAAATTTGAATTTTGTCGAGCTGTTTTGCTAATTTGGCTGAACTATTGAAATTTATTGAAGCCGCCATCTTTATAACTTTATTGGAGATTTTCCACAATAAAAATAAGAAAAATCTGCATATAGAGCTCCTTCGATACCGATCTCCCTCGATGGTAGGCTAGAAAGGTAAAAAATCAATAACTGATACAGACTGCGGCTGCCATATTAAATTAAATTTTTTTTATTATTTCCTTAAAGAGGAATTACGGCGTTATTTTGCATCTCACACAAAAAGTACCTTAATAAAATAATTTTGAAATTACTTTATCTAGTACGCACAGTCATTAAAAATATAAAAAACTTAAAATTTAATTTCATTTTTTTAACTAAGATGATCTACTTAAAACTAATAACTTTACGGACTACATAAATGTTTATTAGGAATATTTTTTTATATAAATTTTTTTGTAGATCCATTTGTTTTTACATAAATCGTTTAGAAAATTTGACGATAAATATGAAAAATAACGCCGTAATTCATTAAATAAAATTAGCATAATGGCGGATATGAAACGCGGCTCTTAAACCTATATAATAGGTCTATATAAGACTATAATTATTATATACCTATAGTCCATTTGACATAAAAATGCAGTAAAAATTGATACTAAAAATATGACCTTTCAATGTTTTTAGTTAAAATTTATACAAGTTTACACTGGTGAAATGTCATTTGTGATTGCCATTTCACAAATCGAATATTAACGAAATAAAAAATTTTATTTTCCGATTTTATTGTAAATCGTGCATTTTGTAGGTTTTTTACAAGTTAAATACAAAAATGTAAGTTCTTTTTTGGTTTCTCCTAAGGGGTTTAGTAAAATTTTCAAATTGACATTCACCGTAATTTTGTGACGTTTCCCTGTGTGAACCTTCCTTTGCGTTACAATTTTCTACTGCATTCTTGTTTCAAATCGACTATATAAAAAGTATAGAAAAATACAAAAAAGCACATTTATCACTTTTGGGCCCTTTAGGGATCAGATGTCGAAAAAATCCTTTTTATTCTGTGCTGACATCATAAAAGGAATAAACTCCCTGATTTTCATTTTTCTAAGTTCACAGGTATGGTCTGGGCGTTAATTATTCCGTCACTCGGGATATCAATATTTGTATATTGCCATGATTCAAATTATTACTGCTACTGTTCCTTCAAAATTGGGCGCCATAGTCTTACGTCTAAATTTAACTATTATTTTGTTGTTTTTAGTAGGTACTGTGTGTTTGTAGGAGAAAAAACCTCGGACTTATAAAATCCCCAGATACTCTAAGATGTGTAATCATGCGGAAAATTTTCTTATTGAAAAAATAACTAAAAACAACCCCCAAAATGTTCATAATTTACGAAAATTGTTATTACATACTATAAAATGAAACAAAACTGCGTAATCACGGTCATTTTTGTTTTCAAAATTTATGAATTAAATTCGTTGTTTTCGGGTTTTCATTTAAAATTTAAACCATGTTTTCTGTTGTCCAGAAGTTGCTGTCGGTTGTCCATTTTGTGGTTTTTGAGTCCGCTCGCCTTCATTTTCAAATCGTTACTGATCCAAAATTCACGTTTCACTTGTAGCTTTGCGTTTTAATTACAAACATCTTGATTTATTACCTAAATTTTTATTAAATAGCCGTCGCATGCGGCCTCCATAAACTTTTATTAACAATTTTTTCAATTAAAAAAAATCTATCCATTTAAATTTCATTTTGCTATCCCAATTTCCACCTTCCGGTCCAAACTTGAACTACCTTCAAAAACGCAATTTTGCGTCCGTACGCATTTCTGGTGTTTAGTTTCCAAAATTTGACTGTTGAGTCACCATTTCTCGAAGTACCAACCTTTAATTTCTGGCTTTATTGATAAATTTTTGTTATTAGCACTTTTGATTCATGTTTTTTATAATTTCACTTTTTTTTAATTCACTGCTTGAACAGTGGTCACAATTTTACATTTTATTCCGAGTAATGTTTTATTTAAGACCCACGAGAAAAAAACGGCACAGTAAACCATATAGGGGGAGGGGGGGAGTTAATAACATGCAGTGTATTTCGATTATGCTTGAATAATACTAAAAATTGGCCACATCATTCATTGAAAGATTTTTCGCTACGTAATGATTATTCTGTGTTATATAAAAAATATTTTTTATCACCATGGTAACTATTTGTATACATAGAATTTTGTCCTTTGTGAATAATTCACTAGATGAGCTAGAATACCTACATATGTCAATTGAGGTCTTTGAAGACTACATGGAAAGCGTTTCTTACCCAATTAGAAATTTGCAGCCTATGGAAGGACCACCGATGATCGTTTAAATTGTATTGCAAAAAATATGTGATAAACGTGATGTATAAAAGGGCAGAATATTCAGACGAAACGGAAGGAAATATTCAAAAGCTATGCATTCACACAATTTTCTAGAGAAAAATTTCTTTCCCTACCCTTCGAGTTATTCTTATTCCCTTGTAATTCTGAAAATTTGTTTGTTTTGAATTATATTAAAATCAAGCGTAGATAAATACGATCTACAAAGTAAATATGCTTAGAACCACAAAATTCCTCTGTGGTGATGTAAATACATATGCAGCAGTGCTGTAGGCGTCCTATAAAGGAAACTACATATAAACTTTCAAAAGAAACGCGCGAAGCTTCAAGTTTCAGGGTTAATTTCATATGTGGTAAATTTGTATTTGTCGGAATATCAACCTCTATTGCAATTTAACCCCCCCTCCTGTATCCACCTCAAATATTGCAAATTCTTGGTTTTCCACCATTGCATATATATATACTTCAAACTAATAAATTAAAAAAATGATGTGAAATTATTTAATTTAAAACCACAACCATGATTTAAAGTAAAAAAGAAACATGTAACCGAAATGACACTTGAAACGAAAGAAACAATTTTGGGTTGTGATTGTGATGATCTCGTTTTTTTCCACGACCATTGTAAATAAGTAAAATGTTAATAATGACGTCCACTTTTTGAAGAAGTAGATGTTCTTGGGAAAATATATTGCTACTAGAAAAACAGTTTGGTACAAAAACGAGTTTTAATAAAAATGACAAATGTTTTCTAATTTTTCATTTTTAGGAGTTATGAAACACATACTAAGTAAAAAAATGATATACACTCAACTGCGTTAGTAGAACTGGCAAAACCGTTTAATCAATTTTTGAATCTTGAGTTGACTTTCAGTACTGCAAATATCAATAAAAGGATAATAAAAAATATTATATGTAAATATAAATAAACTTTATTAGTTTCGTTATGTAGTGTTCCATGTGTTCCACTTTATTTTTAATAAAAGAATAGAATGGTAAGCATCGGTAAATTAACAAAAAGAATTTATTGTGATCGTAAACAATAAAAAATTATTGCGGTAAATTTTAAAAGCGAGTATGTGAAACTTAACGAAATTATTAATAAAGAACAATGTAATGTATTTGCTAGATGGATTGTATGTAGGTATTGTAGAAATAAATAAATTGTAGTAGGTAAGTAAACTATTTCTAACGGTAAATTTTCTCATACATTTTTCCAGACGACCTGTATATAGTCGATACCAGAGTCGGCGCGATTTAAATAATAAATAAACTGTACACCACTACTTGTATGTAGTACATAGTTGCCTGATACAAATTAACAACAAAGTATTCAGTTTATTATACTAAAAATTATGTCATACGCCGAGCTATTCAAATATTTTAAGAAATAGTATATTGTTCCCCTAGAGAACAAAGTGTATTATTCTCCCGCAATGCGTTTTCCATCCGTCGGCTCTCGATTTGGCCAAACAAAATTCTACATATGATTAACTATACTTTTTAGTGCATTTTTTCTTCGCTACCAGCATATTATTAAAATGTTATAAATAAAACGACGTTTGTTTCAATTTTTTAATATTATCGGGTAGCCGCGGTTTCGCGAATTCAGCATCTTCAGACCCCCTACAAAATATATTTCTTATTGGTTTAATTATATAATTTGTGCAATTCACATTTTAATATTCCAAGTCAACTTTCATGTCGATAATTAAAATAAAACATAAATTGTAAAACACAAAACAATAATTAAATATCACTTAGTTTGAATGACATGTGGATATAGCGGTATCGTGGTGGTCTCTTTATATCTAATTGGTCGTTCAGTAGATTTTTGTTTTTGTTATAAAGTTAATTTCTCTATCTCGAAGCTCTCCTTGCTTTTTGCAGTTTTTGAGTAGCTTTATATTTCCTTCATTAGAACTAAACGGCAATTTAACATCCTCAAGAAATACTTGAACCACATACAAATTCACAACGGAAATAGAAGAAAACAGTAGACTAAACTTCTTAGATTTAAAAATCCATAGCCGGAAAATAAGTTCGAATTTCAAATATACACAAAACCAACAACTGCTCTGCCAGGCCCGGACTAGCAATAATTTAGTTACCGGGCAACTCCTTTGAAAGGCTCCGGTCTTCAGACATTTTTATAGCTAAAGTATAAAATATAAACAAAATATGGTGCAAAAGAATGGTATTTTACATTTCATGGGACTTTAAAGCGAAATTTTTAAAATTCACTCTTGTGAGACTTTGTAACAACTTTTGGACTACTTTGCGACGTTTACCTCAGTCCCAAACTCGAGACATTCGGTATAATAATATTATGTAATAAAACAGGCAGCGAATGTGGCTTTTTGACCTCGTAACTAAAAGTTCTAAAAATGACAATTTTTGATTCCACACTAAAACCCACTAAAACATCCCACTTTTAACGATTTATTGACCTGAAAATGATTCACGAAGATATTGTATTTTACATTGTTTTATGAAAGTTTCAAGTGAATTTTATAGAATCCACCCTTGAAAACACTCTGTGCATCAAACTTTAAGCTACTTTGCGTCAAGACAAATTTTGGAATGTGAGGATTGTAATTTGTTCGTAATTGTTTCTACTGCATATAAGTTTAAATTTATTTTGCAAAGATAGAACTTACGTCGTTTACCCGTTTCCCCAAGAGGGTACTCGAGCATTTAATACCTTAAAAATGTTGCTAGCACCTTGTGAGAGGACCATCATCTTTACGTACCTTCCGAAGCACGGAGACGGCATCGCAAAGTGAGCTCTACCCGGATTCGAAACGGGGTGCCTTATATGAGCAGTTGATCGCGCCAGACCAATAACCTTTTTATTATTACACCAAAACCAATTAAATTATCAAACTAAAAATATTTAAATTGTTGAATCAAGGCCAATTGAACTATTAAACCAAAAACAATTACTCCATATTTTTAAACTAAAAATAATTGAAGTGCTAAACTAAGCACTGAACTATTGAACCAAACAACTGAATAGTTGACAAAATAACTGAATTTATTTAACAAAGCAGTTGAATAATTCAACAAACCAGTTGAATTATTGAACAAAACAATTGCATTGTTGTACCAAAAACGACTGAATTATTAAACCAAATTCAATTAAATTACTTAACTAAATATATTTGAATTGTTAAATCAATGCTAATTAAATTGTTGAACCAAAACTATTAAATCATTCAACCAAAACGATTATTTCATATTATTAAACTAAAAATAGTAATTTAAATGCTAAACAAATAGTTGAATTATTGAATTAAACAGCTGAATTATTGACAAAACAACTGAATTTATTAAACAAAGCAGTTGTGCGTTATTGAACAAAACAGTTGAATTATCTAACAAAACAGATGCACATTTGTTATTTTGGTATTATAGCTTTCTTCATAAAACAGTTGAATTGTTTAAAAAGTAGTCTATCAATAGTTGCAAAAACCTGTTGATTTATGAAAAAACTTTCGGTCTAGGACAATTAGGCGCAGCCGAATAGGCGCAGCCAAATAGGCGCAGCCGAATAAGCGCAGGACATATAGGCGCGGAGCCGTTTAGGCGCGGGACATATAGGCGCAGAGCCATTTAGGCGCGATACCATTTAGGCGCAACCCATTTAGGCGCACCCATTTAGGCGCTGAGACATATAGGCGCCGAGACATATAGGCGCGATCCGTTTAGGCGCAAAGACATTTAGGCGCAATAAAAAATATTATAAATAAAAAAAATAACTTTTTGTGTGAATTCGTTTCTGATGTGGTTGCGCTGTCAAAACCTACTCTCCGCAACCCTGCGCGACCCTCCGGGTCGCTCCGGGGGCTCCGAGCGGTTTTGACACGCGCTTTACTTATTAAAAACATCCCTCAAGTAGCTCCAACTCGAAAAGTTTGGAAGTTGACGCAACTGATCTCAGAGAGCGACTGGTATCTCCGCACCACTAGTCACTGTCAACCCAGGCACAGCACACGTACCGTCTAATCACCGCCGTTGAATCATCGGTGCACTTTTTCGGTTTTGTTTTCGTCACTTAGCTAATCTATGGTTTTAATAAGTTAGTGAACCTATTATATTATTGCATAATAAATAATACTAATATAATGAATAAGAACATAAATTTAAAAAAATACTGTAATAGCTTTGCGACTAAGCGGATCGCGCCTATATGTCTCGGCGCCTAAATGGGCCGCGCCTAAATGGGTCGCGCCTATATGGGTTGCGCCTAAATGGCATCGCGCCTAAACGGCTCTGCGCCTATATGTCCCGCGCCTAAACGGTTTTGCGCCTATATGTCTCGCGCCTAAATGGCTCTGCGCCTATATGTCCTGCGCCTATTTGGCCGCGCCTATTCGGCCGCGCCTATTCGGCTGCGCCTAATTGTCCGGGTCCGGCTGAATACTGACAAAACAGCTGAATTTGTTAAACAAAACAGTTGAATTATTCAACAAAACATTTGTATTATTGAATGAAACAGTTGCATAGTTATAATCAAAAATTACCAAATTATTAAACCAAAAATGATTAAATTATTAAACGGAAACCAATAAATTAAATTATTAAACCAAAAATATTTAAATTGTTGAATCAAGGCTTATTGAATTGTTGAACTAAAAAAAAATGGAATTATTCAACCAAAAAGAATTATTCTTATATTATTAAACTAAAAATAATTGAAATTCTGAACAAAACAGTTGAATTATTGAATCAAACAGTTTCATTGTTGTACCAAAACTACCGAATTATTAAACCAAAACCAATTAAATTATTAAACTCAAAATATTTAAATTGTTAAATAACTTCAACAATCAAAACAAACAAATCAAAATATATTTTTGACTAAAGTCAGATTCTTATACTTCCTCTACATTTCTGCAGTTGATGCATATTGTAATATTTAAGTCTTGAGGAAACCGCGAGAGGCTGCGAAACGTCGACGAAGATTAAAACAGTTTGATTTACATTGTCCAATATTCCACTATTTTTCCTGTTTAATGTAAGAAGATGGACGTGATCCAAGATTTCAGTTAAATTTCAATTCAGATTTAAGTTCAGTTAAAAGAAGGAATAAATTATTAATGCCCGATTTTTTTACCTTTTAGATAATTTATTTATTAGATAAATTTAAGAAGTAACCAATCAGACAGCAGCTAAAAGAAGAAATCAGAAATAATGTATGCTTAATTTATCTAATAGATAAATTATCTCATAAATATCTCCAGGCGAAGAAATCGAGCATAAATGAAAAACTATTAAATTAATTAAACAAAAAATAATTGAATTGTTGAATAAACCAATTGAATTATTGAACAAAACAGTTGCATTGTTGAATCAAAACTAATTGAATTGTTGAACCAAAAAGAATTGAATTATTCAACCAATTATCCCTATATTATTAAACTAAAAATAATAACCAAAATCCTAAACAAAGCAGTTGAATTATTGAATTATACAACTAAATTATTGACAAAACAACTGAATTTATTAAACAACGCAGTTGTGTTATTAAACCAAACAGTTGAATTATTGAACAAAGTAGTCGCACTGTTGTACCAAAACCGACCGAATTATTAAACTAAAAACGATTGATTTATTAAACCACAACCAATTAAACTATCAAACCAAAAATATTTGAATTGTTGAATCAAGGCTATTTCAATTGTTGAACCAAAAACAATTGAATTATTCAATTATTAATAATCAAAATCCTAAACAAAGCAGTTGAGTTATTGAATTAAACAGCTGAATTGTTGACAAAACATCTGAATTTAATATTAAACAACGCAGTTGTATTGAACAAAACAGTTGATTTATTGAAAAAACAGTTGCATTTTTGTACCAAAAATAACTGAATTATTAATGCAAAAACAATTGATTTATTAAACTAAAATCAATTATTAAATTATCAAACCAAAAATATTTGAATTGTTGAATCAAGTTTATTTGAATTGTTGAACCAAAAGCAATTGAATAATTAAACCAAAAATAATAATTTAAAAGCTAAACAAAGAAGTTGAATTATTGAATTAAACAGCTGAAGAACCAAACAGCTGAATTATTGACAATACAACTGAATTTATTAAACAAGGCAGTTGAACAGTTGCATTGTTGCACCAAAAACCACCCAATCATTAAACAAAAAAATTGAATTATTAAACTAAAACAAATGAAATAATCAAAGACGATATTTTTAACATAATTCGAAGAAAAATTCAAAATATTACTCTTAATGAAATATTACGCTAAAATTTTTGCGATAATTTATTTAAATTTAGTTCAAAAAGAGCAAAATGAAATCAAAAAAATTGACCACGAAATAAAAATAAATAGAATATTAAAGAACAGAACAAGTTAATGTTCAAACTATTTAATTTAAACAAGATTTCTTGTGATTAAACATTTTAGAAGCGACGCGCGGGCCCTGGTTCAAAAAACACCACCCCACAGGAAATTTAATCCTTTTCCGGGCGGTCCAGTCCGGATCTGCCCGATAATATTAAAAAATACGAGCAGAAGCGTTGTTTTATTTATAAAATTGTAATAATAATTTAATTTTTCCATAACTGAAAATGCATTGTTGTGACAGATTTCACATCATATCGACTGATGTTTTGTTAACTTGTTTGTGTTTAATTTTAATGAACAATTGATTTTTCCATATTATGAAAGTTGACGTATTCACCTCTTATAATTACAAATCAATTTATTATAAATAACCTGCATTTATAAAAAATTTACCGATACTAAATGTTACAATAACGACGAACACTCTTAACGATTTTTTTAGTAGAGAAAGACATTTAACATTTAACTTTCTTTGAAATTGTACGTAGTTCACGTCGTTGAACTTAAAACATTTATTTGCAGGTACGTGAATAAATTATTAAAATAGCGAAGATAAAAAATAAAATTGCGAATTTTAGTCCATATATCTCCACCACATAAATTGACCATGCGGGTAATAATAAAAATTGAAATTTTCACGACGAGAAAAAGAAAGTTGATAATAATATATTATCTTCCAAATTTCTACCGAGTATTATTTAACATTTATTTATGTAAATACCTAATGTAGGTAAATAAATTGCTTTTCCTACGAAAAAAAAATTGTAACTTATGGCTAACTGTCATACCGAGTGAACCCAAAAATATTAAATTTTTTTATTATTACGCGATGATATTATTATGGTATCGCGTGGTGAACTAAAAGTTGTTAAAAGTAGCGCAAATATGAATTCAATAACGAACAGGAGCACTTATGGACCCATTGAATTTTATTGATAACGGATTGCGCTACACTGTTGGTGCAAATTACACTAATTAAAATTAATATACATAAAATTAATGTTGAAATTAGCATCATTAGAAATTTAATACTTAATGATTTATTAGAAATACGCTAATGAATAATTAAAGTACTCAAATAATTATTTATAAATAAACAAATTTGACAAATTAATCGTATTAAGTAAAGATAATTAAGTTTCACCTATTTAAATCAAATTAAAATTAATTAGATGGAGGAATTGCAGGGAGAAGGTATTTAAGTAACTTAAGTTTACTACTTGAAATGTAAAGCACGGCGATATATTTTAAACTTTGTTAATATCAAATAATGAACTAAATTAACTGAGTTCGTTATCAAAATTTTGCTACTACATTTAAAAGTGCCCACTTATACCGCAAATTAAAACTGATTTCCGGCATAATTTATAACTTTAAAAGAATTTAAATACATAGCACAATTTCGGTATTTGTTTTTTAATTTTATATTATTAATTTTTATTAAAAGCATTTTAACGGAGATGAAAATTCAAGTAAATCTTATAATACGTGCAGAGGCGGATTAGACCAGTGAACCTTCCCAGAGTGGGCCAGTAGAATAATTATTATATTATAGATCATCGTATTAACCGGTCATTTTGAACCCGGCGCTTTTCCTTCGTTAACGATTCTTTATGTTTAGCGGGGTGACGTGCTGAAATTATGCTGCTCGATCTGGATTCGAACCCGAGTACGCGTGCTATACTGCAGCTATCAGCAAGCTGTTGCGAGCAATGGTTGCCCGGAAAATTCAACATTGAAAAATAAATAAAATTATAATTTTTTTCCTCTTTCGGGAGGATAATAGAAAACACATTTTGAAATCAGTTTTGAAATTTGAATATTGAATTACTTAGGATTGCTAAGTTATGTTCAATCTGAACTAGGAGTTCCCAGAGCTTGTTCAACAAAATGCTAAATAGCAACATTTTAGCAAAACACAACTGTATAAATTACGGAATATATTAATCAATAAACCCAAATTAATTTAAATTGTTTACCCTGCATGGGTACTTAAATATTCGATTACGTGATTATGTATTCGTGTTTATCTCTGTGTATCGCGTATCAAAGATCAATTAGTTTTATAATAATGAAATATTCACTCAAACACAAAAATTTAATTAATCGTCTAGCAAAATAAACATCACTACAAGGCGAATAAGGTAAGTCTGATTTAATTTATTAAAGATGTAAACCATTAATTCATGGTTATCAAAGACTTACCCACACATTCACCGTTGATGCAGACATAATCTTTGCCACTCCCAAACATTTTGTTTTTTCCGCAGGAAACTGTCGTTATTTTTAAAAATTAGAATAAATTATTACATAACACTCCGAGTAAAATTAAATCGGTTCAGGCCCGGACTGAGCCGGAGGGCAAATGAGCAAATGCCCGGTGGGCCGCTGTTTTTTCGACGACGGTCATACCAAAATAATATTATTTATTTAAAAAAAAATAATAATATTATTTTTTTATAATATGTAAATAATAGATTCAGCAATTAATTAGTATGAATATTATTAATTAATTATTTTATCTATTTTCCAACCAAGTACATCTTTTGCTGATTTTTTTTTATTTCGGAATCAATTTTTCTGTTTCATTTCGTTCCTCTCGAACTTTGCAATTTATCTTCATAAAATTAGGTCAGGGTCTTAAATGGATTATTTTGTCATTTTTTTTTTGGTATATTAAAAGATCTTGTCTACATACTATGGATTTTTGCACGTAAGGACATTAATTAAGCAGGATTAAATTAAACTTGAAGATCAACCAAAAAATATTATATATACAAAAAGTCAAAATAAAATGGAGCAAAAAATATTAAAAAGCTACAAAAAAATGTGGAAAATCTTATTTATACAATATTGCCTTTTTTGTAGTAACAAATTATGTAAATAGTTGAGAAAACGCCCGTAGATCTGGTGCAAACATCGAAAAGTGGCTCAAAGGTCGTTCGAAAGTCGTTTGGAAGTTTAATAACAAATATTCATTTTAAATCCTCATACATAGTGAAATAGTATATTGCGCCAATAAAATTTTCTCATCAAAATGTATCACAAACAGTAAAGAAATTTTGTTTGTCTTCATACATTTAATTTTTGGGTCAAAAAGCACCATTTCAAAAAGTAACCTTTCATTTTTTCTCAAAAATGTTGCAGTTCGTTTTATTACATACTAATATGATGCACTAAAGATTTTATTATTATTATTATATGTATGATAATTGGGATGCGTAGAGCTGGGAAAAGTCACAAAGTGGCTCCAAACTTGTTGCCAACTTTGAGTGGATTCGAAACACAAAATAATTATGAATGTTTATTAACTTGTGAAATTATATGTTGAATAAAATATTTTAAAAATGACAAGTTTTATGAAATTTGAAAATTTTCCAACTTACATTTTATTTTCACTTTTTAGCTGATGAAATCTTAATAAAACGAAATCTTTCTGCGCAACGGGTCTTAAACTAAAGGAAAAACTAGAAAGGAACTAAAGGGTCTTAAAAAACAATAAAAAAATTTTCCTCAAGTTGGAAAAATTTAAAATTTCATAAAACTTGTAATTTTTAAAATATTTTATGAAACACAAAATAGAATATTACCATAATTTATAAAATTTCGTACTTTTGGTATGAAAAATGTCTTGAAGACTGGGGCCCTGTATAAATGTAAGCTAAATATTGCCAGTCCGGGTCTGAATCGTTTGTACGTATTTACAAAACAACACAAATAATTAAAGTGAAGCATTAAAAACATCCTGAACTAAAATAACAACTCTCAATATTCTCAAAATATGATTTATAAAAGAAAATTTAAGAAAATTCTTACTTAATTATCTAAGAAAATTTTAGAATGTATAATTAAATTTCACCACCACAAACAAAAGTTTTCACTTTCTACCGCTTCCTGAAGAGCTGAAGTTTTTCAAACTTATAAATTTTCCATTATTCATAGTTAGTTTTCTCGTCGTAGTGACTAAATGTCACGTCAACATAGCAACGGTCGAGAAAAGTTAGAAAACCCGATTTTGAAATTTCAAATAATTGTGAGAGATAAATAATATAATGTGTGCAATTGCCTGAACCTCTCAGGAGAACCAAACCAATCCTTTACAAAAAAGTTAGGGAAACTGAAAGAGGCCCTATGTCCAGGAGTGGACGAATGCAGGCTGATGAAGAAAATAATGTAATATACACATTTAAAAAAAAAATTGCGGTCGGTTAACAAATTTTGGAAAAAACGGCCAGCGGCCAAACATTTTTGAGTGAAAATATAACTCGAAGAGGTGGATGTTCTTCGTCCGCAATCTCAAAGAGCATTGAATGCTGCACGAATGCTCATTCTCGCCTATAAACGGAACTTAGACGGACCGCCATCTGAATTTTGGTTTTGCCATTGTTTCTATGGTAAAACTGAGAATTTTAAATTTGATTTTTTGAGTTACTAAAGGACCTGTGGCGGTCCTCAGTAGTGCAGTTGCTTAGCACGCGTATTCACATCATACGTTCTGGTTCGAATTCAGATTGAGGAACATTTTTTCCTCACATCATCTCACTAGAGAGCTATCAAGTTCTACCTCACTTTAAAAGACTTACTTTAATGTCTTCTATACATAACTAGTAATGAAAGAACATTTTTAATAAATATTAAACTTTCGAAACTAAGTTTTTTAACTCTTGTCCAACGGTCAAGCTAACATGCCGAAAACTTGAATCTATTTTTGATAATAATAAACTGCAATTAAGCCGGGAAGGGGTCTGGTGTCCCAGTACCAGAAAGCACAATATTAAATGTTTATAGTATATACCGCTTAATTTTTCTTGAAAACGCAGATCCTTCCATAATTTCAGTATCTTAGGGGGTATTTAATCCCCCCCCCCCGGGCCCCTTTTTTGTAATACTTTGATTTATAGTTTGAGCTTTTGGGCTTTGTTACTTAAATTTGATTTATTTAATTTAAAATGCAGTTTTATAGTATGACCATGGTATTTCAATGCTAATTTTCTTTTAAAAACATTCAAAATTTGCCGTGTCACATTGTCAAAAATTATAGAAGAATTCCGAGTTTAGCGATCGAAGCATTTCAATCATGAGCTATTGAAGAGGCTATATCCCCCATCCTCAGAAATCAACTGTTTTTGAAATAAACTTGTAGAATATTGGGTATTATTATATTTTTATTCTTCCATGGAGTAAAAATGGGTTTACAAACCACAAGTGCTCCTCCCTCAAAAGAAAATATTGGCTACAGAACTGCACTGGGGAGCATTTCATATCCTTTAGACTCTCTGGTCTGTACAAGTTTGCGCTTTGCGCTTTCTCTAATAATTGTTATCTCAGAGTAAGGTGGAAAATCTCAAATATTTACTATATAACCAATCTCAACCCACCATACCTAATCCGTAAGCGTACTTTATTTAACATTTAAAAATTTACTCCAACTACCAACACCAGCAGTTAAAACGGTAGCACGTCAAAATGCCGAAAACAAAAAATTCTAAGTAAAAACACCGAAAGCAAAAACACCAGAAAACAAAAACACCAAAAAACCAAAACCACCGGAAAACAAAACACCGAAAACAAAAATGCCGAAAACAAAAACACCGAAGTCAGAATGCCAAAAACAATAAATTTCAAAAATAATACTATTTTAGGCCCCCTGAAAAATTGTTTGGTGAGACCCATGAATAAAACTACCACCCTTCAATTTGGAAGTTTATAGATGTTTTGAAGAAAAAATAGGGTATGAACAAACTTGAGATACAGCAATATATTCGCGGCCAACAACCAACCACAGAACGGAAAACCATTGCGATGTTGCCACTAGGATCAAGTCCATAGTACAGACGTATAGGAGCACAACCTGGATGAAGTGTTCTTTAGTTTTGGTCAAAATATCTTTTATTATGTCGCAAACATATTTTACTCTAAAAGTGGCATCTTGTTTGTACAAGTGGTACTTTCGGTGTTTTTGTTTTCTGTGTTTTAACTTCGGCGTATTTATTTTCGGTTTTGCTTTCTAGTGTATCTTGATTTCGGTGTTTTTATTTTCGGCGTTTTGTTTTGGATGTTTTTGTTTTGCACGGTGTTTTGTTCTTAGGTGTTTCTGTTTTCGATATTTTTGTTTTGGTTGTTTTATTTTGCACGGTGGTTTTGTTCTTAGATGTTTCTGTTTTCATTGTTTTTTTTCGGTGTTTTTGTTTTCGACGTTATTGTTTTTGATGTTTTTTGTGGTGCTTTGTTTTTAAGTGTTTCTGTTTTCGGTGTTTTTGTTTTGGTTGTTTTTATTTTGCACGGTGGTTTTGTTCTTAGATATTTCTGTTTTCATTGTTTTTTTTCGGTGTTTTTGTTTTCGACGTTATTGTTTTTGATGTTTTTGTTTTGTGGTGCTTTGTTTTTAAGTGTTTTTGTTTTCGGTGTTTTGTTTTCGCTGTTTTTATTTTAGCTGTTTTTGTTTTAGGTATTTTGATTTGGAATCGTGAAAACCAACCGATTGAATTTTTGATTCCGTTTTATTTCGGTTGTATGTCATAACGCTTTTACGTGTACATCCTTTCCTGCATTTACTGGAATCTGCTTTCGCTCCATTCATTGTATTTTCAAATAACTGTCGGACGGGATTGTATCGTTCCGAGACCAAAGGTCGAAATTCGAAGTTCTCAGCAAAAATTATATGTATATAAAGCTCTATATTATTTAGAAATGTTGTTCTGCTTCTCCATATTGGTGCTTTCATAACTACAGACCCCGGTCTATGCAGTTCGTTTTTACCATTTCGGTACTGCCTTCCGCAACTAAATGAAGAATGCACTTTTAGGTTATGTCCAAATATTTTACTCAAATCCTGATGTTCTGTTGATTTTGAAATAGGAATTTCAAATATAGCTCCTTCAACTCGATTTATATAGTCATTTATATACTTAGAGTGTCATTAGATATAAATATATATTTAGAATATCAACTCATTAAAGTGAAAACGGTCTGTATAAATAAATTACTGTATTTAATTTATATTGATGTCATAAAAGGGTTTACAATAAATAAATGTAATTCCAGGTATTTTACACCCGTTGGCGTTGGTATAAGTAGGTAAAATTCTATAACTGTAATAGCTTTCAATTCAATTGATCGAAGTTATTCCGATTATCGTACAAAACAAAGCAATATGTAACGTGTTTCAAAAATTCCCTGGTAAATTCTTCACGATAAAGTATCACCAACAGTACCTCCCTTCCCACACAATGATAACCAAATATGAGCATTCCAGTCGTTCCACACTACTATCTGTAATCAATTTAGTTATTTCCTTATTCAAATTATAACGCAGCAGTTCTAATTGTTCTGGTAATATCGGTAGTTTGACGTGTAATCCTAACCACGAAACAAATAATTAATTTGAACCTTACCGGTAGTCGAAGCTATGACCATAGAGTTTGAAGTATAGGCCTCTTATGCACTAGTGCAAAGAATTGAAACGGGGGGGGGTCATGGAAACTCGACGTCCACAATAAATAAAACCTTCTGTTTTACATATCTGGAATTTCAAATCAAGTAATTTGCCGGTAGGTTGAAGTACAGTGTTACCAATAAGTTGATAGAAGATTTATAGACAAGAAAATGTTATATTGGAAAAGAAAGCGATCTTATTTTAGTGTTTGTCAACTCCAGCATAAGCACCTACATTTTAACGCTGTTAAGGTTAAGTAAAACACTGTGTAGAAAATAAACATTATCGTATTTCAATGTACCACTTGATGTTACGAACCCACCCATCCGTCCACTAAGAATTAAGTTTACCCAACTATGACTTAAAATTAAACTTCACCACAGTTCCAAACCAAAACTTTATATTTTTCTTAAAAATTTAAATAATGCTAAAGTGAAGCTATAAGATACCGAATAATTGTTTGTTCTTCCGGTAAACAACTGGTTTTAATTCGTCCGCAATTGCGAGTTGTGTTGTCAATTCCAGTGAATGCATGTCAAATCACGACGCCAGCGAATCTGGAACAACGATGTGAAAAATAATATTTACATATTTCTGTTTGATAGAAAGAATTTTAAACTTCTTCTGAGACCTGTGTTTTGGGATTGTCATATCCAGCTGCCTCGTGGAGGTCTTTCCGATGGTCATTTAGATTCTTCCTGGTTAAAATCCCTTATTGGATAACTCTTGGAATAATCTCTCTCTTTTTTGTGCTCTTCTTGTAATTGTATCGTATGTATTGCATCCAACGTTCGTATTTTAGAATCTCAAACGAACAATATAAAAAATATTCGATAGCTTTAATATTTTAAATTCCTATAGGTACACGAAATGGAATTCGTTGTTGTTAAGCTTCTTTCTAAACTCAACAATGTCGTAGGTGCTCCTGATGAAATTTTTTAATAAAAGATTTTTTCGGGTTCACTTTGTAAGAACATGCTGAACAATGGAGGAAAGTTAAATTTTAAATTTTGATCAAAACAGATTGAATTCTCGGCAGTTTATTAATAAAAAATCGATGGAATACCTCAGCATACGAATACGGTGTGTTGTTAATTTTCGAAATATTTTCTAAAATTATTATTTCAATAAATTTTGGTCTTTAGCTGTTCTAAGGAAATAAATCTTCTGTGAATTACCTCGAGACTTACTTTGAACCATGGAACATAAAGTAAATTTACCTACCGTAATGTTTGGTTTTAGTTTGGGTTTACTTTTTCAAACACATGAAAACAATTATTACCCAACAAACTGAGGTAGCTCAGCATTATTCAAAATTTGAATAGTTTTCATTTCTACATCAGCTGTGAAAAATAGACGTGAACTTCATCGTAGCACCTACACGGCCCAGTTAATTTCTATACTTTGTATGCCTATTTATTTTTACTGAACATTTCAGCAATTCCTTACATTTTTCACAAAGAATAAATGAGTGATTTTGACAGGAATTTGAAAACACGTCGAAATGTTTACGTAAATATGTTCACTAAATTTGATTAATTATTATTATTAGCGAAAAAATCTAACATAATACTTTTGAGTTTTATATTTTCTTATATTTGTTTACAATAAAAAATCTATACGAATAAATAAAAAAGATAACATTTTAATTCTATATTGAATTTTTGGATAGTATTTATATGACATTATTGGTCTTTTTTCTAATAAAAATATATTTGCTAAAGAAATTAAACTTTATAAAAGTTTGAAAATATTATATTGACTATTGCATGCGTATAAGAACAAATAAGAAAATTCAATTTTCAAATTTAGAACCAAGCTCAAGCCAATTAAACGATAAGTGCTATTATGCTTTTATCGCTTTTGTATTGCTTTCTATTGGTTAAATCACAAAAAATTTACAAATTAATGAAATATTAATTAATAAGAATAAGATCTCAATATAAAAGATTTTGCTTTACTTTTACAAAAATAGTCTGAAAAACTATATTGTATGCTTAGCTCGTCTGCATCGAGTATAATGCTGGATAGCGGTTCAGTCCAGTTTTTTCCAAAAATTTTCGTCGCAACAAGCTGGAATGCATCAATAACCAGTAATATCGGTAGGTGTTACAGGAGAGTCGGCAGTTCAAATGTTGAATTGAAACAAATGATTTGAACAAATGTAACAAAAATGTAGGTTAAAAAGCATACCAACATAATATTACAATACTACCAGCATAAAATTTGGATGACAGGTCGAGAAACCAAACTGCGAATTTTATCATTTTCTAAAGCAATTATAAAAGATAAAAATATTTTTTAAATTTTATTTTAAAAAACTGTGGTCGACTGTGGAAAAGACGGCTTTAATGTTCACAATGTCATATTATATGTAATCCAATAATAATGTCTTAGTTTTTAGGATTAAAAATAATTTTTAATGGAAAATGGCATCCGAAATTTCTAACCCAAGAACTCCAAAATAGTGCAATACATTAATTGGAACCCGCGTTAAACTGTAGGTCCCCTATGTCTATAGATTTAACAAGTTTAATTTTAACGAAGAAGCGATGTCGGCCGTAAATACTTGAGTATATATTGCTATGATTTCATTTGTTTACTGTTACTCTTCAACCCCTTAACGCACAACTGCATGACATATGATAAACGTTTCCTTGCAGAATTGTGCAGCTACATGGTGGTCTCGGGGTCACATAATTCTGCTTATTATTATTCAAATATTTTAAATCTATTTATGGTACGTTTGATACTGGATTGCTTTGAATTAGTAATTTAATTATTTAGTAATTTTGTTTACTTTGCTTATTTTTTACATAATTAATTAAAAATAAAGTAAGTTATCATTTTCTGCAAGAAAAGAAATTTTTTTAGCCAAAATTAATAAAAATATTGTGAGTTAAGGGGTTAATTAAATTTGGGCGCCATGACCAATTTACTTACGTCTACATTTAATTATTTATTATTGTTTTGCCGTTCGTTTTTTTGTTTAGAAGATAAATTAAATTCTCCCTTTTGGTGAATGAAGTTAAATAATTTAATTTTTTGAATATTGCACAAATTAAAAATATTGTGTTTTAAATTAATATTAGAAAATCTAAGATATCTACTGAAAATGTCTTCGAACCCAACGGAAAATTTCTTGGATTTCCTATAAGAGTTAAACTCAAAATTACCACAAATTTACAATAATTAATTAAGCGTTTAAAAATAAAATAAATTTTTTAAATTTTTGTGTGTACCACTTTTTGTTTTAAATTGTTTTTAATAAAATTTTTGGATCGAGTCAGAAGACTCTTACTCAAAAATACACTTTTTCCTATAAAAATAGATTCACCAAACGAAAGAGCATTAAAATACAAGACTTTTAAGGTGACGATAGGTCCTTTAATAAAGCCCAGCGAGTGGCGTGTTGGAAAACGTAAGCGACTACGAATAAATAGTCGCGGGTTCGAATTCCATGCACGCCTGTTGGGTAGCGTAAATAATTAAAAAGGTCCTTTAATAAGACCACAATTTAAAATTAACCTATTCCCATAAAAACACATGTAAGAGTATTATTGCGCAATATTATGTCATAATTGAACCCATTCTATCACCAGTACGTGCGTTGTAGGTGGGTAGACACCCACAACCGGCAATTGCTCTCTGCTATCTGTCGGGTTAACATCGACAATTTCGAATTTCAAATAAGATCGGGGATACTTTTAGTTAATAAAGCGTTTGTCAAAACGGCTTGGAGCGACCGAGCGAAGGGTACCAAAACGGAGGCTACAAAAAGTCCGTTTTGCCTAACGCAACCACGGCCAATTAAAAATTTTTAAAGCCGTTCTTTTCCAAAATATGTGGTCCGAACGCAATTTTTCTTTTATAATTTATTTCAACAATCATGAAAATCCAAATTCGAGATTTGTGACCGTCCCCAAGTTTTTGAGCTTTTGTGTTAGGCAATTGAGTTGCTATTGACCAAATTTTTTAAATTCAGTTGTTATTTAAAATTTTTACTGTATTGTATTGTGTTGTGTTCTTAGTTGTTTTCCCATTTGTGGTTCTTATATTCCATTTTCTTTTAGTTTCACTATCCTGCTTCTTCAAAAATTACCGTTACGGATCCAAAACCTCCCAATTAAGGTTTCTGCACGGTTAAGGCATTGCGCGTTGCCTTCATAAAGTTTTTGATTTTTCTTGCCAATTTTAAATTTTTAAATTGCCGATACCTCGGTCTTCGCTAATTCAATTCATAAAATTTTGGCTTCTTAAATTAATTATTTAATTTAGTTAACTCTGATGCTCAAAACTTTTGGTAAATCTAAACTTTGACAACCACGTTAAAATACGCTCAAACCTGTTTTCATGAGTGGGATAGAGACCGCATAAAAGAAATCCCTTAAAAAATATTTCATTTCTTAATCATACTATATATACTCGATGGAGTTTTGATATACCGCACAAAAAGGTAAAATTCCCATATAAAAACCGCATAAAAATAATTTGACTGTAGCATTTAAAACTTTAACGCAATTTTTCGACCGCACGCATTGCTGGATATTTTGGAACTAATCTTTTTCAGAAATCTCGCTATTGCGTCGTGCGTTCTATTTTAAATTGCCAACGTTTTAAAAATTAACTTTTGACATTGCATTTAAACTTAAATTTTGTTGCATTTTTACAATTTTTGATTTTAAAGTTTTATAATTTCACTCTTTTAAATTACTGTGCCAAATTTGTGGATTACCACTAATTCAAAAACAGAAACAAAAAGCTAAAGTTCTATAAGATTGGCAAATTGAAATTTTGCAAACGGCTCATTAGGTATATTTAAAAAAAAACGGTTCCATGACAACCGTCAATACGTGGGGACGCATAAATGTGTTGAGTATGAAAAGTTTTAAAAGTTAATTTTAAAGTGAAATTTCCTCAACAGTTTTGGGTAGAAAAGCGAAATTATAAGACAAATTATTTAAATAATTAAAAAAACACGATTGGATAGTATTAAAAAGTAACGTTTAATAAAAATTCACGGAGGGCGCTGGCACCAATTTAATGAACATTTAGCAAGAGAAATAAAATATATTATAATTAAACATGAGGGCACAAATAAGCAAACCGAAAGGAATTTTAAATGAATAAAGAGAATTTTGCAAAAGCGGATGTATGACTTAAAAACTAAAAATGAAAGATGAAGATAAACATTTGCTCAGCAGATCACCAAAAATTTAAATAACAACTTTTTAGAATAAAAAGTGGTGACAAAGTTTCAACATTTTATTTTATTAATAAAAATTCATTACTGTAAATTTGGGGTAGTTTTTAATAAAAATATTTTAGATAGGAACTCGTAAGATTTTTTGTGGGATTTGAAGACAATTACATTACAGCTAACATTCTTTTTATTATTAAATCAAAACTTGTACTTTGTTCGGAAATTAAATTGCGATCCTAAATTTCGAAAAGGAATTAATTTTTCCCCTTGACAAAAGCAAATTCATACAACAACAGAGTTCATGCTATCGGAGAGCGATAACCCGAGGAAAATTTACTAGACACAACAAAAAGTTAAATTTAACAATAAGAATATGGCTCGTGGCGCCCAATTTCAAACAAAGTCGTCAATAAAATAAATTGAATCGTAGCAATATATAGAAGGTTTGTTTTCTTCTTTTTTAGTCTGTTCGAAACACATTTACTTCTAAACTTCATAGCTCTCATCGATCACTTTAACGTTTATACATAAATAACTTGAAGGAGATGCAAATTAGTCTTAACAGGAGCGTAGCAGCATAATAGTTATTAGCCGAGCAGAACAAAAGCACAGCGATATTATCAGAAAGCAAAAATGTTTTGTATAGGAAATCGACCCATGGTCACTTTTCAAAAAAGAGAGATTCAAAATAACATGCGTCCTCACATTTCATGCATGTTGATCCAACTACTGCACCATGCAATTAGTTGCAATATTGTAAACAATCGTTCCCGAACATTGTTGCTTTCAAGCAAATGCTGACCTAACAATGCACTCGCAGGAAACTGCAATTAAAATCAGCTCTCGTTAGTCGTCACATTATTGATAATTAAAGTTGCACACCTCGTCAAGCTAAAAAATTTAACTTCTTCGCCGGTTTAAAAAAAATTTTGTCCCAAAAGAACAATGCTCAATCATCGAACCCAGTGAGATGTACTATAACACAGTTATGTGCGTCATGTTATTATGCAAATTAAAGTTTTTTTTCCTTTGAGGTTACAAAGCGAAAAGCACGATTGTCCAGGGTGACCTGGTGGGATTCCATAAAAAATCTGGGACTAACAAGGTTTCGCAAGGACCGACGTTTACCAAAAATTCAATTTTAAAATCAAATCGTGACTTTTAATTTTGGAATCACTTAGTTGCAAACTTTAATGTAATTTATGATCTTAGATTCCATGCATAAAAAATAGGCACAAAACTACTTCATTCGATTGGAAAAGTCTATTTTTATCTTTAATTTTCCCATGTATAGATAGACCTTGGATAAATGTTCATTAGCGAATTTACGTAATTTATTTACCTGTTTGCTCTAATTTGAAAAGTAATTTGCAGTAAGTCTAATGAAACTTAAGATTGTTTATACAAGTTTTTTGTATATTATAAAAACCGGGAGTAATTTAATAATCTTTTCAACTTAGATAAAATCAAATTACAAGTAAATAAATAAACAGGGCACTTCAGGAAAAATGTAAATGGAAATTGAGGCAAACATAATATGAGAATATTATGAGAAACATGGAATTAATAATTCAGAAATATTTCTAAATAAAAATGTTTAATATAATAAAAAAGGCTAATTTGGATGTGCTCTCATCATTTTCGGATTATATTATAATTGTGTATTTGATTTTCAAAGAATACATCCAAAATTAAATTAAATAAAAAGGAACAATAACATTTTTGGTAAAATAATGTACATAGTACATAAAAAAATTATTTTTAAACTTCTAGTATATTAATTAATTGAGTTAACTAATAACGTTAGAACAACAAGACGAAAAAACTTCTAATATAAAAACAAGTCTTTATCAAAAAAGTTTTTGATTGCAGCTTTTATATAAAAAATTCCCACTCTGATCCCCGATCTGTCCATTTACTCGTGAAGTAATTAATCGACACCGATGTGTTTTATTAAAGTTGATCAGGGGCGGGTACTCTATTGGGGCAATCAGGGCGCTGCCCAAAAATCCCTGCGAAAAATACAAATTAAGCTCTGTCATTTGATAATTTGCAATAGTCGTGATGACGTAGGCACTAAATAAAATAGCAACTTGTTTTAAACTTACAATAAATTTTAAATCGCGTGTTTTATGTTCTTAACATGGAGAATTACTACCGTGCATGTACTAAAAGCTTTTTACTTAGATGAAAATACTTTTTGTTCTTAATCATATTTCCATCTACATGGGTACTTTAAAATGTTAAGATAATCTCTAGTTTTATAAAGCAAAGAAAATAATATGTAAACTTTACTTTTTAATTTAGAAAATAAACTTATGTGTAATCCTGCAAATTTCGCTCTGCATGAAAGATATTACCTATTTGTAATTTTGACAATAAAAAGTTCTTGGCAATGTTAACGTCTCCAACAGATCTTATGTTATCTAATCTTGCCAGTCTGCAAATCTATCTAACCTTCAGCTACTATGGATGAACGAAAATTTGGTCTGCATCTAACTCTCTCAAAATTGATTTCCATACATTATGGAACTTAGTTATTTTTATGCTAATTTTATGGGCCCGCATTTTTTATGGGTACTTATTTATTTTTCTACACTCGTAAGTTTTATTCCATTCAAAAAGTCGATATCGCATTGATGGGTTTTATTTAAAAACAAACCAAGTAATAATAAGTGTGTTGTTTTTACAACCATGAAATTGTCCGAGTTGAATTTAACGTCTTGAAAAAGCAGCCACCATAAGATTTATTTTGCATGGAAGTCAAAGATTAGCATTCCTAGACATAATTTGCCATACTGATAATTTATTTCTTCATAATTTTCCTTCATGTCATAATAATAAGCCTCGTACCTGGTTATAAAATTTTTATTACTCCTCTTGTTTTGTTACTTTGTAGTGGAATTGTGTTCATATCTTGCACTTTAATTGCACAGGTATACATTATATGACAATATAGTTGAGTTAAACGCGATGAAATGCATAGCATGTATGGGTAACATAAAAACACCTGTTCTACCATAACATTATTTTTCACTTCATAATGGAGTACTTGCAACCAATTTCCAAACATCTGTATTTCCGAAGCAAATCATACCCTTTCTACTCTAATACAACAAAACTTACACCCATTCATCTCTTCAAAGCAGTGTTGAATATGTCATTTATATTGAGAATATTGTTAAAATTTAAGTAATCGCTGTGTTTTTCATTTTAGTACTCAATGGTACTTCAGGTACTCAATCTCGAATGGAATAATATTTCCAAATTTGATAATTATATTATATAAATAAACGTTTAAAGCAGTGGCGTAGCGTAACGGAGGCTAGGGATGTGAGAGGGTTTACCCCCCCCCTTGGGCCTACAGTATTGTAGTCTCGGCCCTTGGACCACTTTTGGCGCCCCCTCCTTACGAAATTTAGATTATTAGACATTAAAACAAGCAGCCAAAGTAAAATTTATCGTACCTAAAAAAGCTGCCCCCTTTGCCCTACTACACCCCTGTTTAAGGAATTGCACAACGTAGAAATTATTTTAATTTTCGATATAATTTTGCGTTTACAAGTTAGGCGTGTACAGTGAGTTGCCTAGGTAAAACATTGCTATTTCAGAAAATTTATTGATCAAAGTAATGTACAGGGGCATATAAAATTTCGTGTATTTAAATATGAACTCAAGAAATAAAGGATTTTTATCAATATTTTTGATTATAAAATTATGTATACCAATATATTTTTAAAAAAGCTTTGTAGTTCTTAACAAAAAAATTTCTCAGTCAGATATTTAACCCATTAAGATAAACCATTAGGGCCTATAGTTTAACGAGGAATCCAAGACACGGCCAGATTATAAGGTATCACCTTGAATTATACTATTTTTATGTAGTATTATTTGATGAAAAAAGGCAATAAACCATTATTTAAAATTTATTATTTGCTATTATTAAAAACTTGCAAAGAATAAATAAAGTGTTTGAATAATTCAAGTTTTAGAGCTTAAAAGTGAATTAATTTAGCAGTGTTGGGTTTATCTTCTACTTAATTATTTTAAGTACATTTATGAAATTAAATAACATTATGATACTAAAACATACTTTATTTAATAAAACAGAAAATATTAGATATTATGTTACGTGTTATTTATAGTATAGCCATAGTATGCACGCCTTATTACAAAATATTAATTTTGCATTGTTTAAATAACAAACTTTTTAATTTAAGTCATTAAAAGCATTTTTAAAATTTTATGTTGCAATTTAAACTATTTTATTTAAACTACTCTTCAATATTTAATTTTACAAAACTTACTAATGAATTTTGACTTTATTTGAAAATAAAAATACAACGAATTTAAACTTTCGTTGAGAGTATTAATTAATCGCTGAAAACGCCGGCACTTTTCTGCACTACGCTATTATGCATTTGGCAACTATGTAGTAAAACAGAATATATTTTTTGACAGCCGATATAAACAACACCACTAACTAATTTTGTTTATAAAAATCCGTGTACGCTGGGATTCCACGCCATTAACATCCACAGTTTGAAGATCTGTACTACTTCAGAGTTATTTCTAACGGGCAGCTCCCGCTATTTGAAATAAATTTGTAAATGGTTCATAATGGTTTCTCCCTACTTGTTGATTAGCTGTTTCTAAAGTTTCTTATCACTTTCATTTAACAATCAATTTTTAGGTTAATTACATTTAAATTTTATGGGTAGATTAAAAAAGTAATTCTGTTGTAAAGATATAGGTATAACATTTTATTTGGAATTTTAAGTTCTTGATGAATAAAATTATTTGGCCCCCCTAAGTCATATCAGCACTCCCTAAAATTAGTTTCTGGCTGCAGCTTGCTAACATCAAAATTAGCAATTACGTTTTCGAGATCTTTAAAAAATACATGAGTTAAATTGACTCACAGAAGGATTAACAAGAATTTTCATGCACTAACGAATCACAAACAGCGAAGACTATTTTTGCATTAAAATTTGAAATGGAGAAAAAATTACGAAATTACGAAATCTTAATCAATTGTGTGTGATTCCATTGTGCATGATTGTTCATCATATATTTTCGTTTGTACCTTTTTTATTTCTTATAATTTAGAAAAGTTTTAGAAGAAAGAGAGAGCTGAAAACATGATAATTTGCACTAAAATTATGCACTAAAAAGCATAATTTTGGTTTTGTCCTTCGACAAGAAAAAAATTTTTTGTCTTTTTGGAAGCTAGCATGACCTGCTAGCTAGAATCTCGTTAATTAGTTGGTGAATCGATTTAATACGTGAATATTATTTTAAACTTTTCTGAACATTACGAAAACTAAAAAGGTACAAAACGAAAATAAACCTTAAACAAACATGCACAATAAGCGAATAACAAACAATCTGAATTATTTTTAATTCAAAATTCAAAATTAGCATTTGGATATTTATTTATTTATTTGGATAATTAATTTTAGATACAAAACTAGCACGTCACCAATCTCGCCCCAAACTTTTGGAAATTACTTTAAAAGAGATAAAATAAAACATTCACAATTATTTGTAACGAAGATTTTGACTACTATCTTTTTGCTTCGCCCGGGTTCGAACCGGGTATCTCGGTTTGATAATCGACACACTCAAGTGGCAGACCATAACTGACCTCCAATATCGACAGAAATTCAAATAAATATGCTAGGAATCCTTCTGCGTGTCAATTTAATTTAATCTCGAAACGTGAAGAAGTACAAGGGGGCGTTCAAGTATTACGTAAGCAAACTTTCAATGCCCCCCGTATAAACAAAAATAAGAAAATCGTGATATGATAAGACGTGAAGAATTATTTCGAAACTTTTATTTTCGAAATTGAAAATTGTCATTATATTGTAATTTTTTTTATCTTACGTATGATTTATAATATCCCCCCGCTTTGTTTGTCAGCAAAAGTAAGAAACAATTAACCCCTCCGCCCCTAAGCCCGCTTACTTGATACTGAACTCCCCAAACGAAAATAAAGTGTTCATAAACATGTAGCAAGAAAGAACAAATTATTTGAATTTTAAATTCAAAATTAAATTTACTATGTCTGCACCCCCACCCCCTCCCCCGCCCAGAAAAACCTTCGTAATTTACTCGAAAATTACAGAAGTACGAACGAAAATAAATGATACAATATTAGTTTTTGATTTTAAAACAAAAACGAATTTCATAAACATTTGAATTTATTGCAGTGTAGTGTTCTTTAGAAAATAAAATAGTTTAGCCTAGTCAAGATAACCTAAAAATTGATTGTCGGATAGAAGCACGGACCTTTTAAATAAACTTTTAAATGTTTATTTAAGAGGTTCGCGGATGGAAAAGCTGAGATCTAACGTAAAATGTTAAAATTTAAAGGTTAGGTTAGCTGTCATTCGAGGTAAACGTCAAAATTTAAAGATAAAATAAACTTAAGAAACAGCTGTCCAACTTTAAAACAAAAACATAATTTTCACTTTAATACAAACAAAAATAAAGTTTACACAAACACGTAACAACAAAGAACAAGCTAGGTAAATTATTTTGAATTTAAATTCAAATTTAGTATATCTCTAGGTCCCCTCCCCCCCGGAAAAAACTATTGTAAATTACTCGAAAACTAATGTGATACAAACGAAAATAAATTATACAAAATTAGTTTTTGATTTTAATACGATTTTCCTTTGCTTATTTTGGTGTTATGATGACTATTTCTACATGTTTAGTAATAAAAATATTTTTGAAAAAGCAAATCTTAGTAATTAGTAATTCTTAGTATAAATAATAACCAGCAGTATAGCGTAAAGCATACGCCGGCCGACTAGAAAGCGGTAGACCGCGGTTCGAATCCTAGTCGCGTCGGATACACTGCTGTGTATCCGACATTCGAAACCGGATAGGCACCGAGAGAAGAAGAAGTATAAATAATATTGTCTCAAAATTAATACAATTAATATTACATAAAACAGTTATTTTTAGTCTTTAGATTGTTATTTTTTTATTGAATCATAAAGTACATAGGATATGATTATTTATGGAATAACACATCGGGAAAATGGCTTTCACGGCTTTACTGGCACTCTTTTTTCGAAATTTTCCAAGACCATTTTGCATCAATGTGGCTGAATTTCGTTGATGCAGCTTTTAATTTTCTCCTGTAATGCACGGGTGGTTGTGGGCTTGTTGACATAGACCCTTATAACCCCATAAGAAGAAATCTAATGGTGTTAAATCACACGATCTAGTGAGCCAATTCTGATCACCGAAACGAGAGAGTATACGACCAGGAAATGTTGGATGCAGTAATTGAATTGTTTCGCGGGCTGTATGGCATATGGCACCGTCTTGTTGAAACCACATATTGGCCACATCAATATCATCCAATTTCGGCAGAATAAACTGTGTTATCATGTCGCGATATCGAGCACCAGTAACAGTCACTGCTTAACCAGCCTCATTTTTAAAAAAGTATGGTCCAATGATGCTTCCAGCCCAAAATTCGCACCAAATCAAACAGTAACACGTTATAGATGCATTTGTTTTTTGAAAATCACATGTGGGTTCTCCGAACCCCAATTTTGGTGATTAACACAGCCATCAAGATGAAAATGTGCATCCACCTGTTGATGTTCAATAATCCATCCATTTTTACTAACCCCAAACTCTCTGTTGTCAAATTCTTTTTTTTTTTCTATTTAATCTTGCGATAATTTTGGGACACCCTTTATTTGTGCTGGATGCTGGGTGGCAGTTCTGGTCAAAGATAAGAGAATTTCGGTCTCTCTCTCTATGGTAGCCAGATCCGCTGCTACAAACAAAATTTAGAATTTTCCGCTGTTAACCCCCCCCCCTGCCCCAAGTAAATAACGACCTTGAGTTTTACATAATCAAAATTACCACTTTGATAATTTCAGAATCGAATCGAATAATTTTGTAAGCCAATTTTAAAGCATTTTTGGTCTTTTGTATGAAATAATATTAATATAATAATAATGGTAATATTCGAAATACAATTAATTTGTATTATGTAATTATTAGATCAGGATTAAATTTTTTTAAATTTACTTTTTGCTGAAGGAAACGGCCGCTTGCCTGGCACCGGCCCTGATAATATAAATATTTTTAGAAACGCTAATTACTTAACATTCTATTTAATTTATTTTTATTATTTTATTATTTAAAATTGTCTTTTTTCTTGTCGATTTTTGTTCTGCAATGCAATTGTTTGTTAAGACATTCAACTGTTCGTTCAATAATTCACCTGATTTGTTTGATAAATGCTGCTGTTTTGTCAGTTTGTTAATGTCCGGTTTCACAAAGGTTAGTAAAATTTAATTTTGGCGCCATATGATCAATTAGTTGCGCTTCTGGGCGCTTTTTTGGCTTCGAGTTGACGCCACAGCTTTCTGAAATTTACAGCTATTACTCTTTATGATCTACAGTGACTTGATAGAGACAGTGTGGCCAATGCCGCCATGTTGTTACCAATTTTTAATAGAATTATCAATAAATAAGTTATAATTTAAAATTTTCACATTACTTCTGCTGAAATTACAGAAATAAGTGTTATTTAACAGTTATATTAAATTTAAAATCAGTAAATAGCAAAAAATATAAATTAATAATTTTATAAATAATTTAAAATTTAAAGGTAAAGTAAACTTTAGAAACAGCTCATCATACAAGATCGATGCAGATAATCTACTTCAAAATATTTACAGCGGCAAGAAACTGTTACAAAACTTTTGTAAATTTTTTCCAAGTAGCCACAGGCTGCCTATTAAAAATACCCCTGAAGTCATGCAGATCTTCAAACTATGGGTGTTAATGGCGTGGAATTTCAGCGTACACTGATTTTTATAAATAAAATAGTATTATGTTAGTAGTGTTGTTTAACTGTCAGAAACTACTATATTCAATACTTGGTTACTACATAGTTGCCAAATGCACAAGCATTAAGCGACCAATTAATACTTTCAACGAAAGTTTCAATTCAACTTTTGTTTTCAATTAAAGTCAAAATTTATGTTGATTTTTTTAAAGTAAAGTACAAATTAACGAGACATAGTTTTTAAAATTAAATAATATTGAAGTAACAATAATTATTATATTAAAAAATGTATCAAGAGTTTAAACTTCAACAAAGAATTTAAATCAACGTTTTAATTTCTTAAATTTTATATTTTGCCATTAAACGATGTAAAATTAAAATTTGGTAATAAAAGTAAAAAAACCTCACTTATACATTAAAACCACAGTTTTTTATATTACAGTAAATTCTCTTTTAATCAGACACATTCCGTCGCCGACAAATTGTTTAAATAAACCTAAATACGTAATATTTAGTCGAATATCGATTAATTAAATATTTATTTGATTATTAATTCCCCTCAGTATAATATGTCATCGTACTCAAGAAAACCAAAGCGCTATAATAAACTCTACTCATAATCTGTAAACATTGAATGTTTTACCTTTTAGCAGTGAGGCACTGGAGGGTGTTCCGCACCCCCCACACTTTGGCTTATTGAGATATTAGTTACTTGAGTGTGGCTTGTTAAAGTTAGGATTAATTAGTTTTCTAGAAATTTTTCTACGTCGGTTATGCTGATATCTTCAATTTATTATTAATAAAAATAAACTACACAAACCGGGGGTCTGGGGTGTGGAATACCCTCCAGTGCCTCTGCTGAAAGGTAAAACATTCAATGTTTACAGATTATGAGTAGGGTTTATTATAGCGCTTTGGTTTTCTTGATAACGATGACATATTATACTGGGGGAAATTCATAATTCTCCCGAATTCTTGGTCACTGCTTTATTATTTTTTGTGCGAAATGTTTTTACCATTATCGCTTAATACTGATAACTATAAGTTTGCAAATTCATCTATCACAGTTTAAGTGTTCTGGGGTGCTCCACACCCCAGACTCCCCGGTCTCGACAACTGTGGTTTATAATTTGGGCTAATTGGGATATTAGTTACTTGTTGAAGTTAGGATTAATTAGTATTTCTAGATATTTTTCTAGATCGGCTATGCTGATATCTTCAATTTATTACTAATAAAAATCAATTTCACAAACCGGGGGTCTGGGGTTGTGGAACACCCTCCAGTGCCTCACTGCTGAAAGGTAAAACATTCAATGTTTACAGATTATAAGTAGGGTTTATTATAGCGCTTTGGTTTCTTGATAACGATGACATATTATACTGGGGAAATTCATAATTCTCCCCGAATTCTTGGTCACAACTTTATTATTTTTGTGCTAAAAGTTTTCACCATTATCGCTTAATACTGATAACTATAAGTTTGCAAATTTATCTATCATAGTTTAAGTGTTCTGGGGTGCTCCACACCCCCCAGACCCCCGGTCTCTACAACTTTGGTTTATAATCTGGGCTAATTGGGTATTAGTTACTTGAGTGTGACTTGTTAAAGTTAGGATTAATTAGTTTTTCTAGAAATTTTTCTACATCGGTTATGCTGATATCTTCAATTTATTATTAATAAAAATGAACTACACAAACTGGGGGTCTGGGGTGTGGAACACCCTCCAGTGCCTCACTGCTGAAAGGTAAAACATTCAATATTTACAGATTATGAGTAGGGTTGATTATAGCGCTTTGGTTTTCTTAAAAACGATGACATAAATTATACTGGGGAATTAATAATCAAATAAATAAAAAAGAAATTGGCAGGAGCTGCATGCGATCCCAGTACCCTTCGCATAAGTTTTTGTTTTTTGGCAATCTTACGCAATTCCATTAACAACTTACCAAATTTATGTTAATTTTTATGCAGTTCATCAGTAATATGCAATTACTCAAATTCAATTTTCTCAAAATTGGCAAAGAAGGGTGCTCTTACACTTGCACCTGTTGAAGTCTAATACAAGACCTACATGCACAATGAAAATTAATCAATTCCTTGTTAGTGAAACTTGAAAATTTTCCAACCTACATTTTAGTCTAAGACCCCGTTGCGCAAAGTGGTTTCGTCTTATTGAGAACTCGTTAGTTAAACTATCTCTAAATGAATGAAAATGAATTAAAATCCATTAAAATTAAATTCAAACGAAACCATCTTGCGCAACGGGGTCTTAGACTAAAATGTAGTGGAAAATTTTCAAATTTCACTAAGCTTGTATATTTTTATAAAATTTTATTCAACATATAATTTCACAAGTTAATAAACTTTTTACATTAAAAAAAAATTATGTGTGCTTAAGGGTTTATCATGTAAAAAGAACACTCTGTACGTTTTATTATATCGTGTACGAGGATATAAATTCTAATGTTGCTCAAAATAAAATTTTAATTAAATTTTGGTTATTGCATCCTAAAATGTTTCTTTCTTTTGTAAGATGTTAAAATAAAAAAACCTGGCCCGTCTGATGAGAAAGTATGTGGAAAACTATAATTTTGGTGATAGAATGCGCACCATATCGAAACTTTCTATTGTAAATGGTGATATTTGTAACAGTTTCAATCAGGAAGTATTTAATAAAGTAATTTTATTTGCAATGATGCTGAAGCGTCGTTCACGATTCTCTCCATAAATAGAGACTGAAGATAGTGAAAATGTCATTAAAACATTGCAGTAAAATAATAGCTTATGTTGCCGTATCGTTAGGGTAAGCTAAAGTACTACAATCGGTGGATTGAAACTTTTTGATTTACGACTTGGCCGATGTAGATCCTGAATATTAAAACGAGTGATTTAAAAATAAATTTAGCTGTTTTTTAAATTAAAAAGTTTCACCATGTAATGACATGCCTAATTTAAAGAGAAGAATTACAAATTTAACGGAAGCCACACAATGTTAGTTTATCACCTGTTTCCTATTTCCTGCCCACCTTACAAAAAGCAACCCCACACTTTTATATATTAGGTACTTATCTGCATTACGTATTATATGTAATGTAGTGTAAAGTAACGAATCTAACAATGCCCGACTTGATTCTACTACATTTTTCTAATTAAGTGGGATGCTGATTAGTTGCTGAACAATCTAGATTGTAGAAAGTAATTTTTTCAAGTAATAAGTTACGTAAATTAATGCACTGGAAAGTCGCCAACACAACAACACAATTTGGACCTACCTGTATGAAACAATGTAAAGCTAGATTAATTTTTGCATATACCAAACTAGTTTTTGATTTTTAACGATATGGATCAATTGCACACGTTTTAAAATATTGTGATGCAAGAATCGAAAGCAAATCGTGCACAGCTTGTTTGAAAAATTAATTTTCAAGTAGGTACTAATTTGCATTTAATGAGAGCCACTAGAATATATTATTACATAAAAAAAAGTTAGTTGTAAGTGATATAAACGAATTTTATAAATTCTTGTGCTCATACTCCTCGAAATAAAAGTTAACCTTGTTTGCTCGTTCTTTGTTTTACATTCTGCAAACCTTTTAACCCACGGCGTAACTTTTCCTTGTACTTCATAATTTCAATTTTTGCAAGACGTAATTTTTTGCGTTATGCAAAATACTTTCGATAAATTTGATGTACTACCTCCAGTACAGACTATAGGTACAGTAAATGTAAATAATAATTAAATTCCTTTTCCAACAAAAGCCAGCAGCGTCTCTTTACCTTAGCAAAAAATCTATAATAATAAATCATAGCCAGCTACGATATTTCCATAATCTGATATTAATCGGCAGCGTTGGTAAAATCGTGAAATCTCAAACATGTCCACTTAGAAGTACCCAATCCCCAACCTGACATAAGGTAAGGTAATAAAAATTTTTTGAGCAAAAACGGAAATTAAACGTAGAAACCCTCGTTTTCCGTACACGTAGTGCCGTAATAGTGTTTTCCTTTCTTTGAACTGATAATTCTTTTGGTTATTTGCTATATGACAGCATCAGTCCTTCTTTTCACGCTCTTTAACTTCGATTGCACGTCCCACGAAAACTCCTTCTCCAAATATGAAACTCGCATTACCGCATCATCAGTAATACCTTTCGATTTTCTGTCTGATTAACTATAAATATAGATTACAAGTCTGGTTAAGTGCAATTAGCCATTTTCAATCAATGCCAATCACCTTTATATCAAGCCCACCGGCAAGGTTCCAATCTAATAAAAACCTTAAACATTTAGTACGCTTAGGTACATTTCCTGATAAACTTTTTTTGCTTTCAACTTTGATGTTTTATAAAAGACAGAAAAACGTCTTATCTATTCAAAACTATAAGATCCACATCAAGCACGGGCTAACAAAGAACCGGCATCGTTATCTCACTGCTAGTCGGGAGTTTGAATGAAAAGTTTCTGAGGATTTACTAACTTTGGCAGAAGTTGTTACATTACAGCATTCCATTTTCTATTGGATTTGTCTGCTTTAAAATTATCATGAACATAGCTACTAATTGACTATTATTTATTGATACGGAAGATGACGTTTTTATTGGATTTTGGGTGAAGCTTTTGGTTAAAAAGATGGAGGATATGCATTTATTGCAAAAAAATCATGCAAACATCCTTAATAATAAAGAGTATTTAAACAGCACATTGCTGGTGTTCAGTAAAAAAAGATGATTGCTGTCTACAAAACTTATTTTCCAGTAGACTAACTTCCAGAAGCATGGTTAATGGCTGTCATTTCTAATAATAAGATCATTTTAAAGTGATTATCTTCTTTGAGCGTAAACAATCATTCCCACACTTTTTAATTAATATAAGAGCCCACTGCATTAATTTTATTCTAAAAGTAAACGAAAAATTGTCTAATAATAAGTTTGAAATTTGCCAGGCGAAAACTTGACTTGAAGAGAGATGTCTAATAAAAATATTTCGATATTTTTCGGCAAATAAGAATAAATCAACGCCAACGAGCACAACCCAATGGTGTATGGAGGTGTAGTTGTATTATTGTCAAATATTCACATAAAAAGTTGACGAAATAACTTTCATAATTTGATATTATAAATAAAATTTTCGAAACTCGTAAATTTTTTTAATTCGAGGGCATCCTTGGATTTCGGTTGTTGGGAAATATCACAAAAGAATATATTACATCGGAAAATTATATTTTTGATATAACATGCTATCGAGTTTTTTCCACAAAGCAAAAAATATATTTTTAAATATCTTTCGCAATAAAGGAATGGTTTGTTAACGTTAAAAAATTAATAACACGAAACAACTTCGGAAAAGCACCTAGAAGTTAAAAACATCAAAGGTTGAATAATAGCAGAAATTTTCAAACGCAACTATTATATTACGCAGTTTATCATATAATAAATAATAATATGTAATATTAGACAAATTAGAGATAAAAAAAACGAAAGTAATAATTCAAGCTTTTCCTTTGAATATCAAACGCAGCGGCGGACCGACAATGTAGAGAATGCGGAAAATTTTGCGTAGGCCCGTGTTCTCTTGAGGGCTACCTTGTCAATTACTAAACTTTTGAATTAAACTTTGTAACCTGGTATATGAGAAGCAATTTAAATACGATTCATTGACACCAATTTTCCATTTTCTATAATTAATAATTATGATACAGTAATCTGCATCACCGATACCCGTTTGTACCAAACTTAAGTTTTTTTAGACAGCGCCAAATTTAAATTTATAGAAATTTAAAAACTTTTAATTAATTTACCCGAAAAACTTAAGTTTCAGAAAGTCGCACCGCTAACAAAAGCGTTTGAATAAAAGCAAAAAATTATATTTTTTTTATAATCTTTACATCACGCAAAGAAACACATTCTTACCGTTCTTGAAATTGACTTAATCATGGCAATGTTCTAAAATTCAAGCAAAGCATGATTAATTTAGGATATCACATTACTAATTGTTTTCTGACAGTTAAATATGGCATTCTTAAATTTTGTTTGAATTTAAAAACTTTGGATGATTGGATCAATTTCAAAAAGCTTATTCTAGTTGGTAAGAATGGATTTTTTTGAGTGTACTAAAACTGTTTGGTTTCCGTAATAATGTTCTGATTGGTCAATTTTATTGTATAACTAAAAACTAAAAGAAATCGGCTACTTCCCCCTGATTCATTTTTATTGTGCGTGTGGGTCTTATATTGGCCTTCAACAGGTGCAAGTATAAGCACGCTTCTTTGCCAATTTCGAGAAAATTGAATTTTAATAATATTATATATCACTGATGAACTGCATAAAAATTAACATAAATTTGGTCAGTTGTTAATGAAACTGCATCAGATTGCAAAAAATAAAACATATGTGAAAGGTACTGGGATTGCATCCACCTCCTGCCAATTTGTTTTTATTTATTTGATTATTAATTTCCCCAGTATAATTTATGTCATCGTTGTCAAGAAAACCAAAGTTTTCTTTGTGTCAATCTTGTGACATGTCAAGAAAACCAAAGTTTTCTTGACATGTTTTACCTTTCAGGAGTGAGGCACTAGAGGGTGTTCCACACCCCAGACCCCCGGTTTGTGCAGTTTATTGTTTATTAGTAATAAATTGAAGATATCAGCATAACCGATCTAGAAAAAATCGCTAGCTAAACTAATTAATCCTAACTTTAACAAGTCATACCAAGTAACTAATATCCCAATTAGCCCAAATTATAAAGCAAACTTTTAGAGACCGGGGGGTTTGGGGGGTGTGGAGCACCCCAGGAACACTGAACTGTGATAGATAAATTTGTAAACTTATGGTTATCAGTATTAAGCGATAATGGTGAAAGTTTTAGTACAAAAAATAAAAAGCAGTGACCAAGAATTGGGGGGATTATGAATTCTCCCCAGTATAATATGTCATCGTTCTCAAGAAAATCAAAGCGCTATAATAAAGCCCTACTGATAATCTGTAAACATTGCATGTTTTATCCTTTCAGCAGTGAGGCACTGGAGGGTGTTCCCCACCCCCAGACCCCCCGGTTTGTGCAGTTTATTTTTATTAGTAATAAATTGAAGACATCAGCATAACCGATCTAGAAAAATCTCTAGATGAACTAATTAATCCTAACTTTAACAAGTCACACCAAGTAAGTAATATCCCAATTAGGCCAAATTATAAACCAAACTTTTAGAGACCGGGGGTCTGGGGTGTGGAGCACCCCAGGAACACTCGAACTGTGATAGATAAATTTGTAAACTTATGGTTATCAGTATTAAGCGATAATGGTGAAAGTTTTAGCACAAAAATAATAAAGCAGTGATCAAGAATTGGGAGATTATAAATTCCCCAGTATAATATATGTCATTGTTCTCAAGAAAATCAAAGCGCTATAATAAACCCTACTGATAATTTGTAAACATTGCATATTTTATATCTTTCAGCATGAGGCACTGGAGGGTGTTCCACACCCCCAGACCCCCGGTTTGTGCAGTTTATTTTTATTAGTAATAAATTGAAGACATCAGCATAACCGATCTAGAAAAATCTCTAGATAAACTAGTTAATCCTAACTTTAACAAGTCACACCAAGTAAGTAATATCCCAATTAGGCCTAATTATAAACCAAACTTTTAGAGACCGGGGGTCTGGGGTGTGGAACACCCCAGGAACATTCAAACTGTGATAGATAAATTTGTAAACTTATGGTTATCAGTATTAAGCGATAATGGTGAAAGTTTTAGTACAAAAAATAAAAAGCAGTGACCAAGAATTAGGGGGATTATGAATTCCCCCCAGGATAATATGTCATCGTTCTCAAGAAAATCAAAGCGCTATAATAAACCCTACTGATAATCTGTAAACATTGCATGTTTTATATCTTTCAGCAGTGAGGCACTGGAGGGTGTTCCACACCCCAGACCCCCCGGTTTGTGCAGTTTATTTTTTATTAGTAATAAATTGAAGACATCAGCATAACCGATCTAGAAAAAATCTCTAGATAAACTAATTAATCCTAACTTTAACAAGTCATACCAAGTAACTAATATCCCAATTAGCCCAAATTATAAACCAAACTTCTAGAAACCGGGGGGTCTGGGGGGTGTGGAGCACCCCCCAGGAACACTCAAAGTGTAATAGATAAATTTGCAAACTTATGGTTATCAGTATTAAGCGATAATGGTGAAAGTTTTTAGACTAAAAAAATAAAAAAGCAGTGACCAAGAATTGGGGGGGAGGGGATTATGAAATCCCCCCAATATAATATGTCATTGTTCTCAAAAAAATCAAAACGTTATAATAAACCCTACTCATAATCTGTAAACATTGAATGTTTTACCTTTCAGCAGTGAAGCACTGGAGCACAATTTTAACAATACTGAGTAACATAGAGGAAAGTGGAGAATTTCGGCCAAGAATGAACCATGAAATAAGAACGAATTAAACGGTGAAGACGTTGTCAGGTACATGAAGGCCCAGAGAATAAAATGGCTGGATCCCGTCATGAGAAGTGATGAAAGAGAACCCATAAAACTATTGACGATGTGGAAGCCGGATGAAACGAGAAATAGATAAAAACCCAAATTGCGATGGTGGAACTGCGTGATGGAGAATTTAAGAAGGATGGGTATAGAAGATTGGAGACAGTTGGTTGGTAATAAAAAGAGTGGAAAATAATCAGTGACGCAAAACTCATCACAATCTTTAGAAAGAACAGAGAAATGTAAATATTAAATTTGTAAGAGAACTAATGCCCCTCAAAAAAGGATTTTGTAAGTCCCAAGGGACAGCTTAATTCTACGGAATGTAATGCTATTAAATAATAATAATAAACAATTGAAAATAGATAGTTATACCTTGCAAGCTTATGAGTGCAGTTTATTAGGAACATTATTAAATTAAACATTATTAATTCTAAAATATCATTAAAAACCAACAGAGAGATCTCGAAACTCAAATAAACAGTACAAAATCAATACCATGCATACGTACATACTATAATATATAAACACTGGCATTATTATTAATACCTATCTCTTAATAGCATATACGGCATTAATAAACATCAATACCAATATTGGTATTTTGCAACAATTTGCACATTAGTTGCGGTGATGCCAATTAGTTTGATCTCGTTCTGTTTATTTGAGTTTTGAGATCTCCCTGTCGATTTTTATGATATTATGTTGAACTTACTATAACTAATAGCTAATTATGTATATGTTATAATTGACGCTGTGTCCTGATGATGATCTAACACAATTTGTGTTTTTTACTGATGGTATGGATAGGATTATTGTTAAGATTAAGATGTATTCGTAAGAATGACGATTCCTTAAAAAATGTACCCGTCAACAATGACGGTCTTTTGGGAACGTCCATTAATTACGTGAGCTAAAAATAGGAGGAGGGGGAATCCGGAGAAATTTTATGTAAATGAAGGGGAGTCAATGAAAATCTCACGTCAACTTTGTAGTTCAGAGAATTACATTATTGTAACAAATTCACTGTAAAAAATTACTGGTCCCCTGTGTGGGAAAAATTGTAGGATAAATTTCACGTTAGAAGGATGAGGAGAGACCCTCCACATCTTACCAAATCTCACCAAAGGGGAGGGGGTCCAAATTTAAAGAAAAACTTCTTCTTCTTTGGGTGCCTATCCGTATCCGGATGTTGGAGTCAACTTAGCTGAAGCCAAGCTGACATTACTAGGAATATAATTAATGGGGTGGTTTCCGTTGCCTTCCCCATGGTCCACAGATTGATATTGGACCTTTGATCACAGCAGTGTAACCGACTCGACTAGAATCGAACCATGGTCTACCGGTCTGGTACAACTCGGCTCCATCGACTCGGCGCCGACCGACTTGGCGCCGCCGACTCGACGCCGGCCGATTTGGCGCCAGGCCAACTCGGCGCTAGACCAACTTGCGCCCGCTAACTCGGCGCCAGACCAACTCGGCGCCAAGTTAGGTTTTATATATTTTAAAAGTAATAACAAAATGTATCCCACCTCCCCAAAATGGTGCAATTTTAAATTCTTCGCGTTCAACCCCAAGAATTTTAGTGAATATTATATCAAAGCTAATAATAATAATTAAATTAAAATATGACTTACTTGAAATATGTAGTATGTATATATTTATATATAAGATAATAAAATAAAAAGGTTTTTATTGATTCATTTGGTAATTATGGGCTATACCACGTAAAAATAAAATTTTATTTCGATTACCGTAATCGGTAACCAATTTTAAAATTCGTTCGTCGCAATCTCTGTATTTTTTTAATTTCTTCGGAGCATTATTGCCAGCCACGAGATTTTCGTAAAATAAGTCTCGCCCTTTCTGTACTTTTTTAAGACCGTCAATTAACTTCCATAACGTTGGGTGGTCCATCGATAATTCGGTTTGTAATCTTCGGTGGCTTGCTTCCGCATGGTTATTTGTGCGATCTTCCCCATTTAATGTTCTGTGGTAGAGATTCCACATCTCTACCGGAAATAAAGGAGGGCGCCTTCCATCTCGGCGTCTGTTTGGTCTTCCTAAGTAATTGTCTTCGAACCACTCTAACATTGGACGCAATTCTTCAGGCAATTCTTCTTCCAAAGCATCAACTGCGTCATCAAGGTCGGGAATCGGAATGACGGCAATTGCGATTATCATTCTAGCTTTCAACGAAAACTCAACATCGTTATTGTAGAGGTTCATTAATTGCAGTTGATTCAAATGCTTTTTCATATTTTTTGCCAAATGAAAAAAGCATCCATGTATACCAACTAATGGAAAACACTCCTTCATGGCTTTGAAAGCTGCTACTTCATAGTCACAGGCTATCGCTGTTGGTCGTAAGTTGGATTCCAGAGCTTTTATCATTTCAAACAACTGCTTGTAAGTTGCTTGTTCTTTATTCGGTAAAAGCGCATACAAAACTGGATGAACGCCCCCAAATTGCTCGGCTAGTATTACATAAATTTGTGAAAACAATTGAGGTGCTGACCTAAATGTTCCATCTGCATACCATTGCCAAAAATATATAAAAAACTAACTTGGCGCCGAGTTGGTCTGGCGCCGAGTTAGCGGGCGCTGTTGGTCTGGCGCCGAGTTGGCCTGGCGCTGTTGTCCTGGCGCCGAGTCGGCGGCGCCGAGTCGGCAGCGCCGAGTTGACGGCGCCAGTTGTCCCATCCGTGGTCTACCGCTTTAAAGTCGGTCGGTGTATGCTTTACGCTACACTGCTGGTATTAAAGAAAAACACCTCACGTAATTAATGGACGCCATTAATTGTAAAGTCAGCCAAGACCCACCCAGGGTTGTAGAGCTGCACGATTGATTGATTGATTGATTAATTGTGAGGGTGATGTAGCGGTCCTAGAATTAAAGTAGTATTCAGCAAATTCCCTGTTGTTTGTTATCAGTCTATTTTATCCTGTCCAGGACTTCTATCTTCTCAAGTACATTAAAGACCGTGGTAAAGAAAAAAAGCATAGAATAACTTAGAAATAAGCGAGTGGGGAGGCCAAGTTTTGGAGATCGATTTGTTAATCACGACCCACTCAAAAATAGTTTTAAATTTGAATCGAATTGAGGAATAGTTTTATTCCTGTAGAACGAAACTGGATGTTTACATTCAATGAGGTACTATAAAACAGATCCAAATCACTAATAATTGGATATTATTGGATTAGATTATTTCACTTATGAGTGAGATAAATTATTATTGTATTTGTTAACTTAAGTTCCGCTTGAAAGTGAATTCAAACTAGGATTCCGTAATTTCAGAAAATCTGCAGATTTTCTTATTCTTTATTATTTTTCTTTAAAACATAAAATTTTATAAAGGTGAAATTTAAGATGGAAAAATAGTATCTAATATTTTTGTGATTGGGAAACCTCTTTAACCTTTACTGTTCGAGCAATTTTTATTTTACAATAAATACTTCGGTAGATCAATCTAAACTTATAGATTAAGTAAGACGAGGAAGTAGTTCACGATTGCCGATAGTGGAAGCAGCTGCTATTGAAGGACGTTTGCAAGAATAACAACAATAAAACCGATCACAATATTTTTAAATATAATAACAAACTCTTTGTTATTTTCCATTTATACATTTTTCGTCATTTCCTCAAATCATTTCCTTTAACCGAAACGAAGCACAATTAAGTATTACGTTCAACTTTTGCACAGCTTACTTGACGCTTTTCACATTTCATAGGAACGTTTGGTGGTTTCAAATAAATGTTGATTTGAACGAAAATGTGAAAAATAAAGACCATCAGGTTGAGAAAACAATGTGTATCAAAGGAAATAAAATTCTCCAATGATACTTAGGAAGATAAAAATGTTGTTCGTTTAGAACACTTGAGATTTATTCTCACTTAGGATTTGGAGTGATGAAAGCGAGCATTAACACTTTGTGTAAGTACAATTTTAATGAAATTCTATTGAACAATCGACAAATAGTTTATAGTTCTACAAATAGACAACCGAGTGTGAATAATTGATTTCAATAATAAATTGTTTCATTCGAACGAATTTTTAATGGTGGATTTGACTAAAATTGAAAACGAGGTATCCAAATAAATTTCTTTTGTTATATTTCACGTTCGTGTTCTCATAAAGGCTACGATTCTTGAATTCCATACTAAAATAGTTCAATTATGTTACACCTCCTAGGTTGTATTAATTCAATTTATTTGATAACATCTTAAGCACAGACCTGCCATTTACATTAGAAGTTATAATGTGAAGGACAAGGTACAGTGGTTTCAAATATTGGTTCAATTAACCTTTTGCATACAAGCACATTATCGGCCAGGAATGTTTTACAAAAAAAATGTTTTTCGAGAAAAACGATAAAATTCCAATATCGAAAGCAAATAGTCGTCCTGATCGATTCCCAAGCACAATATAAACAAATATAATTTTAATTTGTTCTCAAATTAAAACGAACGTTTCGTTAATTTTTGAAATGTGAATTATACGTCCCCGAAGATAAATATGATTGGAGGAGTTTAAATCAATACCCAACAATTTCAATAGTTTTCATGATGATTGTGCTACATTCGTTACCCCGATTCCGAGATTTTCTTTTGCGATTTTCGCTTACCAATTTTGCATTAATTGCAAAGCCAAACTCGACGTGTAGGTCAGCATGAAGCAAAATATAATACAGAATTACTATAAAAGTCCTTTGAAATTATTTTCAATATCTTGATGAAAATTGAGATGACTGAAGTGTGGGGAAAGTTAGTTAGGAAAGTATAACCGATATCCTTTACAAATTTTTTTGATGCGGTGTGTATTTCGAATTATTCTCATGATTATTTAAAATCTGAAAATGTATTTTAACAACATTAGTTACAAACATTAAGGAAGAAAAACAAACCCCAAGTTTGTAGATAATCTTCTGGAGGGTATTTCGTTTACAGCGTTATCTCTATATTCTACCTAACAGCATTTCAGATTATATTTACTAATTTAAATATTTCATCGGACAAAAGTTAATCTGTTAGATATTACGATAACCATAAATTAGAAATTGAGAAGTCAGTTCAAATATTGTCTGAAAATATTTACTCGGTAACCAACATCAAGGAATCCTAAATCACCCACATTACGAGCTAGCATACTAAATTCTTTTGAACATTTTTCAATTAGAAAATTAAATTTTGTTAATGACATTCTTTGCTTGATAATTTTTCTGCAGTTGATATTTTAATAAGCTAGAAAAGAACGAAAGCGTTTAGTTCTCCAAAGAGTTCTCTCCAATTATAAAGCGGTCGTGGCGGATTCAGATGTTCCGCTTTGATTCGTTTCCAACAGTTTTTTATTACTCTAAGCCAAAAAAAGTCAATTTTTGCATGTTAGCTCAGTATTCCATTTGCAACAACAATATAAACGTTTTCTATTTTGCGAAAACGTCAGAGTGAGCTTTTCGTCATCCAAACAAAAATCCTCGAGGATAATTTTATTTGCTTTTTGCTATTACAATTTCAAGTTAAGACTGTCAGCTTCTCAACCTATGCTTTTACAATCTTTTACATAATGTAAATATTTATGAGATCCTTTAAGCTCTAATAATCAAGAAGATGGTCATTAAAAAAATAATAATAATGCAAAAATAGGCAAATTTTTCGATAAAAATAAAGACTTACGCACTTATCTTCGACCTCGTTAGATAGATTAAAATTTTTACACTTCCGTGATTTAAATTTTCTTCGAAATAAATTAAAATGATTTTCGCCTCATTAAGAGCATTTAGACACAGATTATTGAACAGAAATGTAAATGTTAGAATAAGTTCTAATTTGTGTTAAATATTACAAAAACTATAATTTTTCATTTCACTGCCCATGCATATTATTATGAAATTGCAGGCTGCAGTTCAAGCGAATAATTATCAACTGCACTCTGTCATATTGATCGATTTAATAATACTCAGCGTTACAAGAACCCATATTTCAGACAAAAGTGAAATGTATTCGAAACTAACTTTACAAAATGATTAAAATTAAGGAAACTGTGTGTTGCTGCCAAGTTTCGGATAACAGTGCGTTTCCCCCCTAACTAACAATTGAATTGGCATTTTTAGCACAATTTTACGTTCTAGTAATTTTATTTGTGGAATTCATCTCGTACACGAATGTTTATAAAATATACTGATGGGTTTCTCAAGTTCCATCAAAAGAATTTAATTTTGTGCAAATAATATGAAAAAGTTTCTTTAGAATTTTCACTGTTTTAGTACCAATGGAATGACAATTGTAAAATTGACACGCCTACCATTCATGGAAAGCCCAAAGAAGATTGATTAAATTTTCACGGGAAAAACGAATGTTTCGCGTTTATTTAACCCCATCCGATGGGTGTAATGATTCTTAATTTTTGGATTTTTTTACAAAACATATTAGTTGCTTAATCAAGCGTTTAGTGTTATCCTTTCTTCTTTTCTTTCGCAAGTGTTAGTATTGCTGCTTAGCAGCGCATAAAAGTTTTAGTTTGAGTACCCTTGAGTCTTGATTATAAGCAATAATGCCTATTTTTGTTGAAAAGCTAAAATTATCAAGAGAAAAACGTGAGGTTACGCTGTGCTGAGATAATTTCGTAAAATAATAAATGCAAAATATTTTTTAAAACAGGCGATAGAAATAATATCAGTAATTATAGAAGCATCTCTGTTCAATCTTCTATACTTATCCAAGATTCTTGATAGATTAGTTTCCAATCAATTGAACGTCTCCTTAGATGGATTATTTTCATCATCAGGTTAGTCGCCTTCTTCTAATTTGTTAATTTCTTATCCACTCACTGGCCGACATCCATAATTGCCGCTACAATAACCAACAGATTGATATTGGACTTGGAACAGTACATCCAACGTAACCAAGAGTAAATCAGCAGTTTCCTACTGCCTAGTACGGCTGACTGCTGTCACACAAACTTTTACTAGCAAAAATATTGATGTAAAGAATACATGAAAATATTAAATTAAGATTTAGATTCACTACTCTGACAGCTCCCCCCCGAAAGTTCAGAAAAAAAAGATTTTGTGACAACAATGTGTCCATAAGACAATAATTTGGTAGTTATACATCTAACTTTTGACATAACAAAAATCTTTTTTTTACAATTTTCATAACTAATAACAAAATAATTAGTTATATAAATATTTAAAAAAGGATGTCAAATACTCATCGGATCATCGTAAATTTTGCAAAAAGTACTTTTTGTGCCAGTGCCCATTTAAAATAATATTGTAATTCTCAGGCAGTTTCACTCAATTTTTTCTGAATTAAGAAAATTCTTGCATCCTGAAAAATTTTAAAAATAATTCTTATGTGGTGGTCTCCCCCCCCCCCTTTCCAGTACACCTCCCGTCAAATGTTAAGAGACATCCTAAAGATCGGATCATCGAAAATTTTGCAAAAAGCACTTTTTGTGACAGTACTCACGTAAAATAATAATTTTCAGTCAGTATCAGGCATTGATATTTTGACGATTTTGACGTTTAGGCATTAAAACATCCAAAAATGCAATACGTTTCTATGATAGGCTAAATTCGAACCTGAAGCCCCGCCCATTCAGAATTTGTTTTGGAATTTTACACAAAATCGTCGGCCCATCTACAACGCACGCATCTGTGAATGAGTACAATTATGACGTAATATTGCGCAATAATACATTTACATGTATTTCTTAGGAGATTATGTTAATTTCAAATCTGAAATCTATCTCACCTAAAAGGTCTTGTTTTTTAATGCTCATTCGTTTGGTGAAGCTATTTTTATAGGAAAAAGTGTATTTTCGAGTTAGGGTTTTCTGACTTTAGTCAGAAAATGATGGCATCCTGAAAAATTTTGTATGTAATTTTTATGTGGAGGCTTCCCCGCCCCTTTCCAGCAAACTTTCTAACAACTGCTAAGGGACATCCAAAACATCGGATCATCGAAAATTTTGCAAAAAGTACTTTTTGTGTCAGTACTGCTTTATAATAATAATAATTTTCAGGCAGTTTCAGGCATTTTTTTTCGTATTAAGAAAATGTTGACATCCTAAAAACTTCTGTATGTAATTCTTATGTAGATCATGGTGGTCTTTCTAACCCCCCGAAATCTTCCTAGAAAGTGAAAAAGTTGGAAATTACTTTCAACGTAGGCTGATAAGACTTTGAATGTAATCATGGTCCGTAATTTTTTCCAACTTACAAAAAAAAATAATTTATGAATCTGAGGAACAGAAAAATAGACAAATAGATGAAATTTTGATTTCATGTCAAAACGTCAAAAAACCCGTAAGTCAAAACACCGAAGTCAAAACGCCGAAATCAAAACACCGAAAACAAAAACACCGAAAATAAAAACGCTGAAGTCAAAATACACAAAATACAAAAACACCGAAAGTAGCAATGATTCAAACAAAATGCTTCTAATGGAGTAAAATATATTTGCTACATAATAAAAGATATTTTGAACAAAAATAAAGAACTACTAATGTATATTTATTTAAAATAATAAATCACGGCTTTTAGTTCCTAGGTACTTTTAGGTATCAGTACAGGGGAGGTATCGCTCAACTCCGACAAAAAAAGTTAAAATAAATGCTTGGTTCATGTTTATGTTCTGTTCTTTCATGAACAGAAGAAGCTCAGAAGTAAACTAAAAATTCGATTCCACAACAGAACATCATGTTCTCTCTTTCTCTCACCCTGTATATACAGGATACTCACCTGCCTCAACCAGCTTTCAGATTTACTTGGTTCATGAAATAAATGCTTCACGAATTATAATAATGTTTTAAGTCAAAATATATGCTTTCATGTTCTGTTCTTTCATGGGGCAAACTTCTAGTGATTTTACTTTTTTTGACAAATCCGAGCACTGATATTACCTAAGAAAAAGTAAAAAGTCCTGATTTATTATTTTTAAATAAATAGTATATAGTAGTTTTTGGTTAAAATATCTTTTATTATGTCACAAACATATTTTACTCTATAAGAGGCATCTTGTTTGGATTAGTGGTACTTTCGGTGTTTTGTTTTCGGCATTTTGACTTTGGTATTTTTGTTTTCGGTGTTTTTGGTTTTCGGTATTGTTGTTTTCGTCATTTTGACTTCGGTGTTTTTGTTTTCGGTGTGTTGATTTGGCTTTTGTTTTCGGCATTTTTGTTTCCGCGTTTTTGTTTTCGATGTTTTTGTTTTTCGGTGTTTTGTGATGTTCTTGTTTTCGTCATTTTGACTTCGTTGTTTTTGTTTTCGACGTTTTTTCGTTTTTCGTTTTTGTTTTCAGTATTTTTGATTTTCGGTATTTTGTTTTCGGATGTTTTGTTTTGGTCTTTTGTTTTCGTGTTTTGTTTTCGGATTTTGATTCTGGTTTTTGTTTTCGATTTTGAATTCGGTATTTTTGTTTCTGCGTTCTTGTTTTCGATGTTTTTGGTTTTCGGTGTTTTTGTTTTGTGATGTTCTTGTTTTCGTCATTTTGACTTCTTTATTTTTGTTTTCGACGTTTTTGTTTCCAGGATTTTTGTTTTTCGGTGTTTTTGTTTTGTGATGTTTTTGTTTTCGTCATTTTGACTTCGGTGTTTTTGTTTTCGGTGTTTTGATTTGGCTTTTTGTTTTCGCCGTTTTGTTTATTTATTGATATTTTTTTCGCGTTTATGTTCAGTTTTGTTTTCGTATTTGACTTCGTGTTTTGTTTTCAATTTGTTTCGTTATACGTATTTTTGTTTCGTTTATTGTTATCGGTTTTCGTATTCAAGTTTTGTAAATAAGTTGGTTAAATTGCCATCCTGTTTTGATTGATATAAAAACTTGTTTTACTAGAAAATACTGTTCTGAAAAACGACTTGACGAATTCTTTTAAAATTTTCAAGTCATGTATAAAATACAAAAACACATAAGATATTTGCATTTGTTTTTTATTTTCAAAATTTTAAAACATACGTTTTGTAACTTCGAAATATCAAGTTATTTTATGCAAAGATTTTGAACGTATTACATATTTCGACCTAAAATAGTTGTTATTTTGTAACTTATCAAATAAATGCATCCCTTGCGTTTTATAAATTTTAAATATTGAAGCCAACTGTGCGTTTTTGAAAGAGTATTTGCTATGAAACAACGAGTTAACAATTCTTTAATTTTCAATCTGTAAATACATACTTAAATTACGACATAAGTTATTGTCATTTTACTTGTATATTTAAAATTATTGAAAATACGTTTAGTAAGTCCAAATTATCACGAGTTTTCAATCAAAAATTGTAAAATGTCAATATTACTCAATCCAAAACTCATTGTTCGTTATAAAATTTATTTTATAACTAATCATCATAACTTGTGCGTTTCTTATACGCGGTTTCAATAATTCGTGTCGATTAATTTGAAGGAGATTGTACTCGTATTTTATTGGTTTTCTACGAAACACGAAAACAATCTTATTAGCCTAAACACAATTCTGTAATAATTAAGACAGTTATTATTTTTATTTTGAACAAATATTTACTTGACTAATTGGGAAACGCAATAAATCATTGAAGACAACAATAATTTAATTTGGATTGACCTAATGTATCACTCCGTGTTTTATTACCTAATCATAAACATACAAAAACATCAAGTTTAATTCTAAATTTTAAATTATATAGGATCACAACAATTGTATCTTTGAAAAGTAATATTTACCGTGATCGTTTATTAATGAAATATTTTTACTTTCGTTATTTTCACTTTCTTGGCTCTTTTAACGAAAACACGAATTACAATTTATTACGCCTAATTAACAATTCTGTAAGGTATTATTTTTTACGTTTCTATTTAATTTGAACAAATCACCGTTTAGTGTGATAATTTAAACGAATTTGTTATTTTATTAAAACAACTATTTATAAATTAAATAATTTTCCATTTGACTTATTGTTTTCAGTTCACTCACCTTATTTAAATTATGTGCCGTAATAATAAACACAATACAAAAACTAGTTTAACAACAATAATAATATGTGGATAATGCCTAATGTATATTGTGTTTTTATGTACCTAACATAAACAACAAAAAACAACAACCGTTTTAATTTAAATTTTAAATTATATAGGATCACAGCAATTGTATCTTTGAAAAGTAATATTTACCGTGATCGTTTATTAATGAAATATTTTTACTTTCGTTATTTTCACTTTCTTGGCTCTTTTTAACGAAAACACGAATTACAATTTATTACGCCTAATTAACAATTCTGTAAGGTATTATTATTTTTACGTTTCTATTTAATTTGAACAAATCACCGTTTAGTGTGATAATTTAAACGAATTTGTTATTTTATTAAAACAACTATTTATAAATTAAATAATTTTCCATTTGACTTATTGTTTTCAGTTCACTCACCTTATTTAAATTATGTGCCGTAATAATAAACACAATACAAAAACTAGTTTAACTATTTACAATCACTTTTACATAACATTCTTAATTAATCTAAATTAGCAAAATTAAATTTTAATTAATTAATTTTGAGAAGTTGACTGCCATTCTATGATTTAAATGTCAAGGTAAAATTTAATGTACAATGAATTTTATCTTTAAAATTATGAAACAATAGTGTATTATACACTAAGGGACTAAAGCGATGAACTCTCTCAGCTGAATCCCTTTTTTAAATTGACAATAAAATAAATAGTAAAAATAAGTAAAATTTATTGTGATAAAAAAATTAATTCTTCAATATGACGAAAATAAAACCCCCGCAGACCCCTTGATGTAGATATTATAAAAATTAAAATAATAACTGTTGAGCGTTATTCCTTAAACGTTCACCTTTATTTGTCTAAATGTGAAGAAATATGTTATATATTCATATTTTGAATTCTGAAATTTGTGTTTATGAGATGTTCCCATGTTTCGTTTGTCATATTTCGTAAAGTTTGAAATATCAACCACTGACGGAATTTTCACACCGAATAAGAAGCCAGCATTTGCTAATATTATATCCGTTTTTTTAATCGCTTGACATAAAAACCCTTGGGCTATGTATTTTAACTTATAAACTAGAAAGCTATATTTTTGCTTTAAAACAAAATAATTAAATCTCAAACATTTTCTAAGAAAAACTGTTACCCGTGGGCTATCCGGCAAAATCTACATACAGCTTTCAGGAATTATCTATAAGAAAATCAGATTTTTTACATTTAGATAAACAAAGGTTTAGAGAATAGCACTGTGATTATTTAAATATTAATGTTGTATTCGGTACATTTTAGGTTTTTCATGACCATTTCAAGATCATTTTTTAGTTTTTTAAAACAAAATAATATAAAGAAGTGCGAGAGCTACTATAATATTAATTTAAAAAAAATCCATGTTTTTTGAGGGCCAGAGGCCGCGCACGGCTTCTCCACGTTGAAATCTTATTTAAATTTATTAGTACGAACATTTTATTATTCACTACTTGTTTTATTTTTATTATTATTTATGTTTTTACTATCGAGTATACAAATTTTTTGCTGACTTTTCTTTATTTCGAGGCAGATCTTTTGTTCGTATATGTTCATTGACTTTCAAACAAATTTTAGTTATTCTCCATTAAATTTGTCAGCTTTTTTCAAAATACTAGGAGGGAGAAGGCATATGTCTCCCATTTTAAATTAAATCCATATGTATGTAGACTGGGGGGTATTTTAAGAATAGTGTTCTCCCCCCAGTGTTAGCACTCTCTAGAACACTAAAGCGACATCATAACGTTTCTGCATAATTTTTAAGCATTTAATGCTTTGCTTCCCGATACTGGCCACTGGAAGGGTATACCAGGCTTCCCAGTTCGTACAGTTTATTTTTTCAGTAGCAAAATCAAGATTTCAGCGTATTGACCGTTGCTATGGTAACATGACATTTCAGTTACTGATGAGGCAAAATCAATGACAATTAGTCAGAAGGGGGAATTTTTAAAAACCAGCCAGCAAGCGGCAGTAAATTATTATTGAATCTACGACTTTTCAAATTGGTTCAAAGTGGGAATATTAATCATAGAGAGTGGGCATCTTGAACTCGTTCAGACTCATACCCAAAACTGAAAAACAGTTGAAAACCGTAAGAATTCCCCCCGAAAAATGACATAGCTATGGTACTGTTCAAATCGCTTTTTTTCTTTCGTGTCATTTATAAATTTACTAGGAGGTCATGGCGGCCGATAGGCCGAATCCTAGCTAGTGAATACAGTGGAACTCAATTGACGTGCAACTCGATTGACTCCTCGCCATTTTAAGTTACCCAAAAACTTATTCAATAAGAGTCTAATTTTAATGTTTGCAAACATCGCGAAAATACGCCTTGGAGCGTTGTAAATAACGGACTTCATTTAAAAACAAACTATGTGTTTTATAAATTATTAACACAATATTTGACAACATCGCATTTTATCAAAATTTAAATTTTTATGTAAATTTTATACCTTGTTTGGTTCAAATTTGCGATAAAATATTTTCTTGGTAAACTTTTTTTAAGAATATGTTTAGAGCTGGGAATAGCGGCGTTCACATTAGAATTCGTAGTAGAATCGCCGGTTAAAATTTCATTTTGTTGGAGCTTTTCGTTCCGGAGATTTTGATGAGACCGACGAAAAGACTAATCTTAATCAATCGAGTTCCACCCTATCCTGTTCGGGACTGACGTATATTTTATTTTATATGTATACTAGCTGGATACCCGGCTTCGCCCGGGGTCTCATTAAAAATAAAATACTTTGCCTTTGTCTGAAGTATTTTGATTTTGCAGTGTTGCTTTACCCGAGCTTTTCTTCTCCAGTATTTCAGAACGGTTTCCAGTCTTGCTTCCCGTTGTCCTTTGGTTGCTATAACTTGATTTATTTCGTTAAATATGATGCTATTCCAAGTTCTATTGAAAATTAAATTCGTTTATTAATTAATTAACGGCTCGTTAATCCATTCATGCGCGTCCGCAATTTTTTACTTTTTAAATTAAGCTTTTCGGTCCCGGTTTTTAGCGGAAAACCTCTTTAGGGTCCTAGAGAGTAACTGTGCAAAATTTGGTTGGGATCGGTCGAACGGTCTAGGAGTCTATAAGGAACAAACACACACACACAAACACACCCACATATTTCATCCATTTTATATATATAGATTTAGAATATCACTAGCCACGTGACGTCATGCGCAAAAATTACCAAAATAAAACTCAGATATATCATACCTTGTATATTATTATATCATGGTACTAAGTAATGAAATTTATTTTATAATTTCTGCCTTAACTCTCTGAGTGAGGCAGAACAGCGATGGCCTATAATTTTGTCAGGTTTTCCTAAATGAGGCCGCAGGCCGAACAACAATCTAAAAAGGATTATCCGCCAAAAAGTAAGTTTATGAATTTAGTTAAAAAATTAAAATTAAGTTTTAAAATTCTTAAAACTTAAGATAAAATTGCAATCAATCGAGTTCCACATCAATCGAGTTCATTGTCATCACTCACTAGGAGGTGAAAGTTCCATACCAATCGAGTTCTACTGTACCTATTCACTCATTGGGAGATAAAAACCTAAATTTGTAACCTAAAATTGTTAATGTGTGTTGTAGACACAATTCAAGTCTTTAAGTGCGGCCTTCAGGCCGCACAACCTTGACAATCTAGATGTAAGGTCAAGCGATTGGCAATAAAAATGGGTAAGAGTTCGAATTTAGGGGTTCGTAAATACACTTTTCCCTATAGAAATGGCGCAAAAATACGAACTCTTTAAGGTGAGGATCAATCTTGTCGGAGTTGTAATAAGGCCACAATTTAATTTTGAAAATTGCAATTTTCCGTAAGAAATACATGTAAGTGTATTTTGTGTATTAAAATGCCAAATATGGAATACATTCTGTTGGTGGTACGTGTGCTGTGCCTGGGTCGACAGTGACTAGTAGTGGGGAGATACCAGTCGCTCTCTGAGATCTGCCGCGTCAACTTTCAAACTTTTCGAGTTGGAGCCGCTTAAGGGATGTTTTTAATGTTTTGACAGTGCAACCACCTAAGAAACGAATTCACACAAAAAGTAATTTTTTTTTCGAAAATTTGTTGTCCGATCACAAATTTAATTCTTTTTATTAGCTAATTACACCATTATCTATCATAATTCGTCGTGAAAACCGAAATTCTGGTATATTTACTGTCGCCACAACCTCTTTCAACTTTGGGGGCCGGGTTACAGTTCAAAAGAGCCAATGATAAATTTGCATTCCAAATTAACTTTAAAGCCGTTTTTTTCAAAATTGTGTGAATATTCCGCAAATTGTATTTTTTTTTATACGCTAATTAGACCCTCATCTTTCATAACCCACTTCAAAAATGGTAAAAATCGCGATCAGGGAATTAGAACCGTCATCTAAAAATGAACAAAATTACACCAAAAATCGGAGAGAAGCTTTTTATGATTTTAAAACATTTATGGGGTTAATACTATAAGATTAAATTTAAGGGTAGGCTACATATGGGTTCTCCCATCTTGTTTAAAATTGTTATTATACCTAAAAATTTAAAAAAATAATAGCAGATGCTTTTCTAAATAACTTCAAAAATTTTACACAATAACAAACAATAAAAACACACCCATTATTTTTATACTTCTACCCCCATGCCCACTTTAAATTTTTTATTAGAAGTAAATTAAGATTATTGGCTATTCTAAGTTTAACACGTCAAAAATCGGGAGGTCTGAGGGGGGAGGTAATGAGTCTCCCAGTGCCCCAAAATTGGACAGAACATTAAATGTTTACAAATTATGCTGTAACTTGATGATCCTGCAGTAATTTTTGAGCAAGATGACATAATATACTGGGGGCCCCCCCCCGGGCCCCCGAATACTGAAACTACATTTTCTTGTTTAACTATTAGAATTAGTTACTTAAATTCTGACACCCTCCGATCAGGTCAGTTTTTAATCCTTTTCTTTCCTCATATATTTCCGCATTTTGGAAAAAACTGATCGTCGGAGTCGGAAATTTTTTAACCATGTGACACCTTAAATTAAAACAATTTTATGTTATACTATGATAGATGACATAGAACAACGTCCGTATATTTTTAAAATAAACCTATTATTATAAAAAGAATTAACTAAAAACAAGAAAAAAATCTAAAGAGAAGTATAAAATTGAAAAATTAACAATAATTAATAAAATTAAAAAAATGTAAGTACATAATTTTATTATTATATTTTTTTTAAATTTTCTGTAAAATTTGGTTTGGTAAGGCACTGCCTACCTTGCCTATCTCGTCAATCTGCCACTGTCAGAGTCAAAATTAGTTTGAAATATCGATCGAAAAATATACAAAATTTATAAATCGGCCATTGCCAAGTTGCAAAATAATACAATATGAAATGTATTTAATGCAATATTGGCGCCTCTGGAAGTAAGCTGGAACTTTACCTGGAAGAACGTGACTGGATCTATGTCGTAAAGTGGTTCAAAGGTTTTCAAGAGGAAATTCGAGAAACTTCACTTCAAAGCTTCATAAAATGTTAAATAATTACAATATCTAAGTGAATATATTCTGCGCTAATAAAATTTTACCATCGAAATATATTAGAAGCAGTAAAAAAAAAGTAGTCATTTTTGTGTTTTTAATTTTTGGGAGTCAAAATTAGCCTATGTAAAAAGAAGGAGTTAACTTTTCGTATTTTTTGTTCAAAAAGTTTCAAATTTTAAAGTTCTTAAAGCGTTTTTATGTTTAGTTAGTATGGAAATCTCGTTAATCCAATAGGTAAGTTTAACATTACTTCGAATCTCGTTAATCCATTCCCAGACGCGCACAGTTGGAAAGTGAATTCATCCGATTACTTATTTTCTCTATTTTGCCTATCATTTCCAGGATTCAGGTTCAGCGTTCCCTCCCTCATTAAAAATTAAAAACTTCATTTTTTATATTTCAATTTTACAATAATTATTTAAACTTAAAGCCGCCAATATATTTATAATTTTCGATTTTTTGAAAGTTTTAGAAAAAAATTAAAGTTCTAAGAAAAGCAAGGTATAATTTTATGGCGAGATAATTTTTAGCAACTAAAAAGAAGCAAATAATTTTGCCGAAAAACTAAAAGTAATGTAGAACATAATTTTGTTATATGTGTATGTTTAATCCTTCATCCGTGGGTTGCAGGTAGTTATGGTATAAGAAATTGTGTTATAAAAATGTCAAAAAATTGAATTTAACGAAATGTATTTCTGAAATATAAAAAGTTTCATCGTCATAATTCTTACGTGCGCAATGGTGAAATGTTTCAAAGAGCTTTAGAAAATCCATGACGACGTGTTTACCTGTAAAAGAAAAATATAAAATTAAATTGCGAACCAATATTTATAACAAAAACGGTAAAATTTACGGAAACTTTTTTTTGTTTTGCATGTGCAATTCGAGCAATAATACAAATAATAATAAAACTACTTTCATGTAGTAATATAAAATTCAATCATGAATAAATAGTGGATAATCCGAGGTCGATCAAGCTTATGAAGGTCGTTGGTAAACATTGAATAGAATTTTAGGCGTGTTCACATAAGAAATTGTAACAAAACACAACAAAAAGGCTTTCATATGGTTAACTTTTTCGGCTCGTTGAATACTAATTTTATAATCCTGCATTTGTTGAATAAATAATAATAATAATAATTAGTCCAACGTCAACATGAAAAATTACTTTTTCTAAAGACGACTTAAAAATGTATTATAATTTTCAGTTTCTAATACATCATAAAGTTGTTGCTTGTGCTCCATGTTACTTTTGACATATTGCATGTTGTTGAAAGAACTTTTATGGCCCACATTAACGCTCATACTTTGTCATTCCACCATATTGTTCCTTTATTATCTATCAATTGATACTAAACTAAAATTTACTTCGCTTTTATGGCTTTTGCCTCTTTGAAAAGTCTTTCAATACATTTTCGCAATTACGTTTCCCAAGCATGAACTATATTTTTTCGCAAAACCGCCCCAGGCGCTTTTTGATAGGTGTGCCCGAAAACACGCCTAAGCAATAAAAGGATCCGTTATTTCATAAATTACGGGAATAAAAATTGTGCCGGTGCAAAATTTTAAACGCAGAGGCATATATTTTCATTCGATTTTATCGCAAAAGTAATCCCAGTTTAGCATAACTAAAATGAAAGATAAAAAATCCTCACGTGGAAATAATCTCTTAAAATCTCATGTATGTCGTGCGGTTTTAGAGAAAGTATTAAATATGATTTATATTCAATAAAATTGTATAAAATACATTTTAACATTATTTGCATACTTTCTGTTGCAACTAAGTTGGTGGTAATCTTCAATTTATTGCAGTTGATCAACACCATTGAGGGTTACAAATTTAACGGAAATATTCTATCAAATTAAGTACGTCAGTGTCGTCATGCAAAGCACATAACAATGTTTGCACTGTTGTATTATTTAATCATCTTTGCACCATAAATTGGTATATTCCGTTAGTAAATAACCTCACCGTGACACACATTAGCACCATCACAGTGAGGACATTGGTAGTTGCCCTGTTTATCATCCGTTTGTCTCATTATCTTTAATATCAGACCAAACACGCAAAAAATTTATAATTTTGTCTGGTTTTTCAGTGGAAGTTCGTTAAATTCAAAGTTTTTAAGCCAGCTTTGTCATGATGCATTTGTAAAAGAAACTTTTTTGTGGACATTTTTATGGATTTGTCGGTGTCAGCGCTAGCCAGCCGAAAGAATTAAGTCGCAGTTGAATAAAAACTTTTCAACTTTTTCTCATTATTATGCGAGATTATGGGATTATAAAAATGACTGTATACATTTACTTTTTGATACCTACGAGATTATAATATCAAATAATCAAGTAGAATTTTTGCAGCCTTTTTTTTATTTTATGACAATATTGTCGCAAGCCCAGGTTATTGGGATTTGTCTATCCGAGACAGTGAGTAGCAAACCGCCAAATTTCAAAAAGTACGAAATCAACTTTTTGCATGTTATAATAAGATTTAAGATTTTGAACAAGATTCTAAAATCCAAGTTAATCCAAAGAGCCATTTAAGTTAATAAACTCAAGTATTTCGTAATTTTAATCATATACCAACGTATAAGCACCGAAAGAAGAAGAATATCTCTACGACGATTTAATTATCAACAATCCACGGTAAGTGCTACCTTCAATCCACTTATCTTAAAAAGGCTAGAAATGGCCCTTCAATGCGAGAGTATAAATACGACCCCCAAAAACGCGGATAGGCAGTTTAATCGAACTCAGTGGCAAAAGATCATCAGTCAAGCTCAAAAAGTTCAGTTAGTCAGTTTACGTCAAAGAGTTGCGACAGAGTTGCACGCAAAATATCAATAAATGTTATCTGTTTTTAAATTTTTACAAACTAAGAGAAATTTTAGTGAACTTAATTTTTATGAAATTATTAAATTTTCCACTTACAATTTTAGTTTAAGACATCGTTGTACAATTATGTTTCGATTTATTAAATCTCCTCAGTTAAATTGAATCAAGATTAAAATCCACTATATAATTGAAATCATAAAAATCTATGTGGTAAAATTTAAGATTAATTAAATGACACATGTTTTGAAAAAATCACATCGACACACTAGATTTTACCACATAGTTTTTTATGATTTTAATTATATTGTGGATTTTAATCTATATTCAATCATTTAAGGCTGAGTTTAACTGGGGAGATTTAATAAATCGAAACATAATTGTACAACGATGTCTTAAACTAAAATTTAATAAAAAATTAAGTTCACTTAGCTTTTAAAAATTAAAAACTTTTTTTACATAATTTCACAAGTTAATAAACAATTTCTAAATAAATGTTACCACAAAACAATTTCATCGTTTACTACGTTTTCTTTTTTTTATCCCCAAATTTAGAACTAAACAGTGAACCAAAGCGAAAACAGGGAATCGTCTGATTCCCACGTCCTCAATAACCCCGATTTTCTTACTCTTAGAATAAGAGGTGGCAGCAATACTACTCTATTAACCCCCCCCCCTGCAAGCTACTATATTCTCTTCTTCTTTCTATTACCATTGAAAAGAAAAAATATTTGAGAAAAAAACATTTTCTTTTCAATTTATAATTCAGGTTGACTATGTTTGTCTTTTTTTGCATTTCTAATAATTTCCAAAATTATTTAAAAAAAAAATTTTAATTAATTTTTCTAATTTCTCCAAATTCAAATTTTGGCGCTGCTTTCTATTACCATGTTCATAATTTACCCAAATCACCCTTAACGTATGTAACAACCCTAGGGACGTGTCGATTTCCAGATATTCACGGAGTACAGTTTTGGTGCGTATTTTCAGAGGTTACATCATCGTTTAATTGAAATTTTCTTCCAGCGTACCATTTTTTCTACTTAATCTGCAAATTAGCAAATGAGCTGATAAAAAGTATGTTTTTTGTAAAAAAAAGTGGTTGATCAAGTAATACTGTATAGTGTACTCCTATTATTTTTCTTTGTTTTTCCAGTTAATTGTTGAATATTACCCCATCATCCCAAAAAACAAATATTTTTCCTTTCCACCTGATGGCACTATTTTTGACTTTTTTATAGCACTTCATCCGACGTCTATCCATATTTTGACTCTTTTTGACTCTTCTTTTGTTTCTTGCGTTTTCTCATTTGTTTTTGATTGAAGTTATAAAATAAATCAATCAATTGTACGGGTGGATCTTGACTGGCTCCACGATTTCCTCCATCTTTCTCACTTCGCCATTAGCGTCTCCATCGGTTCTTCGTCTGTTCTTAGGGTTTTGAGGTCTGCTCTAATATTGTCTCGCCATCGAAGCCGTGGTCGTTCTACGGGTCTTTTGCCTTCGGGTACAGTTTCCCATCCCATTAAAATGGTATTTGTAAAATACCAATTGACGTGTTCGCAGCATTAATAATCTACCACACCTACACTCTGCAATCTTCCAAAACCATATCAAGGAATTAATCGATGATTACAGTAGTAGTGACGTCACTTGGGGCAGAGTAAAAAACACGTACTCGGAAATACAAAATTTCCTTAAGAAATTAAGGCGAGTTATGAAAAAGGACACAATTAGAAAGATTGCCAACGATGGAAGATTACAAAACTTTGACGTTTAGACCCAAAAAAATTAAAAATTATAATACGTATTTTTGTGATAGTCTAATTCGAACCTTAAGCCCGCCCATTGTGTTTTTTATGTGCATATTTTACGGAAAATAATTTATTTTATCGGCTTTTTATCCAGTCGACACATAAATATGTGTTAGATATTGCTGTTATTTGCATAAAAAATATTGGATCGCGACCACGTGCAAGAAGTATTATTAAAAATATCATTTTTACAGCTAAAAATAATTTTGAATTGAGTATTTTATATTTACAACAAAATTGGAAAGAATTGCGGTGCCTTCGGCACCGCCGCTGCTAATAAAAAATATCGCTGAACCATAACAGACCTCAAAAACGCAGATGCTTGAGCCCTAGGGTCCGAGAGTCAACTGCGAGTTATGATACTACACCCTCAAGTGTTTGCAACCTTGGCGTGGTGAGGGGCTAGCGTGTCTCCAATGAAACCGGGGCATATACTCCAGGTGCGGGCGGTGGGGATGATCTCCCCATCGGCCGACGGGGTGGTCGGGCCGGCCGGGACTTAAAACTCTTTGTGCCCGGTCCTTGCCATTCTCTTAATGGTTACGATGGCTGCGGTAGAGGAGGCCAGACTAATCGGCAAACACAAAAGAACACATCGTAAACCGCTTGTGGGCTGCAACGACTCTTTCGCAGGCTACGCTCCTGCGAGGATAGTAGTGACGAGGGGCACGAGGGTCTTGGCTTAGCCGCCTGGGCCGCGTGGACAGATACCACTATAAAAACTCCCAACTCCTACGGTACTGCGACGCCTAAGGGATGCAAGGCTGGGGGGTAGCCCAGTTACTAGTCGCAGAAACCTCGGGGCACCGGCGAACCCCGTTGTATAAAGCCTTCTGTCGCGCATGGGGCGCTGTGCGATGGCGACATCTTTTCCCCTTTACTCGTGGGAATAAATATGAACCATAACGTAAACAAAACAATCGAAAAAGAGGGTGGAGGTTCCGAAAGGATGAATCCACCCAGACCCTCAGGGGCTGCAAGGAGGCGCGCCAAGCGACTCCTAGCAGCAGAAAACCAAAACAAGGAGGCAGGGACTTCAGTGAAACCTACTCCTAAAACACAACAAAGCACCTCGACCGGGGGGCAAAAGCGAAACCGGTCGGATGGTAGCACACCCTTGGGTGTAGAAAGACCTAGGAAGAAGGAAGGGCACTGAACCTTCCTCTCCTATAGGTCTGCCTTAACGGACGTAAGGGTAGCCATCTCTCCGGAGGGCTATCCGGCAGTCCTTCTTAGCAGCGAGCAGTGCGACCTGGTTAAGGGAATGCTGCTCGGTGCTATGGATAACATCGAGGAAGGTGGCCCATCACCTAAGTTCTCAGAAATGAGAGCCAAAGGGGGGCTGCTGACCGCCTCCTGTGCTGACCAGGCCACTAAGGACTGGCTGGCTGGGGTGGTAGCAGATGGCAAACCCTGGGAGGGGGCGAAACTTAGCGTCATTGACGCCAAGGACATCCCCAAACCCATTAGGGTCATGACGTGGGTGCCGGGACCCCTAGAGGAACCGGCACGAATTCTAAAAAGGCTCAAAGTCCAGAACGCAGGGCTCAGAACTGAGACCTGGACTATTCTGGACAAAAAGCCTGATGCAAAAGGCCAGCAACTTATCATGCTGGTCGACGAACTTTCCTGGGGTAAAATCCAGGAAGTTCAACTTAAGCCCTTCCTGAACTTCTCCAGGATCACCTTTAAGGAACTGGGGAAAAGAAAGAGAAGGATGACACAGAGGCAATGGAGGTTGAAGGGCGGGGCATCTTTTGCCCCGACCACTCACCCTCTAACCTAACCACACCTCCAACTGCCTCCACACCTCCAGGTGGCGGCGGTGGAGAGGGGAACAGAGACTCAGCTCTCCAGACTGAATCGCGGACGTAATGCTGCGATTCGTCCAGATTAATCTTCACCACTGCAGGGCTGCTTCGGCAGCCCTGCAGAGGTATATTATCAAAAACGACATCGACGTGGCCTGATACAAGAACCCTGGATAACAGGGGCTGTGTCAGAGGTCTTAACTTACTAGGAGACTGGGAGCTTATCAGCCCGGGGACAATCCTAGAGTGTGCATTATTGCGAAAAAAGGCAGCCTGCTACCACTATGGGGACTTAGTACTAGAGACCTAATAGCGGCCAAAGCAAAAATAACAATGGAAGGAAGCTTGAGGGACCTGGTGATGGCATCAGCCTACCTTCCATATGACCAGCCAGGACCACCCCCCCCAAAGGAGGTCAAGGAACTGGTAATGGACTGCGAAAGCAGTGAAACACAATTGGTGATCGGCTGTGACTCCAATGCACACCACATTCTATGGGGGAGCACGGACACGAACAGCAGAGGTGAGTTCTTAATTGAATTTATTTTTAGCCATAAGTTAGAAATAATTAATAGGGGCGATGAGCCTACCTTTGCCAATGTGGCTAGGAGGAGGTCATCGACCTGACGCTAGCACCCCTTCATGGGTCGGATGGTTGAGGAGTGGCATGTCTCTCAGGAGGAGTCACTCTCTGACCATAAATACATTAGGTTTAATATAGAAACCCCTCCTGGTTGGGGATGACGTACAGGAACCCAAGAACCTGTGACTGGGCTCTCTTTAGGAGAGACTAAAACAGGGTGTGGGGGAATGTCCATCGAGACCCACCAACACGGCTGAGCTAGATCAGATGAACGACATGGTGACGTCGGCCATCTTGACAGCTTATGAAGAAAGCTGCCCGACCAGAGAGAGGAGAGTTAAGCGGGACACCATCTGGTGGAACCGCGAGCTCGAATCTCTCAGGGCAGCACACAGGTCATTCAACAGGGCCAAGAGGTCAGGTGACTGGGAAGCTTACAAGAGCTCCCGCCTGATATACATGCTTGCTATACGCAAGGCTAAAGAAGACTCGTGGAGGAAGTACTGTGAGGAGGTTGAAAGAACTCCTGAATGTGCTAGACTCCAAAGAGCGCTACTAAAAGGCAACCACGGAAAAGTGGGCACGCTTACAAAACCACAGGGCGGGTTTACATCATCGGGAGAGGAGACTCTGGGGCTACTGCTTCGGACACACTTCCCGGGATGCACTCCGAAACCTGATAACTTTGCTGCCAACCACTGCCTCCATGCTACACCAACTCGTTGGGCCGGCAGGCGGCACTGGAAGGTGGCTAACAAAATCATTAACACCTCGAGAGTTGCTTGGGCGATTGGAACATTCAAACCATACAAATCTCAAGGTGAGGACGGAATTTTCCTGCTCTACTACAACAGGGGTTGGAGACCTTGGCCTCCCCCCTGTGCGCGTTATTCAGAGCAAGCTTAGCTCTTAATTATGTGCCTCAAAATTGGCGAAAGGTCAGAGTGGTATTTATACCCAAGCCAGGGCGTGCCTCTTACGCCCAAGCTAAGTCATTTCGACCAATAAGCTTAATGTCATTTCTCCTGAAGACCTTGGAGAAACTGATTGACAGGCATATAAGGGACGATGTATTGGCAAACTTGCCTCTACATAGACACCAGTATGCCTATCAACCTGGTAAATCGTGCGAGCTAAGTCTACACGAACTGACTTGCAGGATTGAAAAGGCTCTCGGAGGTCAAGAAATTGCCCTGGGAGCCTTTCTGGATATAGAGGGGGCGTTCGATAACACCTCCTTCGAATCTATCGAAAGAGCTGTCGATGGAAGGGGCGTTGACCCGACCATCACGGGGTGGATTAGTTCCACCCTGAGAGACAGAAGCATTAGAGCCAGCCTTGGGCAGGCGACGGCGGAGGTCTCTGCTGCGCGAGGTGTCCTCAGGGGGTCCTCTCACCCTACTGTGGTGCCTTGTGGTGGATGGCCTCCTGCTTGAGCTGGAACAGGCGGGGTACATGGTCAAGGATTTGCTGATGATATCACTATCCTTGTTATTGGTAAATTTGGGGGAACTGTGTCATCATTGATGCAAAGAGCCCTGAGAACTGTCGAAAGATGGTGCACTAAGGAGGGACTTTCGGTTAATCCGAGCAAAACCTCCGTTGTAGCGTTTACAAGACGCACAAATTTAAATGATGTGGGAACTCTAAGGATGTGGGGAAGAGCTACCTCTAAGGAGGGGGGTCAAATATCTGGGTCTAACCTTGGACAACAGGCTGACCTTCACATCTCATATTCATAACTCCACAATCAGAGCGACTAGGGCCCTTTGGGCCTGTAGGAGCATGATTGGCAAAACATGGGGACTCAGACCGAAAATGGTGCTCTGGTTGTACACCAGAGTAGTGATACCACGATAACTTACTCGGCCCTGATCTGGTGGCATAAAGCCAAGAACAGGGGAAACTTAAACAGGCTCAACAAGCTGCAAAGATTGGCGTGCCTGGGAATAACGGGGGCAATGACATCTACGCCCACCGCTTCCATGGAGGCCCTCTTGGGACTCCGTCCGCTGCACTTGGTCGTGGAGACTGAGGCTCTTCTTGCAGCGTATAGGTTGCACATCAATGGACATGGTGGGATTAACCCTATGGGGATATCACACCATGATCATCAACTCAATAACGAGTAACAGCATGCTAAGCATGCCGTCTGACAGAACCAGCATTGTGAGGGACTTCCGAAGACCTCTCAGGGTTGTAGTACCTGGGAGGGCGAGGTAGAAACTTCACAAAAGCTGTGTCGGCGATACAATACCATCTGGTACACAGATGGGTCGAAAACAGAGTCAAGTACTGGGTTGGAGTGCGTGGAAGTAGAACGGGTGAGGCGTTCAGCATCAACCTGGGAACTCACGCCACCATATTTCAGGCGGAGGTTATCGCGATAACTGTCTGTGCTGAGGAACTGTTGCGGAGGAACTGTGAAAACAGGAGCATCTGCATCATGTCGGACAGCCAGGCGGCGCTAAAGGCCTTGGAAGGAGTTGAAACAAACTCCAAGGTTGTCAAACAATGCAAGGACGCCCTGATGAAACTGGACACCGGCAACAGCGTCACGCTGATGTGGGTGCCGGGACATCAGGGCATCAAAGAAATGAAGAAGCGGACTCTAGCTAGGAGAGCCGCTAGTACAACCTCATGGGCCCAGAACCCTCATGCGGAATCTCATATAAGACCGCAAAGAGGAGAATCAGAGACAATCTGAAAGAAAAACACCTTGCTTACTGGGCGGGCCTAGCTGGACTGAGGCAATCGCGGATGTTCATAAGGGCCCCCCTAAGTGAAGCTAAGAGGAACAAACTTCTCATACTGAGCAAGAATCAATTAAGAAGGATAGTAGGACTTTTCACAGGACACTGCTGCCTTAACAGACACCTCAAGAATATGGGGTTGGTGGAAGACTCCACTTGTAGGAAGTGTGGCGAGGAGGAAACCCCTCGCCACATCTTATGTGAATGTCCGGCCTTAGCTAGCAAAGGCTACGACACCTTGGTGTTCCTTTCCGGAAGCTGAGGAGATTGCGCAAGCACCCTTCAAATGCATACTCGACTTTGTTGAGGAGACGCACTTGTTGGAGTAAAACTTGGAACGTGGGGTACAATAAGCTAAGCTTCAGTGCAGTGGGTCCCAAACCACAACCCGTTAATAATAATAATAATAATGATACTACAAATTTAAGTTGTACAAATTTAAGTTGTAGTATCATGACTGCGAGCCAAACTTTCGAAATTTGTGGCGCCAACTCGAAACTGAAAAAGTGCCCAAAAGCGCAACTAATTCAATTCAATATTATATTGTATAATCGAATGTAATCAAGATTACTTCTTTAATTGTTGATTAAATTTTAACTAACCATTGTGAAACCAGACATTAAATAAAGATAATTTTAAATAATTACATAAATTAGATAATTAAATAAAACGTTAAGTAATTAACGTTTCCAAAAATGCTTTTATTATAAAAGCGGTGCCAGTGGTAAGCGGTTGCCTTCTTCAGCAAAATTCCTAGGGTGGTAAAATCATCAAAAAAATTTAAAATTTTTTAAAAATGACAAAATGTTATTTTCTCTAAACGTCAAAAATAAAATTGCATTTATGTCGTTCGATTATCGAATTTCAAATTTCACTTATGATGGTAATTGGTTTGCAGTAGTGGTAAAGTTGATTATGTAAAACTCAAGTTCGTCATTTACTCGGGAGGGGGGGGGGAAGTAGCAGCGGAAAATCCTCAATTTTGCTTGTAGAACGGGCCCTGTCTACTACTGAGATCGAGACCGAGATTCTCTCATCTATGACCCATAAAAAAAAAGAAAGCACACTATTAGTTAGCACTGCCATCACCCAGACCCACCAGTTGATCAGCAACTACTGCTGTATGCATTACTGATTGCACAACGAGAATATTTTTGGCTGTCAAATTTCAAAGTCCATTATTTATCGCAATAAATCGCAACGTAATTTCTCAGAAATCGCCCAAATTGCAGTTTGAGACTTTTGAAAAAACTTAAGCGCAAAATATCTCCAAAAGTCGCCCAATATGGCAACATCGGTGGCTTTACGCGAAGCATTTGGCGGCGCAGCCGCCATAATTTTTTTTATCTGGCGTTCGCAAAATGTCGTTGAAAGTTTAAGAATTAATTGATTGATTTGATGGTTCAGTTTTTATCCTTGACTGGATAGGAGGTTTCTGCTGGCATCAAATCCGATGCGATGTTAGTAATTTTGTTTATTAGCCCCTCGTTTACATTTGCATCCCGGAAGGTAGCCACGATGGCTTGCAAAAGCATTCTTGGTTCTGTTACTTGGCTCCGCTTATATGTTAAGACTGACCAGAGATGCAAGTACCGATAGCAGAATGAGCAAAAATTTGTATTTTCCTGAACTTTAAAATCGATTTATAGAGTAATTATTGAAAATATGGAATTTGTCTCATTTTAACGTTTTCTAACAAATTTTTAAAAAATGTAAAATTTCCATAGACAAAAAGTTCGGGAAAACATACTGTAAACCGTCACTTGGTCTACCTGAAAGTCGAAGATCTTCGAAGAACGTCAAAGATCTTTGTGCTTGCACAACAACTAAACTCAGTAAACCGCTTATGAATCGTTTTAATCAATGATGCAGAATTTTGGAATTATTTATCTAGATTAAACACGCAAAACTCCCTTTTTCCATTCTTACACAAAAATTACATAGTAGCTACCACTGTAGAACTAATTGACATATCTGTCTGTAATTATAAAAGTCTAAGCAGAAATCCGCTCCTTTTAAAATCAACTGTATTTGACATAGACCCATAAATATTGGATGTTTTTAATGCCTCCCGAACAAAAATTCTGGCTGGGTGATACAAGATACTCCTCACAATCTCAGGTCTGTCGCAGTTTTTCATTCCCATTTTACACTAATTCAAAGAAAATGTTGTTCTAGAAAGTTTTAAATAGTTTTCGAGATGGGGACGGGGTACTAAATACCCCATAATTACATTAAATTTCTAAAATAAAAATTTGTAAACTTATAAATAGCCCTCAGTATCAAGTGATCATTACAAGAACTTTCGCATAGTTCTGAAAAATAGAAGTATTCCAAAACATGTACAAGTAATTTGGAGGAATCTGTCAACAAGGTAGAAACCAGATTGCCTCGGGGTGTGAAATACCTTCCAGTCATCATTCCCAAGAAAACTAAAATGGTAGGTATCATAAAACTTTGTATAATTTCTAAACATTCAATGTTCTTCCTCCCGGCACTAATGTATTGGGAACCATACTCCAGACAGTTCCACGTCAAAAATCCAAAACCATAAATACCGAAAACAAAAACACCGAAGTCAAAATGCCGTAAACAAAAACACCGAAGTCAAAATTCCGAAACACCGAAAACAGGAACTCAAAAGTCAAAATGCCGTAAACAAAAATACCGAAGTCAAAATCCCGAAAATAAAAACACCGAAAACTAAAACTCCAAAGAGTCAAAATGCCGTAAACAAAAACACAGAAGTCTAAATGACAAAAATAAAAACACCGAAAACAAGAACATCAAAACAGCAAAGTCAAAATGCCGAAAAAAAACACCGAAAAACAAATCAGACGAATCGAGTGAGTGGAGTGATCCACCTCGAAAAATGGATAGCAAGGACTTCCAGTTGAAGTAGGCTTTCTTTTTGTTAGATTTTTGCCCAAGTTCTTGAACTGCCTCCGTATGATAAGTAAAAAATCCCGAATATTTATGCTGAAAACCTATCGATTGACCCATGTATTGTAAAAATATTATGTTTGAAAAAAACATAAGAGTTCTGTTGATATATAAAACCGGATTTTATTACTTTTCGGATTTAAATAAATCCCGTAAGCCAAAACTATTGAAATCTAATTTTAACTTGAAATGTGAAATCCCTTCACTGCAGCTTATAATTTTGAATTTTGTATTTACAAATCACATTTTCATCTGTTTCATCCACTGTATTTGATAGAAGTAATTAGTTAAGTTTGAACTTGATTGAAGTGAACTTCTATAATTGATATAGGTACGCAACAGGTAATGTTAATTACATACTTGGATGCGGGGCAGGAGATTAGCAAAAGTGCGTTTGATGATATAGTTCAGTTGAGACTACAAATTAATGGTGGTCTCGCAATAAAGTACATTAAAATCTATGTACCTACAGAATAAACAATTATCGTTTATGCAAACACAAAAATTTGAGAGTACCTATGGGAATCCCCGAACCCTAGTTTTAAATAATGCCCAGCATAGTGCTGAAAATTTAATAAAGGAAATTTTAAAAACTTGTTGATTGCTTTGATCTAATCTGTAATTTTCCACCCTTGTAATTCCATTAAACCCTATAGTCTAAGATCCCACCGCGTGATTACTACGTCCATCTGTTTTTTAATCAAAACACAATTTTTTTAATTAATTATTACTAGAGGAATACGATTTTGTCGGGTTGCCTATCAAAATATGGCCGCAAGTAGGGTTTTTTAACTGTTAAAGATATACAAGAGCAAGAGAGTTGGCCCGTTGTAACTTCAAACATTCATAACGTATTTCAATAAATTATATATCAAATTAAAGATAATTTTTATCTCTACGTGATTTTCTAGGGTTGCCTACGCACAGGTGGCCGCAAGTAGGGTTTTTTAATTGTTAAAGATATACAAGAGCAAGAGAGAGTTGGCCCGTTGTAACTTCAAACATTCATAACGTATTTCAATAAATTATATATCAAATTAAAGATAATTTTATCTCTACGTGATTTTCTAGGGTTGCCTACGCACAGGTGGCCGCAAGTAGGGTTTTTAATTGTTAAAGATATACAAGAGCAAGAGAGTTGGCCCGTTGTAACTTCAAACATTCATAACGTATTTCAATAAATTATATATCAAATTAAAGATAATTTTTATCTCTACGTGATTTTCTAGGGTTGCCTACGCACAGGTGGCCGCAAGTAGAGTTTTTTCACTGTTAAGGGGTTACATCATTCATTAACGCGAAAAAATTAGGCTTTTTTTGAAAATTTTTATCTACATAACCAATATAGGAATCAAGTATAGTTTTTAGGGTTTATTGTAGATATTTAAAGGTATGCAAGAATATTTTTTATTTTGATTTTTACATTAAAATGGCATTGTAGTAGTGAATCAAGTGAGACTTGATTTTTATCTAAAAGAAAAACGGTGTGCAGGGTAGCAATGTCTAGACAGCAGCTACAACATTACAACAAATTTTTTCTTATTTGATATGAGTTTTTCTTTGGAAGTACCTGTGATTATTATAAAATATTAATTTTTACAAATTTGGCATACATTTAAACTTTTTTTACGAAATTTTTTACGAAAAAATCGATTTTAAATTGTTTAGAGAAAATGTTATTATTTATTAATCGCAAAAATCGTTGGTACTTCCATAAATTATATATTTAAGAAGCTACAGTTAAATGTTTAAGGTAATCGGATAAAAATTGCTCAAGTTATGTTGCACACCGTTTAAAAAACGTAGTTTTGAGAAAAACGCGTTTCAAGTTTTGTAAATGAAAAGTTGAATATTGCATCGGCTTGCTGATTTTTTTACATTTATTCCACTATCCCAGCACCGTATAGCTCCATTTCTAGGTTTAAATTTTGCTCTTTAGCATCCTTTCTAAACGACGTTAAATCCTTCCTCGAATCTTGTACTGACTTAAAATTATCAGTTTGACTAGATGATTTCAGACCGCTGGGAGAGACTTCTAAAAATGAGCTGTAAATATTTAACAAAATTTTTTCACTTCTGAATTTGATGGAATATCATTTCTAGATAGTTTATACATGTTTTCATCCAATAAAAAAAACCCGAAAATTCAGCAGGTTTTTGCGTCATTATCTAATCCAAATGACATTTTTGATGATAACAGAATTGAAGTAGTCCAGGAATTTACTTCTCTTATATATGGAATAAGAAATTGTCAAAGTGTAAATATTGCAAGATATCTGATTTTCAATAACATGTATGCGACGACAAAAACCAACGAAAAATGTGAAAGGTTTTGACTCGACCAACATTCCACCACGTTGGAAATCCTTAAAACAAAAATTGTTGCGGTCGATATTTATTAATTCAATGTGGCAAAATGCCACCGAGCCGAATTGCATAAAGTTCAGCGCTGAAAACAGCGGTTGGTTTTTAGATAATTATCTAAAACCTACATGGTTTGTTGGAAACTCTTCACCACTGCAAGCCAAAGACGTGATTTGCGAATCTATTAAGGAATCTTCTGAGAATGATGATTCGGATATTTGTAGCTACGAGATGACAGCTCCGATGACTCAATAAACGACTAAATGAAACGATATTGTAATATAACTTTTAAAATTGTTAAATAATTTTTTGATGTTTTATTTAATTTTTTAGAATAAAAAAACCTTTCTCGCTCTTATATATCTGTAACAGTTAACAATCTTTACTTGCGGTCACCTGTGCGTAGGCAACCCTAGGTCATCGCGTAGAGATAAAAATTATCTTTAATTTGATATATAATTTATTGAAATACGTTATGAATGTTTGAAGTTACAACGGGCCAACTCTCTCTTGCTCTTGTATATCTTTAACAGTTAAAAAACCCTACTTGCGGCCACCTGTGCGTAGGCAACCCTAGAAAATCACGTAGAGATAAAAATTATCTTTAATTTGATATATAATTTATTGAAATACGTTATGAATGTTTGAAGTTACAACGGGCCAACTCTCTCTTGCTCTTGTATATCTTTAACAGTTAAAAAACCCTACTTGCGGCCACCTGTGCGTAGGCAACCCTAGAAAATCACGTAGAGATAAAATTATCTTTAATTTGATATATAATTTATTGAAATACGTTATGAATGTTTGAAGTTACAACGGGCCAACTCTCTCTTGCTCTTGTATATCTTTAACAGTTAAAAACCCTACTTGCGGCCACCTGTGCGTAGGCAACCCTAGAAAATCACGTAGAGATAAAATTATCTTTAATTTGATATATAATTTATTGAAATACGTTATGAATGTTTGAAGTTACAACGGGCCAACTCTCTCTTGCTCTTGTATATCTTTAACAGTTAAAAACCCTACTTGCGGCCACCTGTGCGTAGGCAACCCTAGAAAATCACGTAGAGATAAAATTATCTTTAATTTGATATATAATTTATTGAAATACGTTATGAATGTTTGAAGTTACAACGGGCCAACTCTCTCTTGCTCTTGTATATCTTTAACAGTTAAAAACCCTACTTGCGGCCACCTGTGCGTAGGCAACCCTAGAAAATCACGTAGAGATAAAATTATCTTTAATTTGATATATAATTTATTGAAATACGTTATGAATGTTTGAAGTTACAACGGGCCAACTCTCTCTTGCTCTTGTATATCTTTAACAGTTAAAAACCCTACTTGCGGCCACCTGTGCGTAGGCAACCCTAGAAAATCACGTAGAGATAAAAATTATCTTTAATTTGATATATAATTTATTGAAATACGTTATGAATGTTTGAAGTTACAACGGGCCAACTCTCTCTTGCTCTTGTATATCTTTAACAGTTAAAAAACCCTACTTGCGGCCACCTGTGCGTAGGCAACCCTAGAAAATCACGTAGAGATAAAATTATCTTTAATTTGATATATAATTTATTGAAATACGTTATGAATGTTTGAAGTTACAACGGGCCAACTCTCTCTTGCTCTTGTATATCTTTAACAGTTAAAAACCCTACTTGCGGCCACCTGTGCGTAGGCAACCCTAGAAAATCACGTAGAGATAAAATTATCTTTAATTTGATATATAATTTATTGAAATACGTTATGAATGTTTGAAGTTACAACGGGCCAACTCTCTCTTGCTCTTGTATATCTTTAACAGTTAAAAACCCTACTTGCGGCCACCTGTGCGTAGGCAACCCTAGAAAATCACGTAGAGATAAAAAATTTTCTTTAATTTGATATATAATTTATTGAAATACGTTATGAATGTTTGAAGTTACAACGGGCCAACTCTCTCTTGCTCTTGTATATCTTTAACAGTTAAAAACCCTACTTGCGGCCACCTGTGCGTAGGCAACCCTAGAAAATCACGTAGAGATAAAAAATTTTCTTTAATTTGATATATAATTTATTGAAATACGTTATGAATGTTTGAAGTTACAACGGGCCAACTCTCTCTTGCTCTTGTATATCTTTAACAGTTAAAAACCCTACTTGCGGCCACCTGTGCGTAGGCAACCCTAGAAAATCACGTAGAGATAAAATTATCTTTAATTTGATATATAATTTATTGAAATACGTTATGAATGTTTGAAGTTACAACGGGCCAACTCTCTTGCTCTTGTATATCTTTAACAGTTAAAAACCCTACTTGCGGCCACCTGTGCGTAGGCAACCCTAGAAAATCACGTAGAGATAAAATTATCTTTAATTTGATATATAATTTATTGAAATACGTTATGAATGTTTGAAGTTACAACGGGCCAACTCTCTCTTGCTCTTGTATATCTTTAACAGTTAAAAACCCTACTTGCGGCCACCTGTGCGTAGGCAACCCTAGAAAATCACGTAGAGATAAAATTATCTTTAATTTGATATATAATTTATTGAAATACGTTATGAATGTTTGAAGTTACAACGGGCCAACTCTCTCTTGCTCTTGTATATCTTTAACAGTTAAAAACCCTACTTGCGGCCACCTGTGCGTAGGCAACCCTAGAAAATCACGTAGAGATAAAATTATCTTTAATTTGATATATAATTTATTGAAATACGTTATGAATGTTTGAAGTTACAACGGGCCAATCTCTCTTGCTCTTGTATATCTTTAACAGTTAAAAACCCTACTTGCGGCCACCTGTGCGTAGGCAACCCTAGAAAATCACGTAGAGATAAAAATTATCTTTAATTTGATATATAATTTATTGAAATACGTTATGAATGTTTGAAGTTACAACGGGCCAACCCCTCTTGCTCTTGTATATCTTTAACAGTTAAAAACCCTACTTGCGGCCACCTTTGTAGGCAACCCTAGAAAATCATCTCTAGAATAAAATTAAAAATTTTTTTGATTATATAATCTTAAAATTTAGGATCTCGTTATAGATGTTTGAATTACTGACGCGCCAACTTCTCTCTAGCCTTTTTTGTATATCTTTAACAGCTAAAAAACCCTATTGCGACCCCTTTTGATAGGCAACCCTAGAAAATCATTCCGATAAAAATTAATTAAAATTGATTTTGATTTAAATACGTTATGAAGTAATTACAACGGGCCTACTCTCTTGGTTGATATATTCACTGAAACCCACTTTGCGCCATCTTGTAGGCAACCCAAGAAATTACTTAGACTAAAAAATCTTTTAACAAAAACAAATTTTTGGAAATACGTTATGAATGTTTGAAGTTACAACGGGCCAACTCTCTCTTGCTCTTGTATATCTTTAACAGTTAAAAAACCCTACTTGCGGCCATATTTTGATAGGCAACCCGAGAAAATCGTATTCCTCTATTAATAATTAATTAAAAAAATTGTGTTTTGATTAAAAAACAGATGGACGTAGTAATCATGCAGTGGGATCTCGTACTACTAGTTGGTTGACATAATCACTGGCGCCCCATCATTTAACTTATCTCATTTTCTCGCAAGCCTTTACTTCGACCCATGCATGAAAACTCTTTCAATGAATAGCCAAAAGAACAATATTTTTTTGCGACACAATGACATCGTCGGTCGAATGAATTTCTATCCTTTCCAATCGTGAAGGATTTTAGTTCAATAACATTCCAACCAGCACACGTATTTATTTAAAATTTCAATTTATGGTTGATAATTAGTACTACATTTATTTCGTTTATATTAATTAACATTTTTTCGGCATGATCAGAATAACAGGCAAAATATCGCATAAAATTATGAGCTTTATAATCGAAAATCCCGATTAATATTTTCGTTAATTACAATTTTATCTATATTTCGATTTAACGAATTATTCATTTAACACAAATAAGCTAATTAAAATTATTCATAACTAAATAAGCAAATTAATAACACTAAAAGATTCACAATTTCAAAATTTTAATTAAGTACCGAATTTAATTAAATGTAAATTAAGAAAAATTAAATTTTACATTTTAAGTGAACCAATCTCTTCTTGCTGATGATGAAAAAAAAACACGATACAGGTAATTTCAAGTCAAAGGTTAATTCACGTTTCGATTGTATACTTGAATCGTTCCCGAGGAAACTATAATTATTAAGTTTCTTCGAATAATTGATTATTTAAATTTAACGTTTAATTGTGAATAGTTTGGCAAAATCTGTAATGTTTCAGGGAAAGCGTGACTTTAATTTCTAATAATGATTCGTCTAAAATTGCACACAGAAAATTTTAAACACTACAGGGTGTCCCATCAGCATTTTTACAAACGGCGCGCTATAATATGGGAAAACCGGAACGTCATGTGGGGGTATAAAAATTGATTTTCAATTACTATAAGTAAGTGAAATTTATAGATTCTCCCTAACGAATCTAATATTAAAGTAATTTTTTAAAAGCGCCCACCTAACATTTAATCCAAATAAGTGAATTTCGTAGGTATAAATTAAAAATTGAGTTTTTATGTGCCCCCATTGTTGTAGGTTAAAACGCATATGTAATCGATTAAACTTAGTATTCGTAATGTGCCACATTATATTTACACAATATTATATTTTCACACGAAAAATAAAGCTTCTGTAAGTTACTAAATAATGATTTTAGAACACGCGATTGTTTGAACATTAAAATGTAAAATAAAAAACGTTGACTAACTTGGTGCACCAAATTTGCACAATTTTAATTAAAATTAAATTACAAAAATATGCGGCCGTTGGAATTATTGTCATTGCAAGCCCACGAAACTTTCGTTATTTAAGATTATGGTGCCAAGTAAAATCGAAATTTTACAAGGTCGCATTTCATTGGCTTCTCTTAATTTCTGAAATACTCCCAATGCACCAGGATTGAATTATAATTAAGAGTGATATTTTAGCGAAAGGTTGCAGTAAATTACAAAATGTACTTTAGATAAAGCATCCATTACAAACGAAAATAACGGTGAGATAAGGTGGTCATTTGTGCATGACAATTTTTTGTCAACTGCCAGATGTAAAATTAAAAATTGTTGGAAAATGTATAACAGCTTTCCTTGCAAAATAAAGTACCTACACAATTTACATAATAAAATGTAATTTATTTCTTGAGAATTTTTAGAAAGAGAATGCAGCTGTAATATCAGCAAATCGAACAAAACACGAAGAGTTTTCCTCTTTGTGCAATGCAACTATCGATTGGAACAACAAAGGCTTCTACTCGGATTACTTAATTTGGATTATCTAAGTTGCATTCAGAACCGGACTGTTATTAAAATTTAACCTAGATTACTTCGACAACCCCAAAAATTGTACCTAACGTTTAGCTGAACGAATTGGTTTTTCCTATTATACCAAGTTCAAGTTTATTAACTTAAATCTATTTCAACGGGGCAAACTTTAACCCACGTTTCGGGGCGAGGGGGGGAGGCAGTCTAAATTAGTTCACTGCCCTTAGTATATTATACAAAATAATGATAAATATTAGTAAATCCTGGTTGGCTAAGAGCCAATGCCTTGGCCTAAAATAAACATTAATTATACTTTAATGTGATTAGTAAATTTTACTACAGGTACATGACTCGTACATGCAGAATTTTAATAGCATTATTCGATGCAGATGTATAACCAATCCGCCCCTGGCTATACTCCAGGCACAAACTTCAATGACAAATATCAAAAGTAAGAAAGGTGCAAAAACATTAATAACTCAAAATAAAATTTGCAAATACAGAAATTAAAATCGAAATCAAATTAATAAATAAAACGAAATGAACGAGAACAACTTAAAATTTTAATAATTCATATATTTTACTATCTTCGAATTTTTACATAAAAATTAATGCGAAAGTTAACAAATCGCAGTAATAAATTATTTATTGGTAAAATTTTTTAATTTCTATGATAAAAATTACATTATTAATTTCAGTATATAGCCGAGTCGGCAATAAGTACGAATCTTAATTTCTTACAACTTCTATCAGTGCCGTATCCAGTTTTTTTAAGTTTTGTAAAGATTTCCTTGAGAAGATAATACCTATTATATGTATAAAATTTCCCAATACTCTATGAGCCTGTCCTCCAGCCAGATGAAATCGATGCAAAATTGAAATTTTAGGCCCACCCATGGCCGAGGGTATTCTAACCCCTCTCACAGACCTCACGATCTGTAAACTGCGTACTTTCTCTAATTATTTAATTCAAACGCTTTTCTGCACCATAGCATTGGCCAAGCAAATCTTCAATTCAGATCGGATAATAACACACTACGAAGACCAGAAGTCTGAGGATATGGGCATGAAACACTCTCATGCCCGATTTCTTCACTCATTCTTTAGTCAATTTCAAATTGACAAAATAACCAATCAGATGACTGATTTATTTGTTTTGTTGTCGTCTGATAGGTTATTTTATCTTTTTAACCTGAAGTTCGCTAATCTGAAGATAACTATGAGTGAAGAAATCCAGCATCAGTGAATCAATTTGTAAAAAACTTTTGACAAAAATGTTTTGTTACTATTTTTATTTTTGCTTTTCTTTGGTTACGTCGTAACGCACCTATCAGGATACCTACGCTTGAGAATTCGAGGAGTGCAATGATTATCATTGAAAGTCGAAGGAATTTAACATTTATAACCATGTGTATGGTACAAATTGTTTGTTATTTTCTGAAGTCGCCATTTGACATTTTGATGATCGCTTCGTGTGGAACTTCAATTTTTTGAGCTCTTCTACGCAGGATACGAAGAAGTTTTATCTTATAATCGTACAACAGGAGTTCACCCTCTAATCATCTTACAATTAGTCCGAAATTTTCTTATACAGAAAATTTGTGTTGCCAAGCCAAAATGAAAGATTTTCTGCTCATCTAGAAGATTATGAAAATTATATACTATGTATTATTTAATTATCGTGAACCAGAAAGGTAGCTGTATAGCAGTCTAAGAACTACGGTCATTCGATTTCCACCTTGTTTTGTTATGGTTTACATTCTATGGATTTTTTTGATGAGTGATTGCAATGTGATTTTTTCCAAAACCACTTATCTTTTTATTTTAAAAATTAAATTTTATCAAGTCAGATGGTGAAGATCAGAACTTATTAGGAAACACATTTTGGAATTTTGAGAGATGAGAGCTTCTGCCAACATGTCATCGAATGCAATGTGTGATTATGGATACTCCTGTGGCGGCCAACGCCACAGCCTGTTTAAGAATAAATGTAGAGATCAGGGAGCTCTAAAGAACGTACACAAATTGATATGGTAACCAGTAACCATGAGGTTATTGTTTATTATATCAGACGGTACGAAAACAACGACATATCGAGTAGTGATTTGTAATCATATTTTGTTCGAAACCAAACCAGTTATTAATTTTGTAATTATAATATTTTAAATAAAACAAATAGTTATTTCCAACACCGTCGTAACCTTCAAATATTAACGTGAGAGGATATACATACCCATCCTCCACAATTGGTGACCCTGACGTGATTTTGGTTTATTAGTCGACCTACAACACAAACGCTTAATAGATAACTTAACCCATTTATCTATACCAGGCCAAATTTTCAAAATTCAAGATAAATCTCTCACATTAACAACAATTTCTCCTGATCATTTACAAGCTCCAATTTTAAATTATTACAACAATTTCCAGAATTAACACAACCTGCATTTTTTAAAACTACACCAAAACACAACGTGTGTCATACCTTGCACGTTACTGGACCTCCGGTATTTTCCAAACCCAGACGTTTGGACTCTGAAAAATTAAAATGCGCTAAGAAAGAGTTTGAATACATGCTAGCTCAAGGCATATGTAGACCTTCATCTTCAGAATGGTCATCTCCACTTCATATGGTGTTGAAGAAGGATAAATCTTGGAGGCCCTGTGGCGATTACCGCAAGTTAAACGCAATCACAGTCCCCGATCGTTATCCTATTCCTAACATCCATGATGCAACGCAAAATTTACAGGGTAAAACTATTTTTACCACCTTAGATCTAGTCAGAGCATACCATCAGATCCCCATGAACCCAGACGACATCAGCAAGACAGCGATAACAACCCCATTTGGTTTATTTGAGTTTCCAACAATGACCTTTGGACTCCGGAACGCTGCTCAGTCGTTTCAACGTTTTATTAACACCGTCTTAGGCAAATTTGACTTTTGTTTCATTTACATCGACGATATTTTAATTTCATCACATAATTTAGAAGAGCATTTACAGCATTTAGAATTAGTTTTTACTCGTTTACGTGAATTCGGTTTAGTATTAAACGTAGACAAATCTACTTTTGCACAATCTTCAGTGGAATTTTTAGGCCATTTAATTTCAGAAAAAGGTATTCAAGCTTTACCATCTAAAACAAAGCAAATTTTAGAATTTCCGCGGCCTGAAACCGTACTTCAATTGCGTCGTTTCTTAGGCATGTTAAACTTTATCACAGATTTCTTCCCAACATAGCTTCCATTCAGGCACCTTTACACCAAGTGCATCATGGAAATAAAAAAAAGGACAAATCCGTCATTTCTTGGGATAACAATTTAATAAAAGCATTCGAATCCTGCAAACACGCGCTAGCTGAAGCGATCATTTTAGTTCACCCATCAAATGATTTACCACTATCATTGATGGTTGACGCTTCTAGCACAGCTGTAGGTGCTGTTCTACAACAATTAAATAATTCAATTTGGCAACCATTGCATTTCTTTTCTAAAAAACTATCTCCCGCCCAAATGAAGTACAGCACATATGACAGAGAACTATTAGGAATTTATTTAGCTATAAAGCACCATCGTCATTTCTTAGAAGGAAGAATTTTACTATTTTTACTGACCACAAACCGTTGATATTTGCTTTCAATCAAAAGTCAGATAATCTGTCACCACGACAATCAAGACAATTTGATTTTATTAGTCAATTCACAACGGACATCGACACATTTCAGGTCCAGAAAATATTGTCGCGGATACTTTTCACGAATCCAAACAATTTCTTTTCCTACAGCAATCGATTTTGAATCCATAGCTGTAGATCAATTGCAAGATCCTGACCTCAAAATTTTACAAGCACTACCTAACATTAAACTTAAACTATTTCCAATTTTCGGCACCGACAAGCAACTGTTTTGTGACACATCAACGGACATTTGCAGACCTTTCATTCCACGCCCTTGGCGGAAAGAAATCTTCAACGTAACTCACAACTTGTCACATCCGGGAATAAGATCAACTGTTAACTTAATGCGCAAAATTATATTTGGCCAGCAATTAACAAGGATTGCTCATTATGGGCTAAAACCTGTATACACTGCCAAAATCAAAAAATTTCGAAGCATGTTCGAACACCATTGCAACCATTTTGCCCCCATCCGAACGCTTCACACATGTGCACATAGATTTAGTTGGTCCACTTCCATCTTGTCAAGGTTTTAATTATGCCTTAACTTGCATCGACCGATATACAAGATGGATGGAAGTCATTCCGATACCAGATGCCACTGCCGAAACTGTTGCAACAACTTTCCTTTCTTGTTGGATAGCAAGATTTGGCATTCCTCTTAAGATCACAACAGATCAAGGCAGACAATTTGAATCTGCACTGTTCCAACAATTTTCAATTTTATTAGGTATTAAGCACAGCCGGACAACCCCATATCACCCTGCATGCAACGGAATGATCGAACGATTACATCGATCGTTAAAAAATGCAATCAATTGCTATCAGAGTAGCAATTGGGTCTCCGTGTTGCCTCTAATTTTATTAGGTTTTAGAACTGTTTTTAAAGACGATTTGAAATGCACCATTTCGCAGTTAGTTTATGGCACAACAATCCGAGTACCAGCAGATTTTTTTATTGAGAATAAAAACTCTGCTAACACTCACGATTTTGTACAAGCCCTTCAACTATTCTTTGAAAATATTCGCCCGGTTCAACCACAAAACCGCGAAAACCGTTCCATTTTTATTTTTAAAGATCTTCAATCTTGTTCTCACGTGTTTATCAGAGACGACTCTGTGAAAAGTTCTTTGAAACCAGCCTATTTAGGACCCTTTTCAGTGGTCACAAGAAATGATAAATATTTTGTTTTGTTAATAAAAAACAAAGAAAAATCAATTTCAATCGACCGCTTAAAACCAGCCTACGTTTCTTGCTAACTTTTTCATTTTCATTTTCATTTAAACCATTTCAACTCTTAGATTTTAAACTTAATTTTTAAAAATCTAAAAGTTTAAATTTTAAATTTCTCCCAACACCTTACTCACCACTCTTTAGCTTTCCTTTAATTTCGAATTTATTCTCTTCATTTTCTGCTTTCCTTACCACGCTTTTACCGAAAGGGGGAGTAGTGTGGCGGCCAACGCCACAGCCTGTTTAAGAATAAATGTAGAGATCAGGGAGCTCTAAAGAAGGTACACAAATTGATATGGTAACCAGTAACCATGAGGTTATTGTTTATTATATCAGACGGTACGAAAACAACGACATATCGAGTAGTGATTTGTAATCATATTTTGTTCGAAACAAACCAGTTATTAATTTTGTAATATAATATTTTAAATAAAGCAATTAGTTATTTCCAACACCGTCGTAACCTTCAAATATTAACGTGAGAGGATATACATACCCATCCTCCACACTCCCATCATTTGGATCCTTGATGTGCTGTAATGGGGTGTTGTGTGGTGCGCTGCTTGCTTTTTTATTCTTGTTGATTGTTACCACCTAGAGGACTGGAGTTTTCGAATGGCTTTTGGCTTAATTCCAATATTTGACGAAATGATTTATTTTGGGGTTTTGTTTATGCTACTCAAAAATTAGCTTTACAATCATGTTTATTTCTGATAAGGCCAATTACGGGTTTTTTACTTGTTTAGTGAAAATTTTCGTTCATTCTATCTAGCGCGCCAAAAGGAAAATAGAATAGAAAAAAATAGAATGGAGAAAAATAGGTGGAAAAATAGAAAAAATAGGTTAACCAAGATTATCCAATAGCGGCTAAGAACGACAAAAAAAAGCGTTGGAAGACCACAGATGAGATGGAGAGACAACGTAGAAAAGACGGCAGGTAGAGAAGGGCTACAGGCGACCTAAGATTGAGAAAAGTGGAGAAAATTGGGAGAGGTCTACGTCCAGGAATGGACAAATACAGGTTGATGAAGATATACTCAGCGATGACTAGCCCGTATAATCAATGAAACTGGAATACCAAATTTTGAATGGAATCCAATAATGAAGAAAGATTAGTATGGGAGATTCGTGTATACGAATGTTGTGGGAAAACTGGGTGAGTTTAAAAAAACCATTTGGTAAAAACAATAATGAAATCCTGTAAGGCGTTTGATATTCAGTTTTCAATAAAGATCAATAATTGTCACCGGGGCCAGTTGTCCTAGGGCCAATACAAAGGTCAATAATTGTCCGAAACCAATAGTCTCGAAGATCAATTGAGACCAATAGTCGGCAGGACCAACTGTCCGGAAATGACTAAGAGGTGTTCAGTACCCCGCAGTCAAAATTTTTATTCGATGGAGTAAATAGGAACTTCTTCCCCTGGGAGAGAAGAAAAAAGTTCTTCGCTTGATCAGATGATACTGAGGGGTATAAACCTGCAGATTTTCTTTTTGTAATTTGGGTACGGTTACTTCTCCCCTTGCAACTCTAAAACTATTTTTTAAACTGTATTTTCTTCAAATGAATCCAAAGTCTTTTTCTTCCTGTTACCCTATTTTATTGTTAATGCTGGCAATTCATTAACGGACTACCGCCTTTACGTACGCGAAAATAGATCAGCACAGTCTGCCATTGGTCACGTTAGCCTGTTAATAACATAACACTGGGTACTTTATAGAATGGATCAACGAAAAACAATCCAAAGAAAAACAAATTATTTAACGATTTCTTAAAAAGCACATCGTTTTTTTGGGCAATAGTTTACGTAACAAGTTAGAAAATGAAAGGTTTACTGGACGAATAGATTCGTACCGTGAAACGGGATAAATGGGAACACTTTTCAACTTTTAACGTAATAATCGGGTGTAAAAAGATCGTTTAACTACATATTTTTCACTTTAAAACTTGGGTCTAACCTGGTTCTTTAAGGATCAACGCCAAAAATTTTGAAAAAACATGGCGGCAAGAGTCGACTAACCCTGACTCGAAAGTACAATTTTTCCTATAAAAAATAGCTTTGTCAAATGAAAGTGTACATTAATACAATAATTTAAAGTGAGGATGAACTTGATAGGTTCTATATTAAGCCAAAATTTTATTTTTTCGTGAATTTTGCGAATTTATCATAAGAAACACGTGAAAGACAATTATTGCGCAATATTTCGTAATAATTTAATTTATTCTGCTGCCAATCTTTGCGTCTTGGGTGGGTTCTCCCATTCATCGCCCGGCAAGATGCCAATCGTTAACAAGCATTCGTCGCGTCAAGGATTCATAATTTCGAGTAGGATCACATCTCAGGGATATTTTTTATATTGGGCGCCGCCGCAGGCGGCGTCAATCTTCACTACATAAAATTTAAATATAAATTCCGCTAAAATATAATTTTTGATGGACGAGGCTAATGGTGAAGATGCGAACAAAAAGCATAACGAGGGCACCAATAAAATCGTATTCCTTTAATGGGTTTTATTCCAAAACTTGTGGTCCAACCGGAAAAAACTGGTGAAAACCGCAATCAGGGTTGATCGACTCTCGCCAACATTTATTGCATTTATTTCGATTTTTTTTCATGGTGTTCCAATGTATTTGTTGAATAGATCAAGTAATGATGAATTGGGGTGAATAAGAACATAAACGGGCAGTGTTGCCAACCGCGCAAAACATATTTTCTGAGATTCCTAACACGTTGGCCAAATTTAAAAAATATAATTAATAAAACTGCTTTATTTATAAAAAGAGTAATTTTCTTTGAAATTTCATGAAGTTTCGTTTCGATTTACTCCACTGTTCCCATTCTCCCCGTTTTACGGTGCGTAAAATTTTACCTAATAACGTGAGAAAAGCAATCAAAAATTGTCAGAAAACTCGAAAATAAAAACGTGTTGCAACCAGGCCCGGATTGGTAAGAGTTTGGTTATCAGATACTCTTTTAAGTGGGATTAACCAAGTACCTAATTTAAAAAAAAATAAATGAGCAAAAAGAAGAAAATACAAAAAAATTCGAATTAATTCTTGCAAAACCTTTCGGTAACTTTTGAACTGCAATAAAACAAGTAGCAAATTTCTGAACATTTTTGAGAAAAAATGAAAATAAAAGTTCAAAAAGTGACACATTTTGAATCCACTTGGCGACGTTTGCGACAGTCCCACGTACGTTTTTCTACTTCCACGCATCATAAATACCTAATAATAAAAAGGGCAGCTAAATGTTAACGATTTAAAAAAAATGTAATAAAGTGAAGTTTTTTGAAAAACTCGGTAGCGATTTTTTAGCCCCTTCAGTTAATTTTGAGTTCTAAGTTAAGAACTTCAAATCTTAAAAGTACTAACTTCCAATTCAGTTTTAATTAGGAACTTGCAATTTTGAATTTATAGTTAAGAACTTCAGATCTTCAAATTCCTAACTTCAAATTCAGATTTAATTAAGAATTAATTAATTAGTCTAAGACATTTTCATTCATTTAGGGATAGTTTAACTGATGAGTCTTTGATAAAACGAAACAACATTGTACAACGGTGTCTTAGACTAGAAATTGTAAGTTGGAAAATTTTAAAATTTCACTTGGCTTGTAAAAATTTAAAAAAATTGTATTCGACAAAAAAAAGGTAAGTTGATTTCGTATTTTTCTTTAACAATCTGAGTTTGAGGAGATCAATTCTACGTTTATCGTAGATAAGATCAAAACCGCGGTCATCCAGTGGGATATTTGTAAAAATTATAATTTTTTGTTTGCTATTTTTTCATTCGACGATGTTGCTGAATGCGGTGTTGTGAAAAGATATCTACTTGGTAGATTACACTGGCATACGTACCATCTCGATAATTATAATTCTTTTTCAATTTATAATAAATTAAGATCGACTATGGCTGTAATTTTGCATTTAAAAAAAATCGTATTTTAATATTTTTTTGAATTTCTTCAAATGCTGTTGAAAAAATATTCCTTTCTGTGGAAAATAACGCTAAATTCTTACGATAGCCTAATTGTATGACAAAAAAATTGAACCCAAAATAAAAATAAAATCATGTACTTTGTAAAAAAAATTGAATAATAAAACAGAAATATCATTTTCACACTAATTAGTACTTAATTTATAAAAAAATTTGTTATGAAACATTTGGTCCTCGAAAAATCACTGACCGACCGAGCATGTACTCCTTTACCCGTTGGCCCAGTCCGGACCTGGCTGTAAAGTACAAGAATGCAGTTCTCTCTGGATACATATTTATTTCTGTGTGTATAAAATAGAATACGAAATTGTATCGATTAATATTATACCCTAACTGTTTGTTTTTTGAAGCAACTTCCGAGACAACTCCGCTACGCTCCGATTTAAGAACACAAAAGTATTGGAAATTATAAATTTCATTTAATTTTAAAATGCCACATAATTATATACTACGTACATTATGTAGGTATATCATTACGTAAAAAAATAAAATCGGTGTTTTTCATCGGAAACTTATACCTAAGGTGACAGATTTCACAAATGCAACAGTTGCGGTAGAGTGACAATGATTTTCTAGGTCAAAAAAGTTTACAATTCTCTAGATGCCATGCATTTCACGATTTTCTTGTCTAATGAACACTTAAGGAACTTTTTCGTTAAATTATTCTAAACGACATTTTTTGTTTGACTAAAAAGTTACAAATAACTAGCAACAACTGCAATTTTAATGCAGTTGATCGAGGTGACATTATATTTATGATATTATTTTAATCCTTCGACCGCTTTTGGTACGTTATTGCGAAAATGTCTATCTGCTGGCATCGGGTACCTTTTTTTGGTATTTGTATCCGAAGATGAAATTTGGAAAACTTTCTCGTTGGTTCCTGATGTACAAAGAATTATGTAATATTAATGTTTTTTCGTTTTAGCAGTTTTTAAATATATATGGTCACAGTACGTATTTGGTATGCTATATGGTTTCTAATCATATACGATACATATTAATCCACATTCCTCACACAAAATAGCTTCCGATAACTACCTCAGTGACATAACTATGTCATATATGCAAACTTTCTTCTGCTTTAGAATTTTTTGGGCGTACTATCGACGATGATACAAATTTTAATAATTAAAACAAAATTGTCGAATTACGTAATCTAAAATCATTCGTCCTTCTAAATGATCTAAAAACTTCCAAATATTTGATTATATAATTTTTTTTGTCTTGAGCAAAAAGTTGAAATGTAACAGTTGGCGCTATGGCAAGATGGGTTAAATGCGAATTTCTAAGATTTATTTATCGTTGATTAATTTCAGGAAGGTTTAATAAGATACAAAAAAGAGTACCGTTTCCTGCACTTGCGTCTACACATTTAATTAAAATTTAATTAAAAATCCAATAAGAGCAATCAAATATTTGCAACTAAATCATATGAACGGTCAAAATAACGTGTCTGTCGGTTGTAACTAACTAAATTTCGAACTCGTGGAGCAGGTACCTAATCAATTTACATGTTGTGCAGTTAATATGTCAATAATGAAATTAAAATATAACTGTAGACATAAATAATAAATGTGTGACCTATATACGATAATTTATTAAATAATATCAAACTTGCATTGGGAAAATTTCTCCCTTCAGGAAATGATGTGAAGGGATGCATAAGGCGGCTGACAACTATGCACAACCGCAAAACTTATTCCACATAGGTAAATTATTAATTAAATTTAGTCGTCTTTGTTTTTGGTTCATAATGCAACTTCGAATAGGATGTTCGCCGACCGAATCGATACAGTAGGAAAACTGCTTCCTTGAAGATTTGCAGATTTTTGCAATAATTTTTCAAGAGGTCCTGCCGCGTCCAAGCTTGTCGTTGTTTATTTCGGCCTATTTTTGTTGTGCCTTCGCACTGTTTACGTATGCAGGAAAACGTGTTTAAGAATTTGCTCATCACAATGTGACGTTTAATTTCCCTCAGGAAGTGTATAAGGTTGTGAAAGTCAGGGCTGTTGTAATTGCATCAAAGTTTCCCTTTTTAAGTAAAAAAGGTTTGTTGAAACATAAGACTGCAGGTTGGGGAAAATGGAAATTAAATTTTTGTGTTTTACTTGTTGCATAAGAAATAAGGCAAAATTGAAACGTCTTGTCGTCGTGCAATAATAATACAAAATAAAACTTTTTAAAGTAAAATATACGACGAGTCGTCTTGTTTATAACTTTCCGGTTTAGCAAAGTCAACTTCTTTGTTACTGAAATCCACAATATGGCAACTTACGGTTATAGCCATTATAAAATCTTAATGTGCCAAGTACCGTTTCCTATAACAGCTAGATAAAAATTTTTAGCCAATTATAATTAAAATGGTAATATACTTTACATAATTATTGAGAGTCGACATCTAAATTTAAAAGCCAAAACATTTTCACACGATCAAAATTTGAGGCAACTAACATAAACCACCTTTACTTTTATGCAAATTGTTTTCACTAATTAAAACTATGTGTGTCATTTCGCTAATTATTAAACATCTCCAAAATATAATTTTTACTTTCTTAATTAAAAAACTAATAAAACACTGGTGAGAGCGAATCTCCTAACAACAAAAGTGCATTCGTAGTGTTTCACTCTCAATTTAATTTTCGAAATTTTTCAAATCGCCAAACGAACCCTTCCAAGTGTCGAACAAGAAGAAAAGCCTCCCAAGTGCCTTTGTCTTGGAGGCTAAATACCCCAATCAGATTAATTATAGTTATCTATTTTAATAAGTCCAAATAGGTAATTTATACAAATTAGTTTTATTTTCTGTATTTACCTTTCTCTTATTACACGGTAAGATTCGTCCTTTCTATCTCAAATTCACACCGAAACGCTGGAGCTTTGTTGCGGTTCAACAAAAAAGTTATCAATCGACACTGTATTTTGCATTTTTTTTTTTTCAAAATTTTGCACGAAAATTTTTAATTGGTCCACAATTAACCACTTTGGAGTTCACGAGAAATTTATCCGGGTCCACCCTTCGGTTTGTTGTTTTTTCACTGGAAGAGTAACTTTTTTTATTATTGTGTTGATGAACTTTTGATACACACGTTTGTTTAATTCGAATGTAACTAAAAGCGTGAAGCAAACGTTCTTTGTGCACGAACCAACTAGTCCGTGATACCTGGCCGCCGTTTCAGTTTGAGTAGCTCCACAGGTATCAACTCCCACTAAATACAACGCGCCGTCTCACTTTGAATTAATACCAATCAAAAGCTGCGTCTCTTTTTCCATCTTTAGTTACAAACATTTACTTGTATAATGCTGGATGAGCAAGAGTGCATAACGGTAAAAGTAAATATTATCCTTGCACGATATAAACAAAACATAAAACCGCCAGTATATCGTTTCAAGTTTTCATAAAATAAACACCATAATGTCGAAATGTTAAGCTTACGATACACATTTGCGATTTTTCCTCCCACAGAAATAGCATTCAAAACTTTTTTGGCATCAACACTTTCGGTCGACCCGACGATGATCCAACCTGCCCTCCTTCCTTCCTTCCTTCCTTGTATGTACATACTTGACGGTTTCTATATCCACTGCGTGTTTCCCCAACGCTGGTTAGCTTACCGTCTTGTTAACGTCATTAGTACACTTACTACATGTAAGGCAAGATTCAGGTGAATCGATAAATGTGAGAAATCGCTTACCCAGAGTAGTAACTACTTAAAACCATTTTAATTTTTAATGTACGAAGTAACTCGTTACTTTGAAAAAGCTTTCCATCATTATTTTTCCGTATAGGAAATCACGAGCTTTCAAAAGCTCACCGGTTATGAGTTAATATCCGTCATAAAATCACCAATCGTTGCATTTTGAAATGCGGAATGGAAAAGTTAAATTTTCAAGAATCCCCCCAAAGAATAAATCTCGCGTTGGTTTTCTATTGTTCCAACTTGCTCGTTCTTTTTCTAACCAACTCGCGTTGTGTTATAACCTATGTAGTACATAAATCATTTTTGAATTAGGTCGCGGTTCCACGCAAAAGTATCAGTTAGGTAGTAACTACATAAAGATGGCTGGCTTTCATTTAAAGAAATTACCACTCAAACTTGTTTTTCAGAGACTATTGTGGTTATGAACAAAATAAAAAGACATGCATTTGTTAATACGTGACATGGTTTTAACATTTCACAATGGAACTTTTAAAATTTTCCGGAATTGCTTTTCTTGATAACGGTTTGAAATTATGTCGTAAAGGATACCCATTTTATAATAAATAAATTAGTTTTATTGTTACAAATCAACAAATTTATAATTAACTATATATTTCGCATTAACATGTAATAGTAACATGCTACATGAAGTTGTCAGGTTGTCAAGAAAACGAAACACACTTTATCTCCAGATAAATTACAGCAATTCGCAATTACAAATTTGACGCATGCATGCAGATATTCTTAAGAAAAAACATAATTAGTTTATTCTAGAACTTTAAATATCTTTGGATAAGTTACAATAATTAATACGTTACTTATTTTTACTTTATCGTCAAGTATGTAATATGAACATGGGCGAGAGTTAAGAATCCCAAACTCCAAAATACACTTTTTCCCATTGAAATGGCTTTACCAAACGAAGAACAGCAAAATACAAACTCTTTAAGGTGAGAATAAAAGTTGTCGGACTTATAATAAGGCCACAATTTAATTTTGAAAATTACAATTTTCCCATAAGAAATACATGCAAATCTATTATTGCGCAATAATTTATGCATTGTATTAACGGTGCGTGTGCTTTGATATGCATGAATCATCCATAGGGCGGGGCTAACTAGAGCAGCGTTAGGGGAGAGAGTTAGTCGCTTTCTGAAATTCGTCGAGTTAACTTCCACCCTTTTTCAAGCTGGATCGTCTTGGGGGATGTTTTTAGTAAATAAAGCGCTTTTCAAAACCGCTTGTAGCGCCCGAAGTGGAGCGCAGGGTGCGGAAAGTGGGTTTTAATAAACGCAACTACCCCAAGACTAGGATTCGCACAAAAAGTGAATTTTTTCTGAAATTTGTTGACCCACCACAAATTTTATTTTTATTAGTTAATTAGACCCTCATCCTTCATAATTCGTTGTAAACACCGAAATTATGGCATCTTTACTATCGCCACAACCTATTACAATTTTGGTGGGCGGGGTTACAGTTCAAAAGAGCCAATGAGAAAATTGCATTCCAAATTATACTTTAAAACTGTTTTTTCCAAAATTTGTGAACCGACCGCAAATTTTTTTTTTTATATGCTAATTAGACTCTCATTTTTCATAAACCACTTCAAAATGGTAAAATTGCTATCCGGGAATCTTAACTGTCACCTGAAAATGTATTGTTTTCGCACAGAAAAAAAGTTGAGATTTTGATGGATTTATCCATCAAAATGTGGATGTAGCAAATTTTGTGTGCGCTTTACTTCAAAAATTAATAGAATTTTGAAACCAAATTTGGACAAGTCATGGGCATGATCACATCCGATTTTTTTCGCTGGGGAAAAAATAAGTCGGGGCAGTTGCGCAAACTGACCTATAAATGGATCATTGACGGCTTTCCATGTGTGGTAGTTGCGACTGCATTAAACTCAAAATGATTTTTCGTTTTCGTTAGTTTTCAGGTAGGTCATATTCTGATTTGGGATACCAGGGCTTAGCCCCATACTCCCTGTCTTCTGCGGATTTACATGTGGGCGTTTTTTAAAAAGGATCGACCCGCCAGGTCTGCGCTCGACCATTGATCCGCTGTCGCGGATTTTGCTAGACGAGATTAACTCTGGTGAACTTAACATTTGGCGCTTGTCCTCGACCTCTTAATCATTCGCCGATTACAGCTGTGGTCGTTGGTTTCTATTTCGGGCCACTGCTTTTATAGATATGAGCGCTCGAGCAAAGGTGGTAGCAGAACTCGAAACGAAAACTTTCTCAAAAAAGTTAGCTGTCTTATGGCCGATTTCTATAGCAACAAATCATAGTTGAATTATTTGACAAAAGTGAATTATTGAACCAAATCAGTTAATATTGACAAAAATCAAATAACAGAATTGTTGAACAAAAAACAAATGAATTATTAAACAAAAATAATTTATTTTAAACAAATTAATTGAATTATTAAACACAAATTAGTTGAATTATTGAACCAAACAGTTGAATTATTGACAACAAATACAATGATATTCAACAAAAATATTCAAAGGATAACAAATTGTTGAACTTAATAAACAAAAATGAATTATTAAACCAAAAATAATTTAATGTTGAACAAATTAGTTGAATTATTAAACCAAACAGCTTGAATTATTGAACAAAACGTTGAATTATTAACAAAACAACTGCAGTAATTGAACAAATTTCAATAATTCTTCAAAATAATTCAATTGCTAGAATCATTAAACAACTCAAATAACTGTTAAATTATTAAACACAAAACAATGAATTCTAAACCAAAGTCAGTTGAATTATTGAACCAAACAGTTGAATTATTAAACAAAATCAGGATTGAATGAAGTTATTGAACAAAGATAAAATGAATAGAATAATGAACAATTAAATTTTCAACTAAAACATAATTGATTGAAAACAGTAGAAATTTTTATCATATTATTATCAACGTTAGGTAAGTGAACGTTTCCTATATAAACAAGTAACAAACTGAATCGACAAACCAACTGAAAGTTTTATTTTTATAAAACAGTTGAATTATTAAACAAAACAGCATTGAACAAGTTTTGAATCGAGGATAATTTAATTGTTTTTAGTTGAACAATTGAATTATTTAACCAAAACAGTTGAATTATTGATAAACAGTAGAATTTTTTTATTATTATTATTCAATGTTAGGTGAGTTGAGGGAGGACGTTTCCTATATAAATTCTGCAAGTAACAAACTGCGGGTAAAGGCAGAAAACCCGAACTCGAAAGTACACTTTTTCCTATAAAAATTGCTTCACCAAACAAAACAGCACTAAAATACAAGACTTTCAAGGTGAGGTGGGTTTCGGTAGAACCTTTATTAAGCCCACAACTTAAATTTGAAACGAATTTGGGGATTCGAGTGGGACCGCCGGCTTTACGTGCCCTCCGAAGCACGGGAGACGGTCATAAATAGAAAGAAAGTCAGAAAGAAAATTTTTCCTTTCTAGACTCCTCCCGGGATCGAACCGGATGCCTTTTCATCAGTAGTTGATTGCTCTAACTACTAGGCCAAGACCGTCTCCTCAGTTCATTATTAAAGTAAATAGCTGAATAACCGAACAAAGCAACTGAATTTATTTTTAAAAAATTCGACTAAATTATTGAACTAAAACCGATTAAATTAGCACACCAAAAATATTTGAAGTGTTGAACAAAACAGCTGAATTATTGAACAAAATAATTAACAGTTGAATTGTTGAATCAAAAATAATTTAAATTGTTGAAACAAAATCAATTGAATTATTAAAAGAGCACCAATTAAATTATCAAAACAAAAATATTTGAATTGTTGAATAAATCAGTTAATTATTGAACCAAACAGCTGAATTATTGAACAAAGCAACTGAATTTATTTTAAAAAAATTCGCCTAAATTATTGAACTAAAACCGATTAAATTAGCACACCAAAAATATTTTAATTATTGAACGAAACAGCTGAATTATTGAACAAACATAGAGGATAATTATTGAATTGTTGAACAAAAAACAAATGCATTATTAAAGCAAAAATGTTTTGTTGAATTGTTAAATAAACAGATGAATTGTGGGATACAGAATTATTGAATTGTTGAACCAAAAAAAAAGTAAATTATTCAAACAAAAACAATTAATATATTATTAAACTAAAAATAATTAAAATGCTGAACAAAGCAGTAATATTATTAAAGCAAACGGCTGAATTATTAAACAAAACAGTTGCATTTTTGAACAAAACAATTGCATTATAGAACCAAAAACGACTGAATTATTAAATTAAAATTGATTAAATTATTATATCAAAACTAATTACATTTGAAAACCAAAATTAACCAGCTGAATTAATAAACAAATCAGTTGAATTGTTAAATAAACAGTTGCATTGTTGAATCAAAACTAATTGAATGGTTGAATCAAGAATAATTGAACTGTTGAATCAAAAACAATTGAATTATTTAACAACCCTTACTTGACATGCAGTGGTATGAGAGAACCGCAGCTAATGCCATCGATCTTTTATTAATTTTATAAAGATGTGGCTAATGGAACTTCAATTTGAACCACCCTATATCCTGAAAATAATACTTGTGGCGCTATCTATTGTTAATATTAAAATCATAAAAAATACTGAATTTTTATGTGAAAACCATATTTTTTTAAAAATTTTTTCACATTTCTGAATTTTTTTTTCGTATGAAATAATTAAATTTAGTCAAGTTAGTTGTGAAATATAATAAAACAACTTTCAAAAATTACTTATAATTTTTTTCAAGTTAAAATAATGAGTAGCTTTTTCGTAAGCAACATTTTAGTAGATGAGGTCTCAAATGAACGTTTCAGTGTTCTGATAAAGCGTGCCAACCAAGGGTTAATTACAATATATGTGCTATGGCGTTACCAAAAATTTTGCCTATTATATTTATTCGTTTTAATTGTCGAAAAAAAAAAGTTTTAAATATATGTATTTTGGCAAAAAGTGCATAATTTTTACGTAGTATATTAATTTCTTAAATAAAAAATTAACGGAAAAGAAATGCAACAATATCGTTGGTCACGTCGACACTATTATTTCTTTGAATATTTATGTATTCATAATTTCAAGTCAATTTATCCACTTCAGACTCAGACGGAGAAATCGTGTACAACGTTTTAAAATTATAGTTATGAGAAAAATTTCAGCGAAGACGAATAAAACGAAAACTTTTGGAAAATCATAATTTGCCGTTCATTAACAATTTCTGCTCCACCTCACTATAAAAACCTGCCTGACAAATTATTTATTAAAGCAAATGAAAAATTCGATTGTTTAAAAAATTTACATTAGGGTAACCCCTTAAAAAAAGGATCTGAATTATTAAATCAAAAACAGTTAAACAGGGTTCTCATCGAACTTCTCAAAACAAATTCTCTGACTTCTCCACGTTTCCATCATTAAAATTGATAATTTTCCCTGACTTTTCGATAAATAGTAAATTTTAAAAATTAAATATGGATCGATACATGAAAAAATTTACACAATTTTAAACCCCCTGACATTTCCATGTATTCAAAGTTTTCCAGACGAGCGGAAATTCTCAGTGAAGATATGAGATGACAATTTTTAGTTTGTAACATAATTTTTGCATTGAAAAGAAAATATAGTTGAGGTGATAGGCCAATGAAAAATCTTATAATTTCTAAAATTTATAATTCAGGTCGACTATATTTTGTCTTTTTTTTGCATTTCTAAAAATGTCCAAAATTTTTAATTAATTTTTCTAATTTTAAAAAATTCAAATTTTGGCGCTGCTATCTATAATTTTTTTAAATAGAAAATCTATATTATCAATCGAAAAAATTAAAAATGAATTGCTAATCCCGTAAGTCGTAACAAAAACCAGGAAAAAAATGTCAAGTTTGGAACAAAAACCTTTGCAGTAGTTTTCGATATATCGCGGTCACCGATTTTAAAAATGTTATTTCGAGAATATCGCGTTTCAAGTTTCAAAACAGGCGTAAGTACTCTTAAATGAAATATTAATTTGAAACTAATATAGAGTCGATAGAGACCTTGTGATTATATTGATTTAGCGGTGTAATTAATAATAACCATCAGATTCCTCTCTGAAATATTTGCATTTCAAATCAGATTATCCGGATTTATGTTACTAACGAAAAATTATAAATTTAAATAACAAATTCATCACCTTTCAGCCCTTTTCAGCCCAGCAGGACTGGAGCCTCTTTCTCTAAGAGAAAGGTTTAAGCATTAAAACCCCACGGTTGCTAAGGCCGGGTTGGGGAATGTGCCTGTAACCCTTTTCATTGTTGATGCTGGCAGTCATCAACTCAGGGGGACCGCCGGCTTTACGTGCCCTCCGAAGCACGGGAGACGGTCATAGATAGAAGGAGAGCCCGAAAGAAAATTTTCCTTTTAGACTCCTCCCGGGATCGAACCGGGTGCCTTTGCATCAGTAGTTGATCGCTCTAACTACTAGGCTAAGACTGTCTAAATAACAAATTACTACTTAAAATTATTTACTTTTTGAACCAGAAAGGTAGCTATATAGAAGCTTAAAAACTGCGGTCATCCGAGTAGTTCTACCTTGATTTTTTTTAAGATATTTTAGCAAAGAACAATAAACAAAAAATATTAGTTGATATTAGCAATATTTTACTTTAATTAAAGCCCTAAACCCAACATTGTTGAGAAACTAAACGAACTACAACAACAATAAACAAACTAATGTTTATTTATTTCTCTTTGTAATGTAGATCTAAGTGACGACGTTAACATATTATTACGTTATTTTAAGAACTTTTTCTTTTCAATGTTAGACTCCTCTTAGAAGATGGCGTGTACCAGACAGAATTTTATAGATTTTTCCAAAAAATCATTCACTATAACTTAGTTAAAATCAAAATAAGGCGATTAAGGTGAGGATGAACTCGATATGTCCAAAAATAACTCGATTTATTCGAAAAATCGATTTTCAAGTTCACGAATTTTTCTGTACCAACACATCATGAAAGTGTACAATGGCGAGGGGATTTACTTCATTCTGTAGGCGGTACTTGCACCCAGAATAAGTACAACCCAAGTTTTTGAGTGCTGTTTTGGCTTAGGGATATTTTTATTCTTAGCAACCGATAAGACTTGTAGTTTTCTTATCATGCTTGTATCCTTGGTTCATGCGACACAGATATCTTTTCTATTCCCCTCTAATGCAATGTTGGCCTCAAATCTTGATAGTGTCTGGATCGCCGCTCCACCATTAATGGTGTTAAAGTTTTGTGACTTACCAATTGTGTTGTTCAATTATTGGAAGTGGGTTGGAATAATTTGTGAAGTTTGCAAATAACCGGTTTGGACATTTGATGCACAGTGCTACGCGTGGGAGTTTTGTTGGTAGTTGGTTTTGGATAATATTACCTTAATAAAAAGGGATCATTCACAGTCCTATAAATCGCGTACCGTCTTGGTATTGTACGTTAAAAACGCTACAAAGTTTCTGGTTAGTCCAAGAAAATTAAAAATGCAACTATCAAGATATTATGTTAGACTGTCAAAAAAAATTACGTCATGAATACAGTAGTTCATCATGGTTAAGAGGTTGATCCGATTTGGATGGCGACCAGATTCTGGTGAGCTCTTTAAATAGCTATGGTGGTTTGACACTAGGCAAAGGAATCAGTGATTCTGTGTTAGTAAAGTGGGTTTGTGGGTCATCTGTTTGTCAGTGAAGGTTTTATCTGGAGTAGTATTTTCAAGTGGAGAGTAGCACTTAGATTTTAAAATGGAGATGGGCAAGACCAACTTAAATTTATGAGTGATTCGGTAACTATCACCCTTTTCCCAAATCGACTTCGCTAATGTCACTGTCAACAGGTATTATTGGAATAAATTATCACCAAGTCGGAACACAGACAATGAAAGATAGTTGGAAATAATTTTGCTGATATTAAATAGTAATCGCCCCCCAAAATTCTTAGGTTTGCCCTATCGATGGGATGGCTCGGGGAAGGGCCCGCTGCAACAAAGGTCCCGATTTAGCGGCCTAAATGAGCGTGGGGAGATTCCTCCGTGCCCTCCTACCTAAAATCCAGAATCCAGTGAATAAGTAGAAATCAAAAAATATTGTGGTGTTGTTATTGGCCTGTATTACCTGTGATATCAATGTGAACAACAAATTAGTGGTTGTTGATCCTCTAATGATCTTCCAAAGAACCACTATTGCAAAAAAGAGTGCTGCGGATCTTACGGATCTTTTAGATTATGAGTTATTTCCATTCCCATTGGCTCTCTTCAATGAAGAGAACATAACAGAAATTTTCAGAACTACAGTTGAGTTGTGAAATAGTGAATTAAATAGAGCAGAGATCTTTCACTTTTTCGGGGTTGTTCACTATTTTTTAACTTTAGTATTTACAAAATTTACAATAAACGCATACATATTTTGAAAAAAGCATTATTTTAAAGAAAATTAATATTATGAGCATAAAACAGAAAAAAGGTAAAAATACGGAAATAACTATAAAAAACAAATATATTTACGAAAATGGGTACATTATTAGGGGACGTGAGATTTTTATTGACCCCCCCCCCTTTAAATAATATTGGTGAATTTTTTCGCCTCCCCCCTCCTCATTTTGAACTCATCGAGTGGTATTTTTGATTATAGCTTCTTTTTATTTAATATAATACATAATATTTTTGTCTAAAGTTACGACACTAACATCAGGGTTCTCACCAAATTTTCCAAAACAAAACATATGGATCAATTATTATTATTATACCAAAAATAGTTGAATTGTAGTTGAATAAACAGCATTTTTGGACAAAGTTATAATACCTTTCTTGCTTAAAACAGCTGAATTATTGAAAAAACAGTGGAACTATTGAAAATTATGTTGAATTGTTAAGGAAACAGTTGAATTGTTGAATCACTAAAAACGGAATTGTTGAATCAAAAATAATTGAATTATTGAACCAAAACCAATTGAATTGTGAATTGTGTTTAAATCTGAATTGATTGTTGTACAACCTCTTCAATTATTTGAACCAAAAGTCTGAAAAAAAGTAGTTTAATAGTTGAAAAATTAGTTAAATTGTTAAAGAAACAGTCGAATTGTTGAATCAAGAATAAAAATATTTTAATTTGAATTTCATTTCCCGAACGATTTGTATCATTAAGATATATATTTATGATTCGTCAAACCAAAAGCAATTAAATTGTCGAATAAAACAGCGTAATTATTGAAGGAAACAATATTTACATGGAACAAAACAGTTCGATTGTTGAATCAATGATGATTGACTTGTTGAACCAAAAACAATTGAATTATTAAACCAAAACCAACCAAATTAATATTAAACCAAAAATATTTAAATTGTTGAATAACCAAGTTGAATTATTGGCTAAACAGCTGAATTTATTAAATAAAACAGTTGAATTATTGAACAAAACAGTTACATTTGTGATCCAAAAACGACTGAATTATTAAACCATAACCAAATTTATTATCAAACTAAAAATATTAAAATTGTTGAATAAATAAATTGAATTATTAAACCAAACAGCTAAATTACTGAACAAAACAGCTGCATTTGTTAAACAAAGCAGTTGAATTACGTAACATAACAGTTGCATTTTTGAAAAAATCTACATTGTTGAACCAAAAACGATTGAATTATCAAACAAAAAACAATTAAGCAAGAGTTTCCACCAAATTTGGCAAAACAAATTCTGATTTTCCAGTAGTAAAATTTGGGAAATTTTAAAAATTAAATATGGATCGATTAAACGAAATACACCCCAACATGTTTTCTTGTTTAAAACAATTGAATTGTTTAAGAAAAAACAGACGAATTATTGAAAATTCTGTTTAATTGTTAAAAAAACCGGTGGAATTCTTGTATCACCAAAAATGGAATTGTTGAATCAAGTATGATTGAATTATTGAACCAAAACCAATTGAATTATGAAATTAACAGCAATTAAACTTTAAACAAAAATAATTGAATTGTTGAACAACCAAGTTGAATTATTTTAACTTACCAGTTTAATGATCGAACTAAACAGCTTAATTTTTGATATTTTGTTACAATAGCTTCTTTGTATAAACAGTTGAATTATTGAAACATCAATCGAACAGTTGAAAAATATGTTAAATTGTTAAAGAAACATTTAAGCTGTTGCATCAAGGATAATGTTTGTTGAACAATTAAACTAACAATCAAATCGTGAAATCAAAAATAATTAAATTTTCGAACAAACCAGTTGAATTATTATTGCACAAAAAAACTATATTTATGTTGAATCAAGAATGATTGAATTGTTCAACTAAAAACAATTGAATTATTAAACCAAAAATATTTAAATTCTTGAATAAACATGTTGAATTATTGAACGAAACACTTGAAGTATTGACAATAAATAAAGCAGTGAATTATTACTGAACAAAACAATTAAATTGTTTAACGAAACAGTTGAATTTTTGAGCAAAACAATTGAATTATTTAACAAAACTGTTGCATTTTGGACAAAGCAACCAAAAACAATTAAGCAGAGTTCCAACAAAACTTCTTAAAACAAATTATTTGATTTTTCAGGTTTTCCATGATTATAATTGATAATTTTCCCAATTTCAATACTTGATAAATTTTAAAAAATTAATTATGAATTGATTAAATAAAGTACATCTTTATTTTTAAAAAAATTTATTTATTCGTTTTAATAAATTAAAATCGTAATTTTCATAATTTTTTTTTCAACTAGATTTATCCTTTTGTGACATTTCAAAGAATTTTCCCTTAACCAAAGTGTTAATTTCCCTGATTTTTTTTAAAAATCAAAAATTCCCCAACTTTTCCATGACAAAATTTGCGTAGCTTTTCTGGGTTTTCCAGTAGAGTGGAAACCCTGAACATATAAAAATTACTGAAATTATATATATTATTAACTTTTGAAATTAATATTAGATTCAAATTTTTAAAATTAGAAGGTTAAATGAACAATAAAACGAGATTTTATAAAAAATACTTTATTGCGAGTAAAATGAGGTGTAAATGATACCAAAAAATGTAAATTCTGCATCTTAGGAAATCTTTATAAATTATGTTACGCAAACTCCTGCTATCGATAAGATTTAGTATGCAGTTCGTTGTATCAGAGTTGACGTGGTTCTTTATATAGGGTCCCATATACACTCAATGTTCAAATTTTGAGTTCACTTTTCCCGGTAGTTCACTATTTCGCGACTCGACTAGATGTAATTTTCATCCACTATTTCCTTAACTATTAACTATACAGAAAATTGGTTCAAATCGGAGTATATGGAGTTTTGTTTTGCTAAACTCATAGTTTTTTAGATATTTATGGAAACCTGAAAAAACTAACATTTAAATGCTCCCTCACCGTCCCCGCAACCACCAAACCACAGGAACATGTAATATTTTATCCCCCCCTCCCCAAAACTTCTCTACTAAATTTCAATCATTGTTTCTCCATCAGTTTTCGATGTCTTGGTAAATGCGATAAAATATTTGGATTTCTCATCAGTATTTAAATTTTTTGGAAAATCTACGACACTAAAAATGATTTGATCAAAAATTGGACAGTGGCCTAGCGAAGCCGTAGTCTAGAGGAAGCATTTCAATGAACTGATTTTTAAGAATTTTGGTTCATTGTTGTGGTAGGTACTTCTTCAAGTTATAATTATTGTTTGCAATTATTTCTCTCAATTCTGAAGTAAATTAACCAAATTGGACTTTTTATTGATTTATGTACCTAAAGCAGAAAGTTTGTAGTAAAATGTGTATTGGAAAAGAAAGGAAATAAAATGAGACACGTGCATAATATAAACATTTTCTTATTCAAACCTATTATACTTACATAATATACACAGTACAAAAAATTATCGATACCTCGGGAATGAGGAAACAAAACACATAATAAATTCTGTACAAAAAGACTCGATGCTACTGTACATAATAATATTGTAAAAAGCGAAATAAGTTACGTTCTTACATAATTTCAAAACAATTAATATACAATGTTAAGAGAAAAATAAAACAAAATATTCGGAGGAATCCTAGTGGATTTTCTTTAATAGTATAATCAATAACAGAGTGAAGTAAGTGAAACACCCTAAAATTTATTTTATAATCGTTGTAAACATAAAGTCGAGATCATAAAACACGATTAAGAATTATTTATAAATATACGTTGAGCATCGAGTGCAATCAATTATTTAACTAATTCCTCCTTGCACTCGCTGCTCAATCATCAGTCAGTCACTGCCTAAAAACAATCTTAAATTGGCACTTTGAATGAAATAGCACTTTTTAGTAGTAGTCAATTTTACTTTTTTTTTCTTGAAAATAATGCTGAAACCTTGTGTGTTTGAATTATTATTATTATTACATACTTAGTCATTCAAAAATAAGCAAAATCCATGTTGATACAATTTTTTACATCATCATCATACTCCACACGCAGAATACTGAATAAACGGATGGTAGTTTTTTTAAATACCATTTCACAGGCACATTTACTTACAACGTGTGAGAAAATAACCACCAGTACATATCTTTTTTTTTTTACTTTTTGATACAACACTGATATTAAATTATGTATAAGTACCTATAGAAATCCAAGATACGAACCTATACAAATAGAAATCTTGGACACCAAAGTAGTCAACAAGTGAGTAGGTAAGAGTAGGCTAAAATTACAACTGGTGACTCACATGTGTGTCACTTAGTCACTACTAAACAGGAAGATAAACCGTGCATGTTCAGCATTTTCATCCAACTAATAATCATCATCATCATATCGTACACGTATGTACACAAAAAAACAACTAACTCTCTCGCTCACTAAATTACGCGCATCGCTCGCTCGTTCGTTCGCTCTCTCGCTTGTGCATAATAGGGCATCTCATTTATTCACAGAGAGGTAATGTGCTGACTTTTTACATAAACAACACATTATCTTATCACACTAGTTTACTATTTAGTATTAAATTTACAAAAATTGCTTGCTGGCTTTTTTAAAACATAAGCAATTACTATCACATTATTATTTTTAAGCAGGCTCCGAAGAGGAGTCCAAGTTTGAGTTTGTAACACTGTCGGCACCACCCGCACCGTTGTGTTCACTACAATCCTTCTCCTTTTTCACCACATGTTTGTTCAACACCGACATCAAGCACGACAACGAATCCTTCACTGCATGATAAATTATATTTTTTATTTGTAATTTGTCCTCGTGATTCGAGTGAGTGTCCGATAGATCGCGAAATTCTTGCGTCAAGTGAAAACAATGTGCCACGTTTTCTGGCGACACAAAATCTTCTGCCACTTTTATACAATTATGCAAGTTCCTCACCTGATGAGGCGCACCGGCCGGAATAAACACCGCGTCACCTAAACATTGCACGATCGCGTAACCTTCCACGCCATACTCTTTATACAATCGTTTGCGCAGCGTTTCGTCCAAATAACAACTTTGATCGTGAATCGGATCGTGATGAGGCTCCAAACGGCCGCCCTTCTCCACAACAATTTTGTTTAACAAGTCTCTAATTTTATCAGCGTCACGAGCATTGTAGATGTGCCACAGTGCACCCGGTAGTTCACCTTTATCCCGCACACGTCGGCGAGTCAAAATATCACAACCCGCTTCATCGATAGCCCTAAAAGACTCCTTAATGTGTTCCTCACTATCACTATCTTTGGGAATTCCTACATAAACCATCACGTTTACAGCATCCGAAATATCTAAATGCAAATTTGTGGTTCCCTTGGTTGGATGAAGTGCCGAACCATAAGCGTTATACATTTTTGGTCCTAAATCAGGTCGCACAAAACAATCCGGCAATCTACTCGCCAGATTTAATTTGCCTGTGCGGTGGGTGTATTGCGACAAAGGCAAAACTTTCATCAAATCGTTAAACCTCGTTGGTAAAATTTCGGCAAAATCTTCACCGGGAGGCCAGTCTTTTAATTTCAGTAACATGGGATTACCACGCTCATCCTTTAAACGTTTAGAAAAATGTTCGAATCCTTCCCAAAATTTTTTCATAGGTTGATTTGGTACTAAATTTCCGTTCATGCAGTTTACCAGGTCGTTCTTCTCGTCACCAAAGTCCCGCGCAAATGCATCTGGGTTCCAAAGATCTTTATCGAGAAGCCGGGTCAGATCGGATACCAACACAGGCTGGCCTCTCTTCCACTGATCCTATAAAAAAAAAATAATCAGCATTTATTATTTCAGGTTTCATTTGTAATTTGATAATTTAAGAAGAAAGCAGTTGGTTTTTGATAAGCAAGTTAAATGTTTAATTAATCTCTTTTGGGTTTGTTTCGCGTCTTTACAGACCCACTGTAACTTTGACAAATTATCTCATTGTGATTGTTTTAATTAAATACAGAATGATTATTAAATAGGTCTACCTTAACTTCATTTTAAAATGAAACGATGCATTTTAATCATAGATTAAATTAAATTTTGACTCACTTTTATAAAACAAGTTCAAATTTAATTCCCCGCCAGTTGGTAAGGTAGAAATCTGTATTTTTCAGCCAATGGTAAAACATCGATAATGAATATGGACTTAGTTTATATCTAAACTTTTCAAATGGAACGAGAATTTTACATTATTTAAACTTAGATTTTACCAATTTATTGTAAATAGAACGCAGCATTTGGCAAGAAAATTAAAAATTGGTTTGTAACACTGCTAATGTGGATAAAAATAATGTGGATTTGGTCACTTTAAAAAAATTGAATTTAAAAATAAAAATAATAAGATATCTTCACTTCAAATTATCTATTAGTTAGATAAGTTATAGTTAAATTGACGAAATAGCCAATCCGACGACCACAAATCAAACATTTGATTGAATATTTCGTCAATTTAACTATAAGATAGCTAACTAATAGATAGCTCGAGGTGAAGAAATTCAAAAGTAAGTGATTAGTGATGGAAAATCAGAAGAAAAATAAAGTTTACTCAACCAGAATAGGAAATAATTTAAAATAAAATTTATTGATAATCAAAAGCAGTTTCTAAAAGAATCAAAGTAAACAGAAATTATATAAAATACAGCAAATATTTTCATTGTATAACCAATTTAATAGTTAATAATAATTAAAATAAAACAAAAATATTAACCCAATTAAAAACTGGTGGCTGCCGTTGTATCCCAGGCTAACTATTATGATTAGCTAGAAAATACAGATCTCTTGCTTACCAACTGGTGGGAAAATAAACTTGAATCGCAAATAGCTTTATATAACATTTAAATATTCATGAGAATAATTAAACCCTAAGGTAGAACATAGGAGAGCCCTGGTAGACAAAAACTCTTAAATAGATTAACACATCAGATTAAAGAAAACTTGGAAGTTGTCAAACGAAATTTTCTTATTTTGGTGCAAAAATTAAGGAAAAAGATGGAAGATTCTCATTCCTTAAGAGACTGTATCGCAAAAACTGTAGGACAGAACCATTATTTTGGGCATAGGAAATGACCAATCCAAACTTTTACGATTTTTGGAACCTTTTACAACAAATTTGTCTCCGTTCCTATACGAGGCTTGATAAATGTGCACACGAAGATCATTTTTTCGCTTTTGATAATCTCAAACCAAAATTAAATCACTCTCCAACAACAATTATTAGTTCAAAAATGCAGTATACTCAAAAAATACTTTTCACTCATAAATTGGATACTTTCCAAAAGCTTAAAATTGTTTTATTTTTAAAATCAATGCAAGACAATGACAGGAAAGAAGAGCTGACTCTGAATAAGAGAATGGTCATTAGTCTCGGAAAAAAACTTCCTGATAGTTCGAGACATACAACAGAAATCTCTTAAAGTAACATTTTAGGTTCAATTACATAATATTTAAGATTTTGGGTACCAATACACCAGAAATAAACCCAGGTTCAACCAGTTTTGCGGAAAATAGTGCAAATGAAACTCAAGATTAAGTCGTCAAAAAATTAGCTTACCAAAATAATTGGTTTTCAAAATGGAACATCAAATTTCTAAAAAGAAGCTAAAATATTCACTCAAATATGAATAAATCAACAACATTTAGGGGTAAGCTACAATGTCCCCCTCTCCACCTTTCTTTAAAATTAATAAAAAACAACTTAGCAAAGAATTTAAAAAATAGCAGAAAAATAATTAATAAAAATACACTGCTATTTTTCAAAATGTTTTTTTTTAATGGGGAGGGAGGGTTATGTAACCACCTTAACAGTGAAATAATTACTGGGGAATCTTAGAAACAACTAATTAAAACTTTAGCAATGCAGGTCACTTGGATGAACTACTTTCTAGACTTTTTGCCGAAGGCAATTGCAAGTGTACCAAAAAGAACCTCGGAGAAGGTTCGAATTTTTCAAAACAAAATATTGGATTACAAGAACAGAAAAATTTCAGAAGAACGTATTAATTCCACACATTCGTCAATGCGTTAAATAAAAAAGTAATTGTAAACTTAAAATACTGAAAAGAAAAGTAGTAATTGAACTATATAGGCAGACAATTGAAATCAAGAGGAAGTTATGTAAATTTTCCGTAGTATGTAACCAGTAAACGTACATTTACTTTCAATAATTATGTATTATTGAGACAGTATAAATAAAAGAAAAGAGAATAAGAGTAAAAGTTGAAATTTTAGCAGCAACGGGTAAAATAAAAATAAACACAACCTACCTGGAATATTTTATAATTACTGCTGTGAATGGCATCGCTTAGCCGCAGGAGTTTTCCATCACATAACCAACTATGAGGAGTGTCAGGATACATTTCTTTCCCATCGGTAAGAGTCATAATCCTAATTGGCAAAGGTCTCCTGCCCTTGGTTTGCCAATTGTGCCTTCGAATGAAATGCTTCATTTCTGATTTGGCTTCCAAACCCATATCACTTTTATGAACACTGTCTTCGATAACACTTGATATAACATCATCTAATGTATCCAATCTCACAGTTTTCTTAGTTGGTTTACTGATGGTATTATTAGTTAGAGGGGACTGAGTAATATTTTTTGCGTCAACAAATCCCTTAAAGTAGAAGTTTTTTCTTCATTTCCAGAATCGCTATCCACATCCTTTCCATCTTCACCCGTTAGTGCGAGATCGGCTAACCAATTTAATGAAGATGTCTTCTCATCTTTAATGGACGTCCCATTAACCAAACTTTTAATATCAAATTCTTCTTTGATTTCCTTTTTAATACCGTTCGTTTCACTCATCAATATACTTTTTATTATTTCTTTCCGAGCACCATTACACTTTTGGCTAATTTCCTTAATCATTCCACAACCACAAAATTGTTCTATTCCCCACAACTCGCGCATTTCATGTACCAATCTTCCCAATTTTAGCAGGAATCGCCAGCTATAATTTGCGTTAGCATTAATTTTTCTTGTTCGTGTGCTTGCCGATTTGTACATAACAGCCACGAAAAATCGTCCCTATCCTTTTGCGATGGTTCGCCCCAAATTTTCACCGTCCCGTTTTTTCGACCCTGAAAGAATTAAAAAATTAAAAAACTGGAAGAAGGAACGTCGACATGCTGCTTACCTTGTAACAATCCAAGCAGACTACAAAACCGCATTTCCCACAGGCCCAGTGAAAATTAAATAACGTCGTTTCACATACGTCACACATTTCTCTAACTCCTTGGACGACTCTCTTCCATGCTATTATTTTATCTGTTAGAACAAAAAAGCGATTTTAAAAAATTGTTTTCTACACAAGAATACAACATAAATTATAAAATTACAAGTGAAAGCTGTTAAGTGACATAATATACCAAATTTGCATTATTTAATGTGTAATTTTTTTTTGTACAATAATAATATGTATTTTTTATGGTGTAATTAAGCTCTATCCTAATGGGAATGCAAAATTCAAAATCTTACGATTATTTGTATTTCATCTTATTAAAAATAATATTATATGAGCGTGAGAATGAGGATCACCATTAAAACCATTCCAATATAAAATTTTTGCGGACAGGAAAATATTTGCAATGGAAATTGAACCGCGCTGATATAATTAAGCACAAATCGAGTATAGATTACAAAAAAATTTAAATAAATTTCATAAACCTTATCGCAAGTTACTTCATAGCATCCTTCATTCATGAAATTAGAAATAAATTGTTTACTTGATTGTAAATTTACTAGAATTTGTTTAAAAACTATATTACTTGAAATACCTTAAATATTTGTGGTAATTAATAATATTGCTCATTGGATATTCTTTAATGATGGATTTCCTGTTTATAAATATTGTCATGTCCTTGATATTTTCAAAGTAATGATAAATTTATGCTTAACTTGAATTTGAAAATAATTTTAGTTTGCTTGGTGTAATCAGAAAGTAATTAATTCTTTGATTAAATTATTTAGTCTATGTATTTAACGTACTTCAAAATAAGAAATTCTTGATAGGAAAATTAATGTTGACATAAAAAACAACTTGAAAGCATAACAAACAACTTTTGTAATAATTATAACCGGAACACCCTCGATTTCAATTCGTAATCTTTTAAAAAGGTTTCATCGACGTTAAACCTACAATATATTAAATTAAAATTTACTAGTTAATTACACAAACAAAACCCCCGCGAAACCGGGTACGAAAGCTAATGACGAATAACAATTTGTTGTGTTTAAATTTTCTGAACCTCGAAAACGTCAACAAGAATTCTTTTCATTATAATGTACGTCAATAATACAATTTCGGTCCTGCATTAATAACAAAAATATTTTGAAAACAGTAATTCCATAAAATGTAAGCAACAAGAACCTTTATCATACAGGGTGACCTCATAAAATACTTGGCAGTTTGAAAACTACAGCATTTGTTTAAATGACAAAATTTTGCAAAAACCAATCTAGGAAAATGATGATGATGATACAAAATAAATTATTGTATTATGTAGGTCAAGCTGTATTGATTTTTGAGTGTGCAAGTGATTAAATATTGAAATAGTGAATAATTAATTGCAACTCACCATCTGACATGTGTTCGGAATGGGCTTCCTTTTCTTGCACCAACAGGTCGCAAAAATGATCACCCACTTGCTTCAAAAGAAAGCGCGACGTTTCTAAATCAAGATCCGTAGGAGGCACGTCAGCAGATGGAACCCATAACTTTAAGTCATCCTAAAACAAACAAAAGATGATAAATACATTAAAAACTCGGGCGACAAAAAACGGCTCTTACCTCCGAAGCATCTTTATGTGGATCAGAAAATCCGGCGATGGCGAGTTGTCCATTCTTGGTGTACCTTAATCGACGGAATGCGTAAAATCGGCAAAAAATATTGGGCATGTTTTTTGAACGTTGATTGGGCGTCCATCTACACTCCCGACATTTAGCCAATTTCGGCGCTACTTCAAAACAAGGTCCGTCTTGTAAAAAACTTTCGCCGGTTTTTTTTAATTGCCCCACAGGTGGTTTGCGAAAGGGGTCGCGCGGGGGCACAAGTGGCTCATCCTTAGATTTCTTGGGGCGCGGCTCCTCGCCTTTATCGTTTTTTGAGGTTTTAGGTCTACGTCCTCGTTTACGTGGTTCTTTGTCTTTCGACGCAAGCGAATTGTTGGCAGTTTTTTTCGCGTTGGTAAGTGTCGTACTGGCACCGGAATCGGAGTCCTTTTCACTACCACTTTCTTTATCACTGTCACTACCACTTTCGCTCACCGTCACAGACTGATTAGTTTTACGTTTTTTGTGTTCGTCTGGAGCTTTTTTTGGAGCTCCACCACCTTTTTTTCGCTTCACTTTTGGAGGTTTTCGTTTTGGAGGCGATTTTCTACCTCGATCTTGATCAGAACTTGAAGAATCGTCACCTTTATTTGAATCGGTTGGATGACCATTTAGTGACGTGACGTCCTTGTGCGACACTTTTCGGTTGTTGGCTTTCGTAGAAAAACTTTTAGTTTTGTTTATGCTATTAACAGCCATCGAACCAATGTTATGTAAGGATGTGATTGGTGATTCTTTAGCTTGACTACTGTTTATGTTCAACGGCAAAGTTACACAACTACCACTACCTATAACACCAGTGGTATCTTCCGAATCTTCGCCAGTGTGCCTTTGCAACCAAGCTTTCTTCAAGTGTCGCACTGGATAATTTGAAAGTTTGGGCGGACCTGGACTATTTGATTTTTCAGAATCGATCACACTGGGCGTAATAGTCGAGGATTTGATTGGTGTGTTTGGAGACTCGGGTGGTTGAGGATTCATTGGCGCCGGACTTCCAGCGGTTGGTGCAATACTTGTCACAGTTGATAGCGGCGAATCCGAACTACTATTGGATTTACTTTCGCTGGCAACAGTAACTGCCGTCACGCTAACGTCCGATAACGATTCCGTGTAGTTTGAATGGCTCTGCGTGGTTAGCAACGTAACCGTCGGTGGAGGTCTGTAGGCGGCGGTATTAACGACGGTTGTTATGGTTGTTGCAGCACTGGCTATTAAAGGACTAGGTTCACTAACACGTGCCAACTGAGGTTGCGAATTACCAACATAAACTGGAAGATTGTGCGTTTGTATTCCCGCAGGTTCCACTCGCCGTTTCTTCACTTCCAGACATATGGGGTTGCCAGAATTCAAACTACTCGATTTTCGTTTGGGGGAACTTCCCATATCGTATTTGCCAGATGAAACGCCCAAGTCTAAAGGTTGCGTTTGAACTGCAAGATTGCCCAATACGTTGGGCGACGTGTGGTTGACTCCTGGCATACAATATTGTACTTGAGGTCGTGATACAGGCGAAGGGGCCGATGCAGCAGTAGGAGGTGACGTACCGTGATGAGAAACAGACGGTTTGACTGATAAACCTCCTGCCACTGTTCCAACGGGATACATTCTATCGTACATTTGCGTTCTCGAATCCATGGTTGTACGAGTACTGTGGGCAGGTGGAGGAAGGCAATTAGTCACGGAGGTGGGTTGTTGCTGATGTGGCGGATGATACTGTGACATTTGTTGGAATGGTGACGGTGATACGGATGCCGATAACGTTTTCGATGTTAATGGAATGGGATTAGAAGGAGCGGCAGTTTCGTGAGCTCTTAAGACGGGCATTCCAGAACTAATGCCCGCGGATGGCTTTCCATATATGTGATGAGGGGCGGGACTGCTCACTTTTAATTTTGCGTTCGATGATCCATTACCGGCGGCGATACTGTGATGGGCAGATGTGGTTGTAGGCGGTAAATAAGAGAAACCACTTGCGATATGTCCTTTGCTACTTGTAGGATAAATCATGGCTTGGGCATCACTCACACTAACATTTCTGTAATGCAATTCCGGAGATTGGTGAGGCTGCATATGAGGATGCGGCGATTGCCTCTGATGATGTGGACTCGACATTTGATTTGGTGACGGCCGTTGATGCGATCCTTTACCCAAATTTTGAGGTTCCAAATGATGATGAGGACTAGCAGAATGGGACAAATGGTGTGGAGATTGATTAGAACTGCGATAATCGTATAATCCAGATTTATGAGGTTGAGACGCCGTGGGTGGCAAATAATGGGCTAGCATGTCTGCCGTTCGTAATTTTGGACTTTGAGAATGTGACATGGATCCTTTGGGATCTAAACGATGTTGATTTTTACCATCATGTTTAACAATCACAGAATTTTTTAACTCACTCATTAATGGCGGGGGATTAGGCAGCGCTTCTCTTTCTCGATCAATCATATTTGATTTCGTTACGACTAAGCTACTTGACTGTAAAGATTTGTGGTGATCATTTTTACTCTTTGGTTCATGAGAAAAGAAAGCGTTGTGCGGTTGATAAGCTGGATAACCGTAGGCATTGACTTCGGCCTTGGAAGATGAAGAATGAACTAATTTATCCGCTAATTTATTTGTACTAACTCGGCTGTGTGCAGGTGGAGGATATTCAGGTTTCGATGGTCCACTTGGTGCACGTTGATTCTGTTTAAAAGAAATAAATAACCTAAGTAACTTACGCAAAACAATTGTGTTTATAAAATTTTTGGCAAAAGTTCTGGCGTGCAGCCACATCGTGAGAATTAGATAATAAAAGATTGCATCTACAGTGTTCCTGTTCGAACTGGGCAAAGTTACTTATTTTTATTGGCGATTTCTCATTTTAGTACAATTAATTATGTAGTACTTGGTTTGTATCCAATATTAGAAAATAAAAAATTGAATGAGAAATATGCTACGAATTTTGTTCCAATAATCTAGCAAATATCGGGAATTTTACCTTTAATAATTTAATCAAGTTCGGTTCGAGATTGAAAATTTGATAAAAGCCACAGCAAGAACTATAAAACAAAATGTAACCAATGAGAATCGATAACTTTCAATCCATTGATTCACATTGGTTACATTTATTGCTTGCATTCTAGGGGCAGAGGAGGTGATGAATTACGATAAATTCAAAATGTATGCCCCATACTCGACCGGTGGTAACAAAAATTCAAATTTAAATAATATGGTAATAAAATTAGAACTTACAGATGGATAATATCGATGATCACGAGAATCGGGTCTCATGCTCAACTGCCTTTGATGATGTTCTTTGTCCATTCTCTTTCTTTCTTCTTCCGAATTATTAGATGTTCGTTGAGGTGGAGGCAAACTTATTAAATTCCAAGTGCCTTGATCCTGTTACAACGGAGAAAGTTTAATTTAGGTGTCATAAAAATGCAATATGATTCAAATTACCTTGGGTTGATGCCCGAGTCGTCTCAGGGATTCTTCAAAGTGTTTATGTACAGCTTGGGCAGCGTTTTGTTTCTCCTGTCTTTCTTGTTCTCGTTCCTTTTCTTGCTTGTCCCTTTCCCTCTCCAATTTGTCCCTTTCTTGTCTCTCCCTTTCTAATCTTTCTTTATGCTCCATTTCCTTGTGTTGTTTTTCCATTTCTCTAACTTCTTTATTTTGTCGCTCCCTATTTTGCAAAAATTGAGTGCTATTAACGATAATGAAAGGTTTGAACTAGCGAATTGCTTACCTCAGTAATCTATCTTGGGTGTACGCGCGTTCTCTTTCCATTAATTCGTCGGTGGTTTGTGGTGGCAGGAGGTGGGCGCCCACCGGCATGGGATAACGCTGCTGTTTCCAAAGCATCTCGGGTATGTGATGAGGATACAGTGCCGATGGCGGTAACGGTTGTAAAGGATGAGGACTCATTAGATTAGGTGGCGGTGCAACGGAAGGATATAAGGATGCGGGATGATTAGCAGCAGATGTAGGAGGTGGGCCCGAAGCGGCCGGTGTAGATGGGTGCGACATGAGAAGAGACTGATGCTGCACGCTATGTATGTGGCGGACGTATGGTTCAGACTCCAGTATCAGACTGTGGTCTCTCCACACGCGCACCGGTTCTGATGTAGCGCTAACGGGTGTATTATAAGAGTGGCTTGCTGAAACCAACAGTGGCGATCTATTTGTGGGTAAAACTTGAGCAGTCGATTGTGGTTCGTCAGAAGAACTTAAAGCGCTAGAACGTGAACCAGAGCGTTCATCGCCGCTTCCAGACCGTAAGGAGCTCACGCCAGAGTCCGAACGATCGTCTGGAAATCTAAGCAAGGTGGCATTGCTGGATTCTGCAAGTTCCATCCTGTTGAACGGCGAAGATGAGGACAACGGTCCGTCATCGTCACCGCGGCTCGAGCAGTCCCGCTCGTCGATTTTAGAAGATGTCCTTTGCGCCACTATCACACAATCGTCTTCTTCACTCGCGATTTCACTAGCTACAACTTCAGATAGCGGTAACGAAGCACACGCGTGTTCATTATCGCCACTTTTCACTTCTTGTACCAACTGCACACTGCTGCTATTACTCGTATCATCTAACGTACTATCATTCTCACAATCGCCACGCACATCCGATTTACAACTTAACTTTTCCGCACAAACACCGACCTCGTTTTTCTCCTGAAGATCTTCTACCTCTTGGGAATTCTCCTTAAAACTCCGTTTGCGTAGGGCGGCTAAAACGTCGTTCGGTTGGGAAGAATTTTGAAGGCAATCTTCGATGCGAATTTCAACTTCTCGAAGTTTACTGTTGTTTGCTTCTTCTAAGACTTTCTTCTTGCTTACATTGCGATTGCAAGTATTCCTCTTCCTTACTTGTTTATTTTCTAAATCCTCTTTGCTATTACTAAAACAATTGTTACGCGTTCTTGTCGATGCACCTTCGTTTTCATTTACTTTTCTTTTTCTCACAGCCTTTGAAATTGATCCTGCAACAATTAGACAACAATTAAAATCAAAGCGATAAAAAATTTTATTTTTAATTTTATTTTTGCAAAATAATTTTCGTATTCGGGATTTGCATGGCAAAATTTGAGAAAATCTTACTGTGTTAACAACAACTACAGATGTGACCGTCAGTCGGTCAAACACAGGGAAAAAAAATTTCTTAAATGTTAAATGATAAAAGCTAAATGTTAACCAACGAGGAGTTGGTTATACAGAATTCTTACAAATATTACTAAATGAGGAGTACCTAAGCGTAATTATTATTTAATTTTGTGTAAATCGAGTCGAGTGAACTGAAGAAAACCGTAAACTAACCGGTCTGACAAGACACGATACAAATCTGGGCCGCAGAGTCGCAAGCTCAAAACTTGGAAGACTGCAAATGATCATCATCACACTCACATTTCTCTTACTAAACACGCGATTCAAAGTAGTAAGAGGTTAACGACCAACACGTTTTCCCCACTTCACAATTACCGTAAGACGATTATGCAAACGGCTATGGCAATAAATTGCTACCGTTGAAACGTACAGATGAAATTAATGGATTAATAAATTACGCAAAGTGTTTTTTTAAGGCAAATACAGAATTTTATATTTTCAATAGGTACATACCACGTTGCATCTTCTCACAAACGATAACCGACAGTTGAAGAAAAATTGCGAAAAACTTCACTACTAGTGCATTTTTGCAACAATACGTAACTGAGGAGCAACAAACAAACAAACAAAAGATGCCGCAAATATTCGACGCCCTCTATTTATAGATACAAAAATCTGAAAATAAACATTGGAATCTATCAACAAATTAAAATATCAACAAAAACTTGAAATTTGGGCCGATTGCCAAAAATGTTTGCGTTGAAAATGCGAGAAATAAATAAAATAAATTTGGCAGACACACAATAAATTTTGGTTTGATTTTACGTGCACAGTAATATCGTCGTGGTGCGATCTTGAGAGACTTTCAAATTTCAAAACCAACAGAGAAGTACCTGTCGAAGAAAGGTATTTGGGTACCTGCGTTCTAAAATAAACTACCAAGGGGAGCCAACTACCTGTTAGGGCAATTTAAATATAGACCGTTTTGCAAAACAATGGAAAACCTCGTGGTAAGAAAAATTTAGAATGTTCGATGGATACAAAAAGAACCAAGCCATTGTGAAGTGGTGGTGTGGTAAATTTATTGTAATTATAAGTCGATCAAAATCTCGTAGCATTCGAAATGTAAAGGTTCGTTTAAAATAAAACGAATTGGGTCGTTGGCCCCGCGATCACGAGATCGAATCCTCACTTTTTCATTAGCAACGTTTGGGGAGGGGAAAAAATTCTGGTGGACACGTAGAATTGTCAAAAAAAATGTCGTGCCTTTCGTGTAGTAACGTCAAAGGTCCAAGAGATTTGGAAAATTTTAATTGCCGCATTATTAGCTAGCGCAAAGTTCGCACGCTATTATTTTAGTTCGCTATTTTTATTATTCAAATTTTCTTTGCAAAAAAACGCCCCAAGAAACGAAAACTCGGTTGGGCGTAATCATTGTTACGATGAATGCAATCACTAGCTAGGCAAGCATTCGGCCATACATATTTATAAGTTCATGTTTTGGGTCAATGGTAGATTTGTAAATCAAATTAAACCTCACCAGTAATTGGTAGCCCGGAGGAACCTATTCACCCCTTTATTTAAAATTAATTAAAACAAAGAAATTTTTTACCTACTGCGAGCGTTTCCCGCTCTATTTGAATAAAACAAACCCTCGAAGCTTATTATCCACGAACACAAACACCAAAAGCTCGTCCATTATAAAAGTGTATTTTGATTACAAAATTATACAGAAATTTTGCTGGCGAATTTATAAATAAAATTCTGAGAAGATTTATTAGAAAAAATTAAACATCAGTTTTGACATTCAAACATCCTACACATAATATTCAACTTTTATATTTGCGAATGGAATGAATTATTAATGGTGATGTAAGTATATGGATTAATACGATTGACCTTGACACCAAGACAGGCCAAAACAATTTTTATTATCAGTGATTGCGTGCCAAAAACGACTAATTTCCCAACTACTGTCTCACTTCCTAATGTTGTTGCGTAAAGCTAATAAAAAAACCCACTCAATTAACATTCTAAAAATACAGGTCAATCAATTTATGGTAGGAAAGTAGCGACACAATCCTACATTTTACATTCACTTTCATCGAGTCGTTCGTTGCGACATTCGAGTGGTCGACGACAGAAGAAAAGACATTTTTTTGGATCGACTTGGATGTCGTCTGGAAAAAATTAGAAATCGACTTCCTAAATTGTCGAATACAGAAAAAAAGAAACATGGGAGATTTGGGTCTCGTTTAATTAAACCAATTTATTTTATTCGCAGTGTCGTTTCTAAAAGGAAAGTTACGTCGATAAAACCAAATTAAAATCGCATCAAAGCAACGACACAACAAGTAACGGCGATAATAGAAATAACTGTAAGCCGGATAATAAATTACTCATTTTTTAAATTGAAACAACCATGAAACGGATAATGAAATAATTATGTAATGGAATTTCACTTTTGCGGTAGGTAAGTAAAAAAGGAGAGCCGTACCTGGACAATTTTTGGAGATACTAGTAGTCCCTCGATAGGGAAAAAGGAATCGATACTACGTGAAAGCTAAAAGGTTCTGATTTATTCATTACACCCTCAAATGTTAGTGGAAGTTTCTATTTTTAGATAAAGGAGGAAAAAAGTCGATCAAATATGTTGTAATAAAATGGAGCACCTCCAATTAAGTACTATTATTTACGCTTAAATAAAATTTTATTACGAAGAAAAGTTAAACATATTAACTTAATGACGATGAAGTATTTACGCTCAAATGAACGCTTAAATTTAGAAATCATCGAATGGTGACTTTCAAATATCAAAACTTGAAAAGAAAAATTATTCGGTTATCAATTTAAACTTCGATAACATAAATTACCGTTATTACCCCGACAGGATGAACTTTGAAAAAATAACTGTTTACTTTTTTCTTTTTTTTTTATTATTAAATATTAATTTATTTATTATAAGCATTTTATGGAAAAAGTTTCGTCTACTTAAAACCCCAAATTTTAATCCCTTAAAATACGCAGGTAAGTAATTAAAATTAATGGTTGTGTAAATTTCTCCAATAACTAGAGCAACAACCACTTAATTTAAATGAATATTCTAATGAATGTAAAAAACTCGTTTTCCAACATGAACTGACTTAAAATTAAAAGATATTGCGATTATTAATTTAACATAAAAAAAGAAAGAATAATAATTCGAATGGCCCGAATACCTTTCCATTAATTTTCGCTTTCATTGTGTTTCCGACAGCAATAAAATTTCCGTTTTGTTGAATACCTCGATGGATGGATAATTATACACTAAAATGCAAATTCAATTACGGTTCATTCGTTTTTTCGACCGCAGTTAATTTATCGGGTTTAAAAATTAAATTGCACGGTAAAAAATACCCATTAATTATGGTATCCTTGGTGCAAGATTACCAACATGCATACACGTCTAGGTGTTCCTAACAAATTTGAATATTTCAGGATTACCTAGTCGAAGCCAAGGTCAAATCAATGATGGCCATACATTCAGGTCCCCCATGCTGACAGCAAAGGTTACTTAGCAAAATAAATACGAAACTTGTGGAAGATAAGAGAAACGTTTCGAACTTGAAGGTTATTTTGAAGTATTTATCTTGGCCTCCCAGAAATCAGGTAGTTTTCAACTGTTTACTTGACTTTTGAGAGCTTAAATCATTCAACTGCTAATTTTACACGTCCATCGCAGAAAAACAAACCCAACCTAACAGTAAAAAATGTAGGACGCAGTTGTCGGGTTCACTTCTACAGAAAGAGAAACAAACTCAAAGGAAAATAGCAAAAAATATATAAACGGATCCTTTCGTTGAAATTTTGGATGTAAGCTAAATTTTATCGTCTTTGTTAAAGAATCCTCAGTTATATATGCATTAGGACATGGATATTATACTATCAGGTCGTTCCCTCCTGCATCAATTGCCCACAACAGATAACAATGGGCTCTCCCCTTCATCAACTACTGATTTCGTGTATTAAGAGCCCAAAATAAGGTTTGATTGCTTGCTTATTATTAAAACCAGGTACTTCGCCAGAGTCCTTGTTAGTTACCAGGATGATCAACAGATGGCGCCCCTATTGAAACGCACAGAAAATGCTTTAGTAAACCAGGAAATACAATAATAAAACAATGTTTTTTCCCTTGATAAAAGACTCTCTTCCGACTTGTAATTCTGTAAAAATTTTGTTAAATTGTAACGTCCAACAATGGTCAAAACTTTAAATAACCCAATATTCACATTGGGTCCTTGAGAAACCAGCAGGGCAGCCGAACGTGGAAAACGTAAGATAAAAATGTTCAAGACATTTTTATATCCTTTCGGAGAAAATTAGGGCGAAAAAATTCATCTCTGAATGTTCAGTAACATCAGAAGAAATTTTAGTTCTGCACTGCTGGATAAAAGAACAAAAATTTAATTGAGTAATAATTAATGGGTTCATAGAATTAAAATATTATGCATTAAATGGAGAAAGCTTTGGTAATTAAATTCGAAAATGTTTTAAATACAAATACTCATAAATAAAATTAAACCTTGATTAACACATAGCAAAAACATAAATATGAAAATTTATGTAGTTAATTAAAATTATGCACAATTCGAAACCGATATTTTACCCAAACATAAATATTTATTAGATGATATAAAAATGTATAAACAAGTAAAAGTTATTTAATCTAATTTCAATTTTGATTGGATAAAATTAAAAATGATAATGCAGTGCGAAGTTTTATTTTTAATCGCAACCTACAAAAAGTGGTTTTTGGCACAGCAAACTTTATTACGTTTACATCAAAAGTTTAGATAAAGTTTATCTATTTTTGATACGAAGCACTCGGGCGACTGAAATAAAACGTAATTACCGCCTCTGTCGTGATGCCAAAATTTTTCAATTTTACCCCGTAGTACGGCATCGGGGTTTTAATTAAAACAAAGAAGGTGGGTAGCGAAAACTCAAGAAAATTCCAATTTGAAACACGTGCACAAAAAAAAGGAATAAAGGTTCAAGAAAAATGCTGATGGGGAAATTTTGAAGAGTCGGTCGGGTTATTCGTGCTGAGCAATTTTTGCAGAATGCGGAATAAGGTAATTCGCGTGGTCGTGGAAAACGATTCGTGTCTATTCAGCACAGAGGAAGAGATGTATGTATAGAAAAATCCGTAAACCAACCACCGCATCGAAAATAATTTCCAGCTTACGAAAACATAAAACGTCGAATCAAGAAGTGTTTTTTCCGACAAAAAAATTACATTTAGAGAAAAGTTTTTAAACACAAAGGAAAGGAAAACAATGACACAAAAGGCCGAGACTGAAAGGCGGTAGAAACGTAAACGTCAAATCGATTATGGAAAGAAAGTGACATTCGGGAGTTTTCTGACGTAGAGTTTGCCTGAATACATCAACATTATCGATTTTGTGTTAAAAATAACTTTTAAATGAGTTTTTCCGAAAGAAATTACACATTTTCAAAGAAGAAAATGAAACTCAATAAGTAGCTATCTAAAAAATGTTGTTTTGATCAGTTTTGTGTTCGGAAAGAACTAAATTTATTCACATAAATTATTCATGAAACATTCTTTGCTAGACATAGCGTATTTTATTAAATGTATAAATTAAAAACATAAACGAAAGCTTGTCAATTATAATCCAACCAAGTCAAAACTACCTACCATCCCACATCACGCATATACAGTAAAACCTCGTTTATCCGGCCCTCGTTACACTTGTTTCGGACTTTGCTACTACCTATGGCGCAAAAAAAACATCGCATAAAAACAGGTTCGACTACTACTATGTAAACATAGTTTTTAATCGTAATAAACGGTAAGTCTTTTGCCTATTACCCATTCCGGATAAACGAGATTTTACTGTATTATGCTTGAAAGATGCGACAGTTCTCCGGGCTTTTTCAAACTGGTTTTACGAGAAGAATTCAAAAAAGTTTGTGAATGAGAATGTCGGGAGTGAATAGGACGAAAATCAAAAAGATGGATCGTCGTGAATAATGCATAAAGGCGATTTGAAAAATAAAAAGTGAAACTGTCGCGACTGGAATAGCTTAATTAGTTCGGCCATTTTGAATTGAATGAAATTATCAGAGTTAAACGATACGACATACAAACAACTAATTAAAATTAATTTGAGACGCCAATAAATCTACCAACGAGGCCTCCAATATTTGCACTACAATGAACAATTAAATCGATAAAATGGAACAATAGTCGATTGTCCCATAATTTAATCTTGTGCCAAAAAAGATATTTTATGCGTTTACGATGGATGGGCCGATTTTTTGGGTGATGGCGGAAACGAGACGAATATCTTGGGAGTCGAGGTCAAATTGTGGCGGCGAAAACAATAAAATTGGGAGCGAACAGGTGAAATATTAGAAGAAATACGAGCGGTTCAAGGTAACAACGGTCGTAAATAACGCAAAAAGGGTACACCACCGAAAATGATGAAGCTATGCGAAAAAATTCTAAAATGCGGGCAAAAAATAATTTGGTTTGAATTTACATATAAATAATATGTCTGGCGCGATAAAAAATTCATAACGTCGCTTTTAAATGTATCCTTCAAGTGGTATCCTCTTACATTTAGATAATAAAAAAAAAACCATCGACCTTGTCGAACTTATCGAAAGAGAAAAAATTGATTACGACATTTTTATCAATCGATTGAACGGCCATAAGGTGAAACGAATTGAAGTGGAAATGAGTGCAAAAACCGAGAATGAATATGTACGTAAACAGGAAGAGATGATGAGTATTAAACGAATTACTTATTACGCACACACATGCGTAAAAAACGTGCAAAACGGGTATGATTAATACGCCACGGTTGAACAAATGCGAGTCAAGGAAACGGACAACTGCAGCAGTCTGATTCAACGCGGCGTCATGCTAATGGAAGCGAAACGGATGATGGTGAGGGAAGACCGCGAAGGAAAAGCTGCAGTCACTGACCTCCATTGCTTGGGCTACATTGCGTGATAGCCACACTCACAAACCAATTGATTCAAATATTACTTGTAACCTTCGTGAGAAATTCGGATTCCTCAAAAGAAAATTGATAGTTTAGACTTTAGAACAATGGGTAATTTTGGAGAAGGCATAATTCCGTAACGAAATAAATACGAACGACCTTCAAAAGCACGCAATGTTACATTATTATTCCTTTGTAACAAACAATTTATTAAAAAAACAAGCCATGGATAAAATTTTATTAGTCAGCAATTTCGAACATGAATAGATAAATGAATCATAATCAACTTGAAAATTGTAATTTGTTTTTTTATCGTCGCCCACGGGGTCTCGGCATCTCGAAAAAAGTTGAACAAAATCTTTTTGCAACTTTTGCTGGAACGATATTGGTATGGAGAATAAAATTCTCAAGTTTCAGTTTCCGGTTGGCGTAACAACATGGGACCTTGCCCTTGGGGAGAAAAATTTGCCATCCGACACCCATGTAGTAGATATGATTTAAAACGTTATTATTGAATATTGTGTTGTGTAGTAAAGTAATCTCATCCGCAGGAAGATAAAAATTCCAATTTGGTATTTGGTTGGTTGACACAATTGATTGTAAATACGTCAAGGTTTCCTTCAAAGGTGAGAATAATAACCGTCCAAGGTTATAAACAAACATTTAATTTATTGAATGGGAATGTTTATGTAAAAATTATAATGAATTAATTAAAATTCCGCGAACTTACCGAACGTTGGAAAAAATTGTTTATCGTTACAAAGCGTCATTTTTGGGTTTGCGGTCGAAATTTGCGAAATTTTAATTCCGTTATTAAATTAGAGCAAGATTTCCACTATACAGTGGAGGGTGATTGATGGCGTCGCGAAAAGAAATTGTTTGGGAATGAAGAGAGAAGTAAACGGTAAGAACGACGACGGCGGCGAGCAGGCGGGGTCGCTTGAATAAAACGAACAAAGGATGGAAACCCCCGCATTCCGAAAGCTCGAGCCCTAATATGATGCGGGTCCCTTTGCAGGTCCAAACGACGTAATACAGGCGGAAGATAAACGTTGTGCTTTGTCTGCATTATAGTTTCATACGCGGATATGATACAGCTAAAATCAGTTTTATTTGCGTCGCGTGGCGACATTCCAATGAACCTAAACGAATTTGATACACGGGCGAGTTCAACGGTTCGACCAATGGTAATCAATAAACATATCGTTATTTTAGTTGGCAATTCCCCGAGAGGAAACTGAAACGACAGATGGTATAATACATTTGCTTATGTATGTTTGAGGGGTTCGGCGCGTCGTCGTTGTCGTCGATGTTGGCAAAATTAATATCAACACCCAAATCAAAGCTCGTTTAGATTCCACAGATATCGCCGTCCACTTTAATGATGATGTGGCGGATCAATTGGACTTTCAAAAACACCCACTTTATCTGGCATATTAAAAACAATATGCTCGAACGTGGACACGTATCCAAACACTTAATAATCCATTTGTACGCACAATACACAAAGAAGAAACAAAACGCACCCTATCGGGTAAAATTTCCATTATCACTTACTCACCAGTTTTCTAAATTATAGTAATCCTTAAAAGCGTAATCCGAAAGGAGAAATAAAACACTAAAAGCACAAATCGATGAAATTTGTCCTTGAAATTGAACGGATAACGTAACGTCCTTCTAAGACCAATATACACAAAAGACTAAACGACTCGGGTATAAAACCAGTAAACGCGAAGAGGGAGTGAGATACCCAAACCGGTGGCCGATTTCAACCGAACTTAAAAGCAGCAACAAGTGATATATTCAAGGGGACGCTAGAGCGAGCAAGTCACGGTAAAAACTACTGCAATAGGAACCAGTTCTACTGCTTTTTAAGAAGTAATTTTGCAAAAAATACAACTTGTGGTTTTCAGACTAAAAATTCTCCTCGTCACACAAGCGTAACGTTTATAAATTTAACGACGGCTAAGCTGACTCATTGTCAGCGATTTTTATTGCGCTTGGAAGCCAAACGACTGCCATATCGGTAAAAAAATTGAATAAAAATTTGGCATCCGTCCAGAAGGGAATTTACGCACGTGCTCATAATATACATAGTACATTTAGTGAACCAAATTATTTTAAACTATCCCGTTGGCACAAAAATATTTTTAGAATTAAATTACAGCTACACATAAATAATAAATACCACGAGAGGTTGCTCCTTTTTATAATTCCACAAACAGAAATATCCCAACGACAATCGACTTGCCAGATGGCATACTTAATGATGCACAAACCTTACCTTACTTGAATGTATAATTAAGTTGATTGATAAAAAAAAATAAGAAAGCCGAAATGGGAAAAAAACACGTCACGATTAGAAACATTGGCAAATAAAAGTAAACAAGTTACACAATTCGACAAAATGACACAAACATTTTTCATATTATTATTATTATTACAACCATTTCTTATCAAAAAAACTAATTCCACTTTTAAATAATAAAAATTTTGCATAAAAACTAAACAAATATAGATACGATTTGTAAACATGTACCAACATATCGCATTCAGATAACACGTAAGTAAATAACTAAATTTAGAAAACAATTGCCAGATTAATAATTTAAAAAAAAAAAAGTGTTTTTTTAATTCTTATAATTCTCATAATATTAACTACTTTGGGTTCGTCCCGACAATCATTTTTTGAAATTAGCCATTAAGGGGGCGGACAGTTATGGCTTCCCAGAAGGTCAGTAACCCAATATTAGCATATATTACAGATATGCAATTAAACATTTGTCCAAAAAATTCCCTTCATTGTTTAGTTCTATATTTTATTACTACAAGGTCAAAAATACTATTTGCCAAATATTTTAATCCCCCCCGAGTGAGGTGGGGTCCAGGTAAAAGTAAACCTGCCTCAAATAATGGTTATTAAAATCGTATTTATATAATAAACAGTTTAGGGATTTATCTTTTCATCTGGTAATTTAGTTTGTAAAATAAATATTTAAAGTCTAGATTCCACCAGGGATAGATAGCATTACTTCAATTAAGGTCAGTGGAGGAAATCTCTCGAGATCGTTACAGGCATTTTCGAGGTCGCGACAAGTTCACATTTATATTATTATTTTTCCAATTACATAACCAGATAGAAAGCAGCTCCCGATTTAGAAAAAAAAAATTATAATAAATTAAATTGGTTTTTTATTTTCAATTAATAAACTAACGAAGCACATAAATAGCTGCTTAAACATCGAGAAGAAATTAATTGAAACAAATTTGGGCACTGGGTACTAATCTAGGTAACGGTAAATATTAATGAAACAGATTTCTTTACATGTATGGGACTGTGAAATTTAATAACATGACGGCTAATGAAAAATATTTTATGGATTAATTTTGAGACATCCAGTAATAAAAAAGCAAAAACCTGATTTGGTATATTTTTGATTTTCAAACTTGAAGAGAAACAAACAACAGGAATTGACAACAAAAAAATAATGTAATGCAACTTGTAACTAACTGTATTTTTTGGCTCGGTTTGCAATGGCGACGAGGAGGTAATTTAATTTGTAATTATGCAGGATCACAATTATATTAATCGATGCACATGTTTTAGTCGTTTACTATTGAAGATCCAATCATCTTCGGGTCATAATAATTAATATGGCGCCTGGTATTTCACCCAACAGTAAGTTTGTGCAACGAAGTAGGAAGTACATAATATTAACGGAGCAACAGCTTTTAACGGTATTTTGCGTAGTGAGTGAATCAATTAATATTTTTTGAACTGAGAATTTAAATTATTATTATTGAGATTTTTAAAAAAAAAAGAAAATTATGATCTCTACCGATATTGTAAACGTTAATGGTACTCGAAAGTTAAACGTAACAACAAAGAAATAATACATAACGGAAAACCCTCTATTTTGAAGCAAAAAATACAATAATATATTTCAATATAGAATTTCTATTGTGTGGTGCAATACAATAGATAACAGGTAGAAGCTACCTTCCAAAACAAATTTTAAACTTCACCTGCATAATATCGTCGTCCTTTTAAAGAAGAAATACTGATATCTTTTCGAAAATGTTACCTACACTGTAAAAAAATGCATGTTGTTAAATTTACAATATAATCGATAAATTATGTATAATTCGAATTAAATAAAAATGTTTTAAACCAGGAGGTAGTTAACATAATAAGAGAAAGTTGAAGGTGTAGAAAATTAATTATAAGTTATTTAAAAAAAAGTTGTTTTCTGATAACGAACGATATCGAGGTATCTATCCTTTTGTTGTTATTCTAAAAAATTAATAGCTCTTATCTAATCGACAGAAGTTGGTTGCTTATCGATAAAGTGAATCTAATTGTAACGCAAGTATCGGTAATTTTCATGGAGTAAACACAATGGAAAATTTCGAAATGATGCATAAATTTAACTTTAACGACCCTTTTCAGCCATAACGATAAGCCCGGCAAAATTTCTAAAATTTAGGTAGGTAATTTGAAACTTGTGTAATTAACGTCATTAATTATACTCTTCTTTTTTCGATACAAGTTCAAAGCAATTTTTTAAAAATCTGTCGGATACAAAACAATATTTGTCCTACTTTCTATAATAGTGATATTTTTGCAGCACTTAATGCATTCAAGGTGAATATTTTAGTGTAACAAAAAAAGCTGTTTCGGTTAATGGCTTTGCACAACTACATCATAAGTATTTTGAAAACCAAACAAAACCAGTAGAAATCTTATATCCTCATTAATAATTTCACATCACCTTTTACTTTCATTAAATTACCGATGCTCAAAGCCAACCAACCAACCGACCGACCAACCATTAGGAAGCCACTTTCTCCTCCACACATTAAAACAAAACATCTTTGTGGTCCGTTATATCTTAAAACTGCAGAAACCATAACTCCATCGGTTAAAAAATTATCAAACAATTTCGTTTCTAATTAAAAAACCGTTAGGTATCCGTTAGGTGTTAGACAAGGTATATCCCATCTACTACTTTCACACGAAAATTGTTCAATAAACACCACGAGAACTGGTGGTTTATTAAACCGCGAACAATTTTTATTTTCGCAATAATCACGTAGTAGTATCTAATTGCATGAAGGAAAGTAAATGCGAATTGGTGGTCCATTTTGAAAAACGAAGAAAAAAATACGTTTCAAAACGCTTGGATAATAGAATATGTTAACATTTAAATGTTATTATTTATTATTATTAATGGTAGGTGGTACAAATTACTATGCATTATTATTAAAATGTTAATGGAAATTCGTATAGACGTAATAATTCTATAATAACATGAATATTAAATAAGAAGCAATTAATTATTGGCCTTAAATTTGCTCCTCATGTTATTCTCTAGCAATTTCGCACGACGAGAAGTTGAATATAGCCATGAGCACTCCATGGGAATTAATAATGCATCACTCGTTTGGCTTATTTCCAAGGACAATTGGAAACTTTCTATTTACATCGGACTCACTAATAAAATATCAATTAAATTTTTTGTTACGCTAACCCATTACAAAATCCGATTTAATGACGACGACAAAAAGGAATAGGGGTCGATGGCCCAGTAAGTTAACCATCACGATAATAAAACAATATAGTAGTAGACCGGCATCTGCCGACTGACTTCAGGTTATCCCATCAAACGACAGGTTTTGGTTAGACCTGTTCAACATTCTTCGACCCTAAGTGACTCTTCTTTTAATGAACGTTTCCCAGAACGTGAGTTATTTGGAGAGGCGCCAATAAAAACACTCTCGTTACTCTTCCAACTTTTCCGACAACTTTTAAATTAAATTACTCCAAACACTGTATTAACTAATATTGTTCCAAGTCCACAGCGCTCGTAATTATCGACCTTGAAACAAATTTCAAACCTTAATTATCCTGTAATTTAAAAACTTTTCCATTTCGAGATTAAAATTCATCGGCTTAAAAAAATAACACATCGTCAATATATATTTTCTTTTTGGCAAGGACGATTGGAACTTCCGAGAAGCAAGAAGTTTACTTTCCTACCATAATGGGCCTAATTTAAAATTTAAATCGTCCGTCGGTTAGTCAAAGAGTCGAACAAAAACATTTGCCCTCAAATTACGCTTTATTGATGTGCTGGAAGTTTCTTTTGTTTGTATCGCAGGATATTTCTTTAATTGTTAATGACGGATCAAAACAAAGGTCAGAACATGACAACTTGATATTCTGCAATAATGCCGAAATGAGTTAGGGGGGTGGACTAGAAAGGGATTAAAAAAACATATTATAGTAATTAGAACGTGCTAGGTAAGCCATATAATTTAATTTATTCGGCCAGCCTTGCAGAAGGATAAGCAATACTAACAACAAAATTGCATTCTGTAGCAATCGATAATATACTACCGAAACGTCCAGACAGACACACACGTCTTGATTACATGCGCATTGGAATATCGACGTTGGATTCTATGAAAACATCAAGTGCGTCCCTATAATTACAGTTGTTGGAGTAATCGATTCCATATTCCAATATACATCAAAGGTCTGGGATACATCATACAACTTGCAACGGTTAAAAAAAGTCTGAACCAGTTTTAATGCCATGGTGGGTGGCACCCGCCAAATGCAGCAGCTGCTCAACGTAAAATACTACATTAATCCCCTTTCTCGAACACAATAGGAATGCATTAGATTAGGTACTCCGACATGCAGAGGTGAATATAATTCACAACAGAGATCGACTAAAATGAAATAAGATTGCTCGATTCGTGCTAGGAAATTAAGTTCCTGCCGCATCCGTTCCAATTTGGACGGATTGTCCTAAATTTAAACCAACAATAAAACGCCGCCATTGTGTACGTATGCGAATAAAAATAGAAGCGAATAAAAGAAAATCATAGCAAGAATTTATGAGGTCAAACATTCCAATATCTATTATAGGAAGAAAAAACAAATAAACTCGACACGACATTGACTTTTTGCCAAACAAAATTAACATACAAAAACTTTATCCATAACCAATTGTTTAATATTCAAGGAATTTTAAATTAGCAATTGTTTTTATTTCGGTATCAATTTTTTGCCGTTTGTTACGTTGACCATAAAGTGCTTTTGATGAGGATACTTTGGAAAAACGTTAAATTTTAACTTCCTTCAGAAGAAATTGTAATTATGGATAATTATTATACGAGATGACACACATCATCAACCTTGTGGAATAATTTAGCAACTGCACCGATTGAAAAGAGAAACTTCTTAAAATGCGAGTAGTAGTATCTGGTTTTCCTTCATCAGCCAAGATGAGAAAATAATTGTTGCCATTGAAAGCTATTATTAATCGCGCATCCATTTGAGATGAGATATCGCACTATAGAGCACCATTCGTTGTTTTGTCAACACCAAGCAAAAAAATTGTCCCAAGAGAATTACCGTATTAAGCACACCACAATACTCACATACGAAGTGGCGACGAGCGTTGAATTTAAATGCGACTATTACTGAAAAAAAATATTAAAAATAAGATTGAATGAAGTCAATGGAAGTCCAATTTAACCAAAACAACTTTTGCATCAGAACACGTTTGAATGAGCTTGAATGTAAATTATTTTATCCTTTTGAAGACGACGACGACGATGATGATAAAAAATAGTTTCCTTTTAGTAATAATATAAAATAAACGATTTCCGCTACGTTTTATCTAAATTACATGGATGTGTGGAAATTAAAAAAAAAGGTGATTAATTGGGTGAAATTATAGCCATACCTGCATGAACAAGGTAATTAATAATAATACAGGGTTTTAATGGGATTAATGGTACTGGAATAAAACGGAAACCGAAATTATTTTAATTTAATTTCGGTCGTTATCTAACCGAGGTGAATCTTGGCAATTTTCAAATTAATTTTTGATGAGTTTGACAATCCCCAGGGTCTGTTTTCCTATTTGGTCACACCATAATTCGTCATCGTGTCGCACAGACGATAGATAATAATAGGAAAAACTAACCCAAAACTTGAATGAGAAGATCATTTGTATGCGGCATTGTGGAAAATTAATTGTATTAATACGTAATTTCTTGCATGGGAAAGTAGATTACATCATAATTTTAGAATTAATTGAAATGATTACACCTGAACTGTCAAATTAACAGTTTCCAAGTTTCCATCTACTCACTTTTAATTAGTCTACAAGGCTGTGAAGATCCGAGATCTCGAGATGTTTGTTTAGATAAGAAGTTGTCGAAATAGCAAACTGTGTTTGGTTATGAATTAAAAATTGAATTAGAGATAAGAATTTCCATTTTGATTATGTAAATATTGATTAAGTTGAAATTGCTTCTCGACTTGGATAGTTTAACTTTTGAACAAACACAATCTGTGGTATGCTCACATTTCTCTAATTACAAACCATAAAATGGCGTTCGATATCGATGTTGAAAATACTGCTGCTATATACAACATTGCCTGTTGGTAATTCCGTAATTCCGTTTATATTTTGTTGAGAAATGTTAAAAGGCAGGTAATAATTAAACTTTGAAGTTTAATTGAATGGTTAACGAAGTGGTTACTATGCAGAAAGACGAAAACCTTTTGATAGTTTGCAATCTAAAAGTATAGTATGCAACAATACTTTGAGTTACGAAGGCAAAAGGGGGAGACCCTTTGTATGCAAATCGCGTTCGGAATGACGCTTATCTCCTCCAGTCTTTTTCACGTTCAAATTTAAAAACCTTTTTATCTGGAAAAAGATTCCAAAAATGGTTTCGATATTAAAATTAATTACGAGCGCATCGTCGTTGAAACAAAAAGTAGGTCGAATTGTGTTAGTTGCCATTAAAGCTAATAACAATCATTATTACAATGTTGATTACATTAATGCAATGTTATACGATGCTTTGGCGTGGCGTAATTATAATTTCATTTAAAACTTTCGGTTCAATGTTATCCAGATTGTCGCTTTTATCGAGTAGAAACTTGGCCGCTCTCTCGAATGCATTTTATATGTAAGTAATTCCTATGGGATCCCCCCGTTCGCCATCGTCATCATAATTGAGATGCAAATTGGCCACGCCGATAATTGGCAATCCCCAATCGACATCAAAGCCAGGTGTATCGCAGTTATGGTGTGTGAATAATATACCAACTCCAGAGCGGAGTCGTCGCCGTCGTTTGGAGATAAAGTGAATTTATAAGCTCATAAATGTCAAAGTTTAAATAAATGCTTAAATTAGTATTCGCCTGACGAACACTATGGCATTTTAAAGCTCTCGCCAAGTTTTAGTTAGACAAGTAACTAAATTAAAAGTTTCAATTATGGAGCCATTTTAAAGTGGCTTTTAAAAAAGTTTACTACGTATTAAAATTTATGCAAATAGATAATCCAACTCGGGTTATTTTTTTTAATTTTCAACCCAATTTTCAAGTTTGTTATTCAATTTTTCCATGTCGAAACCAAACACGCTTCTTATTTGTGTGTCTAATGTAAAGTGATCAACTTCAAAGTGGATGCGGGTGAGCCACTGTCAAGATAAATTCCAACCCAATGTAACCGTTTAACCCTAGAATTGCTAACTTCGTTTAATGGAATAATGAAATATACCAGAAACTGTGGTTATGTCATTTTGAGCGATTCTTGCTAATCATGCAACGGTCACGGAGTTCAAAATTGTTTAAAAGTAACAGGTCATAAGTGCCAACTTATAAAAACAGTAATAAAATATTGGATATTTCACTCGACACAAAGTGAAATTTTAAATAGTTTAACTGCCCGGGGGGGGTCGCTACGCTTTAATTAAAAGTATCAAAGGGCGATAAATCTTGCGCAATTACAAAAATAAGCTGGAGGATCTGTTTTCAACATAAAATAAAGATATAAACCGAAGGGGAGATAATAGAATATCACCACACCATCAGGACCGCCGGGGCAGGCCGGTTCTTTTGAATGCCAAAGGCTACATGCGACTTCTCAAATGTTTAAATTAATTGGAGTGAACATTATGGTATTAACTTGTATCTTTGTTCTTTTTTTCTTTATTTCGAGGTAAATTTTTGGTTTCCTCCCCATTTCAAACTCATAAAATTAGGATATTACAAAAAGTTTAGCATTTTTGCCTCGTGAAAAGAATATTTTATCAAAATCACAGTTTTTTTCAAATTATGTTAAAAATGTAAAGTATTTTTTAGGGATATAGCCAGGCCCGGACTGGTAATAATTTAATGACCGGGAATTGATGGCTGCAGTTTTCATGATATTTTTTATAATAAAAAGCAAATTAAAAAATTATGGAGCGAAAAGTTTTTCGAATCCAGTATATTTCAAGACTTGACAACAAGTTTTGAGCTACTTTACGACATCCAGGCGTATTTTCCCAATTGTATGCATTCCAATTCGACATAAAAATATTGTGCAATAAAACAGGCGGCGAATTTCGGACTTTCCGACATTAAAAATTTGCAAAAAAGCAACTTTTTACTGCTTCTAATACATTTTAACGAAAAAATTTCAATGGTACAGCAAAAACTGACGAAAATATTGTATTTAACATCTTATGAACCTTTGCAGAGAAGTTTTTTGGGCCGAGTTCGCTAAATGCCGCTCGTAAATACAACTTTTCCTATAGAAATGAAAGCAAATTATGAAAAAGCACTAAATTAGAAAAATTATAGCTCCGCTGCGCTCCGGCCGCTCCAAGCCGTTTTGACAAGCGCTTTACTCATTGAAAATATCCCCCTAGAACGGTCCTACTTGAAAAACTGTGGATGTTGATTCGACAGAGATCAGAAAGCGACCAGCTCTCTCCTATCGCTGCTTGAGTTGATCCCGCCTAACCTTTGATCCGTGTATGTCGGGACGCATGTCCCGCCAACAAAATGAATAATTCCCCGTTTTCGTGACTTTCAAAATCAATTTTTTCTAATTAGCCGTAAAGAAATGTTTGTAAAATCTCCACAGACAAAAAGTAACATTTAGCGAACCCTAGCCGTTTTTCGAATTCTTATTAAAAATTTTACAGTGACTTTGGAATCATTTTGCGACGTTTGTGCCAGTCCCAAGCTATTTTTCCCAGCTCTATTCATCCCAATCCGTCATATTATGTAATAAAATAAGCAGAACAATTAATTATTCTAAACATTTAAAAAAAAACGAAACTTTTTGAACCCAAAATTTAAAAGCACGAAAACAACTACTTTTTTACTGCTTCTAATACATTTCGATCGGAAAATTTTGTTAGCGCAGAAAGTATTCAATCAAGATATGATTTTATGCCGCTGTTACGTGAAGTTTCTTGAATTTTCTCTTTTAAAGGATTTTTACGATAACGTATGGTTTCCTAGTTCTATATGTAATATTTCACTTCCAGAGAGGGCAACATTCGTCCATGGAGAGAGGGTTGTTCATGGCACAATCATCATCGATGATGGAATTCAGCCATGATTAATCAGGCCGATATGAAATTAATTTAAATTATTAGGCTAAATCTTAGTTTGGTATTTATATCAAAATCCGATTGATACTTTGCAGAAGGATGTAGTAAAACGTTCGTAAGATATCCATCAATAAGGGGGCGTTCAAGTGTTACGTAAGCAGGCTTAGGCGGCAGGAGGGGGTCAATTTTCTTACTTTCGCTGACAAAGGAGGCGGGGAATTATAAATCTTATGTAAGATAAAAAAAATTAAAAATAATGAATATGTTTTCACGATTTTCTTATTTTTGCTTATACAGGGGAGGGGGGTTTGTAATTATTAAATGTTTGCTTACGAAATACTTGAACGCACCCTTATGGAAAAATTAACTCTGAAATAAAGAAAAAATCAGCAAAGAATGTAATTGGTAGAAAAAATAGAATAAAGACAAAAACATGATGGTCACGTTAATTTAAGTTTCCAAAAATGGCGACCCATCGGGCAGTCCGGGCCTGAACATACGTAGCTGTAGCGCAAAATTCGACAAGATCAAAACTACACTAGAATATTGACCTTTACTATCATAGAGATAAAATATTGGCGAGTTGTAAAATAATGTGGAATATGTAGTTAATGCAATCGTGGGTGCACCAAAGGGGGTGAGGCAGTTGCCCAAAGTTACCTTTCGGTCATTATCAATCATTGATGGATGACCTTTTATAAAGTATGATTTATTACGACTGAAATCGTAAGATATCCATCAGTAATAATAATTACCCCCCCCCCTTGGCGGCGCCCGTGGATGCAATAATCTCATCTCTGGATGTCAAAAAGTCGTTATAAAATTACTCAAAACCCGCTGTGAATAAGAATTTTCAAAAGAGGATTGAATACTTCTACCCAAACAAAATTTTCCGATTAAAATGCATTAGAAGCAGTAACAATGTCATTTTTGGCTTCAAAATGTTTCGTTTTTTTTGTTAGAATTTTACCGCCTTTAGATTGGGATGAAGAGCTGGGAAAATTAGCTTGGGTCTAGCACAAACGTTGCCGAGTGGTTCGAGGTTACTGCCAAGTTTTTAAAAGGTTGCCTTCATAAGGAATTTTTTCGGCGTCAATGCAATTTTCCCATTGAATTTCACAGTAAAAAAAATATTTGTTTTCAAAATTTAATGAAAATCGTTTTTTCTAAAATATGTTCCCTTTTATTCCATTATATGTCGCATTGGAATGCGTAGAACTGGCAAAATACGCCTAGATGTTGTAAAGTACCCCAAAAGTTTTTGCCAGGCCTTTGAAAAGTGGATTCGAAAATTTTTTTCCCACAATTTAGTAATTGATTATAAAAAATGTCTTGAAAACTGATTGAGGCTGCTCAAAAGAGTTGTCCGGTAACTACTAAATTATTGCCAGTTCAGCCCCATAAAAACTAAAGCTTTTACATAATTTTTATTATATATTATTTAATGTTCTCCCGGGGGATTGTGCGATATGCACAATTCTGCAGATGAACACCCATTATTTTGGAAATTCTCTCAGCTCCAACTTTTTCCGTCAAAATATCACGAACGCCACTGCCATGGTAGCGTCCCGTCGTGGTTATTGCACCGTTTAATTTATTCCTATTTTATTTTAATACCAAAACAATCTTAGATCATCTCGATTGGAACTTGAGAGATTATCTTGTCGAAATCGTTCGAACCAAGCAGTTGAATAATTAATTTGAATTTGAATAAATTCCTACACAAGAAGTCGAAAAGTTTCACATCGTAAATGGTGCTCAATCAATAACGGAAATGCCGTAATAGATTATCGAGTAACCAGACGTTTTTTCGGCAGCCGCAGGCGATTCTTTTGCAAAATTTCGTGTTAGAATTAAGAAAAATGATTGCGCAACCGAAGGAAAGCACTGCGGCTAAAAGCCTGACCTCGTTTCATCAGCTCCCAAATATTTTACCACAAATGTAGAGCACGTCGCGGTGAGAGCGCCAAAGCTAATCTTAATTTGTGTTGATCGAGACGATAACAAAAGACAATATCCTCGGCAATTTTATAAAACAAACGATTCGAAAGATAAAATGGAATAAGTAGGAAATATGAGCAGCACTGCAATAATTAACTTTTAACAAGAAGTGATTTCAAAGTGAATAAGTTTATCTATAACATGGAATCTGCTGTAGTAGTAAATCAAGCGCCAAAGTTGGCTCCTTGCACTTAAATGTTGATAAACGGCAGAGGGGAAAAAATATGGAAATGATTAGAAAGTAAATAACGTAGCTGCATTGGAGCTTATACCGTTAACTATTTTAAATACAACTTGGATGAGATGATGCACTTTGGTGGACAAAATGTGCAATCTGTAATAACTTAAGGTATTAACGATGCACGAGACACGCCCAGTGGCGTAGGCGTCGGAGGCAAGGCGGGTATCCGGTCGTCCAGGTTACTGACACAGCAACCAAGTAACTCAACGTCTGCTGGACTTTCTACTGGTAGTTCCTCTTTAAAATATACAATTTTTGTCTGCTATCACATTTGATCAACAATCAAAGCAATTCATCACTTAAAAGACGCTGCTACGTCTGTCCTGATTTTATTGTTGGACATTTATAAATAAAGCACTTCATCATCTCATAAATTGCATACTCATTTTTAATATGCACAAGTATTTAAATTATTTATCCACTCATCTGAATACAAACGCGACGAGTCGTGATATTAAATTACCTCGACGATGCGTAAAATAATGAAGAGAAACCTAATGCCAATTGAAAAGAAATTAAAACGAAAACACAAATTTACAAATAATAATAATAAAGTGTTTGAAAACGTCAACATTGCGTTTAAAAAGAAGGAATAAATGGAGCCACCCAATACCGATGGAGTTGCTAAGCGACAGATATAGGGGTTGAATAGCGGCGCCGGCGTTGTGCTCAGCTGAGGGAAGAAGCGCGTGGCAGCAGTCGATGTGTGGGTTGCAATATATGACACCGCGCGTAACCATGGCGACGACAGAAGCGGGACGTCGCCTGGATTGTTTGTGATGTGATGCGAAAATCAGACGACCTCATCCTGCCCTTTGATGTCATTTTTTAATGTTAACATTTTCGCGCAACAGCAGACGCAACACAATAGTTATAATATGATTAAAATCGACCATTTTCCAAAAGCACAGTCGAAAATTCCAAAAAGCAAATAAACACATCCAGCTTTCTCGCAAAAGGAAATAACAAAGAATATGAAATATTTAATTCCCTTTCAAAAGGAACGGGAGTTTGAAACTTGAAGATGTGATGTTAAGCGTGGGTTCCTCCGGCAAATTGTTGACCTTGGGGACTCCAATTTTCCCAATTATTTCTTCAATAGTATCAAAGTGAGCAGACTCGGAATTTTACCAATGTAAAATTTCTTAATTATTTTCAAAACCTTGATATTTAATTATGTCGATGATGCAGGAAGATGAAACTAAAAATAATTATTATGGTTCATTAAATCATGTTCTGGTTTGTTACAATTGAATTATTTTATATTTTTTTTATTATTGCAGCATTCTGTTGTTTATTAATTGTTAATGAAAAAAATATGTTTACAACAAAACAAGACTTTGGTTGAAAAACAAGATTTTAAAGTTCAAGAATTTTTACTTTGGAAAGGAATATTGACCGGAACAACGATCGAAGGAATTTTTCCCAAGTCAAAAGTAGTATGTCACATTCAAACGATTTCATCCTTCACCCTTGTTCCACTTCGCCGCTCATCGAAATCAAACCAGTGAGAGTCGGCTAATTTAATGGGACAATGCACATATGGTTTCTCTATTTGGAATGCAATCCATTCGCCATCAGGTTTCCGCAAAATTATAGAAAAACATTTAAAATGATTTAATTACGAATTAAAAAATGACCCAACATTCTTCCAAACATCTCGGCGTAACAAAATTGAAAAAGTTTAAATTAAAAACTTTTTCGCAGTGATGCTATTAAAATATTCAAAAAGTCGATTAAGCTGTTTAAATTAAATTTCAAACATTAAATTTACACGGAACAACTTACGTATTTGACTAACGGTCGCCTTTCAACGAGAATTTGAATTTCAAATTGCCATCGGCAAATATGCGTATCGAAAGATGTGTGTGTGTGTGCAGTTTTTGAATCATCAATTAAATTGCCCATATAATTAATTTTTTTCGGTGGGCGTAACAATTGGACTTACCTGACCAGACCGAATTTGAAAAATTGAATATATTCTTGGACTCACCTGGAACAAAAAAAATTGAGATAAGTTTTTAATTTACCAGTCGGACGGGTTTGTGTGATGGTTCCATTTAAGGCATGCAAATGGAGAGTGTTCCAGTGAAGGAAGACACTATACGGTTTTGGCAGTAAACAAGGAACATAAAGTAGAAAATCCTGAATGTATCGAGGGTGCACGGAAGCAGCTGTCGTCTGTAAAGTATTCCAAATACGCAAAAGGTCGTGCAGCTTGAGAGGCAGCAGGTGATGTGACAATCCGGTTTAGGGACATAAGGGTAACATGTGGTGTCGGGAATGTCAAGATTCCCATTATAACCACTGCATTAAACAGGTGATTTCATACCCATCTTCTAGATTGTTTTTCTTCCTTTTTCCCAATTAATATTTCAAGACACAAACAAAAACTAACAAGGCGCAAACATTTGCCAACTTTTGCAGCTGCTCGCAACTCGATGAAACTTTTTATGTTTTGCTAATATTTTATTCGCCAAATCGATAGAAATTTGTGAAATATTGGTACCTGTGGCCTTGTAAGCTTTTAAAATGCATAGTTTTGCAGCGGCCATCGATCCATTATGTTCTGTCCAAGGTGACCTTGACGACGAACTTTTTCGGTTAGGCCTTCCCCAATCGGAGTTTTATGCATAGTTACAAAATATCTCACGCTTGCAACTTTTCAAGTCAACACCGATAGATAGTACATGGAAAGTTTGCAACTTGAGAACTAGATTAGAAGCCATTGTAGACGTAGACAAGTTGACGAAGTTCCTAGCTTCCAACTAACCAATAAGTTTCTGCAGTGGAGTCGAATCCTGACTAAATTTTAAAAAAACTCGAGGTAATAAATTTAACGTTTCGACCGAGGAAGCGTTACGCATAGACAAAAAAAAAAGGGAAATAGTTTCAAAATTATCTCGACTTAAATTTTATACACTTCGTATTCATGCTCGGCCCACACGCTGAGCTTTGGCTCACATGCCCTTGTATGCAACGAGTGGGTCGAAACACGCCAACATAAATATAACTGACAAGATATCTTCCAGCCAACACAGCATTCCATCAGTTATATAAGTAAAATTTGCACAGAACAAATTTTTTATTTTAATTTAACAAAAGTCGGGAAGGTTATTTCGGTGACCCCCCCCCCCTCTTTTGTTTACTTTACAAAGGAAATCCACAAACGTGTCAATACCGATAAACGGTAATCTATACATAACCTAACAAAATCCACTTCCTTTTCTTTTGGAATTTGATGATTTTTTTTACACATCCTTTACGCGAACGCTTAGTCACGAGAGATAACGCGAGCACATTTTATCATCGCAACAAAAAATAAACAGACCTCGATAATACCAGATGGTATCTTTATTACCTTTAATTAATCGCTCTAGAAATATTATACTTGTTGTAATTAGCGAATGAAGATTACGACGGCGACGAATGCTGAAGGAAAAGGTCAAGTCGATCGATTGGCTCCTTCCTTCGTCTGCGTCGACTTGGCATCGGGATAAATTATAACCAAAACAAAAAAGTTAATTTGTAATAGATTTTATTTAGAGAATAGCTGCTTTCTCTTAATCCCAAAAGTTGCATCATTAAAAACGACTTATAAGGTAAAATTACAAATGGCCATGTAAAGCAAAAAACAATCAACTGCTTGATTCATCGAGTGCTTATGCTACTGATATCCCGCTATGGAATTCATCACAAAAGAAAACGTCATTTTTTATTCCATAAGAATGTCTTATAAAACAAAAAAATTGCTGAGAACAATAAATGACGGTTGAAGTCTTCGACCCTTCTTTCGCTCAGACCGATTAATGAACGAAAACTAACTTTTACTACAGAACCTCTCCAAAACTGATGGACCATCCAGTAACTCCAAATTATGCAATAAAAGTATGCTTTATCTTTTGAAGAACAAATAATGAAAACGATGTCAATAACATGGTTTAGCAGCTGTTTGTGCACCTTGAAGTCAGGAAGCGATTAAAAAAAATATTGGGTAGGATAGCGGCGCATTGGTTAGGGGATATTGAAAGTCAAGCGTGGTTAACGACATCGTGGAATGTCAAAAATTTAACTCGTTGGATTAATTCCGCTGGGAATAAGACCTTATGTCAACAACCTTCTCTTCATATGACACGATTAAATTTACAGGTAGCGCCAAGATTAGGCGCCAGTGCGTAATCATCTGTAAATATAACCAACCAGTTTATATTATTATTATTATTATTACGGTTTCTAAAGTTTGCCAATATTAAATGATGCAGTTTATATTATTGAGGTAATCACGGTGGATTACGATCCCATAATTTTTTATTCGAATAGAATTAACAAGCATGTGATGAAATTTGGATTAAACTACCATGGTACCATAAACTGGAACAAAATTTTCGATTACAGCAAGGTCGACCACTTTATATTAAATTATGATATTATGACGTGTTGTTATCTTGGCCATTAAAATAACAAAATAAAACAAATGTGCGAGACAATGTTTTGCATTGCTGGCAATTAAATTCATACAAATTTAGGACATGGATGACTGGGCAGCAAACCCAGATGACCTTTAGATCGAGGATAGCGTAAATTGTGCTATGCCAATTTGAGAAAGAAAAGAAGGCGGTTGGCAAAAAGGAAAACTACGAACAAATTAGAAAAACTTCCATAACAAATTAGCAAAACTGCGCGCGATAAAAAACCTGTTTTAGAAACTAAAAAGGACAAGGTGTTCGAGAAACAGGAAAAACTTCGTTGTTGTAAAGAATTTCAAGATTATGTTTGCAAGTTGGAGATGCACGGTATTGAATTGGAGCAGCAAAATTGAGAAATTCTACACCGATCAAGTTAACACCCTCGAAAAAGTTTACAATCAATAAATTTATCTTCTCATCACAAAGGAACTTGGTGCGATAATTACAGTTTACAAAACTTTGACGACAGTACGATTGGTGGTGTAGTTTGCAAAAATGTAGAAAAACTTCCCTCTGCTATGTGATGATTATAGGTTATTTTGTTCGGACGTGAGATGATTTTGATGAGATGCAATCGATTTTTAATGTGAACCGTTAGAAATGGCAACGGTAGGTGTTGATGTTTAATCCATTGGAAGAGTCAAATTTTAATTATTGCTTGAACAGGAGATAATGGGATTCATGGAATTGGAAGCTATTAAATGAATAATAACGATAATCTCGACCCGAATGTGGATGCATTATTCATTCGATATTCTGTAGCCATCCTCCCACGTTCCAAGCTGTCTGCAAAAACTGAAAGCCTCTTTCCCCACCTGAACAAACAGTAAACACAATCAGTTCAACAGCTTTCACCAAGTTCATCCAAGGACAATTGTTTGCACTAATACTTACTACTTAGTGTTAAATATCCTTACGTAAACAAGCTATTTGTTATTTAAATTAACGTTATATCATGCACGTACTTATTGTCAATATATGTAGCATGTAGTTTAGCATGTGACCTTTAAAAAATTACAATGACAAAATAACTTAAAATTTTAATTCCGCAAATAATTGGATTGGAGCTGAAACTTTTAACTGCATTACGTTGCTGCTACGTATACGCAACGTTGGTGCTACGTAAAGTTGGAATTTGTTGTATTCAAGTACAAGGTCGTGATCGTCGTTAAATATAAAATAAGAGCATCCACGACGACGATAATTTACATATTAATTATTTATGTTCGGTATTATAATAAACATCGATATTATCAATGAACCAAAATTTAATGGATCCCACCGGAAGCTTCGGATGGATGACTCAATTGACCAAATAAAAATAATCGGAAATGTGTTTGAAGTAAAACGAAAGTAATTTAAAAATAAAGCAGAACTTATCTTAAATTAAGTAAAGCAGTTAAACACAATCATTAACAAAGTTTATAATTATCCAATGTTGCGTCACTAGGAAATGTAAACATAATAAATAAATATTAAGTTCATAAACATTGATTAAAAAAGTAGCGTGACCTCGTTTGCTAATTATTTATAATGGCACATTTTGAGAACCAAGTGGCGCCTAATTGGGATCCATTTTTGATCATCCAAGATAGTATGAACTCAGGTAAATGGAATGTTGTCAGCGTACGCTTGATTTACTAGACCAGTAAACGGAAAGGGATCTCCTCCACATATTCAACAATGGAATCGAAGTTCTGCAGCAACGTCGCGTCAGCAGGGGATGCGGCAATGCAGAAGCAAGGGCGGTGTTGCCATAGTTACGACCCCTATGTTGCTGCTGCTGACTCACCCGACACACCGTAATTGAACGAGACTAGGAATGCTACAAAAAGGAACCATAAAAATTACTTCCACCGAAACTATTTCGCTACGATTCCAACTTCAATAACAAACTCTTCTTCCTTTTCCTTTTTGAAATGTCAGCAGCAGCGCGAATTAATTGTTCGCATCTGATAAATTATTATTTTCACCTGTTGTAAGGTAATTTATTGTAATCGTTTTGAAATAATGGGTGACATTTTCAATAATGGGTAACTGAAGGTTAACTCATTTTCTTGTGCATGAAAAATCCTAGACTTGCAAAATTGCACGAACTCAACTAATGATAAACTCGAATAAAAAGTGTGGTCACGCAAGCAGACGATCTTCGTTCGTTATTCCATCCATGGTTGCAAACGACGATCGTTTCATAAAATACCATGGCGTGTTAAATATAATTGCAAGTAATGTCGATTAATTCCATGAAATATTTATAATTAGATTCCGATTTTGCAACGTTTCTGCAAACTCGACAAAAATAGATGAGCTTGTGACACGAGTTATCGCATTTTTGAATACGACGAAGAGGAAAAAATTTCAATATTATAATCACAACAACATAAATTGTTTGTCAGAGCAAACGTGTCGTTCGTTGGGTCGATTCTATTATGAAAGTTCAAAATTTACAACAAAGTTGAAAATAGAATAATCCATGGTATATTAAATTGTTCAAGTTGTCTTACCTACTATGTAGGTCAAACCGATAAATCTATTCCACGCGAGAAAATACGAACTGGAAATTAATTCCACGTAGGCGAAATTACCAGTGATCAATTATTTACTACAATTTGATTAACATTCGATATTTTTTTCATTTCCCGTACTGTCCAAATTTGGACGCGGGGGTGGGACGAAATATGCATAATATTCATAAACCTTACAATTTCCAATAATCTTCCGGAGATTATACTACATGCATTACCCAAGGATACACAGCCTTGGTATTCGACAGGTGCAAACCAGATGCATGCTTAATTTTAGAATAACAACGAACTTGATTATGTAAAATTAAATGGCAAGTCATACCTGGGGATTTTAATATCTATGCAAAACCCAAGCAGCCTTCGAGGTTTTGTCTGACTAAAGCCCACCCGTACTGTGTCATAAAAAATGTTGTTGAGAGTCAAATAATTAAAAATTCCAATTGCAGCAATCGACATTTTTGTAGACGATAAATCACGAGACAAACAATGATAACCCATTGTTTACACTAATCGAGATTGGATATCTCGATAAAGTGGGTGTTCAATTTTCTTTTAATATAATATCGCACCACATTCGATTTCGTTCCCTTGGAGAATTGGCTAATTTGTGGAAGTTCCTTTCATTGTGAAAATCCAATTCCATATGCACAACAAGTTATTTCGACCACAATCGTTCGATAATATTTTAATTATTTACAGAACAATACCGTCGCCAACTTGAATTTTCAACTAATAATAAAACCTGCCGCCCATATTGTTTGTTCCATAATATGAAAAAAAAAAGGTAATAAAAATGTAATAATGAAAGGTGACGAATATAGAAAATACAGAAGGTCGTGGGTATTGTGTTGATCAATACTTCTAACTTTTTATTAATTAAATTTTCGTGTGCAATAAATTAGTAATTTAATTAGAACTTCATTCACAGCGCCAGTACCGTATACATCATTATACCTACTCCGTAGATGGCATATTGAAAGTTAAAAAAAATTAAATTTACATCACATAAACGTTCAAAAGTTAATATCTTCGTTATTATGTTGCGCAAAACTCGTGAACGTTCCAACTTCCAACTTCATACGTGACAACACATGAATATGTGGAATTTGCATTCAGAACTTGTTATCCCGTGGTTACGGGTTAGAAACTTTGCATATTAATCCATTAATTGTACTTTGTTAACCGGCTTCTTTGATCGAGTGTATTTATTTACATACATAACAAAACAGAAAATTTATTTGCTCTACATACTACTAACAACAGCGAAAAGCGCCAGATAAAATTTGTCAAGTTTGTTTGGACACCCATTGTAAATGGAGAGAAGATTTATGAAACTTCAACTTCAAATTTAAGACTACTGCTGCAGCAGAAATGAAAAATCACCCTTTAATGCCCAGTCGGGAAAAGGGTCAACGTTAATAAAAATAATTGCCTAGAACAATCTCCGTAAGGTGACCGAGCTTCCATAAACAAATTAGTCCATTAGTTCGTTAACAAAAATGGATCGTATTTTGAATGCCCCATATTAAACGACGCCGGCGCCGTTATGAAATGCAAAGCCGTCACATTTAAATCTAAATACCAGGTGAATTATGTGCAAATTTACATTTCTCAGCATTACTAGGTTAATGAGTTTCCCCCCAACAGATTACTTGAAATGCAAAACATTGAATTATTAAACAAGTGACTATTTGGGTATCGATTCAAGTAAAGACATCATAAACATTAATGTTCCATGATAAAATCTATCGATAAAATTGTTTGCTGTTAAAAAATCCATCATATTTCTTGCTCTTACAGGATTTCTAACTTATCGGCTTTAAAACCCATCAAACTCGCAAATAGAAGAAATATCCGTCAAAATGACGGTCCCACCGATGGCGTACTCGGACAATTTCGATTACTTTTAATCGAGACGACCTACTAGTTTTTCCCAAAACAAAAAAAATACAATTATAAAATAATGTAGGGACTTTAATTACAAAAAAAAGTTATCTTCGGGTTGAAACCAAGGTTGGACACCTTTTTTAGGTTATGTTAATATGTTGTATGGACAAAATATCGTAGTGTGCTTTATAAAATAATTTATTTTTCATAATAACAGATTATCTATTTTTTGTTTTAGACAGAAAAAGTATGCATATTTAGTAGCAGGAATAACAAGTTAGTGCCTTTTTTGTCCGCCAGGTGTTTATTATACAGGTATGCAAAAAATTACTTTATTACTAGAGAGCTGGAGCATAAAAATTCGCAAAAATATAATTCTCTAACGTAAACTCAAACATTTTTTATTAAACATGCTTACAAGTTTGCACTTTTTAGTATTTTCCCTTTGGATCAATGATGTGGCGAACAACATAAATACACTCAACCTTGTTTTTGTGCGAGAGGAATCCCTTTTAAAAAAAATTCTTTTTTATGCATTTGATGGAATTTTCCATATTTCTAATGAAATTTCAATAGAAAGTGGAATTTTCTATATACCGCACAAAAACACCGCATAAAATCAGATTTGACTGTAGCAACAAATTAATTTTTTTCAAGTGGGAGAAAGTGATAGTCTCACTGTTTAAAAAGTCCTTTTTCTCCACTCCCTGGGAAAACAAAATGAATACCTAATGTTCTATGGGACCAGTCCCCAGCCCAGTCCCAGATATAATCCAAAATTTAAATTGAACATCAATTGCAATACTGCTATTCAAGCTAAATACTTCCTCCAATGATTATTCCTATTTCATTTCTTCGAATTGCAAGAAAATACGTAGGGCATAGGTTCTATCCCCATTAACTGCTGCTTGCTGAGACAAGTATTACATTATGACGAATTTTCTATATAAATTATTAATTGATTTAACCAGAGAGTTTGGGGGACTGGAACATGTGGAGAGGGAGGTATGGAACATCCCTCCGAGTAGCAAAACTTGAAATCTTGAAAATTATGCAGAGAACACTCGCGATTTATAAAGATTTTTCCGTACTTTCAGGGAAGATAAAAATATCCAATATTCTATGGGGCTATTTCTTTTGTTTCTTTGATTTGGGTTGTTGTGGAAAATGGGAGACGGTCATTGGCCTGGGTGTTAGTGTAAGGACTGCTAATCCAAGGCGCCCCGGTTCAAATCCGTAGAGCTCACTTTACAATGACGTCTCCGTGCTTCGGAAGGCTAAAGACGGTGGTCCTCCATGTTAATGAATTGCCAGCATTAACAATAAAAATAGGTAACAGGCACATCTGAGGCAAGCCTAGCAAGCTACTTCAGATGTAAAGCAAGTAGTGCTCAAGGTACTGACAGTGGCTTCGGAACATCTCCGATGCTACTGTTAAGTAAAACAGATCAACAGATCTGGGCATACAGGGTTATCCCTAGCCAAAAGTAGAAAGAAGAAGTGGAAGATGGACCACATACTGCCACTCTACCTATGAAAGTAGCCCGGATATATAGCCGTTCATTCTTTTTTTTTTTTGATCAGCGCCATCCTAACCACAGAGCTAAATGAGCTATATTGCACCCAGAATCGTTTAACGGCTGAAAATCAAAGGGTATTCATTGGTAATATATTTAGTTTTCAGTTCTGACATTTTTGTAAAACACTGATCATCTCTCCCGCTTCCTCTTCCATGTATTGTTTTAAGAAATATCTTCAGACGGCCCTAATGGTAACGTTACATTTTCGCCGTGGTTTAACATAATTTAGGTTAGCTTGAAAAAATGCAGGGGATGAAGGGAAACTTTCGTCAAAAAATCCTTTCCATCTTCCATTTATTTTCTGTGAACTGCTGTTACTTTTTCATCAAATTGTTACCCCCCAATTTGAGTTTTAGGTTAGCTTGAAACGTGCAAGCGAAGAAGGGGATCGTCACATTTTACCCCAATTATCTTATAGTGAAGCTTCCATTTATGACTGAAGACTTTTGGGGATGGAAGGAAAACTTACAAATGCTTTTCTATGTGTTAAGTGTGAAAGTCAAATTTAAGCAATATCCTTAAAAACCGATTTAGAGTCCCGGAGTCTTGGGGTATGGAAAGCAATACATCAATTGTAATAAATAAATTTTCGAACTTATGCCCTTCAGTATGAAGTGATCAATAGAGAAACTTTTGAAAACAACATTAAAAATGTAAGAAAGAAAAGTAAGGAAGGGGGGTATATAATACTCCCCTCCAACATGATATTTTTAGTCACTTGTTTAATTTTTAGGTTAGGATTAATTTAGGTTAGATTGAAAAGTGCAGGGCACGGAAGAATTCTTTCCATCTTCAACTCAGTTTTACCCGTGTACTTGAATGATTTTTCTTCAAACTTTTTGATTCGATGCTTGAGTTGAAGAGTGGATGTGAATCGAAAAAACCGGGTTGAAATTTTCAGAACCAATTATGTAAGATAATAATTATGAAACATAATAAACAAAATTTGCGGTTGGTCCATCAATTTTGGAAAAAATGGCTTTAAAAATGACTTTGGAATCGAAAATTAATTTTACGACTATGTTACATTCATAATATAGTTTTGGCTTCGCAACAATAAAAAAAAACATCCCTGGGTCATAACCAGTGGTGTATTTAGGGGGGGACGAGCCCCCCAGGAATGACCCTAAAGCCTAGGTGATATACATAAAGTTTATTTTTAACACGCGGTTTTAAAATTGAAATAAGTTTGAGTTTGAAATACATTTTGAGTTTATTTTTTGAATTTTGAAATTTGTCAGTTATCTTTTTGCCAGTGACGTGCATGAATGGATTAACGAGAATCTGAACATAATCTGGTTTGACCCTCCCAAAGGCATTTTTTAAATACGCCACTGGTCGTAACAAAACTCAAAATTATGGATTCTTAAACTGCCGGATTCGAAATTCTATTAGTAATAATTTGGTGAGGTAAAACTCATTAAAAATATTCCCGAGCCAAAACTAATCTAGAATAGAATGAATCTTTGAGCCACGGGATCCGAGAAGAAGTTGCTTATTAAAAATAACCCTCGGCGATAATCTTGAACAGCCGAATCCGAGAATCAACTGGTAGTTCATCGAGCGTAGCGTAGCTGTGACAATGCAAAACATTTGACGACGAAACCGCCCTAAATCTTCTTCATCTGACGATGAAAAAAATTGATTTTGAAGTTTAGAAAAAAATTACGCTTAGGTATGTCGTGTAAAGGTAGTTCGTCAAGTGGTAAATGCTTTAAGACCCAGAGGCTGGGCGCACGTACTATCAACAAAATGTATGGAATTATAAACTTCAAAATTGAATTTTGGGCTTAATATAGGACTTATCAAATTCTACCCCCTTCTTCTTCTTACGTTTGGTGAACCAATTTCTATAGAAAAAAAGTGTACTTTCGAATCCGGGTTGATCGACTATAGCCGAAAAGTGCAGCTGAAAAGGGAATTGTCACATTTTATCCTCACCCACCATCTTACCAGGGAACGTCCATTAATGACTGAAGATTTTCAAGAATTGGGAGATCATGTCAATTTTAGAAATTGAAGTGATCCTTTTTTAGTTCTGAAATTTTATCCGCTCTTGCTTCCCTCCCTTCCATGAACTTTCTCATGACGAGGGACGTATTATTGTTATGTGAGTGCGATTTTCAAAATTTTCTAAAGCAATTTTGATGAAAATGATAATGCAATATACACAATTCCTCAAATTTTGAAAAAAATAACTTTAAAAATGAATTTGGAATGCGATTTTCTTAATCCTTAATATATTACCTATAATAAAACAAATAGTGGCGAAAACGGCTTATGAGTGGAAATAAGAGATTTGACTAGAAATGATGTTAAATTAATATCACCAAAGAAAATATAATTTTATATTTCGTTACGAATCGCATTGCTGTATTGCACCCTCCCGAGGATTAATAAGGTTACGAGTTAAGGGAACGGTTGGAAATTGTAAATTTGAGCTCAAAACAAATTAATCCGGATTAAAAGGGAGGAAAACTCTTTTTACCGGATATGAGACATTTATTTAAATTCTCAATTAATAATTATAAACTTGACATTGTACGGATTTATTTACAATAGGAAGTCCGTTCAAGATAAACCAAATCGTGACATTTGATCCACAACTGAAAACGAAGAAATAACAGAAACCGCGATTCCTGTTTTATATCTATAAATTTTATGGAACATTGCTTTAATTTTCGTTTTCTCGTTTGCATAGTTAAACAGATGTTTTGAGATTGGGGAAGCTGGCGATTATTTTAATTTTTGTGCAATTGGAAGTAAATGACATAAAACATGAGTTACTCGGTATGGCACTAGACAATGGTCGCAAATTGCAGGAATTACTTTTTAAATGAGCTTGAAACTTGCGCAAAATTTTGAAGACGTTCAAAAAGTTGACGACAATGTAATTTAGTGTATTGTACGCATAATTTGGACAAAAATGGTGAAACCATTGTTGAATAACTTGAATTACAAATTGTTCTGCCATTATAACGGTGAAAACGTTAACAAGCGTTAAAAATAAATATACAAATGAAATATTTATGTATTTTCGGTACCGGCACTTAAAATCATTTCGTGTATCGCACCATAACACAATAAATATTTAACTTGTACCACGAAAAGCAGCTTGGCCCGCCCAAGCCCCTTTTATTGTGCGCGCAGCTAACTGCAGTCAGACCCAGCATTGTCATGCAAACAAGTATTTCACGTACACCATGATTAATCGTCGTGCATATTTTACTGTTCGTGATGCGTGCTTAGAAAGTAGGCATAAAATGGCGAAAACATTAAAGTTTAAAATTATAATCACTCAATAATTTCTAGCGTGAAAAACCAACAGTTTTATCTGCGATGGAGTACTTGGTGCAGATTTGGAAAGGAAATATCTCATCAAATTCGTATTAGGCGTATGAAGTAAAATTACTCATTTTGAAATGGGGTAATGACCAACGATACACACACCTGTCGATATCGATATCAATTCATATTTAAACATATCACGATAAAAAAGAAGAAACTAAGCGTTATCCTGTAATCATCTTGTTGACGTAGGGAAAACAAACAATAAATAATTTACGAATCGTGATTCATAATGGTGATTTTCGAATTACTGGGTCAATATTGTGCATTCCAAACTTTTTCATTCAATACAAAACGCAATAAATCGATACCATAACGACGTCGCCATGTTTAACTCAACATGCAAAACAAACAAAAAAATTAATTAATATAAAAATAAAATAAAACAGCACAGAAAATAACATTAATAATTCATATAAAAATTCTTGCGAGGTAAATTAAACGTAGGAATTAGGAATTTTTCATATTCTCTATTCTATTATGTTGTTGTTTTAATTATACGAATTTGATGTGAAACTTCAAGGTCCTGTGAAAATGTTACAGAAAAATGTTTGGATGACTGATTTAGCTTCCTGCTGGATGTAACACAATTGCGCTCCGTGAACCATAACAATGGCAGTTTTAATAACAACCCGCCCGCCGTATAATAAAGCATTTTATTAAAAAAAAATAAAATATTATCAAGGTTTTGGCGTTATGAAAGCAATTTCTTCGCCTCTGCAGTTTTCAAATAATTCAAAGCATTCCAATCGTACCGGTCGAATTAAAATATTAAACACCCAAAAAGAAAGTATTCCGATACGAGTTACATAAAATCAATAAACAGTTACATTTTTATTTTATTGGCAATATACTTTCTAAATAATCGCGGAAGATGAACGTGAAACTCGTGATTATTTTCCATCTCAGCGAGCAGCTGTAATAATCGCGGTCACGTTCCATAGCAAATATGGTCGGTCGACGGTCGGGTTCAAGTATGTACGGGAATTATATTTAATTGGAGCACATCCAAGTCGTTAAATCGTTAAAACGCCCCTCTCCACGTTGTTGTAACGATACTACATCAAAACGTTAAAAACTAGCGTTCAAGTGTTTCTGATTAAAAAATAGAGGGAAAAAATGAACATCACGACGTAAAGCCACCTACATCACCAATTTACCCAATTAGGGAGGGTCATTATTCTTTATGTAAAACAAGGGAAAAAATAAAATGCAAGTTTGTGATATTTAAATGTCGACTCAACATTTAACGGTGAAAAATTCGGATCGTAAACCCTGATTTGGCCATTTTTTTAGCGCAACCACATCGGAAGGACCTCGAAAAAAAAATTCCAAACCGTAAATTTATTATTCCTATTATCAGAATTACTCAATTAATTAGTAATATTGTTGATAAATCTAAAAATAGAACGGCAAGGAAGCCATTTGCATTTATCATAATTAGGTTTTTTTTCACCTTCCGCGAACCTTATTTTACTTGCTAAATAAAAGCAACAGCACCTAAATGTAACTGTCGACCATTGACCCGAGGGAGCTACAAACTAATAATAATTATAATTAACTCCATTATTAGAAAATCATAAAAAATTCGGTTTGTATACAAAAACGTGCATCCCTAATTGGGTTTCCTAAAAATATATTATAATTACTGCCAAATTAGTTTAATTCATTCCCATCTTGTACCCTAAATAAGCACAAGTGTAATGACTATGAACAAAAGCGTAATCCACATTAATTTCGCTATTAAATTCCCATTAGCTTTACGTTTATAGTAAATATTCCATGATGGCAAAAACCTTATCAAAAAAAAATTAAAAACAAACTAAAATCGTGTTACGTAAAGCAAACCCACACTTTGCAGACATCATGAAAGAAACCTGTAGGAAATTTAATGTATTGGAAAGTTATGGCAATTACGTCTACGGCAAAGTTGGGATAACTTGGTTTTGTGTAGAAATAATGTGATAAGAAAAGGAAAAAAACCTTTTGCTTACTTTGCTAACCTTTCCGAGTCCCCAGTTCTGTGATTTTATCGCGCTTATTTTTTTGTACAAAATAAACTCTCGCAAAACACGGAACAAGTTTCTCTTCCAAACAATTATAAAAAACAACCCTCGGATAACTAACCCTACTGATGCAAGCCCAACGATCGCCCTTCATTATTCATGCAAACTGGTTGTTGTCCAATTTAGATAACATTTCCCAACTTAATACAATCAAAACAATTAGGTTTCCTCATATCTCCAGGTTTTTCAAGTTTTGTGTTAATCCGTGGGGTCTCGTTCTTCTCCAGTTTAATTATCAATTCGAGTGCTGTGCATATAGAACAAGCAATTTATTTTTGTAGCAAACAACTGGGTTTGAACTTATCGATAGGTGATCCTGTATGTAAGGCAATTAGATGACAATCGATGGGGAAATAAAGGTCGGTTTTGAATTTTTCTACACCATTTTCCTTTTTGACAGAAAAACAACATTGGAATTGCGAAGGCCGAAGGCCGGTTGGTTTCATCACAATCAAGAAAAGTCGAGATGATCCAATTTATGACTTCTTTCTGGTTTGTGGGGGGAAACAGCAAAAAATTGTGGGATTGCGAGTAATCAATAATTGAAATGCAAGGAGGCAACCATGGTTAGAGAACCCAAATATTACATAAGTAATAAAGTTTGAAGGTCACCTTGAATGTCTCACGTATACATAACAAACATGGTACTTATTAAAATCTTTGAAGCATATCAAGTATGAACCTATGTAAATTGGCGTAGTAGTAAGAAAATTATAGTGCGTGCAAAAATGGCCATAAATTTTTATGATTATGTGATACCAACCACCACCTCAACACAAAATATTAATCATCCTAAATGCAAGTCAAATTTGCAAATCTAATTTATAATTGAGCATCCCACTGTATTTTTCAACTGTGACTCAACCACAAAGACCCATAGGTCACGCTTTTAATTTTTTAGTTTGTCCCACGTAGTACTTGTGTAAAGAAAGCAATCACGCAACCCACGTTTATTAGCCTACATTGATATTGAATATAAACCATTTTAGGTAAATAACCCAATGATGATGAGATGAGGTGGTCGTTTTGGAACAACAAAAACTTGTGCAGCAAAGCAGTGAGGTCGTAAAGCTCATTTGGTGATGGTATCGCTTTTAGAAATAACCTTGACTTGTTCGAGCATCCTATCTGCTAGGTAATGGTCTGGGTCGTGATGTAGACAAATAATAGCTTTGCCCATCCCGATCGCCCCGGGACACAAGCATAACATTTTGTGTTTAACGTGTTCTTATATTCCATTGTTGAAGAATGCCTAGTCACGTCACCGCACTTCCTTTCGGTATCCACGTTTTTACCCTTCCCAAACTGGGTTACACCGAAGTTTGATTTCGCAAAATTTAAGTTTATAATAATAATAATAAACCCAGGTAGAAAAATACATTAGCCAATCGGTAAACAATTTTGTTTCAATTAATCGACGTCGGCAACAAATAATGGAATTCTCATTCGGGATTTTATTAATCAATTGTGCGTATCTACAATATTGAAAAATTTACATTTCGCAATTCAGATTAATCAGGTACTGTGTACCTACTGCAATGGGTTTTTATCGCAACCTTCCTACTCACTCGGTCACTCGATAGCAAAACATACATTTCAATTTGTAAATATTGGAAAAGCTGAAAAAACTTATCGATAATTTATTTTTTGATAAAATAACCAGTTTGTATTGGTTATCATAACATTGCAAACATGGCAATTGCACCAAGAGAGTAAGTAATATTATATTTTTATGGTGTGCCAACAACCATTGATAGGAGATAATAAAAATTGTCATAAATAACTGAAATACTGATAAGATCAAATACAAATTCCTCCATCTCGCAATTTTGTTCGAATTAGCCTAATTTTAAAACCAAACTAACTCAAAAATTCTGCCCGACGGAGTTTCATGGATGGAGGGAAAAAATCATTGCATTGCCACCCTAATTAACGAAAATAAATATGTAATACACACAAGTTTTTGTGAATAAGATAAAGAAACAACCTTCACTTTCGTATTGTTTACTTTCAAAATTGAATTGAAAATTAATTGTCTACGCTTTTGAAAGCTGCTCTTCATCCATAACTCAATATAAATACAATCGCAAATTTCTTTCATTATGTTATAGAATTACAAAACAAAAAAAACTTGTATTTATAATGAATTTTTGTCTCATTTAACGATCCCCCTAGGCGAATAAAAATAAAACTGGTTTACAAAGTACCTCCTAATATGTAGGTAGACGTTGGAAAATTTAAATATTTAAATATCAATACTAAACATATTTGCATGTATAAATAATTTACATATTAAACACAAATAACATAGTCAAAAGTTGATATCGGGAAAATTTCATCAATTTATCATTTTTACAATTTATTGAAAATAATGGAAGTTGTGGAGAGAAAACATGGCATGTAATAAAATCAAAAGAGTTAACGAGCTCGACATACTTTACTCGTACAAAAACCTTGAAAGTTATATAAACGATAATTTTTAATAACACAAAAAGTTATAAATTGCAATAACTCCTTATTTAATGATACAACAGCAGATAACTTAGAATAACTGAAGAAAAACATAATTTTTCTCTATAAAAATTGTGATTTATGCGATCATTAGCAATAAATTCGCGATATTTACTGTGCGAGCACTTTTTTGGGTAATAACGCCGGATGAGCCGTGGTTCGAGAAACCCACGTTAAACTACGGAACGTGGAGAGAGGTTTCCGAACACGAAACAGGTGCATTAAAACGATATCGAGGCAAAAAAAATAATTTAGCAATATCGACTGGCAATATTTTGCCAAAAACACGCAGCTGTTCAACAAATTATTTAAATTCGACACAAAAAAATTCATTATTTTAAAAATGACAAAAATACCTTGACCCGAACATTTTTCTTTATTGTCGAACAAAAAACATAAATCTGGCGAATGTTAAATATAAAGTGGCAAAGTTTAAATAATGTAAAATGATAAATTGGCAAATTAAATAAGTTTTGACATAATACAGTTGTAAATAAAACTTCTCAGAGGAAATTCCCTTATTAATAAAGAGCAACTAACTTATATGTGGTTAAAATTTGGCTGGAAGCCAAATTGGCGGCAACGTCGACAGCAGGCGAACCGAAAATTATTGTCGAGAGAATTCAGCGAGTTTCCTACATGCAAAGGTTGGTTAGGTACTCGATCTGAAACTCTTTGACCTTGAGTTGTCATTGAAACGACGACGTTGTAGTATTCCGGTTGGCCAAAGGGCGATTGAACCAATTTCACACCATTAGGAATTTAAACATGGCGTGAACTTTTTGTTTTGAAGAATTTTCTACGGCAAGGTGAAGAAAAGTTTAATTAAAAGTGCCCGACCACCATATAGTACCTCATCAACACGCGTGAGCGAGCAAAACTAACTGTAAATTGTAACCTAAATAGAAAGTTAAAACTGGTTGGTTGGTTAATTATGCGTTGGAATTATAAAATTCATTATATAATTATTATTAAATAGTGTAAGCGGTAACATATGCGAAAATAAAAATTATACCCAAGTAAATAGATAGAACTGTGAGAACTATGAAAACACGCTTGGATGAACAAACACAAACAAGGTATGTTCTTCTGAGAATTCACACAGACACATAACATTACAAACTTGTTCTATCCAACACAAATCCGGGCTTCGCTTGAAAACCCGACAGATTTAATCGTGCCAGCTTTGCAGGAAATCCTAGAACTGCTGCTTCAAAAGTAACTCTTTGAAACCCAACGAATACGTTAACTTGACTATGCACATACCACCACCGGAAGACTCAGATATCTTAGTGACCCGGACTCATAAAGTCATACGAAGGGTCAAATGAATCAAAGCAAATAGACTTGATGATCATGATCATTCAGGAAGTTATCAATCACGAAATGCAACTGTTTATCCACCATGGAAAAATGACCCCGAGACTTACCTTTTTCTGCTAGTTCCGGAGAGGTACAATCGAGGGTGGAATCGTTAAGTAAACTTGGTTTCACACTTCGTCCTTTTCTACTATTTGTTACACCTGCCGTGGAATGCGTATTAACACCGGCAATTCCTCTCACAATACGGCTCTGCAAAAAACGTTACAATTACTTAATTGCAAGAATTAACATTACTACATCAACATTTTCAAAGTAAACAAACATCCAAAACTGGTACACACGACTAAACATAAATTACTAGTTTCCTAAACGCCCTCGAGAAATGTAATTGAATAACGGGGTCAATGGAACTTGTGAATAGGATGACGACTCGAACAAATAGATTTTTTCCCCGCAGGGAAGCAATCCATTACGTAGTATGTACATACTAGTACGTAATTCGGGGTGGTGTAAATAAAACTTGGACTATGGAAGTATGCGGTCTAAAAATTTCGGCAAGGGTTTAAATTTTGTTGTTAGCCGAAAGTTTCGGCGAAACCCTCGCACTGAATAATGGATTAAAACCCCCAGCAGAAGATGCCCTATTAGTTTGGCGGTTAAGTTGTAGGATCGTTTAATTAAATTTTCAAATATTTAAAATTATCGAACGTTCAAATCAGAAATGCCAAAATACTTTGATATCCCATTCAACTAAAATATTAATTTTACAAAGTAAATAGAATTGATTTAACTTTAACCCCAAGTTTTGGGATCGTTATTTGTAGTGATTCAAAAACAAACAGAATTAAATTAATTAATCTTAACCAATCGTCCTATCAATTTACATGTTACTCTCGAAAACTTGGTTGGTGCAAAAGTTTCGCCGCCCCACCGCAACCCTCAAAGGGTGTTTACCTACTTTAATCGACAAATTAATTATTATTTAAGGTCTCGTGCGAGATACATTAAAATAATTGTTTTTCAACAGGAAGACCACAGATTATTATCAGGAGATTTGATTAGCTGAAAGGATGTAATCTCGATAACCCAATTACGACAAATAATTTGTACACACGGTAAGAAGATTAAGAAAGGTTTCCCCGGCGTAAATCTTTAACCCGACAATTTAAAAATAGAAAAACTGGAACAATCGGGGCTTCCAAGTCGTCTTATCGATTTTAGCCAAAGTGCAATCGTATGGCACAGTTATAATTTACTTCGTTTTGGGCAATTCGGTGCCCGGGGGTAATTTGCAAATTACAGCCGGCAAAGCCCCCAATTTTAAAAATGGGTAGGTCGTTAAATTTTGCATATTATACCTTCGTGTATTGTCTTGTCAAAACACGCAATTTTCATTTTTCGAGCGAGCTGACTTTGTATGCTGCACGAAAAGTGTGCAATTAAGATGCAATAATCATGGGCAGAAGAAAATTGATTGCATCCCAGAAATCTAATGATGGAATTTTTAATAGCAGTTGAAAAGTAGCATAATGCCACAAGCAACCGCATTTTAATATACAATCATTCTCGTTTATGGAAGTAACGAACGACTCCATGCTCCATTAATCTTTGTAGTAGGTAAAACCAGTTTACATTTGATTTATGCATTATACGTTTTTACACTACCACATATATCTCACCGACTTTAAAAATTTGTATTACTTTAGAAAAGCAGGCAATGATCAATCAGGTAGAAAAACTTTTGCCAAAAAAGTTTCTGCTTAAACTAATTTAAAAACATCACTCTGGAAATACAAATGAATAATCGCGAGAAAATCGTGAGCAAATGAAAGCCAGTTGCCGTTAATGTATAATCAATCAAGACGTGACAAACTTTCATTTTAATTTGTTATTTTGTATTTTAAGCACCCCTTCTTTTACTTTCGAAAAAGTAAACAAAGAAACGTTAAGTAACCAACTAGTAATTAGTTTGATGAAAATTTTATATCCAACCAAATTTTTTCTGTAGTTTAATTCATTTCGAATTTAAAACTTTCCACGAACTAGGTCAAACTTGCACGAATTTCCAGATAACAAAAATCGAGTGGATTCTTCCAACTAGAAAACTTTCGGGTAAATCAACCTCGTTAATAATTCAAAAGCTTACAGAAAACTTTGGCTTCTTCCATTTCTGAAATCATCATTACCCAAGAGTTAAACTATGTATTGGAAAGTTCAGTTATTTATTGCTTATTTACAAATCACAAATTAATCATTGTGATAATGAACGAACGAGTCAATAAAAGTTCAACCTCAAGGTTACATTATGCATTACGAAATCAATTATTGAAAAATGGGTACAATATATTCATAAATTTTTCCATTTTCCGCACAATTTCCTTTGTCGCTCCCAAGTTATTTTTTTTCACATTGCGTTGGAAAAAAGCCCGTCGATACAATTCCAGAGAGTTTCAAAATTAAATATTTAATCCCATTTATACTCGACGAATAAATATTGAAAAGCTGCATATTTCAAATTTTAAATTACATTTCTGTAAACCAATTCAAATAAAAATTGAAAACTGACGTGTAAAGAAACAAATTACCCATTATTTGAAGTAGAAAATGTTTCATAAATACGAATTTAATTTGAAACGGTTGCGTATAACCGTGAGGTTTCTCGTGCGGACCCGGATTCCTCAGCCATAAATATACAACTCGGAGATCATCATCACTCTATTCTCTATCAGCTGTTACGCTTTGAATTGCAAAATATACAGAAATCCCAAGACGTGATGACCAAAATCGTCCAACAAAAACAGAAGTATTTTTTGCACGATAAATACGAAAATAAAGAATGGTTGCTCTCCAAATATATCAGTAACACGTGTCTTCTCGTTAAAACAACATAGAGTAGCTAATACGATGACTCATTAAGAAACGCTCAAGATCTTATTTTTGCCAATTACTCGCCGACATTAAAATAAATAAACTCAAAAATCTGTGTCAAATCAACAATTTAAGTGGTTATGAACTGCAACCCAGAATTCCGTTGCTTGTGCAATAATAAGGTAGATGAATTACATTTAGGCTAAATCAACAGTAACATCAGGAGAGATGTGCTCCATTTGCGATAGATGTGGTTGGCGGCGGATTGTATGATGCTTTTTTGCAACAGTCGGTTTGCTCAGTGTCAACGTGTCTTAAGAACACTAATGAGGGAATAACCAAGAATGGAAGACATCGTTTGGAAAATAAACGAGATAAAAATGCTAACAAAAGCCATCCAATATGTAGTTTACATTATTTATAATAACCAACCGCTAATTTAGAATTTTCGTCGTCGACACTATTTTCCAGATCACAAAAGAAAGAAGCTAAAGCCTTTGACGGATGGATGAGGCGAAAATATTCCTCAATCATTGTTTTGGAGTTTAAGGTTCCACTCACCTTCGGACTTTTCGACATTGCAAAAGTTCCATGCATCAGTAAATTTGAAAAAAAATTATGTTACTCGTTAAGTTATACCTCCAACCCAGCGTAATCCGGATTCCAACCAAGTGCAGCTATGAATACGCACGCCAAAGACACCGCGCTACCGTGGCGATCGATTTTCTGTTGCACGGTTAGACTATTTTTCACCGATTCTACATTCCATCCATTTGATGTTTTCCTGAAGCTCTTTTTGCTGCATTGAAAAATTACTTTGAATTATTATTTCTCCGAGTTGTCTTAAATAACAGTATACCGTTTTATTAGGAGCACAAGTGTCAATTTTCTGACAGTAAAAATGCATTTTAAACTTGGATTTTAGATGCTTGTAGTAACAGTGGCGTTCATTTTTTTTTTATTATGAGCTTTCGGGCGATACTTTGTTAATACCCCGACATCGTCACATCCCCTAGGGCTGTTACATACGACAAAAACTTCTGTGTGACTTTTAAAACAACTGAATAGAATAATTATTTTACGCCGCAAGAAAAACTCTTTTAGCTAACTTCCAGCAATAAATAATACCGAGTGTATCTGAAGTTTATGTGATTGGGTTCATACTTTGTTTGGATACAGCCGTGCGGCTGACAGAAAGTGAGCGGTTTCATACCATCTTCTACTAGCCAAATGTCTACCTGCTGACTTCAGGTAACATTTTAAATCTAGTCAACGTTTCAAAACTGACTAAACAGATAGACAGCGACGGTTAAGATTTCACAATTAGTACATTACTAGCCGAGGTGTCCGGTTCCGTTCAAAATACATAGGGAAAAAAGTACCTCTTTAAGTATCTTCTTCCGTTTTACAGCAGAAATTAGAGCCCAAGCTTATTTCTTCTGAAAACCATCGCCGACTAATTTTCCATTCTCTAGAATTGGGTGACCCTTTGGCCTTGACATACCCTAAACTGTATTGGTTCCAACGTAAATATGGTCTTTCAACAAGAGATTTCCTTTTAAATTGAGGGAAAACGCAGTAATTTTGTAAAAAGTGGGGATATTTTTATTTCAATCCAAAGTTCGACTCGGAGGTTAGTAAAGGTACCACTACATCGTCGTTTTCTTACACTTTTGAAGCTTTTCATCACTCTCTATTTCGCGAGTAACAGCTCTGATGTTGTCTTTGAGCGCTTGAGTATTTAAAGTTAAATCGCACGATTTCGGCGGCCAATTGATGTCTCCATATCGAAAAATCACACGTCCAGGAAATTTTTCACGAAATAGAACAATTGGCATATTGCGCCGTCCTGTTGGAAATAAACGTCATCAACGTCCGTAGCATCAATTTCGGGCCAAAAAATCAGTCAACATCGTTCGGTAACGCAATTCAGCGGGCGAACCAGCAAATATGATCCAATAACGCCGTCAGCCCAACTGTCGCTCGTTGTTGATGGAGTGGTTTCGTCATTATTTCTCTTAGGTTTTCGGCAATTTTGCTTGTTGATTTGCCCAGACAGAGGAAAATGGTCATCATTTCTTGTGTCAGGTGGATTTTGTAAGCCTTAAAGCCAAGAAACTGGTTTGTGATAAGTCCAATTCCTGTGATCGTCTCAAAATGGATTTTCAGCCACACTTTACAAAAAGTGGAGATATTTTCAGTTGACTTGACCGGGCGAACCCAAGTTGGTGTTCACATTACTAACTTGTCCGAAACGTTGGAATTTATTGAATAAATTTCCTGTAGCTGAGCGAGAAGACGCTTAATGATGACCAAAAGCAGTACGAACTTTAAGAACCGTCTTCGCAAAATTTTTACCATTTCAATACGTTGTGCGAGCATTGTCAAATGTTACTGTCAGTTTTATAATCACAGGACAATAATAGCGCGAAATTTAAAATGAAACCTTTTGTTGAAAGACCCTATATCCACCTACCGCTTCGCAGAAAGACAAATAAAAAAGAAATTGTATAAAGACCACTTAACCCCGAAATAGGGTCGCTTTAGAAACGAAGAATGGCAATTTGTTAAAAAATGAAGCCCGAAATTAAGATTTCGCTAACCGAATCCTGAACACTAAAAAGTTACACGAAAAAGAATCGAGACCTTTGCAATGTGGGTATATGGAAGGGTCCTTAGCGTATTCTGGACATAACGCCGCACCAAAGAATGTCAACTGTATGATAGACGGCAAAATCGAAGCTCAAACGGCTAAGGAATGGGGCGACCAAACAAAGAAACTTATAAATCCAGGGCTGCAGGACACAGTCCGAAACATGGAGAAACACCTTAAAACATCAACATCATGTTATAACATCATCACATATGGAGTGGTCGGAAATGGAGTGAATGAAGTCCATAAATGCTATTTATGAATTTTAAAGCTTCAAGTATTTTGGTCTTCATTAATTGCATATAATCAATTCTACCAAACAATTAAATAGGAAAACAAAATGTCTTTTGTATTGAAGTGAGATGTTTGGGAACCATAACTCCAAAAATGGACTTGATTTACCCCTGTTCTGACCACCCCATATGTTTCCAAACCCTCATTATCAGCCTATATTTCTCCACTGCTAGATGAAGGCCTACTCTATTTCTTTCCATCTTTCCCTATCTTCTGCCACGTTCTTTAAGCTTATCTTCTTTATCTCGTCCCTCCATCGTGTTTTTGGTCGACCTATCTTCCATCTTCATACCTCGGTCTCCACTGCATTATCTTCCTTGTCCCTATCATCTCTCACCCTGGGCACGTGTCCTGCCCAGTTGGCAACTGGGTTGCCTTTTCCACCTCATCCTTTAGCCCTGTTTGTTGTCTTATCCAGTCATTTCTATCGTGGTCTCTAAAAGTAAAACATTTGTTTCTCCATTGCCCTTTCTGCAACCGTAAGTTTCTCCGCAGTGGATTTTGTTAAACTCCAGGTCTCTGAGCCATATGATAGAACAGGAAGGACGCATTGATCATGAACGCGTCGTCTAAGTGACATTGGTATTTTGGATTTTAAAATGTATTTTTAACCTTCAAAGGCTCTCCATCCCAACTTGGTTCTTCTGGTTACTTCAGGTTTCATATTATCTTTATTGGTTGTTATCAGCTGTCCCAAATACACAACTTCCTGCACAATGCGGATCCCGTCGTGGTCGTCTACGTTCGACATAATCTTTGTTTTGATTTGTTTATTTGTAATCCTAGAAGATGATCTAGCATTATCTGGAGCTCTTTCTCGCTTGTACTTATTAAGACAATGTCATCTGCGAATTTTATTCCCCGTCTATACATATTCCTTTATCCTCATAATAAAAGGACCAAATAGGAGAATAGACAAACACAAACCCCAGAAAAAATTCGACATCATAAAATTATTTTTGTACAAAATTGAACTTTCTACAAGTAAGTTTGTGGCAATACATATTTTGTACCCTTAAATCCTTTCCACATAATATAAACTTTTGAATATAAACAAAAACGTTTTTTAGAACATTTAGTTTCCTACACAAATTTTCATTTATGTTTCGTTTGGGAGGTGGTTTATTTATTCCATCACAACATAAAGGATTTACAATTTTCAATTGAAACAAGTTTAAACATTGCTGTGCAAAGTTAACCTTTCCGTTGCAAATTCTTGGTTGTGATTGTGTCTACATCGCCAAATTTTGAGATCCAAGTCCTCGGCTTTGGTCGGCATTGGAAAAATAAATTTGTATTCTTATTCGGTCCTGCATGTCAGCCTGAGTAAACCCAAGACTCTCGCTCACCGTAGGGGTGTGGGGGTATTTTTTTAAACCAGCGGAAATATCACTTCCTGCGACATTTGGATGAAGATTTGCTTCAGTATTCGTTATCGTCATTTAATTTGAGATCATTGCAATACTAATTATAATATTATGCTAAATTTCCGATCCAATCATCTGGAAGTGATTGATGAAAAATCGATACAAAATAGTGCGGCGACAAACATGCAAGGGAAATTTAATAACAGCTATTAATAAAAATAAATGATCGAACTAATCTAGAAAAATCATTTAGCCAATAAAACTATTACATACACCAATTTGCTCTTATAAATTATTGCTTAATTTTATTGACTCATAACAAATAATAAAATGTTTAAAAATTTGCTTATATTTACTACAACTTGGTGGTACAATGAACTCGTTTTAACATATCAAATTTAATGAGATGCCAAACCGACAGATAATCTTTTTTTTTTTTCATCGACATTTCAAAGAGAAACAAAAAAGTAAAATTTCTACCTTTTTCTTTGAATGCGAAAGTCGTTGGTTCATTCCAGGTTTCTCGGCGAGAAAATTTAATTTTTCAAAAAAGTGTTATACAAAATTACCATTAATTACCTGTATTTAAGTAACTCGATAAAATAATTCCTCTAGGATTTGAATTAATTTAAAAATAAATTGGTTTCGTAATTTGATACAATTAAATTTTAATGTGCAAATGGTAAAAATAAAACTGACTTGCAAGTTTTTTTGCCTTTCTATTTACTCATAGAAAACCAAAAACTTTCTAATCGCTTTCGTTAAAAGTAACAAATTCGAAAAATGGCTGTGTTGATGAAACATTTTGTTTGCCATACCACACAAATAATAGAATTAGCGATGAATTATTAGACCCGAACCCAAATATTCATAACTCTGCTTACTTGTTGTTTAATTAGTACTTACACCAAACAAGAAATAATTAATCATTGTTATATACAGGTTCACTTTTTTACAAGGCGTAAAACCAGATTACAATGTGACCTAACGGGACAATTAATGACTATCAATTATGTAAACGTGAATAAATTTTTTTTTCGTTTGTTAAAAACAACTTATCTCTCCCACCGTTCTTTTTCAGGTCATGATTATGCATTTTTTAATTAAATAAATACACCAATTTTCCATCAAATACTTTTTATCCACTTTCACTAATCGGCTTTTAAAAGGCAATAAAAATTCTTCTTGTCCAAATATAATTCAAGTGTCAAAATCGTCGTCGGACAACAAATTTAGAAACAATAAAAAGCCACTGGTAATATTATAACTTTTGAGTGGAATTTAAAATAAATTGCTTTCGTGATCCCACCGCATTATATGAAGGGTACAGGAATAAAACAAGGTATGTCCATTTTTTCCAAAATGGAACTGTTAATCCCATTTCTTGCCTCTATGTGGCTCTTTCTGCATGTAAAATACCAAAAACATAAAACTAGGGATGTCTACAAAATTTAACGTTGAAAATATAGTATACCGTAATAAACTATAGAATAATTAACATTAAAATTAAGATTACTCAATATTCTACTTTTGTGACATTCCCTGTTTTATTCCTGTACCCTTCATATATGCAGGTGATCAATAACAATCTGGTTATGAAATGTACCCAACTGGAAAAACTCCTTCGCAAGTTAAGTTTTTTAGGTTGGGCAGTCCAACTTATCGCGAGGCTTATCTCGCCTAATTTTCCAATTTAGAATTTTGCACATCCGCAGTGTGAGTAGTAAACAAACTTGGTCGGGAGGAAAAGTCTCGAGAACACTTTCCAAGCAGCGGCGAGTTCTGGCGTTTGTCCTTCAAGTCTCCTTGAGATTTCCGCGATTGGTTGCACCTACAATGTTGAGGATGAGAGAAAACTGAAACGTCTCGGCAAAATATGGAAATGGTCAGAATTTCTTAATAATCGTGAGGTTACGATTTTGGTGGTGTTGACTTCCTCTACGTTGACCGAGTCGTCCAAACAAAAATATTGAAAGGAAGCCGATAACAAATTTATTTTTGTCAATTGGTTCATAAGTTAAGATATAAACTGTGTTTTGGACTTTTATTGAGAAATTGTAATGGTTTAATAAATATGTGCTACTACCGAGAAATGGGCCATAAAAAATAACCGTTAAACAGATAAATAAATTGTATGAATTGCGTAAAAAACAAATTTTATTAGTACAAATAATAATTTAAACCTCGAATTATGATTATTTTTAGTTTGTAATGAAGTTGCACTACGCAAATACATTCAAACTACATATTATCAAAAATAGAAGTAAGTCTGTAGATTTACGGCTGCACGGATGTTTTTGAGTACTCACTCACTGCATTGTGAGTATTTTTGGAAACAATAAATTTAAGTATTTTTCGGAAGAAGAAGAAGAGGAGGAGGAGGAGGGCAAATTTTGTTGTTAAGGAAAAATTAAAACTTTTGTGGTAAGAAAGATTGTAAAAGGTTTTTCAATAATAATTATAATTAATAACGCCTAGTCGTCTGCGGAAAAGTTTAGTCGAGCGCCCTGCGTTTGCCAAAAAGTAATTATGGGAGCGGCTCCTCCCAAATTGTAGACGTTCCCTCCACCCTCCACATAAAAGTTTGTCTGTTAGTTAACCGCTTTATCCCACCGGAATGAAAAGTCGTTTCGACCCATTATATCTAATTTTAGATACGAATTGTTTACATAATTATACCAAGCGATTTATTGCGGCATCGTATTTTATATTTTATCAAGGTTAAATACACCAAAATCTAAATAAAACCTGTTTGTATATCAACACACAGGACTTGGCAAAAATGGTCACTTGCTTGTGGTATAATCAAGTCCTCAATCGTAAAAAATTCTCGCATATGAACCGGTTCCGCGAGTGAGTAAAAAACTACCCAACCGCAGAACCAGATAAACATGAATTAAACGAAAAACTGCTTCACAGGAAATAGAACGTTTATTATTTTTATCCCATTTATGGTCATCAAACACCGATTACTGCATACCACACTCTTTTCGGCAATTTTCAACGCAACGGTAGACATTTTTACTTTTTTTCATTTTTATTTTTTTTGGGGACAATGGATAAAATTTATTGCAGACCAACTTACTTACACATTAAAGATCCTCGAGGAGAAATTATGCCAACCAACACACAGACCCAACACTAAAACACAATTTTCCTTTTCTTGGTAATAAAAAAAATCCACATAGAGTTTGGTCGTCACTCACTAACACTAAAAAAATCACACAATTCCATTTTTTTCAATCCTATAAATTTGTTCGAGGAAAATATGCACCGTTGAACAAAAGAGCTCTGAGAAACTCGTTACTAGGCTATGTAGCAATAAGACTCGTCTGGCAAGGAGTGCAGCGCGGCTGGGCAGGGCAGTAGGCACCCAGTGGCGCAGCCGCTGAGTTGCTTCAAACATCTGCTACAACAGGCACCGGCAAGTGAAATCATTTTATTTTAATTGTTTACATTTATTACCAATCTTCCACTTCATCACACGGATTGCAATTTGGTTTAAAGAATATTTTTTACTACTACCACCGCCGACTTATTGCAAGAGATCCCCAAGCGTTGGAAGCCTCGAGCGCGGAGGCCGGAGTTTCGGTGGCGTCCAGTCAAGGTATTGATTGCATTCCAACAACCCCGTGCTGGCGTTCTTTGTCTCTGTTGCCGTACGGGGCGAAACGAATGAGACGACGTGAATGAGACGATATGTATGAGAATAATGGGCGGTTGGGCGCTCCCTCGCTCCGCATTCAAGTTACGTGGAATGCGGCTTTCATTTCAATGCCGAATACTAAGTGCTGCACCATTTGAGAATTTCAAATACTGGGAAAAACACGACACGTTACGTTACTAAGGGGAAACTCAAACAACAAACCGTCATTAATTTCGGAGATATACCTACCCATATTGCCGACCTGCACACACACAATCAACTTGTTAACCATTCTTTTCCATAAAATTTATTGCTTATTGAAATTTCCGTTTTCCAATCCAAAAAACGTTAATTTAATCGATCGATAAACAAATTGATAAGAGCGAGAATGGCGAGCTGACGTTCCTAGAGAGAGGCCTTCAAATTTCTCCCTTCGGGGAAAGTTTTTTACCCTTTCAGAGATTTCGTGTTTCATATTTAATTATGTCTTCCGCATTTTGTTACTTAAGTGGCAATTTATAAATAACGATCTGCTGCGGCAATTCGTGGGACGAGGAGCTCGTCGTTGTTTGTTGTAGGGAATTCCAAAAGGACGGGGGGCTGCTGCCCGCACAACAAATCCAATAGGTCAAACCGTGTCGCACTTTTCAAAGTCGGCCAATATTGATTATCGAAAAAGTAAAATTTGCATTGATCATAAAAAGAAAGAGAAAATGAAAAACGAATTCAACAAGTTCGGTGGACCCAATGTGGAACATGTAGACCCTGACATGAGAGCCGACACCCTCTTTCTCTTCGCCCTCCATGCACCAGTCGAAAGAAGTTGCTGTTACCTAATACCTTATTATAAATAAACCTGAATAATCTACTATTTCCAACAGGTGTAACGGTAATACCTATTCGTCCATTGAAAGGACAAAGAAAGGTCATCAACCGGATATTATATATTTTATTGCTTTAACAAATTAACGAACCTATTAATACGCATTTATTAAAATCACGAATTAAAAAAAAAATCTAGTCAGTGCAAAACAACTTTCTCCCATAATAATAATATGTAAATTCGAGCCACTCACATTACAATTCAAATGTGCTCGAGGATACACGAATACCTTAATTTCACATTCGCGCATTAAACATCAAAATAGCGAAAGAATTTTTTGCACGTTTAATTAAAAATAAATTACCGACCAGGAATTACAATAACATTTTTTAAAAATTCAAATTACACACTACGTGTCCCGATTATCAAATAGCTCCAAGAAGTTCCTTTGCAAATTGATCGTCCACCACAGAAGGCTTGTCATCCGGTAAACAAAAAGAATGCAAAAACTTACCAGCTGTTGATGATGCGTTTGCAAAACTGCGGATCGTGACCTTCGAGGGGTTATTCCGACGTTCTCGCCCCGCATTATCGATTCCACAACTGTCAACAAGAAGAAAAAAAATTAGAGAATTTAGCCGAACCCACAAAATTAAAAAAAAATTTCTTCCATTTCTTCCATTTTCATTCGACACGTGTTTAATGAAATGCGCCATTTTCCACTTACAAAGGGGAATGTAACACACAACATAATACCATCTTGTAACCCCTCAATTTGAACACACTCGGCAAGATTGTTAGGGAAAACGTGATAAAAAATCCTCTCGCATTTAATTTGAATCAAAATGTTTATCAAATAATAGTTGAATTCAATCTTTTAATGAACAAATCCCAACTTCTATTTATACACACACCACCATGATTTTTAAGCATCGGGGGAGAAAAAATAATCATCCAATAGTTCATGCATTTAGAAACGTATTTCGCACAGTTATGTACTATGACTAATTAATTTTCTCGCTAATTACCGTAAGTTACAGTAAATGCGCGACCGGGATGCGACATCAGTCACTATTCACCGTTCTTCCCCTTCGTCTATCGACGTACGATAGTTTGTTCATTCACTTTATTATCTACATCAGCTCATTGTAGCTTAATATATTGAGTAAAATTTGCATTAAGATATTATATACCTAACCCTTGCATCAAATAGAATTAGTCTGGCGTTTGATGTTCGCGTATCACCCCATACAATTCTCTAATTACCTAATTTTCATCAACGCCAGCTTGATAATTTGATCGCGTTTTAAAATTTTAGTCATCAAAAAGACGGAGTACCATTGAAGTTACCATTCTTTGACACATCAAATAATGTTTGGTAATGAACAGGACAGCCGATTGGAAGATGAGGCTTTCCAAAATGTTTCAAAACAAAATACTGTTTACATTTTAATTTTTTTAAATCATGGGTCGAATGAGTTCTGTTTCATGGGTAAAATTATCTATCGGTTTATTTGAAAAATTACAAATATTACTTGAGTTGATAAAAAATTCGCGTGTTCCTCGGAGCACGTTCACAGCGCATGTTACTTGGAACAGAGTTTTAAAGGTTGTTAACGGTTTTACTCACAATTTTAATAAAATTTTTTAAGCATATCTACGCATACTGCTCGGAGAAGGAATACCATATGCTTCGGATCACACGTAAGCACACTTAGGAGAGTACGTAAAGCCGACGGTCCCCTTGAGTTCATAACTGCCACCATCAACAATAAAAACAGAGTTGCATTCGACAATCCGGTTTAGCAGAATGTGGAGTCTTAAAGTCTTTCCCCTAGAGAAAGAGACTGATGGCCAGCAGTGAAAACAAGAGTTACAGATGATAATAAACCAAAATAACAATTAAAAATCGGATGTGGCCATGCCCATGACTTTATCATACTTTTATTATATATTAAAAAATAATTTTCATATTACTTATATTATTTATAAATTTTTCAAAGTAAAATAATGGAAAACATAGCAATGTGACGCAAGTAACTCAGGGAAATCTCGATGCGCGCCACGTATGTTCCTCGGAGGACGCACACAATAAAGCAAATTTTCAATTTCAACGCGACTTCGGTCACTGGGCTCGGGATCGAAAAAGTTATAGTGGGGAACTATCCTCGGTAAAAATTCCCAGTAATGACTTTTGTCGGGGCTGTTACATTCGAGGGGTTTATGCTCGCCAAAAGCAATTGTGGTTAATTTTTCTTGAACCTTTTTTTTAATTAAGTTTTACTACCTCAACGAAGTAATTTTACAAGACAAATAAAATAACAATATTATTAACTTGAGAGGTTATCAGGGCCGTCCTAAGATATTTGGGGCACCAATAATGCGCCTCTTCGTAAGAAAATACACGGAAGGCAGCGGGGTGACCGGTGTATTTCACAAAAATTTCATAACTAAAAGAGTCAACATTTTGCCACTTTCACACATAAAAAACTGCCAGTTTTTAATCCCCTTCCGAAGTATTCTAAAGATTTTCGTGATCTCCCCATCCCCTTCTTTAGTTGCACTCTTCAAACTAACCTAAATTAACCCAAATCAATTAAAAGAGTTAGAAGAAAAATAGGTGACAATTAACATTCCCAATCTGGTTTTTGCGATTTTTAAAGCGAATTATGAAAGATATCTCATTAGCAGATAAAAAATTTTGAAAAAAAAATAATTTGGAATGCTATTGGCTCTTTTGAAACTGTAACCCCGCCCATCGAAAATTTAAATAAGTTTTTCGCGTTAAAAGTAATTTTAAATAAGTATTTTATATTTATAATACATCTTTTCTTCGCTACAATTTTTAAAAGAACTCGAAATATTTCAAATCGACCCGGTAGATTCTAGGGTCTACTTTTAGTGGTATTAAAAATATATCGGAGCCAAAACTAACCTAAAAAATAAAAAATCTTTGAGCTACGGAGTCCCAGAGAGCGACTGGTAGCTCTTCGCTAGTTGTGGGTGTCGACCCACGTACAACGCACGGACTGATGACAGAATATGTTCAATTATGACGTAATATTACGCAAAAATGCAATAGTGACATGGCGTTTCTTATGGGAAATTCGTGATCTTCTAATTTAAATTGTGGGCTTAATAAAGCACTCACCAAATTCATCCTCAACTTAAGGGTTAGGCCACCTAGAATTTTCGGGAAATCAATTTATTTTTTTTTGTCTTAAAGGGTCCCTTAAGGCCTCAAGAATGATGAATGATGGTCGCGTGGTCCGCAGCGAGTCCCTTTTGATTGCGCTAGCAAGAAGGTCCGTTAGGGGACTAGAGCAGGTATACGGCAAATGCTATACCTCTTTTCTGCTACTCAAAACTTTAAACGCGTTTATCTCAAAACTACTTTTTTGGAGTTGGCCGGAAAGATTACTCAGACAATTTTCAACCGATTGACTTGAAATTTGGAAAATATCTTCGAAAATACATTGTCTAGAGAAGTACGTAGGATTTTTTTTTTATATTGCATAGTTCATTTGTTATTAACAATTATCTGACGATTTTTTAGGCAAATTTTTCACTTTCCACTTTAGAAGTGCGCCATTTTGTCAAAAATCAATGTATCGAAAAAATCCTACGTACTTCTCTAGCTTATAGTATATATAATCGAAAAATTAACGCCCTAATCATGATTCATTAAATTACGGAGCTGTTCTTCCGGCCGTGGAGCATTGAAAAAAAAGACGTTGTCGCAAAACGCTGTACCGCTGCCATTTTGAAATAAATTGCCTCAAAAAATATTGTATACAGTTAATGATATGTATAATAAAGTTTCATTTGTGTAATCTCGATTTATTTCGTAATACTTCTGGAAAAATTCCCAAAAAGCCTCTTTTTCAGCCTCTAGGGTGGCCTAACCTTAAAAGACTTGTAAAATTGTCCCCTTTCGTTTGGTGAAGCTATTTCTATAGGAAAAAATGTATGTAAAAAAATATAAAGATATCGCTTTAATTTTCGTGGAAACAAGACATATGCGAAGGGTATCATATACGCTCCCTCCCCCTTTAACTCTCGGTCGCTATCTTACATTTTATGCCGCCTTCAAGAGTTTCTCTATTGATCACTTCATACTGAAGGCCATAAGTTCAAAAATTTATTTACTACGATTGAAGGACAGCTGGGGGGTTCCACACCCCCGAGCCCCCCGGTTTGTGCAGTTTATTTTTTATTAGTAATAAATTGAAGACATCAGCATAACCGATCTAGAAAAAATCTCTAGAAATATTAATTAATCATAACTTTAACAAGTCACACTCAAGTAACTAATATACCAATTAGCCCAAATTATAAACCAAAGTTGTCGAGACCAGGTCTGAGGGGTGTGGAGCACCCCCCCCCAGTGCCTCACTACTGAAAGGTAAAACATTCAATGTTTACAGATTATGCGTAAGGTTTATTATAGCGCCTTGGTTTTTATGAGAACGATGACATATTATACTGGAGGGAATTCATAACCCTCTCATCCCCTTTATATTTTTGTGCTAAAACTTTCACCATTATCGCTTAATACCGATAACCATAAGTTTGCAAATTTATCTATCACAGTTTGAGTGTTCCTGGGGGGTGCTCCACACCCCCCAGACCCCCCGGATTCTAAAACTTTGGTTTCTTTTTTAGGATATTACGTAAGTTTGACTTTCACACATAACGCATAGAAACCAAGCAGTGTATGACCCCCCCATCTCAAAGTATTTGCAAGTTTTCCTCCCCATCTCCAAAAGTCTTCAGTCATTAATGGACGCTCCACTATAAAATGATGTAGTGAGCTCAATTCGAATAAAATGTTCTGCACTCTTCAAGCTAACTAAATTAACCCAAATTGTGGGGAAAATTAAACAAACACACAGACAAAACTGAAAATAACTGAGAGCAGTTCAAGAAACAAAATGGAAGTTGGAAAAGATTTCTTCTGAAGGAATTGTTCTTTCATCCTCCGTACTCTTCAAACTAACCTAAATTAACCCTAACAGGTAATAACGTGACTGAAAATGTAACGATACCATCAGAGCCGTCTTAAGATATTTTCACGCCTTTCCATAACAAAATGCATGGAATAGGAAATGGGAGAAAGGTGACATGTGTGTTTTGCAAAAATTTCAAAATTTCAATACCTGCGTTGGTTTTCAGCCATCACACTGATTTGAGTGCAAGAAAAATGCCGCTCCAAAAGGGGTTAGGGTGGCCAAATAGAGGTTATCCTAGCTCAAGGAGATTACCCAATTGAACGTTTGTTAGATATACAGACATATTTTGCGGTCGGCGTCTTTTGAGTTTTTGTTCGACACTCTTCCTGCGTTCATAACGCACAGTATTACATACTTGAGCAATTTACTAACTTTTGTTCATCAAATGGGAATTTACTTGCATTTCCCCAGATTGACTGATGTATTTTAAAATTTTTTTTTGATTTTCTGTTGATTGTACCACAGTTTGAGTCGACCATGGCTTTCAAATTATTTTTTTGTATATGTGGGTTTTCTAACTAAACTTACTGTAGAGCCTAGAGGGTTTCAAGGAGAGGCTTCATAGTTGATTTGTATTTCTTGCGATATTGTGAGTTTTGGAGCTGTTGATTATTGTTAAATTCCAGGTGTTGAACTATTCAATAACAGAGTTTGTAACTTTCTGAAGATATATTATGCCATTTTTGACAGCGATATGACTTCAAATATTCCCGCTTCCACTTTTGAGATAGAGGAACGTCTATTAATTACGTGAGGTGCTTTTCTTTAAATTTGGAGTCCTCCCCCCCTTGGTGAGATGTGATGGAACCCTCCGTCCTCCTCCTCAGGTGAGATTTACCCTACAATTTTTACCACACCTGAGACCAGTAATTCTCTGAATTATAAAGATGACGTGAGATTTTTATTGACCCCCCCCCCTTTAACAGATATTTGGTGAGATCTTACCGAACCTCCCTCCACATTTTTAGCTTATGTAATTAATGGACGTCCCCAGGAGGATCACGAGTATATAAATTAAATTGCAGAGGTGTCAGAATGCTACCCTGAGAAACTTCTAAGTTTTGGAGTTGTTAGCTTTGCAGTGTTCATATTCTGAAACTGATGGTGTTCGTTGGCGTTATTTTATTCGTTCCTGCATGGTCTCCCGAATGAATTCATGACCTCCGCAGATCGTCGAGGTTTCGCTGTTTGAGTAGGGAAATGAGTATATTGTTTGTAAATAAGTGGAAATACCCCTTGGTTGATTGTTTCAATTTTCTAGACAACCTTCTGGTTGTGGTAGGGAGAAAAACATATTACAAACTGAACTTGTAAGATGCGAATGGTGTGATGGGTGAGGTGTGAAAATTTACCTAGAATTATGAAATGAAGCAGCTTACTAAAGAAATACCACCGCCGCTTGGATTCCTCGGGACTTGTCTAGGAAAAAACTGCCCTCACACTGTGTCCTCGGGACAGATTTTCGTCGATTCGAAAATTTCGGATATTTTTCGCAGTGCAGTTCAGGAAAAAAACAGTATTTTTGTTCGAATTCCGAATCCCGAGGGGTCTTGTACTGGCAAAATCTGACTCGAGGACGCAGTCCGAGGGTAGTTTTTTCCGGTACAAGGTTCGAGAAACGAACGGAGGTTCAGTTTTATAGGTTTCAGCCTGCCAAAACATTATAGAATGGGCCCATAATACGACGAGAATCCTGGGAATTCTCTCCAAAACCCGAGATTCTGCTCTTGGCCCTGAACCAAGACTTTACAGTAAAATCCAGGAATCTGTTCCCTACTTCTGAAGCTATGTCTTACTAGACTAAAAGTTTACTTGCGCTTCACTGCTTTAACCTTTGCTTTTCAGTCCTCGAAATTACATCCCGATTTAAGGTTTATTTAAATTTTCAACATTTTCGTTCGAAAATTGATATGAATGAAATTGTTCGGACTGGTTCGTTGGAAAACTTCCTGGGTATCAGTGTCTGTAGGAACATTTACCATCAAACGACCACTGATTGTGAGATTGTTGTTGTTGGGGTTGGAATTTTTAATCCCAATGGTCACTCGGCGCTTTCTTCCCCCATTTTTCAGATTGGTATGCCAATACAATAACACGATAGCTTCGTCCTTCGGAAGCTTCAATTACCATGCACACATTTGAAGGTTTTTATTTAAATTTTCAATTATATTTCGTTCTGAGAAATTGATATGAATTTTGCTTGATGTAGTTCTACCCTGGTTCGGATTCCAGGTTAAACTATTTACAATATATAATATGACCTTTTATGGGCATCAGGATGTAAAAACTGCAGAAGAGTACAATTTGACTAATCAAACGACCACTGATTGTGAGATTGTTGTATGTTGGGACTTGGTAATTTATTAATCTAATGAGTCACTCGGCTGCATTTCCTTGACACCTCTCCGTTTTTCAGATTGGTATGCCAATACAAAAACACGATAGCTTCGTCCTTCGGAAGCTTCAATTATTGCATTTATCTATTTCATCATCTGCAACACTTCCGCAGCATCATTATAAATTATTTTTCCGTTATCTCGTGTGCAAAATTTAGGCATGGCTATCGCGAGTTCCTTTTTAATTTCTCATTTAAGCAGGAAAAAAATGTTGGAAAGAACACTGCGCTTAGAAAGGAAAAAAATGTGAACCAATTTTCTAAAATATTAGCGACCTTTATTTGGGGTTATCAATTGGAAGATTATATGCCGAAATTTGTTTCGATCACATTTTTGCGCAGTTTAAATTTGTGGATTAATAATTATGAAAACATTTTGTGATCGAAGTGTGATATTCGATTAAAAGTGTTAAATCATAGAAAAAGATAAATAAACAAAGAGTTAATTGCTAAAGCAAAGTTTTTAAAATTATGGCTATCAAGATAATTACAGCGACCTCGAAATTTTAAACTGTTAAAATTAATTAATTTGCAAATGAGAGTAGGCAGGAAAACTAATTACCCAGAAAATGCCTCATTCTGTATGAAGCTCATTTTTAAACAAAATATAAATTACCAGAATTAAAGCAAAAAGAAATCATAAAGAGCTGGGACTCGTATTTAAATTGTAAATTCATAATAACCTTTTTTAATTATTATTAATAAAAAGTGAACAATGAAAGTTTTCCCATGCCATTGTGTATCTATCGTATTATCATCGTGGTTGACAATAAAAATAATAAAAATAGACATTGAATTATTGTAATCTGCCCGTGTTGACATTACGTAATTGAAATATTTATACCTACTTAAAAACTAGTTTTTTCTTAATTTGTTACATAAAAACTATGCATTGCTTTGTTGTGTATTTGCGGTTAAACTGGTTTTAGAAAGAATTTTTTAATTAATGCAAAAGCTTAACCAAATTCAAGTTTCTATTGTATTGCGCTAACCATCGCAGTTGTTTGTTTTCCAAAAATTATCGAATACCTTTGTTGCGTCGCGACATCGTCGCGCTAATTAAAAAATTGTTTGCAATTTATGTGCAAATTGCCAAATATTATAGACCAATTTAAAAATAGAATTTCACTCGTTAGACCAAAAAACCGCACATTATAAACAACCATTCGTACATTGAAGATATAAATATAATAGCTCCATTACCTTCACATAAATGCCTGGTTTTCTCAGGTTAAACTCAAGTTCACGGTTTATTAACATAAAACAAATCGGCTAAATTATTATTTAGCGGCCGAGTGGGTTTTTGCAAATTTCTGCTTGCAAACCAAAAATAACTTTCATAAACAAAACTATTGGGCATAATAATTAGAATATTTGCGTGGAAAAACGAGGAAGAAATAAAGCACCTGTAATGAGTTCGAAAGTCCAATGACTCGAACCAAGCTGCGTTTCTAAAATAAACCAAGAAACTGGCAAACCCACATTAACCCACTCCTGAAACAGCAACGACAAACACGTCTAACTGCCCACCCATAACTTTTTAATAAGAACAAAACACCAAGTGTAAACAAAATAGGAAAACCAAAATTTTGCCACTGCATCCATCATCCTGCTATCGCGGAAAAAATTATTGCAAAGGCCCAAAGGTTATCGTACGGGAAAGGTTAAATGGTTAACATTAACGACTTATGACCCCTTCGAACTACGTCCCAAATTATCGTTATATTTATCGGAGTCAGACAGAACCACATACAAACATTTTGTGACAATTACTACAAAACAAAAACGTAATTTATCTAAATAAATTAAGAGTAAATAAATTTTTCCTTTGCGTAATTATTATCTATCGATGTTATTGTTATGACGGATTCTAAACATTTCTATAATTAAAAACAAATTAATTATTACAAATAATAAGCTTATAGTATCGTAATGTCGCCTTTTACTGGCCGAGTATGCGAGGAGGGGCCAAAGGTGCGGTATTGAGTTAGAAGACTTTCCGAACAAGGTGCGTATGCTATTTTTTTCCAACCGAAGTCTGTAAACAAACCTCCACCTTTAAAAGCAAAATGTAAATAAGCAAAATTGATTTACATCGCAACGGTAGCTTTAATCGTGAATTCTTCTTGCAATCTGAACATAAATATAGAGTTTCCAAAATTTTGCCAGAGTAGGGGGGAGGTCCTTGTTTCAAACGATAAAAATAATAGATTTCCTACTTAATTTTTTCCGTATCTTTTAAATGCCCAAATGATGGATTTTAATATCGGAAGATGAATTAAAAATTTTTTCCAAACCGTTTTCGAGTACACTCAATCCGTTCATAAAAATTAAACCGCAAAAAAAGGTTTGAAATTTTTGTAGCTGGGTTGTGAAATTTTTTGAAATAACAAGTTTTGGTCACCAAAACCAAATTTATAATTTTTTTCGAATAAATTCAATAATTTCTACTTTCGTTATTTTTGTTTCTTTTTGAAGTAATTTACCTTTTTTTGTTTATTAAACAAATTTAGTTGGAGAATAAACCAAAATTCTATTAAAAAGTTAATTACTAATTAATTGCGATATTTCTTAGTAGGGCAAATAAAAACAGCATGCCGAAAACATTCTTATATTGAAGTTTCAATTTTTTCAATTTTCAGCTTTTTGCACTGAATTTCGGTACATCCCGAAATTGTTTAATTATAAATCTTCGAAATTCGTTTGATTCTAATTATCACTCGAAACAGGGAGTTCAACATCAATAAGTATAATACAAAAAATCATATAGTAGATATATTGCTATGGTTCACTTGATGATTAGCTACTGCTTGGATGATATTTTGGGCGCCAAAACCAAAAACTTACCGACTGAATTTCTGTGTAATCTTTCTCGGTTTTATCGCTCTCAGAAAATGTTTTTTTGTTACGGGTAAAATTAAAATTTCCAATGTGATTGATTAATTTACATGTGTTATTAAACAAATTCATAGAGGATCCATTTCTATTAAAAATGTCATCTATTAATCGGACCTAAATATTTTTTGATTTTTACGATAAAATTAAACCTTAATTTACCTCAAAATTGTTCACAATTAATGAAATTTTATCAAATGTTATAAATTAAAATAATGTTAAACATTTGTTGTGACTACTGTTTGTTTTTTAAAAATTTTGTTATTTATTTAAGTTGTTATTTATGAAGTTTTAAATTTTGTTTTAATAAGTTTTAAAATTTTTATTATATTTGATTATTTACTATTGATTTCGGTAGCTACTGTGATTTGAGTCTCATCTCTACCGTTGCTTCTCCAAATTTTTGTTAATTTCCTTTGTTGATTTTTCCAGTCATTTTTTAATTTTAATAAATAATTTATTTTAATTATTTTAGGTAGCCTTTAAAATATTTCGTACACTGAGTCCCTCAATTTTCATTTAAAAAATTTATTTTTAATTTAATTTTTTATTAAATTTAAAAATTGTAATTTAAAATTCAAGTATTTGCTTGCTTATGGTACTGCTGAACCAATGCATGTATGAGGATGGCAAGTCCTTGGGGTGAACACATGCTAAGATTTATGTATGTCCATGACAGACTGCCCCCGGTATTTGTATCCTATGCAGAAGGAGCGGCTTCAGAAAGTGTGTCATTTACTGTTTTGAATATGAATCGTGAGGATTTATTATGATTTGTCTAGATTTATTGCATTTACAACAAATCATAGCTAACTTAAAATTTTCACAGCTGAGAAAATGTTTTTGTTTACAAATATTAAAATAAATTGTTTTTAATTTTTTATTGTCAACCTCACTTGGTTTACTCATCCATTGTAGAATTCCAACGTCCAAAACTAAACTATTTCCAATTATTTCAACGCGATTTGGGTCCATATTTATTGACAGTTGGAATGGGACTAAATAATTTTCGAATTTGGCTGAATTTTAACGGACTTCCAACCAAAAGTACGCTGGGCCTTTTTAAAATTTTAGTTAGGATCGATTAACCCTGACTCGAAAGTACAATTTTTCCTATAAAAATAGCTTCACCAAACCAAAATGGATGAATTTCCTATATTAAGCCCAAATTTTAGGTTTGAAGTTCACGAATTTTCCATAAAAAACAAATGAAAGACAATTTTTGCGCTATTTTTCGTAATAATTTAATTTATTCAGTTATGTCAGATCTTCGGGAGAGAGAGGGGAGTCTGCCAATCATTGCCGGCGAGGTACCAGTCATTCGCAACCATTCGTCGCGTCAAAGACCCATAATTTCAGGGGTGATTTTTACAGTGGCGCCGCCGCAGGCGCGTAAACCTGAGCATATACAAATGAAATTTAATTTTTCAGTTTCTGATAAGCAGGGTTAATTGTGGAGGTGCGAGTAAAAAGAGGAATAAATATACCAATGAAATGATCGCATTCCTGTCGTTATTTTCAAAATTTGTGGTCCGACGACTTGCGGTTGTCTATTGCATTATTATTTACCATAATTTAAAAAAAATGGTGAAAATCGCAATCAGGGTTGATCGATTCTCGCACAATTTCGTTTTTACAATACTGCTTTTCAATCCTTGATTTAAATTTAATTATTTATTTCGCTTGTTGATTTAATCAGTGGTCACTATTCCCAAATCTTAAAATTAACAGTTTCCCTCCTGGCTAGGGCGACTAAACGTCCCGGAAATTCAGGATTGTCTCAGTTTTTCATTATTATTTACGGCGGACGTCCCGGAATGCTTTATAAATCCGGAATTTGTATTTCACTGTTCGGGAGTTCTCAAAATACACGTTTAAAGCCTAAAATTTCAAAAAAATTTATAACCCTCCCCTTGAGTAGGTTTGGAATGATTTGGTGCGAACAATTTGCAATATCTAATTTACAATCAATTGTAATTTTGCCGTCGTAATTTTATTTGTAAAAATTGTTCTCTGCAAAGAATTGATTTTTTTTTGGTTTAGCTATATTTACAATTTTTTTTTATATGTTTTTATAATTTTTCTACTCAGTTCAATACATTTTCATTTCTTTATTAAAACAAACACAAAGGGCATTCGTTTTTACGAAAAAATTCGTTTTATTGTTGAATTTAACTTGTTAATTTTTCAAGTTTCAAATTAATATTTATCGATTATGTTATTTTATGACACTTTTTCCTGCAGTAAAATACCAACAAGGGGAGACCGGGAAATTTCCCTCACTGAATTGATCCATTTTCATTGTACGTGTATTATCAATGTATAAGGCACGCTTCTTTGCCAATTTCGAGAAAATTAAATATGAATAATTATATATTACTGATGAACTGCATAAAATTAACATAAATTTGGTAAGTTGTTAATGGAATTCGTAAAATTGGAAAAAATACAAACATATGCGAAGGGTACTGGATCGCATCCAGCTCTTGCCAATTTTTTTTATTTATTTGATTATTAATTCCTTCCCAGTATAATCTGTCATCGTTCTCAAAAACCAAAACGCTATACTCATAATTTGTGAACATTGAACGTTTTACCGTTCAGCAGTGAGGCACTGGAGAGTGTTCCACACCCCAGACCCCCGGTTTGCGCAGTTTATTTTTATCAAAATGAATTGAAGATGTCAGCGTAACCGATCTAGAAAAAATCTCTAGAAAACTAATTCATCCTTACTTTAACAAGTCACACTCAAGTAACTAATATCCCAATTAGCCCAAAATATAAAGCAAAGTTTTAGAGACCGGGGGTCTAGGGGGTGTGGAACACCCTCCAGTGCCTCACTGCTGAAAGGCAAAACATTCAATGTTTACAGATTATGAGTAGGGTTTATTATAGTGCTTTGTTTTTTGAGAACGATGACATATTATACTGGGAGAATTCATAATCCCCCGATTCTTGGTCACTGCTTTATATTTTTTGTGCTAAAAACTTTCACCATTATCGCTTAATACTGATAACCATAAATTTGAAAATTTATCTATCACAGTTTGAGTGTTCCTGGGGGGTGCTCCACACCCCCAGACCCCCGGTCTCTACAACTTTCGTTTATAATTAGAGCTAATTGGGATACTCCCATTTGTTACAGTTAGAATTAATTCGTTTTTAGAGATTTTTCTAGGTTGGTTATGCTGTTATCTTCAATTTATTACTAATAAAAATAAACTGTACAAACTGGGGGTCTGGGGTGTGGAACACCCTCCAGTGCCTCATTGCTGAAAGGTAAAACGTTCAATGTTTACAGATTATGAGTAGGGTTTATTATAGCGCTTTGGTTTTCTTGAGAACGATGACAGATTATACTGGGGAATTCATAACCCTCTCATCCCCGATTCATGGTCACTGCTTTATATTTTTGTGCTAAAACTTTCACCATTATCGCTTAATACTGATAACCATAAATTTGCAAATTTATCTATCATAGTTTGAGTGTTCCTGGGAGTGCTCCACACCCCAGACCCCCGGTCTCTACAACTTTCGTTTATAATTAGAGCTAATTGGGATACTCCCATTTGTTACAGTTAGGATTAATTCGTTTTTAGAGATTTTTCTAGGTTGGTTATGCTGTTATCTTCAATTTATTACTAATAAAAATAAACTGTACAAACTGGGGGTCTGGGGTGTGGAACACCCTCCAGTGCCTCATTGCTGAAAGGTAAAACGTTCAATGTTTACAGATTATTAGTAGGGTTTATTATAGCGCTTTGCTTTTCATGAGAACGATGACAGATTATACTGGGGAATTCATAACCCTCTCATCCCCGATTCATGGTCACTGCTTTATATTTTTGTGCTAAAACTTTCACCACTATCGCTTAATACTGATAACCATAAGTTTGAAAATTTATCTATCACAGTTTGAGTGTTCCTGGGGTGCTCCACCCCCAGACCCCCGGTCTCTACGACTTTCGTTTATAATTTGAGCTAATTGGGATATTACTTACTTGTTAAAGTTAGGATTAATTAGATTTTTTAGAAATTTTTCTAGGTTGGTTATGCTGTTATCTTCAATTTATTACTAATAAAAAAAAAACTGCACAAACCGGGAGGTCTGGGGGGTGTGGAACACCCTCCAGTGCCTCTTTGCTGAAAGGTAAAACGTTCAATGTTTACAGATTATGAGTAGGGTTTATTATAGCGCTTTGGTTTTCTTGAGAACGTTGACATTATACTGGGAGGAATTAATAATCAAATAAAAAAAAAAATTGGCATGAGCTGGATGCGATCCCAGTACCCTTCGCATATGTTTTTCCATGTTCCATTAACAACTTACCAAATTTATGTTAATTTTTATGCAGTTCATCAGTAATATATAATTATTTAAATTTAATTTTCTTGAAATTGGCAAAGAAGCGTGCACTTATACTTGCACCTGTTGAAGTCCAATACACGCAATTATGAAAATGGATCAATTCAGTGAGGGGAAGTTGTCGATCTCTCCTTGTGAGTATCGGAACCTATAAAAAGGTACCTAGTTTTTATGATGTCTGTATTCAAAAGTTATCCAACTGTCAGCCAGTTTGAAAAAATGTGTTTTTCGCATAATTTATTCCGAAAGGAATTTTCGGAAAATTCTTGAAAAGGCCTATATAATGATAGATATGGCATGTGCAAAGATTGAATGCCTTGAGATGTTAGTTTTGCCAAAAATAATAGAACTAAAAATACTTGCGACGGTGAAAGTTACAATGATGAAGTATCGTGGCTTATGACTAAACAAACAAGAGTTTTCGATAATATCAAGAAAAAACAAACTTAAATATTTTGGATCACCATGAGAAGTAACAACTGGTTGATTTAATAATTCAGGCCAGAATCTACGGGGAAAAAATGCCAAGACGATAATTCGGACATTATGGAATATGGAAATTAAAGAAGAAGGACGGGTGGATCAGAATCCCCAAAATGAATTATTTTATTGATTCTAATTAGAAGAGGTGAAGAAAATGCACTGTTCCATTTTACCATTTCTGAATTGAAATCAGAATTTGAACCACGACAGCAACATCCCATGTTACTTTTTGGAAATAAAAAAAGCAAGGAACTAAAGTTTGTTAATTATTACAAGCTACACCCTACTACAAACATGTGAAGGATGATTTTCCAAATATTGTATAACATATTACACATCGTTCTTCCTAGAAGAAATAGATGGAAATTTGTAAACCTTTCTAAAAGTAAAAATATCGAAGTTAATTTTGTGTGTGGTGTTTTTAAAATATTAGAAGCACTGACCTAATGACGCAAAAAGAATGCTCAAAGTGAATCACTTAATTTTTTTTGGATAGATTGACCAAAGAAATCTCAAGAATTTCGATGATTCACCAGTTTTTCAACTCTCTTTGTTTCTACCGAGGGTTTCATAAAATGCAAAAACTACAGTTTTGGATAAGCGACTCGGCGGTAATTATTAGCAAGAGGCAAGGGAAATTTTAAAGTAAAATGTTAATATGTAAGGATTTAATTGGTGCAAATTACGGAAACGAACTGTAAGACGCCAGCTTAATAAGGTGAAATATAAAAAGAAGACATTTTTAATTATGGTCACGACTTGAAAAGTGTAACGATGTAATAATAAAAAATAAAAGCAATCACGGACAAAATACATCAAATCATCAATCAGATTGATCAATTTAAAAGAATAGACGCGTCTACCATAAAACGGTTTTCAAGTGCTTGGTGACCTAGTTAAAAAATTTGCCAAAAAATAAACGCGATTAATAAATAAATAAATTAATGCAAAATTAAACGAAATAAACTACATAACATTGTTTCGTACTTGAATAATGTAATGAATTATTTATGAAATGTAAATACGAGTGTATTTATGTATCTATTCATTGTGAGTGCGACGTCCTGTGCTGGAGGCAATCATGACGAGTTCTCTTTAAATAAATAAGTTTCGAGCATATATTAACGTTTCCGCGTCTCGTTTAAAATCGTTTGCTTATATTACAAAACAGAAAACATTATCAAAACGGAATTATAAATGCCATTAAAGTCAATGACTCGACTCACCTCCATCGCCAATTAGGCGCATCTGCACCAATGCAGGATCTTCATTATGCTCTTCTAAAACGGTATCATCAGTTAATGTCAGGTCCTGAAACAAGAAAACACATTAATTAACCAACTTTTCCATTCGTCCAAACTCGACTTTTATTAATTCCGTAATTACTATTTCAAACAAAAGATAATTCAAATAAGAATCCCCAAACATTCGTCGATGGACGACCTAAAAAATAGCAAAAGTTTAATCAACAATGAACACGGAAAAAAATCGATTGACCCACATTTCAATTATTAATCTTACAGAAGTCAGCAATCATTTAAGCGTGGTTGACTCACACTACGAAATTATTACACCTTAATAATCCATTCCCATCGTAAATTATTCCGATATCCAACATGACAGCATTCGTAATAATTGAATTCAATGCAAAAAGGATCTTCTCCTTTTTTTTGTTTTCCATTCATACCCGCGAGCGGGGGGGTGGAATAAAATGATAAAATTAACACTAGAGCCAAAATATTGTTTAGTGTCGTCAGATGAGGACATCATCCTCGACCAAGTGTTGTCAGATAAAAACCGTGTGTTCAGCTCCGACGCACGACTAGAGTTTACTCCAGTAAAAATTGTCACTAAATCTTTACGTACAATAATAAATAGTACATGAAAATTATTTAAGTATGCTAGTCGCCTTGCAGTTTTTGGAGGTGGTTTAGATTTTTTCCTAGTAAAAAAATGTAAAAAAAAAAAATTAGAAAATTTATAAATGCATAATTATAAAAATTTTAACCAACTTTAAGAAAATTGATAAAAAAATGTTTTTTATAAAAAATTTTTTAAAACTATTATAATTAATTTTTTATTTAAAATATAATATTATCTTAATAACTAACAAAATATGGTTATAAAAAGATAATTGTCACTAATGTTCCGGCAATATTATCTTGCGCACCATAGGTGCGCACTAAAAAAGTAACGCGGTCATTGCTTGCGCACCATAGGTGCGCACTAAAAGTAACGCGGTCATTGCTTGCGCACCATAGGTGCGCACTAAAAAGTAACGCGGTCATTTCTTGCGCACCATAGGTGCGCACTAAAATAACGCGGTCATTGCTTGCGCACCATAGGTGCGCACTAAAAAGTAACGAGGTCATTCATCAGTAGATTTTACACCTCATATTTTTATCATACCGGGCGCCTTATATATGAAAATCGATTCTTAAGGAGTAAACTCCAAAATGAACGTTCCATTTTCTCTTGGCTCGAGTTTACTCCTATTTTTAATAATCTAGATACTCGAATTGATATTTATAAATAATTTTCTCCTTGCATTTTTAACCAAGTCCTTGACTTTTCAGTTACATTTCTCGCCGGAATAAAAATAATTATTCCTTAAGATAAACATTGCAATTTTTCATAAATTAACCCAGCGAACACTAAATTAAGTTAAAGGCTTTTAGGATTACGCTCCATCTTGACCCATTTATAGTGAAAACCACCTCATTCCAGAATTCACGTTCGGCGTTTTGGAACGCTGCATGTGGCAAATTAAAAACGTGATGTGTGGTGGTGGGTAACTCTTAACACAAAATATAACAGTTTTGCCAAAATGTTTATAAAAATACAGAAAACACAAAAAATATGTAGTAAATATACAAATGAAGTCACTATAGATCTTGGATAATCTTTTCTTTCTCTTCTATCTAAATTTGGGCTTAGTGGAAATCTCAAAGTAAAACATTGCACGAAGAAATATTTTGAGAAAAGTTTTTATATAAATTAGATTTGTTATAGGTAGCTAAAAAGTAATAGTGTTTATAAGAAAGTTTTAAAGTGCAAAATTTGCAATGGAACTTTACCACACGCGTCAACTTTCCAACTATCCCCATTAGATAAAAGTTTTCCCAAGAAACTTTTACGTTTAAAACAAACTTTTCTAAGTTTAACTCCTTAATGAATTCACCAAGTTAAACTTCAATTCAAAACTTAAAAAGGATGCAATTATTTTCTTCTTTTCGTGTTATTCAAAAGTTTTAGATTTATTTTTATTCGCAAACCATAAAAACGTCAAGAGAGCGCTTAACTATAGATCTTTTTCATTTAATTTTTTCATGATTCGTGAATGTAAACTTTGGCTAAATTTAAGTTTATGTTGTAAACATGCGTTTCTATATCAAACCGAATGAATTTGGCTGTGAAAATATTTTTGTTTAGTTATTTAGAACCGAATAGCCATAACGATGCGGAAGTCAGAAATACTCCATTCCTTACCATCGTTTAATTCATCCAAACGGTGAATGATTCCATTCAGGAAATTAAAAGCAAAATATTTTTATCGGCTACCGAAGTGCGGCAAAATAATAACAACTGTCGTCTATCATAAACTCGACTTAAGCGCGGGGGGGGGGGGAGATTCGAACTGCGAGAAAAATAACATTTTTGTTTCGAGCAAGGTTCTCATGACAGATTCCCAGAAGAGGCAGTCAAAATATAGTTTTTCCGAAACCTTCGGCTTCGCAACACATCCTTGAGCCCGCCAAATTCGAGGGTCAAATGGTAAAACTCATTAACAATATCGCCAAGCAGTCAAAACTAATCTAAAAAATAATAAAACTTTGAGCTACGAGTTTAACTTTGAGTAGAAGCTAAACTTATTAAAAACATCCCCGAGTGTGACAAAACTCAAAATTACAGTTCAAGTGGCAAGTTTAAGCTCAAAAACAGTAACATTATTTTAATTATTGCGCAATAATTCCCTTTCATGTGCTACTTACGGAAATTTCGTGAACTTCAAAATCGAATTGTGGGCTTAATTTGGACCTATGAAATTCTTTTTCGTTTGATGAAGATATTTCTATAGAAAAAGTATACTTTTGAGTTCAGAATATTATACCTTTAACCGTTTTTCCTTTTCTTAGATTCGATCCAGTCACAGGAGGAAACATATTCCTTACCCGATTTAATCACTTATTATATTAAATGTTACGTTTATATTTGAACGTGATATCGATCAATTTTGGACTTATCTTTCAGGATACCCTGTATAGCAAAGGTATCACACGTTTCGCTTTCAATCCGCTTTAAGTTTGTAATATCTTGTAAAGTAATATCAGGTTTACGCACTTGTATCATAATTGCTATTTTAAACTTTTAGTTCCTTGGTTCAGAAATTATTTGGGATGGGGAATAATGCAGCACAGTTTTATTTTATGTTCGTGAACTTCGTGGTTTTCCCGACAGAAAACTTGGATTTACCCGAGGGGTCAACCGCTAGAGGAAATCGTGTACAATTAACTTCACACTTCACGTAATTCATGATAATTCTGCATACTTCGTACTTCATATAATTCAGGAATTTATAATTACTCAATTTATAATTAATTGTCAAATTACGAATTAAACACATTTACTTGACCATAGCTAATTTTAATAAACTTGAGATATGCTTAAATATTGAATTCACTTTTAATAAAAATAAATTATTTAAACCGGGGTCTGGGGGTGTGGAACACCTCCAGTGCCTCTAACGGATATCTTCAGTTTACTTCTGATAAAAAGTAAACTACTTGGTCTGGGGGTTCTGCATGTTCTGCAATGTTCTTCATTCCAAAATTTGTGCACTGGAGGGTGTTCCACACCCCAGACCCCCGGATTGAATAGTTTATTTTTATCAGAAGTAAACTGAAGATCTCCCGTTACGGAGGCACTGGAGGGTGTTCCACACCCCCCGACCCCCGGATCGAGTAGTTTATTTTTATCAGAAGTTAATTGAAGATTTTCCGTTGTAGACACTGGAGGATGTTCCACGTGAAGTACATCATGTACTTCACATGAGATGTCATGTACTTCATGAGATGTGTACAAAAAACTTCACCAGCGGTTAACCCCTCGGATTTACCCTTACCCTTGAGTGAACTTCCTCAATGGTGATGTCTCTCAGCATCAGTCTATTGGCACTACAATGGAAATCAATATTATGTGTTATATATTATATACAGGGTAGTCAATTCAATGCTAAATGTTGACTTAATACCTCCCATACCTTTTTTTTCCATTTCTTTTTTCATAACAGCAAAAGAGAGAAACTTAGAATTGCTATTTTACAAGTAATCAACTTTGCTTCGTCAATAAAATCAAATTACCATGTCAAAATTTTGATTTAAAAAATGGCCGCCTGTGGAGATTTAATAAAATTTTTTTACAGTTAGTTAGAGGACAAAAATTGAGTTTATTAAAGTGAGAATGGAGTCGATATTTCCAATAATAACCCTAAAAATCGATTTTGTCATCATGAAAATGGGCGAATTTTGCATTGTATTGACGGTGCGTGCGTTCCGATATGCACGAATCAACCATAGGGCGGAGCTAACTAAAGCAGCGTTAAGAGGGAGTCAGTTCGCTATCTGTCGGGTCAACATTCATACTTTTTCGAGTTGGACCGTTCTAGGAGGATATTTTCAATGAGTAAAGCAAAGCGCTTGTCAAACTTATGACAAACGCAACTACGGCAAGACTCGGATTCACCCTAAAAATTAGTTTCGTAAAAATACTTCTTAAATCGACGCGGTTCAAAGTTTTATTCAAATAACAATACACATACGTGAGGTCTGCATCAAAAAAGTGATAAAATACATGATTATGGGTAAAATTTCAAAATGGGCGGGGTTTGAGGATCGAAATTTAAGCCTATCACAGAAAGATATTACAATTTTTGATTTTTTAACGCCTAAACTTCCAAATTTTCGATTCATCCTTTATAATATTTCCAATTTGATGCTCTTTCATGATTTGTTTTCATTTCTATAGGAAAACTTGTATTTTCGAGCGGCACTTAGCGAACTCTGCGCAAAGAACCAATAAAAGTAATAACAGCAGGTATCCACTATTTTTTTCCTTTACATTATCATCATCGTCTCCGCGTTTTGAGCTGTTGCTCGTTACGTCACTCTTTGATCGCTCCATCTCTTTTTTGGGCGCCCATTTTTCAGAAGAAAAGTGGGGTTCTTTCCTTTACAAAAAACTAATTTAAAATTTTTTCTCTAAAATAATTAGGAGATATATTAATTAAACATTAAAAATTTAGGATTGAAAAAATCTGCGTAAATCGATTCACCACCCTGTATATTATCAATATTGCATCACTACCGTAATATTGCCAAATATTCACATCACTATAATTATTGGCGTTATATTAAAAATAAAAATTGTGTGCTGCATGGGATATGTTCTCAGAATCTGGTCTTCTTGAAGTTTCTATCAATTTTCCGATGTATTTCTTGCGAAAGTTGTTGCAACTCAACTTGTAGATTCTGCTTTTCGGTCAGCTGTCCAAGTTGCCTTTCAACTTACACAACAGGCTTTCCATTACAGCACTAGTTTACACCCCGAATTTATAGCAACATTTGCCCTCTCCTTATATGAGAAAATATCAAGCTTGAGTTTTATGCACAGTCAAACCTTTTTTATGCGGTTTTTACATGAAGAATTGTTTATATGCGATTTTTTTGTGCGATATATAAAAAAACCCATAGTATGATTCGTGAAAAATGATATATTTTTTATGGGATTCGTTTTATGCGGTCCCTATCCGCATAAAAAAATGTTTTTGAAGCCAATTATGAAGTCACTAAATATTTCTTCAAGTAGATTACATCTTCGGTGCAATGCTTTAAATAAGAACAATTATATTTTGCGGTAGTTTCCAATTTAATTTATTTTTTGAACAACTTTATAGTCTTCTGAAAGCTCCACTTGCCCCTTGCGTCGGTCCTGCTCCCCTATACCTCAAATAAAAAATCTGGGGGACACAGCGACATGAAAATGATTTCTTTGAACTGAGGCATAAACTTAACTAGATTGTCAAGGTTGTGCGGTCTGAAGACCGCACTTGGGGTAATAACTTGAAAATCACTGTAAAGGAAGACGGTCAGAATAAATTTCTTCCTCCGTTTGGGCTCGAATTTGAAATTTAACACTATGAAACCATAATAATTGAAATTTACTGTTCGAAACTGAGAACAATTAATTAAAATTAATTTAAATTTAACCCCTTCAATTTGACAGAAAAGTTGACCAATCAGAGGTGGTTATTATATTTAATCACAGTCAAGTATGGTCAAGTTTATTTATAAGATTAATTTTAAACAATATGTATGCATTTATCCGTCTGCATACATTTTGCAAAGTTTAAATTATTTATTTTGTTTATTTCAAAATAAAAACGTTTGTATACAATTTTGCTAGTGTAATGTGCAGAATTTAGGTTCCTACCTAGATAAACTACCTATTTAGATAATACAAAATAATATGTTGTATACTGTAGTTTTGCTAACTTTTCCACCCTGACTTTATTGTTGAGCAATTTTACGCGTACGCTCGGCTATGTAGTGTTTCGCTTCGTAAATACAAAAACTGTTTTGCCAAAAGTTCCACTCTTAATTCGAATGGAACAATAATATATTTATTGCTCTGCCATGCATACCAGATTTTTAAAAGATCGAACATGGATCGAATCGCAACAATAAATTAATTAATTGTGTGTGTATTTTGGATCCGTTTTATTTACATAATATGACGACAATTTAAATTCCCAATGATGCAAAAGACCTTTTAAAATTCAAATATAGAAAATTTTAAAATATTTTATATATTGTCATGTTTATTTTGCAAAATTGCGGTTTTGTATTGTTATCTTTTATTTCAGAAAAATCCTATGAATGTCGAGATAATGCAATTAAATTCGAGATAAATTAATTAATTGTAAGTTAAGCAGATAAAAATTGATTGTAAACATGGAAATTTATTACTTTGTAAAAATCTATTTTTATCCGACCGTAATACAATCGTCGCGATCAATTTAAACGAGCAGCATACCGGCGGGGAGCGATAAAGGAATCTTGCAATTTTTTATTATTATAAAATCAATTCGATAGCAACAGGCAGAATTTGATACAAATGGACTGTGTGTGTGTACTACGATCAATCAAAAATATATTTATATATGGAAAGAATAAACAACTCCGAGTCGATCGGCGGTTAAGGTCGCGGAATACGCTCACGCAAAGCTCGGGCTTATTAGGGAATTGTTGATAATGAGTTTTTGACAGTGACAAATTAAATACTTTCGTATAAAGTTTGTAAAACTTATAAGCTTACAACATAAAAGATTAATTATAAAAGCTTGTACTGATATAAAGAGAACAAAACCGGAATTTATATCTTTTAAATTGTGAAAGAAAATTCCTTGCAGAGAAAATTGTTTTTATCTGTTTCGGTTCAAGTTTCTTCAAGATTAATGATTGCATTTAAAAATTCTCTGCACGAGTGTTACTTCTTAAAAAGTTAAATTTTTTTCCTAAAATGTGTTCGGCCGAAATTTTGAGTAATTTCCGCACGAGTTCCAGATAGGTTAAGGGGGCTGCCCCCTCGATGCGACTATTATTTTCAATGTCGGGTTGGTAAATATTACATACTATTATCTCTCTCCTGACTAATTAAAGGTCAACCAACAGTAGCAAATCGTTTTATTTTTATTATTAAATAAATATTGTCGATTAAGTGGAAGTCAAGAAACTAAAATATTGCAGAATACCAATAAAACAACATCAAGTGACCTCTGTAATATACGATAAGATTAACGATTGATACAATTACACCATCACATTGAACTATAAATTTTCGGGTCATTGATTATTAAAGTACTGCACCACCTAATAAACGACGACCTACACACACGGGTTCTTTCGTGGACATAATATTTCATTAGTCCCATTTTAAAAGCCATAAAGAAAAAATATTTTTAAAAAGCGTCGCCGCTTAAAATAAAACAATTATCGTCTTCTTGTTTGAAGTATAAAATATTTAAACAACTTTAAAATAGATTCAGGTCATCAACTGTGTGTGATTTTAAACGCTCGTCAAGGCTGCATAAAATTAGGAAAGTTACTGCTCGGAAAACAGAAATGACGAACATGAAATGGCAAAAAAGTCCAATGATAATTTGATTCATTTTTCAAAATTTTAATCAACATGAAAAATGGAAAATTTGCGTGTGCTGCCCCTGTTTTATTTTTTAATTTATGCAAATCGTGAAGTCGTTAGAATTTTTCTCACCACCATGTCACGTTTTACAAAAAAAAATAAATAAGTTTTGGGCAAGTCCCACGTAGAGGAGGTGATGCAAAAGTGTTGATCGAATCTTCAAGGATAATTTAATTATTATCCTAGTTTTTACGCGAATGAAACACGTTTTGTATCATAACGATCAATAATATAATTTTTCCAAAATACCCATAAAATCTTGGAACACATTCGTGAGGTATTGCATACATCATAAGTCATCCTTGATGACCTCAACCAATTTCAACATATAATTATTAATTTATTTAAAAGCAACATATTATAAAAACAAGATATAAACATACTCTCATTTTTTTGCTTGCAAGTAATCTGTTGATTGTAAACATCAAAAATAACTTTGTAAATCATAAACGCATTAACGATTTAAATATTTAACCGATAAATTATAAAAAATTGTACTACACACATCAGGATCCGCTTCGTGCAAAAATTTATGCGCAAGTTTCGTCATCGTTATAATCATAATTGCGAAATAAAGAATAAAATTGTCGTTTTAATTTGATTGGTTTCATCTTTTGGTTTGCTAATTTATTTACAGTCGTCATTTGTGCAAAAAATTTTGAGATTCCCTTGTTACGTCATTTTATTTAGGTAAATAAAGTTGTCACTTCGCTTGGAAGTTACGTAATTCTGCAAAATTAGATTGATTTTTGTGGCGACTACTAGCTTCCATCAATAAATTACATTTAAAATTTTGTCGAAAAAATGAAAATCGTCCGAAAAACAATTTCCGAAATGGCAATTGACACTGACATTCCAAGGACGAAAAAAAAAGCTTACAGTAGCAGTTACGAACAAGCAGATATGCTGAATCTTCAATTTGCTCTCTGCTAAAAATAAATTGCCCAGACCGACTGTCGGGGGAGAGGGGGGGGAGGAATGAATTACACTATTGCGATTTCAAGTTCAAAATCCATTGAAAGACTTCGGGAAATCACACAATTATTTTCAAAAACTGTACGAAATTCCCGAATTCGGATTTTCATAATTTTTGAAGTGAATTACGAAATTATAAAAAAAATAAAAGTTTTTTTTGATTTTGTTCCTTAAATTTTACTTGATTAATTTCAAAGGCTAGAAATAGTGAGCGGACCGAAGGCTGCCGAAGGTCTGTTTTGACAAACGCAACTACGATAAGACTCGGATTCACCCTAAAAGTGTATTTTTTCCGAAATTTGTGGACCGACCACAAATTTTATTTTTTATTTGTTAATTAGACCCCCTCATTTTTCATAATTCGCTTTAAAAATCTAGATTTTGGTATCTTAACTGTCACCACAACCTATTTTAATTTCGGTGAGCAAGGTTACAGTTTAAAAGAGCCAATGAGAAAATTGCATTCCAAAATAATTTTTAAAGCCACTTTTTCCAAAATTTGTGAACCAACTGCAAATTTTATTTTTTTTTTCTGCTAATTAGACTCTCATCTGTCATAAACCGCTTAAAAAATGGTAAAAATCCAGATTCGGGTATCTTAACTATCACCAATTTAAAGTTATGAGCGCACCTTTATAGCCTCGACATTTTAATGCTAATTTTCTTTTAGAAACACGCTGTACATACATTAGTTGCCCGGTTGAAGTGTCGCCACTATAAGTAAATTTTACAATAATAATTATTATAAGTCATAAGCCATAAGTTTTCAACTTCTGCTGAAATCTTCAATTCATTTACGATAAAAAATAAACTGTACTGACCGGGGGGTCTGGGGGGCGTGGAACGCCCTCCAGTGCCTCATTATAACAAGAAAAATCATTCAATGCTTTCTCCAATATTCGAAAATAATATTAGTGTCCAGATAATTTTTAAGCATTTAATGTTTTGCGTTCCTGTGCTAAGGCACTGGAGGGTGTTCCACACCCCCCAGACCCCCCGGTTTAGGTATTTATTTTTATTAGAAGTAAATTAAACATTTCAATATACAGTTTTTCAAAATCAGCAACGGCTAATCGGATATGCTGAAATCTTTAATTCATTTCTAATAAAAACTATCCGTCTAAACCGGGGGGTTTGGGGGGTATGGAACACTCTCTAGTGACTTGGCAGCGGGAGGCAAAATATTAAATGTTCAAAAATGACATAAAAACTTTATGAAGCAGCATTAATTTTTTTGGGAGTAATCACATATCTTGGGGGCATTCCATACCAATGAAATAATTGGTACCCCCATGCACCCCGGTTTATATACTTTATTTTTATCCAGAGTGAATTGAAAATTTCTGCATATCTGCCTGAGAGTTATAAAATTTCTTTAAATATTGGAAAAAGCCTAGCTACAGCACTGAGGAGGGGCATTTCAATCGCTCTCAAAACCTTCTGGGCTGTACAAATTTAAATTACGTGCTCTCTTAAAGGCAGTTTTAAATAGTTTTACAGTGCGGGGGTATAAAATATTAGTGTTCAGGTATTTTTAAGCATTTAATGTAGTGCATTCCACTGCTAAGGCACTGGAGGGTGTTCCACACCACCCAGACCCCCCGGTTTAAGCAGTTCATTTTTATCAGAAGTGAATTAAAGATTTCAAAATGTATGAAATTTGTGAACCAACCGCAAATTTTAATTTTTTATCTGCTAATGAGCCTCTCATCTGTCCTAAACCGCTTTAAAAATCGTAAAAATCCAGATTCGGGTATCTTAACTATCACCAATTTAAAGGTACGAGTGCAGCTTTATATTAAGCCTAGAAATTTTAATGTTAATTTTCTTTTAGAAACATGGTGTACATACATACTTTAGTTGCTCGGCTGAAATAGCGCCGCCATCGGTCATAGTAAATTTTACAATAATTATTGGAAAATTGTACATGTGCCATAAGTTTGCAACTTCTGCTGAAATCTTCAATTCACTTACGATAAAAATAAACTGTACTAACTGGGGAACCGGAACCGGAACGCCCTCCAGTGCTTCATTATTACAAGGCAAATCATTCAATGTTTACAATTCATGAAGAAGCCATACGTTATGCCATGCTATATGCCACCTATAACTTAGGCAATGTGGCATACGTTAAGATAGGGAAATCTGGCGTGAGTCTGTCTATATTGTCTATTTTCTATAATACAAAAAGAAACATAGCAATATATCGTCGCATCAATTTTTACCTAAAAACTCTTTTTTCGAAAAAAAAACTTTATTCTGGCTGCCTTCTCTTGGAAGCTAATTGCAACACGGTCACGTCACCATAGCAACGGATTGATATCTTCAATTCGCTTATGATAAATAAAATAAAGTGCATGTACCGAGGGTTTGGAGTTTAAACATTGAAAGGTAAAACTTTAAATGTTGAGAAATTATGCAGATGCTTTATGCTACGATGACATATTATATTGGAGTTTATTTTATCAGTCTCCCCCCCCCCCCCTGTTACTATCTTGCATACTATGTTGTTTTGAAAAGTTTCTCTATTTGTCATTTAATACTGAATGCCATAATTATGCAATAATAGCTATTACCACTTGAGGGGGGCTCGGATGATTATAGTAAATAGAGAGAAAGTTGTGCAGCCTGAATGCCGCACTTAGATGAGTAACTTGAAAGTAATTTATTTTGTGTCATAAGTTTACAAATTCTGCTACATTTACCTATCTTTCACAATTTGAGTGTACTGGGGGGAGAGGGGTTTCTTAATAAAAAAACTATTTAAATTTAACGGGGTAAAACTTTTTGGAAACTAGCCGATTTGACAGAATATTCCAAAAAATCAATAATTTCGGTGGTAAGAGCGTTTGAAAGCCTCAAGATTCTTCACCGTTGCGAGGATATTAAAAAAAATTTGCGATAGGCCCACAAATTTTGGAAAAAAACGGCTTTAAAAATTCGAAATTAACCGTGATTGCGTTAATCAAAACTGACTTTCTGCAGCCTTCGTTACGCTACAAGCCGTTTTGAACCATGCCTTACTTATTGAAAATATCCGGTCCTATTCGAAAAATTGAGGATGTTAACCCGACAGATGGCAGGGAGCTAATGCAGTAAGTGGGTGTCGATTTACCTACGGCGCACGCACCGGTGATAGAATGCGGACAATTGTGACGAAATATTGCGCAATAATGTGTTTCTTATGAAAAAATTTCAAATTTAAATTGCATTTTATTACTCTTTCGCTTGGTGAAGCAATTTTTATAGGAAAAATTCACTTTAGAGTTTTGGTTTTCTGACTTTGGTTTTATTTTTCGATAAATTTCACGGCTTTAAATCGTATGATTCGTTAATAGATGAATTTATTATAAATAAATAACAAATGATAAAAAATTTAGAAATAACACGTTGAGATAAGCACTCCAATTAATGACAACTAAGCCAACACTTCAAATTCTATTTTTGGAATAATCATAAATACTTAAAATACATTTCGATATTATAAAATTAAATCGATTACACCTCACGTAATTTACTACTTCAAATTTAAGACATATTATCGACTCCTCGACCTTTACTACTATTTATATACTTTCATACATTTTAGAGATTACTGTGTGTTACATTGTTATTCACTTGATGAGATATTAGTAATACAGACGTCAGAAGACATCATAAAATTACAATAAAACTGCTGATTAATATCGAAAGGTTAATAAGGAATTAACTGGAGATAATATTTCAAGTTTCAAGTTTAATTGAATCAACTCTGATCTCCGACAAAGTACGCCGAACCTTTCCAACCGTGTCTCCCTCACAATGTGTTGACAAAATCCTTGCAAAGAAGCACGAGGTAAAAAAGTAAAACAAATGAAAATAGTTTACCTGCATTGAAAATTGCATTTTATTTCTGGACGCTTTATTTTCCAACAAATGTAATAGGAAGAAATGGTATTGGACTATTAGAGATGTAATAGAGATTAAAAAAAAAAAGGATAAAGTACTACTGTCATCACGATCGTGATGGAACAACATAGGAAAAAAACACTAAAATTATAACAACGCAATTAAATGCAGACAAAATGCAATAATTATCATACTCATCAATCATACTAATACAACAAACATTAAAAAAAAAGTTTGACATTTCTTTAAATAATGTATCTACAAGTTTTTTGGTCAATTAAAGCTATGGAATCCCCCAAATTAAAATGTCGACTGGTTTGGTAGACGAATAATAATAATATGAAACCCATTGTCGGATTCACAGAGAACGACCTCGACCTTCGGCCGTCTTCTAAACCTTTTTGCTATTCGAACCGAATATTAACGTATAACCAACCATGTAATCCATTACTTTTTGTTGGAAGAAATAATAATTTTCGAGAGGCAATAATTACATAAAAAGAAAAACGAAAATTTAATGACCTTGTCCTTGAACGGTCTGGGACGAGGTTGAACCGAACTATATATCCCCAAATTTTCACAATAAAACTCGAAGAAACACATTCTCGATAATTTACGACCGAATCCTGAACATACAAAAGTAAAGAGAGGAAAAAAGTTTAACGTTTATTACTTTGCCTGAATGCTCGACGATGGATAAATGTTACTTTACATTCGGGAAATTTTATTTAAAAACCTTTATGATATAGTAATTGAAAGAAATGAAAGAAATTAATTGGTTTCCACATTTGAAAAGCTGTTATATTTTACATCAAGAAGAATCAATTTAATCAAAAATACCAATAGGAAAGCACCCTTAACCGAAGTAAACATTGGAAATAAAAGGAAAAGGAAGCCCTAAGCCCACCTCGTGATTTATTAGTCAATTAACCCGAATGTATCGATTATGTATTACGTAATAAAATAAATTTTAATTGGAAAAAGAATTTCTAAACTACAAACTCGCTTCGTTTGAGAGTTATTGGATTAAATTGAACTAATTAAAGATTCTTATGCATATTATTATAATATTAAGTATTGCGAGAGCGAGAGAATGTGGGGTAAAGAATTTAATGGTGTGCATTTGGAGTTGAGATTGGATGTCCAACAAAACACGACGTCGAAATAACTTGCATAACTGTTTAGCGGCGAGAATTCCATCCGCGGAGGTATGATATTAGTTGGCCATCTTCATCTCATGTTAGTCTGCTTAACTTGACCTCATGAAATTTTATCCGTTTGGTAATAATAATCGCTTAAAGCGAGATTATTAACAGTAAACATAGAAAATATGTAATAAAAACAAGTCGCCGGTGTGGAATGTTTTTTTATTACTCGAATCACCAAAAACTTAACGATTTCCTCTTTCTCAATTATCTCGATCGATTTGTCTTACATAATGTCTTCCACGCATCCTAATACATTTACAAATTCATCAATGGCATTTAATTAATGTTAGTTTCTAAAGCTTAATGGAACATTTCCCTTTTGTTTTGCCTTAAATACAAAACTGGAGCAGTAATGACGTGAGCTGAACAGTTTCTAGTTTTTCTAATGGATTATATTAATCAAAATTCGTAAGAGGAAGATTGATTCTTCAAAATTTTACGAGTGCATTGATATTATGTACTATGTTGCAAAATGGATCGATAATCAATCGAATGTGATGGAACATTCAAAAATTAATACCGTTAAAACAAAAGCATTTATAATACCATAAGTGCCAATTTCCATTAGATTAACGTTATCTACTCATTGTATGTCGTATCATTTCTAATGAACCATTTAATCCAATTACTCGATGAGTTAATTAAAATCATAGCTACAAAATTACCTCATGTGCTATCCGGAATCTGAATCATGGTTCAGCAATTATCCAACTACCAGCACGCTTAGTACTAACCTGGTTAATATTGTTTTGAAATTAAAATAAAAGAGAAAAGTAGCAATAATTTTAAATTAGATTAGATTAGAATTAGACTTATAAGCACATAAGTTGATAAAGTAATTTACTAGTTGCACGCAGTGTGAAAATTAACTAAAAGATATATTAATATTGCGTGCTGGATACAACCAAGTTCTTATCAAATTCAACATGCGATGATCTATCAACAAACAATGAAGCATAAATATTTAGTACACATTTATAAAATTTAGGTACACCGTTTGAAACAAATTAACTTCAAGTACCATTCGATATTGGTAGGCTAATGATCGTTTTATCAGCAAAGCGCCTAGAGTTTCGAAACATTTTATGGATTGGAAGCTTTAATTATGTTACATTTACAAGCTTTTATTAAACTTTGTAACAAATTTTTGTCGAAAACATAATTCATCGCCAAGATAGTTTTGAACCAACCACATCCACGATTAATTGATGAAACTTTAATCTCGAAACCGCAGTTGAAATTAGATGTCAAATGTTGTAAAAGTTTTAATCTGTAGGCTTTTAATTTAAATTGCCGCTAGTTAAATCGAACTTGCTTGGTTGTAAAATTTTGCAGCTTCGGATCATATTATAATCAAATCATATTCAGATCCGGTTGGATCTAGGATAATAAAACTAACGAAAGCTGTTGTAGCGGTCCGAAGAACAGCTACAGTTCACACACCCCATTAAATTTCAATTTGTAATTTTAGATTTACCCGAGGTTTCAAAAGAAGCTAACACTGGTTTGGGGTAAGCATATTTTATATTTAGAGCCAGCGTGATTAAGACGGGAAGTAGCAAGCTTTTATTATTTCGAAGTAACATTCAGCAGTTAATTTTATATTTCCACCCTTAGTGGATCGCATTTCTTTGATCATTGAATTCAAGTTTACTACCGACGATAAATATTGCTTTATTTTCATAGGTAACCTGAGGATCATTGCTACTACCATAATTTTATTATTGCGGTAAGTGCTTTTATATTTTGCTGTTCCATTTTTAATAGCTATTTGTATAACTAGTTTCCAAATGATGATGCATAAAAAAAAATATAAACATATCTTAAAAAGCAAAAGGTGATAGATGCTGAGGTTTGAAGATACGAGGTGATATCCGTTGGTAGCAGGCTTAAAAATCCTTCGTCATCGTTGTTTATCATCTAATAAAGGTTGAAACGAAATTTTGTTATCAAGTTCTCCTTGCCAATAACATTTCCAATACTGTGTATATATCAACTTAACACGGACCTGCGCTGTATACCATTGACCGATTGAAGTTCTTGATGTATAATTTTGTTTTGAGTCGCCATAAAATTGCATACTATGGGTAAATGATTTTACTGTTGACTTACACTTGATTTGTTCTGAACAAAACATGAGTTTCTTCACTCAAATTTGAAAGTCAAATTACCGAAGTCAAGTTTTTGAGGTTAACGGTGGCCGTTAGTACTTAAGTTGGATAAGTGATTTAAAGAAGGCAATAAATTTCATTGTTTTCTTTATCAGTGGAGGTAGCTAATTATTCTTAATGCAGTATAACTATTGCGCTTCTTGCATTCTTTATTCGTGTAATTTTTCAAACAAGGATTGTTAAAACGTTGAGATCCAAGTCTTCAACTTGGGTTTCTATTCTGATGTTATATGATTAATATTCTGCAATTATCATACACGTCCAGTAGCGGATCTATTACCGAAGGCCCATGAATTTGAGAGGCCCATGGCAGAACCTTTATATTTTCGCAAACCGATGTCTGAACTCCGAACTCGAAACTGAATTTACATTATGTTTGAATACTACGAAGTACTGCGACTTTAGGGTCCATGAATGTTTTTTGCACCGAACCCCACTCAGTATGGCTTCTTCATGAATTGTAAACATTGAATGATTTGCCTTGTAATAATGAGGCACTGGAGGGCGTTCCACGCCCCCCAGACCCCCCGGTCAGTACAGTTTAGTTTTTATCGTAAGTGAATTGAAGATTTCAGCAGAAGTTGCAAACTTATGACACATGTACAATTTTCGAATAATTATTGTAAAATTTACTATGACCGATGGCGGCGCTACTTCAGCCGAGCAACAACGTATGTATGTACACCATGTTTCTAAAAGAAAATTAACATAAAAATGCCGAGGATTGATATAAAGCTGCACTCGTACCTTTAAATTGGTGATAGTTAAGATACCCGAATTTGGATTTTAAAATTTGCCGTTGGTTCACAAATTTCAGACATTTTGAAATCTGTAATTCACTTCTGATAAAAATGGACTGCTTAAACCGGGGGGTCTGGGGGGTGTGGAACACCCTCCAGTGCCTTAGCAACGGAACGCACTACATTAAATGCTTAAAAATTACCTATCTATATATTTCGGCCTTCCTTATGTAAGGATACAACCAAGGTCGTTTACCCGTCCCCTCAAGAGGGTACTCTAGCAATTAATACCTCAAAGATGTTGCAAGCATCTTGTGGAGGACCACCTTCTTTACGTGCCTTCCGAAGCACGGAGACGGCATTACAAAGTGAACTCTGCCCGGATGCGAACCGGGGAGTCCTACCTTAGCAGTTCATCGCGCTAACAACCATGCCAATGACCGTCTCTAAAAATTACTTTAACACTAATATTTTATACCCCCGCACTGTAAAACTATTTAAAACTGCCTTTAAGAGAGAGCACGTAATTTAAACTTGTACAGCCCAGAAGGTTTTGAGAGGATTGATATGCATGCCCCCTCTCCCCAGTACTGTAGATAGGCTTTTTTCCAATATTTAACGAAATTTTTATAACTCCCAGGAAGATATGCAGAAATTTTGAATTCACTCCGGATAAAAATAAAGTATATAAACCGGGGTGCATGGGGGTACCAATTATTCCATTGGTATGGAATGCCCCAGGATATGTGATTACTCCCAAAAAAATTAAAGTTGCATCATAAAGCTTTTGTGTCATTTTGAACATTTAATATTTTGCCTCCCGCTGCCGAACCACAGGAGGGTGTTCCAGACCCCCGGTTAAATGTATTAGTTAGTTGGTACTTTTATTCATTCCTAGATAATATCCTAAATTACGCTTTTTGGAAAAAATTCATATTTTGTGTGAATCCGAGTCTTGAGGTAGTTGCTTTACTTACTAAAAACATCTCCCAAGACGATACAACTCGAATAAGTGTGGAACTCCCCACCGCTCGCAATAATACACTTACATGTATTTCTTAGAGGAAAATTGTAATTTACAAATTTGAATTGTGGCCTTATTAGAAGTCCGACCAAATTCATCCTCCCTTTAAGTGAGGATACTCTTTCGTTTGGTTTGGATTTAGGTTTTTTACCTCAACCCGAAAAACCTAACTTGGGAAGTTCCTTTGCCAATTCCAACATCAGAAACTGCTCCCATGCCATCTCAGGCAACCACCTCGATGCAAATCACTCAAAGCCTCAACGAAAACTTTGACTGCCAAGAGACAAAAACGACCCCACGTCAAAATTAAAAACCCAACGGAAGGCATCGCAATTCAGCCCATTTTGGAAGACAAAAGTTGTCATCACATATTTTGAAGGCGATGCCCAGGGGCTATCCGGCAATTCCCCCCAAAGGTGGCGCGTCGAGATATCCCTATTTTATCATTCGTTTCATGTCTCTGTATTTGTCACGTTGGCCAACCCGCAAAGTGCGGAAATAGCTGCGGACAACACCCGAAAAATTTTCGATCTAAGATCAAAGAACATCAGTAATAATTTATCCCGAAAATGAAGAACGAATGCTTTTCAAGACTTCTTCAAGAGAACTCAAAAATTCCAATTCCTCATCGGGGATACCACCTCCTTGATCGGTGTGCGTCTACCAGCAATCATCATAATGCTACGTAATGCGAACATCCAAAACGAAATAATCAACCAAATAACTTACATCACTCCAGCAATTACCGTCTTAGCTGACGAAAAAAAAGTTAATTGGGGCCTGAAAACTGAGTTCAAATTGAGTCCAATAACATCAATTTCCATTGCAAATTCTTTCTACTTGACCAGATCCACCAACCCAAATTTGTTGACCTTGCCAAACTCCGAACACTTCAAAATCACTTCTTCACAACTTTGTGTAGTTATTCTGCCACACCCAGATTTAAAAGTAAACATCTCACAAGCTGTATTACGTTTCGACATCCAGACACCTCTATTGATATCCCGAAACACCTGCGGAAGCTTTGCTACTACGTCAGAGTAGAAAAGTAGGGCCTGTCTGATACTGCACTTAATTTTTTTAAAGTTTTTGCAATTTTGCACCTATTCCATCACCAACTGAAAATTTGCACGCTCAGCGGCTACGAGTCGAATTTTCAACTTCACTTTACCGATTGCTGTGACAGAAATGTCAATGCCATTTTTTCCAAGCCAGATCAAGAAGCTCTGCCGCTGAATGCTTCACATTGCCACTCAGTAAACCATGCTGCGCGTATAGTTTCCAACTTCACCAATCGATGTGGCAGAAATGCCACACTTTTCGAGAACCAGACGAAAAAGATTAGGACGGCTCCACAGCCAAATACCTCGCTACGTGTATTAATTTCCACTTCTTCTTTAGATCCCGCATCGTTAACGTCCACATTTTGGAGATCTGTACGATTTCAGACGTATTTTCATAAAAGCTTCCAGATTCAAATTTTATAATAAAAAAAAACTCAAATTTCAATATATTTTTAGTCGTATCACCAAATGTAGCCGTAGTAAGTCAAAACGTCGAAAACAAAAACACCGATTTTTAAAAACAAATGAACAATGAACGAACTCAGGATACAAAAATATATCAGTGGCTAACAACCAACCATGTTAGCGGTGTTTTTGTTTTTCGTGGTTTTTGTTTTCCACATTTTGACTTCGCTGTTTTTGTTTTCGGTGTTTTTGTTTTTCGATGTTTTGTTTCCGGCGTTTTGACGTGCAAAATAACATATTTCCTAAAGAAATTATGAATGAATATGATAAAATATAGAATTATCAAGATTATAAACTATGGAATTTTCTCAAATTTTCGAAATAAGAGCTCAAAAACTCAAAATTGTAATTCGATTGTTGAAAGCAAAACCTGAAATCAAAACGTAAAAACCGAAAAACAAATACTTTGTTATTTTGGAGTTACAGCTTTGTGGTAGCTTTCCCCGTCAGATGGACCAAAAGAATCACTGACAACTTAACAGATTCGATTTAATGATCATTGTATAAAATATTGTTTGTTGATGATACACAAGAAAAGTATTTTGAGCTGTGCTCCAAAAAAGGTTAGATCGGCTACTGTCAGAAGGCAAAGAATTTAAAATGCAAATGTAGTAATGGAGATAATGCTGTAACACAAAAGGAAAGTAAACAATACCGAGTGAGTACGATGACCTTGAAATCAATTTTAATGTTTTTCGTATCTGTACGTATACTCACTACTCGTAACTATTATGTAATAATAAATCAGTTTACTGTACCTATGTTATTTATTTTTTGAAAATTGTTTGACTTCATTTTTTGCTCTGTTAAATTTTTCTATTTATGTTATGAGCATTTTATGTAATACAAAAGATCTTCTTTTTAGGTCACTTCCTACCGTCGTCGTCGAAAAGCACAACCGACCGACTATTTCTTAAAATATCTAGCTCAAAAATCTTTTTATAATCGTTTTAAAAAATACAAAAAAATTAATTATCGCGTCGAAACACGGTAATTAGTTTAAAAAAGTTACTGCATTATTTGTTTTCCCCTGGTGGCAGTAAATAACATTAACGGGAGCATATTTGAAAAAAATTCTCAATTTATGAATCCGAACGAATAAAAACGCCTACAGCCTTATGAAATATTTCATCCAAAAAAGGTTGAAATAATATATGGAGGCTTTTAACTCCATTCTGAGAGTGTTATTGTTGTATTGTTAAAATTCTTGGTGCCGACGTGATTTTTGGAAAATTCGTGTAACTTGAAACGATTTGTTTTGAAGTTAACGTATAAATTAATTTCGTAACCCACTCACCTTAGTAGCTTCATTATATCCAATTATAACGGCGGTGTACCATTGCGTAGTACCCTCTGCACGATACACCTCCACCCGATAACCAACCAAAACACTCGGAGTGGTTAACAAAATTTGTTGACCATCTTGTTGTTCTCTCCAACGTCTTGCGGCTATTCGTAAATCCGGATAGTCTTTCACACCTGGGAGAGTCGGATCCCAATCCTGCAACCAAAATTACTTCATCAAAAACCCATTTATGGCGGTGAGCTTCTTTCGCGATAAAAATAAAAGGATGAATTAAAAGTTGTAAAGATGGTTAACTTTAGTATACGGCAAGAGAAAAAAGAATGTGTTCCTACTTATATGGATTTAAAATGCCATTATTGGAAATAACAAGTTTCCAGTTTTGTTTGCTCGACAGCTGAACCGCGTTCGTAGACTACGTGTCACAATGCGGTCGAACAATATGCCATGTCTGCTGCGGCAAGATCTCCTTATTACAAAAAATCTTGGATGCAAACCACAACACTGAAAGAGAAAACGTTGACACACCTATGATGGCCACGATTGATAACATTAGATAGAAAGTTTCTTGTTTACTCGAACAAATGCGATAATAAATTATTGTTTGTGTAACATCTCAACATGTCAAAAGGTCGTGTAATTTTTAGCTTAGGTGGTCCCGTCCGACTCGCAATCAATATTCATATTCAACTTTGCATATTATGAATGTTATTTTCGATTGCCACATTTGGATGATGTAATGCATCCATCAATCTTAATTATGCAAAAAAACTTCCAAGTGTATCTATCGTAAATTCAAAATTGCAATCGATATTTATGGATTGTCCCACCGGGGACCATATTGCATAGATATGATATGGTCGAAAGCTTAATTATTGATGTGGCTGGCTTGTGGCAAAATAAAAATTCAAAACCTATCAGGATTTCCGCCTTGTTGATTTATTCTAATGAAGAGTTGCGAAGAACCAGTTCGGTGGGAATGATGTGGATATTACAATTGCAGAGACAAAGTTACGATGAGCTGTAACTTCCATGTCTATGGACTTGCTGCAATCGTGAACACAGGAAGAGGTAAATAAAAATGTGGGCTGCGTTAATGAAGATTATAAAAAAAAAAAAATTAGCATAACTGCAGTGGGGTATAATGGCGCATATTACGACCTTCATGTTTAGTTAAATTAATATGCCACCTTTTAAAAACAATCAGTTCGTCATTATCACTTGAACTCGAATACACTGCAGCCAGCCACGCGCCTGTCCAATTAATTGGTAAACATTTGCAAAATCAATAACGAAATTATTATTTCCTTCTATTTATACCACAACCAATGTAATTTGATATAACTGCAAGATACAAACTCAATGTATTAGAAGTTTTATTTGAAACCAATTTAAACTTTCATGGTTTCTAGCCAGCCTTACTTATTATTAAAGCACCGAAGAAGTTTCTATTGAAATCATAATAAAACTTTCCAAGCACAAAACTAATTTTAAAAACGGCGATTTTTATTATTTAAGCTCACGTCAAAGGCTTAACATCAGAACAAAAAACTGTTTTCCGATTAAGATTAAAAGACTGCAAAAATTTAATTGAGTTTACATGGTGGCTGAACCTTTTCTCAATTACCGGTTGAGCATGTTGACAATAAATTATTCTGCGAAAAAAAAATTTTACACAGTCGAGAGGGTGAGTTAAGTTAGCAGTTAACCATCAGTGATGTCTAGGAGTAGTTAATTGTACGCTACGCCATCTAGCGCGAGGTAACAGAAAAACAGTGTTCGATGCTATACTGGAGGTTTTTAGTTATTTCGTAATGAAAAAAATATGAGCCTCCATAAATCACTTTAAAAATTTTAACGAACGTAAAATTGGAAGAAAAGTTTTTAATAATTAATATTCCAAAATTACAAACTTAAGTAGATTAACTTGTAACGACAAAATAACTTTAATCTCGTGTATAAGTTTGTTCAATTTCTTTAATGATGTTTTTAAAGCTTCTCCGCTTTACATCTAAACTTCCGCATCGACTTTTTACACAACTTCAGTAATTTATAAGTTTTAAATTTAAATTCCCACGATAAGAGCTTATTTCGATTCCTCTAAATTTTAATTCGCCGGCTTGAAAAATTAAATTCTTTTAATTAGTTTGTGAGCGGTAATAAAAAATGTTCGAAAATATATGGGCGAGAATTTTTATCGCTCCCGATTGATCAACTTGGTCCACTTGGTCAACTTGGTCAACTTGGTCAACTTGGCAAACTTAACCTAGTTGTGTTCTAGGTGATTTTGTGTCTTTCGCGAGTTAATTGTTACATCTTGAACATGTAAACAGAAAAGAGGGATTCGTAGTAGAACCGTGTCGAGCTCGGACGTGAGAATTCCAGAAACCGGGTTTTTAGGCGCCATAAGGGATAAAACAAACAAAAAGCATTGTAAAAACTTCTAACAACGCAAAGTATGTTAACTAACAGAGCTGTAAATTTATGCGGAAGACACTAGCAGCAAGTATTTTACATATGAAAAATGTCGTAACGCAAAATTAATGGCGGTGTAAATTAAAGAAGTAGCATAGAAACCGGTTTTAAAAAACTAATTTATATATTCGTGACAATTGAATGTATAATCAATAGAATTATAATGATAGGAAGATTTATTTCACTTTCTTCTACTATAAGTTTTTAAAAAAAAGCCTTTGAGTGAACGACAATTAGTGTAATTACCATTCCAACTCGTGGAACGGTTGGTTAACCTTATTAATAGTCAAGGTGGTACTAATAGGTTAGGTCAGGTTTGAAGCATCTAAATATCAGCCATCATTAATTCAACATAATGGTGTAACTTACTATCGCCATTAGCATATCGGTCTCGACATTCAACCACACCTCGATTTTCAAAAAAACGAGGTACGATGGCCTTAAAAGTTTTATTGGCCAAAAAATAAATAGGAAAACTTTAAATTTAACCATTATTTCATCAAGTTCAAGTTCAGGAGCCAAAATTTTAGTTTAAAAATAGTTGGAAGAATTTCAAAATTGCTTCCAAAAAATGTTCATTATAGTAAGGTTTCTATTTATACGTTGACAAATATATATTTTCACATTAAGAAATAAAGAAAAACCGAATAACAAATTTGCTGTTTGAACGTTTTATGTAAACAAATGTCTTGATGCCGAAATACTTTTCAAATTTTAAATTAGCAAATGAACTTCGGCATTTTAATTTTCATCTAATTAAGGTATTTTACAAGATCAAAGCGGAAAATCTGTATCGCAATTTAGGTCACGTCGAATTTTCTTGGGTAATTGGTTTATAAAATAAGTTTATTCGTATAATAAATATTCCACATAGGAAGAAGTATTTGCAAGTTAATCATTTTCTCCAGTAAAAATAAGTCAAAAAACGAACACTCAAAGTTACCATTCCGCTAAAACTTTACCAACAAATTTAAGAAAAACAACTTTAAAACTCGTAACGAGAAAACTTCATTTTACCGGTTAAAAGTTTGCCAATCGTATTAGCATTCCGATGCCGATAGCTGTTCAGCTCAGACAGAATAAATTTATTTTCATACACAAAATATTTTTGTATTTTTCAACTTAAGAAAGAGTGAAAGTCGAATTTGGAATACTAAACTTTTTTAAATAACTGTCCACCTGTGAAATTTCAATTGACGAACATATACATAATATTATGAATATTCAATTTACGTCTGCCCACAAGTCGATACTCAACGTGAAATCTAAACCACGAATCAGTTACCGTTTGAAACTTGCAGCGGCATTTATTTCATAATGATATCATTTTCGCTCAACTAACTTTTAGTTCTATGTACAAACATAAGTTACACGAAGTTTGCTAATTTGATAACAACTGATAAGTAGGTTAGGTGTTAACGTATCGTTTAAACTTCGTAAATTATCAGTTTGGAACTACTGATGCACCTGCGGATATATAGTGCAAAATCAGGTGGACGAGTAAAACTGCAAAATTAGCAAAAATATGAATAATGTAAAATGTCGAATAAAAAAGTACTTTGCAAAAAAAACCACGAAAAAATGTTGGATGAATTTAAAAAATTTATGTGCATAAGTAGAATATTCCGAGGAATTGGCAAAAATTGCAAACTATTTTTACAACATTACAATTTAGTATCTCGAGACAAGCGTTCTTTGTTTTGAAACTATTTTGCCTAGATGGAGATTAATGAGCTGACTTTGTTTCAAAATAAAAACAAGGTAGAAAATAGCACAAACAAAATAATAGACGCTCCACACCACCCAATCTCGTCAGGCGTTTTTACATCCTTTGCTCCATCTTGCGTCCTTTGCGCCCGGCTTAGCATGTGGAATCTCAAACTTTTTTCCGTACTATTGTGTGATCATGAGTTCGGATTCGAATCTTCCGATGACAATGCACCATGGTCACTCACATCAATACAACAGTGGGGCCATAAACAAGCAAAGACAATGTAACTTTAAATAATTAATGATTTCGAACAGATAAGCAATGTTTATTGATGTCTTCATCGGTAATGGAGCACGATATTGTCTTCACTTATTCCAATAACCTCATTTCGAAAGACAATTGGTAATTTATTACATTTTTTGTTTAATTCAACTTTAGCCTCACCCAAAAACGCTCCTTGTTTTTTAAATTACTATAAAAGAAATATAAATCTAATCATTATTATTAAACATAAATCATTGATCTTCGTTTCCTTCCAAAATTGCCCCAAGTTAATATTTCATTTTAAGATTCAGTTCAGACACTGCTCTCTTCAATGTGTCCGACCGTATCTCAGATAATAGAAATGCTAATGAGAAACGATGATACCTCAAGTCCTGGACATAACCTAAAACTGCTATTGGGCAATGGAATTAAGGTTTTACGGTTTCACAACTACATCCAGAATTCATTTTTTTTTCATAAAGTACTCGTAATATTATGGACGATTCAATGGCATTCCGATAGCTTAAATATTTATCGATCCAAAAAACTTTTTTTTAATGAAGAATGAATGATGAATAAAATTTATCAAAAATTTAACCCAAAACTATGCATGGCGAGGAAAACCTTTCATTTATAACCCTCAAATCGGATGAAAGACACTTTTTAAAGTGCTATGAGCAGGTGCTTTCAAAAAAATGCCACTCAGGTCTAAACAAGATTTATTATAGTAAAAGAAATAAAAAAATCAAGCCCCCTCTAGTTCTTCTCTGGGTACGGCACTGGTAAGATTGACACCCAGAGACCCCAATTCCACTCCCCTTTTTCTTTCAGGCCTTACATTATAGCTGCGGACCAAAATAAAAACTCCACGAAACGATAAACGAAAAGGAAAGGAAAACCCAATCAGAATAGGCAAGAGAGGCAGTACCTCACCAAGCCAAGTTTCGCAAAAAAGCTTTTAAATGTAAAATGTACTTACATAATAATTTTTATTGAAATAAATATAATAAAGTTGAAGGGGAGCACCCTTGGTGCACGAAACCCTTTTTCATTGCTTCTCCTAAAATAAAAATATCCAAATGAGGGTTACCCCCAGATATAAATATAATTTTTACTTATTTTTAATTTACTGACCCAATAAATGCTTTAAAATCATTAAAGCTTTGCTGGGGTTTTTGATACAATTTTGTAAATTTCTACTGCCAATTTGATTTTCAAGGTTGTGCGGCCTGAAGGCCGCACTGCAAGGTTTCTTGCCTGCAACAGATAACTTTAGATTTTTAAAATATTCCTAAACGATTTATTAACTTGTGAAATTAAGTTTCAAAAGATACATATGTGAAATTTAATTATAATTTCCACAAGTTTTTTTTAATTTTTTTGAATTCAATTGAATCGCTTATTTTTAAAAGGACCTAAGTCATTTTATTATGTTTTGAGATAAACAAAAAAACTTCATAACTTTTTATTTTAATTATTTTACAAAATTTAAAAATATATTTCACGAGTTTATTATAATACTATTAATATGTAAAAATTTGAAAAACTATACTGCTCCAGTTTTTCAAAATAAATTTTTTCAAATCGTGACTTAATTCCTTTTAATAATAAACAAAATAAAATTAATATTTGCAACTTTATTTTTATTATAAAAGTCATTTTTACAAATACATTTTCAAAACTAAATGAACATATTTATTTAAAGACAACAATAACATTAATAACAGTAACAGAAATAAATAAGTATTAAATAGCTATCCAGTGAGATGGAAAAATTTGTCCATAACAGTTTGCTTAGGCATCGACCCTAACACCGAAGCGGAATTCTTCCTCTTTGGATACCAAATTGATTCTCTGGATTAAAAACTCTTTGTACGTTTATCGTCCGATACATCAATAACTAGAAGACCGATCTTAGAGATCAATTCCTTTAGATCGTTATTCCAAGGATCAAGGGGCTCAACAGCGAAAGCTGAAAAATCGTAACGATCTTTCTCACTTCGATATTTATCGTGCTTTAGAGTTTCAAATTTTGTAGCTGCTGAACTGACAATTTTGCACAAAATACCCAAGTAACTGGGGCCAAAATTTTACACACTTCGCGTGTAAAGTCGAATTTAATAAAATCGAAATTTCAGTATTTGTCGAGTTTTAAAAAAATGCTGTAAATTAAACCTTATCTTAGCGATGAAAGTTGTAGAATTTTGAAAGATATGAATAGTTAATTGTATTCCTTACAATTAAAATATAGAGAAACGATGTATAACTCATTATTGATAAAAAAGTGTTTGTCAAGTTTCAAAAACGGTCGTCAATTATAATCGGTAATTACAAAGGTACTAAGTCAAGCGACTTAGTACCTTTCAAAACCAAACCAAAATTAGAAGTGTCAATACTTTCATTCACATTCGTGGAACTTAGTCCTTTTATCACCAAACGATTCGCTTTGGTCATTATAATGGGAAACAATATATAACTCAAAATGGTAAAAAGTGACTTAGGTCCTTTTAAAATAAGCGATTCAATTATACAAGTCCAAGTTTAACTGATGAGATTTTGAAAATCGAAATGATGTATTAAAAAACATATTTTTATAACTCGATTGACAAGCAAATGATACGAAAAAAAAAGTGTTCTGAACGTGTTTTGTACATATGTTAATTTTCGAAAGGGGGGTCGCACGGCTATCAACATTTTTTCAGTTTGGCATTTGCACAAGGAGAGTGCATCTGTACAAGTTTACGATGCCTACTACTTATCATTAATATTTCTATTTTGGACTAATTCGAAAATTCAATTCGCATTTGATGCCGCTCGCTGAAAAGCTGGTTGGTAAAGTTTTTAAAAATCCCTCCCTCGACCAATTTATTGATTTTATCGCAACAGTGACAGAAATGGCACGTCACCATATTAACGGTCAATATACTGAAATATTCAATTTTGCAATTGAAAAAATAACCAAACTGTATAAACCGGGGGGTCTGGGGGGTATGGAACACCCTCCAGTGCCTGCACCGGGAGACAAAACATAAAATGCTTAAAAACTGTGTAGAAGCTTTATGAGGCCTCTTTAGTGTTCTAGAAGAGCAGTTTTTAACCTTTTTTCACCACGAAGTCCCCCAAAATATATCATGTCGCTATGAATTCTTAAAATCCTCTTAAGTTTCATCTTATGACGGGGTGGATACCCTAAAATAGCACTGCAGCCCAGGGTCAATAATCGCTGTTTTAGGGAATGATAGCACTGAGAGGTATGTCCCCCAGAACTTCCGGTCTCAATTTTTCATTTTATATTGCTGACGAACCCAGTTTACTTCAACTATTCTTGGAATACCTCCCAGTCCAGATAAAAATATATGGATCTAATTGAAGGAATGCACAGATCCCCTCGAACTATAATGGTGCCACCCTATCTAAGTTAATTACGAATCGCGGGCGCTTTCTTAGCCAAAATTCATAGAGTCGCAAATCATCAATCAAATCAAAAATATTAATACAATCCAAAACTATTAAATAAAAGGGTATTCATATCATTTCGTAAGCTTCATTTTTCGTAAATTCAGTTTACGAAATGTACGAAGAAAAGAAGAAGAAGAATATTTCGGACAGGAGATCTAAAGTATTTCACAAAGCTGACAATGAGCAACCCGTAATGGTAATATCAATATTTGTGTATAAAACTCAAGCTCGTTATTAAGTCGCAAGAGGGAGGGGCAAATCCTGAATCTTGCTAGTAGCGACATAAAAGCTGGTTTTCGCAATTTGCTGTAAATTTTCATTTTTATGTATAAAATGCGTCAACGGAACGCTACGAGAAACCCCTATAACTTGCAATGCTGGAACCAGAATGATCAGTTCCAAGTTTTCCAATGCCATAGTTCTGGGAAAATTTCAAACCCACGAAAGAGAGAGGTATTATGCCATGGTGCTCCACAGAGACAATTTGATAAGGAATGACAAGACAAGGAAAGTTAAGTAGTTTTTAACGAAATACTGTGAACTTATTTTTTGGAAATGGATAGGAGTGAGGGGCTTGCTCCAGCTCTATGTGTAATAACGTACACATATGAATTGGATAACATATCCGTAAGGCTGAACAGAAGAAATCTGAAGAACGCCTTGTTCAAAATTGGAACAATAATTTACGTCCGCTTACCAAGGATGGTTTGGTGAAATGCGATATCTCGTCGCCGTTCCAAGTTATGTTCGCAATTGGAAAAAGACCTATAAGAAATGGCAAGAATCCTTAACCCTGACTCAAAAGTAGACTTTTTCCTATAGAAATGGCTTTACCAAACGAAAGAACAGAAAAATACAAGCCTTTTGAAGACAGGAGGAACCTAGTCGGACTTGTAATATAACCACAATTCAAATTTGAAAATTACAATTTTACCATAAGAAATACATGTAGTAAGTGTATTATTGCGCAATATTGCGGAAAGTGGGTTTTGACAGGCGCAACTACATTAGGAGTCGGATTCACACAAAAAGTGATTTTTTTCGAAATTTGTTGTCCGAACACAAATTTAATTTTTTTTATTAGTTAATTAGACCCTCATCCTTCATAATTCATTGTAAAAAACGAGATTATGGCATCTTTACTGTCGCCACAACCTATTTCAATTGGGAGTTACAGTTCAAAAGAGCCAATGATAAAATTGCATTCCAAATTAATTTTTAAAGCCGTTTTCAACCAAATTTGTGGACCGTCCGCAAATTCTATTTTTTTATGTGTATCTGGCATTGTTATCTTTCATAATCTACAAAAAGAATGGTAAAAATCGCAATCAGGGTTGACGGAATCTCGTCGAAGAAATTATGTTGCAAACCAGCGATATCGCAAACCTGTCGATCCCCGTAAGGATGAAAGACGATGATTTTGTCTCAAATGACGTCGATACAGAAGACAATTTTCGCCGTTATTCTTCTTCGACGACGAAGAACTGGACGCTGTCGAGTCCACACAGTGGAATAAAATATCCGGTCGCCAGATACAACAATTCCCGGTCATGGTCCACGCAAAAACAGAAACTATAGAAAAGATACCGCCTATCATCGTTCTGAAAGAAGCCGAAAAATTTCCAAACTCATCCAAAAGTTCCAAATTCAGATTAAATTTATGGAAGTGAAAAATGTAGCCAACGGCCTCCTCGCCATCGCGTTCTTTACCGATCCAATTTTATTATACACATCAGGCGGTATTTGCACATATCCTTGGCTAGGTGTTTTCGATGCCAACCTTGTAAAGGACAACTTAACAAGCCCAGGATGCGATAAAAGCTTTGCGTAACGTCACCCTCGCAAGAAGCGGATCTGCAAAAAGGGACATTTCGGTCCAAATCGTAATGTCATGTGGAAAATTTCAAGTTGGACAGTACCATAGATACGAATGCTGTCGATTGGCAGGAAAGTAGACACCCACATCTGACACCAATTGGCACGTCGGCAACGTGCGTAAACTGTGAGAGAACATAGCCTTGTCCCAAAATTCCGAAGTCAATTCAACCGTAATTTGAGATATTATGAGAAACGCACTAAAATTTCTTCATTCTGGCTCATCTAATCTGCTATATACGTCGATCATGACATAATATCCGAAATCATCGGAAACTCAGGTCAATGTCTGCAGCTTTGGGTCTATGGTTAAAATATTTTAAGATATTTAGGGAGCTGTGGCTATCAAAAAGCAAGGAACCCCTTTGGTGGAGCTGATATCGGTTCCTCTATTTTAACAAAGGAATCAATGTGCGATTGTGTCATTTCGAAACCCAGACACTTTATCACTTCGAAATCGTGAAATCTACTTATGGCAGCTAATGCCAGTTGTTGTTTCCCCGACCATGGATTACCCGAAGAAAAAATGCTCGGTAATCAGTATAGGATCGATTGCCTCTTTCCGTTCGCGAGAAGTGATTTTCTTTTATTTTGTTATCTAATTTTATAGCTTCAAGCAATATGCGTCGATAATTCTTGAAACAAATTGCTGCTGCGCAAGATTACTCCGAACAACATGCACGACAGTTTCCCTCCGGATCTCGCGACGCGCACCAATTGTGGGTTGTTCGGAGCGAATTTTGAAAATCTATAAACTCCAATAAAATTGTCAAATTTGTACATGTCACCGTCCGAACGACCGTTTTAAAGGGCGCCATCTAATACTTATTCTTTCTGGGGAGAGTAAATTTTGAGACATGGAATGGAAGGAGTTGCAAATAAGTAGAGAGATAAATTAATGTAGATTGTCGTTTAAAACGATCATAAAATTCTAGAACATTGACCGACAGGTCAACATTTTGACATGTTGATATAGCTTAGTCAACCAGTAGGTGCTTGTCGCTTTAATGATTAATACGAGTTTTATTTTAATAGCTACAATTCTAAGAATAAATTTTCAATGTCAATTTTAATTGATTATAAACTTTTAAGATATGAATGCTTACAGTTAATAAGCACTTAAGTTATTACACATTTTGCAATTTTAAATAATTGAACGAGGTTAAGATTTATTTGTCGAAAAGTATTTTTACAGTTGCTCGGATGATAAAAACGGAAAGATAATATTCCAAAGATGAATTCGGAACAAAACACGGTAGCACACCGGGCACTGTTCGGGCTTATTTGGAAAATGCCCAAATGGAGGCAACAAAAACTCCATTAACGGCGTGGTGAAGCATAAAAGATGACAATTGATTTGTGCAACAACTAAAATAAGAACAAGTATCTTGTATGATCGATTGTAAGTTAACTTACAACAATGTAGCCATTGAAGCCCAATAAGGAAGAATTTAACAAAGCATCGAGATTCGTTCAAACAGTTACTCGGAAAGATTTATCCTCAATAACTGTTCAGGTTACTGCATGGCCATTGACCTATAAGAAAAGGTTGTGGGTGCTAGAGAAAGGCACCATCATCATCATCATCATCATAGAAGAGATATATTAGTCATCGTACAATGTTAGAATAAACATATGCAATAATAATAATTATTATTACTGTTGGGTACCTCGACTATGCATTTTCAAACAACTTGTCTAAAAGTTTATTATTCGAAACATGGTACAAATTATTTAAATGCCAGGCTTGTAAATTATTGAGCCGAATTAACGCGCGTAATCCGAGTTTATTAATGACTTGCAAAAGCATTCAAAAAAGTTTTAATGTGTAATTTTTGGATTTTATTATAGGGAAATGGTATGAGCAAATTGGTAATAACAATAGACTATTCGGTTTCATTAGTCAGGATGAGTGTTGGAAAATAAATTTAAACGACTCGTGCAGACTTTGACTCCGACTCAATTATCATATTACATTATTAACTTTGCAACAGTGAAAAATTTGAAATTGTAATAAAGCACTAAAATCTTTATATATACGAACCATAAAAGAAAATTTGAAAGCAGTAAAAGCTTCAGCTAGTTTTTATAAAAAATCGATGTAACTAACTGTTACAACTACATTAATATAATTTTTATAACGCAACATTCAATATTAATGACGAAGCAGTATTTTGATTTTCACCGTCTGCCTATTGTTGGTTACTAAACAATAAAAAATAAAGGAAAATGTTTTGTTCGAACAGATACAACACTTCCAGTAATGCACGTTTTGTTTTGGCCACAGAAAATATTTTTAAATTTATTATTTTTCCATCAAAGGAATTTCTGGAATACTAAAATAGGGCGTTGGTCCTGCCAGGATTATAAAAAAATTTATTAATATATTGTGGGCGAAAGGACGATTTTTTTTGTTGTTTCTTGCTGTTTGAAGCTTAATTGTATAGGTAAACAAACGTTAATTACCTTGCAATTAACACAAATTCTTGTGTTGTAATTTATTGTAAATAAGGCAGCGGTTGTAAAAACTTTCGTTTACAATGCTTTTGTAATCATTGACATTCAAAAAGCAAAAGTGTGGAATTTTAAGCACGAATCGTCCTTAAAATAAATTTCCAGTGACATTGGTAACGAGGAAGGGACCTATAAACGCTATTTTCTGCTTTTATATGGTTTATTGATTTTATTCAAATATTTTTATTACTTTCACGTTAGGGTGAGCCCCTATATTATTTGTGTATGTGATCCTAACTCCATTTCACCTCTTTCAAGCTTAGGTGAATTTAGACCTTACAAATTTTGATAAAATAAAATCAATAATTTCTATGTACCTACCTAAATGGGGTAAAAAATACCGCAAAGTTTATAATCAAACAATGGGGATATACCGGCGGGGAATTAATTTGGTATTTTAATCCACCAAAATTACTAATAAGCACTTAATGCCCAAACGACCCAAGTTTGAAGCTCAAGTTATTATTATTTGAACATTGATTTGTGATGTTCAAATAATAATACGAAAAAGCTGCGAAAAGACAATGACGAAAACAATAAAAGTTCGACAAAAAGCTTAACTTTTATTGACATTATCTCTGGCAAGCTTCAACTTTTTTCCAACAACTCCTTCCATTTTAAATAATAAAAAAATAGGATTGTCGAAATCCATACTAGGATAATATTAATTTTTCACTCAATAACAAAGCAGCATTAAAACGTCACCTTTAAATTTATTCCAAACCTTCGTCTCCTAATGAAGCTTAATCACCCTAATACCTAACTTTGGTTCCGTTCCTTGAATCGCTCGACAAAAGTACTATATCGTACAAATATTTTTTCGTTTCATTTATCAAATTTTCTTTACGCAATGTGCAAATTTATGGGAGAAAAAAAATGGGCAGCATTCAAAAAGAATAAATAATCTGGAATATGGAATAGATTAAATCTTAACGACCTTCAAATAACATTGCCGTTTTGCTTAATTTGCTCCCGTACCTACTATGAAATGTTTAATTAAAAAAATGATTTAGTAAATAAAATATTCAACGAGCGAGCAGGTGGAATATTAATTTATAAGAATGCAAATGGTTGCAGAATTTAAATGGTAAATTAAAATTTAGATATTACCCAAAGTAGACCGACATAAATCGTTCACAGCTGTTATTATTAACGGGGTTATTGGCTAGTTAAGTATGTGAGGTGTTCAGTCAGATCAGATAACAAACAAGGATAAACCAAGAGTTGAGCTTAGAACGAGGTCAGGTCTGCGCCATATCGAGCGGCCATTCCCTTGTAGAAGGCGGTGCTGCATTCGCATCCATCACGCTCCATCGAGTCTTTATTACCGGTGACTGCAGTCTGCGGATACCGACAACTTCTTTTTGGAATAAGATGTATGAACAGGAAACTAATACCTCGATTTGACAACAACGATGGTCAGCCGATGCAATCTGAGAAACGGTTGGAATTCTTGCAGATAAAGTGAAAGGTCAACCGGTTTATTTTGCCCATAAATAATCCTACCAAATCTAATCAACAATTTATGTCATTTCATTCCCAGTAACAATAAATACACGGTTGGAAAATTGTTGGCTAAAATTTGCGGAAATCCGCTTTATAAAAACCTTAATCGTTAGGCAAGCGGAGAAAGTTAATCATAATTGTCGACCTGGATCTTCTAAAAACACTTTTTATGACTAACGTTAAACACCTAGTAGTAACTATTTTGAGCTACATTAATTACAATTATAAAACTAAATTACACTTTAATTCGTACGAACAATAACATCATAATCGAAAGTTAATGTTCCAGCTTGCGAGAGTCATCAACAATCAAAATAATAAAAATCAATTTTTACAACTAACAGCCAAATCGACAACAGCTTAACCGTCATAATTACCAGTTAACGTGCTTTAAAAATAAAAAAAAACACTAAATTGACCCGAAGCGTGTAATCATAACACCAACTTGGTAACTTTGGAAACTAAGTTTTCCACACGACCCTCAACTTCACCCTTAGCGTGAAAGCTTTGATTGCATTTTGATTCGACTCGAGAAACTTACTTGTCTAAATAAAAACTTACAACTTTTACCGATCAACTTTAATAAATAATAAAACACACACCAAGTCACCCTAACGAAATATGGGTAGTAACTGCAATATTACCCAATAATAATAAATTAATATTCTCGCATCATCAACGTTGAATGCAATTTTCCCATCAGTAAAACGAAACACAACTTATAACATAAAACACGAGAGTCACATAACTACTTGGAAATACTGCATAGCATCAAAAGGTAAGTACAGTGCAACAACCCCTATTTCATTATCTTCCATGTAGACATTTTAATTTCAAATTTCCACATATCGACTTTTCACAATATTATTTTCTCGATTACGTCGGCAAAGATCAACGACATAAATTCCTTTAGGAAAATTTGCTACCCCCAAACCGAATGACAACAACGTTGGGCTTCGGAATTAAAATTGACTCCTTGGAATCGAGCACAGGAACTCCATAATTCCTAAAATAGTTCGATCCGAGCTATTACTTAGTACATATAATCTTCTTGCATTTTAGACCAATTAGCCTGCCACGAATACTTCTCTCGTGATGTTTTGACCACGTAGCGTAACCCTTATTACACTTTCTGCGAAGAGAATATAAAATAATGTATAATAGCATTCCATCGATAATGCTTTAAGTATGAGAATCGGAGACACCTCCGTAGAGAAACAGTTAGGTCAGGGTTAAACCATCGCGTTTCTCACCCAAGAGAGTCTGTGAATAAAATATGTAGTACCTACAGCAATTATCAGTGAGAAAGCATTTCAGTTCGTATTTCTAGAGTTACTGCTGCTAAATTTAAGGAAAGTGTGAAGCGGTGATTGGATCATAAAATTATAATACAAAGTAACATAACGATTTGAAAGTCGTGAAAACGGAAAGAAAATAATATCTTTTATGAACCGATTAACCTTACCACTGACATCACGAAGAATTACTTTAGTCGTAATTCTTAGATAACTCCAACGTTTTACGATCGATATTAATAAATCGGTAACAACATTTTTGACCCCATTGATTTCGGTCCCTAGATCATTTTCCTCTCTGAACTGCACACACATGCATGCAAAATTGAATTAAAATATTTATTAGCCTGATCGCAAAAAATATTACGGTATAATATTATGAGTTGTTTAATGCCAAACACCGACCGAAATTACATGCATCGTATAATAAATATTTCGAACATATTGTAATATTGATTACACGACACAACATGTAGTATTGCCGTGTTGGTGTTTGTCATTAAATAACCCACAATAGATACCGAGATTTTCTCTCAATGTAAGGTGCGTCCACACGATTTCATTACTTCAGACACAATAAATTATTATGACGGCCATAACTTGACGGTTTAGTGCGTTGACTGTTAATGCCAACAAAATATTCCCATTATTTAGAATTGATCTCCACACCAGTAACCGTCTTATGCATAGGATCTTTATTATTGAGAACGGCCCGCCGGGCAATCTACCGTAGGGTTGTTTCGGGGAGAATCGTCTCGATAAATGGCTACGAGACAAATTTTTGACGAGGAGCCATTTTGAGAGGGGCAGACCAACAAGGAAGCCTTCCGGATCGGGCTAAACCCTGGCTCTGCAATAGCGTATATTAAAAAAACAAAGTCGAATCTGCAGGTATTCGGTATCCGTGCGTCGCGCCGCAACGTTGTCTTAGGTCCTCCGATGCGAGACGCATGCGGTGGAGACAGATAACTTACAAATCCGACATTCGGTTTCCACGCGTCGCGTGGGGTTGTCGTTTTAGGTTACCACGCCGTGTCGACGATCCGAGACGTCCGAAATTTGCCGGGTCAGTCCTACCTAAGAGGATTAAATACGCACTGGAGGGGCGCCGATTTGAACGCTATAAAGTTCTGGCGACGCTAGATTTATCCCCTTTTAGGCGTGAGATAAACGGCGTCGAATTAGGACTATTTTTCGTCGTATTTCTCGTCGAACGCTTCAAAGTTCTGCCCAAGATAGATTTTTTTCCCCTTTAGGCGTGAGATAAGCGGCATCGAAGTAGGACTATTTTTCGTCGTATTTCTCGTCGAACGCTTCAAAGTTCTGCCCACGCCAGATTTATCCCTTAGGCGTGAAATAAACGGCGTCAAAGTAGGACTATTTTCGTCGTATTTCTCGTCGAACAGTTCAAAGTTCTGCCACGCCAGATTTATGCCCTTTAGGCGTGAGATAAACGGTGTCGAATTAGGACGATTTTCGACGTATTTCTCGTCGAACGCTTCCAAGTTCTGCCCGCCAGATTTATCCCTTTAGGCGTGAGATAAACGACGTCAAAGTAGGACTATTTTCGTCGTATTTCTCGTCAAACGCTTCAAAGTTCTGCCACGCCAGATTTACCCCTTTAGGCGTGAGATAAACGACGTCGAAGTGGGACTATTTTCGTCGTATTTCTCGTCAAACGCTTCAAAGTTCTGCCCACGCCAGATTTATCCCCTTTAGGCGTGGAATAAACGGTGCCGAAGTAGAACTATATTTTTTGCTCTAAATTTTAGTTAGCAAAACATAGCTCAGCAAGATACGTGAGCAGATTCCTAGATTTTCACCGTAAAGTCTTGTAGAGCGGAGATCAGAATCATTGAGCTTGATTTGAAAGTAAAATCCGTGATTTCTTCGTGTTTAGGCGTTCTTGTTTTTGGCGGTCTGTAACCGAAGAAAACGCTCTCCGACCAATCCTTTACCCCTTTAGGCGTGAGATAAGCGGCATCGAAGTAGGACTATTTTTCGTCGTATTTCTCGTCGAACGCTTCCAAGTTCTGCCCACGCCAGATTTATCCCCTTTTAGGCGTGAGATAAACGGTGCCGAAGTAGAACTATATTTTTTGCTCTAAATTTTTAGTTAGCAAGACATAGCTCCGAGCAAAATACGGGAGCAGATTCCTGAATTTCACCGTAAAGTCTTGGTAAGAGCGGAGATCAGAATCCCGAGTTTTGAGAGCAGATTCCCGGGGATTTGAAAGTAAAATCCCGTGATTTCTTCGTGTTTAGGCGTTCTGTGTCTTGTTGGCAGTCTGTAACCGAAGAAAATAGCTCTCCGACCAATCTTTGGGAGTTGTTTTAGTTGAAAACAATGCCCGCTTCGGAGAACGGTTGGTTGGGCCGTTTTCCCTTAAAACTGTCCGCCGGGCAATATGACGTAGTCCTAGTGTCAGATTTTCATCGGTACAAGCCCCTCGGAATTCGAACCAAGATACTGTTTCTTCCCGAAACAATTCGACACAGTGTGGAAACTGCCAGGGCAGTGAGGGCACTCGTGGTTTATGAAAACTTTCTTTTTTACTTTCTGGGCTGATACAAATATAAAAATACCCGTCTACGGCTGAAAACAAAAATGCCGACGTAAAAACGCCGAAAACAAAAACGCCGAAGTCAAAAACACCAAAACAACAAAAACTCGAAAAACCAAAACACCGAAAACAATAACGCCGAAATGAAAACAATGAAAACAAAAAAGCTGATTTTTAAAAACAATCAATTTTAAAGATAATGTTATTTTAAGCCTCCTGGAAATCTTCCTGGTGACATTCCATGAATGAGTTGGTTAAATTTGGCGATTTTTTAGCATAATTCTGATTGTATTTTTTACCAATCCGGGTACTGCTACTATTTAAATAAGTTTTATCATCCGCAACCAAATACTACATAAGCCATCCAACATCACAAATATTTAATATTCAGTTTAAAAGCAAAGGCGATTAATCAATAGATTTATGATGTTTCCGAGGGTCAACCGCTAGAAATCGTGTACAATTGACTTCACATTGATAATTCTGCATACTTCTTCGTACTTCATATAATTCAGCAGTAATTCACGGGATTCCAAAATTTGAGCAATGGAGGTCCACACCTCCGGATCAATAGTTTATTTTTATCATTAGTAAACTGAAAATTTTCCGTTGCAGAGGCACTAGAAGGTGTTCCACACCCCGGATTAAGTAGTTTATTTTTGCAGAGATCTGCCTCCCAAAGGGTACGGAATTTATAATTAATTGTCAAATTAAGAATTAAACACATTTACTTGACCATAGCTAATTTTAATAAACTTGAGATATGTTTAAATATTTAATTCACTTTTAATAATAATAAATTATCTAAACCGGGAGTCTGGGGTGTGGAACACCCTCAGTGCCTCTGCAACGGAGATCTTCGGTTTACTTCTGATAGAAAGTAAACTACTTGGTCTGGGATTCTGCATGTTCTGGAATGTTTTCATTCCAAAATTTGTGCACTGGAGGTGTTCCACACCCCAGACCCCGGATTGAATAGTTTATTTTATCAGAAGTAAACTGAAGGTCTCCCGTTGCAGAGGCACTGGAGGTGTTCCACGCTCCCCAGACCCTTCGGATCGAGTAGTTTATTTTTATCAGAAGTAAATTGAAGATCTTCCGTTGCAGAGGCACTGGAGGATGTTCCACGTGAAGTACTTCATGTACTTCATGACATGTACAAAAACTTCACCAGCGGTTAACCCTCGGATGTTTCGTTTCGATGGTTTGTTTTCGGCATTTTGACTTCGGTGTTTTATTTTCGATGTTTTTGTTTTCAGAATTTTGACTTCGGTGTTTTTGTTTCCGGCGTTTTTGTTTTCGATGTTTTTGTTTTCAGAATTTTGACTTCGGTGTTTTTGTTTTCAGTACTTTTGTTTTCGGTGTTTTTGTTTTCGGCGTTTTTGTTTTCAGTGTTTTTGTTTTTGGGTGATTTTGTTTTGGGATTTTGACTTCGGTGTTATTGTTTTAAGCGTTTTTGTTTTCAGTGTTTTTGTTTTCGATGTTTTTGTTTTCGGCATTCTGACTTCGGTGTTTTTGTTTCCGGCGTTTTGTTTTCAGTGTTTTTGTTTTTTTAGGTGTTTTTGTTTTCGCTATTTTGACTTCGGTGTTGTTTTCAGTACTTTTGTTTTCAGTGTTTTTGTTTCCGGCGTTTTTGTTTTCAGTGTTTCTGTTTTGGGTGATTTTGTTTTCGGCATTTCGACTTCGGTGTTTTTGTTTTCAGCGTTTTTGTTTACAGTGTTTTGTTTTCGGTGTTTTTGTTTTCGGTATTTTGACTTCGGTGTTGTTTTCAGTACTTTTGGTTTTGGTGTTTTTATTTTCGGCGTTTTGACGTGAAATCTTTATACTCATCAACTAAACTGCATTGATTATACATATCAGCTTGGAGGGTTATTCAGTTTGTACCAGCTTTCTTTGATTATTATTTCCATTTTGGACTTACTACTCGAAGAAAATGCATGGAGTTCTAGTTTCAATTTCCACTTGCCACTGTTTGCTGTAAGAGGGTTCTACATGAGGTTAACGCTTAAATTAAGCGTTTTAAAGCATAGTTTACGTCTTAATTTTACCCTTCTACCTATTTTAATGTCCACGATTAAATAAGAATAAGACAATCCCCTAAATTTAATTGCAAAAAAATTAATTACCCCTTCTGTGAACTTTGGCTGGCTCCGCCCTTGGCACAAGATTTATGACACCGCTTTAGTTTTCTTGGGAACGATGGGTTCTCCCCTTAGGGTTTTTATCACTATCTAGCATTTTGTGTTGTTTTAAACAGTGGCGTATTTAAGGGTAGGCAAGGGGTAATTGTTCCTCCCCCCAAAGATAACACAGATTGTATCCCCTAAGCTCTCTGCGATAAAAATAATGTTACCACGCGGTTTTAAAATTTAAATAAATTTGAGTTTGAAAAGTTTTGAATTTCTTTTATTTTTTGATTTTTAGAATTTGTTATCGCTTCACCACGGACGCGCATGAATGGATTAACGAGACCCCCCCAAAAAATATTCTGGTTTCCCCCGACTCCCATAAGTATTTTTTAAATACGCCACTGGTTTTAAATATTTTCTTTTTGAATATTAGAAATTTTTGAATGGATTTCAAGGATTGGAATACCCCGAGAGCCTCAGTATCGGGATCAGAACGTTAAATGTTGAAAAATTATGCACGAACTGCTAGCTTTAGCTTCAACTGCTGCTAGCTTTCTTGGAATTTATCCCGAATGAAATACCAAAGGAGCTGGGTGAAAATACCTGAAACTGACGTAAACGTGGTAAAGTAGTTCAAAAGTAGCTGCAAAGTTTTGCAAGATTCGAAAAACTTCACTTGAAAGCCTCATAACATTGGCAATACCTCAAATTCTCCTCATTTCTCCTCAAACCCTCATTTCTGGGTTCCAAATTTCATAACTTGTTTAGAAATATGTACAACAAAATTTTAGAATTACGCAAAGTATTGTTTATTTTCTAATATTGAGGAGAGAGGATGGGGAAAAATATAAGTTTAAAAATACGTCTCTCACCCATGAGGCTATCCTGAGTTTTACTGGACCCCCAAATATTCTGGTTTCCCCGACTCCCATAAGTATTTTTAAATACGCCACTGGTTTTAAATATTTTCTTTTTGAATATTAGAAATTTTTGAATGGATTTCAAGGATTGGAATACCCCGAGAGCCTCAGTATCGGGATCAGAACGTTAAATGTTGAAAAATTATGCACGAACTGCTAGCTTTAGCTTCAACTGCTGCTAGCTTTCTTGGAATTTATCCCGAATGAAATACCAAAGGAGCTGGGTGAAAATACCTGAAACTGACGTAAACGTGGTAAAGTAGTTCAAAAGTAGCTGCAAAGTTTTGCAAGATTCGAAAAACTTCACTTGAAAGCCTCATAACATTGGCGAGACCCTCAAAATTCTGGGTTCCAAATTTCATAACTTGTTTAGAAATATGTACAACAAAATTTTTAGAATTACGCAAAGTATTGTTTATTTTCTAATATTGAGGGAGAGAGGATGGGGAAAAATATAAGTTTAAAAAATACGTCTCTCACCCATGAGGCTGTCCTGAGTTTTACTGGGGGTTCCACTATCGATTACTTGTAACTGAAAGCCATGAGTTTGGAAATTTATCTCTTGCAATTTGAGTGTTCCTAAAGGGTATTCCAGACCCCCTGGTCTATAAAATCATGTATTTTTTTAACTTTTTAAACGTAGAATAGCAAATTATTTTAATTCGTATTTTTAAGAATTGTTATATTCCATTTCGACGGTCATTGGCATGGTTGTTAGCGCGATGAACTGCTAAGATAGGACTCCCCGGTTTGCATCCGAGCAGAGTTCACTTTGTAATGCCGTCTCCGTGCTTCGGAAGGCACGTAAAGACAGTGGTCCTCTCACAAGATGCTTGCAACATCTTTGAGATGTTAATTGCTAGAGTACCCTCTTGAGGGGACGGGTAAACGACCTTGGTTGTATCCTTACATAAGGAAGCCCGAAATATATAGATATATTTCATTTTGTATTAATATATAGCTTTGCATTTTATAGGTGTGAAATTGTCACACCTAGTACACATAGAAAGGCGCCACCTAAGTAGCATTTTTAGCTAAATAGGAACTGCACATTTCAACAGTTGGTTATTAGCTATATTCAGCTATTACAGCTATTTTACTTTTGAGTGTCAAATTTGTTGCTAATTGTACCTAATAATAGTTGACTGGCAGCATGCTGTAATAGTCAGCTAAAAGCTAACTGATAGCTCTTCGAAACAAAATTCGTTTACTACGTTTACAGATCAACTGTAGGTCTCCTCTATGTGTGGGGTTGCCATAACTTACATAACAAAAAAAAACATTGTAAAACTAATTCCCAAAGAACCCAAAACATCAACGAAAAATATAATTACAATAAATTTATTGGTCTGTAGGTGCGTTCACACGAATTCGTTAGTTCGAGCACAATAAATTATTTTCTTATTGCGCTGTCTGTAAAGTACATCATTCTTGACAAGAAAGTGCATTATAAAAATTTGTTCCATTTGCATAAATACAATTTAAATCTCGGCGAGAAGAAAATAAAAATACTACAAATTTATCCTTGGGAAATTCTTTCCTAGACGTCACAATTAAATGGCAAGTGTCGACGTCAGTTTCCAATTCAATTTTCAAACAAAATTCTAATTTTTTTAACAGAAGTTTAAGCTGTATCTGTCTTTAATCACGTTGGGAAAACGAGTTTGGAAAATTATGTCAACGGCTGTAATTAAATTGAGAAACAAGTTCAACAGAATAATGCAATTAAATCCATAGTCGCAGTAAAATACAGGGATCGATAATGAACATTTGGTGCAATGAACTAAGTCACCTCGTCGTTTCGAAATTCAAATTAAAAATTTCAATAAATTAAAATTAAATTAGAATTCACCTTTTCTTTTCGACTTAATCAAGTCCAAGTTTAAACGTTTTTCTATGGTGCAGAATAATTACAAAAGCTATTTATGCATTCATTAAATATCCATTTGCTGTAGAAAAATGTAGTCTTTACATAAAATAAGTTAGACACAGGTGGTATTGCACAAATAAGCTATAAAATACTTCTTTAACGGATAAAAAAGCAAAGAAAGGTTTCTTTAGGGTCAACGAACCCCCACCCATAATGGATATTTAATCAAATGCCGCCGTGAAAATGCTTTTCTTTTGTTGTACTACAACTTTTATAAACACTTTAGGAAATTGATTACTAGTTCGACCAAAATTAACTTCAGGTGAACCTTTTCCAAACTACGCACTCGAAATGGGGCAAAACAAAATAAACAAATAATGGCACATAATAAAAATTTCCTGCGCGAAATTCAAATTGCACTAATGCGATGATAGAAAGGTGAGGGAGTAGCGATTAAAAAATAATATTCGGATTATTTTAAACAAAACAGTCGAGGAATTTGTATTTAAGACAGTTAAGATAAGGACCCCATTAAATTATTTGTCTCCAAATTTATCCCATTATTCTTCTTTACACTATATTTATTTATCTTGTGTTTAATCCGTCCTTTATGTGTGGGTAGGAAATAAAATATCAGCTTTTTATTTCGACGTGGACAATTTATCACTGCGCAAAAAAAAGGCAAAAAGGCACGGGGGTAATTATTTAGAATAACAAAATTTTAAATTAATTATTACCTGAAATTGTTTGAGTTGTTTGTAATCTTTGAAAGATAACTCCTTATCTAATAAAAATTCCACTGGTTGTATTTGCGATGATGTGAATTCGGTAGTTGAAACGAGAGAAGAGAATGTCTGGAAAAATAAAAAATTACAATTACATGGTTATTATAGAGTACAATTAATCTACATTGATCTGTGCTTTCAGGTCGGAAGTATTTTTATTCAAGTAAAATCCTATGTGGACATTTGTGTTTTATTTATATCGTGTAGACTCTAAGGCAATAAAACGAATTGACGATATTGTTAAAGTCGAGGGTTAAAGGCGAAAATAACCCACTATCTGCCACCCTCATAAAACCAGAATATGAAAATGCTTTGTCTCTTGATATTATTTTAAAAGTTATGAAACTACTACATATTATATGTTATGTCTAGGGAATGTTTCGTTTAACGACTATTTTAATACTGGATACACATTGTAGCGGTCTGAAGAATGTTTACATTTCAAGTACCTGGTATATTAAATATGTGACGGCCAGGACAGGGGACTAGTGAAAGCGTCGCTATTACAATGAATACGATCACACTTCGTTTGATCTAATCAAAGTAAATATTTAGTACTTACAGAAAGAGCAGTCACGCCAAGCATGACGTACATACAAAGTAATAAACGCAAATTGTTACAGTAGGTACGTAACATTTGCAATAATTAAAATGATCAGCACCACGAGAGCAGAGTAACTTGAAATTAACAGTGAAAGTTACGGTTAGAATGCTAAACTGCAACCGATGATTATGTATTTTATGCCAATTTATTAATTCATTACATGCTAATCTTAATGAAAAGAGTTTAAACGAACAGGTGAAAAAAATTGAAAGTTCAACTACGTGATTCAGGCTAATCAGATACTTAATTTGTAAACGATTATCAAAGCGACGATCTTGGAACAATTTATTACAAATTAATAACTAATTATGGAAAATTAACGGTAACAATTTAATCATTATTTGTTATTCCCAATTACTCTCGCCCACAGCAAGTAACCAACTTTGATACAAAATTATTAAAATCAGAAAATTAGGAACGCACGTCCTGTACGAGGATGTATTTAATATTTTATAATACGTAAATAAAGGATTGCATTGTAAATAAGTTTAATGGAAACTATGCCGGGGGGATTAAATTTAGAAGTGGGCCACAAGTAAAAAAAGTTGAGAAACTCGAATGGATGTGCAGTTGAATGTAATCTGCATTTAACATAAGGCAAATAACAACACAAAATTAATAACATTGAATTAGAAATTGGCCCGTTAAATTTAATAAAAGACGCTCGTATTTTCACCTTATGGAGGAGAAAATTAAAAATAAGAGTCAGGAAATTGCTTTAATAAGATTAGAATTATTTCTAGAGTGAAGGCGGCAATTTCAGGCTTCAAAACTGTTTTTTAAGGATGTAAGGTAAAGGTGAATGAGATTATCAATCAAACTCGGAATATGGCAAATAATAGCTGCGAAGTCAAAACAACAATAATCATATGTTTGATTACAATTTATGATGAATTTTGCCATTATGGAAAAACAATTTTACCACCTTGGAGACAACAAAATTTGCGACCGGTCACTAATGAGAAAACATGCGGTATAATAATAACAACAGCAAATTGCGAAAAAATTGATATTTAACAATTTAATAATAATTATCACAATCAGTCAAAATCCGAGGTCAAAACAAGCAGAACGCCAACATTGCTTAATTTTTGTCAAACAAAGTATGAATAAACAAACAGTAGCAATTTTATGCACATGTTGTTTAACTTGACCTAAGATAATTTACAACTTTTATGCGAGATACGTTTTTTTTGTATACATTAATTTAACTTTCGATTTTTAATTTTACAACCGCAGATGGAATGTTTGGGCTATTTCCGGCCCGCTAAATAAAATTTTGATTGGCTTGTTTAACCCCTACAGTCCAATTATACGAAATTACTTCTGAAAATTTTGAACGCTTGCTACACTGAGTTTTTTAATTTGACCTACATAATTATAGCCCCCAACAATCAAAACTTAGTCAAAAAAGCAATCCCGGTAGAAGAGTTAACGACAATCAAAGTGACACAAACGTCCGATTTCACCTGTATATAAAATTTTTTTTTTCTTTTTAAATAGGGCGTAACCCTTTTATCTTGATATTTACTTCCAATTTTCAGTAAATTTTGAATTTTGAAACCAAGGGAGACTCTGCTCCTCTTACGGAGAGGATTTTACATGTACTAGAGAGACAGTTGATTTCGAGTATTTTTTATAATCAGGAAAATGAAAAATAAAAGTAAGCTTATTTTCCAGCCAAGTTCAAAACTACATAATTACTTTCTTTTTCACTTGATAAGTTACCCCAGAAGTTTGTACAGCTTATTGTTTTTTCTTTTCAGCGTTAACTAATCAGAGAAAGTCTGGATTTAAGCAAATTAAATATTTTCTGAAACTCAAAAATTGACGTTCTCCGAGATTGATTATTGCTTAACAGAAAGGCAACGAAGTTAAAGCATCAAAGCAATCTATCAAGGCGCCCGACATTTAAACCAAAATTAAATTTTTAAATTGAAATCAAAGTATTACAATCTAAACCAAAAAATAGTTTATCAAATGAAAAAACAAGCGACATATTTTAAATGTACTTCAAATTTTCACTCCCACCTCCAACAGAAAGTTTTTTTCGACATCCTTTCAGTAAAAATACTGATTTTGACCTGTTCTCAAAATTTCATATCATACAAAATTCTTAATATAAATTGCGACACCATCAACTAAGGACGTGAAAATAAAATAAGCGGCTGGAAAACCATAAAATAAAATATACAGATCGAGGGGGTCTTAGGGGTATGGAATACTCTCAGCACCCTCAGTCGTCGATTCCAAGTATCATAAAGCTTATACATCTTTTTAAACCTTTTAGTGTTCTCTTCCCCGATACTTTGGCACTGGAGGTTGTTCCACACCCCAGACCCCCGGTTTATACAGTTTATTTTTGCCGAAGGTAAACTCAAGATATCTGTATGTGATTGTGGCAGAATCAATAAATTAGATAGAAAATATTTCATAATTTCTGAAACGAGGTCCAAAAAATTTGGAAAAGTCTCAACTAGAAAACATGGTTTGAGATCTAAATTTAATTTTTAAGCATTTAATGTCCTCCCTTGCTCTGCTAAGGCACTGGAGGGTGTTCCACACCCCCCAGACCCCCCGGTTTAGGTACGAGTTTTTTATCACAAGTGAATTAAGGATTTCAATATATCTGAAGTTTATCAAAATTAGCAACAGTTAAGCAGATATGCTGAGATCTTCAATTCATTTATGAGAAAAACAAACTGTCTAAACCGGGGGGTCTGGGGGGTGTGGAGCACCCTCCAGCGACTCGGCAGCGGAAGCCAAAATATTGAATGTTTAAAAATTACATAAAAACTTCCTGAAGCCGCTTTAATTTTTTAGGGAGTAATTACATATCCTGGGGGTATTCCATACCAATGAAATAACAAATCACCCCCCCCTCCGAGTTATTCACTTTATTTTTATCCAGCGTGAATTGAAAATTTCAGCATATCTGCCTGAGAGTTACTAATTGTAAAAATTTCTTTAAACATTGGAAAAAAGCCAAGCTGCAGAACCTGGGGGAGAGGGTGTTTCAATCCCTCTCAAAACCTTTTGAGCTGTACAAGTTTAAATTACGTGCTCTCTCTTAAAGCCAGTTTTAAATAGTTTTACAGTGAGGGGTATAAAATATTAGTGTCAAGGTAATTTTTAAGCATTTAATGTACTGCGTTCCGCTGCTAAGGCACTGGAGGGTGTTCCACACCCCCCAGACCCCCCGGTTTAATCAGTTCATTTTTATCAGAAGTGTATTAAAGATTTTAATATGTCTGAAGTTTTTCAAAATTAGCAGATATACTGAAATCTTCAATTCATTTCTAAAAAAACGAATTGTCTAAACCGGGGGGTCTGGGGGGTGTGCAACACCCTCCAGTGACTCGGCAGCAGGGGCCAAAATATTAAATGTTTAAAATTACATCAAAACTTTCTGTTTTTCATATTTTTGTGAGTAATGATATATCCTGGGGATATTCCATGCCAATGCAATAATGGATCCCCCCCCAGACACCCCGTTTTATACAATTTATAAAGCGGAGTAAAACGGAGAGGGGGTAAAGAATATTAGTATCCAGGTAATTTTTATCATTTAATGTTCTGCTACCAAGGTTTTCCCAATATAGGTGAAATAAGCAGAGCGATCTGTCTAAAACATAAAATGAAAACTACAGATCGAGGGGGGGGGGCTGAGAAGTATGGAACACCCTCAGTACATTATTACGTCATCGATCTTAAGTAACATAAAGCTTATACATTATTTTAAAACTTTTAATGTTCTCTTCCCCGATACTTTGGCACTAGAGGGTGTTCCACACCCCCAGACACCAGTTTATACAGTTTATTGTTGCCGAAAGTGAAGAAAAAGTGAAAATCGAGATTTCAGCTCTAAGTATTTTCTTCCAATGAGTTCAAAGTGAGAAAAACAATTAGAGAAAGCGGAAAACATGCAGTTCAAACTTCTGCAGACCGGGGAGTTAGGAATACCCCCAGCATTACCCCATACGAAATGACCAATCAGATGAACCCAAAACAAATACGTCAATCATGTTATTCGTCAATTAACCTGAGGTTCGCTAACTTGAAGATAACTATGACTGAAGAAATCGGGTATAGTCGACCCGTGTTTCTAAACTCCCCAAATCTATTTCTTATTTTACACATAATTTTTAGATGTTCTGACTTCCAGTAATGGGGCATTGGGAGGGGGGATAATCCTCGGACTGCCGGTCTGTGCAGTTTACATGTATAGAAATATTTATTATGCATATTTACTTGGCTGTTGTTAATTTTGGAAAACTTCAGATTATAATTATGTTGTAATCTTAAATACACTGATAAAAAATAAACTGTCTAAACCGGGGGTCTGGGGTGTGGAACACCCTCCAGTGCCCCAATATGTTGAGGAAGAATATTAAATGTGTTGACGCAGGAATATTTTTAATGAGTAGCGGCGATGCCGGAGGTACCGCAACCATTCGCAATAATTATAAAATTTACTAATTTTAAATTAATTTTAGCTCATTAATCTTTGATGGGCGGAGTTACGACGTAATTAACGACAACGCCATTTAACGTCGTTTAACGTCGTTATATACGTATGTATATGCCCCATCACGTCATAGACCTAAAATTGAAGTACAACAGCTTACACTGAAATCAATTTCGAAAACGATCGTACACTGTGCTTATACCTCTTCCACCGTGGTTCCAGCGCCTATGGAGTCAGATATACCCGATTTCAATTAGCGTCAAAACCGAAGCTCATCTTCCTCTACACTACGCTAAATTCTTAATTAGAAGAATAATTTTTCATCGAATTATATCTGGCTGGCGGTAGATTCCTGCTTATATTTCAAAAAGTAGCCACCTGAAAAAATTTAGCTACGGCACTGAAATGTAATCTAGCTAAATTTGTCGCGTTGGACGTTTCAACACCGCCGTTTCGACGCAAAGACCAAAATTAACAAATTAGATATTTTTGTGGTTGATTTCTGTTCTCATTTCAAAAAGTACAAAAAAAAAAGAAATACGCTCTTGAGTTAGGTTTTATGCGTTGGGTTAGGTTAGTTTATAACTTCCTTTTTATGGATAATCATCGATAATTTTTAATTTCGCCATCCAGGTTGTCGCCACGAAAATACCTAATTTTTTAATTTTGGTCTTCATAGACCATAAATTTTCCCTCGACCTTTAACCGACAAATTTTAAAATTCGCAAGTTACAACTTTTCCTTTTTTTGAACAAAAGTCCTACTTGGAACTTATAAAGAATTGAACAAAAAGAAAAAGAAGTTTTTGAAATATTTCACCTAGATTTTATCCAAATGAAGTATCATTGCAAAAAGGTGTAATCGAAAAAAGTTCTGAACCTCATTGTGGTTATCATATCTAGCAACAAGGAAGTTGGATTTAAAGTTTTATCTGCAACTAACAATAGAAACTATCAAATTGGAGTACTTCATTGAGCTATCTGATCAAATATTTGAATAAAGAAAAACAAAGGACAAGGACGCCGTAATACTCGTAAAATGCATTATTATTTAAACTGTCGGCGATAAATTTAAAGAATTCCAATTATTATTATTATTTTTGTGAAAAATGGTAGATATATCAACTGTTCCAGTTACTAAGGATGTAATACTGTAACATAAATTTCAACATTTTACTGTGTACTCCACTTTTTAATCGTAGATTAATGCCACTTTTATCTAAGTTAACCGAAAATAATCTTTCTACTTTGCACCCATTTAATTAAATTACTTAGATTTACATTGAAAAATAAACAGAATTATAAATAAGCATGTGAAGGGTTATGAAAAATAATCAATTTTATTGTACAGAAAGTTGGTAGTACAAAGGTTTATCTTCCAAGTCCAAATCAAACCTATGAATGATTTTATAAAATTTTCTGTTACACAAAAACTGTAGTAAAGCAATAAAAAGGTAATAAATAACGGTTAATTTTTTAACGTCTCCATACTAATAAAGAGTCAATAAATAATTTTCTGTGCGATTTTATAACCCGTTGATGGGAACGTTCGGTTCGTTATCAAGAAATAACCCAAATTCATAACGGTTAAATAAAAGAGAAATTAAAAAGAAAATAATTAAGTCTTGGTCATAAAATAAAATATTGCGAGATACATTCAAATAAAAATGGAAACGAGAATGTTTCAATTTGCGTTCTAGGAAAATTACTTCGTCTTTAAATAAATTTTCTCCACAGGAAAAAGCGATTGTGGGGTGCATTGAAAATAACACAGCGAATGGGTAATTAAATCCAAATGTTCGCAGAATACAATAACATTTATTTTCCACACTTGAATACACTCCAGATAACAACATTTCCAACTTTTTGGAATGGTATACCTATACCACGACCAAATATATAATTTTAATTTACTTTTTAGTTACTACATAACCAAAATTAAGAATTTGGAAGAAGAGGAAGATGCAGCAAACGGAGAGAGATAACTTCTACGTTTATTCTGTAAGTAAATAATTATAACATCCGAACAAGGCAATAACCCATTGTTGAAAGCTTATGTAATAATTTAAAATTTATTTCGCTTTGTTTAGCTCGTTATTTTTAAAATTAACCAAATCTGTTTTTGGATTTACAATAAGTTGATTCTTTTATAATAATTGAAATACAAGGTGCATTGAAAGTTTAAGCCATTATTGGCTACACATGCCCATCGACACCTGTTGGCAAGGTTAGAATGCTGCTTTATTTAATGATTATAAGATTATAACACTCGGATAATTGGAGTTATTCATAAATGCTAACCAGATGTCTGCCCTAAATCTTTCAATTGAAATAACCGTTAATGTAGAATTAAAAATTATCAGGCAATTTTGAGCAATGAATAATTATTGGAACGTGAAAGTTCATTAGTAATCATGAAAATATTGCATTCAGAAATTTTGTGCCAACAAAATTACCATATCGTTGGGGCGTATCCTGCGTAACCATCTTACGACGCATGCTATACAACAATAATGATAAAGGTTGACCTACAAATAATGCTAAATTTTTCTTATCAATTTCAACCATGCTGTCTTATCTACCACTTGGCACAAACAAAATTTATTTTTGCTTGGTTAACAATAATTGGAATAATGCAAACGTTATCATCAATTTGAAACAATTAGCGTTTATTAAGATACCATCACAAAAATATATTGTTTCAAAACCCAAATGTATAAAACGGTTGTTATAATATTACAATGCTTTCGTATTTCGGATCGAAAATAAACAGGCCAGGACAACATCAAACAATTCAAGCCATTCAATATTTATTTGATTAAATGGGGTTCGATAAACCCCAAACAGATTAATAGATATGGTCTACACCAGTGAGTCTCAAACTATCCATCGCGACCTCCGCCCAATCCATTTCAAAATATCGAGTGAAACATATTTTGAATTCAATATTTTTTTTTAATTTATAACATAACGTAGGAAGGCGGTACCGCACCCCTAAAACCAAAGTGAATCTACGCTTTAGAATTTATCAAAATATTTACCTAACGAAATTAAACCAGATACGATTTTCTCGAGAAACATTTGCTTTTTGAACAAACAAACTCCACCAGCATTCTAAACTCGTATAGAAATATTTTTTTAGAAACATAATTTGGACGATACCATTGAAATTTATGTTACATCAGCTAATTATGAATTGAGTAAACGTGGCCAGAAAATATTCGTAGCTGAACAAATATTTATTAAATCTTTAAATCCTACAATAAAATGATAAAAAGCATATTTGCTGAAAATACAATAGCGAAAGATAAGATAAAAGGAAATTACAACACGTGAGCAGTTGATTATGTAAATTGGTGTACACATATAACCCAGATTAACCAAAATTAGATGTGTTTCTAATTTTAAAAAATTAAAAACCGACTCGATAATAAATTTAACCTTCCTTTTGTGTCGTCGCATTTTTGCGATTCTACTAAAATAAAAATTTTCTTTTTAAATTTATATGTTTTCGTGTAATAAAGACGCAAAATAACAGAGTGCTTCTTGATTTATGAAATATAAGTGAGCCTCAAGTGCTTTTCTTTTGAATATCGTGCACAATACTATTGATTTAATCAATTCGGAAAGAGCCCTACACTTCAAATACCAAGTCGTAAGCTTTCAAATTAATTCCTCTAAAACGATCAACCGAACCAAAAATTCCTTTTTTGAAGCTTTTTATTAACACGAAAGGTTTTATACAAATAAAAACGAAAAAGTTACAATTTGTTTTTCCTTTTACTCGAAAATTAACTCAACGTCCTTAAAAACAATGGATTAAATAACCACTCAGTTTGATTTAATTTTTAGTCTTTATACAGAACACAACGTCATTTTTTGGGAGGAAAATCAGGGGCAAAACAAAAAAAGGGCAACTGTACGAAGTTGTCTTGCACCCTCTAGCCATTTTATTCAAACGTTGATTTGTTTATTATTATTATTATTATATTATATAAGTATTCCATTTCGAAAAGGTTTCCCCCCCTGTGTGACATCCCTGACGGTTGACTTCATCAAGCGCTCTACCTTCCTGAACCATCCGTTGGAAGAAAAATGAAGAGAAATTTTTGTACATATCCAGAGGCACCAAAACTTTAAAGTTGCCTTGGGTGCTTGAGTACAAAGTAAAAGTAGAAACATAAATATCAGGAACCAGTGGCGCGTAGTGACTTATAAGATGTGAAGCTTGAGGCTCAAAGAAGAAAAATGCGCCAGGCAAAATGTTTACAAATTGAACAAAATTATATTATTGTTTATGCAAAACAAATTTTTTGCTTTTCATATAACTAAATAAAACGCGATATGAGTTTTGCCAGTTAACCTAGAAAATGAAAAGTCTGTTTACTTATTACTATTTTTTGTACAAATTTGTTTGAAACTATCACATGTAAAATAGTACTGAAATAAAGTACAATTTCCCAAATTACTTTGCTAACTTTATTACATTTCGTCGTTCCAGTTCCCTACAGCGTTGTACAATATTATTCTTTTATACTTTAACATGTAGAATTTTAAACAGATCTGAAGCTGTAGTACAACAGCTTACACTGGAGGGGTGTGGAACACCCTCCAGTGCCAAAGTATCGGGGAAGAGAACATTAAAAATGTTAAAATAACGTATAAGCGTTATGATACTTGAGATCGGTGATATAATACACTGCTGTAGTTCCATACCTCCTCAAACTTAACCCCCAATCTGCAGTTTTATTTAATATTTTTGACAGATCGCCCTGCTTGTTTCAACTATTTTGGAAAAACCTTTGCAGCGAAAAGCAAAACCCCCGTTTCGTAAAACTATTTAAAACTGTTTACCCCCTCCCCACGTGCTGCCAGGCTTTTCTTCCGATGTTTGTAGAAATTTTTAAAATTAGTAATTACCAGGAAGATTATGCTGAAATTTTCAATTGATTCCGGCTAAAAATAAAGTGCATAAATCGGAGTGTCTGGGGGGTATGGATCTATTATTCCATTGGCACTAAATGCCACCCAGGATATGTCGTTATTCATTTTTAATTATGTAATTTTTAAATATTGAATATTTCGGCTCCCACTGCCAAGTCACTGGAGGGTGTTCCACACCCCCCAGACCCCCCGGTTTAGACAGTTCGTTTTATTAGAAATAAATTGAGTATTTTAGCATATATTTTGAAAATTTTTAGATATTTTGAAATCTTTAATTCAATTCTGATAACAATGAACTGCTTTAACGGGGGTCTGGGGGGTGTGGAACACCCTCCAGTGCCTTAGCAACAGAATGCAGAACATTAAATACTTAAAAATGACCTTGACACTAATATTCTATACCTCCGCTCTGTAAAACTATTTAAAACTGCTTTTAAGAGAGAGCACGTAATTTCAACTTGTGCAGCACAGAAGGTTTCGAGATGAATTGAAACTCCCCCATTGTGCTGCAGCTAGGGTTTTTTCTAATAATTAAAGAAATATTTACAATTAGTAACTCCCAGGCAGATATGCTGATATTTTCAATTCACTCCGGATAAAAATAAAGTGTATAAACCGGGGTGCATAGGAAGGGGGGGATTCATTATTCCATTGGTATGCAATACCCCCCGGATATGTGATTATTCCCAAAAAATTAAAGCGGCTTCAGGAAGTTTTTATGTAATTTTTAAACATTTAATATTCTGACTTCGGCTGCCGAGTCTCTGGAGGGTGTTCCACACCCCTTACCGCCCGGTTTAGAGAGTTCGTTTTTATTAGAAATAAATTAAAGATTTTGAGATATATGCGAATTTTGAAAATTTTTAGACATTTTGAAATCTTTAATTCACTTCTGATAAAAATTAACTGCTTAAACCGGGAAGTATGTGGGGTGTGGAACACCCTACAGTGCCTTAGCAACAAAATGCAGAAAATGAAATGCTAAACATTACCTTGACACTAATATTCTATACCTCCGCTCTGTAAAATTATTTACAACTGTTTTTTTAAGAAAGAGCACGCAATTTAAACCTGTACAGCCCAGAAGGTTTTGAGATGAATTGAAATTCCCCTTCCCCCAGTGCTGTAGCTAGGCTTTTTTCCAATATTTAAAGAAATTTTTACAATTAGTAACTCCAAAACAGATATGCAGAAATTTTCTATTCACCCCGGAAAAAAATAAAGTGTATAAACCGAAATGCGTGGGGGGGGGGGATCCATTATTCCATCGGCATGGAATATCCCCAGGATATGTGATTACTCCCAAAAATATTATAAAGCTGCTTTATATTTTTCCTCCCGCTGCCGTGTCACTGGAGGGTGTTCCACACCCCCCAGACCCCCCGGTTTAGACAGTACGTTTTTATTAGAAATTGAAGATTTCAGCATATATGCAAATTTTGAAAAATTTCAGACATTTTGAAATCTTTAATTCACTTCTGATAAAAATGAACTACCTAAACCGGGGGTCTGGGGGGTGTGGAACACCCTCCAGTGCCTTAACTGCAAAAACCAGTACATGAAATGCTTAAAAATTACCTTGACACTAATATTTCATATCCCCGCACTGTAAAACTATTTAAAACTGCCTTTAAGAGAGAGTACGTAATTTAAACTTGTACAGCCCAGAAGGTTTTGAGAGGGGTTGAAAGGTTCATAAAAATGAACTACCTGAACCGGGGGGTCTGGGGGGTGTGGAACATCCTCCAGTGCCTTAGCACAGAAACGCAAAACATTAAATGCTTAAAAATTAACTGGATACTAATATTATTTTGAATATTGAAGAAAGCACGCGACTTATACTTGCACAGTCCGGAAGGTTTTCGGGGAGATTGGAATATCCCCTCCCCCCAGTACTGTAGCTAGACATTTTTTCCAATATTCGAAGATAACAATATTTAATTGTTATAGTTATAAGTGTTGAAGATATGTAGCATTTTTGTTTTTGTTTCTTCTACTAATGTCAATTTCGTGAAATATGCATATTTTACCCATAGGAGTTTTGAAAAATTTGTAAAAAAAGGGGATGAAATGTCTTATTATCGGTATATTATCAGTGTCTTATTATCGGAATATTAATTGTTTATAAATTATGTAGAAGCTTTACGATGCCGATTTAGTTTTCTGGAGACCGATCCCTCCCCTCAGACTCTCGGTCAGTATCTTGCTTTTTATGTTGTTTTAAATATTTTCTTCAAATATTAGAAATCTCCGAATGGATTTTAGGGTTGGAACACCTCCAGAGTCTCAGTATCGGGAACAGAACATTAGATGTTGAAAAATTATGTTCGAGCTTTATGATACCGCTTTAGCTTTCTTGGGATTCATGACAAATGCTAGGGGCTAGAGTAATGTGAATCTCGTTAATCCATTCGTACGCGTCTCAATTCTTTGGCTTTTGGAGGTTACCACTGTTGGCTTTTACCCTCACAAATAGATGTACAAATGTAATTTCAGTGCAGTCATTTTCTTAACACTATGAACTAATTTTCTCTATTATTTCTTACTGAAGGCTTTCAAATTTAGACTCCACCTCCCGGTTTTCAAACCATGTTTTGTAGTTTGGACCTTTCGAAACTGCTTTGACTAGCAAATCATTTCGATGTACATTTTTAAATATTTTTCCTATTTTCGGTTTTGTAATAATTTTTTTAACTTTACATTGCAACAGGTGTGTAATTGGCACATCTAATGCACACATAAAGCCGGGACAGTGTTTAATGCACTGGTTTAGAAGGGACCACAGCTAGATTAATAAAATATTTAAGCATATTTCCGATAATTTATCGAGAATATAGAAGTCTATGAGAATGGTGACGTCAGATGCCATATTTGCAGACGAAGTTGGATTGACAAAAAAATAGTTGATGAGAGAATCTGGAAATCTCCCGATTAATGTAGTAACCACTAAATCAACGCAATGTTTACTTTTATTCATATTTTTATTTCTTCGAACTCATTTGTTTAAAATAGTTACAAGTTACAAAATAGTTGGAGTAAACTGATGATATTATTTAACTGTGGGGCCAAACCTTTAGTTTGATACCTACTTTGACTTGTTATGTTAAATATTTTTGTGGTTGTTCCAGCTCTGTAGCATCAAAGGGCATTTGAGACAAAGTGTAGCGTCAAGCTAATTATGAAATAGGTATAACATCTTCAGTTTTCTTATTGCCGTTCACTCTCTGCGAGCTGTCATTGTAGCTTTCAAAAATGTAAATCGAATTGATTGTATTAGCACAAAAAGAGATTTAAATCTTAATTTGTGCAGACATTCTCACTTTTTGCGTTAGAAAAAAAAATCTTAAAAAGATAGTACTTTTACAGAAAAATCTAAAGGTTACACGGAAGTACAATCAATGTTACGATAAATTTATTAGAGCAAACCGTTAATAGCAATTATGGAATAAGTGGCTAGCACGAATCGACATTTAACCTTTAGTACAACATAATCGTTGTATAAATAGATTCACCATTATTAAATAAACATTTGTTATTATTAATAAAAAAAATTAATGAGTTACAACCGCATCCCAACAACATACTCTTCGGTTGTTAATTTTCGCAGAAGCTCTACAAAACATCAAGTTCAAGAAAAATGAAGGAACATAAAATTAACGAATGGAATAAAATGCACTGCATCATTATTGTTTGGAATCAACTACATTTTCCAATTGAATGAAGCCTTGCAAATAATGATTGTAAGGAAATACTTACAAGTGTAGGCCAGAGAACAGTAGTCTGGGAAGAAGTAAAAGGATCCGTTCGTTCGCTCCAACATAATCCTTGCTCTACCAAAAATAAATGAAAAAGTCCATCCTTATACACGCTGATCCATTCTCTTCTATGCCATTCCACTTCGTCGTATTCCACTAAAACCTGCAATAAAATTAACAAATAAAAATATTTTCTTGACCATAAATATTAATAACATTTAACCTTGTACAAAAGTTTATAAATTAATTAATGACCACACTTTAGCTTTGAAGTCGATGACTGGAAAACGTTTTTTATTCATCGATTGTTTTATTTTATTAATTATTATATACACCTACCGCGGGATAATAAAATATTAATCGTGGAGGTTATTATACTAGAAATGGATTATTTTAATGCCATATGGAATATCACAAAAAATACCTAGTGTATAATTTTCAAATTCCATCACATCCGTACCAAAAAAGAAGCCTTTAATTACCCTTTTTGATGGGTATTTTTTAATTCAATTTAAAAATTCAAAAAACTTGTTTTTGTTTAATTATATACAGCACCAAAAAATGTAACGAAAGTTATCAGGAAATCTAATTTTTTGCGGTCTATTCAATTAATTCAGTAGGTAATAAATATTAATTTTTTTTTGAAATTAAAAAATTAAATTTCATAAATAATGCATACTAATGCGAAAATATCCCACCTGATGAATCAGTCCGAAAGACGAAAAAAAAAACAATCATATTAATAGAATCGAATGTTTAAAAATTGGAATAAATTATACATTCACTCCAAAGTGTATACAATAACACAATAGATAGATTTTAATGGTCACGTTCGTACCTAAGAGAGAATGTAAAGAGGTGCAACCATAACCTTCAATAATATCATAGCAGGTTACAAGTAAACATAAAAAAACGAGTTTATATTGCAAAACTTTTCAACTACCTACTAAAAACGTAATAATTCAAGGTTTTCTAAAATATTTTATTCAAAATTTTCGGTTAAGATTAATGGGTTAGAGGGAGATAAAAAACTGGCTCAAATTTACTTATAGTATTTTGCATAATCGTAGTGAAGAAGTGTTGGGAAAGGAATGCAAATTTAGATATTATACAAGATCTGAATTGGTAATTTGAAAATGGATCGATTAGGTTAGTTGAGAAGACTGAATATACGTGACTGGTAACATCAAGTACAGATCAAGGTCGCAATTTTGTAATCTTCTAATGTGAGCGGTTCCTCCAATACTAATTCAAATTTGCAAATTGGTGCCTCTTGACGAAGTGTAACATTTTATTTTAATCCGACATGTCATGTCTTGCAGCTTTTTAGTGTCTATTTTGTTCAATGACCTCTCCACCATTTGATGGCATGATTTTGCAACGGCTGCAAACATCAAAATTTAATAACCCAATTAAACTTTCAAATATACTGTACATATATGTGCGGTTGATCATACTATTCAAGACTTGTACATACATCAGGTTTAATTATAAGCTAGTTTGATATTGCATCTAATTTTTTCGCTTTCAACATTTATTGAGAATGTTACAAAAGAAAGGAACCCAGTGGTGATGACTATTTGAGATTCACATAATTTGTCCTCGGGAATGAAGTAATGTCGTACTAGTTTAATTCAGTATTTTGTTCTCTCAATCAACAAACAATGCGTCACATTATTCAAATCAGGTTTTTTCAAATTTGATGGATCATTCGGTTTTATTCGTGGCATTGATTAACAAGCTATTTAATATATTGGATCAATGGTATTCATTAGATGTTATCTCTTATTATACAATGACTCCTATATTATACAGAAAAAAATATGTCTGAAATAAAATTTGTGAGGTTAAGGGTAACACATCAAAACGCCGTAAACAAAAAAACAAAAAAAAGAAGAATAATTTAGGCAAAATTTGTGAGGTTAAGGGTAACACATCAAAAGCGTAATACAGTACAACCAAAAAGAAGAATAATTCGATCATACAATTAGTTAGTAACACTCAACGTAATTAACAAACTGTTGTTTTGATTGAGAGTACTGATTAGCCCAATTTTTAGTTACTTTGTGTCAATTTAATTAATTATAGAATTCTATTCGACAAGTCCTGATTAAATTAGTATTCAGACAATTGAACTTTATTCAAATATCTAAACTGTAATTTGGTGATGACAGAACATTACGCTCCAATTGTAGATTAGCTTCTCCAAACTTAAGATCTTCATCGTTAACACAAGTAACGTGCTTTAGAACAATCTATTAGGTACATAACTTTCGTTTCAATTATAGAAACTTAGAAATCTTCATCGATTTGACGAAAACGCGGTCACATGATTAGAATATACAATTAACTCAAATAAGTTTTTTTCATTTTAAATTCCTAACGTAAACTTTAATCTTGTCGCAAATTGACAAAAAGCAACATCATCATGTATAGTTTGCAATATACCTTCTCAACCAAATTCAAGAAGCCTTTTCTCTTTTAATATTTAACAACCTAACTGCGTAAACTTAACTTATAAATCAAAATGCAGGCAAATTTTTAGTTGGTATCAATCAACACGAGACTTTATCAATCCTCGGCCCGTTAATAATCCCGATTGTTGCAATAACAACTGTCAATGCGTAGACTCAAATTAAAAATTGCAGACTAAAAATATGGGTTTTGTTATGATTGTGACAATAATGCATTACAGTAAACTTTATGATTTACGATCTCAATAGCATTATAAATTTAACGCACAAACATTTTCTTGTTAGATTAACGGTTTGAATAATGACCTTATAAACAAGCTCCTGGGCACCTGTTTATCGCTATTTGTCATGAAATAACATTACATTTAAACAATTTATTAGAATTACATATTCAATATAAATTTAGTTCGACATGCAAACATTTTACTTTTAGAAATTAACGGTTTTTGTATATGTACCTATATATACTATGTAAACGCGGGCGGTTGCAACCTGTTTGCAACGCTATTGTGCATTCGACAATGCACAATAAAACACTTTAAAAGTTATAATTAATTATTCGAGATAAACGCAACAAAACTTGTGCTAGCGTGACGGTCAAATTGAATAAATTGCGGTTATAAACCAAGCATTTTGGGTTTGTTTTATGTAATTTCGTGTTTCATAAATAATGCATTACCATTTCAAAGCAATTTATTAGCAAATTTACCATATCATCAATACGCATTTTTAAATTTCAGTTCGACATGCAAACATTTTACTTTTAGAAATTAACGGTTTTTTGTATATGTACCTATATATACTATGTAAACGCGGGCGGTTGCAACCTGTTTGCAACGCTATTGTGCATTCGACAATGCACAATAAAAAAACTTTAAAAGTTATAATTAATTATTCGAGATAAACATAAAAACGCAATATTGATTAATAATTATCAAGTTATTTACAATCTCACGTAGTATCGATAATGTGGGCAGATAACCCATCACAGAATATTTAAATAAATTAGCCTAATTCAAACAAAAATTACAAATTCCAGATAACAAGTATATTAGTGTGGGTTTCAGTTGATAAATCGACATGCTTGAATTATTTAGTGAAAAAATTGATTGATTTTCCATTGTTAATGTTTTCGTCCTCTTCGAGGTGTTGAATTTATTTTGGTGACCTTCGAGCCATGAGACAATACGACGCCAATAATATCGTAGGATTTTAATAATGTAATGATTCACTAGTACATGGAAACATAAAGAGAAAAGTTGTAAACTAAAAATACATTCAGCCATACATCCAGCAGACTTTGCCAAGAAAAACAAACGAAATGAATACACAACCGCCGCTAGTTTTCATCGCTTTGGCGGTGTCCCCGCCATTATATGGGCATGAATTATTTGTTTTTATAACCCGAATAACGACATTTTTTACGACTATAAACATTTAAATTCCAACGGCTATGGAAGAATGCAAAAATCGGTAATAATTATTTTTGAATTGAGCGATAAACGCCCTCTAAATGTCAGAAAGGTAATACAAATCTCTAGTAGATATTGCGGGGGAGAACAACCTAAATACTTGACGGTAATTCCCAAGATTAAAAATATCGCGATGGGTAGGTAGGTAGATCGGTGGGCGATAGAATTTAAATTTGACGTTCAAAAATTAATTATTTGTAAAATTGATAACTTATCGAAATTATGATTTTACAAATTTGATTGCAATCTTAAAAAATAAAAATAAAAAAAAACTTTCAATTTCTGTATGTACCAATTAAAAAATGTTAATAGAACTAATAAAGATTTTATCCGAATTTGACTGAAATATTTGTGAAAATAACAACTAAATAAACCTACTACTATAAATATTGACATTGAATTTATTTTGGTTGCAAACCACGGTTTTGAAATGGGCCTGCAGAGGACGCTACGATACAGCCATCACTTTGTTATACAACGCCATGATGGCTTCCAACGCCAAGCTCCGCCTGCAGCAGCGTAACTCCGCCCGAAATCCCATCCACGTGAAGTTAAACAGTCTCCATCTTTGTTTTAGTAACCATGGCAATTACAACGAAGCCATCTTAGCCCGCCAATTTGAAGAACTAAACATTACTTATGGAGAAAAACTAAACAGTGCGCTTTAGGTACGTGAGTGAGCTCCAGATTACTTTAATTCTCTAAATGGGCATTAAGATTTCGAATCTTAAAAGTTAACAAATGAAAGTTGACATATAACCAAAACAATTGATGTGACGTTAAAGTGTTATAGCACGCTTTTTTTTTAATAGCCGATGTTGTTATGTTTCATTTAAGAGAAAGTCTTTAATTTTTTCCTTTTTTGCTTATTTTCGTTCAATAAAGAAAACACAATTAACTTTTCTTTTCAACACGATTATACACCCGACCCGACCCTCGCCTCGCATTTTTGATATTATTATTTTGTATGTAAATGAATTTAAACGAAAAAAATAATGTAAAATTTAAATTTACGGGTTCCCTAATCCCACGATTCCATTATAAAAATTCGTTTCGAGCTGGGTAATAATATAATTTCTCATCTCGTTGATGAAAATTGCGGTAATCGATTAGAAAAAGTTAGGTTAAAAAATAATAAACAAATGTTATCGGAAAACCTTGATGATTGTGAAAGTTGAACTGTCGATGTTACGTTTGCGAGTAGTAATTCTGTCCCTTTCCCTTTAAAGGTCGATCAGCACGTGCTGCTTACGACCTTGGAGCAAAGCGGGTTGCCTAACTTTCTACTAGGCAGGCACATCCGAGCAGAATAAATAATCGCAGGTTGTAAACACGACATTCCCCATTGATGACACTGTGTAGTAGTATTATTGAAGTTACAATGTTTAATTAAAAAATTTATTAGCCAAGTGTTAATAACAGTTCGATTGTTTAAACAATAATAAATTAATTTACGGACCCACCACATTACATGATAATTAATTGTAACGAGCAAAGATTAATCACCTAGTTTTTGGTATAGCTGATACAAATACAATGCAGTTTGATTAATGAACGATGTCTACACAAAACAAATCGATTAAAATTTTTTTAATTTTACCCGCCGCAAATATATTTAAATTTAATTTCAACCCATTTTTTAGCCCAATATTGAGGTATACGAACTATCGATTGAAATATTGCAGAGAAAATATACGATGATAAGGATCCTGGTTACTATTATGTCACGTGATAAGGGCTCATAACCGACTATGTATTGGCGTTTTTGCATAACGAAAGACTATAATTTAAACCAAAACAATCGACGCTTATCACGTGACCTTATATTATTATTGCGCACTATGCCTTATCATAAGCCAAAATACAACATTAGAAATCTAGATATACTATATCTATGGAACGACTTTTAAAGCGTGAGAGTTTTTGTAGTAAACTTACCCCTAGTGACACATTTAGCACACAATTAAACTGCTGTAGGTACATTAGTGCACAAGCGCGTGTTTTGTACGAAAAGCTTTTATTGAAAAGTGAAAATCTATTCAATATGAAAATTTAATCAGTTTTCATTTTCCTTTCTATTAAAAAATTGTGCAAAAAAAAACGTTTTTGGTTGTATTTTTATTTTTTCATTAGGTAACCGGTTTCGTTTGAAACCATCTTCAGACCGAACCTGCATTTTTATATACCTTCACATTAAATATTTCAAATTCAATTCATATATGCGACTTGTGTAAGTAAATTTACTATTGAATTGGAAATTTTTAGAATGAAAACATCGGCGACAGTGAAACCGGTTACCTAATGAAAAAATAAACGAACAAAAAAAAAATTTTTTGGAAAAATTTCATGAAAATTTTGATAGTAAAAAATAGTACACCCTCATAATAAAAATATAACTCGTCCCAGGGCTCTTGATTAAATGTAAAAAATTTTAATAAAATAAAATAATTAATAACTAAGCAATTTATGTTAAAATTAAAACAAAAATTCTTTAAATTTGTTTAAATATAATATATAATCCGTTATAGCCTTCTCCGCCCACTTTTGAGCATTGGCCTCTTTCTCTAAAGGAAAGGTTTAAGCATTAAGACCCCACGGGTGCTAAATCCGGGTTGGGGAATGTGCCTGTAACCCTTTTCATAGTTGATGCTGGCAGTCATCAACTAAGGGGGACCGCCGGCTTTACGTGCCCTCCGAAGCACGGGAGACGGTCCTAGATAGAAAGAAAGTCAGAAAGAAAATTTTCCTTCCTAGACTCCTGCCGGGATCGAACCGGGTGCCTTTGCATCAGTAGTTGATCGCTCTAACTACTAGGCCAAGACCGTCTATATAATATATACTTTTCCAAAATAAAACAAAAAGGAAAAGTTGGTGCAAATGTAATTTTTTATCAATGAAACGTTGCCGCATGTACAGTTTTTTTGTCCGACTATATATAGAGAAATAACAACATAGGAATCGCCATTTTAAGATTTCTGCTTCGTACTTTCTATTCCCTTTTCTTACCTTCAACAATGAAAATACCATCAATCATGCTGCTCTTGAGTTATCGTTAAAAATGCAAAAATGAAATAAGCGCTTCTTAAACAACATGACTTGCCTTGAGTAAAACTACCGCCTACAAATTACAAATTGTTCTTTTCATAGATTCAGATAATTCGTAGGCAATTAATTTTCCAATGCAACTCATCATTTAAAATGCGCTGATTTTAATTCTGCAATTTTAACATTAATTCAGGAAAAATCTTATCTGAAGTGTTGGATACCTTAAGTACTTGTGCGGCCTGAAGGCCGCACTTATGTGAATTATTTTGAATTACAGACAGATAAAATTATAAAAATTTAAGCTATTCTAGACCAGATAAAATCCAAGGCTATGAATTATAACAATTCTAGCGATTAACCTATGATACGTATGTAGATACTGGAAAAAATTGTCTCAAGTGCGGTAATATTTTACAAAAAATCTCTATAAACAAGTCATCAAAATTAAAACTTATCGGTTTAAAATATTCTGGATAGGTACTTAAATTGTTAAATGACATAGTACGTGCTGTCGTGTTTTTCAAATTTAATATGTTGTAGCGGAAATAACGGGTCTAGAAAATGCATATACCGCCAAAAACATACATAATATCTTTTGAATTAGTCCCAATTGTTATATAAACTGCAACAATGTTGCCTAAACCTAAATCTGCTTTGTTATAATCCATTTTCAAATAACACATTTCAAAATATAGTTTTTATATGGCAATGGGCCAGGAACATTATGAAAGAGGATACCATTAAGAAGATTATAAACTACGGAGCATTCAAAAATTGTAATTCGATTGTTCGTTAGGCTGTATTGGTACCCAGAGCATGGCAAAGCTCATTAAATACATCCCTGAGCCAAAACAGTCTTAAAAATGTGGATCTTTGAGCTACGGAATTCGAGGTCAACCAGGTGTTCGTGAACTAGAAAATGTCATTACTTACACTTGGTGCAAGTACTGTAGAAAATGTCACTACCTACACTGGGCGTAAGTACCATCGACAGAACAAATGTGGCAAATCCATTCTCCACAGTATGCTTCCATATGTTTGTTTCCTCACCTTTAAAATCGATTTTCTCAATAATTAATCGATCCTCCTTCTTTTAATGTTATCTAACTAATTAATTCTAACTAAACTAAGACGAAAAATCCCTGTTATCGTACTACAAACCTTTCCAAATTCCAACCGCATTATCGACAAAATCACAATCAAAAAACAACTTTTCTTGATCTTTAAAACACAACAGTGCAATAAATTAGAGATGAGTGCGATCGTGATCAACAAGTGTAAATTTCAGTAGTAATTTATTAAAGTTTACCTATAAATTCTACATGTTGTAAAAAATCATATACATAAATCTGTGCAGTGTTTTTTCCTGTTTCCTCCCTTGAGTGATTATGCTCTTAGATAGTCTCGGTTATTAAACTTCACCTGCGAGAGTAATCAATATCTTATGAACATTTTGTTCCCTTGTTTTACAAATACATAAATTAATTAGCTGTTAAAAACTCAATAAGAGCCACTGCTTAACGTGGACTCAGAACCACGGAAGTACATAAAATATTTCATTTTTGAGAAAGCTAACTGGATTACATGTCGGTGGTTTATCTTTTTCTTTCGAAGGGCGATGGTCACAAATAAAGTTCCTACTTCACTCCACGGTTTATGCAGTTTATTTTTTATTAGTAATAAATTGAAGATAATTGAGAAATTATATATATTATTATCCTTTGAAATTAATATTTGGTTCAAATTTTTTTAAAAATTATAAGGTTAAATGAACAATAAAACGAAACAATATTTGTGAGCTTTCAGCAATGGTTACTGCTGTCATCAGACTATTATTATTAACCGATCTAGATAAAATCTCTAAAAATACTAATTATTCCTAACTTTAATAAGTCATAATCAAGTAACTAATATCCCAATTAGCCCAAATTATAAACGAAAGTTGTAGAAGTGTGAAAGGGGTCTGGGGGTGTGGAGCACCCCCAAGAACACTCAAACTGTGATAGATAAATTTGCAAACTTATGGTTATCAGTATTAAGCGATAATGGTGAAAGTTTTATCTCAAAAATATAAAGCATTGACCAAGAATCGGGAGGGGAAGGATTATGAATTCTTCCCAGTATAATACGTCATCGTTCTCAAGAAAACCAAAGCACTATAATAAACCCTAATCAGAATTTGTAAACATTGAATGTACCTTTCAGCAGTGAGGCACTGGAGGGTGTTCCACACCCCAGACCCCCGGTTTGTGCAGTTTATTTTTTATTGGTAATAAATTAAAGATATCAGCATAACCGATCTGGAAATACTAATTAATCCTAACTTTAACAAGTCACACTCAAGTAACTAATATCTCAATAATCCAAAGTTGTAGAGACCGGGGGTCTGAGGGGTGTGGAACACCCTCCAGCGCCTACTGCTAAAAGGTAAAACATTCAATGTTTACAGATTACAGTAGGGTTTGTTATAGATCTTTTGTTTTCTTGAGAACGATGACATATTATACTGGGGGGAATTAATAATCAAATAAATAAAAAAAAAAATTGGCAGCAGCTGGATGCGATCCCAGTACCCTTTGCATGTTTTTATTTTTTTTGGAATCTTACGCAATTCCATTAACAACTTACCAAATTTATGTTAATTTTTATGCAGTTCATCAGTAATATATAATTATTCAAATTCAATTTTCTCAAAATTGGCAAAGAAGCGTGCCCTTATACTTGCACCTGTTGAAGTCCAATAACTTGCACCTGCTGAAGTCCAATACAAGACCTACACGCACAATGAAAATGAATCAATTCAGTGAAAGAAAGTTGCCGGTCTCCCTTGTAAGTGAAGAAAACAGGCGTATTTGTTGCAATCTTGATATTCTAGCGTTTATCCTCAGATATACGAAATCGCAAATGGAATACGCGAAAGGTGCAAAATCAAAGCAAAAGGTAGACTAGAGCGAGGAGAAGATTCTGGAGAGACCACGTGAGCAGAATGGACGACGGGAGAATAGCAAAAATTGCTATAACGCAAAGACCCAATTCCAAGAAGCCCCCGGAAGACCCCCAAAGAGGTGGAAATACAGCTGGACGTCTGAATCTCAAGAAGGCAAATCAACAGGGCTACCCTAATAGTAGTACTCGTAGAAGGAAAAAAGAATACTCTCAGTCACACTCAAATTGTAATAGATACAAGTCAAAGTTAATATTCTCAAACTTTTTCCCATAGAAATGGCTTCACAAAACGAAAGAGAACAATTTTATAAGTCTTTTAAGGCGAGGATGAATTTAATGGGTTCTTAAGTCCACAATTTAAATTTGAAAATCACGAATTTCCCATAAGAAACACACGTATGTAAGTGCGTTATTGCGTAATATTACGTCATAAATAGAAATTTAGCTAATAAAAAGAATTAAATTTGTGATCGGACAACAAATTTTTGAAAAAGTCACTTTTTGTGTGAATTCGTTTCCGATGTGATTGCGCTGTTAAAACCTATTCTCCGCACCCCCGCGCCCCTCTGGGTTGCGAAGGGAGCTCGAACGGTTTTGACACGCGCTTAACTTATTAAAAACATCCCCCAAGCGGCCCCAACTCGAAAAGTTTGCAAGTTGACGCGACGGATCTCAGGGAGCGACTGACTCCTTCCTAACGCTGCTCTAGTTAGCCCCGCCTTAAGGTAGAACCGCTAGTATCAATGTGCACGGACTGTTACCAAAATGCATAAAATTATTGCGTAATATTACGCAATAATACACTTACATGTATTTCTTATGGGAAAATTGCAATTTTCAAAATTAAATTGTGGCCTTATTACAACTCCGACAAGATTGATCCTCACCTTAAAGAGCTTGTATTTTTGTGTTCTTTCGTTTGGTCAAGCCATTTTTATAGGGAAACGTGTACTTTTGAGTTCGGGATTCTTGACTCTACCCTATTAGCCAATTAGCCTGCGGGAGACTACGGTTCAAATCCTGGTCGCGTCGCATACGATGCTGTGATTAAAATTATTAATCGTCTACTCAGTGCCCAAGTGTATGGTACTTGAAGAAGAAGATGCAAGAAGATCCATTATGTACAAAACTGTCTCTCTGCATGTATTGAAAATTATCCCCTTAACACACAATATTTTTATTAATTTAAATCAATTTAAATAATAACTAACTTTATTTTTAATTATTTTATGTAATAGTATATTATACACCAAGGTAGTGAAGCATAGTGTTATAACCCTAGCGCCAGATTAAATCCCAAGGTGCGTAGCACCGGATTTAAAACGCGGGTTATAACACGCTTCACTACCGTGGTTTATCTCAATTTTTCCACTACTAGGATTGTTTACTCTTATAATAATAATTGTTAATGAATAAAGTAAATCGTTTTAATTATTTATTTCAAATTATAAAACAAATGATAGTTTTTGTTTTGATGTTGACACTTGCTTGAAAATGTTTAATTAATTTTGACATAAAGGTTACATTAAATATTTTGATATTTATAAGTTTTGCGAGTGTTTTAAAAATGAGTGAAAGTTGTACACCACCGAAATGAGAGATTGCTGAATCAGTGGCAGACAAGCTACGAGTGCTTTGCAGTGTTTTTAAAAATGAGTGAAAGTTGTACACCACCCGAAATGAGAGAGATTGCTGAATCAGTGGCAGACAAGCTACTGCCGGAAAAATCAAGACTCTTTATATGAAAGCTTATGTAACATTTAAAAATTGGTGCAGTGCGCGAAGTGTGGTTATAATATCTGAAAATGTACTGTTAGCATATTTCCAAAGTTATGCCAATGATAAAAAGCTTCCACTTTATGGGCACATTATTCTATGTTAAAATCAACTCTTTCTTTAAAGGACAACATAGACATTTCAAAGTTTTTCAAATTAGTTGCGTTCTTAAAACGCCAAAATGTGAATTACCGTGCTAAGAAGTCTTCCGTTTTCAGTCAGATGCGATGAGCTTTGCAATTTGCTTCTTTCTGATGTTATCATAAAAGATGATATGATTATTATAAACATTCGTAATAGTAAAAAAGGTTCATCTAGAAAATTTGTTGTTATGGAACCCCTTTGGATGAAAATTGTAAAACATATTTAAAAATTAGACCAACTTCCGACATGCAAAAATTATTTATTAGTATAGAGTCCGAGAGAATATGATAAAACCGCAACCCTATGCGGACACCTTGAACATCACTCGTGGTCCTTTCACTTTCGACATAATATTTACGTTAATGTTGTGTTGCAATAATTGACCCTGTATGAATGATAAAACACTATTATTATGTCACTATTTACATTCAACGTTCATCGTAACGTAGCTGACAGCTGATCGGTGTCGATAATATAGATAATTTAAATAAGCCCACCGCTGATTTAAATTATCACCAATTTGGCGCTGGGTGGAAATTCACTCTCACTCTATACGCAATGGAAAAGCTACAAAGCTATCTTCATAATCCAGTTATCCTACAATTGAAAATATACAGATTTTAATAATATTAATGTAACAAAAACACTTACCAAACAAAAAAATTCTATATCGAATAAAAACTAGTGAACGTGGAATGCAAGTAAATAGATGTTGATGAAAACTATTTTGTCGAAAAATGTACTATTTGTAACGATAATTGATTGTAATAATTATTAATAATCGATTTATAAAGTTTCTAGTTTCAGCTGTCATATCTCTGTGTTCTCTGTGTTCATAATTCTCATTTCGCCTAATTGCTAAACGTCACAAAATTCCAATTTAATCAACATTTTAAATATCAAATTAATCTTATTTATAGACCGATTTTAATTATTTAAACACTATTGATAGAATTTCTTGGTTATGCTAATTCGTTTTACACATAAATTTTCTTTCAAAATGGCCCGAAGTTTCCGGACTACGCATTTATGTTCATTATTAACTACTAGTAAATAATGAATATTATTCACCTCAGGTGATAGAAGGCGTGGTTCACAGTTCGATTACTTACGTTGAAATGATAGTGTTTATGGCTAGTAGTGGAAAAAAAAGTAAGAAGCAAAGTAAACAAAATACGACCCGTTATGTACCTAAATTATTAGATAAAATCAATCCAATATCAAACCTGACATAGCAGATGATTTAAAATTTGAAAATTTTTTAAATTTTGTAATTAATTTTCTAATTTCTCCAAATTCAAATTTTGGCGATGCTATCTAAGCATAATTATGTTAGTGCATCGGTACAATTGTGCAAGTGAACGCAAAACATGTAGCTCATTCCTTTGTGCGTTAAGCGGTCAAGTGCGGCTTTCAGGCCGCACGTCTGTAACGAACCGGTATATCGACTAATGCATGTCGTATAAACAATAAATAGAAAAATTCGTCACGAATTAACAGCAATTATACCAATAAAATGATGAGTAAAAAATAGTAGCAAGTAATTCGTTACAACAAGTTATATCCGTTAAAATTATCGTGTCAAGGTCTGTGTGTTATGGTAGGTGGTAGTCGTAGTATAGCGTAGTATATAAATAATGGCAACGAAATGATGTTTGTTTACATTTTAGAAGCACGTGTGTGGTAATGTAGTAACCGCTGGCCGATATACTATTTAATTGTACAAATTTCCGTTTAAACATCTGTAACTCTCACGTGATGTACGATAAGAGCTGAATATCGCGTATCCTAAACTTGTTTATTTACATTTTCCTATAATGACTCACAAAAATAAAGAACAAGGAAATGTAATACAGTAAAACACGTCGCACGCTAGGAAGTTGCCGTTTTATTACCCAGATATATTCGTATAAAACGTCGAGGGAATGGAAAGTAGAAAAATTTAGAATGTCGGAATGGCAATCTTCCACTAAACTTCGCTAAGAAAACTCATAATTCACTCGAGATTGTTAAGAATAAAGGATATATCTATCATCGTTTATTTTATGGTCCTTTTATAATCAGATGTTGCGGAACTGCCTTTATACTACTATACCACCGAGTTATTTTCTAAAAACACAAAAACAAAATAATATCGTTATTTATTATTATCGATGCAGGAGATATCCCATCACGAACAATAGATACCTATCGGATACAAACCGTAGTCATTAAGCCGTCTTTGCATCAAACTTCATGACATCCAAACAATGCTTTAATTTTGTAAAAAGGTTACGCTTCGCCTAAATAAAACAATTAAAACCGATTCGAGATTTAAAATTCAACAATCGTATCATCCAAGTTGAATTTCAATGCGACCAAACCTCCTTCGTAATCGTCAGCTCAAATAATTATATCCATAAAACTACCATAGGAAACTTAGTTACAAATTCTAATCTAACTTTGCTAATGATAGAGGCCGGCATTTCGACAAAACGGTTATACATTAATTTCTAACGAAAAACTTCCAGATAAGATGGATATAATTTGTTCGATACACGCATAAACGATAAATTGAGATAATATATTAATAGATCCTTTATATCTTTTATATAACATATAAATGAATCAGGGGCGGAGTAGCTAACTTTTTTAAAGCCTTTAGGTAGGAAAATCATTGGAACCACTTACTTTTACAAAATATAAATTTTAATATACAAAATTAAAAAATTTGAAGCAGGACACATGGTGGATACGCCCCTACATTAAGTAGATACATATTTTTAAAAATTTGGTAACTCTAAGATAAACTATCGCACTTAATTAGGTTCTATTAATGGCTTAATTATTATTGTTACATAAGAAACCAACAACAAAAATTTGTTACGGTGCGTAAGAACGCTGTAACTTTAATAATTTAAAATTCATTTCACCTCTATGAACAGCGTACTCGTGAAAAAGTTTTAATAAGCCATTAAACTTTAATCGATTTCAACGTACTAATTTTTAATGGGAAGGTCAAAATAAATTATACATCCCAACAATTCCAAGTCGCTTGTCTAAGGTAATTACATTAATTCTTTATTTTCGGAAAATTCCCCCACGGGGAAACGCGTACATCATAAATTATGTTACTATGTTTCAATATTTTGATATTTATTGCAAACAAAATTTGTTATTATACAATTTTTAAAATAACAAAAATAAGATGATGTGGACGTAGCATCATGTGAAAACTATTTTCAAAACAGTTATATGTAAATGAGAACTTCCAAATACAGAAGCCAGACACGTGATGAAATATATAATTATATGGGAATATCTAATAAATAAGTAATATTTATGAACAAATATAATTATTATCAAACCCATGGATACTTCTGGAAAGTCAGCATTTCGTTTTCGAAAAATTTTTGTTAACCTCCTTTTTACACCTTTTTCATGTCCTTTGCAGCCTTCTCCGCCCACTTTTGGGCATTAGCCTCTTTCTCCGAGAGAAAGGTTTAAGCATTAAGACCCCACGTTTGCCAAGCCCAGGTTGGGAAATGTGCCTCTAACTCATTTCATTGTTGATGCTGGCAGTCATCGACTCAGAGGGACCGCCAGCTTTACGTGCCCTTCGAAGCACGGTAGACGGTCATAGATAGCAAGAGAGCCAGAAAGAAAATTTTTCCTTTCTAGACTCCTCCCGGGATCGAACCGGGTGCCTTTTCATCAGTAGTTGATCGCTCTAACTACTAGGCCAAGACCGTCTCTTTTTTTTCATGTAAAAACCGTAAATTGGTAGAATTTCCCCCCAAAAGGTCCCTAGCGTCTTCCGGAAGAGATTCCTTTCGTCTCGCTTACTCTTTTGCCGGAAGAAATAGTACGACTAAATGGGTCGAGGATTTCCGTTTTGCCATTTTCAGTTTTGTCTCCGTTTTACAGGTCAAAACGGCTGATCCGAAGATCTGAGTCGTACTATTTAACCGGTAACTGCGCGAATGGAGTTCCTTCCAAAAGGCATTTTCGGAGGCGCGCGTTCCTACGTCGCAGGTGAAAATTCGCATTTTATATTTTGTTTAATTTTAATACATTTGTCGCTCCGAGCAACAAACGTAAACAAAACCGTGATCGAATCCGTAAAAATTCTACCGAAAGCGAACCTTCGGAAGCGAGAATAGACGCGACAGTATATGAATATGGAGAGAATGAGTCTCTCCCAGGAGGTACCAAATGAAACATCTTCAAAAGCAAGGTATCCTTAGCATGGAAGTAATAGTAAAAGTAAAGCAAGCAAGCAACAAACGTAAACAAAAACGCGATCGAATCCGCAAAAATTCCACCGAAAGCGAACCTTCGGAAGCGAGAATAGACGCGACAGTATATGAATATGGAGAGAATGAGTCTCTTCCAGGAGGTACCAAATGAAACATCTCCAAAAGCAAGGTATCCTTAGCATGGAAGTCCCAAAGTGCCTGTAAATCGAAGGCGTGTAAAAACGAAATTGAAGTTTCGGCGCGGAGGCGAAAACGATAGAAATCGACCACTGAGGTTTACTAGCGGGAAAAAACACCATAAATGGCGTAATATATGCGATTGATTTCTCGCCAATGTGAATTTTAGTGAAAAACGATGGCTAAAGATAATAAGCCCCCTAGGATGGGGCCTTATTCCTAAATCCCCTAGGAAGACGGTTGCGGCTTGGCGCTTAAGTGCGTCAATACTAATGCCCGTACTAATAGTCACGGCTTGAGGTTTGAAACTAGATTTACCTATAGCGTTTTGCTGGTAAAGCAAATGGCATGGTTCGAATTCAGAGGAGATGAAAATGATATTTTGACCGTCTTCCCTCGGCAAGCAATGGCAAACTATCGAGGTTTGGGTGCCAAGAGAACCTTTCTAAAAATTGAAGCGGTCACTATGCCCTTTCGTAGGGTGAAGGACTCTGAGAGAGAGAAAGGTAATAAACCTGAACTCAAAAGTACACTTATTCCTATCAAAAATCGCTTCACCAAACAAAAGAGCATAAAAATACGAATCATTTAAGGTGAGGATGAATTAGGCGTACTTGTAATAAGGTCACAATTTAATTTTGAAAATTACAATTTTCCCATAAAAAAATGTAGGTCAGTGTATTACTACGTAATATTACGTCATACTTTTGAAAAAGTAAGTAACTTCATATACTTGGGCGTACAGATGAATAATAACAACTAGAGAAATATGGAAGTAAAAGAAAAGATTCAGATGAGATGGAAAGCTTTCCATGCTAACAAGAAAATCCTGAAATCTAAAACCATGTCAATAAGAACGAAAATGCGAATATACAAGACATGTATTAGAACAGTAGCAACGTATGCAGCAGAGGTTATGAACTTGACTAAGAGAGAAGGAACAACTGAGTGTTTGAGAGAAGAATAATGAGGTTGATGATGGGACCTAAGAAAGTCAGTGAACATGAATTTAGACCGAGAAAAAACGATGAACTAATGAAGGTGATGGGAAATGAAGATATAGTGAAGTATATTAAATCACAGAGAATTAGATGGCTTGGCCATGTGACGAAAAGAGCGAAAGAAGACGTGCTGAGAAGGATAACAGAGTGGTTACCCAGCGAATCGAGAAGCAGAGGAAGAACGAGAGCAAGATGGATGGATGAAGTGCTCAGTGATCTCGAAAGAATGGGAGTTACGGACTGGAAGAATAAATGTAGGAATAGAGAGCTATGAAGAACAATAGTGAGAGAGGCGAAAACATCATAGCAGAAAAGAGTAACAGAAAGAAAGAAAAAAGAGGACTAATCTAGCTCATAAAAAAATCTATAAAACTTCAAAAGAAGTAAACATATTCCACAAGAAATGTAAAGCTTTATTGATTGATTACATCATAATTGACCACATTGAACACCCCCCCTCTAGGAAGATATTTTTAGTTAGTAACGCGTTTGTCAAAACGGCCCGTAGCGGGAGGACCAAGGTCGATCTTGACTAACGCAACCACGGCAAATCTCGGATTCGCCCTAAAAATATACGCTATATTACATTTATGCTCGAGCGGAGTTTACAATTTTTTTTTCTTTTAACATATTAAAAATACAAAAAAAACTTATTTACAATAATTAGTTTTAGCGCTGGACACTCATATTAATTGTCGATGGGCGAAGTTACAGTTCAAAAGAGCCAATGAGAAAATTGCATTGTAAATAAATTTCTAAAGCTGCTTTTTCCAAAATTTGTGAACCGACCGCAAATTTTATTTTTTTATCCGCTAAATAGACCCTCATCTGTCATAATTCACTTTAAAAGTGGCTAAAATCGGAGTTCAGGTTGGAGTTTTAGAAATAACTAGAACTGCATTATGTCAAAATAGAGCGCTAGCGTCCCTCTTAGCAGGACCGGAATTCAGGGTGAAACTAGCAAGGGCTTACGCTAGTACGATCGAAGCGTCTTTCAACACGAAAGACCAATTTCATCCAAAGATCCGACGATACCATCGACATTTAGACCAATTCAAGTAGTTGGAGCATTGGGAGATTTTTAAGTATCTTCAGATGTTTTATTGAAACAGCACTTCCAAAAAATTGGAGGTAACTTCAGTTGAAGTCACGCAAAAAGCTATGGTCGTACCAGGCAACACCAGACGCAACATGACATACGCTGCACCTGTCTGGTGTTATACTCCCAAAAGCCACTTAGCTAAAATTCATTCAGAAGAAGATCCAACAAAAGTCTTACAGGAGAACTCCGATCTGCAATTCATCAAAGAATCCATTCCAAGTACGCGGCGAGTAAACTCAATACAATGTTACGCTCAGAGAATTGGGCAAGTACTAACTCAAAACGAATCCTGCAGTCACCACAACCTCGGGAAAATCAAATCTTTCATGTTTTAGATACAAACACGGCGTCATCAGATAACAAAAACCAAGTCGGCGAACGTCGTCAAATTCCCAAACAATTGGTTGGCCGCCGTTGCACTGAATGGAATAGCAGAAAGCCAGTAGCTTCTCGCAATTACACGACATTAATTTTTGTCCCTACTAGCCCCTCAGCTCTTTTTCCCAAACATAAATCTCAAGCTGCGATTCCCTAGTACGACGAACGAGCAATTCGCTGTAAGGGTAAAAATAAATTATAATCCAGTTGCGTTGGAAGCTGCTTATTAACATTTACCGCGGATACATGTGGTCGTTAGTTCGAACTAAGTCAGCTCGACCTGGCTAGTCCTTACATGTGTACACTTAGATAAAGCGACCTAATCAGCTGGATCGACCTTAGTTAGATCGAGCTATATCATTGCTTTCAGTTTGAACTAAAAACATGTATACACCTGTGCAATAAAATTTAAAGCAAACTAGCTTAGATCGAACTAAGGTTAGTTCGAACTAACGACCCCATGTATCCGAGGTAAATATCTTTAATGCAAACAGATCTCTCAAATGTGGATGTTAATGCTGTGGGATCCAAAAGAAAAGTGAAATCTCGGAGCAGCAGTATTAAGTCATATTTATGTTTTCATAGAAAATTTGGTTAGAGTGCCACTTTTTGTACGTGGAAATTTTCCAAAAAAAATTTCGAATTAGAGAACATTAAAATGAGTTTATTAAGATGAGGATGAACTCGATATTTCCAATAAAATCGCTAAAAATCAATTTTAAAGTTCATGAAAACAGGTGAAAAATTGCATCGTGTATCCCGATATACACGAATCAACCAGTAGGGGGGGAGCAATGCGTGGAGCGATTGCATGCAGACCGCGGAAAATATCCCAGTTACAATAAGATCCCGGCGCTCGACTTCCAAAACGTCCAATTGGATCGCGCCCTGGTATTTTTCAATTGTAGATTATATTATAAATATAAATTACATTTATTTTTGCAATGATACTTCTTAAATCGTCGCGGTTCAATGTTTTATTCAAATAACAGTACAAATATGCGACAGTTGGATAAAAAAGTGATAAAATACATGATTTTAGGTAAAATCCCAAAACAAACTCAAAAAGGGGCGGGGCTTGTGGCTTCGAATTTATCCTGTCATAGAAACGTATTGCAAGTTTTGTTTTTTGACGCCTCCTAAACGTCAAAATTTTTTATTCGTCCTCACCCTATGATCCTTGCAATTTTGTGCTTTTTCATAATTTGCTTTCATTTCAATAGGATATCAAATTCTTCCCGAAAATTTGACCAACTTTAAAAGCGATTATATCAGGAATTAATCGATATTTAAGTTCATAATTTAGAATAATTTACATAATTTAGCGCGTTATTCAGTTAAGTATAAATTTCCCCCCCTCACCTTAAAAACTTTGCCTCTTAAACCTCTTCCTGATCAATTGTTACGAAATTACTCAGCTGACCCTATTACCTCACTATTTGGAAGTTCTCACTTTCCCAGAGAAGCTATCGACCGAAGCAAGTGAGAAAAAAAGAATTATTAATCGTAGCCGGTAATTTGGTCACCAGGTGACTTCATCTTCAGGTCATTTGGTCTCTGGTAATTTAACCCCCGATAATTTCACCTATTGCAAAAATTTGGAGGTTAAGTCTTACAGTGAGCCTATAATTTTGACAGATCCCTTTTTATAATTAAGACCGTTTAAAGAGAGATTCCAGCAGATGACCAGCAGTGTAGCGCAAAGCATACACCGGACGACTTTAAAGCGGTAGACCATGGTTCGATTCTAGTCGAGTCGGTTACACTGCTGTGATCAAGGTCCGATATCAATCTTTGGACCGTGGGGAAGGCAACGGAAACCACCCATTAATTATATTCCTAGTAAAGTCAGCTTGGCTTCGGCTAAGCTGATCGCCTACACAATGAAGTGTATGGCACTTGAAGAAGAAAGAGATTCACTGGTAGAGCTTAGGTTAACTGTTATAGGAAATTACCGGGGACTAATTTAGCAGGGGATTAAATTATCGGGGACCATTACTGGGGATCAAATTACCTAGTGCCATTATTATTAATATATTAAAAATAGGTATCGTACACTGCGCGGGATCTCCAAATGCATTCTTTACAATAATTAATTCTCCCAAAATAGAGGAGAAAATTGTAGAAAAATTCTGAGTTGTAGGCAAGTATTTCGCCGATGAAGTCGAATGTCAAACTACCTCGTTATTCGGAGGGCGGCCGTCAGGCCGCCTAACTTGCTGCTATATACCATTTTACAAAAGTTTTCAGGTGCACATTTTGACTTTTTAGCCATGTTTAGAGGTTTTAAATTAATGTTTCTATGCCTGAACAATTAAAAATAAACAGTATATGATGTCGCGGACGTTTTTTTTGGAAATTTAATTCTATAAAAAAAATTGTATGCAATTGTTGGTTTGGAAGTGATTGAAAGACCTACCGAATACTTACATTCTAGGTAAGTTTAAAAATTAGCTTTTAATAACAATTAAAAATTTTTCAATCTGGATTTGAACCCTGTCGCCTACTCTAGGGTGGGCGGTGGCAATGAATCTGTGTTAGATTGTAGGTACATACATGAATCTTGTCATACTTTTTCTGAAAATTTTAGAATTTATACTCAGCTAAATTAAAACATCCTGGTTGGTCATATAAAAAAAGTGTTCCCATTTCAAAAATATGTGTTTTCATAGCAGACGTAATAAAAAATGACCCCATAAAATTGTTACGAACTAATTAATACCTAGAAGAAAATTCAGCATGAATCATGATTATAATTCGCCATTAACCTTGTATGCGTCCATGAACGAATTAAAAACCAAATTTTCCACCTATTTAAGTCAACCTTAATTTATTATCCTAGCAAAATAAAATTGACTTTCACTTTTTTTAATTTATCCCACAGTATCTGCTACTCATATTATTCATAAAACGCGGATATAAAAATTCAATTATTTTGAAATTCATCCTGTGCATGGTGGTTGCACGAGACACGAATATGAGATGTGCAATGTATAGGAAATCCGCTTCATAAAACGCGTATAACCAATGCATGAAGTAAAAACGACCACATAAATTTGAACTCCAGACGGATGATTCAAAATAGGTGTGTTGCTGGAAGACAGGTTTTTCGATAGGGTCAATAACAGCAACAATTTCATGCAACTTTATCTCGCAAACATGTTGTTTGTTCAACAAGGGTTTACATTTTCTGGTTATAAATTTATACGCAAATAAGATAATAACAAAAGCAAATAAAAACAATTTAGAATTATAATTTTAACCATTTCATCCACATTATGATAATAATCCATTCCCATTGTTCGCTTTTGTCAATTTTACTAATGTAAACCATTATTTAGGGGTGGATTTAAATTTCGTACATCACAAAAAATAATACACTAATGAACGCATGTATAAAGTTACAAAATAATATAAACAATGAAGCACAATATTATGTTAAATTAATGTACATAATATCTAAATTTTGTACAAACATTATATTTTTTTACAAATTTACCTTCCTATCCTTGAATAGGCAGCAGACATTATGTAAAAAAAACATTTCTTTAAAAAATTGAGGAAAAACTCCCGAACCTTCAGCACACCAACTCTCACATCTATAATATGCTACCCTTACGCTTCCGACATACAGATAAATAAAATTCAATTAAAAATGGAACGAAACGTTGCTCATGTTTTTTATATTATTTGAATAAGAATAAGACCGTCTCTATTTTTCAAAAATAATTCAAAAATATAACTTTTGAAAATATCAGATGCTTTTCTAAATAACTTCAAAAATATTACACCGATTTTGGACATTTAAGAACCCTTAATCGATTACTACGAAATTTAGAGGTAATATTTTTGAAGTTATTTAGATAAACAGTAATTTTTTTAAATTTCTAGGTATGATAACAACTTCAAACAAAGATGGGAGGGGCCCAAGGAGCCTACCCTTAAGTTATGTATTCTATAAAGTAAATTTGTATCAGGTTTTATGGTTATGCCCTCGATACATAATATAGCTAGAACAAGAGTTTGCAAACATTAGATTATTATCCTTTCAGATTCGATGTAACACGGTCTAATCTTGTCGTTAATCTAGAAAATTCTATATATAGAAATTAAAAATTTTCCTACCATGGTTCGTTGATCTTGATGTAAAAAAGATAATAATCATTGCACTTACAAAATGTAAACACATACTTACACTTAAAAGCGTGCGCTTTTCCACAAAAAAAATAGTTCTCCGATTAATAAATCGACACGCCCCATTGTTTACTTATAATTTTGAAATGGATCAATTTTCTAATTTGTGCACGAAATTATTGAAGTAAATATAACACAAATTCATTGTTTATAATTCGAAAACAAAGTCTGGTTATATTACCACTAGTTTGCCAAAGTTGTGCGGCCTGAAGGCCGCATTTCGAAGCTCAATTTTAAATACACTATTTCTCTATATGTGCGTTATATGTGTACCTCAATGTGGGCTATTATATTACATAATTGACTCATATTATAAATAATTTTGCATTCATTCTGTATGTGTATTTCAGACACATACACTATTTTATACATAGAAAGATGGATAAATGTATGTCCCCGGTAATTTCGGTAATCAGATCTCCTGGTAAATTGATCTCTTTTTAAACGGTCTTAATTTTAAAAAAAGATATCTGTCACAATATTGATACCACGATTTTAACTTTTTTCCTATTTGATTTTAGATTTTAGGGTGATTCAAAATTTTTCCGTGGTTGCGTTTGTCAAAACCGACTCTCCAGACCGTTTTGACAAACGCTGTACTCACTAAAAATATCTCCCTAGACCAATCCGGCTAAACCAATATTTGGCAAAGTGTTCTACTAGGAAAAAGGTAGATCTCCCTCGATGTGGGAGTTTCCTGTTTGCCTTTTTAAAGGTCAAACTTTAACCTAAGCTCGACCACTGAATGTCTATTTTAAGTACGATCTCACTTTTTTGGTTCAATTTTATTAAATAAATAACTCTAACCTAAGTTCGGCCAGTGGATCTCTATTTTATCTAACATTTTTTTACTTTCTTTGCATTCGCGTAGAATCAGGATTGAACTTTTGCCACTATTGGCTGATTCCTAATCAATCAAAATAATCTTCCCAAGATGAATCGCCGGGACGAATCGTCCGGATAGCGTGTACTAGGTGTGACTATAAAACGGGCAGCGGATTTCTGAACATAGTTTAGAAACATTACAGTTTGAAAACAACAACTAATTTTACTGCTTCCAATACATTTCAATGAGAAAATTTCATTGCGAGAAAAAAATCACGAAGATATTGTATTTAACATTTTATGAAACTTTGAATTTTATGAAACAATCTTAAAAAACTTGGCAGTGACATTTGAATCACTTTGCGACGTTTGTGCCAGTCCCAAGCTAATTTTCCCAGCTCTTTTCATCCCAGTGCGTCATATTATGTAATAAAAACGGCAACGACATTCTAATATTTAAAAAAACGACACTTTTTGAACACAAAAATTAAAATCATGAAAATAACTACATTTTTACTGCTGCGGAAAATTTTATTGGGGCAGAAAGTAAGATTTTGCATCAACATTTAGCCATGTTTTCTCGGTTCTGTATGGAATACAATACAGGTGGGTAATCGGGTGCGGAGTTGGATTAATTCACATTTCCTTGTGCGTGTGTGAAAAGAGAGGCAAGAACTTGGGGATGAACGAAGGGGCGATGCGTAGTTTGACAGAAGCGAGTGAGAGCGCCTCGATAATGCCGATAATGCATGGCGAAAGGAAAGCGCCCCACGTTGAGCGCCAACTTGTTAAATCGCAAGACCTCGCAATCGCAAAACGCGCATGTGTAAAATTGACAAATAAACAATTTGCCGTCAAATTATTACGTAGTACGGTAATCTTAAATTGAACGAAAAGTAATTGGCCCCACGTTGGTCGATTTCGTGTATAACCGGACAAGTTGACAATTGCAAAAGAGTCGAATGTGGTGTGAATATTTGGTTTCAATTTGTAAATTAGTGAAAATTAATAAACGATTTGCCGACAAACGTAATAACTCAATTTAAAATTTGAAACAATAAAGAACCGGCTCCATGTCATCGCGTAGTTTCTTCTAAAACTAATGAGATTAATTTATTTCCCTTGAAACATTTTTCAATCATTTTCCAAACGAATTTCACCAAAACTGAATACCTAACAATTGGAAAACCAGGGCAAGATCTGATACTGGAATTGGAGGTGATTCGGAGTTGCAAATGCTTCAAGTACTTGGGGTAACTCTCTCCAGCAGTGGAAGCAGATATAAATAACAAAGTAATCCAGGAAAACGAACCATACGCCATCCAAATTCGGTCTTTTGGAATAAACACTTTTAGAGAAAAACCAAAACCATGATTTCTTCACAGTAGAGAGCATATGCACGTATGGAGCAGGAGTGTGGGAATTAACCAAAAAAATAGGTCGTTTAAAAGACCAAGAAATAGACTTCTGAAAAAGAAGCACATAAGAAACGTGGAAATACGACAAAGAATGGATGTTAATGGAACAATAATAAACACCATAGATAAGAAAGATAAGAAAAATTAGTTGATGACTGCCAGCATCAACTATGAAAAGGGTTACAGGCACATTCCCCAACCCGGATTTAGCAACCGTGGGGTCTTAATGCTTAAACCTTTCTCTTAGAGAAAGAGGCTATGGCCAACAGTGGGATAAAAAAGGCTGAAAAGAAGAAGAAGATAAGAAACGACTGATGTGGTAAGGTCACTTTCAAAGAATGGAAAAAATATGGGAATGGGTACCCCCAAAAAAAGAAGAAGAAGACCAAAATTAACTTGGCAAACGGATGTCCAAAGCGCAATGAACTTCCGAGGACTCGCAGAGGGCGACTGGGAGAACCGCAAGGCTTGGCGTGAAGGGTGCACAATACGATCGATTAGATTGTAAAAATTCGCTAAATATATGGTATATACATATTCCAGTCATATTTCGCTCACAAAAAAATTTAATCCAAAAGATTCTAAAAAACTCCCCAAAACGATGAACTTTTGGTATCGGACAGATGGAGCCGAAGGGAAAAAAGTTAAATTTTTGCAATCACTACGTTTTGCCAAAGTGATCAATCGTCTTTGGATGCGATTAATTGTTATCTTTTGACGTGTTCGAGGAAGGGCTACCAAAAATTTTGAAAATTAAATTCCGTCAAAATAATTCGAAAAGCTTGTTTTTTGACTTACAGCTAAAACGCTGGTGTTTCAAAATAAAACTTTCTCGGTATGGTCCCCACTTATTCAATTTTGCGTTTTTTTGAGAAAAAATCCGTATCTCTTCGAGAACTACCTGATGGCTTTGAAAAATTTACAAATATTGTCGCCGTTTGGACGGGAGGCTGACAATTCTGTCCAAATTTTGAAAATTATTTCGACGACCGTAGAGTCGATATTTATCAATAAATTTTCAAACGGCAACGGAAACATGTCGCGGTCAGCTAACTTAAAACTGTTGATGCTATTTTTCGCAAGTCCGCTGCGAAAGGCACAAAATGCATTAATTTGAAAATTTAATAAAAATTTTCAAAATTTTATGGTAAATTTTGATTATTTTTTTTGATTTCTGAATTTTGATTTTTTTGAAAGTTTCATTTATTCGGCTAAAAAATGTTTTTTCTTAGTTTGCCTCAATTGTTTCTAGAGTGGTTGACATTGAATCCATGATTGAGCCGTCCAGGTGGGGGGGGGGGATCGGCATCATTGATGGATATATTACAAATTCGGCAATAATTAAATCAGACAGATAAAAAATTAAGTTAATTATTGGGCTAAATTCCAATTTAGTCTTCAGATCGCAATCTGATTGATACTTTTGCAGAAGAATGTTCGAAAGATGATTTTGGGCAACTGCCCCACCCCCTTAGTGGCGCCCATGATTGCACCAACTATGTTTTCCACACTATTTTACAACTTGGCAATATTTTTCGCTGCATTTTATCTCGACTTTCTTGTTTGATATTTCTAGATCGATATTCGATTCTAATTTTGACGCTGTTAAATTTTGCGCTATGCCCGTAAAAAATCCATTTATTTGAACATAATTTGAAAAAAATTGACAAAATATTTTTTTCTGAGCAGAAAAAACAAAATTAAACCAAATAATTCGCCTCAAAAATAAAGAAAAAATCAGCAAAACATGTTCTTGGTACAAAAAAATAGAATAAAGATACAAGTTGAAGGGGATCCACACTGCCAAACTTCATTGCCAACTAATTAACCTTCCCTAGGTTAATCTGTTGGCAAACAGTTTTACGAGGTTCCTTATTAGAAGATAAGAGCTTCAATTTAATCTTCTGATGAAGAAGATCGTAAACATATTTGGCGTTGGGTTGATGACGAAGTTTGCCTGTCTAGATACAGCTTTAATGCCATAATGTTCATACTAAAAGGAAAAATCAAGGGGTCAACCGCTAGAGGAAATCGTGTACAATTAACTTCACACTTCACGTACTTCATCATAATTCTCCATACTTCTTACAGAAGAGACTTACAGAAATATCAAAATTTGAGCACTGGAGGGTGTTCCACACCCCCCAGACCCCCCGAATTGAGTAGATTATTTTTATCAGAAGTAAACTGAGCTCTCCTGTTGCAGAGATCTACCTCCCAGGGAGTACGGAATTTATAATTAGGTAGTTTATAATTAATTGTCAGATTACGAATTAAACAAATTTACTTGGCCATAGCTAATTTTAATAAACTTGAGATATGCTTAAATATTTAATTCACTTTTAATAAAAATAAATTATTTAAACTGGGGGTCTGGGGTGTGGAACACCCTCCAGTGCCCCTTCAACGGGAGATCTTCAGTTTACTTTTGATAAAAATAAACTACACGGTCTGGGGATTCTGCATGTTCTGCAATGATCTTCATTCCAAAATGTGTGCTTTTGGTGTGGAACACCTTCCAGTACCTCTGCAACGGAAAATCTTAGTTTACTTCTGAAAAAAATAAACTACTCAACGGGGTCTGGGGTGTGGAACACCCTTCAGTGCTTCTGCAACGGAGATCTTCAGTTTACTTCTGATAAAAAGTAAACTACTCGGTCTGGGGTTCTGCATGTTCTGCAATGTTCTTCATTCCAAAATTTGTGCACTGGAAGGTGTTCTACACCCCCCTCCCCAGTACTTCATTAGATGTGTACAAAAAACTTCACCAGCGGTTAACCCCTCGGGAAAAATAAATATATGTCGTCCGAGAAAGCGATGGGTTCCGTAACAGGCAAAGAAGGCTAACACTTGAAGCGAAGAAGATGTTCGTACTAATTAATTTAAAAAAGATTTTATATAATCAAACATTTGAGAAGCTGCGTGTGACCTCTCACCCTCAAAGAAAAACTGGCCTACCCGGCATTTGGTCATTTACCCGCCTGGCTAAAACCAATTTAGAATTAGAATTTTTGTTATTTATAATTACCGAAGGTGGTAATCCGTCAAAAGAATTCCGACAAAATAACCTGGAAATAATTCCAATTTGAATTACTTGTTAGAGCCTGCTATGTGTCGGGTCAACGTCCACACTTTTCCGAGTATATTTGTAAGCAGTAAAGCGTTTGTCAAAACGGCCCGGAGCATAGGGGACCGAAACGGAGGGTGCGAAAGGCCGTTTTGACAAACGCAACCACGGAAAATCTAGGATTTACCCTAAAAATGAATTTTTTCCACAATTTGTAAACCGATTACAAGTTTTATTTTTTTAACTGTTAATTAGACCCTCATCTTTTATAATTCATTTTAAAAATCTAGATTCGGGTATCTTAACTGTATTTTAATTTGAATTATTGCCAGGCTATTATGTCGAAGCTGTTTTAACGGGGCTGCTTTGACCAAGGCTGTTTAGTCGGGGTACCGCCAAAAGATACATTCGCCTGCGGCGAATGTAAACTTATTAAAAATATCCCTGAAGTTGTACAGATACGTGGATTTTTTCAGTAATAAAATAAATTAATCGATTTTTCAAGGTTACCTTCGCCGTAATGAAGTCGATACTAAAAAGACAACATTAAAATGAAAACACATCTGTTTGTAGGGGCGAAAGCAGCAAGAAACACAGTTTTCCGTTATATTTATAATTAATGGTTTACTTTCCTCTCTTGTAAAATAAATACTATTATGCACAGCAGCTAATTATTACTTATTAACGATTTCCATTTCCGCCAATGCTCGATTCTCTAATTTAAGAAAATATTAATAATGAAACAATTATAATTGTTGCAATAATTAAACTTTATAGAAATTAAAATAACTTAAGCTTCATTAGCTTATTGTCTAACTAATAACCAATCAATACTATAAACGATAAAAAATATTTAGTGCTCTTACAATAATTTGCAGCCATTTACCATCAGAGAAATATAAGAATATTGGAGAATCGATCAATACCTAATCGTATAAAATATTAAAACGATGAGTTTGGGTCATTATAAATATTGAATATGGGCAATCTTATTTATTTCTACGATCTCTTCACGATTTTATTTTAACTCGTCCGGAAATTATCCTCACGAAACGACGGTTTAGATTTCAGTTGGCTATCATTAGTGAGGTTTTCTATAACAGTCAAGTTATAAAGGATATTGATCACCTAAAGACTAAACGAACGCCTTGCTTTATTTTCCATCACAAGATATCATCAATTTTGCAATTAACCACAACAATGGTACAAGTAGGTATCTCGCCATCGTGGAACCTTTTCGAAATAAATTCAAAAATATATGTTGTTTTGTACAATAAGAACAACATTCAAAGCCTCGAATATGTGAAAGGACAAAAGTGCAGTAAGAAAAAAGGACAATAAGACGAAGTGATAGCGAAGTTGTATTTGACCAACTTTTTATTACGAACCAAGAAAATATGGCTGTTCTTGAACTATAATTTACAAAGTAAGTTTCCTGTCGTGGAAACTTGAAAAACTTTCAAATTTAAATTTATTCCGTGCTTTTGAATTCTTTTTTATAGAATTTCGAATCAAAAACCGAGAGAAGAATTACCAAGTGAAAAACTGCCAAAACGATGATTTTGGTGAAATAAATATTATATAAATATCGTAGGTAAACAAGTAAAAGTGAAGTCATCAGAACGGAAATAGTAACCTAGAATGAAAATTTCCAATCTTAAGTTATCTCGCTTGCGTTAATTTAAAAAGTTCTAAGACATCGAAGATTGCTACAAAATTTGCCAATGATCTAAGTTTTAATTATAAAAGTTTAACGTTTCCAAATAGCACGACGAAGCGACAAAAAAGTGGGTTAAGTATAAAAAATTTTCAACAATCATAAGAAAATTTTCCATTAGCTTTCATCGTGGGGATTTTAATTACATGCTCTGGTATAGCATTATATTATTTGGAAAATTTTATATACCAAAGGGGAAAGTTAGCTATTAATTGTTATTGTATGAAACGAAAAAATTATGATGTTGTAATATTGCCAGGACAAAACCAAAAGTAACATTTTCGATTTTTTTATTATATTTAAACTAAGGTAATACAAACCCAAAATAAGGAAAACGTGTAGGTTATCTTGAAAATGTTAGAATTACCTGCAACAAAAAACAAAAATTAGATATAGAAATGAAAGATCATACAATGTAAATCAAAATAATTTATATTCGCCTTCTTTCAATTGTAGCTACTACGGAGCTGTATTGTTTGGGGGTAGATTTCATTTCCTTAAAAAAGGTTAAATTGGAACATTCTCGACACTTTGGTCGGCACCTTTGATGAGGTGAGGATAATTCAGAAAAATCCATTACCAAAATCGATTAGAACAAAACAAAGAATGTCTACCTATAAATTGAGAAGGTATTTTCCGTAACAAAAGTTCAAACGACATCACTGTATAAAATTGTATGTGCTAGAAAATTGGATAAGTAAAAAAGTGTTAGATAAACCTATCGAGTATATACCAAAACCTTTACTACAAAATTGAACTTTGAAATTGGAAATTCCTTACTTTTCCATCCTTACGACTATTGGAAAGCCAAACAAACCCATACATACAAAATTCTTACCGAACTGGCAGATTCAATCTGTCGGTTTTGTTTTAGCAATTTTGTTTGATTTTCAATTTTTGTTCAAAGTGCAACATAAACATAAAAAACGTGCCATAGGTAAAATTATAACAACAAAATGTTGATCCAATTTTAAAGAGTATCATCTCCGAGTTTCCGGCAAGTTCATATGTATGTTTCGAGTAGTTCTACTTGAAAATATAGATTGGTGGCATGATACTCGTAAAATTTTAGGCTGTCCAAAATTTCCAACGACCAATATAATGGAAGCGCTAAATGCCTAATGGCCTAGTTACGCATTTTTATACAAATTTATTGACGTTTTATTTAAATTACATAAAATGATCCCATTTCTACTATAGTCAATTTATTATGCCACCCTAATTTCACAAATCGATAAAATACAGCATGACCCACAAGACCCCGGACAACATGTTTTTCTTTTCGCGAAAATAACTAAATTTTTTTTGAAAAATAATCTAGTAATCCGATTCCAAGAACTATGGAGATCAGAAAAATAATAGAACAAAAAAATTAAACAATCAGTTTGTGAGTTAAAAAATGTCAAAAAGTCGCGCCGCAATTTTATCGTTATTGAAAGCTGGAAATCGTCAATGTGAAATAGTTCGGAAACCGTTTCCGACGCCATCAAACGATTCAAAGAACTTGGTAATATGAAAGACCGACCCGGAAGAGGAAAAAAAGTTCTGCCAACACTCGCCGGAATCGCAATATCATCAAACTTCGGATTCAAAGAAATCCGAGACTGTCGATGCAAAAAGTGGCTCGTGAAACCGGAATCACGCGAGTCGGCTCGACGAATAACTAAAAATCAACTTAAAAAGAAGCCTTATAAGCTGCGAAAAACCCGAGGGGTTAACCGCTGGTGAAGTTTTTTGTACACATCTCATGAAGTACACGACATCTCATGTGAAGTACATGAAGTACTTGTGAAATACATAAAGTACTTGAGAAGTACATGAAGTACTGGTAAAACACATGACGTACGTGTAAAGTAGGTAAAATACGTGTTAAGTATATTGAAGTACAAGTGAAGTATCATGAAGTTAGTAAATTTTGGTGAATTACATAAAGTTGAACCTAGCTTATGCGCTACGGTCAATGTGCATCATAGCTAACACACGTGTATTCAATAATAATTATTTGATAGCAAATTAACTTCTTCTTAGATTTTCTTAACATTTTTTTATTTTAAACGTTAAATAGACCTTTGGCGGTCATTATTTTAAAATTAAAAGTTTTGGTAGTTGCTAGTTTAATAGTAATCAATTAATTAAATTAAACTTAGATTTATTTAGCTAATTTTATAATTTTTTAGCTCATTTGTTTGAATATCATGGAGGTTTGGTAGCTTAATAAAAAGCTTTGATAATTCATTATTTCGCCGTGATTAATTAATTACATTGAAGCGAAAACAAGGCGCTTGTCCCGGTTTTATCAGAAGTAAACTGTAGATCTCTTCATACTTGGGCACTGGAGGGTGTTCCACACCCCCCAGACCCCCCGGATTGAGTAGTTTATTTTTTATCAGAAGTAAACTAAGGATTTCCCGTTGCACAGGTACTGGAAGGTGTTCCACACCAAAAGCACAAATTTTGGAATGAAGATCATTGCAGAACATGCAGAATCCCCAGACCGTGTAGTTTATTTTTTATCAAAAGTAAACTGAAGATCTCCCGTTGAAGAGGCACTGGAGGGTGCTCCACACCCCAGACCCCCCGGTTTACATAATTTATTTTTATTAAAAGTGAAGTCAAAAGTAAACTGAAGATCTCCCGTTGAAGAGGCACTGGAGGGTGCTCCACACCCCAGAGCCCCCGGTTTAAATAATTTATTTTATTAAAAGTGAATTAAATATTTAAGCATATTTCAAGTTTATTAAAATTAGCTATGGCCAAGTAAATGTGTTTAATTCGTAATCTAACAATTAATTATAAACTGCGCAATTATAAATTCCAGGGAGGCAGATCTCTGCAACAATATAAAAAATAATCTACTTAATCCGGGGTGTCTTGGGGCGTGGAACACCTTCCAGTGCCTCTGCAACAGGAAATCTTCAGTTTACTTCTGATAAAAATAAACTACTCAATCCGGGGGGTCTGGGGGGTGTGGAACACCCTCCAGTGCACAAATTTTAAAATGAAGAATATTTCAGAACATGCAGAACCCCCAGACTGAGTAGTTTACTTTTTATCAGAAGTAAACTGAAGATCTCCCGTTGCAGAGGCACTGGAGGGTGTCCCAGACCCCCCGGTTTTAATAATTTATTTTTGTTAAAAGTGAATTAAATATTTAAGCATATTTCAAGTTTATTAAAATTAGCTATGGCCAAATAAATGTGTTTAATTCGTAATCTGACAATTAATTATAAACTGCGTAATTATAAATTCCGTACTCCTGGGAGGCAGATCTCTGCAACAAAATAAAAAATAAACTACTTAATCCAGAGGCTGGGGGGTGTGCAACACCCTCCAGTGGTCAAATTTTGGAATCTCGGTAGGTCTCTGAAATACCAATGAAGTACGTGAAATACAGTAAAGTATCAATGAATTAGCCGAAGAACCGTGAATTATTGATGAAGTACGGTGAATTACTGGTGAAGTCCCGTGAATTACTGCTGAATTATATGAAGTACGAAGAAGTATGGAACGTGAAGTTAGTTGTACACGATTTCCCCTAGCGGTTGACCCCTCGGAAAAACTCAAATGCTAACTGATGAAAACAAGCGAGTGCGACTTCAACGATATCGTGCTCTTCTATATCGCACCGCTGCTCAAAAATTAGAAAATTTCGTTTTACCGATGAAAAATTTTTACTATTGAACAATTTCACAATCGTCAAAATGATAGGTATTGGTCAGAAGAAGCACCCGGACCTTCTGCCATCGTTGTTCATCGCCAATACCCCAAGTCTGTCATGGTTTGGGGCGGTATTTGTGCTACCGGTAAAACACCTTTAGTTTTTGTGGAAGAAGGGGTAAAAATTAACAAGTAAACCTACCATCGGGATATTTTAGAGCTGTAGTTCTTCCGTGGGCCCAACAGCACTTTGGTGACCAACATTGGACCTTTCAACAAGACTCTGCACCTGCCCACAAGGCGAAAACTACGCAAGAGTGGTGCCAAATCAATTTTCCTGATTTTATCAGTTCCGCTGAATGGCCTCCATACTCACCAGATCTCAACCCAATGGATTACGCCATATGGTCAATTTTAGAGCCAGAACCTGTGCAAAACCCCACAAAAGTTTGGAATCACTAAAACAATCTTTGCGTCAGGAATGGGACAAAATATTCCGACGAAATATAAAACGTAATTCGACGTTTAAAGCTCTGTATCCACGCAGAAGGAAGCCACTTTGAAATTTATAATGTACATAAGGTTGTTGTTAATTGTTATCCATTTTTAAATTGTTGTGTTTAAATAAGTTTTTTAAAACGTTTGTCCGAGTTCTTGTGGGTCACGCTGTATAATATAATTTATTATTTTGACCCTTTCCAATCTGAGGGGGGGTCCATCGAACAACATTATCCATTAGGTAAAGAGTACACCATAAGTCTCGAAATTACAACTACCCTTTGAACTACAGAATATTTCTATGTACAGTCCACCCTCCTATAACGCGGTACGATTAATCGCGTTAAGGGAGGGTTGCCTGTATTTAAAGAAAATCTCCTTGCATAAAACTTGCATTTTGAAAGATGTGACGACGACTGCGGTCAATTTAACGGTTTTTGTTACAAATTAGCAAATTGTTATTGCACAAAATACCGAAATAAAAATTTACATTTGTTGAAGGTAAGTCAGTGAACCGCGTTACTTATAAACACAACAATCAGACCGTAAAGTAAGTAATATGTAACTTTCACTGTCGCTCCAAGAAGCTTGAAAATTGAGCAATAAAAAAATTAGATCCGTTTTTATACCAAGCCAATTATTAAATGCAAGCTACGTTGTTCTCCGGCCGTTTCTCTTCACTTAATTAAATTAAGCAATAAATGACTTGTTTATGGTATATCATAATTATTATTGTAAGAGATAACGAAAATAATAAATTTTCGTGAAATATCGAACGGCTTGGGTAACTTCTAATAACATTAAAAATTCTAATGTCGAGAAAGTTTAAAAAAAAATGCAATTAATTACATCATAGAAGAATTGACCTTCCAAATGATTAAAATTTGGATGTCACAATGAAAACTTACACAGGAAAGCTTTGCGTTGCTTCTGAAGTAGGAAGACGTAGTACTAAGAGCAATTTAAAAAATTCTAATGTTTTTATTATTATTATTTTTAATATCCATGGGATTCCTTACTATCAGATTATTATCACTTAACTGACAGTAATGTCACAGTCAAGGAAGATTTATTTTGCAATATTGAATCGACTTTCAATTATGCAAAATTTTCAAAATGTCGTAGGCTAACATTTAAAAGTTCCTTTGTTAGACAACTTAAGCATGACAAAGCCTTTTTCTGATAAGCTGTTCTATTATTCAAATAGTGCTTGAATTATAATGTCAACACAATTTTCACTTATCAAACATCAAACTCAAGCAAATCCCATTTAAACCAACATTTTAAAGTTTTTTATTATTGTCTTTTCTTCATCTTCCAAAAGATATTTCTCGATTTTCAACGTCATGATTCATCAGTTACTTCCAAATTAAAGGTATTCTATTTCTCGGATCAGTTTTTAAATGCAACAAAACGTGATTAAATCGACAAGGTTACCACGGAATGAATAAGTGCCAAGGTTTTTAAGTACATAATAGAACAAGATGACCCACGTTCGCAAAATATCAAACAAAGGACTAATTAAACTAGAATGTTCATAAAACATTTTTTATTGCGAGAAAATCATCAGAAGGTCAAATTCGAAAACCACACAAAAATCAAACCAAGTAAGAACGAAAATGATTCCGTTATTTCAAGCTGCGCAGGGACAAAAGAAAGAACTAAATAATAATAATTTCATTAATCAGCAAAAACACAGAAAAATCAAAAAAATTCACAAAAAAGAAAAAAAACATCCAGGAAACCACTGAAAAGACCCACGCGACTTGACTTAACTCAAAAACTCATCAAAGCTGTAAAAATATTGCCGAATGAGCATTTTCCCAAGCTTCCACTTAAAAGTACGCAATGCTACAAGCATATCAGCAGGCAGCTGGTTATAAATTCTGACACCCATGCCTTTGGGTCCAAAATCCGAGCCATTGAGGTGATGCTGGGAAACTGGCAGTTCTAGACCGAAAGCATTATTAAAACTAGCAAAATTCTCCCGTCAATCAGCAATCATCCATACACCACAACACACGCTTTTGAATGATGAAAATCTGCTTGGCATGCAATCCCGACATTCCCTCACTTATGCCAAGCGTGACTGCAATTTAGCACAATAAACTGATTTGACCTAGAAAGAGATGGGCACCGTGACAGGCCTTAGAGCCTAATGCGAAAAGTGTAGAAGAAAAGAAGAAACTGATTTGAGTAGGTACCGTTAAGCTTTTAACCTCCAAGTTCTCACCTAAAAACACACAGAGCTCTCGTCACTACTGATGCACAATGATCACCCCATCGTAAGGTTTCCTCCACATAAAATCCCAAAAACTTGGTAGATTTAAATTACCGTCTAACCTAAGAGAGGCCACATCAGTGCTAAAAACTTGACCAACATGAAAAATCATGTAAATGCCCTTTCAGAGTTTAGATAAAAACCATTTCCACAAAACGATTGAAACAGAATATCACGGATTTCCTGTGCTTGTTTGATACAACTATCCAAATCCTCATCACCAAAATCAGCATACATCGTCAACTCAAAAATGAACCTAATCAAGTCATTCACCAATTTATGAATAGAACTGGTTCCAAAATGGAACCTTGTGACCAATATACCTACTAGAAGAAAAGACATTTGCCCGGCCTCCCCAACAGCCAGGCCCTCTCAGTACTACACGCTGAGTGCGCCCAGACAAATATAACTGAAACCAATGGTAGGCAATGCCGTTTATACCATAACGATCTAACTTTTTTGGGAAGAGATCGTGCTGGACCCAGTCAAAGGTACGACAAAAAACGCCAACTACTTTTTTTTTCTCGAGGAATGACGTCGCCTGATCATAGAAGTTTATTATAACAGTTGTGCTTGATTTCCTCTTCATGAAACCTTGCTGATCATTACATTGTGCGTGCAAAAATGCCATTACCCTATCACGCATTGCAAATTCAAAGGCTAGGGTTCGCTAACTGCCATTCGCTGTCTGTGGAGATTTTAGAAAAATTTCTTGAAGGGTATAAAATTGAGTTTATTAAGGTGAGGATGAAGTCGATATTTCCAATAATAACTCTAAAAATCGAATTTAAAAGTAATGAAAACAGACGGACTTTGTATTGTATTGGCGTTCCGATATGCACGAATCAACATCCACACTTTTTAGAGTTGGACCGTTCTAGGGATATTCTTAATGAGCAAAGCGTTTGACAAACGAAACCACCGCAAGACTCGGATTTACCCTAAAAATTATTTTCGTAAAAATACTTCTTAAATCGACGCGGTTCAATGTCTTATTCAAATAACAGTACACATACGTGACGGCTGCATCAAAAAAGTGATAAAATACATACATGATTTTAAGTAAAATTGCAAAAAAATCAAAATGGGCGGTGCTTGAGATTCGAATTTAGCCTATCATAAAGACGTATTACTATTTTTGATTTTTAATGCCTAAACTTCAAAATTTCGATTCCTCCTCGCCCTATAACTCTTCTAATTTAATGCCTTTATAATTTGCTTTCATTTCTATAGGAAAACTTATATTTACGAGTGACAGTTAAAAAACTCCGCCCAATTCAAATATCTTAGAGAATACCGGAAGCAGAGAGAGACACAAAAGCCTAGGATTACCCATTTCGATACAGGGCACGCCATCTTAAACTTCTCAAGAAAAATACCACTAATAAGAGACTGATTAATTAAATATGTCATTGAAGCACTAAGGTTATATTTATGCCTCCTAACCAAACAGCTGAGAAAATCATTGACGCCAACTGCATCAGTGCTTCTCAAACGATCAAAAATAGAAAGAACTTCTGCCTCGGCAAGAGGATCAACCGCCATACTGCGAAGGTTCATACCTATGAAACACTTAAAAAGTACAGTGAAACCTATTTTTAAGCGGTCCTTTTATATGCACGTTTTTGTGCAATTTTTCTGTGAAAAAAATGTCAGCTGTAAACAAATACGAAGTAGCTTCGTGAAGTGACGAAAGTGAAAGAATACAACAGGTGATTCACATTACCACGAATTTTATTACGTGTACATATTGCATCATCTATCACATTACTTGTCCTATCACATCATCTTGACCATTATGCTGTGTTTCTTGTTCTCGTGTACCATATCCGGTCTCCTGGACGTTGGCGATTCAATTTGGCCAAAACCAAGATGAATTTACTAGGAAGTGTAATTCATGGGGTGGTTTCCCGTTACCTTCTCCATAGTCCATGGATCGATATTAGACTTTTGGCCAGAGGTATTAAACCTGAACTCAAAAATACACTTTTTTCTTACAAAAGTAGCTTCATAAAATGAAAAAGGACAATTTTACAAGTGATTTAAGGTGAGGATGAATTTGATGAGTTCTTTATTAAGCCCACAATTTAAATTTGAAAATTGCGATATGCTCATAAGACACGCATCTCAAAGTGAATTATTGCGTAATATTACGTCATACTTGAGCACATTCTATCACCAGTCCGTGCGTTGTACGTGAGTTGACACTCACAATCGGCTAAGAGCTACCAGTTGCTCTTTGCATCTGTCCGATAAGAATTCAAAATTTTGAGTATTTTTCGGACTCGGGATATTTTTAATAAGTTTAACCTCTTCTAGGGCCCCGTGGCTCAAAGATTTATTATTTCTCCGATATATTTCTTATTACTTTTAATAGCTGGCCCTAGGATTTCTCGGGTCAATTTGAAAAATTTCGAGTTCAGTCAGGCTATGAGATATTTTTAAAGATTGTAGCGAAGTCGGAGGTTTCGCCCCTTCCACGAAGTTATATTATAAATATAAAATACTTATTTAGAATTACTTTTAGCGCTAAATACTTTTTTTAATTTTCGATGGTCGCAGTTGCAGTTTCCAAAGAGCCAATGAGAAAATTGGACTAGAGTTAAAGTTCCCGAATTTGAAAATATACTTTTCCTATAGAAATGGCGCCACCAAACAAAAGGGCTATTTTAGAAGTTCTTTAAGGTGAGGATGAATTTGATGGGTCCTTTAATAAGCCCATAATTTAAATTATAGTATTAAATTAAATAATTGAATTGAAAATCACGAATTTTCCATGAGAAACACATGCATAAGAGCATTATTGCGTAATATTATACCATATATGGAATACATTACATCGCCAGTCGGTACGTTGTACGTGGATCAACACTCACAACATCTTTAGTTTGTCAAAACGGCTTGAAGCGCCCGGAGTAGAGGGTGCGGAAGGTCAGTGTTGACTAACGCAACCACGGCAAATCTCTTAAAACGTATTTTTATTTCGATGGGTGGAGGTTACAGCTCAAAAGAGCTAATGAGAAATTGCATTCAAAATTAAGTTTTAAAGCGGTTTTTTTTCAAAATTTCTATCCCCACCGCAAATTTTATTTTCTTATCTGCTAATTAAACCCTCCTTTTTGATAATTCACTTTAAAATTGAAGTTCTGGTTTGTTACCCGTCCCCGGACTTTTGACTTTTCGAACCGCGAGTTTACGCTTATTAGTCGATATGTGTTTAGTTCACGCAAAACTGCTAGTTTTCTGTATTTACAAATCGAATTTCAGGGCAAATTGAAATATTTTCTGTCGGACCGTATTTATGGGGCCCTATTCACTGCATAAGAAACCTTTTTTTAAATGTGTTGCAAACAATATATTTTATAGCTACTTGAGAAGTTTCAGAATATTTTTTATCTAGTTTCATTTATGCGCTCCCTATACCCCGCACAAAAACAGGTTTGAGTGTATAATAAAATAAAATATCTTAACGGTACATCAGGAGTCCCCCGTAAGTCCCCGGTGAGAGTCCGTTAACCCTGATTGCGATTTTCGCCATTTTTTTTGAAAATTATGCAAGATAACAATGCTATATACACGTAAAAAAAATAAAATTTGTGGACGGTCCACATATTTTGTTAAAAACGGCATTAAAGAAATACGATGATTTCATTGGTGCACTCGATACCCTACGCACTATCCCCCTGAATTAAGCGGTCCCATATAAGAGCGACACATTTTACTCCAATTTAACTAATTTTACTGTTGCATTCGATATGAACGTATCAAACATTGACGATATTGCAATCGCCTTTAATCGGGACGATGCTGGGATACTCGATACTTTTAGAGTGAATCCGAGTTTTGTCGTAGTTACGTTTGTCAAAATGACTTGTACCGGAGCGAAAGCGCTTTACTCATTAAAAATATCCCCCAAGAACGGTTCAACTCGGCAAAGTGTGGATGTTGACCCGCGGATCTCAGGGAGCGATTGGTAGCTCTATCGACCTACCTACGTAATATTACGCAATAATACACTTACATGTATTTCTTATGGGAAAATTGTAATTTTCAAAATTAAATTGTCGCCTTATTACAAGTCCGACTAAATTCATCCTGCCTTTAATGAGCTTGTATTTTCTGTTCTTTCGTTTGGTAAAGCCCACTATTTTTATAGAAAAAGTGTACTTTCGAGTCAGGGTTAGCGGACTCTTGCCGAATACCCACAATCAAATAGGCTAAACAGAGACATTCTGCTTATTTTATGAAAGAACGTTGGACCCCGCCTATCCAAAAAAATTTTTTGCTTACAGTATTTTATTATTTTCATTTGTTTTCGAGGACCTATCGGCTCTATTTCGGGCGAAGTAGTTATGAATTTTATTTGTGACTGTTTTACTTCATGCAGAAAGCAATGGCAAATCATCGAGGTGTACCGTCCAGACGACTTCCTTGGTTCAAAGTTTACGAGGGCCACTATGTACATACATAGTACAACAGAGAGCAGGTTTCTCAAGTCATGGAAGAAGATAATAATAATTATTGTGGATTATAATACATCAATTTACCTCCCCCCCCCCATTCGTAGGAGCATAATATTAAAAAATGATGATGGCACGTCCAGACACACTTGGACATTTTAGTCCAATCGAAAGCTGGGGTTTAACACCTTTTTCGGCGAATAAAATGCCAATAATTCGAAAACGGGTTTATATTTTTTGTAAAATAAATTTTAATGAAATATAATGTGCGAAATATGTACCTACATAATTTTATTACATTAATTTCTCGTTATAACCAATAAAATAAAATTTACAACGCTAACCCTTATGATTAACAAAGGATAGCCCAATAATTAAATGGCCGTAACACAGAAACTCGGCACTAATTGCATTGGAATAGCTTTTGAAATAAACGTACAATTTTCTACTAAAAATAGGATGTCGGTAAAAATGTATAAACCCGCCTCCGGCATTCCACGTACATTAAAAATAACCATGTTTCAGCCAAGAAAATGCCAGAAGAGGTTACGAGTTATTCTAGACCGAAGGCCTCCTGGAGCGGTCTTTCAGAAGTAGTAACAAAAAAGTTGTTTTCGACTTGTGGATAAAAATGGATTAAGGAATCCCTTCTGTTGTCGAACCAAATGTTTGGCCATCCGAGACGATCGATCCCGAATTTTCACTTTTCGACGTATTAAAAACGAAAACAATACTTTGCCATGGGTTGCACACTTTCAGAAGCAACAGGTTGGAAATAAGTTTATGCAACAACAACAACAAACTAATTTAATTCGGTAATTTTTGGACAAGAATTTTAACTCGGATATTTTTTCGTTGGTGTGAAAATTATGGTAAACTAATTGTGGGTATTACTTGGAACATCACACGATTGAGATATTCAGCGTATGGGAACGAGTTCATAATAATAATAATATTATGCATGGTCCATGAAATTGGCAACTTGCACAGTTATATTATTATTGCATGTTACGTAAAAGTAATAAATATTTACGTTTAGACAATTATGTAGTATGTGCATTTCCGTTTGACATCATTTAACAGTTTCTTGCATCGGAGCCAGTCGAATGCAGATTTAAAAGCTTGCGAAGATTGCCAAGCCGAGGCGAATGATTGTAACATTCGAGGAAAATAATTTCATAAAAATCATAAATATTCAAACAGCAATCGTTTTTTTTGTTCGAAAATAAAATATTTAAATTTTTACTGAGGGCATAGACGAAAACCAAGAAAATTCCATCCTTTGGATTAGGAAAATAAATTGCACCGTAATTTATTTTTGTTGTACGCCAATATTCTGATAAGAACTTGACAAATTCGTGAGAACCAGCCAGTTGGAGAGCAGAAAATATGAATAATATATTTGGATTTCCAAGATGAAAAATTTTAGGATTATTATAAACATAAAAAATGGTTATAGGAAGGATGAATGGTAAAATTATAGGTATAGTAATTGCTCATTACGGTTTTGTATGTTAAAACCAGGGGCGCGCCCCTTCCCGGGCAGTCTGTATAGTCACTAGCGATTCCTTTCAAATATTCTAGAGTTATTTTTTGGAACTGACGAATTAGCCTCCGTTGTTATTAATTTCAGCAGCATAATGATGGTTTGACCACCCCTCTTTCTCGACTTCGGTGGTATTCAATCATCGACGTACAACATTACCCATACCGGTTTTGCTTCCCCATGGGAACACGTTTATGTAAAAGTCTCTTGTTTTCTCAGCTTTCTGGTCAAGCACCTACCTCCTCATTTCGATTCCCAATTTTTCGCCGTAGCTATAATTGCATCCGACGCTAAGTTTTTCTGTGCAAAAGCAATTTGAAAAGAATACAGTTATAGAAAATTACACGTGAGTGAATCGAGCACAAGCATTCTTTAGTTTAGACTCGGCCACCGTTATGCACTCGAAAACTGCTGATGCTCTACTTCATATGCAAAGAACCTGCATATGTTGCTGAAGTGACACTGTCATCAGCTTTTACAAATAATAATTGTAAAGATGGTTCATCCATTCAAGTTATAAGATGTCACCAATGGTCTATGAATAGAAATGATGTCTATTCAGATCTAAAAGTTGGAAATGCAAAATTTTAAAGCTCCCACAACGGCGAACAAGTAGGTGGACGTGGTTTCTTTACACGCGAACGATTTATCCCAGTTTAGAATATGAAGTAAGAGAGAGAACGCTTTCGCTTATTGCAGGAATGTGTGATCAATGGGCGGAAGCATACACTTGGTTGCGGTTCAGAAGAATAACGGCGCACTGCACACATTAACTACACCACAAATCATCGTGTGGAACTCTGGCGTGGTCATTATTTTGCATTTACTCATACAAGCTTAAACAGAAAAAATACACACTTTCCCGCATTTATAAATTAGAACAAATACCTTGCATTCCTTCCTCTTTGCCGCAAACAAAGCTATATTATGTTTATAGAAGTCTTAATTAGTAGATCGGTTAGATCCAACTGACTATTTCGAATAAATATGAAACGCGTGTATTATACCCACCCGCATACGCTATCGCAAAGAAAATATACGCTGTAGTTCAGAATAAGGTGACCTGGTTTCGTGAAAAAGCTCTAATTAGCGTTAGAATTTTACCCCTAGAAATAGAATCGACTCTTTTGTGTTTAATTAAGTAAACGAGGAAATTTCGCAGAAAACGCCCTCGCAATTGTACGAACAGTGTTTCTGCATTCTCTTTTTGGGAAGGGTAAATCGATAGTGCTAATGCGACTGCCAAATAAACTCGTGGACATTAACTAACCCCGAATGTATGTGGGCATAAAAGAGCTTTCTATTTACAAAAGAAAATTAAAAGTTTTCCAACAAGATTGCATTACTTGCGGTGATAAATGCAGTACTAACAAAATCGTTTTAAGATTTTCAACGTTTCGGACCGATGTCAATAGCAAATAATATTAATCACGGTCGATTGTACTTTTTAACATCCTGTCTGTATTTTTCATTTTATTTCATCTTTCATTAAAATTATAACAAAGTATTTCAAGATATAAGAACGTTATTATCCTGTCAATTATTGGAGTTTTCTTCATTAATGCTCCTGCTATGTGTCCTAAAACATTATATACCGCTTCCTGTCAAGTCTTTTATTCTGTCGTACCGAATAAGTTAACGTCAGTATCATAAAATCTTACCCAATATTTATTAAAAATTACATTTTTCTCTGAAGTCTATATAATGAGCAGTCGTTTTACCGTTCAATAATATTAACTGCAGTCCATTTTATGGCCACATACACACAGATTTCTGACAGATCGGTATTTGCAGACGGTTCGAAACTCAATTAAACGTCTTCATTCGAAAATATAACAACGTATGGGGCCGAAGTATGGGTGGTGAGCAATGGGAACAAGCTGAACACCTTTAAGAAAGATGAAGGCAGAACGCTCAATAATAGACACAATTGAGATCAAGAGATTGATGAAGTAGTTTGGCCTTAGTACAAAGGATGAACAATCGGAGATGGCCGAAGAGAAAATGGAATTGAACTCCGAAATATAGAAGGAAGAGAGGAAGACTTGCAAAAATTTGGAAGAGGCGATGGAGTGTAGATATTTGGAGGATGGGGATTGAACAGACAGAGAGGCTTGGAGGTTAAGATGGAGGAAACGGATAAGACCGTAAACACTCGATTATATATATTCAGAAAAGGGGAGACAATCAAGTTTTATAAACACAAGCTACTATATGAAAATTTCTGCAGCGTATTACATATTATAGAATCGGGGGCAAGAGTCGACTAACCTGATTCGAAAGTACACTTTTTCCTATAAAAATGACTTTAGCAAACGAAAAAACAGAGAAATACAAGCTCTTTAAAAGCAGAATGAACTTAGTCGGACTTGTAATAAGGCCACAATTCAATTTTGAAAATTACAACTTCCCCATAAGAAATACACGTAAATTGCGACATATTACGTCATTATAGGCAACATTCTATCGCCCGTCCGCGTGCTGTAGGTGGGTCGACAGTGACTAGCGCTCGGGAGCTACCAGTCGCACCCTGAAATCCGTCGGGTCAACATCCACACTTTGCCGAGTTGGACCGTTCTTGGGGAATGTTTTTAATAAATAAAGCGCTTTCGCTCTGGTACAGCCGCTACAAGCCGTTTTTACAAACGCAAGTACGACAAGACAAGAATCGCGACAAGCATCGTCCCGATTAAAGGCGAATGCATGATAGCGCAATAGCGCGTAAGGAAACAAGTGCACTAATGAAATCATCGCATTTCTTTAATGCCGTTTTTTAACAAAATTTGTGGACCGTCCACAATGTGTTTTTATGTGTATATTCCATTGTTATCTTTCATAATTTACAAAACAATTGGTGAAAATCGCAATCAGGGTTGACGGACTCTCGTCGGGGATTCGACTCCTGATGTACCGTTAACATATTTTATTTTATTATACACTCAAACCTGTTTTTGTGCGGGGTATAGGGAGCGCATAAATAAAACTGGATAAAAAAATTTCCTGAAACTTCATAAGTAGCTATAAAATATATTGTTTGCAACACATTTAAAAAGTTTTCTTATGCAGTAAATAGGACCGCATAAAGACGGTCCCACAGAAAATATTTGAAATTGCCCTGAAATTCGGTTTGTAAACCCAGAAGACCAGCAGTTTTGCGTGAAGCATACACGAATCGATTAAGAAGCGTAAACTCGCGGTTCAAATCCTACTCGTGTGATCAAAAAGTCCAGGGAAGGGTAACAAACCTGAACTTCGATTTTAAAGTGAATTATGAAAGAAGAGGGTCTAATTAGCAGATAAAAAAATAAAAATTGCGGTGGGTCCAGAAATTTAGAAAAAAACGGCTTTAAAACTTAATTTTTAATGTAATTTACTTTCCCCCCTCTCCGGCCGCTACAAGCGGTGTTGATAAATGCAACTACGTCAAGACTCGGATTTACCTTAAAAGTGTATATTTTCCGAAATTTATTAGCCGACCACAAATTTTATTTTTTTATTCGTTAATCACCCTCATCTTTCATAATTAGTTGTAAAAAAACAAGATTCTGGTATCTTAAATGTTGCCACACCCATTTTAATTTCGATGGGCGGCGGGGTTACAGTTCACAAGAGCCAATGATAAAGTTGCATTCCAAATTAATTTTTAAAGCCGTTTTTAACCAAATTTGTGGACCGTCCGCAAATTTTATTTTTGGCATTATTATCTTTCATAATTTACAAAAAGAATGGTGAAAATCGCAATCAGGGTTAATCGACTCTCACCGATTTTTTAAGTTTATACTCTTCTTAAGCGATTTATTTTAATGTTGGTACTAAAAGTTTTTCGACCACTGACATTTTTTACTGTGCTTTATTTTTTTTTGACAACTCTCATTTCCGTTACGATTTTGGATAGAGGGGGTGTTCAAGTATTACGTAAGCATGCTTAGGGGATGCGGTTTAATTTTTTCTTACTTTTGCTGGCAAACGGAGCGGGGAGGATATTATAAATCTTGCGTAAGATAAAAATATGATAAAATAATGAAAATTTTAAGTTTAGAAAAAATTCTTACGTCTTATCATTTGGGAGAGGGGTCCCGATTTTCTTATTTTTGCTTATCCGGGGGGGGTATAAAATCATTAAAAGTTTGCTTACGCAATACTTAACCCCCAATAGAATTTTCTAAGTATAAAAATGTAAAAAATTATGATTAGTTTTCGAGAATAATCGGCCTTTCAAAGTTTCAAAAAATTCATGGTAAAATTATCAATCAAGAAGGCGCTAGAATAAAATTACACGGTTTTGACAATAATTATTTTATCGATTCACCGTTGCTTAAAATATATTTAAAATTCATTTTTATTTTTTAACTATTTTAAAATGGTTCTTCACTTGTCTGAAAAGCAAAAATTAGAATTCTGATTATCGGTTACGGGGACAGATCTCACACTCAATTAAACGTTTGCAATTTACACTCAAACCTTTTTTGTGCGGGGAATAGAAACCGCATAAAATGAATCTCCTAAAAAATATTTCATTTTTACTTTATCATAATAATACAAGAAAGTATTGTTTTCGTGCAGAAAAAATTGAGATTGTGATGGTTTTACATTTTTTGAGGTTCAGTCATTTTCAAAAAATGTCTGTGATGGTGTGTGTGGTCAAATTTTGTGTGCGCAAGAAAATTATTCAACTTTTCACCGTTGTACAATGTTGTTTGAACTTTTAAACGACTCGCCAGTTAAACTATCCTTAAATACAACGGTGTCTTAGACTAGAAATGGAAGTTGAAAAATTTTTAAGTTTTATTCAACATAAAATTAGATAATAAAATAATACAAATTCTTTTCTTGCGAATGGAAAGAGGTTTCTGTCCAGCTAACACCTCCAAAGCTTATCAGAAGATCAGAACAGATTATCTGAAGGGAACTCCAAGGAAAAAACCTCGGTAATACACTCTGTGGGAGCTATTACGTACAAGTACTATTTTACTTGGACTTCAATAAAATCTTCATGTGTATCCACTCGAAAAAACTCAAAAAGAGCTAAAAATAATTTAGAATAGAATATTTTATTATAATTGTCCCCTTTTTAATATATGTGCTAAAGATTGACGCCGCCTTCGGCGGCGCCCACTAGAGAAAACATCGCTGAAACTAGAAAATATTCAAAATTATGGATCCTTGACGACACGGATGCTTGAGAGCCACTGGTACCTCGCCGAGCGATGTTAGCAGAATAAATTAATTATTGTGCAATATTACGCAATAATTCTCTTAAATGTGTTTGTTATGACAATTTAATACCAATTCCAAATTCTACCTGGCCTTAAGTATTGCAAAAATGTCCTCTGTCGTTTGGTGAAGATATTTTTTTTTAGGAAAAAGTGTACTTTTGAGTTTGGGTTTTCTGACTACCCGAAGTTTGTACCAACCAATGGATTGGTCGCAAGGGAACAATCGAATGGCCACCTAGATCTCGGGATCTTACTCTGATTGATTACTTGTTAGACGGATATTCAAAGAGAAAAGTCAGGTATTTCAATGGAGTAACTACCATTGACGAACTAATTCAATTTCAAGCCGATACGAATGAATATGTTGGCCGAATTGCCAAGAAGTGATCAAAAGTCACTTCGAATATTAATTTAATTTTCGCCTTTACATCATTTGTACAAAAATCGCAATTATTGTTTTCATTTATTGAAGTCGTTGATTAAATATGTAACTTTGGGATTGATTATATCGAAAACTTTTCGCTTCGAGATCGTAGTTTTTTAGATTTTCCTATTCAGTAAATTTTGCTCTATTCAAATTCGTAAATTTACTAAAGGTAAGAAAAGGTAATTAGGCATTAAGTTGCAATTATTTACGAAAAAAATTAAAAATTAACTTTGATACAGTTTAATTGATCCACCGTGTATATATCGAAATTACGAAAAATGGCGAATGAGAGATTAACAAATTTTGAGAGATAACGAAATTAATATTGGAATAAAAGTGGATTTTACAAAGTTGGAAAATTGAATATAACATTTGTATCGATTGGAAATTTTATATTCTATTTAATTGGAAAAATGAAAATTGAAAAGTGGATTTGCAGTCTGTGGTTCGCCAAGTCAGAAATTATTTTGGATATGCAATAATCCAGAAGTAAATCCAGAGGTATAATTTTTGTTCTGTGAAGGGAAGATTTGGAAAATTCATTTTAATATTTTTTTGAAAATAAGACAGCCCCGTTATTTACAATAATTAAATTTTGCACGGAAGATTTGATTACAACAGTCAACTATTTATTTGGGGCAACAGAATTTGCAATAATTGGGTGTACTATTGGTATTCCAAGGTGAAGAAGTATTTTTTTGTTAATTTCGAGGGAATGTCAAGTATTTTTGTTGTTGACTCGGAACGGCTGAAAAGTTCGTATCGTTTTGAAGAAAAAACATTTTTTTGGCAAAATTCAATTTTATTATTCAACATAGTTGCCTTCGAGGGCGATACACCGATTATAGCGATCTTCCAACTTTTCGATACCATTTTTGTAGTACGATTTGTCTTTAGCCTCAAAATAGGCCTCTGTTTCGGCGATTACTTCTTCATTGGTGCTAAATTTCTTTCCAGCGAGCATTCTCTTGAGGTCTGCAAACAGGAAATAGTCGCTGGGAGCTAAATCTGGAGAATACGGTGGGTGGGGAAGCAATTCGTAGCCCAATTCATTGAGTTTGACCATCGTTTTCATCGACTTGTGACACGGTGCATTGTCTTGGTGAAACAACACTTTTTTCTTCAAATGGGGCCGTTTTTCGCGATTTCATCCTTCAAACGCTCCAACAATGCTATATAATAGTCGCTGTTGATTGTTTTTCCTTTCCAAGATAATCGATGAACAATATACCATGCGCATCCCAAAATACAGACGCCATAACCTTGCCAGCCGACTGTTGTGTTTTTCCTCGCTTTGGATTGGGTTCGTCGCGTGCAGTTCACTCAGCTGACTACCGATTGGACTCTGGAGTGTGGTGATGGATCCATGTTTCATCCAGTATTACAAATCGAAGCGAAAATTTGGTTTTATTGCGGTTGGACAGCTCCAAACACTGCTCCGAATCATCAACACGTTGCTGTTTTTGATCGACTGTGAGCTCACGCGGCACCCACCTTGCACAGAGTTTTCGCATGCCCGATATGTCCAACCCGTTCCTTTGATATCTTCAAGTCTCAGCTATCTCGATCAACTTCCCTTTGCGGTCATTCAAAATTATTTTGTCGAGTTTTCGTCTGTAATAGCCTCTTTTGGACGTCCACTGCGCTCATCATCTTCGATGCTCATATGCCTGTACGGAATTTAAGAAACCACTTACGAATGGTTGCTTCCGTTGGAGCAGAGTCCAGATAACACTTATCAAGCCAAGTTTTTGTTCCAGCACTATTTTTTCCCATTAAAAAACAGTGTTCCATTCGAACGAAATTCCTTTTTATCCATTTCTTTTCCAATAACCAAAGTTGCTTTACTCAAAACGCTATAACTCACGAACCAATTGTCCGATCGCTGTCAAATTTTGACACGTATCGTTTAAAGGTTAGTTCTCATTGAAAATCATATGAAATAATTTCTCTTAGAAACGATACGAACTTTTCAGTCGACCTCGTATGCTGTATACTGCGTAATCAAATAACTTTTTTGTCTTTCAGAGCGATAAGCAGCTTTGTACTTTTTCAATTCCTGTCAAATTTGATCTAAATTATCGACAGTGAAGTTTGCTTTAATTTGGAAATTTTCCGGATTAACAGCTTAGCTTATCTTTTAACGTTTTTTGAAGTGCATAGGCGTACAGTTGGCAATGTGAGACCAAGGGCGGTGGGTCATCAGTCCAAAGTGTTAGTTTGATTTTTTCCTTAAGGCTTAATTTTGTTTGGCCTCTCAGGATATTTTTGTAATAGTTTAGCTGCCTACCTATACCGTCTTAACGGAAAGAGAGACCAGGGAAGACCCCGAAAAAGATAGCAATAGGAAGTCGGAACAGGCCTTAAGGCCTAATCCCTGATGTGAAGAACAAGAAGTTTAGCTGCGATAGACTTAAGTTAATACGCCATTCACCGCTGTTCCTTCTTCGTTCTTTTGGTGAGCTAGTAAAACATTTCTTCTGTTTATGTTTTATTGAACGCCTGGCGCCCAACAATTTATTACCGATCGTTTGTTTTTTAACGCACTCTTCAACATTGGAAACTGGAGAAAAAAAGCTAGCTGTCCCCACATCAGGGATAAAGTGGCATCGGTCGCTTGACGTACATATACCTTTTTGACATTATACATTTTTATTCGACCTAAAATGTTAACTTGCAAAATTTTTTTGATTTTAAAACGAGTTTTTCGGTTATATTGGGTAAATATAATTTTTTGTTAATTTTGCAGTGGAATTTATCGACTTTTCTGATGATTTTTAACAAAAAATGTTCCTAAATTTGAATAAATATTTATTTGGAACAAAAAATGTATTAAGAAAAACAATGTGGGTGGCGAAAACTTTTTTTCGAACGAACGTTTAATGCTAAAACAATTCATGGATGGCTTAGCTTGTTCGGCTGGTATGTGGTATAACTTTTGTTGAATCCATTAGTATAAAAAAAGTATCAAAATACATTAAAATTAGGGTTACAAAGTACGTTGAAGGTAATCCTAACAGTACCAAATAACGGTTTACAGCGTCCAGTGCAGGGATATAAAAAGTCCAAATTTTACAGCTACGTATTTACATAACGGAATACTAAATAAAGTACGCGAGTCGAGTTTCTACAATACAAAAAAGGAAAAACAAATTAATTCAGCGAGCGAACAAAAGCCTAAAAGTATTCTTCCGATATAATACCAACAAGCGCAAATATTATTTTTCTAATTCAATTCAATTGCGAGTGCAAGAACGCCCTTGTTGGATAATTGAATGGACGGACGTCAATGCTGTAATCGGTCAAATCCTTCACAATTGAGCAATGCTGGTTGCAATTTGCCACAGCTTGCGCTTTAGGAAGAAACGAGCATTCTAATTTGCATTTTCCTTACCCAGTAAATCAGATAGTATTGGCATTATAAATAATACTGACTTGCTGACCTAGTGTAGTCGGTTACTCGCTTCGTTAAGGATTATTTATGGGTCATCAGATATCCGTAGGCGGACAATATACAACGACTGAATACTGAGAGCTTGCCATTCTAGTCGATGTGGAGAAAGGCTCGTGCATAACCTCGACACACACTACCACCGATATGAACATTTTCAACTTTTCGCAATTTTGGGATTCGAAAGAAATTCCGCCTTTCGTATTCGTAAAGCAATAAGGATGATATTATATGAATATTCCCAAAAAGGTCTGAAGATTAATGTTTTGACGTTGAAGGATCGTTTGAATTTCTTTTTGTTTTAATAAACACAAAAAGTGTTTTGCCTTCTACACGCTTTTAACACTTTCACTTGCTCGACTCGTGAATGCTAATTTGTGTGTATCTTACATTATTATTGTTATGATGTCATAATCACGGTCGGAACAACTGTTCTTTCCACGGGAATATAAAGAAGGCGAGAACATTAATCACAGAGAAAATGTCGAAACAATTGATAATGAAGGTAAACCACTGGGTAGTAAGTAGAAATAATACAGTTAGGTAATCGAATAAATGCAAGCAAGCAATTCGATTATATCTTCTCAAACTACAAGGTTACGTAGTAGGTACTACATAAATTGCAGCAAGATGCACTCCAACAGCTAACTCGACTACCGATACGTATCTTAGGAGATTTATAACGAAATATGTTTAAAATGATCGTCGAAGGCATGCAAAACACAGTTACAAACGCCATCATGCCACCGAAGAGTATTAATAGTAATGACCTCCTTTTAAACGCGATGAACTGATTTTATGATGAAGTTAAATCCATGCGCACCTGTCACCTAAACGCCACCACTGCATTCCAAAATATAGAATGTTAACCTAGATTTCGTTTTTATCCTTCCAACAATTAAAATTTATATTACATTAGAATAATAATAGCCAAGCCAGGGTTCAATGCCCAATGAAGTACCACTCAGAATTTCCAAATACAGGTTCCATCGACATTTTATGCCGTATGTTATTTGATGCAAATTATAACCACTTATTTCAATAGTACATGTAAATAATAAATTAGCTTTCGTGATATGGTTTGATTAGCTACCTATAACTCCATCCAAAAATTTATTCCGCTTCATAAAATATGTACCTATCGTATTTACATGTTATGCTAATACGGAATATACTCATCCAATATTTATCTATCAGAAAAAGAAAGAGTAATTATTAAAATATCGACAGAACCACGTATGTAAGTTCAGCGATTTAAATAATAAATGATGTTTACTGTGAGTGGAAAAAATATTTTTGTCAAACATAACCTCAATTTGGGATTATCTCAAAAATGAATGGTGTGTGGCCAAATTCGAGGCGAAAATTTTTATGCAAATCTCAAATTGAATTTAAAATATTCTAATTTTCAAGCGTACTTGACCCACAGTTTTGCAAACAAAGGCTACAAACAAAATTTGATCCATCTTCCGTCGATTCATTTTTGCGTCTAATATCAAGGCTGCTCGTTACATATTCAGTACAAGGCGACCTTGCTTATTCAAATTACATAACTTACAGTTAGTTTGACAACACCAAATTGTCAACTTGTCACAACTCGAATTTCGTCCAATTACAACTCATTCTTTTCTATTTCGTTTGATGGAAAAATTACACATAACGATATAATAATTTTTTTTAGAGAGTGTTCCGTATTTATCAGACCGGTCCCACATTTTAACCTACAAGCAATCAAGAGTCAATGACCGAGAACAACTGTAATCAATCAAAACCACTAATCGTATAGATATCAAAAATTTAATAATTTCGTAATTTTTCCATCGATAAAATCGAGGTTGGAGCAATTCAATAAATGTTCGTTATTTCCGAATTAAAAAAGTTCTTGTGATTTTTAAAATGACCCATGCCCATGTCGAAGATTCCTGCGTTAAATTTAAAAATTCTTTCTTTATTCAAGCATTCATTGTATTCAACGTTTAATTTATTTTTGTTGAATTTAAAAATAATTACACATTAGCACACAATGCTTTCCTTCAAATTTTTTACGCCTGAATTTTCACGAGAAATACTTAAAAATTATACACTTGAGGTGGTATTTCACCAATTTAAAAATTTTTTGGAGTAATTGCCATCAATTTCCGTCATCATTGCTGTGGGAAATTGAAAAGTAGAGACCTTAGAATACTTCCTGAGGCACTCCAACTTCCAATTCAATTTTATGATTCGTGTCATTTGGTTGGTCTGGCTTATTACCTATTCAAACTCTCACTTTCGTAAAACACCAATCTCTGTAAAATTTAAAATTATTTAGAAATTATTATTTAATATTTATGAAACATAGCAACGATTTTATTACACCCTGTTTCAACTGTATGCTCTATTTAAGACAGTTGGTGATTATCCATCCACCCAAGGAAATAAATAATTATAATTATTACTCGAAAAATTGCATAATTTTTAAAACTTATATTACATATTTTAATCGATTCGTTAATGATTTGTTTTCTTGGAACCGCTTTTTCAATTTATACAAAAAAGTTTCGTGAATCGACGAAATTTTTGAAAGCAGCACGCGAAAGCTATATTAGGGGTTCAAAAACATTGTAACTGTCCATTACAATATGGGAATTCTTTCCGTTGCTTCCTCGAATTATAAACAATTTTCATGTAGCAAATTACAGCGACAACGTGTTTTCCAAAAGCAAATTAGGGAATATCAATTTTCCTCCAAAAGATGAGTATGTACAAAAATGTTGGATGGATAAATTAATTATTTAGGATGACAGGATCCCGGAAATGTTGGCTTTAATGACTCGAGATTCGGTGATAGATTAGAATTGCGTGGGAAGCTTAATATAATATAACAATTAATTATTGATGACACAGGTGTGAAGTAAATAATATTTAAAGACAAGGTGAGGGTCAAAATTATTAAAACATTTAGTCACTTACAAATTACACAGTTCAAAATGGTGGATGACAATATTGATGGGATAGACCTATGGTTATTATTTTACTGTCATTATTTTTAGGAGGTTATGATAATTTTTTGAATTATTATCCTTGATGACCCAACATGGAATTTTGTCCGTACTCCCGAGGATTCCCAATTGCCCATGGGCTTATAGAAAAGTGTTGAGAGAAATGAAACAAATGGAGGAAAACAATGTTCTGCCAACACTCGCTGGAATCGCAATATCATCAAACTTCGGATTCAAAGAATTCCGAGACTGTCGATGCGAAAAGTGGCTCGTGAAACCGGAATCACGCGAGAGTCGGCTCGACGAATAGCTAAAATGAACTTAAGAAGAAGCCTTATAAGCTGCGAAAAGCCCAAATGCTAACTGATGAAAACAAGCGAGTACGACTTCAACGATGCCGTGCTCTTCTATATCGCACCGCTGCTCAAAATGGGAAAATGTCGTTTTTACTGATGAAAAAATTTGTACTATTGAACAATTTCATAGAAGCACCCGGACCTTCTGCCATCGTTGTCCCTCGCCAATACCCCAAGTCTGTCATGGTTTGAGCGGTATTTGTGCTACCGGTAAAACACCTTTAGTTTTGTGGAAGAAGAAGTAAAATTAACAAGGAAATCTACCACCGGGATATTTTAGAAGCTGTAGTTCTTCCGTGGGCCCAACAGCACTTTGGTGACCAACATTGGACCTTTCAACAAGACTCTGCACCTGCCCACAAGGCGAAAACTACGCAAGAGTGTTCAATTTTCCTGATTTTATCAGTTCCGCTGAATGGCCTCCATACTCACCAGATCTCAACCCAATGGATTACGCCATATGGTCAATTTTAGAGGCCAGAGCCTGTGCAAAACCTCACAAAAGTTTGGAATCACTAAAACAATCTTTGCGTCAGGAATGGGACAAAATATCCCTAGAAGAGGTACGAAAAACAGCCGAAAATTTCATTCGACGTTTAAAGCTCTGTATCCACGCAGAAGGAAGCCACTTTGAAATTTTATAATTTATGATGTACATAAGGTTGTTGTTAATTGTTATCCATTTTTAAATTGTTGCGTTTAAATACGTAAGTGTTTTTTTTTAAACGTTTGTCCGAGTTCTTGTGGGTCACGCTGTACATATATTCGGTGAAGAGTGAGCTATCAGTACTCGATAGATGTACATCAAATATTCTATTGATAATCCTTTCTCTGCTCAACATTTACTGATAAAAAATAAATTAAAACAAAATTTTTAGAAAGTAACAATCAGGCATGCACAAAGAAAAGAAAATTACAGTATTGGAAAATAACATTAAAATTTAAATTGGAGAATAAAATATCCGCCACTGTTTTCTATCATTTTTCCTTCTGTTATTTAAAATAACAAATATTCCAAGCATCTAAGTGATTCTCCTTCGGCTATAATATTTTCTGGAAACTTTTATAAAAGGAAATTTCAATTTTTAATTATGGAAAATAAACAGTTCGCGAAACCATTACCCAGGTTAAGTGCAAAAATTTTAGACAAGAAATTGATGAAATAAAATTCATATGAAAATATTATGATGTGTACTTTTAAAAACTCCAGTTTTTCACAATTGAAAATCGTTCAAACATTTTTTTCTATCCTTCTCCGATCCAAACGCTATTAGCTGAATCTTTCACCATTAGTGTATTAGTTTTAAGAAACTAAAACTATTGGAAAATATTATTATCCCAAGTAGTCTTTCCTATGACTCTTAAAATATTATCGAAACATGGTAAACAAAATGTTCATAAAACCATAAAAACATTTGTGATTTTTTATTTAAACATCTAAAACATTTTAATTAAACCAAACGGAATAGCAGAATATGCATACTGCATAGTTTTGGAAAAATTTAAAAATACAAATTTTTTGAAAATCTTACTACCAAATGGGGTACCGAACTGATTTGACTGAAAAAGGCAATATTTTTGACTTACTATTCTAATTTGTGGATTTCCATATATCTGCACGAGAGGGTTTTCACGTCTAAATTATGCACGTTTTGTGGGCAAAGAATTCGTTTTCTAGGAAGAAAAGTCCCTAAATCGTGCAAAAATTATTAATAATTATTTCTTTCCGGTTACACCTTGCGCAAATGGAATTAATCTGCTCGAACATTACCATGTTAACATGTGCACGTATTTACACAAAAGGAAACTGAAAGTAAAAAACTTGAAATCTCACGATTTCATTAATTTCCAGATATTCACATAATGCAAACATGGTGTTTTGAAAAATTTCGTAATAATTACGTATCCAATAAATTTGCCATTATGGGACAGGAACTTTTTTTGAATCAACTGGCCGACATGGTCCTAAACACGGTACCTTAAACGGCATTTTAAAAAATGTGGATAGAAACTTCTAAAACGAAATATATCTAACCGGTATTGGGTTTTAAGAATTTGAAATTTAAATTATGAATTTTACCGTTTTCTCTCAGAAAGTTCAAATTAGAAATGGTAAACAAAATAAAGATCGATATAAATCTGACATCGGGTTAAATTAATGAAAAAAGTAAGCAAACAACAATATAAATAACGCGATAATGTGGGATGTACCGATTACATGACAGAAAACGCAAAAGAAATGCAGTCGTTATAAAAACGCATATAAATACCGTAGGTGTCGCTGATTGCAATTACATTTATCGATTCAATTTAAAATACGATTATCCGTTATTCTAATGATGATTGGATATTAATCCTAAAGCTGTAAGACGAGTTAATATTTCCAAATGTCACAGATTAGAGAAACGGGGAGTTCATAGATATAGTGTGGATAACATAACATGGCACCTACGTCATCGCATGTAAGCACTACCGTTGGTTATTACCCAAAAGCAGTTACCGTCACCGGTTAGGTTAGTACGAAGGGTCAACTGCTAGAGGAAATCGTGTACAATTAACTTCACACTTCACGTAATTCATGATAATTCTTCATACTTCTTCGTACTTCATATAATTCAGCAGTAATTCACGGGACTTCACGTACTTCGCCAGTAATTCACCGTACTTCATCGATAATTCACGGTATTTCACCTAATTCATCGATACTTCATTGTATTTCACGTACATCATTGGTATTTCAGAGACTTGCCGAGATTCCAAAATTTGAGCAATGGAAGGTGTTCCACACCCCCCGGATCCAGTAGTTTATTTTTATCAGAAGTAAACTGAAAATTTCCCGTTGTAGAAGCACAGGAAGGTGTTCCACATTTCCCAGACCTGCCAGATTAAGTAGTTTATTTTTTATTTTGTTGCAGAGATCTGCCTCCCAAAAGGTACGGAATTTATAATTACGCAGTTTATAATTAATTGTCAAATTACGAATTAAACACATTTACTTGACCATAGCTAATTTTAATAAACTTGAGATATGCTTAAATATTTAATTCACTTTTAATAAAAATAAATTATTTAAACCGGGGAGTCTGGGGGGTGTGGAACACCCTCCAGTGCTTCTGCAACGGGAGATCTTCAGTTTACTTCTGATAAAAAGTAAACTACTTGGTCTGGGGGTTCTGCATGTTCTTCATTCCAAAATTTGTGCACTGGAGGGTGTTCCACACCCCAGACCCCGGATTGAATAGTTTATTTTTTATCAAAGTAAATTGAAGATCTTCCGTTGCAGAGGCACTGGAGGATGTTCCACGTGAAGTATTTCATGTACTTCACATGAGATGTCATGTACTTCATGAGATGTGTACAAAAAACTTCACCAGCGATTAACCCCTCGGGTTAGTATGACGCAGACGTCAAATTAAGAAAACTTATGCTCGGTTTCACAAACATTTAAACTACGATTTCGGCTTAAATTTAGGTTTAAATATTATAGGGTTAAATAATTTAATCGCAGTTTAAACGTTTGTGAAACCGGGCATTACTGTATTATAATCCTTTATTAGAATCTCTCAACAGTTCTCGTGTACTGTCTACATGTCGAGAACTGCTTAACATATTTTAGATTTCCTTATTAGTAGTTATCATCTGTCTCATCGTAAGCAATTTCTAAGCAAATAAAATGAATATTTGCTTAAACAAACATTTTTATCTTTAAAATATGATGTTACAGTGTTTTGTGACAGATTGAAGTTTGATAATAGCTCAATACTGTCTGAATCTACAATCTGTGCGTATGTATGTACGAAAATTTTAAGAAACTGCTAATATTTCAATAATCAGAGGGTGTTGAGATTCCATGGTAGAACAGAACAGTGAAAAAACCAAACAGTGAAAAAAAAAGAACCACGATAAAACAGAACAAGGAAAAAAGAGAACAATGAAATGACAGAACCTTGACAAAAGAGATCACTGAAAAATGAGAACATCGGGATGAAGTTTTATCAAATGTTTGCATGACTTTTGATTATCTAGTTTTGAGTTGTAAGGACGTATTCCACCGAAAATAACGGAAATTAAAAATTTTTTTGATCCAGCCGACACGTATGTGTAAGAGAATGCTGTAATTCGTATAAAATGTAGAATAACGGCGTTCTAAGAACTATTATTAAAAAAATATAATGTAACATGTATTTTTAGGGTGAATCCGAGATTTGTCGTGGTTGCGTTAGTCAAAACCAACCCTCCGCAGCTTTCCACCCCGGTCCCGGCCGCTACGGGCCGTTTTGACAAACGCTTTACTACCTAAAAATATTACCCTAGTGTGGAATGCCTTCTGTATAAATATGTGGAAAAGAAATACGTCAAGACGTCATTGTAGCAATCATCAATGTTGCAGCAGGTTGTCAAATACGAAGTGCTGGATTTCAGTTTCCTTCAGACTCATATACGGTTTCCAAACCAGCTCTGGTGATTGTTTTAAACAAACTTTCACACAAAGAGAACTAGCAATCTTAGAACAGCAGAAATGCATGTTTTCTCAAAATCCAAAAAATCTTCTAGGGTCCGATATCGAGCACCAATTAAATAATCAAAACTCATAACAAAACATTTTTCAGTGTTCTCTTTTGTCAAGGTTCTGTTATTTCAGTGTTCTCTTTTGTCAATATTCTGTGTTTTCCTTGTTCTGTTTTATCGTTGTTCTTTTTTCACTGTGCTGTTTTTTCACTGTTCTGTACGGTCACCGAATTGAAACAACGTATTTTGGACAGAACATAACCACTTCTTTTGAGTTTCCATAATAGAATCGGTGTATTTGTTGCAACACTTCCAAAAAAAGTCATTACCAAACTTTTCCCCGAGAAAAGTCCAACCATGAGTTACTTTTCAAGTTTTAAGAGACATTCCAGAGGAAAAAGCTCGGTAATTACTTTTATTTGAATTTTTAGGATGATTGTAAAACGACAGAAATCTCTTCTCGGCCGTGAGAAGTGAATTTCCTTAATTTTATGGCTCCGAGCAACATGCGCGGTAAATCGTTGAAAAATTCAATAAAATTAAAACATACAATAGGTTTGTTCGTTGGACGCGTTCTGAACTGCTCTGAACAGTTTCCGATTACGTCACACCGACAGCTTTTCAGAGGAACATCCGACGAACACCTTTGGAACAACTTGTCGTTCACGTATATAACCTAACCTCAAAATATTTTGTAAATAAGTTGTCATTGTGGTGTTTAAAATGATCTAATATAAAATCCAAGATATATATTATTTATATTTGACAATACAATGAGAAATTATTTATAAAATATTTTGAGGTAAGGTTATTTACATCAACGACAAGTTGTTCCAAAAGTATTCGTCGGATGTTGCTGTCAGTCTGACGTAATCAGAAACTGTTCGGAGTAAGTCCAACGAACAAACCTAATCTGCGAGATTTTCCCAAGCAATGTGCTGGTCAGGTGCCTTGATTGAGGTTCCTCCGAGCAACAACCGTAAAAAATGGGGAATGGCCACAGAACCCGAGCTGCGAATTTTATGATTTTTTAAATGAATTCTAAAAGAGAGCATCTTAATGTACACATTAAACAAAAAAAGTTACTGTCTGACCACTAATTTTATAATTGCGAATTGTAGCTAAGCCTAATAAAAAAAAACACCTCCGAGTCCGGCAAAATCCGAAATTTTGGATCCTTGCTGCGACAGATGCTATTTTGAAATAATAAATTTCAAGAAATACGAAAGAAAGAAATAAGACATTTGAAATAAGAATGCAGTGAAAATTTGGAATATGACCGTGATTGACTAAAATCTATGCAAGTTTACACTGCTGAAATTTCATTTTCGACTGTCATTTCACAAATCGAATATTAACGAAATAAAAATTTTGAATTTATTGTAAATCATGCATTTTGTAAGTTTTTAAAAGTTAAATACAAACTTCTGTTTTGGTTTTTGAGAAGACACTTCTCATAATGTTTAATAAAATTTTCAAGTTGTCATTCGCCAATAATTTTTTGAGGTTTGGGTAAACCTTCCTTCACGTCAGAAGCGCCCTTACAAATTTTTACTGCATTCTTGTTTCTCAAAGTGAGAACCAAGATTCGACGCACGTACGGTAACCAAAATGAATGTAATTATGACGCAATATTATCTTGCATGTGTTTCTTATGACAAATTCGTGAATTTCAAAATTGAATTAAATCAAATTCTACCTCACCTTAACAGTCTTGTATTAATGTCCTCTTTCGTTTAGTGTACTTTTGAGTTTGGAAATAGTGACCGATACCGAAAAATGATGTCACTTTTGACTGTACTTGCTAATATTTAATATTAGTGTTTTTTGTCTCGTCTTAAACTACGCCAATTGCTTTCTATCCTAAAGTTGTGGGTAAAATGAGATGCAAATATGATAAGTAATGTAAATTCTGCATTTTGGGGGAAGTCCCTATAAATTATGTCATTGAAACTCCTGCTAACGGCATGATTTAGTATTCAGTTCGCTGTGAGGGGGTTGACATTGTACGTTAGACAGCTTGACCATATTACCTTTGATTATGTAGTATCAGATAGGCAAACCTTATGGCAGTAATGGAAACATCTGGTGTAGGGTAACAGTTTACCAACCTTGGCTTAAATTGGAAGAAGTAAATAGACCGTTTGATTTTTGTAATAATTCTCGATTTGCATTAGTGCAATTTATTCCGCTTTCCAATTTAGTAGCTCCATCTGTTGATATACTGTTGAACTACATTGAATATTTTTAAAACTACCATAAGATTTGCTATCTGGTAGATATTAATCATAGATATTGCTTTAAAAGTTTAAACTTATCTCTAAATTTTTCAATTTATTTTAATGTACAAGGAAGAGTAAAATAAATTTCAAACCTCTGCACCAGGATATCTCAATCTGGAATTTTTAAATAAGTATTTTTATTTTATAGAAATTCGTCCCTCGATTTAGCAACCCCGAAAGAAATATATTTTCCAATCTGCGGAAACTGCGTTATGTCGTGGTAAACAAAAAATAACTTTCCATTAAAATATTTCGAGATGATAAGCATCAGTTTTTTTATAAAATTTTAATGAAACTAAAGTTTGTCGATTTAATGAATTTAAAACTATCGGTAATATGCAAATGATTGGTTATCGTTTTAAACCACAATTTAAATATTAAATAAAAAATCCATACATTCGAAATTACTACCTACCACAAGAATTTTTAAGGAAATTCTATTTTAAACTCGTCGTTTCAACGCAAATCGTGGGAGGATAAAATTTATAATTATGTGAAAAAAATGTGAACATCGCCGGTCGCAGCACCCAAATTATGCAGGAATGCTTCCAAGATTTTTGACCACATGTACAGATATGGGTTTATGCACAACGGAACTTGGTTGATTTTTCCTTTGGGTGCTGGAAGAGAAATTACCCTTTGCAAAGATTTCGATTTCTTCCCATCTGGGTGGAACGGTAGAAGTAACGTGGATTCCGAACCACGGATTTAGGGATTTTCACGGACGCTTGTGAGGAACAACATAAAAATGTATTGAGATTTACTTTCGTATGGGCAATTTCCTCAACCAGGTTTAACATAATTTGTGTTAAAAATCTTAAAATAACCGTTATTCGTAATTGTGTTTAAAATATAAAATTGGGGTAAAAATATAAACGCGTTTAGATTTCTATTACCATATTTGGTTGAACGACCTTCATACTATTGAATATCCTTTACTAATAATAAACACATGCAGGTCGACTAGTTTTTCCATTTGTAAACACATTTTGAAATAAATAGACAGATAGTAATGCTGCACCTGTTTTCCGGATTGGTCTGCGTGGTGTTGTAACATTTCAAAAAAATCCCAATTACGTATTGTTTGCTAACGGACGGTTTATTGAATTTTCCAATTAAGCAAAATGTAGGATGAGATAGCACTTGACATATCGATAACAGGTGGAAGTAAATGAATAGGGAATTGAACTCGCTTCACCCTAACGTATTCTCTGGGGTACACACCCCCTTTTTTAAACGGCGATTATTGAATGAAAATTACCTGCAGATCTTGATTTGCATTATCCTTATGAGTAGCTGCACGTATCACTCCAGCTCTCCAGCACCACTCACTAATTTTCCCTAATTTTAATTTAGTGTAACCACTCACTGATAAGAAACGTTTTCCCACAATTTCTTCTCGACACTTACATGCCATTTTATAATATATTGCACATAATCCTATGCGTTTAAATTTAGTTATTTATAACATTTCAAAAATGTTACATCACATGAAATTTTCACAATAACACACCGCACGTACATTTGCACCTAAAGATTTTCAATCTCGTTGCGGCAAACCAAGTCAAAGGCAGCTCGTGAAAATCATTCGCCAGAGCTCGATTTACTTTCGGAATTTTCCGTTTCCACCATACGTCCGTAAGTGGTGGAGTATTCAAAATTCAAACGCTTCCCTCTCTGTTACAACATTACGTCCGTTTACCGACGACGTCGCTAGTTACCGGTACGGTCAGCAACGCACCCGTACAGCAACAGTGGGAACCCCACGTTTCGTAGATCACTTTAATTTTTTCGCCACAGTGATTTTCTTAAACAACCCACCAATTGCAATTTAAACTTTGCAACCAAACAAATTAGTTTCAAACGATTAACCACCGTTTTAAACTTTTCTCAAATTTTTAAAATGTCACGTAGAGCCTCCATTAGTTTGCAGCAAGGAACGCAACCCAAGGTTCCAACGAGCGAACGCGGCTGTTGAGGTAGCGCATGGTCACAGTGGAGGGGTTGACAACAAAAATATCGAAGATGGTTGTTTCGGTTTGCTGCTAAATAGCAGTCGACTGTTTTTAATGTGTACTAACTTTGTTGATTAGTTCGTTTTAGTAAACTGTCAAACATTTTGTGTTTTGTGCTTTTATAGTGAAAAATGATATCATCCATATTATCTAGATTAGTAATGTAAGTTTTTTTGTGTGATGTACCATGTAAACTATCTCTGGAACGAATCTACCGATGCATGCTTGGGTTTATCAGCTGTTGATAATTATTTATTTTGAAGTTTCCTTGTTTCATTTTCTGCAATTACAAATTAATGTGACTTGCAGTTTGTACCGTGACTTTTTGCGCAGTGTCGATTTTTGATTGTTAAAATAATTTAATTTAATCGTAGTTTTTTCAAACACAAAAAATTCATTTTAAATTCACATTCGTTTACCTTCTACGTCGCAGTACATTGATAGTACACAAAATAACAAAAGAAGCGAGTTACTTGACCCCGCCGCACATATAATGCGAAGATGGGTGATAACATCGAAACGTTCGTCTTTGAAAGCAATCTGGACATTTTTAACTGCTTTTTAATATTGACATTAAGTTCCACGAAGCAAGAATTTATTATCTACTTAAATGTGGCATAACCTTCCACTCTTATTTAATGTGCACGTACCTCATGTAAATTATTTTTTTGTATTGATAAAACTTGCCAAACAGTGGGTTGTTAGACGTCTGGTGCGAACAAATTATGTACGAAAGAATATTAATTTTTCAATCAGCTGCTAGCAAATACTCCAGCGCCCATCGATTAAATAGTACATATCGATTATTTTGTAGTTAATTTAAATTTATACCTCGGCCAGGGAATACTGAGAGTTGACAAATTTTGTGACTAGGAATAAAATCTCGATTTCCCGCCCAATAGTCTGCCCGTAGGTGTAGTATGTACTTTACGCCATACTGCCGCTATAGTATTTTTGCGATAACTTGGCGTTGACGTAATATGGTGCAATCAGCACAAAAACTCCAATTACCCATTCTTACCCATAATTACTCATTCAATTTGACTAAAACAGGTTTTATCTTGAACACTACCATTAAGCTGAATTTTGATATTCAGCTTTATTATGTCTTTATAAACAATGGGTGAAAAATCGACCTCGGGATCATGCTCGCTTCAAAGATTATTCGAGGTTAAAGGTTACGAAAACGACCTTTTTGTAAATATTTCGCTTTGTATATTTATGTTTATACGATAAAAACTTTCAAACAAAAATTGTACAGGAGATAATTATCTACAAAAAAGGTCTTACGACCTTTTTGCGCTGAGGCCTACAATGTGTAAACTTTTGAAGAAACAAAAAGAAAATAAAATAATCACAAAAAACACAATTTGGAAAAATCCAGAAGGAAAGTATTGATTTTTCGAAACCCAATAGCAGACTGGAAATTTGAAAAACATTAAATTCGTATACCGCCAGAACGGTTACTTTGAAGTAAAATATCAGAAGACCTTTTTATAGATAATTATCTCCTCTATAATTTTTGTTTAGAACTTTTCATTGTACGATAAATAAAAATGAGATACTTACAAAAAGTCGTTTTCATGACCTTTGACGTCGAATAACCTTTGAAGGAACATGATCTCGAGATCGACTTTTCACACATTGTTTATAACGACGTAATAAAGGTGTAGTATACCAAAATTCAGCCCAATGGTAATTTTTCCGATCTGAAATTCTAATTTAACTGGGCTTATGGTAGTTGGCAACCCTCTCCGGCGTTGCATGTTGAATTGAATTTTTTATTCAAATGTAAAGATCACAAAAATTTAAATATTGTAATAGATTTTCTATCGAAGTTATTTGCTTAAAATTACTCTTGCAGTTGGTTATGCCTACGTAACATTGAGGTTATGTCGTTATTTCTTATGGCTTGCTGTAACCTATGGCTCTTATGGCTCTGTTTTTATGCAGAAGAACAATCTTCCACGCTCTGATGTGTTATCTTGATTATAATACATCAAGCTCTTTTGAAGGAAGATCACTGGCCAGTGGTCACCAACTTTTTGCCAGGTTAAGGAAAGTGCCCGTGCAAAAGAAAACATTAATTAATTAAAAGATTAAGTTAGTATCTTACCGAATGTCCGGTTATCGGAGATGGCCGTTAAGGAGGTGCATGTTCTTGCCCCCCCCCCATTTCGAATTTTTAATTAAAAAAAGTCCAATGCCCGATTTTTTCACTCATAGTTATCTACAAGTTAGCTAACTTCAGGTTAAATTGACGAAATAATCAATCAGATGACAACAAAACAAATGAATCAATCATCTGATTGGGTATTTCGTCAATTTAATCTGAAGTTAGCTAACTTGAAGATAACATGAGTGAAGAAATCGGGGGATTATTCGATTGTGCATCCTTTATTTTCGTTTGTAACTCTTTTGTTTTTAAATTATTTAGAAAACTGGTTGGGGGAGACTGGAGACATGCTCGACTCCCCCCATTTTGAATTTTGGATCGCAAATGTTCTTAATCGTTTGTGCATCTGTTATTTCCGTTTGTACCTTTTCGATTTTCGCGTAATTTAGAAAAGTTTTATGCAAAATTTGAACTTTAAGGTTTAGATTCAAAACAGTTCAAATAGTTTGTTCTTTGTTTGTACATCTTGGTGCAAACTTTATTTTAACGAGATTTCTACTATGTTTATTTGAAGCAAATACAGGACTTTTAGGCATAGTTCCTTTGGAAATTTCAAGTTTTCCTATAGAAATGAAAGCAAATTAAGAAAGAGCACAAAATTAGAAGAATTATAGGGCGAGGATGAATAAAAATTTTGACGTTTAGGGCAAAAGTCAAAAATTGTAATAATATGCTATTATGATAGGTTATATTCAAACATCATGCCCCGCCCATTTTGAGTTTTTTTTCAATTTTACTGAAAATCATGTAATTTATCATTTTTTGATCCAGCTGTCACGCATGTGTATTGCTATTTGTAAAAATTATTAATTCGAGGCGATGTATTGTTGAAAAATATAATTACATTATATTACATTAAATTTTTCAATTTTTAGGGCTAAAAATTTAGCTCGAGGTAATAAACCTAAACTCAAAAGTACACTTTCTCCTATAAAATCGCTTCACCAAACGAAAGAGCAAAAATACTAATCATTTAAGGTGAGGATGAATTTGGGGGAATAAGGTAACAATTCAAATTTGAAAATCACAACGTTCCCATAAAAAACACGTGTAAGTGTATTAATGTGTAATATTACGTCACAATTGAACACATTAGTATTCGTGGTAGGTCGACATTTGCAACCGGGGAGGAGCTACCAGTCGCTTCCTGCTATCTATCGGGTCAACATCTACACTTTGCCGAATAGAGCTGGTCTAGGGGGATATTTTTATGAGTAAAACGCTTTAATGAGAAACGTAGGAGCACCCTCTGCTTCGGCCCCTTCGCTCCGGCCCGTTTTGACAAACGCAACCACGGTAAATCTCGGATTCACTCTAAAAATATACGCTACATTACATTTTTGCTCAGAGCGGAGTTCATAATTTTATTTGTTTTCTAATATATCAAAAATATAAAAAAACTTATTGACAATTATTAGTTTTAGCGTTAAAAACTTATTTTAATTGTCGCTGGCCGGGGTTACAGTTCAAAAGAACCCATGAGAAAATTGCATTGTAAATAAAGTTTTAAAGCCGTTTCTTCCAAAATTTGTAAACCGACCGCAAATTTTATTTTTTTATGTGTTAAATAGACCCTTATCTTACATAATTCATAAAAAATTATCAAAATCGGAGTTCAGGTTTATTACCTGTCCCTAAAAATTTTAATTTTCCTAGCAGCCCACTAATTGGGACTCCCTACTACTTTATAAGTGTAGATCGGGATGCACGCACCGACAACGCAATGAATGGTTAACATTCCAATTTTTCATGAACTTTAAAATCGATTTTTAGCGATATTTTTGGAAATATCGAGTTCATCCTCACCTTAATAGACTTATTTTACCATCCTCTAATTCTAAAAATATATTTTTTGTAAAATCTCCACAGACAAAAAGTAGCACTTCACGAACTCCCATCGGATTTAAAAAAAATTTTTATATACAGATAATCGATTTTTGTTTTACACCTTTTGTTTTTAAATTATTTAAAATATTAGTGGGAATAGCTAGCCTTCCCCCCATTTTGAATTTCAGACCGAAAATAGTCGGACCCGGACAATTAGGCGCAGCCGAATAGGCGCGCCGAATAGGCGCGGCAAATAGGCGCAGGACATATAGGCGCAGAGCCATTTAGGCGCGAGACATATAGGCGCAAAACCGTTTAGGCGCGGGACATATAGGCGCAGAGCCGTTTAGGCGCGATGCCATTTAGGCGCAACCCATATAGGCGCGACCCATTTAGGCGCGGCCCATTTAGGCGCCGAGACATATAGGCGCGATCCGCTTAGTCGCAAAGCTATTACAGTATTTTTTTAAATTTATGTTCTTATTCATTATATTAGTATTATTTATTATGCAATAATATAATAGGTTCACTAACTTATTAAAACCATAGATTAGCTAAGTGACGAAAAACAAAACCGTAAAAAGTGCACCGATGATTCAACGGCGGTGATTAGACGGTACGTGTGCTGTGCCTGGGTTGACAGTGACTAGTGGTGCGGAGATACCAGTCGCTCTCTGAGATCAGTTGCGTCAACTTCCAAACTTTTCGAGTTGGAGCTACTTGAGGATGTTTTTTAAAAAGCAAGCGCGTGTCAAAACCGCTCGGAGCCCCCGGAGCGACCCGGAGGGTCGCGCAGGGTTGCGGAGAGTAGGTTTTGACAGCGCAACCACATCAGAAACGAATTCACACAAAAAGTTATTTTTTTTATTTATAATATTTTTTATTGCGCCTAAATGTCTTTGCGCCTAAACGGATCGCGCCTATATGTCTCGGCGCCTATATGTCTCGGCGCCTAAATGGGTCGCGCCTAAATGGGTTGCGCCTAAATGGTATCGCGCCTAAATGGCTCTGCGCCTATATGTCCCGCGCCTAAACGGCTCCGCGCCTATATGTCCTGCGCTTATTCGGCTGCGCCTATTTGGCTGCGCCTATTCGGCTGCGCCTAATTGTCCTAGACCGGAAAATAGTCTTATCGTTCGTGCATTGTTTGAGCAGCTTTTATTTCGTATGTACCTTTTTGTTTTCACATAATTTAAAGGTTTGGGGGGGAGGTAGATACATACTAATTTGAACTTCGAATTTTAAAGTTGAAATAGTTCAGATCGTTTGTTCTTCATTTGTACAGGTTTATGTATGCTTTATTTTCGTTTGTATTTCTTTAAATTTCAAAACATTTAGATAAATTAAAAATAACACTGACGATGACCAGCAATTAACAAGATTCTAGGTAGCAGGATTCCGGGAGTCGGATAAATGTTAGCTTCCTCTTTAGTGGCGTAAAATACATTCACTGGTCTGCCTTCCAGAATCAACCCACCCCCATCTCCACTGGATCATAAATTAGTGTCGCATTGTTTTTAATGACAATTCAAAATTAGCATGTCTCTCTCCTCTCTTAAATTTTTCTAAATTAGTCGAATTTTGAAACAAAAACAGTTTTAATTGTTGTTTATTGACTAAAAGAAGACACACATAAACTTCGTCGTCAACCTAACAACCTTGAGAAGGTCGCCGTGTTAGCACACATTTTAACGATCTTCGCTATCATTCAAGCAGTGGTGTTCGAACTAGAAGTTCATGGTTCTCGAGTAGAGGCAGGTACCTGAAAGCTGTCATATCTCGAACAACCCGCTCATTGTTTGGACGAACACCGCTTGAATTTTATCTTCTGATAAGAAAGCTCTTAAAACTGTTTGCCAACATATTGGACTTAGGGAAGGTTAATTGGTCGGCGATGAAGTTTGCTCGTCCAGATACTCTTTTACCCATGCAGAAATTGATTATCTGCACATTAAAGGATTTAAAAATCCGTTATTTTCTTGAAATAAACATACTCTAGTCCATTTGGTATAGGAATACTCTCTAGGAGACGCTTCCGACGCGAAGGAGGATTCACATAGGAAACGTCAAATAATTACAACGAATGTCCACTTGACAATTTTACTTAACATAATATACTACATAGTATGTAGTACATATTATTAAATACTTTATCAACTAACATTGAAATTAATTCATTTTTTGCAGAAATAATTGAAGTAAAAACGATTATCTAAAATTTTCTTAGGTGTCCCCAACTTGTTTTTTTACTCACTGTAGTCCAAACTAATTTTACATTCAGTTAGTTTAATGCATTTATGTATTTCAAATCAAATTATTATTTTATCTTCAAGTTTTACATTCCGTAATTAAATTCTTTCGCCCTGTCTGCAAATTATCTCTCATGTTCGTTTTATGTTCGGCTGTGTTAGAATATGTCCAGACTGATTCACCTTGGAGTCGGCCAATCGGCAGCTTTGCCGCGAACTTGTTGTTTCCCGATCGCTTCTCTACCGCGTGCATTTGCATGCATCGTCAATAGGCATTGATCCTCTATCAAGACAAGGTACTTCGTGTTTTTCGCGCGTTAAATTATACCATCTTTAATGTCGTTTAATAAATTTATGTTTGATCGTGATTTGAGGAATCATTTGTGACGTGAAGTGTTCGTTCATCTAAGTATCGTCTTTCGAGCAGCGAGTTTTGCCGTACCGTTTCGAATTATCGTTATGCAACTCGTTGAGGAATTTACGTACCGTTAAGCTCATTTTTGTCAGCCTCGAGTCAGCAACTGCTGTCACTACAACGCAAATAGATTCAATCACTTTTCGTCAACAACTTTATTATTTACCGTAGAACTACTTTGAATTCTACCAGCTAAGTTCTTGTATCTTAAACTCGCCTCACACGACGCTTGTTTTGCTGATAGATTACTTGCTTGTTTTTCTGCTGGATTTTAAGCGACTGGGTATAGTGATGGTTTTTCAGCGTGTTGGCTTCACACGGTCTTTGTGGTTTTAATGCGCACGTGATGCGCATTTTTCATCACAGTCGGCCAATAAGCAATACATCAGCAAAACAAGCTTCGTGTGAGGAGAGCTTTAATTATGTCAAGTGTCAAGGTCATGTGAGTACATTATTTTGCTTTTTTGAGAGCTTTGTTGGGAAATGTGTGGGAATTACTCACGAGTTTTATTTTGCTACCATTCGTAGCACCGAAGATTTTGTTTAGCCTTCTGCTGTATTATTTATCGTCATCATTTTAAGTACTATTGTTTATAAAACTTATCTTGGAGAAATGTCAAAACTTTTGTGGTCAAATTTTAATCGTAAATTTCGTTTTAAAATTAAGGACCTTTAGTAACATTTTTCGTAGAGCTACCTTTAATATTATTTTGATAGATTTAAGATCATCATGAGAGTGTACGAGTGACTTGTTTTCGATCAATTTTCTAGATAATTCAGAAACAAACGAGGTACAAACGAAAACAAAAGATGTACAATCGATTTATGCCCGATTTCTTCACTCATAGTTATCTTCAAGTTAGTAAACTTCAGGTTAAATTGACGAAATAACCAATCGGATGATTTATTTATTTTTATTAACATCTGATTGGTTATTTTGTCAATTACCTGCAATCTTGCTAACTTCAAGATTGAAGAAATCAGGCATTAGACTACAAACGAAAACAAAAGATGTACAATCGATTTATGTCTGATTTCTTCATTCATAGTTATCTTAAGTTAGTAAACTTCAGGTTAAATTGACGAAATAACCAATCGGATGATTTATTTATTTATTAACATCTGATTGGTTATTTTGTCAATTAACCTAATTTGCTAACTTAAAGATTGAAGAAATCTAGGCATTAGACTTTTTATAATTAAAAATTCAAAATGGGTGGGGGCTGACGACAAGCACCTCCGTTAAGGGAGCTTTTCAGTATTATTTATGATATGACGTATCTGTTTTATTTACAGTTTAATAGAACTAAAATAAAATTTTGCATAATGATGTTCCTTAATAGGTCAGAAATAATATACGATGATTCTCCATGATTCCTCTTTGAGCTTCGTCCTCTTCGGCTTTCGTTGCTCGGGAAGTATAATTGATTTTTCATGATACTCCTGATTTTTTTGTTCGACGCCAGCTGACGAAGCTATTGGCGAAAACCATAAAAAGGACGTTACATGTCCAGGAAGCTCAAGAAGGAATTATGGAATTTTCGTATATTATTTTTTCTAACCTACATCATTCAATTTTCTCTCATTAAATTAAATCATAAAATAACCTAAAATTCAGCGCATTAGAAATTAGTTTCATGATTTCTCAAATTTTATAGTATCTTATCTGTAAAATAATCAAGATGGCTTAATTATATATAAGTTAGTGGTAAATTGAAAGAAATAACACTCTGATCACATTTATTTTTTATTAACATATTGGCATTTGGTTTGTGTAGGAAAACCGGATGGTGATACGACCCAAAACCTGCCATTACCTTTTCTGTATTTTTATGATTGACATATATGCACGGTCTATTGGTTTTTCCTTAATAATACAATAATTAATTTTATAGGGAATTAAAATTTAAACAATTGATTTTTTGATCTCATGACTTGACATTTCAATTATGGGACGTCAACATTGTGAATTAATTTCAAATTTTAAAAGGAGGTGGTGATCGATTCACGCACCTGATTTTCAAACTAAATTTTTAATTAAATAAAATCTCCCAAATTTTAAAAAACTTGATTGCTTTTTAATGGGTTTTTTGTTTATTTTTATTTCATATTATGCAAAAGAATTAAATTGTTTTTTTCTAAAACAAAAAATTACATTCTCCAATTAAAAAATGATTATTTTTTAAATGTTATTATAAAATTAAAATTTAAATTTTGGAATAAACAAATTATCATTCAAAAATTTGAATTTTATTTAATATGGCAACGTAACCATTTTGAAAAAATTTTTAATTTCTACCTTTTTAAACAAGGAGGGTTGCAAAAACATTCACGCATGCAAAGGAATTTTCCAAACTAAATTTTTAAAGGAAATAATTTTTTCCCAAATTTAAATGAAAAATTTTAAAATTTATTTGCATAATCACCGTTATTTTTTCCTTTCTTTTTTTTTCATTTAAAATTTGAAACGAAAAATTAATTGAATTAAATTTTTAAATCAAAACAATTAATTTTGATCTGCCAATTAAATATCTTAAGGATTATTTTGAGTGTTATTATCAAAAATATTATAAATTCCATAAATTAATTGGTACAAATCAAATTATCATGTCGAAATATTTCAATTTCACTTCAAAAATGGCAAAGTTATGCCGATTATTTGTAAAATATCAATTTTAAGTTTCTACCTTTTTAAAAAAGGAAAATTAAAAGCAATAACATGTTCGGATGCAGGAATTTTTTTCCAAAATAATTAAGGGAGATATTATTTGCTCATCAAAAATTTAGCAGTGAAAATCCTATGGTACGTCAACTGATTCACCACCCTGCATAATCGACCGTAAACTGATAATTATTAGAATGGACCTGTTGCTGAATAATCATTAGAATAATAATTCGAAGTCATTAAGTAATTTGAAATCGTAAAGTAATTAGTATGAATTATTGAAAATCACCCTAGATTAATCGACCTCCTGACCCCTGGCTCCCAAACAGCGTCAAATTTTCATTTAAAGAAATAAAAAAAAAATGTAAAAAAAAAATTTGACTTAATTTGAATTAAGTCATAGTTGACTTGAACATTGCAATAGAATTACAGTTGATTACTTTTCTATCATCTCTCTGCCGGAAGTGGGGTGTATGTCAGCAGTCCCTTTCTTCATTTCAAATTTTGTTCATTATTCTAAATAGTTTAAATTGATTGTGCGTAGTTTGTGCATGATTGCGCGTTTTTTATTTTTATTTGCATTTTTGTAAAATTTGTCGGGAAGGGGTAAAAATATTAGCCCTTCCCTAATTTGAATTAGAATTGAATATGAAAATAACCTTAATTGCTTGTGCATGATTGTGCATATTTTGTTTTTATTTTTTGTACTTCCACTTTTCGAGATTAAAAAAATGCAAGACTTATTTTGACGCGCAAAAGGATAACCAAATTCCAAGTAAGGTACATAATATTATATGAATTTTTTAGGCCTTCGATAATCGGAATTATCGTTTGTGCATGATTGTGTATTCTTTATTTTCTTTGTACTACTTCTTTTTGAGATTTAAAAACTAAGAGGGAGGGCCGGCTCAATTTTGGATCCAAAATAATCGGGATCATCTTAAGTTTTTGTTATATTTGAGAATATGTAATGATCGACGGTACTCCATCACCCTTTTGGCCGGAAAATACTTTTTTATTAAGCCCCCTCTCATTTCGAATTTGAAATCGAAAATAGTTTTAAGGGAGGGGTCTGGGTTTCAGCGTAAAAAAAACTTTTTTTGTGATTTTTTATCTCAAATATCGATTGAGTAATTTTATTCAAACCTTCTATACATTATTGAGCATAGTTTTGACTATGTTCTGTAAATTTTCATGCAAAATATTAAATCATTAGCCCGTGACAGAGCTTCCCCAGGACGTCTTGAAAAAAAACAATTTGCGGTGTTCACTGTAACTCGGCCGGAAATTATTTGAAAATGAAAACCATAAAATTTAGTTAAATTATAAACAAATCTTCCCCAACGTTCTCTGATTATTTTTTTTAATTTAAAAATTTTTGGCGGCCATCTAAAGTGTGAACCGTTATTTTCGACTAAAATTTCCGCCATTTTGTGGGTGGAAACACCCTTAATGTTAAAAAAATTTTTACTAAATGTAGGGGAGGTATTTTATATGAAGAAAATGTGTACAAAGTTTGAAATGAATCGGTCGAGTAGTTTTCAAATGGCAGTGAACACGGACTTTGAAAAAGTAGTTTTGAGAAAAACGCGTTTAAAGTTTATGAAGCAAAAAGTGAAACAATAACTAATTAACAAGTTATTAATTAGTTATTGTTTAACTAATTAAACAATAACTTCAAGAATATTGCTTAGATTGGATTAAAATTTTGAGGACATATTCTTGAAATGTTAAACAATAAGATAAAAAAAAAAAAACGATTTTTCGAAAGTGAAAACCCAGACCCCGCCTTAATCATTTGTGATTCGTTTGTATTGTACATGATTGTGCATAATTTATTTTCGTTTATACCATTCACAATCGATTTAGACAATTTTGAATTGAAAATTCGAAATAGGGGGGGGGGCTGAGGACAAGCACCTAAATAGCAACTAATTATCGTATGCATTAAAAAAATGAATTATGAGTAAACTTGGCTCCATACTAACTTCATTTTCAAGCGATTTCTATTTTAATGAAACAAATTAATAATAAATAGTTTTATATTCAACTTGGGTTATATTTAACAAATTTTTTTTAAGTATTAAAATTATAATATCAGTGTTTATTATTATCCCAACTTAATAATTTTAGCTACCCAAACAACCGCTGGCGCAATTAACATTTTGTAATATATGACCTAAATTATTTAGGGCGAATTTGAGGTACTATAACTTAATAAAGATTATTATTATTATTATTATACATAGATGTGAGTTGACTTTATTATATAACGGGAATTACTAAGGAATAAAATAATTTAAAAACATGAGCAAATTTTTGCATATGCTCGGCTACGCAAGTTTCTTTAAACTGCATCGTCGTATCGTACAATTTCTAAATTCATTTTTGGTTGAAATATTGCAAACATGTTACCTGAAATATAAATTGAATATTTTTTTTACAGAAAATTTATAATAAATTAGTACCTTATGGAGTTAATCGAGTTAAACTCACACCGGGGATAAGAATGCTTAATATAATTTTTTCTCACCGGTGTGAGTTTTATTCTGTAAACTTTTAGACTTACATCAAGAATTTATCGCAAATAAACAAACATTTAGTACCTTTGACTAAAACTTGCATTTTGTCAATAATAAAGAAGATTATAAACTAAGGACTATTCCAAAATTTCGACGTTTAGGCCCAAAAACATCAAAAATCGCCTATCATTTGTTTTATGTGTTTATTTTACGGAAAGCAATGTATTTTATTCTTAGAGTACAGAGTAGGAAGAAAATGGCATTTGTATACCTATATAATGAGAGTCAAAAAGGTAAGTTTTGGCGGCCTATGATATGAACGCATAAAATGATTTAAGCATATGGAATAATGAGTCACCGATGTTCAAATAGGCAGTCTAGGCGAAGTTAGTACCGCCTACTTTTGGCTCTTTTAAATAGCACGCAACACGAGCATACTATCCTTTCTCTACTCTATATTCTAAGATTTTATCTTTTAATACAGAGTAGGAAGGAAATAACATTTGAAGGGTACAGGAATAAAACAAGGTATGTCCATTTTTGCAAATGGAACTGTTAATCCCATTTCTTGCCTCTATGTAGCTCTTTCTACATGTAAAATACCAAAAAAAAAAACTAGGGATGTCCACAAAATTTAACGTTGAAAATATAGTATACCGGTATAAACTATAGAAGAATTAAGATTAAAATTAAGATTTCTCAATATTCTACTTTTGTGACATACCCTGTTTTATTCCTGTAGCCTTCATTTGTATACCTGTATAATGAGAGTCAAAAAGGTAAGTTTTGGCGGCCTATGATATGAACGCATAAAATGATTTAAGCATATGGAATAATGAGTCACCGCTGTTCAAATAGGCAGCCTAGGCGAAGTTAGTACCGCCTACTTTTGTCTTTTAAATAGCACGCAACACGAGCATACTATCCTTCCTCTCTACTCTATATTCTAAGATTTTATCAGTTTTTTTTTTAATACAGCCGACACTGTGTCAGAGATTTCTGTTATTCGCATAAAATATTGACAATGTGTAAGAAATATAATGTAGCATATATTTTTGCGACTAAAAATAATTTTAAAACAGTATTTTATATTGCGAATGGTGGCGGTGTCTTCGGCACCGCGCACGCTTATTAATCTTACGTGTGAACTATGGGTCTTTCAAGGAACAGATCATCGTATCGTGTTAGTGAAAAACAAGGTGAAGGGTTAAAAATATCCCTGAGCCAAAACAGAAGTCCAAAATGTAAATCTCTGAGCCACGGGATTCGAGAGTTAACTGGGAGTTCAACGTTTTACGTTATCTTCTTGGCATTGCGGACTACCGCACCCAGGCGCCACGTCTCCTTCGTTGGGCTTGTATATTCCATGGATCTTTCGCTGTCAAAAACAGTTGGTATATCAGACCAAATATCAGACATCGACTAATTATTGTACAATATTATTGATAGTATATTGAACTGTCTGTTCAATATGTGGGTGTAGTAGGCATACAGCGCCGCACTAAAGGGTTTTATATTTTTACATTTTTTTAAACTTATATTTTTCTTTTGTTTATTTAACCGATCTGCCGTTATCACCTAATTTTATTTTTAATAGTTTTGCAAATTTGATCTCATCGAAGAAGCTTAGAGCATTGCCTTTTCCTATTCTGGTTTATCTAAAGCATATTAAATAAATTAACTTATTGAATCTACAAAAGCGTCACAAGTGAGATTTTCACATTGACCACTGCAGAGCTTTAGTATCGGTTTTGATGACCGACATAAACAGACCAACATAATTTTTAAAATCGATTTTCTCATAAAAATGTACCAATAGAGTACAGTTTGCGTTCATTGAATTTCTGTAGTTGTAAGAATAAGAGAAAACTGGGAACTCGTTTCTCTAAATATTCACAACACACTATTGCGAGCCTGTCTGCAGCATAAATTTGGATCCCTGTCACATTTTTTCTAAATTAGAAACAACTGCCACGGGAGAAAAAAATAAACTATTTTTGTGAAAAGATACTTCTTCATTATAGTTTGTCATGAGTCCAGGTTTACATTAAAAATTGGAACATTATATTTTGAGAGAAGACGGTCGCGGCTTGGCGCTATGAAGTGCGGCAATTACTAAGCCGAGCACCCCGGTTCGAATCCGGGTGGGATGAGAATTGTATTCTGACCGTCTTCTGCGCCACCACGTTCTTCTGCAAGCGCGGCGTGTATGCCAAAACTTCCCAGGAGAACCAAACCAATCCTTTAGAGAGAGGTTTGGGGGAATGGGAGAGGCTTATGTCCAGCAGTGGACATCTACGTTCCTGGTGGACATAGTCGTCTCTAAGGGTTGGGTATTCGCTATTAAAATTTCTAAAATCCGTAAAATTTTTAGAAATTCTGCTCAGCCCAATCCTTGTTGAATTTAGTTGTTACAACCGGCCCCAAGTTAATATGCTGATAATTTTATGTTATCGTCAGTTATGAATTGTCTACCAGGGGGCCATGAAAGCCCACTCCACCACAAAAATTTGAACCAATGAGGGAAAAATACATTTTGAGTGATTTACTTGGGTTGGTAGGTTCACTACTCGATTTAGATTTTTTTTGTTTTGAAAATATTTTACACAAACTATCTAATCCGTAGAAAAAGAAGCGGTTCCATGATAGATTAGAACATGAAAAAACAAAACATGAAAGAACAGAACAATGAAAAAACAGAACATTGAAAAATGAGAACAACGGGATGAAGTTTTGTCAATTGTTCGCTCGAGTTTTGATCATTTAGTTTAGAGAGTATTTGGTTTTTGTTTCTCCAATTCTCGGTTCAATTTGACGTCAATGTCAGACTCATATATCATTTTCAAACCAGCACTGGTGATTCTTCTTAGTAAGCTTTGATACAGATGGAAGTAGTATCCCTTAATTTTCGCTTCAGGAAAGCAATCCGAGCAGCAGAAATACATGCTTTCTCAAAATCTATTAAAATCTTCTGCAGTGCAATATCGGGCACCAATTCTTTCAAAATTGCAAACATACGTTGATACGTATCGTTGTTTTTTTTGTAGCAGGAAATATATGTATGCAAGGCGGATAGGAGTTGCCGACCTTAGCATGCCACGAATATAGTTGGTAAAACATGCCGGGAGATTTGTCAAATGTTCCATCTCCATAAATTACATTCTTATCCAGTTCTCCAGCAGCTTACCATTCCCAATTACCAAAATCTAGCTTGATCGTCCATTTCCGTGTCATGCAAGATTAAGTTCATATATGTAATTTTTCGGAATTGAAAAATTTGTATTAATTGGATTCGGAATATGTGCAGTTTTCTTGTGGTTGAACAGATTTCGGGTTATGGAGGATTGGTTTGGCAAATGTTCTAATACTGCGTGACCCATAAGACCCCGGACAAACATGTTTTACTCTTTTCGCGAAAATCACTGAATTTTTTAAAAATAATCTAGTTATCCGATTCTAAGAACTATCGAGATCAGAAATAAGCAAAAATTAAACAATCAGTTTGTGAGTTACAAAATGTCAAAACGGGCGCCGTAATTTTATCATTATTTGAAGCTGGAAATCGTCAATGTGAAATAGTTCGAATGCTTAAAATTTCACGATAAACCGTTTCCGACGCCATCAAACGATTCAAAGAACTTGGTAATATGGAAGACCGACCCGGAAGAGGAAAAATGTTCTGCCAACACTCGCCGGAATCCCAATATCGTCAAACTTCGGATTCAAAGAAATCCGAGACTGTCGAAGCGAAAAGTGGCTTGTGAAACCGGAATCACGCGAGAGTCGGCTCGACGAATCAATCGTCAAAATGATAGGTATTGGTCAGAAGAAGCACCCGGACCTTCTGCCATCGTTGTTCATCGCCAATACCCCAAATCTGTCATGGTTTGGGGCGGTATTTGTGCTACCGGTAAAACACCTTTAGTTTTTGAAAGAAGGAGTAAAAATTAACAAGGAAATCTACCACCGGGATATTTTAGAGGCTGTAGTTCTTACGTGGGCCCAACAGCATTTTGGTGACCAACATTGGACCTTTCAACAAGACTCTGCACCTGCCCACAAGGCGAAAACTACGCAAGAGTGGTGCCGAATCAATTTTCCTAATTTTATCAGTTCCGTTGAATGGCCTTTATACTCACCAGATCTCAACCCCTGCTTCATCTTGGCTCTAATAATGTTAGCCTGCTCTTTTGCGGTTCTGAATCATGACAATGTTGGGGTACCTCACCAATTATGTTGTCTTCTTGGGACCTTAACCTTTGTCAATGTTCTGTTTTTCACTGTTCTGTTTCGTCATTGTTCTGTTTTTTTGTTGTTCTGTTTTTTTATGTTGTGTTTTGTCCGGTCACCGTAACACCCATGCCAAGGAAGGAGCAGTACAGTTAAATTGTAGTTACATAATATGGAGATAATAGTTATTTATGCCGAAAGTACCGAAAGTGCATCTTTAGTTTTTAAATTTTTTCATGAGGACTTGGAATGAGTCTGCAGAATTATTTTGCAATAATTGTAAACCAGTTATTTTTTATTGACGTTTTCAGTTTTGACTGGACCACTTCAAGAATGTATGATTTACATAAAACTTCCTTGAAGTGCAAAGAGAATATTAGGGTTGAACACAATCGGATGATATCTTCTTCTTGATTATTTTATAAAGCAAACATTTAGCCGTAATATTTAATAGAATACATTGTAATATTTTATAATGTAAATGAATTATCTAATTTGAATTTAAACTCGGTAAATTTCAAAGATACAATTACCAAAATTAATACCTACTGGTAATTGGTGGTCATTAAGGTCATTAGAGTGTGACAATTTCCTATCTGTAATGTAACAACAATTGTACAAATTTTAAACAATCGAGTTGCGTAAAATTGTAGGTAATACTCTAATAATAAAATACTGTGGAGTACCTTGAAAATTATTGTTATTGAAATTTTATTTCTGTATTTATTTTATTAAAAGTTATCCATACATTCTTTTTCCAACCGGAGACTACTATTTATACCGAGTATACAGTAAGTTAACCTTAAGAAAATATGTACATCGATTGTATATCCAAATATGGCCAATTCTTTGATACATTACCTTGGTTGATCCAACAAATTCAGTTGCAGTATTTTAAATTTTAATATTATTTTAAATTATTTTTTAATATTTATACTTTCCAAAAATATTCTATATTTTTATTTAAATTAATTTAAATAAAAAATCATTCGCTTGTTTGCGATCTTGTGAATAAAATAATTAGGTGTTGAATTTGACATACATTTCAACTTACCATATACATATGTTTTATGTACCATGGATATTATAATCTATGCTCTTTTTTTACCATTTGCAGTCATGATGAAAGTCGATTCAAGTTTTACGTGGCGACTTTTAAAAATAATTCTGTGCAGAACACAACTTTAAATTTGGAAAAAAGAGAAATTCTAATTTTTTGGGTTACGAAAAGAAAATGTATCAATTTCAATATCGAGGTCTTTTGCTAAACGTGGAAAACACTTGGGGATAAAATTACTGCAGTCCAATTTCAGAATTCTCATTGTACTTGTAGAAATACGTCATCGGTTTATTCGTCACCAAGTCCAAAAAGGAAGATACTTGTACAACCGGAATGCACAAAATTTCAAACTTGGTTCAAAATGTTTCGTTATTTAGAAAATAGCAAAGTGGAATTATGAATTTGTATGAGTGAGCACCACAACTTAACACTTGATGAACTTTATATTACCTACATTAAAATGTAAATTATTAATTTCTGCGTGGCTAATTTTTAAATTCATCGTGTTATTGTTAATTTTTTTTGTTTGTTTTAATAGAGCTTAAAATATTGTTTCTTGCATAAAGCCGTTTATTATTAGCATAATGATGAAACTTGGAGGTGGTATGCTTACTATCCATTTTGCTAATTGAAGTTTTCTATTTTGCATGATTTTGGAAACGTAGAAATTATCACGCAAACTGTAGGTAGGAAATAGTTGTGCCTTGGAAATTGTGTATTTTTTATTTCGTATCTTATGTTTTTATCCACATAAAATATTTTCTATAAATAATTTTCAAGTGTTGGCTCAGTATCTTACTACATAATATAATTATAATGTGTTTGCACAGTTCAATCATTTTCTCAGAGCCAGCGCAGTGCAAATCCTGCAGGAATCATCATCGCGATAAATTTGTTGGCATCATCATTGTCTTTTTCAGCGGTGTGGATGTGGATATTTTAGTAACACTCGATTACGTGTTGGTATCTGGTCAAATTTTTAAAATTCAATAAAACGGCGTCGACATGTCTCGAAAAGAAAAACCTCAAATAAGATTTATTATTTATTGGAACGGACAAGAAATCATTCTGTACCTTTGAAATAATAATATTATTATTATTGTTTTTGTGTATAATTCAATTATTGTGCGGTGATAAAGTGTCACTCGTTTAATTTCAAGGTCAAAATTTTAAATTACAAAATTTGATGTAGGTAAAAGACTGCGACTTGGAACAATTTTATTTGTTGCGAGTTTTCTATTTATAAGCGTGAAGGTTTTTATATATCGTTTATTTATACGGGGTTCTCTATATTATTAAGCTGATATCAATATAACAACTACTGTCACTTGACCCACGACTGGGGTGATTGTCGCATAAACTACCCTAAAGCTTATTGAAGATATTCCACTAAAGTGGAAATCGGTTAATTCACAGTTTAAAATCGATCAGCTTATTATAGAGAACCTTGTATTTTGAAAATCTGCATAATAATACTTCCAACCTTTACCTGCTGAAAATGTAATAGCAATTTTGATAATTTTGTACTTTTAGCTTTCCATCATTATCCATGGCGTGCGACGTTTCTATTATTTTTTAAGCCCATTATAAATAATTTTAAATTGTTGCAAAACAATATTATCATTTTTGTGTGGTGAAATTGTATAAAATTACTCATAATTAAGTGCGTAACATTAAACTTGAAATTGTAGTGTAATTTTTCAGCTAGATTTTCTTTGAAAGTTAGCGTCCAATGCTATTTTTAATCTAATGGTGGACTTCACAAAAGTGATTTCAAATTTAACCCACAATTAAAATTACAACCTTAGCTGCGACAATTAAAATACATAGCTCTTATCGTCGCTGGTTAAATTAGCAATCATTTTTGTGAAACCCACCATAACAGGTTAATTATTCCTAATTGCTGTTCAACGACCAGTATTTATTATGAACTTGCTTTTATAGCCAACTAATATAAAAATCCCGTCAGAACGGCCATATCATAAGGACAATGATACGAATTGCGATTATAACGAACAGTCAAGTTCGCTATAACCGGACACTACTGTAAATTTTGTTGTTTATATTAAATTTTCGAGTTTGAAATGGAGATTTAATTTAATATTGAATTGATTAATAGGGCAAAATCCAAAAGAAATGAAATCACATTTTTTTAAAAATATAATTTAATTTAATTTTAAAATATAAAAATATGGGTTCATTAATTTGACAAATATATTATAAAATTCACAATAATGTCTGCTTTTAGTATTCGTTCTATACTAACTTATCTTTTTCATTAGCACTAGGCAATAATTTGTTGACTTGACGCATTCCAAAAAATTATTGCCGAAGAAAAATTAAATAACACTTGGTTCTTGAACCAAATCACCATGAGATCCTTTTGATCCACCAAATCGTGATCGTGTCGGCGATTTTTTTTTTGTTATTTTATTTGGTAATGATCCTTAAAATGCGCAAGGCAAAGGTAAAATTGTAATATGTATAAATAAATCTTTATGTATTGCTATGGTTCAAATGATAATTGTTGCTGAACCGTAAAGCCCTAGTCTCACCACTGAACTTCTTTTTTATGTGGGATTAAAACTTTCCCTCGGCTTCTAACTCTTAGGTAACATGAGTTCTTAATTTAAAATTATGATTTTTGTTGACGATGAAATTTAAATTGTTTTTTTGTGATGACAACTTACAATTTAAGTTTTTGTTTTGTTTGTTGCATTAAAATTAATTTTTTTAAACAACTGATTTAGCAGACTTAAGTTTTATTTTATGATAATTAATATGATGCCAATCTTTGGTGACAAGTTCATCGACCTTGGGTTTTTTAAAGTTTTTGGTTGCTTTATTTGGATTTTCGTTGTATATCTGAAAAAGTTATTTATTAATTTTTATCACCAATATTACGTACAACCATAAATTTGTAAAACAAAATTAAATTAAATTTTTTTATTATAAAAAAAGTTTAGTTCATTCAAAACAAGGTAGATGTCGCCAATAGTATCAAAACGGTTTTATAATTTAAAATGGGGTTGAAAAATTGAATTGTAAACTTTAAACAATGTTATTTGAAACAAATTTTAGATTGAAATTATTGTTAATGTTTGAGGTATAAAAATAATGAACTCACCAGTACTTGGAAAAAATTATTGTGAATTTAAAAGAGTGAAACACTACAGTGCGGACGGTTATACATCGAATTTGAAAACGTTTAGCGGCAACAATTTAACCAATTAAAAATTTTAGAGGTTCCAGGAAGGGGACAACATGTAGAGTTAGCAAGAAGAGTCTCTTGATAAGATGGCAACCGGGTAACATCAAATAAAATGAAAGAGCACGAAAAGTTTAAAATTATTAACAATTCATAAGAATTTTACAGTGAAAAATATAAATAAATGTGTTAATGAACAATATCTACATCTACGAATAACAATAGAAGACATTACACACAAATAAAGGTTAGTTGTAAAAATAATACCGCGTGGTAAATGTTTGAAACCCACGATTGTCAGATTGTAAAAATTAATGTATACAAACAAGGAATAGTTTCAAGAAAAATTAAAAATTTACTTACCAAAAAGTAGATGATTCAAGAAAATCTCCCAGATACAATGCGAACAGTTACGTCGCACTTTTTTTATATCGAAAAATGACTCATTTGCCTTTACGCACATTCATAAAGCAAAGATAATTATTACGTGCGCGAAAGATGAATCAAAATTCAAAAATTATTTTATTTAAACAAAATTCATCCCTATATTTACGAAAGTATCAGCAATATATTATTATGGCGGTAGACGATTCATTTGATTTCATTTGAAAGGTCTCAGTACAACCAATATCTAAATCGAGCTAAATTCTACTCTGGGGGGAGTTATCTTCTTCGTTTACAACAGTAAAATATTGGATGGCCGAGTTTAAACGAGCTGCTAAGACGAACATCGCAGTGGTTGACCAAATGAGGTGACCACGCCACAAATGGTGAAGAAAATCCACAAAATAATATTGGATGACCATCGCCTGAAAGTGCGCAAGCTAGCCGACGCTGTAGGCATTTCAAAAATGCTGTACATCGCATATTGGCTGAAAATTTGGATATACGAAAGCTGTGCGCAAAATGGATGCGCGTTTGATTACAATGATACAAAAACAGCGTCGTGAGGATGTTTTAATGGAGTGTTTGGCAATATGTGCACAGCAAAAAATGGTTGATTTATAACCATGGATAAATTATGGGTCCATCACTTCACACCTGAGATGAAGGGACAGGAAAAACAATGGATTGAAAGGGGAGAATCGGTCCAAAGAAGCGAAGACAGTTCCACCTGCAATCATCTTGATTGCAGATGGAACTGTCTGGTCTGGGTCAGGTGTTTTGGATGCGCGTGGGATAATTTTCATTGATTATTATCTGCAAAAAGGTAAAACAATCAACTGCGAAGATTGTACGAACTTCTTGCAGCGTTTGAGTGATGTAATCAAGAAAAACGGCAGCATTTGACGAAAAAAAATTACTGATAATGCACCAGTTCACACTTCCTTTATCGTGGTGGTCAAAATCAACAAGTTAAAGTTGCATTGCTTCCTCACGCACCTTATTCGTTAGATTTAGCTTCCTCGGAATATTTTCTCTTGGTAGCAAAAGTTTTGCCAACAATAAAGAGGTGAAGTCTGCAGTTGATGGCTATTTTGAGGAGCTCGACCGTTGTCATTATAAACAGGGTATCGAAGCTATTGAACTTTGCTGGGAAAAATATATGGAGCTAATGAAATAAATGGAGAGAAATTAAGATATTTTTCCCCAAATTTTTTGTGTTTTCTTTGTTAAGTCGAGTACTTTTGGGACCCTACTCTCGTACATTTTTAAGTATCCAAGCATTTTTGCGTCCACGCTTATTAGTGGTTAATTTGGAACTAAGATTTTCGAAATTAGGCCATATACTGAATTTCTTGGAGTGCCAATCTTTTAGGATTAAATTTTTTGCTGTTTTTCAATTTTTAAATTTTAAAATAAAATTAACGGCAAATCTTCGCAAAATCAAATTTACAATAATTGTAGTTTGCACTTCAAAAAATCCTTCACCTTTCTAAGATTAAATTATTTTGTTTTCTTGTTATTTTCCCAATTTTGCTTTTCTGATTTTTCAAACTTTTAACTATCAGCTCAGTATATTCTATTATAAGAAATTGTTTAGGTCTAGGTCCTTCGACCAATCTTAACTAATTTTTACACAGTTAAAAGGAGCGGGGAAGTACAAATTTGTGAGGAAAGAATAATCGCTGGGAATTGGGGACGCGCGAGTATGAATAGAGATTCCTGCTGTACGTAAAAAGTCGTGGGGGAGAGGAAGGCCATGGACAATTGATAATCCACTAACAAACTGCTTCCCGGGCAACACCGGGTAAATTTGCTAGTGTAAAATAAAATCGTTTGTTTGGCGTGAAAATTAAAACTAATTTATTTTTTAGAAAACAATTTTAAATTAATTTGTTTACTTGCCTCCCATTAATACACGCTGTAGGAAGCCACCATTGTCTCAAGCAGTTTTGTGTTTTTCATGAGGACTTGGAATGAGTCTGCAGAATTATTTTGCAATAATTGTAAACCAGTTATTTTTTATTGACGTTTTCAGTTTTGACTGGACCACTTCAAGAATGTATGATTTACATAAATTTTCCTTCAAGTACATAAAGAATCTCAGGGTTGACCGCAATCGGGATGATATTTTCTTCTTTGTGTGTTTTGATTATTTTATAAAGCAAACATTTAGCTGTAATGTTTAAAATATATTTTAGCACTATTATAATGTAAATGCATTATCTAATTTGAATTTAAACTCGGTAAATTTCAAAGATACAATTACCAAAATTAATACCTACTGGTAATTGGTGGTCATTAAGGTCATTAGAGTGTGACAATTTCCTATCTGTAATGTAACAACAATTGTACAAATTTTAAACAATCGAGTTGCGTAAAATTGTAGGTAATACTCTAATAATAAAATACTGTGGAGTACCTTGAAAATTATTGTTATTGAAATTTTATTTCTGTATTTATTTTATTAAAAGTTATCCATACATTCTTTTTCCAACCGGAGACTACTATTTATACCGAGTATACAGTAAGTTAACCTTAAGAAAATATGTACGTCGATTGTATATCCAAATATGGCCAATTCTTTGATACATTACCTTGGTTGATCCAACAAATTCAGTTGCAGTATTTTAAATTTTAATATTATTTCAAATTATTTTTTAATATTTATACTTTCCAAAAATATTCTATATTTTTATTTAAATTAATTTAAATAATAAAAAATCATTCGCTTGTTTGCGAACTTGTGAATAAAATAATTAGGTGTTGAATTTGACATACATTTCAACTTACCATATATGTTTTATGTACCATGGATATTATAATCTATGCTCTTTTTTTTACCATTTGCACTCATAATGAAAGTCGATTCAAGTTATAGGTGTCGACTTTTAAAAAATAATTCACTACTTTAAATTTGGAAAAAAGAGAGATTCTAATTTTTTTGGGTTACGAAAAGAAAATGTATCAATTTCAATATCGAGGTCTTCTGCTAAACGTGGAAAAGACTTGGGGATAAAATTACTGCAGTCCAATTTCAGAATTCTCATTGTACTTTTAGAAATACGTCATCGGCTTATTCGTCACCAAGTCCAAAAAGGAAGATACTTGTACAACCGGAATGCACAAAATTTCAAACTTGGTTCAAAATGTTTCATTATTTAGAAAATAGCAAAGTGGAATTATGAATTTGTATGAGTGAGCACCACAACTTAACACTTGATGAACTTTATATTACCTACATTAAAATGTAAATTATTAATTTCTGCGTGGCTAATTTTTAAATTCATCGTGTTATTGTTAATTTTTTTTGTTTGTTTTAATAGAGCTTAAAATATTGTTTCTTGCATAAAGCCGTTTATTATTAGCATAATGATGAAACTTGGAGGTGGTATGCTTACTATCCATTTTGCTAATTGAAGTTTTCTATTTTGCATGATTTTGGAAACGTAGAAATTATCACGCAAACTGTAGGTAGGAAATAGTTGTGCCTTGAAATTGTGTATTTTTATTTCGTATCTTGTGTTTTATCCACATAAAATATTTTCTATAAATAATTTTCAAGTGTTGGCTCAGTATCTTACTACATAATATAATTATAATGTGTTTGCACAGTTCAATCATTTTCTCAGAGCCAGCGCAGTGCAAATCCTGCAGGAATCATCATCGCGATAAATTTGTTGGCATCATCATTGTCTTTTTCAGCGGTGTGGATGTGGATATTTTAGTAACACTCGATTACGTGTTGGTATCTGGTCAAATTTTTAAAATTCAATAAAACGGCGTCGACATGTCTCAAAAAGAAAAACCTCAAATAAGATTTATTATTTATTGGAACGGGCAAGAAATCATTCTGTACCTTTGAAATAATAATATTATTATTATTATTGTTTTTGTGTATAATTCAATTATTGTGCGGCGATAAAGTGTCACTCGTTTAATTTCAAGGTCAAAATTTTAAATTACAAAATTTGATGTAGGTAAAAGACTGCGACTTGGAACAATTTTATTTGTTGCGAGTTTTCTATTTATAAGCGTGAAGGTTTTTATATATCGTTTATTTATACGGGGTTCTCTATATTATTAAGCTGATATCAATATAACAACTACTGTCACTTGACCCACGACTGGGGTGATTGTCACATAAACTACCCCAAAGCTTATTGAAGATATTCCACTAAATTGGAAATCGTTTGTTTGGTTAATTCCCAGTTTGAAATCGATCAGCTTATTATAGAGAACCTTGTATTTTGAAAATCTGCATAATAATACTTCCAACCTTTACCTGCTGAAAATGTAATAGCAATTTTGATAATTTTGTACTTTTAGCTTTCCATCATTATCCATGGCGTGCGACGTTTCTATTATTTTTTAAGCCCATTATAAATAATTTTAAATTGTTGCAAAACAATATTATTATTTTTGTGTGGTGAAATTGTATAAAATTACTCATAATTAAGTGCGTAACATTAAACTTGAAATTGTAGTTTAATTTTTCAGCTAGATTTTCTTTGAAAATTAGCGTCCAATGCTATTTTAATCTAATGGTGGACTTCACAAAAGTGATTTCAAATTTAACCCACAATTAAAATTACAACCTTAGCTGCGACAATTAAAATACATAGCTCTTATCGTCGCTGGTTAAATTAGCAATCATTTTTGTGAAACCCACCATAACAGGTTAATTATTCCTAATTGCTGTTCAACGACCAGTATTTATTATGAACTTGCTTTTATAGCCAACTAATATAAAAATCCGTCAGAACGACCATATCATAAGGACAATGATACGAATTGCGATTATAACGAACAGTCAAGTTCGTTATAACCGGGCACTACTGTAAATTTTGTTGTTTATATTAAATTTTCGAGTTTGAAATGGAGATTTAATTTAATATTGAATTGATTAATAGGGCAAAATCCAAAAGAAATGAAATCACATTTTTTTAAAAATATAATTTAATTTAATTTTTAAAATATAAAAAATATGGGTTCATTAATTTGACAAATATATTATAAAATTCACAATAATGTCTGCTTTTATTCGTTTTATACTAACTTATCTTTTTTCATTAGCACTAGGCAATAATTTGTTGACTTGACTATTATTATTTATCGCAATAATTAAAAAAAAATAGCTATGGAAAATTACAATATTAAAAGACCTGCATTCCAAAAAATTATTGCCGAAGAAAAATTAAATAACACTTGGTTCTTGAACCAAATCACCATGAGATCCTTTTGATCCACCAAATCGTGATCGTGTCGGCGATTTTTTTTGTTATTTTATTTGGTAATGATCCTTAAAATGCGCAAGGCAAAAGTAAAATTGGAATATGTTTAAATAAATCTTTATGTATTGCTATGGTTCAAATGATAATTGTTCTTCTTTTTATGTAGGATTAAAACTTTTCCTCGGCTTCTAACTCCTAGGTAACATGAGTTCTTAATTTAACATTATGATTTTTGTTGACGATGAAATTTAAATTGTTTTTTTGTGATGACAACTTACAATTTAAGTTTTTGTTTTGTTTGTTGCATTAAAATTAATTTTTTTAAACAACTGATTTAGCAGATTTAAGTTTTATTTTATGATAATTAATATGATGCCAATCTTTGGTGACAAGTTCATCGACCTTGGGTTTTTAGAAGTTTTGCTTGCTTTACTTGAATTTTCGTTGTATATCTGAAAAAGTTATTTATTAATTTTATATCATCAATATTACGTACAACCATAAATTTGTAAAACAAAATTAAATTAAATTTTTTATTATAAAAAAAGTTTAGTTTATTCAAAACAAGGTAGATGTCGGTAATAGCATCAAAACAGTTTTATAATTTTAAATGGGGTTGAAAAATTGAATTGTAAACTTTAAACAATGTTATTTGAAACAAATTTTAGATTGAAATTATTGTTAATGTTTGAGGTATAAAAATAATGAACTCACCACCAGTGCTTAAAAAAAATTGTGAATTTAAAAGAGTGAAACACTACAGTTCGGACGGTTATACATCGAATTTGAAAACGTTTAAGCGGCAACAATTTAACCAATCAAAAATTTTAGAGGTTCCAGGAAGGGGACAACATGTAGAGTTGGCAAGAAGAGTCTCTCTTGAAAAGATGGCAACCGGGTAACATCAAATGAAATGAAAGAGCATGAAAAGTTTAAAATTATTAACAATTCATAAGAATTTTACAGTGAAAAATATAAATAAATGTGTTAATGAACAATTTCTACGTCTACGAATAACAATAGAAGACATTACACACAAATAAAGGTTACTTGTAAAAATAATACCGCGTGGTAAATGTTTGAAACCCACGATTGTCAGATTGTAAAAATTAATGAATACAATCAAGGAATAGTTTCAAGAAAAGTTAAAAATTTACTTACCAAAAAGTAGATGATTCAAGAAAATCGCCCAGATAGAATGCGAACAGTTACGTCCCACTTTTTTTATATCGAAAAATGACTCATTTAGCATTACGCACATTAATAAAGCAAAGATAATCATTACGTGCGCGAAAGACGAATTAAAATTCAAAAATTATTTTATTTAAACAAAATTAATACCTACATTTACGAAAGTATCATAGCAGTATATTATGGCGGTAGACGATTCATTTGAAAGGTCTCAGTACAACCAATATCTAAATCGAGCTAAATTCTACTCTGGGGGAGTTATCTTCTCCGTTTACAACAGTAAAATATTGGGTGGCCAAGTTTAAACGAGCTGCTAAGACGAACATCGCAGTGGTTGACCAAATGAGGTGACCACAAATGGTGAAGAAAATCCACAAAATAATATTGGATGACCATCGACTGAAAGTGCGCAAGCTAGCCGACACTGTAGGCATTTAAAAAATGCTGTACATCGCATATTGGCTGAAAATTTGGATATGGGAAAGCTGTGCGCAAGATGGATGCTGCGTTTGATTACAATGATACAAAAACATCGTCGTGAGGATGTTTTAATGGAGTGTTTGGCAATAGGTGCACAGCAAAAAATGGTTGATTTATAACCATGGATAAATTATGGGTCCATCACTTTACACCTGAGATGAAGGAACAGTAAAACAATGGATTGAAAGGGGAGAATCGGCTCCAAAGAAGGCGAAGACAGTTCCATCTGCAATCAAGGTCATGGGGTCAGTTTTTTGGATGCGCGTGGAATAATTTTCATTGATTATTATCTGCAAAAAGGTAAAACAATCAACTGCGAGGATTGTACGAACGTCTTGCAGCGTTTGAGTGATGTAATCAAGAAAAAACGGCAGCATTTGACGAAAAGAAATTACTGACAATGCACCAGTTCACACTTCCTTTATCGCGGTGGTCAAAATCAACGAGTTAAAGTTGCATTGCTTCCTCACGCATCTTATTCGTTAGATTTAGCCTCCTCGGAATATTTTCTCTTGGTAGCAAAAGTTTTTCCAACAATAAAGAGGTGAAGTCTGCAGTTGATGGCTATTTTGAGGAGCTCGACGGTTGTCATTATAAACAGGGTATCGAAGCTATTGAACCTTGCTGGGAAAAATATATGGAGCTAATGGAATAAATGGAGAGAAATTAAGATATTTTTCCCCAAATTTTTTGTGTTTTCTTTGTTAAGTCGGGTACTTCTGGGACTACCCTCGTACATTTTTAAGTATCCAAGCATTTTTGCGTCCACGCTCATTAGTGGTTAATTTGGAACTAAGATTTTCGAAATTAGGCCATATACTGAATTTTTGAGTGCCAACCTTTAGGATTAAATTTGCTGTGTTTTTAAATTTTATTTGCATTTTGATTTTATGCTATCTATTTTACTTGTTTTTAATACACCGTTGGATCAGTCAATGGTCACTTTTCGATCAGTGGTCACTTTTCTTAAAAACCTAAAATAAAATTAACGGCGAATCTTCGCAAAATCAAATTTACAATAATTGTAGTTTGCACTTCAAAAATCCTTGAGCTTTCTAAGATTAAATTATTTTGTTATCATGTTATTTTCCCAATTTTGCTTTTCTGATTTTTCAAACTTGTAACTATCAGCTCAGTATATTCTATTATAAGAAATTGTTTAGGTCTAGGTCCTTCAACCAATCTTAATCAAATTTTACAGTTCCTCGGTGGAACCCTGCGGACTTCGGCGTAAAAATAGGCGGGAAGTACAAATTTGTGAGGAAGAATAATCGCACGCGCGAGTATGAATAGAGATTCTTGCTGTACGTAAAAATTCGTCGGGAGAGGAAGGCCATGGACAATTGATAATCCACTAACAAACTGCTTCCCGGGCAACACCGGGTAAATTTGCTAGTGTAAAATAAAATCGTTTGTTTGGCGTGAAAATTAAAACTAATTTATTTTTTAGAAAACAATTTTAAATTAATTTGTTTACTTGCCTCCCATTAATACACGCTGTAGGAAGCCACCATTGTCTCAAGCAGTTTTGTGTTTTTTATTGAAGTTAAGAAAAAACAGCTTCCCCTGCAAGATGAATTTATTGCTTTATTATTTTAAAAATTTTTATTGTTTGCACAGTTATCGAAATCAATTCGAACATACATAAGCTATTGTGTTGCAGCTTCTGTCTGTACATTATAATGGTACATATAAATTTATAATACTACAGCGTCTCATGAATGTATAATACAGTGAATTCGGGTTAATCGACGCAGCCGCTAATTGGAGCCAAATTTTGAAGAAACAAACTAAAGAAATAATATCGAATTATTTCATCTGTTTGGGCTAGCCACTTAATTGGGACAAAATGTCCCTGCCCAAAGTGTCCCAATTAAGCGTAATTTAAGCTACATATATAGGGCACTCTGATATAAAATGGGCAATTGGCATCTATTGCTGCCAGCCAGGACTCTGAAATATTTAAAATTTATACTTATAATTATTGACATTTAAATTTATCGAAATTGGCATTTTAAATCTCATTTTCACTACCGACACGCGAGCGTGTTAAGCAACTAGAAATGAATTTTGAAATGTCAATTTAAATAAATTCAAAATGTCAACGTAAGTGTAAATATTAAATATCAACTTAATTTGTTATAATATTGAAATAGCGCACATTTTAAGGTTTGTTTCTTGCCTAGAACTAGGATGTAAAGATAGCCGTAAAGGAATTTTTAAAATTGAGGAAAACTTCTGCGCATGCGTTTACATTTTGGGGAAATCTAGGGATTTTTAAAAAAAGTTTTTAGGGAAATATAAATTTTCGACCTGGCAACACTGCAGCTGTCATTGAACCCTAAGAGCAATGTTGCCAGATTGGGAATTTTTTTTAATCGTAAACTGCAATTTGGGCAATTTCTGAGAAATTAAGTTGCCGACTTCGATATTTGACAGCCGAAAATATTCACGTTGTTCAATAAATTAGTAATGCATACAACCACTTGAAGGGGGGGGGCAGTTGTTGCTGACTAACTGGTGGGTGCTGGATGGTGGCAGTGCTGACTAATTGGGAGTTTTCATTTTTTGATGGGTAAAGATAAGATATAAGATAGAGGTAAGAGAATCTCGGTCTCTTCAGAATTTTACGTTTCTCCCCGACTATATAATAAAATTGAATTTTAGATAATCAGCATTAGCACTACTGCAAACTAATTGCTATCACAACTAACAATAAGTGAAACTGTAAATTTGATAATCGAATGACACCAAATCCAAGTTTTTGGTGTTTGGAGAAAATGAAATTTTACAAGTCAATTAACATATTTATTTAAAGACAACAATAACATTAATAACAATAACAGAAATAAATAATTATTAAATAACTATCCAGCGAGATGGAAAAATTCGTCCATAACAGCTTGTGTAGGCATCGATCCTAACACCAAAGCTGAATTAGCTCGTTGGATACACAAACTGATTCTCTAGATATGTCAATAATTGTGAAATCACAAGTTTTTTTTCAATTCTATAACTTAAATTATAGGTTTTTTGTCTGAAATAATATTAATATAATAATAATAATGGTAATATATGAAATAAAATTAATTTATATTATGTAAGGCGACATCCATTAATTACGTGAGCTCAAAATGGGAGGGGGCCGGAAAAATCTCACCAAATATAATAGATACACTGTAAAAAATTACTGATCTCCGGTGTGGTAAAAATTGTAAGGTAAATCTCATGTGAGGAGGAAGGCAGATCCACCACATCTTAACCAAATCTCACCCAGGGGGTCCAAATAAAAAAAACACCTCGCGTAATTAATGGACGTCCCTAATAATAGTTCAGGATTACTATTAGTTATTAATTTAATTTTTTTTTAAATTGTTTGGTGATTTTGCCACTATGAATTTTGTTGAAAGAAGCGGCCGCTGGGCATTGGTACCGGTCCTGATAATAGAAGTATTTTTGGAAACGTTTTATTTTATTTATTTTTATTATTTAATCAAATAAAATCTTTATTTAATGCCCGGTTTCACAAAGGTTAGTTAAAATTTAATCAATGATTAAAATTTTACATATTGTAGTGTTGCAAACTTTAATCTTTGATTAAAATTTAACTAATCTTGATGAAACCGGGCATAATTTTTTAAATTACTATTTTGATTATAGAATAAATTTTGGCGCCATACGATCAATTAGTTACGCTTTTGGGCGCTTTTTCGGTTTCGAGTTCGAGTTGGCGCCACAGCTTTCTACAGTCTGGCAACACTGTCTAAGGGTTTGACCAAATTTGACTATTTTGATAAAAAATAAAATTTTAACAATTTTTAAAATTGCTAATCGAATATTTTTACATAATTTTTGTCTCCGTCATATTTGCTTTAAAACGATTGGGTTTAAAACAGGAGTTGTTTCGGTAAACGTTCCCCATTGAAGTTCTTTGGTGTAAAAAAATTGAAAGAGTTTATAAGATTTTTGTGACTCTGCCCTCATTTTTCCCAGCGAACGATTCTTAAGATTTTTGGACCTCCCCAAAAGTTTTTCGTTATTAATGGGCTTCTCTGTGATTTTTGGAAATAGGAATTGCTCTTTCAATTAATTGAAATACTTTGTAACATTAGCTATTTAACATTTTCATGAAACCAAGTGCAGTTTGACAAAATTGAGGTGGGTATGGTCGAGGTCCTGATGTCATTTTCACGAAGGATATTTTTTTTTTTATAAATTTAAGAGGTTTGTATTTAATTATAATCTCCATCTTTACGGATATCTGTTCAGTTGAAAAAATTTTGGGTTTATCTGGATAAATAATTTAAAAAAGCCTTATTATTAAACCTACCCCAATTGAAATTCTTGATAATAATTTGTATTCAGAACATTACGTTGGCATTGGTTTCCAAAATAATTACTAGATCAGGTAGATCGTTAATTCGTATTGCGAAGCAAAATTTGGTTGGGTACTTCGTTGGTGTATCAAAAATGCGCGTTCTATTCTGGAACATACAAATTTAGACTAACCATAGAAGTGTCGTGTTTCATTCAGGAAGAATTTTGTTGTTCGTTCTCGCCGAATTTCATAAAGATGCATTCCGAATTTAACAACTGGGGGATCAAAGCTATTGTTTGCTTTATCGAATTGTTTGCCAACTTGTTGAAAAAAATGACTTGGAAGAGATTTGCAATTATTTTGCTTACTTTATATTGTATTGTTCAGAAAGGATCATTCAGTTACATATTTTCGTCTCTTTTCAGATTGCTGTTTGGAACTTTGTATCCTGCTTATGCTTCATATAAGGCTGTGAAAACGAAAAATCTCAAAGAATATGTAAGTAGCGCTTTTTTTAACCTACATAATAATATATTCCATTAAGTAAACAGAAATGGTTTTTTTAAATTTAGCTCTTGATGTTTTTCAACAAGGATTGCTTTATTCAGCCTAAAAATAATTATTCACTAAATCGAAGAGTAAAAACTATTTTTCGTTTTTCCACGAGGTCAATAAACTAATCATGCATTTTGTACTCATTAGTCAATTGCAACTCATTGGATTTTTTGTCAAGAGTTATAATTAGAAATTTATTTTCTTCTTTCTATAATGTCGGTCTTATTTTGTTTTTTCTTTTGCAGGTGAAATGGATGATGTATTGGATAGTTTTTGCTCTTTTTACTTGTACAGAAACATTTACAGACGTTTTTCTAAGTTGGTTAGTATAACAAACATTGAAATGTTATTCTTTTGTCTTAATTCCTTTTGTTTTCATTAGGTTTCCGTTTTATTATGAAATCAAGATAATTTTAGTTATATGGCTCTTATCGCCGGCCACCAGAGGCTCTAGTATTTTATATCGAAAATTTGTTCATCCTATGCTCAGCAGCAAAGAACAGGTAATTTTTGAAGCAAACTTACAAGTATCCGCGTTATTCTGAAATCGCGTAAACAGAGGGACCCTTTTAATGATAATTATTTTTTAGGAGATAGACGAATATCTTCTCAAAGCTAAAGAACAAAGCTACAAGCAAGTATTAGATTTAGGATCAAAAGGAGTCAACGTTTTAATGCAAACTGCGCTTAAGGTAAACAAATGTTTTTAGATTTAACAGTTTTATTTAATTTTTAACGTACTAGCAAGCTTGTGCACATTTATGTTACTTATTTTTTAACACGCTTTTATTTATTTTTACACCTGCACAGAACCTCAATGTACCTCAATCCTTTTTAATGCCTTCGGTATCTGATTCACCAACTGATAGAAATACGGACCAATTCGATGCGGGCAAAGGAGACTCGATTGGAGATATAGAAATATCTAGTGACGATGGCGGTGATTTGGATTATCCTGAAAGTTATACTCCAAAAGTAAAACCTGTTAAACAAATAAAAGCTAAAGCTAAAGCAGGAACAAGGAAAAGTTCGAGAAAAGTCAAGAATAGTGATTACACCGAAGTGAGCGAATAGAATTTGTCAGTACCTATTTGTTTTCTTTTTTTTGTACTGTTAGTTACCTATCATTTTTGCGTGTATTTTTTGTAATTTGTATTTGTACTGAAAATCTCTTGTGATTTTATAAGTGACCTTAATGTAATTATTGTTAAATGTTGGAAACGAGATTTTCAATAATTTATTTAATTCATTAATAATAACATTAAGTTTTAGTCATTTTATAAAAAAAAGTTCATCTTTTAACTTAATTAGATTAATTTAATCATGATTGAACGTTTTTTAATGTATTTTTTATAAAAAGGTGTTAAATATACCAGAAATGGACTGAATTTTCTTGAATGTTCTTTTTGTAGTTAAGTTTTTATTTGTCAGTTTTAATATTTTTATATCAAATTAGGATCGTAATTGAAATAAAAAATAAAATCAGGCTTAATTTTTTTCTGAAACCGTAAGTGTAGAATTTAATTACATAGCTCTCGGTTCGATTGAATAGAATCAATAATTTGAAATATTGATGACTACAAATATCATGCTTTATCTTTATTCAAAATAATTTGTTTAATAATTTATTTTTTTACTATTTAAATTAATTCTTAAAAAATATTTGTGCAAGTTAATGATACTCATTCGTATAAACAATTAAATTTTCTGTAAAAACTTCTGAAGCAACATAATATGATTATTTTTAATAGTTCAAGTGTGGGAGGCGTCGAAGTCGCGTGTTTGAAAACTCATGTTTTTTAGTTGTTAAATTCATATTAGTACTTTAATAGGAGTATTACCTAGGTATGCAAGAACTTATAAAAAGGTCGTGGTGAAACTACATCACATAGAAAAGCATTTACAGTCGAAAAAATTTTATTTTTGAGAACGGCTTTTTTTTATGAAATGTCCAATTTCGTGCAATGGTGGAAGTTAAACTCCGCACCAGGAGGGGGGGGCCTTGAGGTATTGAGGTTTTAATTAAAAAATCATTCGGGGGGGGGTTTGATATGTCGCTGATTTCAAAGAATATGAGACTGAAAGCTATTTTGTTGGAAATTTTATAATTTATGCAATTAATATACCCACAGATTAAATTACTAAAAACAATTAACGTATATTTTAAAATTGGAGGGTATTTAATTACCTGGGCACCTAATATTTATATTTATTTAAAAAACTTTGTGTATATTGACGCTTGTGATGGAATCCTAACTTAATTTTAAAATTAATACAAAAACACTTAATTTATAACAAATTTAAATTAAAATTTGCTTTTTTAATTCAAATTGTGTGTACTGGCCTGGTAAGTGGGTGGATCGTACTTACCATATCAAACAATTTTATTTCGTTTACCCTCTAAATTGAATCGATACATTCAAGTCTCTTCAAAATTGCACCTTGGCAATTATTAACATACTCGGGGGAGGTAGGGGCGATTTCACGTGTTCTCCGAAGAACTATGACTTCGTCAGAAAATTTCGCATTTGAACCTCTAACCAATTACCGATTCAGGTTAGGTGTTCATTATTCAAGTTTATTTTCAGCTGGAAAATAAATATTTTTCAAGCATTGGTAAGTCAGAGACAGGCCCGGACTCTACCGGCAGCCCAAGGAGATAATGTCCGGTGGGTTGATGTTTTTTTGAGGACCAGAGTTAATTAATTGTTCCGTTTTATATTATTCAATTTATTTTTTCTACCAAGTACCTTTTTTGCAGACTTTCTTTATTTCGGGGTCAATTTTTTGATTTCATTACTTTTCTTTCGGACTTTGCATTTCATGTTTATAAAATTAGACCATCGGAAAAATTTATATGTTATTTTCCATTGAAAGAAATATCTCACTTCATTTTTAAATATGTGCTACATCTTGTCCATATATGGATTTTTTTACGGGCTTAGGTGGAAAGCAAAATTTGTCAACTTCAAAATTAGACTCGAATATCGATAGAGAAATCAAGAATCCAGTAAGAAATATTGCAAAGTTGCAAAATAATGTAACATTTAATTGATGCAAAAACGCACAAGGATTTGGAAAAAACGTCATAAAGTGATTCAAAAGTGTTGCAAGACTTGATTCAAAAAATTTTATTTTACGTGATTACTTTCTATGCCAATGAAATTTTCCCATCGAAATACATTAGAAGCAGTGAAAATGTGGTTGTTTTCAAATTTTTAATGTTTGGAATTCAAACCTTTAGATTTTCTCAAGGGGTTAACCGCTGGTGAAGTTTTTTGTACACATCTCATGAAGTACATGAAGTACTTCACGTGGAACATCCTCCAGTGCCTCTGCAACGGAAGATCTTCAATTTACTTCTGATAAAAAATAAACTATTCGATCCGGAGGGTCTGGGGAGCGTGGAACACCCTCCAGTGCCTCTGCAACGGGAGATCTTCAGTTTACTTCTGATAAAAATAAACTATTCAATCCGGGGGGTCTGGGGGGTGTGGAACACCCTCCAGTGCACAAATTTTGGAATGAAAACATTGCAAAACATGCAGAACCCCAGACCAAGTAGTTTACTTTCTATCAGAAGTAAACCGAAGATCTCCTGTTGCAGAGGCACTGAGGGTGTTCCACACCCAGACTCCCGGTTTAGATAATTTATTATTATTAAAAGTGAATTAAATATTTAAACATATCTCAAGTTTATTAAAATTAGCTATGGCCAAGTAAATGTGTTTAATTCTTAATTTGACAATTAATTATAAATTCGTACCCTTAGGAGGCAGATCTCTGCAACAAAATAAAAAATAAACTACTTAATCCGGGGGGGGGGGGGTCTAGAGGATGTGGAACACCTTCCAGTGCCTCTACAACGGGAAATTTTCAGTTTACTAATAATAAAAAATAAACTACTTGATCCGGGGGGTGTGGACCCTCCATTGCTCAAATTTTGGAATCCCATGAATTACTGCTGAATTATATGAAGTACGAAGAAGTATGCAGAATTATCATGAATTACGTTAAGTGTGAAGTTAATTGTACACGATTTCCTCTAGCGGTTGACCCCTCGGATTTTCTTTTTATTCTTTTCTTATAAAAAAATGTCTCGAGGACTGGAACCTCTCAAAGGTATTGCCCGGGAACTAAATTATTACCAGTCCGAACATGGTTAGAAATATGTGTTGTCAAAGAGATATTTCCCATATTCTGGCGATGTTATAATATATACCCCTGACTTGGTATTGGCTGGAAAATCTAGATTCCTAATTGCACAACCGGCTGGAAAATTAATTAAAAATTGCCAATACTCTATTTTTTAGATTTTTTAATAACTCCCCCCCTCCCCCCAATGGAAAATTGTCATTATAAAGAAATGCAAGATTTTAATTAGGACTCGAGTTGTTCCATTCCACTTCATGTATACGATTCCATATAAGTTGATTGAGCGTAAGTCAACTTTGATTCATCCATAGCTGGATAATTAAAATTTCCAACTTTTTGACCAACCGAAATATCCGAAAAATTGCTTCTACGTAAAACCATTATTCCACGGAAACTATAATCCCGGAGAGCTATAAGTGAACAACAATTGCAATTTTTCGAAATTGTATCATAATTTAGGTAGTACACAGGTTCTGGTTAATATAAAATCATATAAAGACGATTAACTCTCTGTTCTGTGGTACAAAGTTAGAAACGGGCCAATGAAGATGCAGCTTTGAAGTTGAAATTCTTGACAGTTATGGCATTTTATGTTTTATTGTTTTTTTTTCTTGATAAGCAAAACAAATCTCTTGCACTATAAAGATTGTAGAATTGTCTTCCACCGTGAAGTGAATCAAATCTTTCAGCTAGCCTTGAATACGATTAAGTATAGTATTTTACTTATTAATCTAATTTTATTTCTAAACCACAACTTTAACAAAAATTAATTTACTTTTTGTAACAAATTAACAGCGAAATCCGTATAATTTAAAATTTTTATTTAGTTGCGGAAACTGCCGCTTTTTCAACACTATATCATTCCTTTTATAAATTTTCTGTGTGTATTACAGGGAGGAGGTGGAATTGTTAATCAGCTACGTAAAAGTTACAGTCTTAGCGATTTAACAGGGCCCTCCGATAGCCAAATACGAGACGAACAAAACGAAACCGATGGATTGAGCGAATTAAAATCCAGTAGAAAAAAACGAGCGCTTGCTGCTTCTACCTCTTCAAACTTATATTTTGCTGAAGTCGATGTGAGGCAGGATATTTCACATATTAAATCAACCGATGATATTAGTTCAGGGTATTCGAGTGGTGAAGTGTCCAAACTTCAATCACGAGAAGGGTTAGTTAGAAGTGGATCGATGGTTTCCACACGATCAAAATCTGTTAAAATGACACGATCCCTCGTAGTTCCTAAAAAGGCGTCTGCGCTTACCGATAGTGATGTAAGTAAAATGTAATTATTATTTTTCATTGTTTATTGTATACGTGCAGTGTTCGTTTCTCATGGGACTTCAAGTGTTAGCTGTACCACACATTGCTTACTTAGTTGCTACTAAATTTATAATTTAAAAAGTTGTTTCACTTTAAAGGATTGCGAATATGAGTCACCAGACGATGATGTCGATAGCAGATTATCTGACGAAGAACTTTCTACAGCAAATGACAATGAAACGTCAAAAGTTGTAAGCACGCTTGGGTGTCTAATGCCACCTCAAAATGTAGAAAACAAAATTGGGTCTTTGTATAAGAGTAATTCACTTGGTTCCTTAAATATTACAATGGCCGAACCCATCGCTAATACGAAAAAGTTAAATCAGCGAGGTGGAAAATATAAAAAACCGGCCGCACCGTTACCGCCGTCAAAAATAACCGACGTTGAAAATATTCAGGAGATGTAGCCAACCAAACTGTTTCCACAATTCGAGCTACTCTGGTGTTAAAACCTGGACATTCGACGTCATCGGAAAGGGATAATAAATCAAAATCACTACCATTGAAAAATAAAAGTCAACCGTATTTTAAACATGGATCCCCTTTTACTCGTTTTTTGACAATGTCCAAGAAGTTGAGCTTTTGGAATAGAGAGGAACAAGATGAAAACGATTTGAAAATGGTTTCCGATTTAAAGCGTTCTTCGTGGTTCGCCGAATTACCCAAATCTACGCACTTGTTATTAATAAATTCCAAACCTCTATCGAAAAGTGCAGATAATTTTCAGTTTAGAAATTCAAGTCGTTCCAGTAGATCTGAGCACTTGAAGAATTTACAACTCGACATTGATGATTAAAAGGCATGGACTGTTTTGTGGTTGTTGACTAACCGAGTTTTGTGATGATTTTTTACCGTAATTAATTTAATGGTACCGGAATGTTTTAGCAGCAATCGCTCAAAATTTTTCCTTTACCAAAAAAGCTGTTTTGAGAAAAATTTGTTGGCAGTACCTAGTTTTAACAAATAATGCGTTTGTTTTTATTTATTGAAGTAGATTAGTTTTGTTTAAAATTACTATGAAAACTTGACTAATTTAAATGTAATGAATTTTCAGATAGTTTCAAGTGCGACTCTTCCTCGAGCAAAGAAGCCTCTAAAAAAGAAGACGCTTTAAAAGCTTACAATGTTAATTTCTCAATAAATTATGTGATGCGCTCTTAGATTTTAAGTAGGTAGGTATTTCAAAAGTGTGAATTATTTTTATTTATTATGACCTATTTATTATATTATTAGTGTAATTTTAATCTTACGTGTAACCTAATAGTATCTCTCCACATCATTTTGCTGGAAACATTCTTGCTATCGAGAGAAGCCTATATTATGTGAGATTTTATAAATAATATAATATGTTGTATTTGTTGAATAATGATTAAAATAACCTTACAGGGTTACAGGGTAGTCACAGCAAATTGATGTTGAAAGATATAATTATTTTTTGATTTTTATTTATTAAAATACAGTTTAGCCAAAATATGAAATTGTATTACCTACTCTTAAAGGATTCTTGTTATTAAATTAAAATACTAGAATTTGTTAACGATGTGTTTATTTATTACAAAGAAACCTATAAAATACGTTAGATCAATGCAATTTTTATAATTTTATTTTAAGGAATTTTTAAATAAATTGTGTGTTCATTAAGTTATTTTTGTGTGTACCTCATAACAAAAAAGTGAGCTAATTGAACGAATTGATATATTTAAATTTACCAGCATCGGCGCCAGGTTTTCTTTTTAATTTTACTTTCTCGTCTTCATCATGTAAGGAAATATAGGCGCCCGAAGAGAGTATGGCCCATGTCAGTACGAGCCATTGCCTCCAATGGGGATTTGGATGGAAGAATAAGAAATAATTCTTAAGAGAAAACAAAATAATTTTATAAAAATACATAAACAGTAAATAATTAGTGAAGAGGGGGTAAATTAAGAGGAAAATGATCCACCGCTGTTATAAAAGTAAAAAGCGGGGTTTAATTAGATCCAATTGCTAATGCAACAGGAAGGTTAAAAAATTTCTTTTGTGCTTAAGTTCACTTCTTAACCTAAATTTTTGGAAAATAACAACGGACAATAAAATACGACACCAATACGGGATATTATATTATCAATATTTTATGTTTTTTGAGAATGTTTCGTAGGAAATTAATAATTATATATTTTTATTTTGACTTACTCAACGAGAACGTTGCTTTTCAGGTCATTTTTGCATATGTGAGAAAAACAAGAATAAAATTTTAGATCGACACTTTCTAACGGGAACTACAATTTAATTTTATTGACGAAAATTGAACTAATTAATTAAAGAAAATGTGTATTAAAAAAACAAACCGACACGCGGCATCGCGTGCGGTTCTTTTTGTCTTTTTCTTTTACGTTCCCTAGAGATGTGGGAAATGCATTTTTGATAGTGCAGTGACCTGGTTACGTAACCGTTCTCAAAGGCAGTTAAGAATTTTTAGGGTAAGTGGTTTAAAGAATCGTTTAATTTTTCTAGTAATTATTGTCGAAGAGATATTACATGAAGAATAAAATTTGTAGTAATCTTTTACGCGATTTAAAAGTATAGGCAGATGACATTAGAGTGGTGACGTGAAAGTGGCACGTAATCAAGAGGAATGAAGAAATGAAGGAGAGGACTATGTTTAACATTGGATTGAAAGAGTGTGACTAAGAAGGTTTTAAAACAAAAAATAAACAAAATTATGAACACAACTAATAATAATAATTATTAAAAAAATGTATAAAACTATGCTTAATGAGGGAAACCGTTCAACTGAAGCTATGAGATCGGGGTCCAGGTTTGAGAGGATGAAAAATCGTAAACTTTGTACTACTTATCCAACAAAAGTTGAGAAATCGTTGTAATTTCTTTTGAAATTTTAAAAATTTTCCAAAAACGTGGTCTTCAAGGATGGAAAAACGCAATTCCTCACGAATCAGAAAACTTTAGCTAAACTCAAAATGAAAATCATAAAAGAAAATTTGGCTAGAGGTAAAATACCCGGAATCGAAAATACACTTTTTCCTATAAAAATGGCTTTACAAAACGAAAGAACGCAAAAATGCAAGCTCTTTAAGGTGAGGATCAATCTTGTCGGAGTTGTAATAAGGCCACAATTTAATTTTGAAAATTGCAATTTTCCCATAAGAAATACATGTAAGTGTATTTTGTGTTGTAAAATTTCCAATATGGCGGTCATTCTGTTGGCGGTACGTGTGCTGTGCCTGGGTCGACAGTGACTAGTGGTGGGGTGATACCAGTCGCTCTCAGAGATCCGTCGCGTCAACTTTCAAAATTTTCGAGTTGGAGCCGCTTAAGGGATGTTTTTAATGAGTTTAGCGCGTGTCAAAACCGCTCGGAGCCCCCGGAGCGACCCGGAGGGTCGCGAAGGGGGGCGGAGAGTAGGTTTTGACAGCGCAACCACCTCCGAAACGAATTCACACAAAAAGTGATTTTTTTTCGAAAATTTGTTGTCCGATCACAACTTTAATTTTTTTATTAGCTAATTACACCATTATCTATCATAATTCGTCGTGAAAACCGAGATTCTGGTATATTTACTGTCGCCACAGCCTCTTTCAATTTTGGGGGGGGTTACAGTTGAAAAGAGCCAATGATAAAATTGCATTCCAAATTAACTTTAAAGCCGTTTTTTCAAAATTGTGTGAATATTCCGCAAATTTTATTTTTTATACGCTAATTAGACCCTCATCTTTCATAATCCACTTCAAAATGGTAAAATCGCGATCCGGGAATCCTACCTGCACCCGCAAAATTTACTTTACTTGAACCAGGACATTTGAACTGAACTCAACTTTGATAAACAAAAATAGGTTAAAACTTTAAAATTCGCATTCTGAACGTCGGAATTTGAATGTTAAAATTTTGGATGATAAAATTTGAATGACAAAAGTTACTGCCTAAAATGATGTTAGGAATTAGGAGATTGTACAGTCAAACCTGTTTTTATGCGGTCCTTTTATGTGCAATTTTTTCTGTGCGAAGTGCGGTGTACGTGCTATAAAAGTGTCGGCTATGAACAAATGGGAAGTATAACATGCAAATTAAAAGAATCCAACAGATGATTGCATTACAACGTATTTTATTACGTGTACATATTGCATTATCTATCAGATTACATAGTTTATAACCGTCCTGTGATTATTTCTTGACCGTTATCTAAGTGTACGAATCGAATTTCAAGGCGATTTCTAACATTTTCTATGTGGGATTGCTTTCTGCGGTCCCATTTACCACACAAGAAAACTTTTTTAAAAATGCGTTGCAAACAATATATTTTATAGCTACTTTTGAAGTTTCAGGATATTTTTATGTATATATATATATAGGCGGGGTTCCTACAGCCTTTGCCGCATCCCGCATTTCGATCGCCACACTTTCTATCTCGACAGTCTTCCTCTTTTATCGCTCGATCGCCATTATCTCTTTTATTCCTTGGATCCATGTCATGTTGGGTCTTCCTCTTCTTCTCCTTTTGTTCGCTGGTATATAATTTATAGCTCTTTTTGGCCAACGATCTTCAGTCATCCTCATCACATGACCATACCATATTAGTTGTCGGGATTCTACTCTGTCCGTAACTGTATATGTCCTGTTAGTTCGTCGTCGAATTTCTTCATTCGGGATGTGTTCCATTCGGGAGACTCTACACGCTCGTCTTAGGTAATCCATCTCGGCAGCCTCAATAAGTCTCTTGTCTCTGCTCGTTAGTTGCCAGCATTCTGCTCCGTATGTTAAAATTGGTTCCACTACTGCTCTGTAGATGGTCATTTTTTGTATGTAATTTTATTCTGTTGGACCATAATAAAGAATTTAAAATCCGAATACTTTTTCGACCTTGTTGAGTTCTACTACGTATGTCTCTTCGTGATGTTCCTTCTTCTGAAATTATGCTGCCCAGGTATTTGTACTCCGCGCTTTTAATTATTTCCTTGTTGATTTGAAGCTCCGCATCAGGTTCGCGCATGTCGCTTGTCTGCACTAGGTATTCCGTCTTTTTCTTGTTCATTGTCAACCCCCACTGTTGGTACTCTTCTATCAATTTTCTGTACATAAAATCAGCGTCCTCTTCATCATTTGCAATGATGACCTGATCGTCCGCAAATAAGAGAGTTGTCAAATTCGTCACTCCCATTTCAATTCCCATACCCCGTGTTCGTCTCCTCCATGCGTCTAATGCTTCTTGGATGTAAATTTTAAACAAGGTGGGAGACAGACAGCAACCCTGTTTCAGGCCTTTTGTAATTGTAAACTCCTCCGATGTATTGTTTCCCCATTTAACCAAGGCTTTTGCATTCCGGTAGATGTTCCGGATGGATCTGATATAAACCTCATTAATGCCAACTTTCGTCATACTTTCAAAAAATTTTTTAATTGGAACAGAATCGTAGGCCTTTTCGAGATCTACGAATACCAGATGAGTGGGCAGATTTCTAGCTTTTCTTTTTTTCAATTATTTGCTGTAATACAAACACGTTGTCCATACACGATCTTCAGGCACGGAATCCATTCTGTTCCTCTATGTCTGAAAACTCGGTTTCCATTCTTTTCTTTAGTATTCTGCCATACAACCTCCCTACTGAGCTAGTCACACTGATTCCCCGATAATTCTCGCACATTTTCTTATTTCCTTTCTTGAAGATGGAGCTTATATAAGCTAGATTCCAATCTTCTGGGACATCATCTCCATTTATCATACATTTATTGAATATTTTTGCCAGGATGTCGTGTAACACTTCTGGTCCATATTTGACCAGCTCAATAGGAATGTTTCCGGCCCCGCTGCTTTTCCGTTCTTTATTTCTATTAAAGCTTCTTGGACTTCTCCCACTGTTATTTCTCGTACGCCGATCTGTCCTTTGTTATTTTTAATTTTATTTATGTTTAGATCGTTGTTATCGAATGCTACCCGATCCTCATTCAGCAGTCGCTTATAATACTCTCTCCATTGGTTTATGCTAATTAGGCTGATACTACTAGATTGTTTCCCATCTGTTCTTATATTTTTTATTGTTTTCCACGCTTGCGAGACTCTTGCGCCGCCCATATACCTATCTAGCTCTTCACATTTCCTTTCCCATATTTCGTTCTTTTCTTTCGCTACTTCTCTTTTTACTGCCCTGTTCATTTGTATGTAAATCTCTATCTTTGTCATTCCGTGTGCTCAACCACCTCCAGTAAGTCCTCTTTTCTGTTCTACTAGTTTTCCCAGTTTTTTGGAAAACCATTCAGGCTGTTTGTTTACCTTTTCTTCGTATCCTAGTGCTTCGTTTGCTGCTTCTTGTACACATGTTTTTACTTGATGGTACATTATTTCTGCATTTGCGGTTCTGATGTTAACGCTTTGTAATTTATTTGCTAGGCGGAGTTTATATAGAAACTTCACAGATTCCTGTCTCAAGCTTTCTAGGTTGTACTTGCAGCTCTGTGTCCTCCTTCCTTCTTTTTGTTCTTGTTCCTGAAGTCGGTTTCTTATAATAGCCTTTCTGTAGTTAACTATAACCTCTGCCATAATTAAATAGTGGTCTGTCCCACATTCGGGGCCCCGGTATACTCTGACATCTGTAGTTTTTAATTTGAATTTTGACGTTGGATTACATAGTCAATTATTGTTTTGAGTTTTCTGGTTGGCTGCACCCACGTGAATTTATGAATGTCCTTATGGGAAAAGAATCCGTTCATTATTCTTAACGACATGCCTTCGCATAAATCTCTCAAACGCATCCCATTGTCATTTGTTGTTCTTTCACCATACCTTCCGACCACTGGGTGATTCTCCTCTTGCCCCACTCTTCCGTTAAAGTCCCCGAGTAGGTATATTTCATTGTCATCTTTTATTTCGGATAAAACTTCTTGCAGTTGTTCATAGTATTATCCTTATCTAGTTTATCAGCGTCTTCACTTGGCGCATACGTCCCAATAACTGTAATATCGTGACCATTTTTCTTTATCTCCAGCTTTATTATTTGCTCGTCTATTTCCTCCCAGCTCTTTATTCTGTTTCTAAGGTTTTTATGTATTGCAACAGATACCCCTCTCTTGGCTCTCGAGTCCTTACTTACTCCACTGTATATATGTACATATTCACCGACCATTTCGTTTCCTTTTCCTTTCTTTTTAGTTTCGGTGAGTATACATATATCGATCTTCATCTTCTTCAGCTCTTCAAAGACTTCACTTTGTTTGTTCCTGATTCCTTGAACGTTCCAAGTAGCCAATCTCATAGTCCGTTTTCGTAGCTTACGTCGTAATCCTTTAAGACCGTCCTGGTTCCGAGGCGATGTATCGAAATTTTTAGCGCATTTATCTTTTCAAAGTGCCGAGTTGCTAGCCCGACGACTAACCCCCCAAACCCGGAGGACCAGGTCAGTTTTTGTTTCACGGTGGGTATTTTATTTCCCCACTACCCTTCAGGCAGGTTGGATTACCTACCTGACGAGCTTTCCCCAATTCCAATGGGGACGCACCCGATGGAGGTAACTGACAAATCCCCTCACGGGAATTTGTTTTTTATGTCTTTCATTTATGCGCTCCCTATACTCCGCACAAAAAAAGGTTTAAGTGTATAAAGAAAAATAATTACCAACTTGTCGACTTTTATTAATTTGACGAATTACAATGCCACAAAGCGCAAACAACACAAGCAGACACCTGGTATTCATATTAAATATTATGTCAATTATGTAAGTATGTACATTTTCATGATTCTAAAAGCAGGTCAAGTTTATTTCGTTTTTGTAAGGAATTTTACCCAATTTAATTTTTACTATTTAAAAAGTCCCATATGATAGGCAAAGTTTGACTTCCTGGTAAAATTAAATATAACAAAATTTTTGGTGTAAACTGAATTTTATTGAATTGGTTTCGTTCAATAATTCAACTGTTTCGTTTAATAATTCAGCGGCTTTGTTTAATAAATTCAATGAATTTGTTTAATAAATTCACCTGTTTTGCCAATAATTCAGCTGTTTGGTTCAATAATTCAATTACTTTTGGTTTAATAATTCATTTGTTTTTTGTTTAACAACAATTATTTTTCATGTTTATTTAATAATTCAACTGTTTGGTTCAATAATTCAATTATTTTTGGTTTAATAATTCATTTGTTTTTTTTGTTTAACAACAATTATTTTTAATGGTTATTCAATAATTCAGCTTTTTGGTGCAATAATTCAACTGGTTTGTTCAATAATTCAATTATTTTTGGTTTAATAATTCATTTGTTTGTTTTACATCAATTACCCTCGATGTTTGTTTAATAATTTAGCTGTTTTGTTTTATAACTCAGTTGCTTTGTTCAACAATTCAACTGCTTTGTTCAATATTTCAATTATTTATAGTTTAATAGTTAAAAAGGTTTTGGTTGAATAATATAATCGTTTTAAGTTCAACAATTCAATTAACCTTAATTCAACATATCTTCAATAATTCAGCTGTTTTATTCAGGAATTCAGTTGTTAGGTTTAATAATTCAACTGCTTTGTTCAACAATTCAATTATTTTTGGTTTAATAATTCATTTGTTTTTTTTAACAACAATTACTCTTGATGTTTGTTTAATAATTTAGCTGCTTTGTTCTATAACTCAGATGTTTTGTTCAACAATTCAACTGCTTGGTTCAATATTTCAATTATTTCTAGTTTAATAACTAAAAGGTTTTAGTTGAATAATACAATCGTTTTACGTTCAACAATTCAATTATTCTTGATTTAACATATCTTCAATAATTCAGCTGTTTGGCTCAATCATTCAGTTGTTAGGTTTAATAATTCAACTGCTTTGTTCAACAATTCAATTATTTTTGGTTTAATAATTCATTTGTTTTTTTTTGTGCAACAAATTAATTATTTTTGATGTTTTTTCAATAATTTAGCTGTTTTGTTTTATAATTCAATGTTTTGTTCAATAATACAATAATTTTTAGTTTTAGTAATTTAAAAATGTTTGGTTGAATAATTCAATTATTTTTGGTTCAACAATTCAATTATTTTTGATAATTTATTCAATAATTCAACTGTTTTATTCAATAATTCAGCTGTTTGGTTTAATAATTCAACTGCTTTGTTCAACAATTCAATTATTTTTGGTTTAATAATTTATTTGTTTTTTTAACAACAATTACCCTTGATGTTTGTTTAATAATTTAGTTGTTTTGTTATATAACTCGGACGTTTTGTTCAACAATTCAACTGCTTTGTTTAATATTTCAATTATTTATAGTTTAATAATTAAAAAGTTTTTGGTTGAATAATGCAATCGTTTTAGGTTCAACAATTCAATAATTATTCTTGATTCAACATATCTTTGATAATTTAGCTGTTTTATTCAGTAATTCAGCTGTTTGGTACAATAATTCAACTGCTTTGTTCAACAATTCAATTATTTTTGGTTTAATAATTTAATTGTTTTTGTTTTAATAATTCATTTGTCTTTTTGTTTAACAACAATTATTCTTGATGTTTATTCAATAATTCAGCTGTTTGGTTCAATAATTCAACTGTTTTGTTCTACGATTCAATTATTTAATTGGTTTTGGTTTAAAATTCATTTGTTTTTTATTTAACAACAATTATCCTTAATGTTTGTACAATAATTCAGTTGTTTGGTTCAATAATGTAATTGTTTTTGGTTTAATAAAACATTTGTTTTTTTGTTCAGAAATTCAATTACCCTTGATGCTTGTTTAATAATTCGGCTGTTTTGTTCTCTAATTTAGATCTTTTGTTCAACATTTTAACTGCTTTGTTCAATATTTCAATTATTTTTAGTTTAATAATTAAAAAGTGTTTGGTTGAATAATACAATTGTTTTTAATTCAACAATTTTATTATCTTTAGGTCTGTTCGTTGTACGTGTTCTGAACTGCTTCGAACAGTTTCTGATTACGTCACACTGACAGATTTTCAGAGCCAACATCCGACGAGTACTTTTGGAACAACTTATCGTTGATGTAAATAAAATATTTTATAAATAAGTTGTAATTGTGGTGTCTAATATGAATAATTTTAGCTATAAGATATTGCAATCTAAGTAGAAATATCTTATAACTTAAATTATTCTATTTGGCAATACAGACGGCTAAGAATACAGCCAATGAGTGTTTCATAACTATATTCAAAATAATAATAAAAGCTGGAAGAGTCACTAATGCCCAAACCGTCAAAACGTATGGGCAATGAAGCTTATCTGAAGGAAGAGTCTTCTAATTTAACATATAACAATTTATCTAAATGGAATCTTTTTGAAAGGTTTATGGAGGATATTAAAAAAGGAATATTTTCATATCGGACTAGTACGCCATAAATAACTTAATTTTTGGATAGAACCATATGAGGATTAATTTCTCTCAGTCGATTAGAAAATTTTAATGTTCCAAATCAATCCGAGGGAAAACCGCTTTATTTGGAATTGGGACCCCGAGAAGAATTAAATGTTCACAATTGAGAATTTTTAAATTTGGACTTAGTTTCAGTTTATTTTTTTTTTGTTCTACAATTCAATTATCCCTGATTGAACAATTGGACTGTTTCTTTCACAATTCAACAAGTTTTTCAACTACGTATTACACTCTGTTTCTTAAAGAAATCAACTGTTTTATGAAAAAAGTTAATATCAAAATACCAAAGATGCAATTGTTTTGTTTTCTTTATTTAATAAAGTCAGCTGCTTAGAACCTACTTGGAAGGTCCAATTTTTGGGATACATTTAGTGCTGGTGGATTTCGTGTGGAATGATATCGTCTCAAATCCGACAATTTTGCTTGTCCAAGGTACGCAAATTTTTTAGTGTTGATGGTTTTACTTGAATAACGCTTGGAGCTTTTTTTAAGGAAGTCTTAGTCGCGACTCTACTCCACACAACAAAATGGATAGAAGATAACATCGCATCATTCTTGTTTCTAGTTCCAAGCAATCACCTGTTTTGAAATTGGATTCAGTTGTTGTTTTTTAGGAAACATCAGTCAATTTCAACCAAATCAATGTAAGCAGCGGAGTGGCATATCTCAAACTTTGAAATCAAAGGAGTTAAAATCGAAAAGTTTAACATCAAAAAGGAAAGGTGGGAAATTTGATGGTAAGCTTATGTTTTGAGCACCCAACTTTATTAAAAAAAGAAACATAGCAATATATTTAATTTTAATTGAAATTTCATCAATTTAGCTTTGATCACTTTTAGATTATCACAAAGCAATTGCTCCGCCTTTCAATATATTGATTCTGTTTTATTATCAACAATTGGACGATCTCGGTTGTCCACACGCTACTGGGAGTATTTCTTTGTGAATTCAGTGTTTTATTGATTTTTTACGAACACGAAATGTGTCATGTCTATTCGTGTTACTCAATCTTGAGCTGTTTTTATTTCTTTATACCTAGACTGATTCCGTTTCTTAGCCTTTCTTCCGTTATGCCGACTTGAGCAGGGCAAAACTCTTTATGAGTCCTTGGGAATAAAAACGTACAACAGTGTTGTGTTACAAATATAACTAAACCAAAGTATTGTTGCATTTATTTCGAAATGAAATTGAGTTTTGTATTTATCCAATTAAATTTATATTTTATCTACATACTAATTTTAGCTTTTCTTGTATAATTAACGCAAATATTAATTTTGTGTACTATATAGTCATGTATAATAAATAAACAATAAAATAATGCATATTTCTCCTTAATTAAAAAAAGAAACCCAGATACACTGTGGCCTATTCTTTTGCCGCCTGCGCCTAACGTAGGGTTAAAAAAAAACTTTGGTGTTGGTATACCTGCAATAACAAAACGCCTACTATTTAAAAGCACCAACGACCTGTGTCAAGTATTATTTTTTCTGCGTTTTACTTCTTGGAGTTTTACTGGCAAGCAGCTTTGATTTTTAAATTTTTGCCTAATAAATAACTAAGTAAAGTAGGCTCTCTAAACGATGAGATTCGCTAATTCAAATTTTTTGCAGGTTAAATTTGTATTAAAAATAAAACATGGACGGAATAACTGCAAACGCAAGCAGTTTAAATATTGCAGATAATTCGAAAACGGTAACAAGTTTTATTAATTTAGATTCTGACAACGACGAAGATGATCTCCACGTAGAGAAAGCTCCAAAATTGACCTCTGAGGTTACGGTAAAGCGTATTGCAAAAAATCGACTGTTAATGTCGATTACAGGCAACCACCGCAGCAGCAACTCGCAGACAAGTTGCTTTGGCAAACAACAAAAAGCAGTACCTCCCAGGATAAGTTTATGGAAAATTTTGATCCTGAAAGTAGCGCACGGGAAAGGAGAAAATTAACCAGGAAGGTGAATTCGGTGTCGCTTGTTCGAAGGTACCGGAGCATTGTACGACGAAAATGGCGTTCATTTAGCTATAAGATATTGCAATCTAAGTAGAAGTATCTTATAACATAATTATTCTATTTGACAATACAGAGAGGGCTAAGAATACAGCCAATGAGTGTTTCATAACTATATTCAAAATAATAATAAAAGCTGGAAGAGTCACTAATGCCCAAACCGTCAAAACGTATGAGCAATGAAGCTTATCTGAAGGACGAGTCTTCTGATCTAACGTATAACAATTTATCTAAATGGAATCTCATTGAAAAGCCTATGGAGGATATTAAAAGGAATATTTTCATACATACGCCATAAATAACCTAATTTTGGATAGAACCATATGAGGATTAATTTGTCTCAGTCGATTAGAAAATTTTAATGTTCCAAATCAATCCGAAGGAAAACCGCTTCATTTTGAATTGAGACTCTGAGAAGAATTAAATGTTCACAATTGAGAATTTTAAATTTGGACTTGGTTTTATTTTAGTTTTTTGTTCAACAATTCAATTATCCCTGATTGAATAATTGACTGCTTCTTTCACAATTCAACAGGTTTTTCAACTACTGTTTGTTAAAGAAATCAACTGTTTTATGAAAAAGTTAATATCAAAATACCAAAGATGCAATTGTTTTGTTGCTTTTACTTAATAATAAAGTCAGCTGCTTAGAACGTATTTGGAAGTTCCAATTTTGGAATATATTTGGTGCTGGTAGATTTCGTGTGGATTGATATCGTCCCAAATCCGATAATTTTGCTTATTCACATATCCATTCATCCAAAATGAGCCTCGTCGCTAAAGATGATTTTTTTGTGAAATTTGAGTCAATTTCAAGTGCTCCAAAGCCCAATCAACGAGCACGTGGATAAAAGTACCGTATCCGTTATCAGACGTTGGAAATCATGTTATTATTACAATTTTGTCAACTTGCAGCTCGAAAAATTAAATCTCAGGTTTTACAATATTCTTCCATCTGGACCTATCCTACCTTGTATATTTCCTGAATGATGTGAATGCATGTCTTTGAGTGTCCAAGGTACGCAAGTTTTATAGTGTTGATGGTTTTACTTGAATAACGCTTGAGCTTATTTAAGGAAGTCTTAATCGCGACTCTATCCACACAACAAAATGGATAGAAGATAACATCGCATCATTCTTGTTTCTAGTTCCAAGCAATCACCTGTTTTGAAATTGGATTCAGTTGTTGTTTTTTAGGAAACATCAGTCAATTTCAACCAAATCAATGTAAGCAGCGGAGTGGCATATCTCAAACTTTGAAATCAAAGGAGTTAAAATCGAAAAGTTTAACATCAAAAAGGAAAGGTGGGAAATTTGATGGTAAGCTTATGTTTTGAGCACCCAACTTTATTAAAAAAAGAAACATAGCAATATATTTAATTTTAATTGAAATTTCATCATTTTAGCTTTGATCACTTTTTAGATTATCACAAAGCAATTGCGCCGGATGTCAATATATTGATTCCGTTTTAATATCAACAATTGGGCGATCTTGGTTATCCACACGCCACTGGGAGTATTTCTTTTAGAATTCAGTGTTTTATTGATTTTTTTACGAACACGAAATGTGTCATGTCTATTCGTGTTACTCAATCTTTAGCTGTTTTTATTTCTAATTAGCTCTTTATACCTAGACTGATTCCGTTTCTTAGCCTTTCTTCCGTTATGCCGACTTGAGCAGGGCAAAACTCTTTATGAGTCCTTGGGAATAAAAACGTACAACAGTGTTGTGTTACAAATATAACTAAACCAAAGTATTGTTGCATTTATTTCGAAATGAAATTGAGTTTTGTATTTATCCAATTAAATTTATATTTCATCTATATACTAATTTTTGCGTTTTCTTGTATAATTAATCCAAATGTTGATTTTTGTGTACTATGCAGTCATGTATAATAAATAAACAATAAAATAATGCATATTTCTCCTTAATTAAAAAAAGAGACCCAGATACACTGTGGCCTATTCTTTTGCCGCCTGCGCCCAACGTAGGGTTAAAAAAAAACTTTGGTGTTGGTATACCTGCAATAACAAAACGCCTACTATTTAAAAGTACGAACGACTTGTGTCAAATATTACTTTTTCTGTACTTTACTTGTTGGAGTTTTACTGGCAAGCAGCTTTGATTTTTAAATTTTTGCCTAATAAATAAGTAAGTAAAGTAGGCTCTCTAAACGATGAGATTCGCTAAATCAAATTTTTTGCAGGTTAAATTTGTATTAAAAATAAAAACATGGACGGAATAACTGCAAACGCAAGCAGTTTAAATATTGCAGATAATTCGAAAACGGTAACAAGTTTTATTAATTTAGATTCTGACAACGACGAAGATGATCTCCACGTAGAGAAAGCTCCAAAATTAACCTCAGAGGTTACGGTAAAGCGTATTGCAAAAAAATCGACTGTTAATGTCGATTACAGGCAACCACCGGCAGCAGCAACTCGCAGACAAGTTGCTTTGGCAAATAAACAAAAAAGCAGTACCTCCCAGGATAAGTTTATGGAAAATTTTGATCCTGAAAGTAGTGCACGGGAAAGGAGAAAATTAACCAGGAAGGTGAATTCGGTATCGCTTGTTCGAAAAGTACCCGGAGCATTGTACGACGAAAATGGCGTTCATTTAGCTAGTGGTTATGACCTTTGCGATTGCCTTCAGCAATTATGCTCCGGTTGTCATTTTCCATGTCCAAAATGTAATTCACAAAAATGTGGAATCGAGTGCAGATGTAATCGTAAATTTGTGTATGATTTAATCGAATATCATGGTTGTGATTATGTGGTTAAAAATCCCAACTCTGTTAAATAATTCGTATACTACTCTCTTATTTTATTGGAAATAATGTTTTAGTTTTATATTAAGTAGTTTAGTTATTGTTATAAATCAGAAAACTAATAATTTTTTAGAAATAATGTTTTTTAGTTTAATGAAATTTTTTAAAATATATTGAATAAATATTTTCCATTTATCTAATTTTCAACATTTTAAGCAGTTATTAAAATATGATCCTCTTTTTTTTTAATGATGGACGAAGAATGTCAGGGTTAGTACATCGATTTAGCAGTCAAAGTAGACTGCTAGATCTGTCGTCAGACTGTAACCACATTCAGATTCTTAGTTTTCTCTATTTTTTAAAAAATTTATGCCAAGTACAATCATTTAAAAATTCACCCTGTATATTGAATAGTTCAAAATGCCAACAAATGTCAAAAGTGTTTACTCTAACCTAAGTTTTTTCAGTTTTCTAAATTTTTGTTATCGTTCATTAATTTCATTTCATGATTACACATCGTACAACGAAAATGTTGTCTGTTCAATTAAACCAAAAATTTATTTTGGACATCAGCATTAGAATGTTATTATGGACAACTTTTTTGTGAGTGGTTATTTTTTTCTAAAATAATAAAAAATTAGGATAACAATAAAATATTGGTTGCAGATGTATGGAGCACTTTGAACCGTTTATAAGACAGATTCATCCCAACGAGGTTTGGAAATATCAATATCCCGCGATGGGTAGCTATGTAACATCATCAAATTTATGGTTCATAGTTTTCTTCTTTCCTACCACATGCATATTAGTGACGTACGCACAAAATAAAAACAAAGTTGAGTTGGTGGAGGCTTTTCTTAGTTTGACGCTGAATTATGGATTAGTAGGATGTGTTACCCAGTTTTTAAAATTAATTGTTGGACGACCGAGGCCCAATTTTTACAATAGATGTTTTCCTGAAGGTAAAGGTGAGGATTTGGAAAAATGTACTGGGAATCACCTGAGCATTATGGACGGAAGGAAGAGCTTTCCTAGTGGACATAGTTCGTTTGCATTTTCTAGTATGTTATTTCTTAGTTTATACTTAGCTGGAAAACTACGAGTGTTCAACGAAGGTGGCAGAGGTGTTGCGTGGCGTTTATGCTCTTGTATATTACCTCTACTATTAGCTGCTGGCATTGCAGTCAGTCGAACCTGCGATTATCATCATCACTGGGAAGGTAAGGTTTTCACAAGGGCGGACTGGTAGCCGAAGGCTGTTACAGGAAATAAATCAGGTCTACTTCCTAAGTGGAAAGTTTCCTAATTTATTATACTGTCCTTGTCAGATCCCTAGCAATCTGTATGTACTATACAAAAAGGTTCGAAAAATTAATTTCAAGGCCAACGGTGTTGGCAAATTTGAAAGAACTTTGAACTGTTGTGGAATTTATCTCGTCAGGTGGGATTACATTGTAAACTATAATATGAATGTTCAAGTTGGTTTCCGAGTTGCAAACGATTAAATATTTCAGCAACTTGACGGTTACTTTTCTGAAACTGTTGTTTTCATTTCCTTTGCGTGGTATAAATTTTTAAATTAATATGCATATTATCTTATCACTTCAAGGTTAGTTAATAGTTGGGGTATAGAAGATTATTAAAATTAATCAGCACGAGCTCATTAAAATGTTTAAACACAAATAAAAAAAAGATTTATTTTCAAGATAATCTTGTTCGTCAGAGGCGCACCTAAAAATTTATACTAGGGGGGCTTTACGACTAAATTTTTTCTATTATAATTCTTATGTTCTCTCTAATTTTTTAAAATTATTTTTATATTTTGTAATTTAACCAAACAATTTTTAAGAAATAGCAGGTGCATTTTCAAATAACTTCAAAAATATTACTGCTATATTTTAAAGTGATATCTTAAAGGTTAAAAATAATGGCGTTTTGTAGACTATAAGGCGGCTTAATTTTTTTGTAAATCCTAGTTGTAGACTCCCCCGTCATTGCAGGATTAATTTATTGTATAATGAGATAATGCAGAGGGAGAGGGGTAGAGTAAAATTAAACATATTTTTGCTCACTTGAATTTGGAAGTGAAGGCTGTCAGTGCAGTGTTGCCAGGTCTAGGAAAAATCTCGAATCTGCACTGCTTTTGTTTTAAAATTATTTAGGAAGTTTTCTTGGGCGTGGGCAGTATTTGAAATACATTTTTCAATATATTTAAGCTTTTATAATATAATTATTACTTTCCTCTGACCGAAAATAGTTGCTATATTTCAATTTCACGTCCAGATTATTGGAAATAGTCAACTTTATTGATTTCTTTTGACATATTTATCAGATTTTTATGAATCCAAGTGTGCGATTGCCAAACTTTGTTTAAATTCATTGCGCTTTTATTTTACGCTGCTGTTGCAAAATGTCAATTCTTACATATTATTTGTTTAACTATGGTAACATAAACAAAATTTCAAAATGCTAAGAAAAACCAACCGAGACAAAAAAGCGTGAAGGATTTTATAAAGCCAATAGAACAGGCAAACGCCATTATGAACCCAACACTCTTCAGAAGGTCAAGCTGTTAGATCTTTCCTTATTAGAAATTTAAATTCAAGCGCTCGTCGCTGAAAAGAGAGATTGTTGTCTATTAACTTGAGACGACAACAACAATAGGCTCATAAAATCGTCGGCTGACAGCTTAACCTAGGAAGGTCGTTAGGTTTACAACGGCGTTGGCAACCGGATTGGTGGATGTGTCTGGGGAACGCTTAATGATGATCGCAAGCTAATTTTGCATCTTTTATTGCAAAATTTAATGTTAGTCACATTATAAATATTAGAATTTGAAAAATTCAGTTTTCACATAAAAAACGATCATATTTAATAAGGGGGCTTAAATTACAAAAAAATTTAATATTTTAAAATTTCCATACTAAAGTAAATTTAATTCGCTTCATTTCTAAGCTATGCAGGGGCTGTAGTCGCTATAGCCTCATAGATCCAGCACTGCGACAAACTAATAATAATAGTAATAATAGCGGGAGTTGTACAGCAACAGGGACTTCTTTAGAAATAAAATGTTAGGAAGATTATAAACTGTGGGCCATCCAAAAAAAAATTTTTAATTTCAAGGGCTCAAAATCCAAAAATTGTGATCCGATTGTTGTATTGGCTATGTTTGTATTCTTAAGCTATCCCCACCCATAGTCACATTTGTATATATGGAAAGAACATTTTATATTAGTTTTCGTAATGTAATCGATTCAAATGTGTTCGGCATTGATGTTATTCATACAATATTGAATCGCAACGATATATAACAAGTCTAAATATTATTTTAAACATAATCTTATATTTATATTGGTTAATATTGCAATGTAACTTGTAATTACCATGTTTCTAATGTTAAAAATAATTCTGAATTAAAGTACAGTGGTACCTCGGGTTACGAACACTTCGAGTCACTAACAAACCGGCTCATAATTAAAATTTCCAAATAAATTTTGAACATGCGTTTGAACGTGCGTTAAGGTATCGTATACAGGTCGAGTCAAAATTTGTTTGGAAATTTTGATTGGGAGCCGATTTATTAGTAACTAAAGGTATTCATAACCCGAGGTACCACTGTATTTTGTATTTATGATATCAACGCTGATGAAACCGAAGCCTTCGGCATTGGTGTTTGAGTCTTAGAATTCAATTCATGTACTTCTAATTTACAAGTGTTTTGGTGTTTTGGCTAAAAAAATGCAAAATAACGAAAAAGTTACGTACATTATTTGGAAGAATCTTGCAGCACCTTACGGCTGTTAATCGGAGGAACGTGGATCACCTGTCCCATATGTTGCTCGAGGGAATCTCGCTGCGCGACACAAATTGTATGTTTTAATATGTTTCAAGTAATTTTATTGAATTTTTTCAACTATTTTCGACGAATGTTGCTCGGAGCTGTAAAATTGGATAACAAAATAAAGTAAATTCACTTCTTGCAACCCGGAAAAGACCCCGTCGGTATTTAATCAGGACTTGGGACGGCAAATTCCCAATTCTGCTTGTAGCAACATCGAAGCTGTGCATCGGCTCCGAACTTTCCATACCAGGGTCGGGCAAGCTACTACTTGCTCCGGTAAAATTCAGAGGGCAAAATCATCAATGAAAAAAAAAATTAAATTAAAAAATAGTAATACAATCTCAAACTATTAAATAATAGAAAATAATATTATTTCGAATTGCAAAATTCGAATTACACCTAAAATGTTGTTAAAAAAAAAATTAGTAACTTCATAATTTCACTTTTTGTGATAGCAATTGTTTTACTTTACTATCATCTACGGGTGGCACTAAAGTACTTTATGGTGCTGCCGATAGGCCGCCTGCCATATTTAGTGCCGCTCATTGCCAGCAGTAATCGTAATTTTATAAAATTAGAGCTCGTTATTTTCTCGGGGTGGGGAGGTTGGAGCCGCAAATCTTCATTCTCGCTTATAGTGGCATAAAACCTAGCTCCAATCCTGTTCCATGGACCTCGCGAATGCAAAAGCCTGCACTATGACTACGTTTAATTATTATTGAAAAAATAAAAGTTTTTCTCTAGCGATTAACCCTTTTGCGATTTCCCATTTTTAAATAACATTTTTTATGATAATGCACCTGCCAAATTTGGATACAAAATTGCTATAGATGCAATTCTTTCACTTTTGCTAATACATTTTCAATCACATGGATTTAAAAATCTACATCAGTGGACTGCTTAAAAAAAATATGTCGTGTATATTATTACTTGTTGGAAAATTAATTTTTTCCCTAATTTTGAAGGGCCCTAGTAGCGTTTTTTAGCAACTAAAAGCACATAATTAATAATTATCAACAACGGAAAAGGAAACTGGAGATTCTTTTCCTGTGAGAAGGGGGTTGTCGCCGGTGAGCGCTTAGCTTATTTCTCAAAAATTTTATTATCCAATTGAGCTCGGGACGCACATAATTGTAAAGGTAAATTCACAGCATAAAGGTGAATTCACAGCGCAACACTTTTATTTCAAAGTTTTTTTTTGCAGTAAAACTGACGGTTGACCAGTAATTGCATGTTATAAAATTAAAATACGAAATATAGACATCTGAGAAGAACTAAATATTTTCAATTTGAACACGAAAATATACGAGATATAATATCGAGAGGCTTGGAAATAGCATCTAGAAAGAATGCGGCACGCTCGGCTACCAAAACAACTCTTTCAATACGGATCAATGGGAAAATGTAATATCGGCAGACATGGATTGACCAGCAGTGATTGCCTTCCCATAGTTCACAGATTGATATTGGACTTTTTGATCATAGTAGTGTATCTAACGCGAGCAGGGTTCGAACCGTGCATTTACGCTTCTTAGTCGACCCGTGTATGCTTCACGCTGTACCGCTGGTATTTTAATATTTAATATTAATATAATCTTCGTCGCTTTATAATTAAATTTGAACGAAGTTCAAATTCCTGGACTCAAAAGTTCTAAAATTTGTTAAACCAATCGCAAATTTTTTTTTAAAATACATTAAGTACATTTCTTTCATAATTATTTTAAAAATATTGCAAATCCTAGTTCAGGAATCTTAACTAAATTTGTTCCTTCAAGTAGTTAATGTTAATTTAAGAGGAAGATTAAATTATATAAATTGCTAGGGGACATTATCGAATGCGATCTTAAAATTTTCCATACCAAAACTTGAACGTCAGTCCGCCCTTGAGTTGTTATAACAATATATTTTATTATTTTAATTTTAAATGTTTCAGATGTCCTGGTTGGAAGTTTTTTGGGAAGCCTTATTGCTTACATTTGTTACAGACAACATTTTCCTAGTTTACATTCCCCCTACTCTCACATTCCTTATATTTTACAAAACGTTGAGATGCAAAGCGAATGATTTGTGTTAAAAGTAAGCAAAAAAAGACGAAAATTATGCTAGTCATTTTAACATTCCATTGTGAACTGTTGTAAGAATCTCATTATTGAGAGCAGAAAATTAGGTGACAAACCCAAACTTGTAACAAAAACTTAATTGGTTAAGGTTGGGAATCAATTTTATTTATTTATATCTTTATATTTCATAAACTAAATTTTATTTTCTTGATTCCGTAAAATTTTGTGTTTTTAAGAAATAAAAATGTTAAGTATTTTTCATGTTTGTCTACATCATTTCACTTAACTTGGAACTTAAAATCGCAAATATTTTGAATTCCACCTTCTATTACATCGCCCGAGACACTTTTATTGCAAAGTTTTCTTTTGCAGTGAAGCTGACGGTTGACCAGTAATTGCATGTTATAAAATTAAAATACGAAATATAGACATCTAATACAATCGCTCAGCATACTTTTGTGTGTCCTTCATTTACCAGAGATTCACCCATTTGGATATTGTTGGTAATTATCCAGTGATCGAAAAAAATTCGGGTGTTAGTCTGTGCGAGCGGCCATTTTGGAGAATCGACGCCATCTTTAATTCTTATTGAAAATATACTGTATAGACATGTGAGGTGTCATTTTACATGTTTTTTAGGGTTCTAAACACGTTTCCGATATTATAAATATTGAAAAGTAATCAAATTGGTTAGTAATCATTATTTAGTAAGGCAGATACGAATCAACATCTTTGAAACTATCCAAAAATAAGTAGGACATTTTTGGTTTTTTATATTTTTTAAGTACAGATTTATTTTGTTTTGTAAAACACGAAGTAACATAAAATGAAAGAGATCACTGACACCACTAGTTTAAGTACACCTGCCTAATATATAACAAAACAATATATGACTCTTTATATCTAAAATTTTAGTCCTATGAACGGGAACTTGGCGTGTGGTTGCTCAAATACCTAGACGAATCCACAATTTTTTTAATCCAAGAAGATAGTCTAATGATGTAACGGAAGAACCAAAACATCGGCATCATTCGATAATAACCATCACTCTCCCTCCTTCTATTTCTTGCATGTTTAATGTGGGGTAATACGGAAATCTGCCTCATCTAATATGGAAAATTGTAGCTCTTAGTGGGATTGTCTTAAATTAATTTGTTGTATAAACATGATGTAGTTGGGTTAGGAAAAGATGTTGCATTAGAGAATACTTGCATATTTGGCCATGTATTGTTACATTTTTCTAGCAGAAACGATTTTGAAACAATCTTGAAGTTTGACTTTGTACAGGAATTATCTTTCTTCTTCATGTCCTATATCCGGTCTCCTCGATGCCAAGTTGGCGATTGAACTTGGCCAAAGCCAAGAGTAATTAAAATTTATGGCATGGTTTTTCGTTACCTTCCCCTTAGTCCACAGATCGATATTGAACTTTTTGATCACGGCAGTGCATCTAACACATGCAGGATTTGAACCATCGAGCTTACGCTTCTTAGTAGACCTGTGCATGCTTCACGCTATGCTGCTGGTCGTATAGGAATGGAATATGTGTTATATTTTAACGTAGTAAAGGTTAATTGATCCACATGTTTCACAACGAATTTGTTCGAAACTTTCTCGAAGTATGAAGTCAATTCTTACTGCATATTCTATACTTCCAGTCCCTTCCAGCAGAAAGCAAGCGAACTATTTCTGCGCAGCAGATTTTAATAAAGTACCTTCACCGTATACCGCACAAAGTTTTTCACAGGTCTGTGCAGCGTTCTTTCCTTTGTCGTAATAATATTGCAAAATATAGGTAATTTTTCATTGCTTTTCTCTATTTTCAAACGCTAACAACTTTCCAACCTCTGCACTAATTTAGATGTTTTCCTACTTAAATAACATTTGAAGTGTTACCTTTCCAACTAGCGTTTGGTGGTGTCGCTGCTACCTGTTTTTCCTGAGTTATTTGCAATTTATGTCATCTATCGGAAAAACTTCACAAACTTTTTCTTTGACTTACTATAATAGTCATGTCATTATATATTATGTACTAAAACTAATGATGTCATATAGACTTATTCATTTAATTTTACTTTATGTTTTATAGAACATAATAAATATGTTCTTAAAAAATATAAAAAACCAAAAATGTCCTACTTATTTTTGGATAGTTTCAAAGATGTTGATTCGTATCTGCCTTACTAAATAATGATTACTAACCAATTTGATTACTTTTCAATATTTATAATATCGGAAACGTGTTTAGAACCCTAAAAAACATGTAAAATGACACCTCACATGCCCATACAGTATATTTTCAATATGAATTAAAGATGGCGTCGATTCTCCAAAATAGCGGCTCGCACAGACTAACACCCGAATTTTTTTCGATCACTGGATAATTACCAACAATATCCAAATGGGTGAATCTCTGGTAAATGAAGGACACACAGAAGTATTCTTAGCAAATGGACTAATCAGAGAAGAACTAAATATTTTCAATTTGAACACCAAAATATACGAATATCGAGAGGCTTGGAAATAGCATCTAGAAAGAATGCGGCACGCTCGGCTACCAAAACAACTCTTTCAATACGGATCAATGGGAAAATGTAATATCGGCAGACATGGATTGACCAGCAGTGATTGCCTTCCCATAGTTCACAGATTGATATTGGACTTTTTGATCATAGTAGTGTATCTAACTCGAGCAGGGTTCGAACCGTGCATTTACGCTTCTTAGTCGACCCATGTATGCTTCACGCTGTACCGCTGGTATTTTAATATTTAATATTAATATAATCTTCGTAGCTTTATATTTAAATTTGAGTTGAAGTTAAAATTCCTGGACTCAAAAGTTCTAAAATTTGTTAACCGATCGCAATTTATTTTTTTTTAATGTACATTACATTATCTTTCATAATTATTTTTAAAAATGTTGCAAATCCTAGTTCAGGAATCTTAACTAAATTTGTTCCTTCAAGTAGTTAATGTTAATTTAAGTAATAGTTAATTTAAGAGGAAGAAGAAGAAGTAGTTAATGTTCTTATCAAATTATATAAATTGCTAGGGGACATTATCGAATGTGATCTCAAAATTTTCCATACCAAAACTTGAACGTCAGTCCGCCCTTGAGTTGTTATAACAATATATTTTATTATTTTAATTTTAAATGTTTCAGATGTCCTGGTTGGAAGTTTTTTGGGAAGCCTTATTGCTTACATTTGTTACAGACAACATTTTCCTAGTTTACATTCCCCCTACTCTCACATTCCTTATATTTTACAAAACGTTGAGATGCAAAGCGAATGATTTGTGTTAAAAGTAAGCAAAAAAAGACGAAAATTATGCTAGTCATTTTAACATTCCATTGTGAACTGTTGTAAGAATCTCATTATTGAGAGCAGAAAATTAGGTGACAAACCCAAACTTGTAACAAAAACTTAATTGGTTAAGGTTGGGAATCAATTTTATTTATTTATATCTTTATATTTCATAAACTAAATTTTATTTTCTTGATTCCCGTAAAATTTTGTGTTTTTTAAGAAATAAAAATGTTAAGTATTTTTCATGTTTGTCTACATCATTTCACTTAACTTGGAACTTAAAATCGCAAATATTTTGAATTCCACCTTCTATTACATCGCCCGAGACAACTGGACCCATTCCAGGTGGCGATCCGGTAAGTACCAAATCGTAAGGTTCTAATGTCATGTATTTTGAGATGAACGAAACAAGTTCGGGTATTGAAAATACAAAATCTTCCGTGTTACCACATTGGCGCTTCTTTCCATTCACAGTGCACCAGAGGTCTACATTGTTGGGATCGGGTATTTCGTCTTTGCATATAAATCGACTTACAGGACAGGCCGTATCGAAACCTTTTCCTATAGTCCAAGATAAACCTTTACTTCTGGCTTCTTTCTTTAAAAAAAATTACATAGAGACAAATTCAGACTACAAAGTAGCAGAAGTGCTTACCATATAACATGTTGCCGTCATGTCCAATGCAACACAATAACCGCCTATGTAATCCATAACTGTGTTTTCGCACACATTTTTGCATCTTTTATTTATTATTAGTCCCAGCTCGATTTCTTGATTCACTTTGAAATCGGGAGGTAACTAAAAAGATTTTTTTATCTACCGATCAATTTACAGCTTGAGTACCTACCTCGATGCACTGGCCTTCCACAATATACGAAGTAGTTGGTTTTATAAATATGCCAGGCTTTTCGGGTTTGGAAACATTCAATATTTTTAATAATTCTCTACAAATAAAAATTTTGAATTTTTAAATCGCATACCTCCTGAGGTTTATCTGATACTTGTAGTTTGCAGCAGCGGCAACAATTTTTTTGCCGTTTTTAACAAAATCGTGTAAAGGCAGGCCCATCGTTGAAAAGCTTATGTAAGACTTAATTGTAATTAAATGAGATGGATTTCATTTTGAAATGTCTATTTTAAAAAAACAAGCGTTTCTGTTTTATCGGCTTTAGTCAAAATCGGTTTTGAAGTAAATAACAATTTCGGTTAATAAACGTTAATTCTGATCATTTGTGCGGCTCGAATTTGGAAATTCGAATTGGAAATTTTGAAAACATTTTATCGGTAGAGCATTTTGACAATTCCAATCAAAGCGCTGTCAAATGCGCCCTCTGCGTCATAATACGTGACAGCTAACCAACTGCACGCATAAAAGTTTATGTTGCTGTTGCAGACGGTAACGTAGTTCATCGACGAATACACGTAATGGCGAACTAGGAAAGAACCATAAATTCGTTCCTTTTTGGGTTTGTGTAAATTTTTAGCGTGTTGTGATTGTGCCTAATTAGTTATAATAATAGTTTACTAAATTAATTTACTGCTTTTACAATTTTATACAAGTTAAGTTACAATGTTAAATATGGAAACTGTGGATAACGATAAAGTGATAGAAGACACAAACACAATTTCACAGGTATGAAAAATATTAAAAATTCTCACCATTGTTAAAATCGATTTTTCGAATGTATATCTAGTTGGGCAACGAATAATCAATTAATTTGTTTCGTTTGCACGATTTCTGTATAATATAAAAGAAATTTAACCAATTTTGTTTGTCAACTGTCAAAAAATTATAAATCCAATACCGATACGTTTCCGTTAATAATTATTAAATAAATTGGTGCCGCTTTTAATTATTATTATTGTTTATTCTTAGTTTATCGTTTAGCAATAGTTAATTGACGACAAAAATGAAATTTAGGTTAACAATTTTGAAGAACAGAATGACTTGCTGTAATTGTGTGTGGGACATAACGGAAGAGGATTTTTTAGGTCAGTTTTTCTCATTTTTCGCAACTAAATTGACACAAAGAGTTGTTAACATGAGCAAAAGAAAGCTGGTGCGTGCGAGTGCCCAAGTACCGTACCGTAAAGTCGCAAGAAAAGGAGGTTCTATCTGGGGTGCTTGACCTTTTGGCGTATGATTCACGTTAGTGCATTCGCCAATGTTCAATAATAACCAAATTACACTTTGATGATTTGCAAGGAAATAAACCAGTTATAACGCACTCCATAATTTCGAAATATAAATTCATTTTGCCCGACTTCCAGGAACGATCGAGTTTCTTCCTTCGATCTCTTGCGATTTTGCGTGGTTTAATTGCAAAAGAAAAAGAAAGTTTATGCTTTGATGATTAATTTGATAGAAACTGCAAAATTACTAGAATATAAAACGAAATTTCTAACTTTCACTGATTCGTTCAACCTCTGATACTTGGAGGCTTTTTTTTTATTGCCATAAGGTTATTTTCAAGTTTATTGATAACAGCGCATCATAGCAGGATATACCTACGTTATCGCGTATTGGCAGCTGCGGGTACAAAGTATCCGAAGATTATCTATCCGGCTTTTTTTAATGATTGCTAAAATTCAAATCGATAAAGTGGTAAAATACCATTTTCAAAAGCAAACATTTTGCACATTAGAAAATTTATACTACCCGAAATAAACTTTCATCCTCGACTTTGTGTCGTTAGTAACAGTTTGGAAAAAAATATCCTTAAATGATGATGTTCGTGACTTGATGAATAAACCAGTTCACGTTAGGTCACTCAAGTTAACATATCTGATGACTTGATTCAATAGAACCGCGAACTGTTGCTCGATTGCGGCTAATAATTGTAATTAATGCGACAATAAATAATCGATACAAGAAACCATCTGCCCTTTTCGTGTACCAATTATGCAGTAACATTAATTTTCCGTCGAAAAATGTTATCAAGCATATGGTGATACTTTCTTGTTCAGACGAACTAATTCGTAGATAGCGTTTATCTGCGGAAGTAGTAGCTATAGACAGTGGATAATATGGGTTTTGGATTGCCCATTACGTCACACAATGCACGTCGATTTCAGCAGAAGCACTGTTCGAAAATTATATTGGCACTCGCCGAGATGCACGGTGTGCTTCAAAACTTTCTCCTCATTTATGTCAAGTGTCATTTTTGAATTTTGATTACAAATAAAAAATTCAGCCAATTATCCTGCATTTGACATCTAATAATTTTATATACTAATTGACACGATCTCCCAGCAGTGGGATTTTTAGTGGTCAAAATGAAAGCTCAAGTATCTGAACCAATCGTACTCAACATAATATGAATTATTTGGGCATAGAGTTAGTACACTTAAAAAGAGATTAGTAGAAACAAGGCGGTTTTACTGCAATAACATTGAACTTCCCGACGAGATCAGATTACCTATCATATTACATAATCTTAATAGATTAGGAAATTTTGTCCGAGCTCCCGAGTTTCCAATTGTTAGTAGCTACATAATTAAGGTTGGAAAACGAGGAGAAATCAGAGAATTTGTTTTGACGTTCGGTTGGAACCCTTGCTTTTTGTTGAAAAATGTAACAGCTTTGTTCAAAAACACGGTTAATTCAATAATTCAGCTGCTTTGTTTATTCAACAATTCAAATATTTTTGGTTTGCAACTTTTATTGGTTTTGGTTTAATAATTTAATCATTTTTAGTTTAATAATTCAGTCATTTTTGGTTCCTACAATGCCAATGTTTTGCTCAAAAATGCAATTGTTTCTTTCGATCATTCAACTGTTTTGTTTAATAATTCAACAACTTGGTGTACTAAATTCATCTATTTTGTCAATAATTCAGCTGTTTGGTACAATAATTCAACTGCTTTGTTCAACATTTCATTTATTTTTAGTTTAATAATTAAAAAAATTGGGTTGAATAATTTAATTGTTTTTGGTTCAATATTCTTGATTCAACATTTCAGCTGTTGGTTCAATAATGCAACTGATTTGTTGAACAATTCAATTATTTTGGATTAATTAATTTAATTGTTTTTGGTTTATGCCCGTTTTCAGCACCAAGAGATATATCTATTAGATAAATTAACGAAGTAACCATTCACATTCCTGATTTTTTGTTTTGTTTCTGTCTGATTGGTTACTTCGTTAATTTATCTAACACAGGGTCCGGACTTGGTACATATTTTAGGTATTGGTACATATTTTGGCACTACTACATATTTGTACATATTTTTCAGAAACATTACATAAAGTACATAAAATAATGATTTCTTATATTAATTTTTTTTTATTACAAAAGGATTAGCTGTTTTACTGTAGCAGTTTTACCCTGTACATAGAGAATTAATACAGAGTGCCTCAAATTTAAGACTTTGAGACACCCTGTGTATACCAGGTAAAACTAAGAGCCAGTTATATAACAGAAGTTAAACCTCGGATCACGTTGTTCCTTGGATTAAGTTCAGTGATTGGTTGACAATTAAAAAATCAACCAATTTTAAAGAATGAAAAGAAAAACCCTTAAATTTTAAAATTAAATTTTTTAGCAGAATTGCCAACATTAAATTATTAAAGCAAGTTGTAATAATGTGGGTATGTATGGGACTGCACAAATTTATTAAACTTGTTTTGTTTGATTTGATTTTGTGCGATTAATAATTTTGAAAGTTATTGTGAAGTCGTGATTTATAAAACTTTAATGAATTGTTATACATATTTTGTACATATTTAATTCATATTGTGATACATATTTGATACATATTTTGAAAAGTCAAGTACATATTTACATATTATTTACTGCTGAAACCCGTACGACCCCTGCTAACAGATAACCGTGATAGTTAAGATATCCGAATCTAGATTTTTACCATTTTAAAGAGGTTTATGAAAGATGAGGGTCTAATTAGCAGATGAAAAAATAAAACTTTGGGTCGGGCCACAAATTTCGATAAAAATACACTTTAAGGGTAAATCCGAGTCTTGCGGTGGTTGCGTTTGTCAAAACCGACTTTCTGTAGCCTCCGCTTCGTTTAGCTACATTCCGGTCGCTACAAACCATTTTGACAAGCGCTTTACTCATTAAAAATATCTCCCTAGAACGGTCCAACTCGGCAAAGTGTTGATGTTGACCCGAAAGATACCAGGGAGCGACTGGTAGCTCCCCACCGCTAATCACTGTCGACTCACCTACAACGCACGGACTTGGTGATCAAATACATTCATATTTTGCATAATATTACACTTACATGTTTGTATTTCTTATGGGAAATTTGTGATTTTAAATTTAAGTTGTGAGCGCATTAAAGGACCCAACAAATTCATCCTCATCTTAGAAGTTTTCTAAAATAACCCTTTTTCGTTTGGTGGAGCCATTTCTATAGGAAAAAGTGTATTTTCAAGTTCAGGAATCTTAACTCTATCCTAGATAGCTATCTTATGCCCGATTTCTTCACTCGTAGTTATCTTCAAGTTAGCGAACTTTAGGTTAAATTGACAAAATAACCAATCAGATAATTGATTTATTTTTTTTGTTGTCGTCTAATTGGTTATTTCGTCAATTTAACCTAAAGTTCGCTAACTTGAAGATAACTAGGGGTCAAGAATGTGGGTATTAATAATTCATTTGTTTTTTTGTTTAACAACAATTACCTTTGATGTTTGTATAATAATTTAGCTGTTTGGTTCAATAATTTAATTGTTTTTGGTTTAATACTACATTTGTTTTTTTTGTTCATTATCCTTGATGTTTGTTCAATAATTTAGCTGTTTTGTTCTATAATTCAGCTGTTTGGTTCAACAATTCAACTGGTTTGTTCAACAATACAATTGTTTTTCATTTAATAATTCATTTGTTTTTATGTTCAACATTTCAATTATACTGGATTGAACAGTTGAGGTTAAAAAATTTAACTGTTTTATGAAAAACGCCAATATCAAAATTCCAAAAGTGCAACTGTTTTATGAAACAATTCGGTTGCGTCGTTTAATAAATTCAGCTGTTTGGTTTAATAATAATTTGTTTGTTTTTCTGTTTGGGAATTCAATTGTCCTTGATTGAACAACTGAACTGTTTCTTTCACAATTCAACAGGGTTTTCAACTACACTCAAACCTGTTTTTATGCGAGGGATCGGGACCGCATAAAAGAAATCCCTTCAAAAATATTTCATTTTTTATTCATATGGAATTTTTTTTTATATACTGCACAAGAAAAATCGCACATAAACAATTGCTCATATAAAAACCGCACCAGAAACAAACAGCAGAACAAAAGAAAACTAATTGTTTGAAACAAGACTGTTTTTTTAAATAATTCAACTGTTTTATGAAAAAAGTTAGTTTTGTTGCATTGTTTAATAGATTCAGTTGTTTTGTTTAATAATTCTGCTGTTGGATCAAATAATTCAACTGTTTTTATGCAAAAAGTTACTATTTTCCCCAAAAATGCACCTGTTTTGTTAAATAATTCTATTGTTTTGTTTAATAAATTGGTTGGTGTTAATATTCCTGAACTTAAAGCACACTTTTTCGTATAGGAACGAGGAAGGTATAGTTTTTTCCGAAACAAGGTACCATCCATCCAATCCATATTCACTTTAATCATGTTCTCACTCACCCCCTCCAAATTCGTAATTCGTCCTTTCAAATTCTTTCTTATTACTACCGAAACTCCTCTTTTGCTCGCTGTTCTTTGGGTACTCCAGTATATAAATGTACATAATCTTCAAGCATTTCTGATCCCGTTCCCTTCTTTTTGGTTTCGGTTAGTACCACCACATCCATATTCACTCTTTCAAGTTCCTTTGCAATGAGTTCCATCTTACTTCTAATACCCTGTACATTCCACGTTCCGAAGTGCATTGTCCGCTTTCGTAGCTTTTGTTGATTTCCATTTAATCCGTCAATTACCGCGGATACATGCGGTCGTTAGTTCGAACTAACCTTAGTTCGATCTAAGCTAGTTTGCTTTAAATTTTATTGCACAGGTGTATACATGTTTTTTAGTTCAAACTGAAAGCAATGATATAGCTCGATCTAACTAAGGTCGATCCAGCGAATTAGGTCGCTTTATCTAAGTGTACACGTTTAAGGACCAGCCAGGTCGAGCTGACTTAGTTCGAACTAACGACCGCATGTATCCGCGGTAAATATCTTCGAGGTTATTTCTAGGCTTTTTAGTAAATGTATGTTTTTTATGAGTGACATGGAACTAACCTGACGCCTCAACCTCCAACTTGGAGGACCAGGTAATTTGTCGTCAAGGTTTTCTTTCTCTAGCCTTTGCCTTTTCACCGCCATACTTCAAGGCAGCAACTTGCCTGTTGGTCTGCGGGAGGTATTTTATTTCCCTCCTACCCTCCACATCTGGAGAGCTTTCCTTCCGCCACCTAAAATTTGAAGTAAATCCGTCAACCGTTTTTAAGATGAGTATTTTCTAGCGAAATACTGCAAAAGTCAGTTTTGGTTGAAATGCTTGCACGGAATCAAACCGTCTCTCCCATCTCGTCATCCCAAAATTTGGGATAAACACGAAAACGTATAACATGCAGCAGTTAAAACGTATACTAAACTAAAGGTATATACCCGGATGAAGAAGAAATCAATTAATATATAATTGAACATAATGACAGGATAGTGGCGGAACATTATTAATAACAATTTCAGGAAATCCCCACAGTGGCGATAGTGCATAAATCTGATTGGTCTCGAAGTATCTAGCATGAGAATTTCACCGAAGCAATTTTTGAAAGAATCGGCATAAGCGATTGTTAATTAGTAGATTAGAAAATAATCATCACATCTGTTGGTCGAAACAGATGTTAATAAAGAAATGACGAAAGTAACTGACATGAAAGATACAGAAAGGCAAGAATTACGGAATTTAACCATGTGGTCGACTTACTTTAACCATCTGATAAAATCCAAAAGTCGCCATACAAAAGAAGAAGGTAAAATCAACATATTCAATCGTTTCGTTGGAAAACTTCAGGAGGGTTTTATAGTAATTAACAAGAAAGGACCGTTCTTCGAATGCTCGTTTGGTTTGCAATGTAAATTTCGTTAATCCACCAATGACGCGCACCGTTGCATGGTAAATCCCTCCGCTCCTAATTACAAACTTTAAAATGCCTGTCAGATCTGAGATTCAGGTTTAACTTTTAGCGTTGAAATATCGAAATATCAGAAACTCAAAATTATAATTCGATTATTGTATTGGCAGCATACTATTCTAGAAAACCTTCCTGGAAAGTGAATGGTTTAAAACTTGTCATGCAAAGTCATCGTAAGTGGAATTTTTTAAATTTTAAAACCCCCCCAAATGCAAAGGGAAACATACATTTTCGGGGAAAATTTTAAAAATTTCTGTTTTTTGAGTTCTATCAATTTAATTTTTTTGAGTTAAAGTTTTTTGGAGAATTTTTTTATTGTGCCAAATTTTTGAAAAAATTTCTTAAAATTTATTTGTTAAATACAAATTTAAAATGTTCAAATTGTTTTCCCTTTTTTAAAATTTGGATTTCCCGAAAATGTCAGGAACAATTAAATTTTATTTCGATTTTATAACCTTAACAATAGAAAAAATTTTATTAGTAAATGTTATAAATAAAAGCAATGGTATATTCTGATTGTTCGGCAGGGGAATGGTTTTTTAAAATTTTTTATAACAAACCCCAGGGGAAATAAATTTTTTCTTCAAGTATTTTCCGAATCCAAAATGCAAGTTTTTTATTATACATTTTAAAATTAAAAGGGTTTCCTGATATTTTTGTGGTTCACATTGTTGTTTAAAAATTTTTGGGTTTTTCAATGTTTCTTTTAAAGTTATTGTGCCGGAAGTTATTTGAAATCAAGCTTCCAAGATTGGCAAAAGTCTAAAGGATTTCGATTAAAATTAACGCAATAATTAAAACGAGTAAAATGATAGTGACTTTCGATTTTTTTCAAATTCAGGAACTCGTTCCGGAAAATATTATTGCAATACTGTAATATTTTCATTTCGATTTCTATAACTCATTACACAATAGAAATAATTATTAGTAAGCATGTTATAAGTAAAAGCAATGGTATATTCTTATTGTTCGGCGGTGCATCCGGTTTTAATTTATTATAACAACCGCAGAGAGTATTTTTTACTTCCGTATTTTTCGTAATCCACTGACAAGATTTTGATTATACATACAATTAAAAGTGTTCCAAACTGATATTACCATTATTTGTTAATTTCATTGTAGTAGATTCAAAAAATATTTATGGGTTTTGCAATGTACTTGAAAAAAGTAATAATTTTTATTCGTATTTAATTAATATTGAATATTTTATTGAAGAGATAAATAATTTCTTGTTTTCGCTCTTGGTTTACTCTGAATATCAATTGATTTATGGTTTAGGTAGTGAATATAGTGGTACTGAAATTGTCAATTATTATTGCAATTAAGAAATATTTATCAGCTATAAAAATACATTTCCAATACGTAAAATTCGTCACGCATTATTATGATAGCTATTGTTATGGTAGGTCCATAAATAATTACTAATTTTTTTTATTAGAGTAGAGGCGGTTCCATTATGAAAAATTTTTCGGTTTGGAAGGACATTTCTAATATTACCAGCACTGTTTAGAATAATTAATTTTGTTAATTGGCGGTTGACCTCGATATTATAATTTTACTAGAATTTTGAATAATTTCTACCCTTATTCCAAATTCATAGACAGTTAACACTGCCAAATTGTGAAACGAGTAAATTGGCAACTAAATTTTTCTGCTTTAGTTCAGATTATGTCCACTTTTTGATTTATACAGGAGGTTTTACTATTAGGGTGGCGCTGGATTTTTTACAGGGTGGCCAGACATTGACAAAGAATATAAAAACTTGGAGGTTGATTAAAATAGTAAATCTATGTGTTCCGTTGTTTTTTGAAATCGTCCATTAGGTATAACAGGATTAAGGCCGGTATTTTGCAAGTCGTCTCTTACGTAAAAATTATAGAAGGACCTTCTAAGTCCATGGTAAAGATCCTTTAAAAAATAAAAAAACTTGGTTTATACCCAAAATTTTACATGGAAATCAACTTTGAGTGGAGCCTAAGTTGACAGATAATAATTTTTCTTACCATGAAAAATTTAGAAGATATTAGGATATATTAGGAATAAATCATTTCAAATCTTACCACGTTTTTCGTAAAGCCAATGAAATGGTTCGAAAATCGTTAAGTTTATTCAGATTATACACAACCGACGAGTTGGAATAAAAATGAAATACGTGTATCAGGTGCAAATGTCTTGGAAAAATTTCAAGTTTCACTTTATATGCATTGCAACTATAGAGGTAGTTTATGTTAAGCTTTTTCCGATTTAAAAATAAAATTGTTGCTTGCAATGAGGTGTACCTACCTAATATCTGAAGCATAGCATAGTCCACCAATAAATCAATAAAACAATTTCCACTATCTCGTGTCATGCGTAATTAATCAATATTTTATTGGCCAATCGATTGTGGGTTAATAGATTTTGTTGTTCAAAATACAAAATTTACTGTTCTTTTTCCATGTTGGTTTAATTTTTAAATTTATTAAATATTAATTTAAGTTTCGAGGTTGCAGGATTCAATATGATGGTGTAGTTTGTACAGAAAAAACTTAATAGTACTACATAGTTTCTCGTTATTTTCCATTTATTTTCTTCGAGGCGAGCAAACCGTTTTAGAGCAGATCCCTCGATAAGCATTGCGAGGGGATCAGATGCTGAAATGAAACGGTTTTCTATGGTATTTATGTCGATATCCACGGTTTTAATTATTTTATAAGCTCACAACAATGCAGGCGGTCTTGTATAGATTGAAGCAATTTCATTTACATGGATCGCTGGCTATGATATTATAAAATGATTCTTATTTAACCAGATTCAGATTTATTTAACTTTCGTAATGAACACACGAAACGTTGCAAAATTATAAACGAACAATAATATGATGTTTTTCAGAATACCCAGGGTTTTCCAAATTTTTTTCAGTTGATTGCGATTTTTTCGCGTTCATTTTTTTTTATAGCTTTCATAACGGTTTGTGGAAGGATGTCGACTGTCGTGACTTGCGGTGGGCAAGCGGATGAAATGCCCCCAAGAAAAAACAAAGCATTATAACCTTTGGAAAATCCATTCAAAACTGGAAATCGTGTTGTTATGTTGGAAACTTGATGAGCTAAATATTATTATTGAAAATATCGAAATAAGAAAATCACTTGTTGTTTGTACGTAATCGAAGTGAACGTTTTACGTTTCAATAAATTTAGATTAAAATATTAATAAATCATAAAAAATTTCGTGTTTGCAATCTACCGTGGTTAATATTATTTGGTAATTGCAACGTCAGTAATTTTATATTATGATTAACCTCAAAAGTAATAACAATACTGAATCTTGCAAAAAATTAAATCTAAACGTCTAGAATAATATGCAGATTAAAGTCATTAATAATAATACTCAAGGTTGGATTTTGCAATTTTCTCATTGACTAATTTTCAGACCATTATATTTGCAGTAGCGTATTGAGGATTTGGGAACTCAATGAGCAAGAAACTAAAAATTAATTAGAGGGGTTAGCGGTTCCATTGCTTCTTCCCCCTTGGTTTTGGTAAAAAATTTGTCGAAAGCCAGTTTATTATTTCTCTTGCACTAATTACTAATTATTTTTAATAAATTTTAATAATTCGAAATGCCAATTCAAAAATAATTTTGTATTGTTAGTCCATTAGAAACCTATCAAGCGTAAATGAGTACAAGGAAGATAATTTCGTAACGTTTTTAAATTAAAAATTAAATTTTTGATGTGCAGGTTACAACACGGTAATTAAGGTGAAATTTTTTTTGGGTAAATAGAAATCCAATTAAATTTATCTATTTTTAGCCATTTGTGTGAATTTACCAATCACAGCAGCAATAGATTGAAAATGATCCTAGGATAGTTGTCGCTTATATTTTCGTGTGTGACAAGAACATTAAATTTGACAGATAAAAATTTAAAAGTCATTGTCAGTGTTGGATTGAGAGGTAGGCACAAAAGTGTGCAAGTCATATTATGAAAATATATGTTGTATAAAAAAATTTTTGCAAGCTAAGTGAAATTACTTAGATTTTTAGTTTAAGACAGTTTTCGCTTTTTCAAGTCTCCTCGGTTAAACTTACCCTAAATGAATGAATGTGGAATGGAAAATTCTTTAATAATTGAAATCAAAAACTTTATTGGAAATTTTTATAAAAATTAATTGATATATGTTTTGACAAACCCACATCGACACATTCGATTCTCAAAATTATAAAATCATTGAATTATTAAATCATAAAATTATTGAAAATACAGCGTGACTCACAAGAACTCGGACAAACGTTTTAAAAAAAAACTTATTTCAAAAATTTAAAAATGGATAACAATTAACAACAACCTTATGTACATCATAAATTATAAAATTTCAAAGTGACTTCCTTCTGTGTTGACGCAGAGCTTTAAACGTCGAATTATAAAATTTCAAAGTGGCTTCCTTCTGTGTTGACGCAGAGCTTTAAACGTCGAATTAAATTTTCGGTTGTTTTTCGTACCTCTTCTAGAGATATTTTGTTCCATTCCTGACACAAAGATTGTTTTAGTGATTCTAAACTTTTGTGGGGTTTTGCACAGGCTCTGGTCTCTAAAATTGACCATATGGCGTAATCCATTGGGTTGAGATCTGGTGAGTATGGAGGCCATTCAGCGGAACTGATAAAATCAGGAAAATTGATTCGGCACCACTCTTGCGTAGTTTTCGCCTTGTGGGCAGGTGCAGAATCTTGTTGAAAAGTCCAATGTTGGTCACCAAAGTGCTGTTGGGACCACGGAAGAACTACAGCCTCTAAAATATCGCGGTGGTAGATTTCCTTGTTAATTTTTACTCCTTCTTCCGCAAAAACTAAAGGTGTTTTTCCGGTAGCACAAATACCACCCCAAACCGTGACAGACTTGGGGTATTGGCGATGAACAACGATGGCAGAAGGTCCGGGTGCTTCTTCTGACCAATACCTATGTATCATTTTGACGATTGTGAAATTGTCCAATAGTAAAAATTTTTTCATCAGTAGAAACGAAATTTTCCCATTTTGAGCAGCGGTGCGATATAGAAGAGCACGGCATCGTGGAAGTCGTACTCGCTTGTTTTCATCAGGTAGCATTTGGGGTTTTCGCAGCTTATAAGGCTTCTTCTTAAGTTCATTTTTATCTATTCGTCGAGCCGACTCTCACGTGATTACGGTTTTACGCGAGGGGTTAACCGCTGGTGAAGTTTTTTGTACACATCTCATGAAGTACATGAAGTACTTCACGTGGAACATCCTCCAGTGCCTCTGCAACGGAAGATCTTCAATTTACTTCTGATAAAAATAAACTACTCGATCCGGAGGGTCTGGGGAGCGTGGAACACCCTCCAGTGCCTCTGCAACGGGAGATCTTCAGTTTACTTCTGATAAAAATAAACTATTCAATCCGGGGGTCTGGGGGGTGTGGAACACCCTCCAGTGCACAAATTTTAGAATGAAAAACATTGCAGAACATGCATAACCCCCAGACCAAGTAGTTTACTTTCTATCAGAAGTAAACCGAAGATCTCCCGTTGCAGAGGCACTGGAGGGTGTTCCACACCCCCAGACTCCCCGGTTTAGATAATTTATTATTATTAAAAGTGAATTAAATATTTAAACATATCTCAAGTTTATTAAAATTAGCTATGGTCAAGTAAATGTGTTTAATTCTTAATTTGACAATTAATTATAAATTCCGTACCCCTTGGGAGGCAGATCTCTGCAACAAAATAAACTACTTAATCCGGGGGGGGGGGTCTAGAAGGTGTGGAACACCTTCCAGTACCCCTGCAACAGGAAATTTTCAGTTTACTAATGATAAAAAATGAACTACTTGATCCGGGGGGGTGTGGACCCTCCATTGCTCAAATTTTGGAATCCCGTGAATTACTGCTGAATTATATGAAGTACGAAGAGGTATGCAGAATTATCATGAATTACGTTAAGTGTGAAGTTAATTGTACACGATTTCCTCTAGCGGTTGACCTCTCGGTTTTACGAGACACTTTTCGCATCGACAGTCTCGGATTTCTTTGAATCCGACGTTCGATGATATTGCGATTCCGGCGAGAACATTTTTTTTCTCTTCCGGGCCGGTCTTCCATATTACCAAATTCTTTGAATCGTTTGATAGCGTCGGAAACGGTTTGTCAAGGAATTTTAAGCATTCGAACTATTTCACATTGACGATTTCCAGCTTCAAATACCTAACGATAAAATTGCGGCGCGACTTTTTGACATTTTGTAACTCACAAATCGATTGTTTAATTGTTTTGCTCTTTTGTTTTTCTGATCTCCCTAGTTCTTAGAATCGGATTACTAGATTATTTTTCAGTGATTTTCGCGAAAAAAGAAAAACATGTTTGTCCGGGGTCTTGTGGGTCACGCTGTATATAATCAATTTTTTTATTCTCATTCTTGATCCCTTTAATCATTGTTTTAAAGTTTGATAATGTCGATATTGAATTAATCGACATAATATCTCTATTATTTATTGATAAATAGGTATCTAATCTATGGTAGATCCTAGTTGGTTATACCTTCCAGCAGATTGCTTTTAGTTAATATCAGCTTTGAGCTGTTACCGAGCAAAGCAATTGCGAAAAGTGATTTAATTATTTTGTTAATCATATTTGCTGGTGATAGATAATTCCGGTAGTGTATTGGTGTTTCCTACAAACCAAGGAACTCCTTGGATGGAGAACGCTTATCGAAATTGATAGCCAACTGCCACTTTATGATTAATCGTTTGTATCATGTTTGTTGATGAAATTCCACTTTTTTTCGATTATTACTATTATATAATAAATTTTAATAAAATAATGTCATTGGCGTCACAAGCATCTGTACTACTGCATGTTTAATTTAAGTCTTCCGGTACCTTATATTCCAACCAGCATCCTCGGAAAGCAATTTCAAATTATAAAATTTTTGTGGACGTACCTACGCTACTTCTGTATGCGACGTCATTCCAGATATTTTTAAGTCTGTAGATTTTAAATAGAATTGTTTTCTTTTAGCTTGAAAGCATTGTGGTCACATAATGGTTGGGTGAAATTATTTATGTTATTATTAATGAAATAAAAATCCAACTGAGTCACATAAATAAAAAAGTTTAATAATTGAAAAATCGTAAAAATGTTGTGAGAAAGTTTATTATTCGTAGTGTAATAAAAAGTAATTTATTTTCAATAACAAGGGGGTAGATGGAAGGTAGGTACTCGATTTTGGGGTCATGATACATTTTTAAGTGGTAATCAGGATCTGATAGTTTAAATTGTTTTAACTTGCTATGTATAATTTATAGTGCAATCAATTTGGTTTTCCTGTTTTCTATAGATAAATTTTATCTCTAACAGCACAAATGTTCCGATTTGAAGGTAAACAGTGAAATAAATTGGTTGCTATTATTGTGAGTTCTTAATACATACCTACCTACATTTTTCGTTTATTTTATTGACTAACATTTGTTATAAATTACAGCTACATTAAGCTGTAACTTTTAAATAATTAACGAATCTAATTTTAAAGAGTTCGATATACAAAGAAACGAGATCGAAGTAATAGTACAACTTGCGCTTACTCAAGTAGGTACTACATATTTCACTATAATTTTCTAGAATGTGCTCAATTATTTTTTTGAACGATTTATCGATCTGCGATTAAAATTGTCCTACTTGCACATTTTTAAATTAATCGTCGCGATTTATACCATAATTCTACCAACGTCCAAATAATGTTATTCGTACTTCGTTATAATGTAATGTTGACATAACTTAAAATTTTTGCATAATTACTAACTGAAAAATTTGCGATCAGCACACAGGTATTTGTATAATTTAATATATTACTATTAATTTTTTAAATAAATTACGACCTAATGGCTTTTAGTGTTATCCACTGGTCTGGTGCGGAGCAGGGAGAAACAATTTGCCTACTACCGCATAATGTAATATATTTTGACTACATCCTGTACATGTTGTCCTTAATTTTATGATATAACACCAGGAAAATTCCTGAAACTAGATTTTCTGATGCGAGAATATTTTCCCAAGACCTTTTGAGAAGAATTACTTTTTGATTAATTTATCTCAATTATTTAAGTGAAAGAATCTGGATAATACCGTTAATCTTTATTACTTACGATCCTCGAGCAATAATTATTAATTTTGTAGTCTTCTTTTTGGAAAATTTTATTGTAAGAAAACTAAACACGCGGAATTATTATTTGAAAAATTTATAGGTATTAATTTAAAAGAAAATGCTTAAAATTTTTATGTTGGTTAGGTAAATTTAACACCGCGTTAAAAGTTTTATTAACTGGACATTAATTTATTATTATGTACATTTATCTCGAATTATTATTTTTATCGTTGAAAGTCAACAATTTCTTTTACAAAAAAATTTAATGTTAAAAATTGTAATATAGAAGTTAATCTCGGTTGTGCATGTAGAGAAAGTTTTCTTTAATTATAGTTAGAAAAGTATTTATTACAAATTGACGAGGTAAACTTGCCCTTGATGATATTAAAATAACATTTTCAATCGATAAACATCTAAATAACAGTATTTGGTCTAAATTGTTTAAGCGGAAGTGAAAATTTCAAACATAAATTTGAAATTGCTCAATTATTTTGTAACACTCCGTACCTGCTTCGTTCCTAGTAATTTTGCAATTTTTTCGATTACTCCAGTTTGTGTTCACAAGATGAAAGTCGATTTTAATTTTCGTTCTATGCTTTCAAAGCTGAAGGTATGTTTTTTTATATGTGTATAAATCGTTTATTAACTTGTGATATTATGTTTTTAAAAGTTTTTAAATTTTTACATGCCAAGTAAAATTGTTAAATTTTTCCAACTTACGAGACACCGTTATTTCGATTTTAAAATCTCCTCAGTTAAACTCAGCCCTAAATGATTGAATGTGGATTTAAATTCACTAAATCAATTAATTAATATTAAATTTTCCAATATAGTTTTTGATTTGAATTTTTTTATCTTCATTTAGAACTGAGTTTAACTGAGGAGATTTTAAAAACCGAAACAACGTTGTACAACGGTGTCTTAAACTAAAAATGTAAGTTGGAAAAATTTCACTGAGCTCCTAAAAATTTAAAAACACGTTTTTACAATCTAGAATTTTATTTTAATTTGATAAATTACAAGTTTATTGTTAACCACGGTTGTTTTAGCTTTTTACCTTTAATTTTTAATTTCTTTTCAACTTATAACTTTGTAGATTGCACTTCTTCAAGTCATTTTATTGATTGTCGAATTATATCTCTTTCTGTAATGTTGAAATATATCAGATTTGTTCTATTGACCCATTTCGAGAGTTTAGAGTTACTCTCAACTATTGGAGTGTGGTGCAAATGTTGTGACGTCACGACCTAAAGATGAATTTGGCGAAAGATTTAAAAGCTCTCTGCATCACCTTATTTAGTCGGATGTTTTAAAATAAACATAAGGAATATGCATAATAGGGTCTACAGACATACAAACCCGGTTTGCCAAAGCGGTAGTAAACCAAATGCCCTTGCTAGGTCAAGCTGTCGACCGAGGATTCTTCATCAGTATTAAAATCTTTGATATGTTACGGGAAGTTTATTTTTGATAATCGTTGCAAGTCTTCGCGCTCGTTGTTTAAAATAAGATATCAACAGACAATCTTTTGATAAGGAAAGCTCTGTCCGACAGCTGGACCTAGCAGGGGCATTGGGTTTACAACCGTGTTTGTGTGTCTGGAGACTGTTTATATGATAGATGGTGCTCTGTCACGCTTGTTGTTTAAAGCAAAACAGCTGCAACGAATCCAAGTATATAAAAATGCCTGACGAGATTGAGTGGTGTGGGGAGTGGAACACAGTTTTACTAATTTTGTATTTATCTTTTTTGTTTTCTTTTGGCTTTTAGTGATTTTTATTCACACCTCCCACTATTTTAATTATTAGAAATGTCCAGATTATTTCTACCGTTATTTTCACTATTTGAATTTTATTTTTTTAAATAATTGTCCTTAATGACCCTCTAATTATTATCTTTTGGCTATTTGACTGTATTTCAACCTACAGTTAAAATTTAAATGTACATTTGAAAGTTTATTTGCATTCTAATTAGTAGTTAATTATTAAACGGACGTTTCAACTTGTAGTTAAAAAAAAGTAAAAAAATAAAAGCGAAAGTTGAAGAAATTTAAGAAAAATACTTTATGTGTGGGGAAGGGGCTAACAATGAATTGTGAAAAATGTGTTAATTGTAATGTTTTTTGCATCCTCGATCTTACCCATACGTAAAAACCACCTTCTCGAAGTGAACGACACTGATTTATTTTTATACCTCGTAACTTACACAAAGGAGAAAGTGAGGAATGCGATAATCGTAATGATGATGTGGATGAAAATGTGATCGACAGCTTTATGAATTATTAAAAAGCCATTATAAAAATAGTTCCTCTTTTTTAATTTTTGGTAAAATAAAAACTATTTTTGGAAGTACTCGGTATTTCCATTTTTTTTCGATATTCTAATGAACGTGGATTTATTATTTTATTTTATATATAATAGTTAGGGTCAATGTGCATGTCCTCGGCCAATTAACAGAAAATCTCATGTTTGACACTTCGAAAATAATAATTTTTTACTTTGAATTTGTAAAATTTATACAGGACATAAGTTAGAATGTTGATCTTGACTTGACTTTTTACAAATATTCTACCATTTAAATGTTTCATTTAAAAAAAAACTCAAAAAGTCAATCTTCGGTCTTTACCTTTCTATCGTTAGCATTTCAAGACTATTTTCGGCCAACTACTTAACGTAATAAGGGGACGTCCATTAATTACGTGAGGTGTTTTTCTTTAAATTTGGACTCCCCCTTCATCTTGGTGAGATTTGATAAGATGTGACGACCTCCCCCCCTGCTCATGTGAGATTTACCCTACAATTTTTGGGTAATTTTTTACAGTGTATCGGTTATAATAATGTATATTCTCTAAATTACCAAGTTGACGTGAGATTTTCATTAACCCCCCTCCCTTTAAATTACATTTGGTGAGATTTTGTCGGACCCCCCTCCCCGTTTTAAGCTCACGTAATTAAAGGACGTAAATGAAGACGGTCGCGGCCTAGCCTTAAGTGCGTCAACTGCTAAACCGAGATCCCCGGTTCAAATCCGGACGGAGTGAGAATTTTCTGACCGTTTTCCCTCGGCAGGCAATGGCAAACCACCGAGGTAGAGTGCCAAGAGAACTCTAAAAATAGAGTCACCAAACCTCTTTAGGGTAAACGGACTGAGAAGGAAGGAAGGAATTAAAGGACGTCCCTAAGGTGTCTTATAAAAGTCGAAAAATGCTTGAACATACAAAAAGATAAAAATATTATTTAGGTAAACAAATAATCGTGATTAATTTTATAAAACAAAGTATCGTGAACACACATTCTTGAAAATAATTTTTTATGCCGGTGACGCGTGTTAGTAGTGGAAGTTCGTAAAGGATAACCAACCAGCGCACAGGAAATTGGAGGCGTCATCCATCGTAAAGGAATTAATAACGAGTCCAGACTGACGATTTCCACATAAGAGATTGTCCTCATACGAAAAGGAACTCCCATTTCAATCACATTCGATATCACTATCGTAGTATTTCATATCAAAATAACTCTTCAATGTAGTAAATTCGAATGTAAACAACTAATATTTACGATATTTAGCAATACAGCACGGTTTTATATGTGAAAATCGGCCTAAATTCTTTAAAATCGAAAAATTGCTTATCGTCGGTCACAAAGAAAATAGAAAATTATTGCAACAATTTCCTCCTTTAATGACCATTAAAGAGTTGGTAGATTATATTCATATTTTAAACCAGCATATCATAATTAATATAGAAATTATTTATATTATTAACCTTTGAAATTAATATTAATTCAAATTTTTAAAATTATTAAATGTCTGATGACAGCAGTAACCATTGCTGAAAGCTTACAAATAATGTTTCGTTTTATTGTTCATTTAACCTTATAATTTTAAAAATTTGAATTAACATAATTAATATAAACATATTTAACAATATTATTTTTGTTTTCGGCCATTGTTCTAAAAGCTCAGGGGATAGCAGAGATATTTAGGTACATGTCGCTGCCTCCCCCCCCCAAATCGAATTTTTTATTGAAATTGGTGCAAACGTTTGAGCCTCAATGAACTTTCATTCCCGTCGTTTGAGCTTCAACGGTCGCGGAGATATTCGCGAAAACTTGAGGGGGGGCTGTAGACGATTGTCCTGCATTCTAGCGATATGGCCCTCCTAGTTCCATCTCAATCTGCATATTCGATTTATTACATCCGTTGCCTTAGATGTATTTCGAATTTCTATGTTGGGTATTTGGTCTTGCAGTGTGACTCCAATCATACGTCTCTCCATAGCTCTCTGCACGACTTGAAATTTTGTTACTATACTACTGTTGAGAGCTCACGTTTCAGTTCCATATGTTAGTACCGGTAGAATGTACTGGTCGAAAGTTCGTGCTTTGAGGGTGTTTGGTATGGGAGATTTTAAGACCTGGTGCAGTTTCCCAAATGCTGCCCATGCTAGCGTGATTCTTCTGCTCAGATCGGCTTTTAAATTTTCTTGGACATAATGATTGGGTGCGATTCGAATTACCGGAACGATTTTACCATTTTGAAGTGGATTATGAAAGATGAGGGTCTAATTAGCGATAAAAAATAAAATTTGCGGTCGGTTTACACAATTTTGAAAAAAAACGACTTTAAAGTTAATTTGGAATGCAATTTTATCATTGGCTCTTTTGAACTGTAACGCCCCAAAATTGAAAGAGGATGTGGCGACTGTAAATATACCAGAATCTCGTTTTTACAACGAATTATGAAAGATAATGGTGTAATTAGCTAATAAAAGAATTAAATTTGTGATCGGACAACAAATTTCCGAAAAAATCACTTTTGTGTGAATTCGTTTCGAGGTGGTTGCGCTGTCAAAACCTACTCTCGCACCGCCCTCGCCCTCCGGGGCTCGTACGGGCTTCGAGCGGTTTTGACACGCGCTAAACTCATTAAAACATCCTTAAGCAGCTCCAACTCGAAAATTTGAAAGTTGACGCGACGGATCTCTGAGAGCGACTGGTATCTCCCCACCACTAGTCACTGTCGACCCAGGCACAGCACGTACCGCCAACAGAATGAACGATACCTTTTCATTTAATACACTTACATGTATTTCTTATGGAAATTTGCAATTTTCAAAATGAAATTGTGGCCTTATTACAACTCTTGTATTTTGTGTTCTTTCGTTTTGTAAAGCCATTTCTATAGGAAAGTGTATTTTCGAGCCCGGTAAATCGAACTCTACCCTAATGATTTTTGACCCAGATATAAGTAGAAGTCCACCTTCTCAACTGTTAAATCTCCGGCGTTTAATTGTTCCATGCCTCGTTCGTCTTCTGCAAGATCATTCGTCATGTATTTAGTTTTTGGAACGTTCATTTAATTCCGTCAACATCAGTTGTAATTCTTCTTTTTCGTGGCATATCAGAATTACGTCGGCAGCAAATCGTAAGTGGTTTAATTTTTCCCCATCTATGGTTACGCCTTTGTAGTCCCACTGTAGTTCTCTGAACATGTCCTCCTGGTTCCCACGCTGAATTAGTTCTTGGTATTGAGACTGTTTTGAATTTTTCTTCTCGATTGAATGAACTTTTTTCTTTCTAGTTTTTTTTATCGATGTATGTCTTAGCTCTTATCATGCGGTGGTCGCTTCCCGCGTTTACAGAGTTTAATATGTCGGTATCCAGAACCGTTTTTTACCGAACCATTAGGGCTTACCCAAGTCCATCGTCTTGTTTTAGGTTTCTCAAAAAACGTATTCATTATATAAAATCCTTTTTCATTTACATAGTCTACTATTCCCTCTTTCATTTCTGAATCCTAAGCCGAAAGGTCCTATTCCTACCTCATTTTGCTCTTCTCTCTGTCCTATTTTGGCGTCGAGGTCGCCAATAACAAGTACATACTTTGTTGGATTATTCTGCACCGCTGTATTGATATCTTCGTAGAATTGTTCAACTTCCTCGATATCATGATCTGAAGTCGGAGCGTATACCTGTATCACTCGGTACTGGCATCGGGAGTTAATTCGTAAGTCTACCAATGAGATGCTTTTATACTGTGTTATATTGGTCGCCATATTCTTGCTAATTAGGAACCCCACTCCTCCTATTCTTCTGTCTTCGTTACCTTTATGGAAGAGAATATGACCACTTCTTAAGGTTGTACATTCTTCTCCTTTTCTTCTCAGTTCCGATAGACTCACAATGGACCATTTTATCTTTTCCAGTTCTTGTTCCAACTCAACTAGTCTCAATTACTAGAGTAAAAGATCACAATGTACTAATTCTTTTGTATAAAATCCTTCACTGGCGCATAAATCTTAACCTCGTCATAGCAAAACATTATCTATTCGTTTATACTTTGTTAACTAGACATTTTTAATGCTCTAATCCGAACAACGAGAATTCGAAGCCATAATTCGAACAACGCCTCGTTAATTGGAACAGCAAAGTGATCCCCGTTGCTTCATAGGGGAATCACAATCATGTTTTCTAAGATTTGTTTAGTTTACTGTTCATTAGATCGTTGACCGTTACTGAATTCAGTGTGCATAGCAATTTAGTGCAAAATGTCTTCTAAACGAACACACGTTACTTTATCGATAAAAGAATATATCGAGCTGATTAAGAGTTTGGAGGTGACTGCTTTATCAAAAAAATACAAAGTGGAAAAACGACGATATGCACATTAAAAAGAACAAGAAGAGGATTCTATCCTATGTCACCATATTCAGTTTTCTAATGACTAAACGTAAAACATTGAAAGCATTCAGAGGCAATCAGAAGTTCCGGAACGTGTTTCAAATGGGCAGAGGAAAATGTTGAATCGGAACATCACATTCTAAATCTGTCCGAAATTAAAATCGCGTTATCTTGAATAAATAATAGCTTATTAGAAATAATACATTTTTAATAAAATAGATCAAGTTAAATTAAAATGAAAACTATTTTCAATTTAAATTGAAGTCCAAAAAATAATATTATTGTTTATCCTTGGATTGTTATTTCCAATTATGTGCAATTTTATTTCAATAAGTTGAAGCATTGTTATGCAATAAAATTTCAAATAAAGCATGTCAACCTTCATTGAGAACAACGATAAATTTGAGTATCGACCAATCACTAATAATGGATAGGTAGTTTTACGAAGATATCTTGAATGCAATTATTGTGATTAATACTTTTCATTTCAAAGAGAGTTGAATGATTATTTCAGGTTTTTAATTGATTTTTTTCAAAAGCCAATGATTTAGCACAAGTTAGTCGATTATTTACACACGTTACACATGACATTTGCAATTATTATTTACCTAAACAACAATTGAGCCTTAAACTATGTGATTATAGTATATAGCGCTACCACCGTGGCGCTAATATAGGATTTTTGTCAAAAATGTTGCCCTACAACGTAAGATGTGACTATTCCTGCTAGAGGGCGTTAATCTTATAGTAGGGTAAGAATATATCAGTACACCCCCATATTATACAACAACCTTATATACATCATAAATTATAAAATTTCAAAGTGGCTTCCTTCTGCGTGGATACAGAGCTTTAAACGTCGAATGAAATTTTCGGCTGTTTTTCGTACCTCTTCTAGGGATATTTTGTCCCATTCCTGACGCAAAGATTGTGTTAGTGATTCCAAACTTTTGTGGGGTTTTTGCACAGGCTCTGGCCTCTAAAATTGACCATCTGGCGTAATTCATTGGGTTGAGATCTGGTGAGTATGGAGGCCATTCAGCGGAACTGATAAAATCAGGAAAATTGATTCGTCACCACTCTTGCGTAGTTTTCGCTTGTTGGTAGGTGCAAAGTCTTGTTGAAAGGTCCAATGTTGGTCACCAAAGTGCTGTTGGGCCCACGGAAGGACCACAGCTTTTAAGATATCTCGGTGGTAGATTTCCTTGTTTAATTTTTACTTTTTCAACAAAAACTAAAGGTGTTTTACTGGTAGCACAAATATCACCCCAAACCATGACAGACTTGGGGTATTGGCGATGAACAACGATGGCAGAAGGCCGGGTGCTTCTTCCGACCAATACCATGTATCATTTTGACGATTGTAAATTGTTCAATAGTAAATTGGTAAGAACGATTTTACCATTTGAAGGGTTATGAAAGATAAGGGTCAATTAGCGTATAAAAAATAAATTTGCGGAATATTCACACAATTTTGAAAAAATGGCTTTAAAGTTAATTCGGAATGCAATTTTATCATTGGCTCTTTGAACTGTAAGCCCAAATTGAAAAGGATGTGGCGACTGTAAATATACCAGAATCTCGTTTTTACAACGAATTATAAATAATGGTGTAATTAGCTAATAAAAGAATTAAATTTGTGATCGGACAACAAATTTCCGAAAAAATCACTTTTGTGTGAATTCGTTATCGATGGTGTTGACAGCTGTCAAACTCTCTCAGAACACTGCCGACCTCAAGTTTGGTCGTCGGAGACTCACAGTATTCTTATTGACAGACGCAACTATTCAAAGATAATCCTTTATTTATCACAATCGAAAATGATTTCAATTGAAATTGTGTATCGCGTCATTTCGATACTTAGAGAGTGTATTTTCGAGTTGGTTCTTCACACTAGCCAAAATGTTTCGACTCCGGTCTTACTAGCAAGCGTTTACCGCTGCAGCAGTAAAATCTCCTTAGTTCATTTTAAGTATCGTCGAGCCGATTCTCGGGACGGATTTCACGAGCCATTTTCCATCGACAGTTGATCTTTGAATCCGAAGTTTGTATATTCTTCCGGGTGTTGCAATTTTCTTTGGCGCTTCCATATTACCAAGCTTGAATCTTTGAGCGTCGAAAGGATTTGTCGAGGAATTCTTAAGCATTCAAATTTTCATCATTGACATTTCCATTTAAATAACGATAAAATTGGGCGGACTTTTGCATTGTACTTATAAAATGATTTTCTTAATTCTTTTGCTATGTCGATCTCCATAGTTCTTGATCGGATTACAGCATTTTCGATAATTCAGTGATTTTTGAAATGAAATGTTTGTGATATTGTCGGGTCACGGGTGATATTGTTCATAAATTTTCCAATTTCGGTGGTCTTCCATATTAATTTGAACGTATGAGATAGATACAAAGAAAGAACATTTTGTCAAGAATTTCTAAATTAGAAAAAACTGTCACAATACTTTCATGCTTAATCGATATAAACTTTTAAAAACCAATCAATCGTTCTACAATAGGAGGTAAATAATTTTATTTGGTATTAACTTTTTATACGTTTAAAATGGTGAATCATAGTCATCTACGTGACGTGAATGTAACAGAATAAGTATTATAATTTTATGTGGTGAATTGTAGGAAATTTAATTTCCTTAATAATTAAAGAATCAATTACTTGGGTGATAGTCGATTTAAAAATAAATTTATTATTTAGTAATATAATAATTTCTGGAAAGATACAATTTTATAAAAATAAGAGTAAATATTTTCTACATTGTCTATATTTATTACGAAACATAAATTCTACTGAACATTTTTTATCAATTTTTTGAACGAAACGACTAGGAATCGCCCTACAAGTTTATAACGGTAACCGCGAAGTGTTCGTAAACAAAATTATATTTTGCCTTTGAACTTCAAATTAAAATGCCATGTTAGTGTTAGGTAAATTGCACGTTATACTCGTGCATGGCAACTAAAATGGTGAATCATAGTCATCTACGTGACGTGAATGTAACAGAATAAGTATTATAATTTTATGTGGTGGATTGTAGGAAATTTAATTTCCTTAATAATTAAAGAATCAATTACTTGGGTGATAGTCGATTTAAAAATAAATTTATTATTTAGTAATATAATAATTTCTGGAAAGATACAATTTTATAAAAATAAGAGTAAATATTTTCTACATTGTCTATATTTATTACGAAACATAAATTCTACTGAACATTTTTTATCAATTTTTTGAACGAAACGGCTAGGAATCGCCCTACAAGTTTACACGTAACCGGGGTAACCGGCGAAGTGTTCGTAAACAAAATTATATTTTGCCTTTGAACTTCAAATTAAAATGCCATGTTAGTGTTAGGTAAATTGCACGTTATACTCGTGCGTGGCAACTGTTTTAAACAAAACTTTAAAGAAATGTGGCTTTGCTACCACAATTTACTAACCACAGTTTCACGAAGTCAAGTTAGTTTCCATGGCAACCCGCAAGCTAATCCAACGTTCTACTTCTGCAACTAGGCCGATGCTTAAAATTTATAGCAGAGATTCCCAATCAAGAACCGCCGACGTTTATTTCTCTGATGGGAACTTCTGCACTGAATTATTTGTTTGCACGGTGCCGCAATTTAAAAATTTTGAGAATGTCAGTCTTCAGATTAAATTAGATTGATCGGTTAAGAAAAAAAAGAGATCATTCTTCAGCGATACTTTATTTGTTTTATGCTGATCTAATGGCATTGTATGGTAATTATTGGCAGTCTCTTCTAGAATTTAATTTACATAATGATTTATGTACCACCAAACGTACATTTTGTCAAGTTGTTATAATAATATGTATCTCTCTGCAAATTGTTCAACCTATATACGGGTTTACGATCCATCCGTTAATTGATACTTGTATTTTATTGATGTATTAGGGTCCCTTTGACGTTTTAGATTTTTTAAATCGAGATTAATAAACCGTAATTCTGAACTAGTTTTGCCTTTTCGTGGGTTGTAGGGCCAAGGTAACGAATCACTGACAACTAATCAATGTATTAATTTTAAATTTGAATAATCCAAAACCAAGTCGTTGAATTTTAAGCATCACACAATCTACTAGGTTGTTCACTCCAATATCAGCGTTTATTTTCCAAAATTTTGTTCCAAATTTCAATTTTCACTTAATTTATTTTTCCCACTTTGTGGTAGATACTAACAAACTGTCTCGCAATTACGAATTGGAAAAGATCCAGAAAAATTGTGGAAAATTAGACAAAACAAAAATTCATTTCGGTAGGAGGTACCAACTTGTGATCGTTTTTGCATTATCGTTGATTGGTGCTGCATGCGGTCAATTTCCGAGTTCCTATTGATTTTTATTATCTGCTATCTATCCCAACTGTCTTTATATACTGGATAACTTATCTTCTGGAATCAGGATTGACATATTTTTGTGTATTGCATTTGTTGCGGAGGAATCCCAAATATCTGTTTTAAATGTTCTGCAATAATTACAGAAAGCTCAGGAATGATTTTCAAATATTACTGCAACGAATTGGTGTGCAAAATAAGCAATTTATTTTTGTTTAATCAATAAATCGTGTTTAATTTCAATCATTTAACGATTCATTGAATCAAACCATGGAAGGTTTCACTTCCAACATTCGTATCGAAAGATTATTATCAAAATACAATAATCAATTATTCAAGGAAGTATGGCAATATTGCTACTTGTACGTGTTAAAAACGGTTATTTTTTTATATTATACTATACTGGCAATTAGTTCAGTGTTAATTATTGATGTATTTTAAATTGCACCATACATGGTTAAGTAACCTACATGTCTTAATTATTTTTTTTTATTTTTAGTACCCAATGACAATATTATACGATTATGACCCTGCAAGAAAAAAAGATCCTTCATCGACGTTTAACGAAGAACGAGACAATTGTTTAAAATATTTTGAAAGATGGAGCGAGACAGATCAAGTAGAATTTGTAGAAAATTTACTAGCCAGAATGTGTCATTATCAACACGGACACATAAACTCATATTTAAAGCCCATGCTACAACGTGATTTTATTTCATTATTACCAAGTAAGTGGAACATATTTTGAGCCAAAAATTTTAATTAACAACAAAACATTTTATAACAGAAAAAGGTCTGGATCATGTGGCAGAAAATATACTTTCGTATTTAGATGCACCAAGTTTATGTGCGGCGGAATTAGTTTGTAAAGAATGGCGGCGTGTTATTTCTGAAGGAATGCTATGGAAGAAACTCATAGAAAGGAAAGTTAGAACCGATTCGTTATGGAGAGGTCTGGCAGAACGAAGACAGTGGTGAGTTATTTTTTATAAAGAAAGTTGGCGCACTAAATTTCGTAAATACTAAATGTTGTTTTTTTCATTAGGATCCAGTATTTATTCAAACCAAAGCCTGGAGAAAATCATCGATCGCATTCATTTTATAGAGAACTATATCCTACAATAATAAAAGACATAGTCGGCATAGAACATAATTGGCGAGTGGGTCAACACATTTTGCAAAGAATAAATTGTAGATCTGAAAATAGTAAAGGGGTTTATTGTTTGCAATACGATGACCATAAAATTGTCTCAGGTCTTAGGGATAACACGATTAAAGTATGGGATAGAAATTCATTACAATCAACCAAAGTTTTAACCGGGCACACAGGATCTGTGCTTTGTTTGCAATACGACGATAAAGTTATTATTAGCGGGTCTAGCGATTCGACAGTGCGTGTATGGAATGTAAATAGTGGTGAAATGGTGAATACGTTAATTCATCATTGCGAAGCCGTCCTACATCTTAGGTTCAATAATGGAATGATGGTGACTTGTTCGAAGGTAAGATTTCAAGTCCAGGGATGTGTCACTAGAATAAACTTACTAATAATAATTACATATTATTACTGGTTATATTTAAAATTACGTTTAATTCAATATTATTTGTGTTTACGATAATACGTGAACTTCTATCTTGCTTGAAGTGGAATATTTTTATATAATTCTTGTAATAAATTCGTCTCGATGACGACGATTGTCCAAATTAAAATTAATAGAATCAATATCAATTCGCTACAAAAAGTTTTTCCAATTAAGCGAATTTAATAATAAAATCTGGAGACAAAACAGAGAGAAATAAATAAGGAATTTATTAGAGAAAAGTTTATTTAACGTCGGTTTAGTAGTTCATAATAATTATTATTTCAAAAGTCGTATCTTATATTTTACAAAAAATATTGAAACACATCTAGAAAACTAAGTAGGTACACTTATTTCAGTTTACTTTATGAGTAATTATTTATTTCAGTAACATCAAGGGAATTGGTAAATAAATGCAATTTTTCCGATGAGCAATATTCATTTTTGTTGTTTGGGCCACACGTTACGATTACAATCTCTGCGGTTTTAAATCAACAAACACAAATTCAGTAAAAGTATGTTGTTTACACCAATTGATGGAGCGTAAAATTTACAACATTTTGGTACTGACAACTCAAAAACGCATTTTTTGACTTACGTTCTTTTTAGCCAACCGCAGAGATATAGTATACAGTATGCGAGACATCGGTCGGTTTAAAAAATCATAACTATTTAATTTTTTAAATTTACTTAAAGCAAATATTTTTTAAATGAAATACAACATGCGGAAATTTCTAAAAAAAGAATAATTATAAATCGTTAGGGTATCTTTTTTGATACTGCTGTAGCTCGTCGAGGAGGCCACACTGTTTTCAAAAAATTTAAGATACAAAATCCTATTTTGTGCTGTTTTTTTTTGGAGGGAAAACTATCGAGAAAAGAAGGGTGAGCCGAAAAAAAAGATGGTTGTGACGATTTTATACAAAAAGCTGCTGGGGTTTTCTAGCTGCTAGTTACCCAGTTCTCGGATTAATGCGTTTTTAGAGGGTTCTGGGCTATCATAAAATTGCATTGGTGATTGGCGAATGAAATTTTTGATGGACCCTAAATTAAAGTTTTCCTAATGACGAATCATGATGGGGGATGTCCATTAATTACGTTTGCTAAAAATGGGGGAAGGATCTCACCAAATCTCATTTAAAGGGAGGGGGTCAATGAAAATCTCACATCAACTTTGTAATTCATAGAATTACATTATTATAACAGATTCAGTGTAAAAAATTACTGGTCTCTGATGTGGTAAAAATTGTAGGGTAAATCTCACTTGAGGAGGAGGAGGGGAATCCAAATTTAAAGAAAAACATTTCACGTAATTAAAGGACGTCCCCATGGCGTGTTTCATTACAACATTTTGAGTTGTCTGGAGTTGACCCAATTGATGTTTTGCTGTATGACCTCGACGATTTAAGCATACGTCATATAATCAGTTAGATCAGAGAAAGGCAACATGGGGAAGCATATTTATCAGCTTAAACCAAAAAGGACCATATCCACCCATGCAGTTGTTAACACAGGGTCGGATTGAATGTGCTCTCTCTACCACTACTATATCTCCGTGGTTTAGTCACAAGTAAAAGTTCTTAGTAGTTTGTGCACAAAAAATTTTCTCGAAAACCTAGGAAATACTTTCAATTTGGCTTATTGTGCTACTAATTTTTCAAAAATTTTTCTTGTATCTCCACACTAGTAAATATTCCATATCCCCGATGGTCGCTGTGCTTCCAAAATTTGCTAACCGTGATATGAAGATCCCACCGAAGAGATTACCCTCAAATATTTGGAGATACCTCTCCAAGGAATTTTCATGTTAAACATCTTTAGGTTGAAAACCGATATGGTTTTGTTCAGATTAGTTGAGAACTGATTTTGTCGAAGATGGTTACCATACTTTTGCTCAAACCTACCACGATATAGAATAGGAAGAATAGAGCCGTCGTAGTGGACGATGCTAGTCCATGTAAAGCCTCGCTTAATTTGTTGCTCAAGAGAAATGAAACGGAGTGTACGAGGTCAGCTGAAGAGTTCGTATCGTTTCTAAGAGAAGGCGACACTAGAATTTATTTCATACGATTTTCAGTGAGAACCATGGACTTGGAAGAAGTTTTGAAGAAAAGGCTTGACTTGACTTTGTCTTGAAAAGACAAAGACTTTGAAGAAAAGAAATGGATAAAAAGCATTTCGTGTGTTAATGAAACACTGTTTTTTAATGAGAAAAAATAGTGCTGGAACAAAAACTTGGCTTAATAAGTGTTATTCGACTCTGGTCCAGCAGAAGCAACCATTCGTAAGTGGTTTCCTAAATTCCGTACAGGCATATGAGCATCGAAGATTATGAGCGCAGATTACGTCCAAAAGAGTTATTACAGACGAAAAAAAAAAATCTACAAAATAATTTTGAATGACTGTAAAGTGAAGTTGATCGAGATAGCTGAGACTCGAAAGATATCAAAGGAATGGGTTGGACATATGGGGCATGCGAAAGCTCTGTGCAAGATGGGTGTTGCGTGAGCTCACAGTCTATCAAAAACAGCAACGTATTGATGATTCGGAGCAGTGTTTAGAGTTGTTCAACCGCAATAAAACTGAATTTTTGATTTGAAAGTAATGAAAAACACAACAGTCGGCTGGCAAGGTTATGGCGTCTGTATTTTGGGATGCGCATAGCATATTGTTCATGGATTATCTTGGAAAGGAAAAATAATCAACAGTGACTATTATATAGCATTGTTGGAGCGTTTGAAGGATGAAATCGCGAAAAAAAAATGTTGTTTCACCAAGACAATGCACCGTGTCACAAGTCGATAAAATCGATGATCAAACTCAAGGAATTAGGCTACGAATTGCTTCCCCACCCACCGTATTCTCCAGATTTAGCTCCCAGCGACTATTTCCTGTTTGCAGACCTCAAGAGAATGCTCGCTGGGAAGAAATTTAGCAGGAATGAAGAAGTAATCGCCGAAACAGGGGCCTATTTTGAGGCTAAAAACAAATCGTACTACAAAAATGGTATCGAAAAGTTGGCAGATCGCTATAATCGGTGTTGGCAAAAATGTTTTTCTTCAAAACGATACGAACTTTTCAGCCGAACTGTTATGCAGTGAAGAGGATCGGTTTTAGGCTGAGTTGCATAATCACGAGTTAATCCAAGTGTAGATGAATAATGGGTTAACTTCTGAATTTAATTTTACAAGTTTAACCTTAGGTCACCTGTACGGTTGCTTCAAACAATTTGACTGTCACATTCAGTGACAAGCGATCCCGTGCTTTCGGTTAAAAAAAATAGTTTTTATCGCTCAAAACGCTCGCTCATTGCATGATTGGAATAGTTTTTTTTTATCCTTTCACTCTATTTTATTATTAATACAGGGAAAATTAAACCTCAAATATATCACTTTATTGTTTACAATAAGTTAATGAAAACTCGATATTATATAACTTGAATGTAACTTACGTAATATAAATTGAAAAATATTAATAAACCTAAATATTGCACTTCTGTAAAATTGAATTTATCAACTCATTTCCCTTTCCTTGTTGTCAAAGAAATCTGTTTCCAGAATAATATTTTGTGAATATAAATTCTTAAGTGACAACTTTATAAATTTAAAAAGTGTATTTTTTTTTGTAAATTTTGTATCTGAAAAAAAATTTTATTTCAAAGAAAAAATTCGTCTCGGCAATTTGCCAAATTAAAATTGACAGAAAAACAATTATTAATTTGATAAAAATTCCATTTTGAAAAGTTACAAAATATGCTTCTCGGATATTACTTTTAAATTCTCAAGTAGTCAATTAATGAATTAAATGATATTGTTTACAATAATTAAAACTAATTGAATTATGTAACAAAATCTGGTATTACATTTATAATTTCACAAGTTAATAAACAATTACAATTATTACATTTTTGCAAGAGCTTACTATATATTATTTCTTATTCAATTGAATTACATAATATAATTCGGTAGAAATACCTATCAAAATTACATTAAATTATTATTGTTTTTTCATACTTATAAAAATTATTGATGTAATAACTATAATTATAAATATGTACGTATTTTTAAAGTGGCACTCTTTCGGTTTGAATGAAACAGAAATAACGAAAATTTAAAAAATCGTGATTATTACAGGATCGATCGATTGCCGTCTGGGATATGACGTCTCAAACGGAAATCACTCTAAGAAGAGTGCTAGTGGGACATAGAGCGGCTGTGAACGTTGTGGACTTTGACGAAAAATATATAGTGTCTGCATCTGGAGATAGGACTATAAAAGTGTGGAATACTTTTACATGTGAATTTGTGCGAACTTTAAATGGCCATAAGAGGGGAATTGCTTGTTTGCAGTACCGAGACCGACTGGTAGTTAGTGGTAGTTCCGACAATACTATTAGGTAAATATTTTCAATTTCATTAAATGATTATTATTAATTTTAATTAAAAGCTTTTTATCAAAATTACTTTGTATATTTTGCAATTTAAATTGTTGAAAGCAACATAAAAACCATAAATCAATAGTAAGCAGTAAACCTTACACTATAAGCCCTGCAGTAACGGTAAGGAATACGAAAAAATTAATTGGTTTATTTCTTATGGTTTTTGCAGTGTTTGCAATGTAAGATTTTAATTCCTACTTCCTTATTGTCTCGCTGTAGTGGGCCGGCTAAAAAAGTAATATAGGTAGCTGACCGGGCTCATATAGGGCGCTGCTGACACTGGCTCACAACGAAAATTCCAGTAGCCCATCTTCCAGACGAAGTAGAATAAGACTCAAAAAAAATAATTTTGCAAAATAGCTAATTGAAGAACATAAATCAGTAGCCCCTCGGTTTTTTGCCAATTTTGTATTTTTAAAGAGCTATTTTTGATATTTTAAAAAGAGCATTTTTTGTTTAAATAAATGTTATTTTTAAAATCACAGTTTTCCTTGAAATTTGTATGAATATTTATTTTTTCTTGTACGCCTCACCGATTAAAATATTTGTTTCAAGGTAGACTACTGCATTATTAATTGACATACCCATCCTTGCTGTTCTCTATTATAACATACAATCAATCATTGAATTGCAATGCTAATTTGCCAAAATTGATTGTCCAATGATTTATTGTAATTTAACCTAAGCACTTAAAAGTGTTCACCTTTAATAATTTAAATTTATGTAATAGGCTATGGGATATTGAGTGTGGTACATGTCTACGTGTATTAGAAGGTCACGAAGAACTAGTTCGCTGCATTCGATTTGATTCGAAACGAATAGTAAGCGGTGCCTACGACGGCAAAATCAAAGTGTGGGATCTTGTGGCCGCCTTAGATAACAGAATGCCTGCCAATTCGCTCTGCCTAAAGACACTGGTGGTAATTTTTTATTACTTATCTAACCTTTTGAGTAACCTTAATATAAAATTTTACATTTTTAGGAACACACTGGACGCGTTTTCAGGCTACAATTTGACGAATTTCAAATAGTTAGCAGTTCACACGACGACACAATTCTAATCTGGGATTTCTTAAATCCGGGAGGTGACTCCACGCCAAGAAGTAGTCAAGTTAGTGCAACACAAATGTCGACGCGCTCTCCTTCTCGTAAGTTTTATTTTTGAAAATTTCTTTTATAAAAATGTAATTTGATTTTTTATTGTCGATTGCAGCATTCGAGTGACTCCCTTCTCTCAGACTTAAAGTCGTAGCAGGACCGAATTCTTTGTAAATATTCTAATAAATTGGTCTCATACATAGTTGTTTAGTTTAATCAAATTGATTGCATCCTGTGGATGGACAGAATTTTTTTTAAATAATAATTTCGCGGGTTTGCAAATTTAACTATAAATTAATTTAATAATTTGTATAAAGCACTTTTTTAATTTATACTTGTTGTTTAAATGTAGAGTTTAAGACGCAGTTGAATCACAACTTGTTGAATTAATTTTTTGTGCAGGTTAAAAAAATGAAAAATTGATATTTTTAATTATTTACTAGACGTTTTTTTAACATTACAAGAAAGCTAATGATAAATGATAAGTTTTAGTTATTGCATTTATTTAGACAATTGTTGTTTATGTAACATAAAACTTTTAGGTTTAATTCTGTTACTTTTATTTTAACGAGTGAATTTGTTGCTTGAAGAATGAAAAAAATCAAAAAATTGTTTTAATTTGCGGTATTGCAAAAATAAAATTAATTAAAAATGCTAAGTATTGCAAACATCACAAAATGAGACTTCTTCAACTCGTTTGACGTTGCGAATACTGCAGATTAAAAATTTTTTTAATTTTTGTTATTTACATCCACCGGTAAATGTTCTATTAATTCAAATTACTAGTGAAATGTGCACATAAATTTTTTATATTTATTAGGTACGATGTGTGTTTAAAATTCCACAATGTGATAGAATTGTTTATTTATTACCTAAACTAGAACGTTATATTTTTATATTTAACATTAATTTTGAAAATTATTAAAAAAAAATTTTAATAAAAACAAACTAGACGTAAACATTTGGTTGTTTTTTTTGCAAACCTAACAGTTTTAAAACAAAGTTAATTAGTGTTAAGTATTTTAAACAATGCCTTTATAATATTCTCTATCTGCCAACAAGAATTTGTAAAAAGAAATGTATACCTACAATTATTAAAGGGTAGAATTGATTAGGAAATGATTTTATATTTTATTTTGACTGTAGATTAATTTAATGAGTGCTTGCTAATTGAAACGCTTTTATTATACAAATATGTATTGTATATTTAGTAGTACTGAATTTTAAAGTTTTAAAAATGAAAAACAGGAATTTAAAAAGCTTTTGTGATATTATAATCTACAGTAAAATTTGTATAGATGTTTTTTAAGATTATTAATTGTGAATTGCTACTAAGTTAATTTTATGTGCATATTAAAATTATTCGATTGTGTATTTGAGTGTAATTAGAATTTTTATTTTATTTTGTAAATATCATCCATGTACCTATTCAAATTATTTACTATTTATAATAATTGTGTGCATTTTTACATTTTACTCTTGGTGCAATTGTTTACAAACTTTTTTTCTTGTGTGTGCGTGTGTAAATATACAAATTGCAATGTTGTTTATATTTATTGCCTCGTCATTTCTTTCACTCTTCTTTCACAGCTCAATAAGTTAAGTAACAAAGTAAGAAGGTAAGTAACTTTCTCTCTGTGATAAAAATTGCTAACAACGTAACTAGGGGTAGCTGCCCAGGTTGCAAAGAAACCAAAACGAAAACATCGGATGACTTTCTCGACATAATCACATTTTTAAAAAGCAGAAACTTAAAATGTATATTTACAAATGAAAGCAGGCAAAATCTGTACTTTTGATGACTGTCAAAACACTGACCTGAAATGGAATAAATAAATTAATTGTTCCTCGGTAAAATATAAAATAACTTGATTTTCATCATTAATAATCGAAGAAAAGGAACAGAACCAATGTATTTCGACTTGGCAAGAGGAGGGACTCGTACGCTTCAAAGGCGAAGTTCTCATCCACGTCTTGTAGCTTTAGACCTAGAGTGAGATACACCAATGGGGGAGATCTCTTGCTGGATTTTACGGTTTATTGGTGGATCCTGATGGTGGAGGGGAAAGGAAAGCTGACAACGGTTAGAGAAGAGTTCTAAAGAATAGATCTAACGAGAAGAAAAACACTTTGACTGAAGGAACAAATGGAAAGAATAGGTTTTAGGCAAGGTCTTCGTAAGACTTCTTCTATCCCGACTTAAGGAAGAGATACAAATAGCGGCACGGGTCATCAGAAAGCTTTTAATTCTGCCAGTTAAAATATTATCATGAGAGAGCTGAAGGCTAGGAACATTGTCCCATATTTCCTAAATGTTCTAGCAAGTAGCTACAGGACACTCATAGCGGATGAAATGAGCGAGATAGAGGTAACCAGTGGTGTGCTCCAGTGGTCAAGGAACAGTCATAAAGTGACAAACAATATAAGATACAAAATCTTTTATCTTCTTCTTTTTTAAGATCTGATGATCTGTTTCAAACCGTATTTTGTTCTTTTGAAGATGGATTGCCAGCTGTCTCTCCATCTCTTTGGAGGTCGACCCGGCTGACGATTACCTTCAAGTTTTTTTTCCAGGGCGATATGCGGTAGTCTTGTTGGATTCATTCTTTTGACGTGTTTGTTCCAGTAGCGTCTCTTTGTCTCCCCCACCTAACTATGTCTTGCACTCCACACTCTTGCGTTATTGCCGTGTTTCTTACTCTATCTCTCAGGATCTTATCCGCCATCGGTCTTAGTGTCCTCATTTCAGCCGTTCTTAATGTGCTTTATTTTTTTGTTGTGTTTGCTCGGGTCTCTATGCCATATGTTAACAAAGGTCTTACAGGTTTTATATATGCGGGTCTTATTTTTTCCTTCTCAGTCCATTTACCCTCGAAAGGGTTTGGTGACTCTATTTTTTTAGAGTTCTCTGGGATTCTACCTCGGTGGTTTGCCATTGCCTGCCGAGAGAAGACGGTCAGAAAAATTTTCATTTTGTCCGGATTTGAACCGGGGATCTCGGATTAGCATCTTATTTAGCTTCTTATTTTCTATTGTCAATATTTATTGGCCCACACTAGCTCTTTCAGGCATCCAGACGCCACTGCCGCCTTATTGATTTCAGTTTATATTTTTCTCGTTGAGTCGTGGTAGCTTGTCACACCAAGATAATTGAAACACATAACCTGCTCGATGGCTCTCTACCACCAGCTTTTCGTTTTGTTGATAGATATAGTTATGGTCAGGTCTTGAGCACATTTATAAAATTTATGCAATTCCACCTGCAAGTCGTCTTCAGTTTCGGCTATCAATGTATCATCGTCTGCGTAGCATATTATGCTGATAGTCTTTTTGCTCATCCTGTAACCCAAGTTCAGAGCAGCCACCTCTTCTATGATTGTGTTCATCAATATATTAAATAGGAAATCTTAGGCCGTCTTCTTCCTGATGTCATCTCTATATCTTTTAGTTGTCTGGTTATCCAGTGGACCTTCAGGGATCTTTTATTTTAAGATTTTTTGGATGTTTATAAAAATTCCCTTGAGTTTTCCCTTTTTCGATGCTATTTAAGCACATCTTCCAAATTTGAACTCTATCGAATGGGTTTTTATTGCGGTTTAGTCGTTCCCCCTTTTTTTTGTTCGGAATCTTTTTGAATTAGTGCATTTCCTGGTTTGTATGTCTCGTCTATTGGCTTTCTATTGGATTTTTTTGGGATGTTGTTATTCCGAACCTTTCCAATCTTTATTTCTCATTTTCTTTAAGCACTTTCTTCATGGTTCGGGTCTTTTATAACTCATCTATCACTTCTTGCCTGCGGTTTAGTCTTCCTCGCTTTTATATAGATTTACAAACTGCTTTTCTCATTTATCTAGAGATCTTCCTGGTTTGTATGTACTCGTCTATTGGTTTCTTTCTATTTTTAAGCATATTCCATATCTTTCCCTGTCCACCATACAAGTCATGTTCCATTTCCTTCGTAAACCTCTTCCAATCTTTATTTTCTCTTTATTTATCTACCAGAAGCTCACTGTTTTTGTTGATCGTGGGTTCGTAGAACCTCTGCATAACTGCATCTATCACTTCATTGCCGATTCTGGTTTTTAGGTCCCCCGTATAATTTAATTTTATTTTCCCCAGTAATAATTTTAATTGAAATAATATTTATTTTGTATACCCCTTCACGAATAATTGTTTGGATACGCCACTGTAAAAAAACACCCAACAACCGTGTAAGAAAATTTCAGTCACCCTGTATATATCAAATATATTTTCTGTCAATAAATTTTGAGTAAATCGTAAAATTTATAAAACGCGCAATTATTTGCAATAGTTGTCAAAAATACTGGCTCAGTTTTGAAAATTATACCGCGAATAACTAAAAAAGTTTGAAGGAAGACGTTTAATATTCAAAATTTCGGATAGGTGTCATTGCGTGTTTACATTTTTATCTACAGAGGGAGTTTGTACAGCAGCGCAAAACGGCAGCGCCGATAAGCGATAATTTAACGATGGTAAATACAGGTAAATAGTGAGGCTTCGATGTGTGTTGATTTAACATTTTCAAAACAAAACGGAAATTTTACAAATGAATATCAGTGAAAATGGCTGATGAACAGGTATGTTAAATTGTTTCAGCGTTAAACTATCAAATGCCAACGGTTGACAGTTGTTTAGTTTCAATTTAATTTTAAGATCTGCACGAACTTTTGACTCAACATTCACACACTACAAAACTCACTCAACATGTCCATTATAATTTTGCAGTTTTTATTTAATAAGTTTTTCCTTCAATTATAATTTGACCACATTAATTACTTTATTTACTCACGAATAATTGACGCAATTGATTTAATTCTTGCAATGAAATTTACTTAAAAATTGTGTGCTGTAGAGTTTTTCTAATGCTGATTTGAATTTATAGGAAATTTGTCAGTTAGAATTGCTTTGCAAACAACTTTACGAATCTCAAGATACGACTGCACGAGCTGATGCCGAAAAGGCATTAGTTGTATTCCAAGAAGGAGCTGAAGCACTTTCCAAATGCCAATTATTATTAGAACGTGGAGATTCTTGTTATGCCCAATTGCTTGCTGCAACTACTCTTACGAAATTGGTATCACGTAATGCACAAGCTTTAAGTTTGCATCAGAGAGTCGACATTAGAAATTATGTTTTAAATTATTTAGCTACCAGACCTAAGTTACCAAATTTTGTGGTTCAAGCATTAGTGACGTTATTTGCAAGGATTACTAAACTTGGCTGGTTTGATAGTCACAAAGATGAATTTGTATTTCGAGACGTTGTTAACGATATTAGCAAATTTCTTCAGGTGAGTTTTGTTTAATAATTATCTTTTATGCCCGGTTTCACAAACATTTAAACTACGATTTCGGCTTAAATTTAGACTTAAATATCATAGGCTTAAATAATATAATTGCAGTTTAAATGTTTGTGAAACCGGGCATTAGTGTCTTTCATTCCAAATTTTCTTTTAACATATTCACGACCTCTTATCAGGCTTTTGCTTTCCACAATTATTAAAAAGAAATATACAATATATTTCGGCTATGTAGGAGGTCAAAAATTTACACATTGTATAAAAAGTTCACGAGGTGAAACTAAAAATTTCATTTGCAAATTGTAAGATATGATCTGACTTTTAAATAAAACTGTAAATGTGTTTGTTTTTAAAATTAAGGATGTCGCCCCCTTTGTTGGTTGCGGTAGTTAAAATAGTAAACAAATATCTCAATAATTTATACGATCAATCGAGTAATGATTAATACAAAAGTAGAAATAATTGGTGCTATTAATAGAATCATGAAAAACTAAAATATATTTTTGCTAATAGCCAATAATTTGTATATTTTAAATAATCTTTCTATATAATCAAAAATAATAAAAGCAATTTTGTAAAATCTATTTTAGTTTTTCTAACAAATATTCTCAATATTTAACTTAAATTTTATTAAATATCTAGAAAAACTCGAAACTGTTTACATATTTTTGATATGATAAATGTTGTTGTAAATATTCATCAATGATTAATTTGTAATATGTTCAACAAGCAATTTTCTGCAGCAGTACAGAAACGATATTTATTGTTTTTGTAGTTTCATATTTCAAACACTAATTCCTCATAATACCTCAATTTTTTTGCAGGCTAATTAATATTATCTTACTTGGAGGAAAAGTGATATAATCAATTTTACTGAATTTTGTAGGCTGTGTTGACCAATTTCAGTTATATATTTTTTAAATTTCAGATAAAATGTATTTGAAAATTATTTATTACTATTAGGGCTTATCACGAATTCTAGGCATTTCTTGTTTCACCATTAACTGTGCTTTCTGTGTAATCCAGTGATTAGGTACTTTTGCGTGAAAATAACTCATAAATACAATTTTTTTGCTTAAAATGATTGCCCAGATGCAACTTTTTAAAAATTCACTTTTTTTCTCGAATTTTGCCTAAACCACATAGGTAATTTTCAGTTTTGATGTTGATTTTTTCCTCTTCACCAAACGTAGAAGGTGGTTCACAGATCAGTGAAACTACACTCAATTCCATGTAAATCAGTTGATCTCGGGCTTCGCACGGGGTCTTACTTTAAATAGAATAAGTTTTTTTTACATGTACACACCGGTCATAAGTATTTACCCACCCAATAAACTATTTGAATTTTATTGTTTTTTTAGGAATAAAGGGATACTAATTAAATTTTAAGAAAAGGAATAAACAATTGGGTTTAGAAATATCATTTTTATTAAATTTTTGTTTCATCTATGTGCTCTCCTCTACTTTTTATTACTGCTTTACATAGTTTTGGCATTCTATTAATTAATTTTAATAAAGTTTCAGCTGTAAATTTTTTCCATTCCGACTGTAAAACATTAAATAAATTTTCTGTAGTGGAAGGACAAGATTTTCAAACTTGTCTGTCCAATTCCTCCCATAGGATTGAGATCAGGACTTTGAGGTGGCCAGCCCATAATTTTTACAATTATCTTGCTTGTAAGCTTACTTAAATAATCTTTGCAAAGCTTTGAGGTATGCTTTGGGTTGTTATCATGTTGGAAGGCGAAAATTTGCCTTCCAGAAGGCAACATTTCATTTTCCAGGATATTCTTATAATCTTCTTTCCTCATTATACCCTGAATTCGACAAATGTTGCCAACTTTATTGCCACCAAAACACCCCAAATCATCGCAGAACCTCCGCCATGTTTTACTGAAGGCACCAAGCATTGTTCCAATGATCGTTCTCCTGCTCTTCTGCGAACAAAAACTCTTCTTTTTGAGCCAAAAAGCTCAAATTTTGAATCGTCACTACATAATACGTTTTTCCAATCCTCTATTGTCCAATTTTGATGTTTTCTGGCTCATGTTAACCTTTTCTTTTTATTTATTGGGCGTAGAAGTGGTTTTCTTGCGGCTATCCTATCAAAAAGTCCTGCATCTCGGAGTCGTTGTTACACTTACAGGTTTAATCCTCTGCAAATTTGTTTCGGCTGCTAATTTCGCTGCTACAATCGGCGACCTTACTATCTTCCTATCTTCAGCTGTAGTCGTCATCCTTTGCCGTCCGGATCGTAATTTATTGGTAATAGAACCACTTTCCTTAAATTTTTTAATGGTGTAATCGATTGTTCGTCGTGAAATTTTCAATAATCTTGAAATTTCTCGATTGCTTTTACCTGTTTTATGGTAAGCAACAATTAAAGATCGTGTTTCAATAGAAAGTTCCTTTGATTTAGCCATAATTACTACTTCAATTCAGAAAATCAAAATAAGAAGTTCACCTCACAAATTGCGCAAGTTGTTAAAACGAAAAATTAAAATGAACTGAAATATAAATGCATTTCTTAAAAGCGAACATGGTTAATAGTAAATACGGAAGTAATAAAAAAAATTCATAAAATTTCTTTGTGAAAATACCGATCGAAAACCAATCGCCGCCTCTTGTATTAGCTCTTACAAAGGAAACGATTATAATTTTATTATTTTCAAAAATTATCCCAATGCCTATTCAAAATAACCAAATTCTTAGTATGCAAGGTTGAGTTTTTCATAAAAATACGTTTCAAAAATGATTAAACACTGAAACAATTTTCTGTAGACAAAATAATTGAAAAAATATAGGTGGGCAAATACTTATGTCCGGTAGTGTATCTTCTAATATATATTTCTCAGTGTGTGTGTGTGTGTTCGTGTTCTTTGCGCTTCTGATTGGTTCGTTCATTTATTATACCAACCCAAAAGAAAAAAATTTTTTGACCAATGAAATAGTCGAATCGAGATATTCTTCCAACTTCAAACACAAGCTTGCTATTCAAAGGTATTAAGAGGATTTTTATCAAAGAAGAAAAATTTTATAAGCATTAATTTCTTTAAAAATGAGGTTGTTTAAGCTTTCTCAACAAGAGGCTGTATTATCACGTTATGGATTTCGTTAAACCGATAATCCCTATGTACCAACTACAATTTATTATATATATAAATAATTATATATATCATCATATCTATAAACTAAAAAGAAAAGATGTCCGAAGTCGCAAAATTGTGTTTAGTTACACCACTTTTTAACTCGAGAACGGCTGAACCGATTTTCATGATTATATGTAAATACGGTCCTGTATTAATTTAGTGTAATAATGTTTTATACAGTGTATATGTAAATAAAGCATAACGGATTAGGTATGGTGAACGGTGATTGGTGAATATTTAATATCTAAAGGTTGGTACATGACACAACCGGCAGATATTAAAGAGTCAGTCAGTCAGTCATGGACATGGAAATTAATGTAATCTAATCTCTACAATGCCGCGAGCAAGAAGATCGAATCCTTCACAACGAAGCCGTAATGCAAAGACCCCGCTTCGCCCGGGGTCTCATTAAAAAGGTGAAACTCTGCCTTTGTCCAAGATCGACCGCTGCGGATGAAATAAACGCTTGCCTCAAATCATCGACTCTATGGCGCTATGTAAAAAACTTGAGCTGACGACAAACATGCGAGTTGCATTGCTAAATGATCCTTCTGCCGAAAAGTTCTCTAAACAATTGCTGGATATCGGTAATGGCCGTATTCCTGTCGACGAATCGAGCGGATTGATTTCGTTTCCGCCGAATTTTTGCAATTTTGTCTCAACGAAGAACGAGCTAATTAGTAAAGTGTTCCCGGATATCATTGCTAACCACAAAAATTACAATTGGTTGAGTGAACGAGCAATTTTAGCAGCAAAGAACAAGGATGTAGATGACTTAAACATAATAATTCAAAATCAAATTGTTGGTCCACTGCATTCCTTCAAATCTATTGACAGTGTAACAAACGAAGACGAAGCAACTAACTATCCCACTGAATTTCTAAACTCACTGGATGTGCCTGGCTTACACCGCACAATTTACTACTAAAAGTTGGCTCGGTTGTCATCATGCTTAGAAATCTGAACCAACCAAAGCTATGTAACGGAACGCGTTTGGTGGTGAAAAACACATGGGCAATATAATTCACGCAACGATACTTAAGGAAAATTTAAGGGTGAGGAAGTTCTCATTCCGAGAATTCCGATGATACCAACCGATATGCCATTCGAATTTAAACGAATTCAATATCCGATTCGTCTTTCATTCGCCATGACGATAAACAAATCGCAAGGCCAATCCTTGAATGTTTGTGGACTGAATATAGAAAGTAGTTGATTTTCTCATGGTCAATTGTACGTAGCATGTTCACGTGTAGGCAAACCATCCGCTTTATTCATTTTCGCCCCTAACAATAAAACCAAAAATATAGTGTATCGCAAGGTCCTTCAATGAAGATAATTGACGCAAGTGCAACCCATTCAGCACATGGTTGCTTTGCTGTACGTGAATTAGTTCCATTTTGAACTTTTATTAACTTTTTATTTTTATATATTAAAATAAAATTTATAAGATTAAGAATCACCTAATAACTTAACACAACATTATTATTAATTCTAAGGCGGTACGAAGTTTGCTGAATAATTATTCAGTCTACCCATTTAAATTCTTTTTAAGTCCAAGAACCTAAAGTAAAGTACTTCAGACAAAGGCAGAGTTCCACCTTTTAATGAGACCCCAGGCGAAGCCGGTATCCAGCTAGTTATAAATATTTGTGACAATTATGCCTGGTTTCACAAACGATTTTTAAGGAATTTAAGCATTGATTAAGTCATATTTCAGTTGTACAAACCCAGTTATAATATTTAACTAGTGATTAGTTTAATCAAAGGTTAAATCTGTTAAGTGACTATTAGGGTCAGTTGTATAACCGAAGTTAATCCTAAGATCACACTGATCTTAGATCTTAGTTGGTTTTAAATTTTCAGTTAATTAGCGAACTTAATCCACAGATCAACGTGATCCGAGGATTAACTTCGGTTATACAACTGACCCTTAGGGTTTTACAGACGATAATAATCAGTTCTTAACATTTAAAAGAATCTTAAAAGAATTAAACTTGGAAAGTCTTCAAATACGGCTCTTAAGCAAGAAAATCTGATGAGGAAGTAGCGGTCCAGAGAGAAGCAGTAAAAGACGGAAGGCGGAGCGAGAAAAGGCCCGTCGTGAATATATCGTTATAACTGAAGGAAACGAAAATACTGCCTTGATTCGACGTGAAGCTAATAGGTTGAGAATAGCCAATGCTAGAAGTAAAGAAAACGAAAATGCTGCCTTGATTCGACGTGAAGCTAATAGGTTGAGAATGGCCAATGCTAGAAGTAAAGAAAACGAAAATGCTGCTTTGATTCGACGAGAAACTAATAGGTTGAAAACCGCTAATGCTAGAAGTAAAGAAAACGAAGATGCTGCCTTGATTCGACGTGAAGCTAATAGGTTACGGCAAGCAACAGCACGAGTTGCGAAATATATATAAAATGGATGTATGTGTGTGGGTGTGTGTTTGTTCGACCGATCCCAACCAAATTTTGCACAGTTACTCTAGGACCCTAAAGAGGTTTTCCGCTAAAAACCGGGACCGAAAAGCTTAATTTTAAAAAAGTGAAAATTGCGGACGAGCATGAATGGATTAACGAGATTCCCATCGCCAATACCTGTAATTGATATATGGTAATTTTACGTTGGTATATTCACATTCAGTACCTACACTATTATAAGTGATTTGAAATACTGGAGAAGAAAAGCTGTAAGAAAATTGTAGAGTACAATATAAACCGTTCTGAAACACTCGACAACGGGAACACTAAAATCATTCTGAAACGCTCTAGCAACGGGAAGCAAGATTCCCCGTCGAGAAGAAAACCTTAAGCGAAGCAGGATACTGGAAAATCTAAATACTTCACACAAAGGCAAAGTATTTTAATTATAGGAGACCCCGGCGAAGCCGGGTATCCAGCTATTCAATCATTCAGACAAAGGCAGAGTTCCACCTTTTAATGAGACCCCGGCGAAGCCGGGTATCCAGCTAGTATAGAAATAAAATGAGTTACTAATAATTGTTTTATGCGGCCCGGGCTGTTATAATCCAGCGAGTCTTTAAGCAGAGGATATTTGACTCCTAGGATTTGCAAGGTGTGGATAAACCTTTCTGCATGGGATGAGATTACTAAGCATTTTGTTTTTATTTAAAAGCAAAATAAAAATGAATAAAAGAATTAGATTGATCGGTAGATTGCAACAAGTACGAATTAAGAATTGCGGGTCTTCTGATATTGATACATCAGGAGTTGCTCAAGATTTGCATTGTGGTCCGATTCTTTTCTTGTTATTCGTAAACGACATCGGGGCAGCTCTGAAGTGCCCTTACTTCAGTGTTACCACTTGTATGAAAAACCTGGAGAAGTCATGAAATTTTAAACTTGGCAGGGAAAGTCATGAAATTTTAAACTTGTCAGGGAATTTTAAATTTTTAGCACCAATGTCAGGGAAAACAAAATTTTGTTAAAGAAATATTTTAATTTCTATTTTCAGACATAATATTTTTAAATTTGAATTAACTTTTTTTTTAATTTTCAAATTTTTTGAAGTTTGTATATATCCTGATAATCAGACAACTTAAAAATAAAAAAAACCGTAAGAAAGTACTGGTCATTTAACATACTGTACTTAGGTAAACCTTTAGGTTATAAATCATTAGTTATGCCACTTTAATCACTGGTTTTCGGGTGATTAAATATTTTGGGTAGTTAACATATGTTAAGAACTGATTATTATCGTCTGTAAAACCCTAAGGGTCAGTTGTATAACCGAAGTTAATCCTCGGATCACGTTGATCTGTGGATCAAGTTCGCTGATTGGTTGAAAATTTAAAAACCAACTAAGATCTAAGATCAGTGTGATCTTAGGATTAACTTCGGTTATACAACTGACCCTAATAGTCACTTAACAGATTTAACCTTTGATTAAACTAATCACTAGTTAAATATTATAACTGGGTTTGTACAACTGAAATATGACTTAATAAATGCTTAAATTCCTTAAAATCGTTTGTGAAACCAGGCATAATTGTCACAAATATTTATAACTAGCTGGATACCCGGCTTCGCCTGGGGTCTCATTAAAAGGTGGAACTCTGCCTTTGTCTGAAGTACTTTACTTTAGGTTCTTGGACTTAAAAAGAATTTAAATGGGTAGACTGAATAATTATTCAGCAAACTTCGTACCGCCTTAGAATTAATAATAATGTTGTGTTAAGTTATTAGGTGATTCTTAATCTTATAAATTTTATTTTAATATATAAAAATAAAAAGTTAATAAAAGTTCAAAATGGAACTAATTCACGTACAGCAAAGCAACCATGTGCTGAATGGGTTGCACTTGCGTCAATTATCTTCATTGAAGGACCTTGCGATACACTATATTTTTGGTTTTATTGTTAGGGGCGAAATGAATAAAGCGGATGGTTTGCCTACACGTGAACATGCTACGTACAATTGACCATGAGAAAATCAACTACTTTCTATATTCAGTCCACAAACATTCAAGGATTGGCCTTGCGATTTGTTTATCGTCATGGCGAATGAAAGACGAATCGGATATTGAATTCGTTTAAATTCGAATGGCATATCGGTTGGTATCATCGGAATTCTCGGAATGAGAACTTCCTCACCCTTAAATTTTCCTTAAGTATCGTTGCGTGAATTATATTGCCCATGTGTTTTTCACCACCAAACGCGTTCCGTTACATAGCTTTGGTTGGTTCAGATTTCTAAGCATGATGACAACCGAGCCAACTTTTAGTAGTAAATTGTGCGGTGGTAAGCCAGGCACATCCAGTGAGTTTAGAAATTCAGTGGGATAGTTAGTTGCTTCGTCTTCGTTTGTTACACTGTCAATAGATTTGAAGGAATGCAGTGGACCAACAATTTGATTTTGAATTATTATGTTTAAGTCATCTACATCCTTGTTCTTTGCTGCTAAAATTGCTCGTTCACTCAACCAATTGTAATTTTTGTGGTTAGCAATGATATCCGGGAACACTTTACTAATTAGCTCGTTCTTCGTTGAGACAAAATTGCAAAAATTCGGCGGAAACGAAATCAATCCGCTCGATTCGTCGACAGGAATACGGCCATTACCGATATCCAGCAATTGTTTAGAGAACTTTTCGGCAGAAGGATCATTTAGCAATGCAACTCGCATGTTTGTCGTCAGCTCAAGTTTTTACATAGCGCCACAGAGTCGATGATTTGAGGCAAGCGTTTATTTCATCCGCAGCGGTCGATCTTGGACAAAGGCAGAGTTTCACCTTTTTAATGAGACCCCGGGCGAAGCGGGGTCTTTGCATTACGGCTTCGTTGTGAAGGATTCGATCTTCTTGCTCGCGGCATTGTAGAGATTAGATTACATTAATTTCCATGTCCATGACTGACTGACTGACTCTTTAATATCTGCCGGTTGTGTCATGTACCAACCTTTAGATATTAAATATTCACCAATCACCGTTCACCATACCTAATCCGTTATGCTTTATTTACATATACACTGTATAAAACATTATTACACTAAATTAATACAGGACCGTATTTACATATAATCATGAAAATCGGTTCAGCCGTTCTCGAGTTATAAATGGTGTAACTAAACACAATTTTGCGACTTCGGACATCTTTTCTTTTTTAGTTTATAGATATGATGATATATATAATTATTTATATATATAATAAATTGTAGTTGGTACATAAGGGATTATCGGTTTAACGAAATCCATAACGTGATAATACAGCCTCTTGTTGAGAAAGCTTAAACAACCTCATTTTTAAAGAAATTAATGCTTATAAAATTTTTCTTCTTTGATAAAATCCTCTTAATACCTTTGAATAGCAAGCTTGTGTTTGAAGTTGGAAGAATATCTCGATTCGACTATTTCATTGGTCGAAAAATTTTTCTTTTGGGTTGGTATAATAAATGAACGAACCAATCAGAAGCGCAAAGAACACGAACACACACACGAACACACACACACTGAGAAATATATAATAGATTATTATTTTAGTAAGCAAACAAAGTGTCAAGTGTTGTGCGGAATTATTCAATTTAATTTTTACCAGACATTAGTGGCATATATCGGTTTTCATTTTGGGGAGGCCCAAGGATGGGTCGATGTAAACCCGCAAATTGGGCAGGTAAAAAAAAGCTGTAAACTCCGCTCCGACCAAAAATGTGGTCAGTAATCCCACATGTAAACTCCGCAAAAGTTGGGGAAGGTATGAGCGGAGTTTACATTCGAGGGACAAAAGGATTTATTTAAGGAGGGATAAATGAGTAAACATACATTTGTTTAGGCCGTAATCCGCCTTTTTCGCGTAGATTTGAATTTGAAAATTTCACCTATTTGTTATGCAGCTCTAGAAAAAGTAACAAAAGCTAACTCTAACCTACCGACGGATCCACCTTTTTCGCGAAAGATCCACCTTTTTGGTATGCAACTCTAGAAAAAATAACAAAAACTAACTCTAACCTACCGACGGATCTACCTTTTTCGCGAAAGATCCACCTTTTTGGTATGCAACTCTAGAAAAGATAACAAAAACTAACTCTAACCTACCGACGGATCCACCTTTTTCGCGAAAGATCCACCTTTTTGGTATGCAACTCTAGAAAAAATAACAAAAACTAACTCTAACCTACCGACGGATCCGCCTTTTTTGCGAAGGATCCACCTTTTTGGTATGCAACTCTAGAAAAAGTAACAAAAGCTAACTCTAACCTACCGACGGATCCACCTTTTTCGCGAAAGATCCACCTTTTTGGTATGCAACTCTAGAAAAAATAACAAAAACTAACTCTAACCTACCGACGGATCCACCTTTTTCGCGAAAGATCCACCTTTTGGTATGCAACTCTAGAAAAAATAACAAAAACTAACTCTAACCTACCGACGGATCCACCTTTTCGCGAAAGATCCACCTTTTGGTATGCAACTCTAGAAAAAATAACAAAAACTAACTCTAACCTACCGACGGATCCGCCTTTTTTGCGAAGGATCCACCTTTTTGGTATGCAACTCTAGAAAAAGTAACAAAAGCTAACTCTAACCTACCGACGGATCCACCTTTTCGCGAAAGATCCACCTTTTGGTATGCAACTCTAAAAAATAACAAAACTAACTCTAACCTACCGACGGATCCACCTTTTAGTGAAAGATCCACCCTTTTGGTATGCAACTCTAGAAAAAGTAACAAAATCTAACTCTATATTAGTATTAGTATTAGTGTATTAGTAATTTAATAAAGCTATCTTTACCCTGCGATAATCGTAATCTCCTGCTTACGATATAAGTAGGTATAAGTCGGTTGCCTATTGTTAAATGAGTTCGAGCGGAGTTTACATTCTGGATTAGTGTCGACCTTTTGCTCGGAGCGGAGTTTACATTACCCCCAAGGATTGCCAATTTATCAATACACGTTAATAACTAAACGTTAATAACTAAGTGTCGGAATAAACAATTGGGCGGGGTGGGGCGCTCGCTCCCCTTTAAATACGCCACTGTCGGACATGGAAAAGGTGTTATTGTAGACGATTATGATGAAATATTTGTTTGTTTTTAGAAGAGTTAAAAAATTTTTAAAAGAAGACATTTCTTATCATGAATATTGACAATGAAATTTTTCTCGAGTAGTTAAAGGTTTTCTTTAGATCAGTACGATGCCAAATTTTTGATTTTCTTATTTATGCTTGTGCATTGAAAATGTTAAAATTGTTTTCCGTTTATTATTATTAACGGGTTGTGGTTTGGGACCCACTGCACTGAAGCTTAGCTTATTGTGCCCCTGTTTTCTGTTTACTGTATTACGATACTAAAATGTCAGGGAAAACCTGGAAAAGTCAGGGAGTTTGCTTTTAAAAATTTAGTGGGAACCCTGTATTTGTTGTTCGTGGATGATTTCAAAATTTTCAAGTTTATCAAGTCAGAAGTGAATTGTCTATCATTGCAAGCTGATCTCACGCGGTTGGAAAACTGGTGCACATTAAACAACCTTTTGTTGAATTTGGATAAATGTTCCATTATCTCGTTTAGAAAAAGTAAGAAAATTCTGGAATATTGATATCACTTGAACAGTACAGAATTGAATCGAGTTAGTGTAATTGATGATTTGGGTTTGTTTGGATAGTAGCTTGACGTTTAGGTAGGTACCACATTACAAATGTGAGTGGCAACGCTTTTCGTATTCTGGGTTTTGTGAAACGTCAAACTAAAAATTTCTCAGCTAATACTGTGAAAATATTATACTTTGTATTGATTAAGTCACAGTTGGAATATGTCACTATCCCCATATATTCCACTGTATACACACTATCGGACTCTTGTTTCCCAGCTGGAAAAAGTACAGCACAAATTTTTAAAATATTTTTACAAGATTGGATTCACCATCGGAAGACTTTTCGAATATTAGATATTTCTCGCCATGCAGAACAAAATCTCTTAAACATAGAAGATCTGTCGCTGATCTTTGCTTTGTCTATGATTTAGGAAATATGAAAATTAAATGTAATTCTCTATGCGATTATTTTCAATTTTGAGTGCCATCGTGTAAAGTGATCTATCTGTAAATAATTAGATATTAAAAATATATTATAGAAGCGGTAGGGTCTGGCCAAACACGAGGCCTCGATTCATTATACCGGGTGTTGCATGGCTTACCCATACATAGGGAAATTACATGTAAAAACACATTTATGCAAATTCCTGCTTTCCTAATTAATTTAGAGAAAAAATGAAAGAGATGAAAATTACAAAGAAATATTAACTACGATCGATGAGAGTATTACATTTCATTTAGCTTTTACTCGATGTGCAAAAAATTAATTAGGGAAGCAGGAATTTGCATAAAGGTGTTTTTACATGCAATTTCCCTATATATGGGTAAGCCATTCAGCACCCGGTATAAACACCTGAAGGGAATAGACTTATTTTAGACAAAAAATATAATAAATAAAATATTTCCTACCTTAAAGAATGGCCAAGTTTTGAAAAAAGTAAAGGACTTGGTGATTTTTCCACAAGTTTGACTATCTTTTGGTTTGAACTTGATGTAGAAAACTAAAAAATTTTTTTGGGTGCTTTGCTAAAGATTTAAACAAAAAATTGCATTTCTCAGTTATTTCTGCACTGACCCTCTTTTCACGACGCAATGACTGGACTAAAACCTTTATTTTAATATAATCTTTAACCAGCAGTATAGCGCGAAGCATACACGGGTTGACTACGACCCGGTAAGTCGCGGTTCAAACCCTGCTCGCGTTAGATACACTGCTGTAATCAAAAAGTCCAATATCGATCTGTGGACTATGGGGAAGCCAACAGGAAACCACCCCATGAATTATACTCCCTGGTAAATTCATCTTGGCTTCGGCCAAGTTAAATCGCCAACATCCGGGTGACCGGATATGGCACATGAAGAGAATATAATCTTTGAAAGTATATAAAAAATTATGAATTTAAATACATATTTTGTAAAAAAAAGTATACTAGGTTATTTAAAAAAAAAGAAATTTGTAACAGCGCAAAACAAATTAATACATTTTTTACGTATTTATTTCGTCTTTCTACAATTCAGAACAATTTTATACGGGTTATACAGTTTTATATCAATAGTTTATACCGGGTGTTCAGTTCAAAAGTAACCAGTCAAAATAACTTTCGTTTTTGAGTAAATTTAAGAAAAAGAAACGACATGTCGATTTAGACAGTGAGCGGGACGTTCAAAACCAATACTATTTGAATTTTAAATTTAACCCTTTTCCCACCAGCTGTCCTTACTTCGAAATTTAAATAGCACCCCCCCTTTTGATACACCTTTTTCAAGATAGAAAAAATCCTCGTTCATCCACAATAAAAGAATTGAATTTAGTGGATCCGTTGATGAGTTACAGGTAAAAATTGAAAGATGAACTAGAAATAATTTTATTTTATTCGGAAATTATTTTATTGTAACAAAAATCACGTTAGCAGCGATAAACACTTTACTATCACAATTCACACTTGAAAATGATTGTGTATTGTTGAAAATAAAAAAAGAATAAATCCGATTTCAAAAAAATAAACGTAAGAATTAAAAAAATATAAAAATGCACTACAAAATATAAAATAATAATTTATTTACATGAAATCACTTTTTGAAGTCGGTGCCAAACATTCATTTTATGAATCGCACCTGACTGATCGTACTTACTACGTTTGCCGAACAATGAAAAAAATTAATATGGGATCATCCCTCAGGTATCCCCTTGCCACTAAAAAACCACACATAAGGTACGCATACACATAACCACAAATGGGACCACACATAAGGTACCTTCTTTCCAATAAAGAAACAATTATCAAAATTGGTCCACGTGGTAAAAAATTATCGCTTAACATACAAAAAAAAGGATTCCGACGAATTGATAACCTTCTTTTTTGAAGTTGGTTAAAAATTGCTTAAAATTGCTTAAAATGGTATATGGTGGATAAGAAGAAAGATATGATGAAGAAGATAAAGTTGGTACGAAAATTTGGAGAAACCGATTCAGTATGCAACATAATCAATGCAGAATTTTGGTCATTTGCAGATGAAAATACTTAGCCATTTTGCTGCGAATCCTAGTACCACCAATCCAAAGGCAATAAGTATTTTAATACACAAAGTACTAAAAGTCAAGAAGTTTTTTCCTTATAAAATTCAAATTTACTAACAATTTGGTTAAGACTGTTTTGAAAAAGGAATCGACTCAAACTTGGTATAAAATATTTGATTCAGCGACGAATCAAGTTTTTTCTTGAACGGGTTTGCCAACAAACACAACTGTAGATATTAGGACAATAAAAATTCACACATGTTTGGAGAAGATCATATCCCGTATACTTAAAAGGTCAATGTGTGGGATGGTGTACTTGGAAATAACATTATTGGGATACTTTTTATTGAAGGAAACCTGACCGGCCAAATGCATATTAAAAAATGAAATTGTTTCACTTACCGATCAGTCTTGAGAAAATCAAGTTTATCAAGTTAAGTAAATGAACAAATGTACATTTCAACAAGACTGAAAAGCCTCGGTCCGATAGAATGGTCGGCGAGATCACCCGATTTAACGCCGGTAGATTTTTTCCGGCGGGATCACTTGAAAATGGTAGTTTACAAAACTCCCAAAAATCTTCAAAAACTAAAAAGTAGAATACGTAACTCAAGAATGTAGGTGGATTAGTCCAGACACATATCAGAAAGTCTGCGAAAAGTTCCAAAATAGGTTGCATCATTGTTTGGCCAATAATAATGGAAAACGTTTTGAAAATATTATTTCATGAATTTAAAAATTCTCTTTATCTTTCAATTTTTACCTCGAACTCGTAAACGAATTCACTGAATTCAATTTTTTTTATCATGAATGAATGAGGATTTTATTCTACCTTTAAAATGATGTATTGCAAGGTAGAGGGAGTCATTTCAAATTTTGAAGTACTACTTTTCTCTTTTTCTTAAATTTATTCAAAAACAAAAGTTATTTCGCCTGACTACTTTTGAAATGAACACTCGGTATTTAAAAAGTATGTATTACTTTGTAATTTTTGAAATAACATTTTTTTAAATTTCGCAAGGAATTGGCGCATAACTTGTTAACAAACAATGATAAGTGATAACCTAACTTGATAACAAACAGTGATAGTGCAAATATGCAGCCTACTTAGATTCAAAAAATTTGTATGGGACTTGTTTTATTATTGTTTTTAAGTTAATAACTAGAAAAATAACTAAAATTCCCTTAAAAGCAATTACTGTTTAGAGCATAAATGACTACAAAAAATAAAAATAAAGGATATCTTCATTTTTTGTAGTCATTTAAGAAACCTTTTAAGATATCACCACGAAATTTAGATGTAATATTTTTGAAGTTATTTAGAAAAGCAACAGCTATTTTTCAAAAGTTGTTTTGGTTTAATTTCTAGTTTAATAAATCAATTAAAAAAAGATGGATGGGGGCTATTGACATAAGTCAAAATTTATTAGCGATTATCCTATGAAGCAGCGGTTCTTAACTTGTGGTCGTAGACTCCCAGGATAAGCAAAACCTTTTAAATGATATTTTAGTAATGTAAATTACTATTTATTAATCATGATTTTGTTTTCATAATTAAGTCCAGGGTCAAACAATGATAAGTGATAACCTAACTTGATAACAAACAGTGATAGTGCAAATATGCAGCCTACTTAGATTCAAAAAATTTGTATGGGACTTGTTTTATTATTGTTTTTAAGTTAATAACTAGAAAAATAACTAAAATTCCCTTAAAAGCAATTACTGTTTAGAGCATAAATGACTACAAAAAATAAAAATAAAGGATATCTTCATTTTTTGTAGTCATTTAAGAAACCTTTTAAGATATCACCACGAAATTTAGATGTAATATTTTTGAAGTTATTTAGAAAAGCAACAGCTATTTTTCAAAAGTTGTTTTGGTTTAATTTCTAGTTTAATAAATCAATTAAAAAAAGATGGAGGGGACTATTGACATAAGTAAAATTTATTAGCAATTATCCTATGAAGCAGCGGTTCTTAACTTGTGGTCCGTAGACTTCCAGGATAAGCAAAAACTTTTAAAATGATATTTTAGTAATGTAAATTACTATTTATTAATCATGATTTTGTTTTTCATAATTAAGTCCAGGGGTCCGCGGCGTCGAGGTATATTTTGAGGAGGTCCGGGTAAAGAAAGGGTTAAGAACCGCTACTCTGAAGCTTGGAAACGATTATTAGAAAAATTTTGTTTTTCTTCTTTTTTTTTAAATTTTTAAATAAATAATGCAAATTATTTTTGTTTTCAGCGTTCAGTAGATCATTGCATGATTGGCGTACAATTATTATCACAACTGACATGCGAAATGAATCAAATATCAGAAATAGAAGCAAATAGATCATTAACAAAGCATCGGAAAATAGCGTCGTCGTTTAGAGATACGCAATTATTTGAAATATTCAGATTATCTTATTCGTTATTGGGAACGGCGAGTGAAAATTGCAAAAATTTGAATTTCAACGATGAAAGTCAACATGGTTTGATGACTCATTTATTACGCCTAGCTCAGAATTGTTTAACATTTGATTTTATTGGCACATCGACGGACGAATCGTCGGATGATTTATGTACAGTTCAAATACCCACAAGTTGGAGACCTGCGTTTTTAGATTTTACAACTTTAAACTTATTTTTTGATTTGTATCATTCCTTACCTAGCACGTTATCGTCACTTGCATTATCTTGCTTGGTGCAAATTGCTTCTGTTAGGAGATCGCTGTTCAGCAACACCGAGAGGGCGAAATTTTTAACTCATTTAGTCAACGGCGTTAAACATATTTTACAAAATCCGCAAGGGTTAAGCGATTCAGCGAATTATCACGAATTTTGTCGATTATTGGCAAGGCTAAAGTCAAATTATCAATTAGGCGAATTGGTTATGGTCGATAATTATCCAGAATCGATACAGCTGATTGCAAAATTTACAGTACAAAGTTTGCAGGTGAGTTTTTTGTTTGTTTTATCTTTTGCAAGTTCATATTATATATTTTGGTTGTGTATAATTTTACAAAGGTTAAGGGGGATCAAAAGAGTTGAATAACTGAAACATCATAAATATTTATGAGAGCTACATTTTATTTTTAAATTTTTTATTGATCCTATTCATTATTAATTTTGAGTTTAAATATGAAAAGCTTAAAATTTGTCAATCGCACCCGACATTGTTTAATCGACAAAGCTGACCCAATATTTTTTGTTCTCTTGTTATTTTAAAAAAGCCTGAAAGAAATATTGTTTTTCTCCCCCAATGAGAAAGATTCGAACAATTATCCTAGCACAAATTTTATTTTTGTACAACCCTGCATGTTCGTCTTGCAGATAGGCCAGGTTCTGAAAGGTAATGTGTACTTTCACTTGCTGATGGTAATGATGCGTTGAAATTAAAATAGTATAACGGCTAGAAATCCGTACTGCATTGCGTAAAGTGGTTAAAAAGAATTTGGCCGTTGTAGTTTGATAAAAATACGCCCATAGGTGCTTAGCTACAACGGGATGGGTGCTTATATTATATAAGAATTTTATTTAAATAATTTTGTATTCATTGAATATTTGTTTTCACTTTAGATGTGGCAGTTTGCACCGAATAGTGTCCATTATTTATTAAGTTTATGGCAAAGAATGGTAGCTTCGGTTCCATACGTAAAGGCAACCGAACCGCATTTACTGGAAACTTATACTCCCGAGGTTACAAGTGCTTACGTAACGTCTAGACTAGAATCCGTTGCAGTTGTGGTTAGGGAAGGTTTAGAAGATCCCATCGACGATTTGGGTATGGTACAACAACAATTGGAACAATTATCTGTGATCGGTCGTTGTGAATATCAAAAAACGTGCGCTTTGTTAGTGCAACTTTTTGATTCATCTGCTAGAACGTATCAAGAATTAATTAGTAATCCGAGTACACAACAGATAGAAATTACCATTCAGGAAGGCGAGTTTAAATTTATTTTTATTTTAATCCAAAAATGTAAACTTTGCTTTAGGTCGTTTAACATGGTTAGTGTATATAATTGGGTCAGCTATTGGCGGTCGAGTTTCGTTTAACAGTAACGAAGATCACGATGCCATGGACGGTGAATTAGTTTGTAGAGTGTTACAACTTATGAATTTAACCGATTCGCGATTGCCTCAAGGTGGTTGTGAAAAATTGGATCTTGCCATGCTCAGTTTTTTTGAACAGTTTCGCAAAATTTATGTAGGCGATCAGGTTCAAAAAAACTCTAAAGTCTACCGACGACTTTCAGAGGTTTTAGGCTTGAACGAAGAGGCCACCGTTTTAAGTGTGTTTATTAGGAAAATGTAGGTGGTTTCTGGAAACTTTTAGTGTTGGTGATAATTTTTTCGTGTTTATAGAATTACAAATTTAAAATACTGGGGTCACAGTGAGCACGTCATAAGCAAAACTCTTCAACTTCTGAATGATTTATCGGTTGGTTATAGTTGCGTGAGGAAGTTGGTCAAATTGGAAGAAGTTCAGTTCATGTTGAACAATCATACTAGCGAACATTTTCCATTCTTAGGGAACGCGATTGCAGTTACGGAAATGCGATGCCGATCCATGTTTTATACTTCTTTAGGGAGATTGTTGATGGTGGATTTGGGAGAAGATGAGGATAGATTTCATACCTTCATGTTACCACTTACAGGTAATTGAAAAATCTTTTTTTTCTTCTTGGATATAAGAAAAATTGTTTCAGCCTCCTTTAGTAACATTGGTACCATGATGGGTGCTGCGGAAAGTCCGTTGTTTGCAAGCGATGAAGCTAAGAAAGCAATTATTGGCTTATCGAGAGATTTAAGAGGATTAGCATTTGCTTTCAATACCAAAACTGCCTATATGATGCTCTTCGATTGGATGTATCCCTTTTTTTTGAAAAGTGTTTTTATATTTTTGTATGCACAATTTTCTTTAACAGTTAATTCAGATATCCAAGTTACACCCCAATATTGTTACGAGCAATCGAATTGTGGTATCATGAACCTCAAGTAACCACTCCAGTTTTAAAATTATTTGCCGAATTGGTTCAAAATAGATCCCAGCGACTGCAGTTTGATGTTTCGTCACCAAATGGAATTTTATTATTTCGTGAAGCTAGCAAAATTATTTGTACTTATGGTAAATTTAATGTTATAAATTATGCTTTGTGTTTTTCAAGTTATTAATTGCAGGTAGCAGAATTTTAAACGTAGAAGTTCCTAAAGAACAGGCTTATCCATTAAAATTGAAAGGAATTGCTATTTCTTTTTCGATGTTGAAAGCAGCACTGTGTGGTAGTTATGTTAATTTTGGAGTTTTTCGATTATACGGAGATGAAGCTTTGGATAATGCTTTGAACATTTTTGTAAAATTGCTTTTGTCAATACCTCAGTCCGATTTATTGGTACGAAATTTGTTTAAAATCAAAATCTTGACTAATTATTTTTTATTTTAGGATTACCCAAAATTATCACAAGCTTATTATGTTCTTTTGGAGTGCTTAGCACAAGATCATATGGGTTTCCTTGCGACGTTGGAGCCAAACGTATTTTTATATATTCTGTCGTCAATATCGGAGGGTCTAATTGCCTTAGGTGGGCAAATCAATCACTTTTCAGGTTTGTACACTTAAGCGACATGCATCACTCGCAAATCATGCAATTTTAAAGTTTTTGTGCATTTTTAATCAATCAACTTTTGAGATAGTTGACATGACCTTTTTAAATTAAATTTAAGCTTTTTAATATTTTTGGATTTGTAGCTGAGCGTGTCTCTTAACTGTACATCATTTGCTTTCATTTAACAGTTTAGATGTGAAGTGTTGAGTGTTCAAACTGTTCCATTATTATTTTTTAATTTTTCAGTTTTCTTTTTGGTTTTTTATTTAAATTGGTTTTGCCCCCAACATATCACATTTTAGAACATAGAAGCATTAAGTGTTAAATTTTAGTTTCCTACTAACTTAACCCGAACTTTATCCATTTCAATATAAAGGTTCATCACACAAGATGACATACTGCTGTGATTTGAAAATGATATTTTTCTAAGTGTAATTTACTATAATTTAAAAAACATTTTCTTCTATGCAGTGTTCTGTTAAAGCACGGCAAACCACAATTTTCTTAACTGACCAAAAGCCTTTTTGGCGTTAACCCTTGGCATATTTCTATATTTTTGGTTTTCTGATTCAATTTAAGTATTGGGTTTTCAAAATGTTTTAAATAGTCAAGTTGTTAGCATTTCCTTCTTAATAAGTAAGCTTCACTTGAAAACAGTTCAAGGTATTAACATTAGATCTAATAAGCTTAATAAATCTTTACTCCGTCCTGGGTCTGAACCGGGTCGTTTGGCTTAGTAGTTATATTGAAGCGCCAAGCCTCGACTGTCTCTTTTTAACTTATAAATATTATTTATTTTTCTGGACGGGTTACAGAACGGAAATCGTGGAATGTAGAAATGTTAACTACACCTGTGAGTTTAAGTTGTAAAGTAAAAGAGAATTATTCACCAAGGAGAATGCATTGTATAGACTTAGCAAATTGGACTATATTCCAAATGAAGTAATTTATTGAAATTTTTTTACATAATAACATTTACATATTTGCAAATTTAAATTATCACAATAACATTTCGAATGAAATTCTGTTGTGTCCAGCTGCTTTTTCTATTGTTTTAAAAAGAAATGTCTGACGAATTGGATTCTGTTGCACTTTACACATAGTGTACACTGTTAACTTTACGATTTTAATTTATTACATTGAAAAAATAATGATTTTTAAATTTATATTAAGGTATTTTCAATGTTAGTATTTATTTCATTTAGTTGATCCACATTTAATTTTAAAAATTTACCAAATATCGAAAAATCAGGAAAAATTACCAATTTTAATTATGAAAAACCTAGGAAGTCACAGAATTTGATTTGGAAAGTTTGTTATGAACCCTGCTTAAAGGTTTTTGGTTTTATAATTTCATCGTTTTTAGTTAAACTGCTTTGTCCAAAATGCAGGATGTTTATTCAACAATTCAAATAATTTTGGTTTGATAATGAAATTAATTGGTTTTGGTTTAAGAATTCAATTGTTTTTGATTCAACAATCCAATTATTTTGTTCAATAATTCGACTGGTTTGTTTGACATTTTAATTATTTTTGGTTGAATAGTTCAATCATTTCTTTGTTCATAAATCATTATCGTTGATTTAACAATTCATCCGTTTCCTTAACAATTTAACTAATTTTTCAACTATTAGACTTAATTATGTAAATACCAACTAAGGAATATTATTAAATTTTGGTAAAGGATACTTCTTCGCAAATTTGGTTGTAAATCTTTGTTTAATTTGCGGAGAGTTTGTTATGTATAAGGTGGGTGTAATTTAAACTCTTGGTATCACCACCCTGTGGACGGGAATATTTTTACTTACCACGCTAGCTCAGCCTTCTTAAAATGGTAATTTTCAGACACTTTCTAAGTGAAAAATAAGTAACAAATGACATTTGGTCACATACCATGTTTACATGTAGCCGTTAGTTTGAACTAATCTTAGTTCGATCTAAACTAGCTTGCTTTAAATTTTATCGCACAGGTGTATACATGCTTTTCTTTAGTTCGAACTGAAAGCAATGCTCCCAACTTAAACTTTGTGTTGACAATTTACCATGTTATTGTGTTAACCTAAAATATCTCACGTGGATGGCAGCACTGTATGCTAAGCGTTTATATTCAATTTTAAGATTGACTTGAGCCACTAGTTCAGGTATTTCGCTTAATCTAAGTAAGGTCGATCCAGCGGATTAGGTTGCTTTACCTGAGTGTATACATGAAAGGACTAATCAGGTCGAACTGAGTTAGATTGAACTAACGGTTGCATGTAAACGTGGTAACAGTCTTATATGAAAGCTATGAACATGGGACCCTTTCAATTTAAAATACTTGTAAATCAGAATTTGTTTGTGTATTTTATTAGTATTTTTGTGGATATTGGCTCGCTTTAGTTGTTAAGGCGGTAAATTGTACAAAATATATCTTGGATTAGTAAGTAAAACATTACTTGTATTGGGTAGAAACTGTTAATAGTTTAGTGGTTAAGTGCATTAACTATTAATGCCGAGTACCTGGAATGACTTTAGTCACAGTAAGAACTTGATTGGCCATCAAGGCAATGTGTGCTATTTGAATATTATAACAAATTAAGTTAATATTTGTATTTACATGTAGGTACATTTTAAAATTCATTTTATATGAATAATTTTTTATTGCTTAACACGCTCGCCAGAAGAAGTTGCGAATTTAAAACCACCTGTTTTATTTCTTGTAATTTTTATTTATTTTGTCATGGTAATCTTGCTAAAATGAAAAACTTGGCGTTAAGTGCATTTTGTGCCGGTCTCCATTATTTTTCGAGGCTTCGGCTTTTTCTCAATTTCCAAACAATATCTCGAACCGGTAAACAGCACTTGGCGCTTTTGATTCTTACTGTGTTAAGATTTTTACCATATCAAATTGGTTTAATTTCTTCACTTTTATTTTACAGATACAATGGTCTGTACGGGATGTTGTGCAACATTAGACCACATTGTAACATATTTATTTAAACAGTTGACACAAAAAGGTACAAAATATTTTCTAACTTAATTGCATTATTTAAAGAAACTAATTTTAGTATTTCCTGGTAAAAAAGCGCGCGTAGGAATGGCGCCTTCTAGCGATATGTTCCTTAAAGTGATGGAAGTGCATCCGGAAATTTTTCAGCAAATTCTAAGTACGGTGTTGAATATCATTATGTTTGAAGACTGTAGAAACCAGTGGTCCATGTCGAGACCTTTGTTGGGACTAATTTTATTAAACGAAGATTATTTTAATCAACTGAGAGAGAACATTATACGAAGTCAACCTCACGATAAGCAAGTCCCAATGGCACAGTGGTTTGAAAATTTGATGATTGGTATTGAAAGAAATTTACTTGCCAAAAATAGAGATAGGTAAGAAAGTCGTCAGTTTGACGAAGGTGTTTTTTTCAATTTTGTGCTGTTTTAGGTTCACACAAAATCTTTCTATGTTTAGAAGGGACATAAATGATTCTCTTAAGGGACCCAACGTAAATACATCTGTAGTCAGTGATATGATGACTTCATAGTGACACAACTTGGACGGTTATTAAAGTGCACGAATTGTGAAATTTTATAAAAGGGAGAAGAATTTTTAAATTTATGCCGGACATTTATTTTGTATGGTAAAAATGTTTACAAAATAAATTAATTATGTTAACTTGAATTCTTTTTAAATAAATGTCCAGTGTTAATTTATTGGACTTTTTAAAAAAAGTGAATTGGTGATAAAGTGAAAAAGCTTTTGTGTTTTTAATTGAGTAAACTGAATTAATAACTAATCGGATTTTTTTAAATGTAAATATTGTAATTTATATGTCAACCATCACACATTTTTGTTGTCCAATTAGAAAATTTCCACTCACCATTTATTTGTTACATGATGAAAAAATTGGAAATTTTAAATATATGAAAGATGCAAATTAAAATTGTTTGTTGCCGAAAAAGATAGATGAATAAAATTTGTTATAATATTTTACATTTTTATGAAATGCTATCATAGGCGAACAGTTTAATATTTTTTTAAGGAAAACAAAGCAAACTAAAAATAATTATTTATTTATCAAAATTAAAAAATTCGTGACACTAAAAATGTCTATTGGACGTAAATATGTCTCTTATATAACCGGCATGCTTAGCTACTGAGGTGTAAGCTCCATATTGGTTTGAATTGCAAGTACCCTGAAGCGTAATAGGGATGTACTTACAATCCCTCTTACGTAATATCGATCAAACAAACCATGTTTTTGTGGAAATACTAAACCACTTCCACTGTCTCCTTGGCATACCGATGTAGCTGTAAAAGTACATCAATTAAATTTTGTTACTGAAAAGTGCATTCCTCCTAACCTTGATCCACATATCCACCACAAATTTTGTCGAGTGTTATGTACCTTCTGAATTCAGTTGGAACTGTTGAAAAACATTTATCATAGGGTATGTATGGAACGGATAATTCTCTTAACTCTTCTGCTTGTTCGTTGTTTTCAGAAATGTAACCCCATCCTGTAACCTATACAAAGTTTGGTATCAGCATTATATTATTATGTTTAAAATTAACTTACAGTTCCAGCACTTTGGAAGAAAGGTAGGTCATTTTCACTTTGCAAATCAATGCAAACAAGTCCTACAGATGCCGATAACCGGAACGGTGTTGAAAGAATTACGACTGCAATGTCTGATGCAAAATGGTTAATTATAGCTTTGTATCTTTCAGGAACATAAATGTGAGCCACTTCGGAATATTGAGCTCCTTCGTCTCGTTGATCGTCGTATGGGAAGTAATATTTCCCAGCAGCAATTAAGTAATTCTCTGTTGGGTAGACTACGCCGTCATTGTTGGTAAAACAATGGGCAGCTAAAAGTTATTTTTAAATATCTATGTATTATTTTAATTAGATGTACGAGGCAGTGAAGTGGCACGTCATTTCCCCAAGAAAATTTATTGTTGGTAAATAATTTATTGGCAAACACCGCCAGATAAAAATTTTGAAATTTTTTTAGACAAGAAAAACCTAGTTATGGCACTGTTCAAGTCTGTTAAAATTGGAGCTGCACACCTTCTCTAATTAATATTCCCACTTGGAACTCATTCAAAAAAATACGCATAGTCGATTCCTGTTTGCTGTACAGTTGGTATTAAACACTTTCTATTATTTATTAACTCTACTACAATTATTAACTAAAAATGTCATGTCACCATAACAACCAAGTAGATATGCTAAAAACTTCAATTAACTTTTGAAAAAAATAAACTATTCCAGCATTGGGAGCCACATCGTTAAATGTTTGAAAGTTACACAGAAGCTTTACGATTTATGAAGAAAACTTCTCTAATCTGTTGAGCCGATCAGTTTTGTGTTGAACTATTTTGCATTGATATCAATGTATCAATGGTCCAAGTTAAATTTCAAAAATCGGGCATGGGGCAGTGCTGTGCACTGATTTTCATCAAGATCGGCCAAATAAATGGCTGAGAAATATCCAGAAAATATTTTCACAATTGAGTTGATACCAAGGAAGCTGTGCTTCAATAAATAAATAACTTTCGATTTGCAATAACAACATTTTGTTAATTTTGATTGTACTTGGAGGCTGTATATTGTGGTTCTGTTCTATGCCGAGTTGCGGACGGGAAATTCTATGATTGGCGCTAATAAGCAACATGACCTGCCAGTGAGAGAATAGAGTGGAAATTGATTGATTGCCATATCATATTATGTAAAATGAATTTTATAATTTATTACCAACCAAACAATTAGATATAAACTGTAAAGTATGAAATTTTCTTGGTGAAATGACCTACCAAATAAGTTTACCAGTTCTTGAAATATAAAGCAAGAGTATACATACCCGATAATACAATTTTTTGATTTATAAGGGAACCTCCACAAATGAAATCTTTATTAGCCCTGTACACAGCAACTTGCCAAGGGTAGTCGCCTTTGTTGACAATAGTACCATTTATAATGTTAGTAACTCCTCTGGATCGTTTTTCACCACATACTAAAATAATTGCAAGATTAGCTTTCTTTTAAATATTTATATGTCAACAATTTATTATTAGTTCATTATAATTGTGATGTGTCGGAGATAAGCTAATTACTCTCAACATTTAGAAACAAAATTGGACCATAATTCGGAATATTGACTGTTGGTTAGAATAAAATAATTTTTGAAAAGCTTTGAAGTGGTCCAACCGAGGTCTGGATCCACCCTTTTGGTAACTACAGCTCCCGCAAGATAGATTGGCTTTTATGATGGAGACAACCGAGAGAAAGTTTATATCATCCGATCGCTAGTTCATCATTCATACATTAAGATCACGAACTAATCTATCTTGTGGGAGCTGTAGACACCTACTTTTAAAGTAATTTTGTACAGCTTTGGGAATTCTAAACAAAAAATTTAATAATGTTCCCAAGATAATAAATTAATAGTTCATTTATTCAAATATGGGTTTTAAGAATAAATATGTACGAAATACGAATGATTGTATCAAAATTTGCTTACTTGGAGTGCAAGGAATTATTGGATAATCCCAACTACCACCTTGACAGTATCGCGATGGATTGAATTGTAGATTTGGTTCTTCATATAATTCTTCACATGATACATCTGCTATTGTGTTTTCGAGTGGATTCGAGCACGTGGGTAAAGGTATACCATTGAGTTTACATTTCACAATTGTTGATTTTGGTGGATTTAATGAGGGACACGTTTCTAAAGTTAATAAGAATATGATAGAAAATCTCTATTTCTGTAAAAATGATTACTAAACAAAAAATACGTACGAACACATTTTTGTGTAAGAGGCGGAGACCAATTTGGCGGACCTATACAATAAGACGATCCTTCTCGTTCTGGAATAGGTTTATATCGGCCGGTGCAATTCAGAGTTACAGCACTATATTGCGATACTACATCTCCTGGTTTATGTTGACCTCCCCCTCCTACAAAATATTTACCGTGTGGTGGATTTTGGGGTAATGGACATCCATTACTAGAAAAATAATACAACTAAATTTTAAGGCTGTGAAAAAAATAGAGCAAAGCATAACTACAACATGGAGAGGGAATTTCAGTATCTATGTTACCGGCCAACCCGATTTCAGGCCAAACTAGTTTGGCCTGATCATTAGGATTTAGGCCAAACTAGTTTGGCCTAGGTGAAACTAGTTTGGCCTGAAATCGGGTTCGGCCTGCAACATCTATAATAATGAACTTACGTAACTAATGGTGTTACATTATTTGTAGGGGTTGGAGTCGGTGTGGGTGTTGGTGTGGGTGTTAGTGGCGGTGTTGGTGACGGGGTTGGTGTTGGTCTGCGTGTAGGTGGTGTTGGACAACCTGCTTCATCAGAATCATCCAAGCATTCCCTCATGTTGTTACATCTTGCATTTCTATTTACACATGCCCCGTAGTTACACCGATATGTTGTCAGCGGACATTTGAATGAACCGCAACTTTTTATAGATTCGTCTGAACCATCAATGCAGTTTGCGAATCCATCGCATAATTCATAGTCTTCTATGCACTGGCCATCATCACATTGAAATTTAGTGATTCTGTAACAGAAAAATATGAAAAATAAAATAGATTTATTATAAATTTAGCTTACCCGCAATTATTTCCCGAGTTTTGTGAGGTACTTGGACATTCTGGCAAATTTTCATCGGAATTGTCTCTGCAATCCTTATTTCCATCGCACTTTCTGATTTTATCAATGCAGCCACCATAATTGCATTGGAATGAGAATGGTGAATTACACCTAAAAACCTTCACACTAAAAACAAGTTTTTTGTAAAAAAATTAGCTCTTCCTTACACAATTTTATTGCGGCAATCATCTTTCTCATCTGATTCGTCTTGACAGTCTACTTTTCCATCGCATACATTTTCTTCGGGAATGCATTCTCCGAATCGCATTTAAAAGATGTAATTCTAATAAATAAAAGCAACAATATAACTTGAATCAAAATAGCACTCGTTATGGGTACGGCGAGGGATAGTGTCATTTGTCCTGATCAGTTATTGTCTTCATTAGCAGCAAAACTGGGTCATAGACAGATTTGAGGCCAGGTTAATAAGCTAAGCACATCAAATGTCAAGAACTATCACTAACCATAATCATAATTTATCAGTGTTATTTTAAAGTGTAAGATATTCAGAAACCTTGTTATTTTTCATCTTGGTTTAGGCTTAGTGCCTGATTTTACAATCAGTAATCTCATTATTGTTGCTAACACAAATATTAATAACAATTGTTTTACATTTGAAGTGTCTGCATAGGCTTTAAATGTGCCTGGTACCCCGTTTTCTTGTTACCAATGACAATTCATTAATTACATAAGGTTTTTAAGGAGGGGGAGGTATTGGTAAACCTTACAAATCCTTAAGGGGCAGGAAAAGAGATGCTAAGTGTTCCTTACGTGAGGTTTTACTTTTATTCCAATTAAATCTTAAAAAATGTAGAAAAAAGTAAAAGAAAATAAAAAAGAAATATATTGAAATTAAAACTAAACGTATTTTTCCTCGAGACGGACATTGGCCTGGGTGTTAGCGCAAGGACTCCTAATGCAAGGCGCCCGGTTCAAATCCGGGTGGAGTTCACTTTGAAATGACGTCTCCGTGCTTCGGAAGGCACGTAAAGACGGTGGTCCTCCCATGTTAATGAATTGCCAGCATTAACAATAAAAATAGGGTAACAGGCACATCTGAGGCAAGCCTAGCAAGCTACTTCAGATGTAAAACAAGTAGTGCTCAAGGTACTGGCAGTGGCTTCGGATATCGCCGATGCTACTGTTATAAAACAGATCTGTTGATCAACAGATCTGGGCTCACAGGTTACCCCTAGCCAAAAGTAGAAGAAGAAGAAGAAGTATTTTTCCTCGACATGAAAATGAGATTCTGCTATGAAACAACTCCTGCAGAAGATGTCAAGTGGATATAGAAATTGAAGTTATGGAAAAGCAGTTCTCTTGAATGGAAATTCCACATGGACCATAATAATACTATCTCCTAAACCGGGAATAGTTTCTCAAGCACCGGTTGGGAAATACTGGGTTAGAAAATAAAAATAATCAAAATGCTGGTTTGGTAGGAGAGTTATTACTTAAAAATATTATAAAAATAGATAAACATAAGAATTTTACTTACCCGCAAGTAGTTTGCCGTCGATATCTGGTTACATTATTTATATTGTAATTATTTGTACTTATGCCATCTGTGTTTTGAAAATGTGTACCTAAAAATTCAGAATTTATTAATTAATTGTTATTTCAAGTAATTAAAAAAATGAAATGCACATTAGGGTTTACTTTTTACGTCTTCTTATTCCCTATACCCTCATTCACTAACTTCGATCGACATTTTTCAATAATTATTGAAAAGTACCAAATCCAAACCATTACGAAGACCTTTGCCATTACCTGCTACCAGTGACGCGTACGAATGGACCAACAAGATTTACACTACCATAATATATATCAACACATTTTTAAATTAATATTTTAGAAGTTTTAATAAGTTATGTAGTCAAAACTCTACTGCCTCTTCAACATTTTTTAGTCGTTATCACTCTGTTCAATCTTTTTACTCATCTACGACTATTTTGCTCTGGAACTTCGATGGCAAATTCGATGGAAAATCTATTAGTGTGGCAATGTATGACCAAAATTACTTTTCCTTTTAGAAATTAGATCAACATTTCAGCTGTCAGTTCCAGCTCTCATTGAACGAAGAATTTTAAACTCTATTCTCAGGGTTCGCCCCAATTTGAGCTGAGTTTTCCATTTCCAAGATACAAATGTGGGAGCGATGGAAGAAATAACCAAATATACAGAAGACGCAAACCGAAAAAGAAAAAGTGTTCAAGGTTAATCTGTGAGAAAAGCGTTAGAACATTATATCAAGGAAGACTGACACAATTACTACAACAAACACCAACAATGGAAAACATCTATAAGGAATGGGAAACCACTAAAAGTTGCATCAGACAAATAGCCTATGAAACGCTGGGGATGAAAAACAAAAAGAAAGAAAATGAAGTAGTGCAAATATGGAACGAAGAGATTAAAGAAGCAAGAAATAGAGCCTACAAAGGATAATACCTACAAAATCCTTCCAAAATCCGTCATACTTTTGCCGTTTTCGCTGTACTTATATCCAATTTAAAGTCGCGCAGTATTTTTTTGTAGAAAATTATCATTTTTCTTAAAAGCCTTTATTCCCTGATATTTAAAACGCCGACTTTTTTCTGAAAAGAGTTTTTATATAAAAAAGAGATTTTTAGGTTTAGCGAAATAGGAAGATTCAAAAAACTGGAAATCCAAGCACTCCCGTTTTCTATCCACATTCCTTATACTCTAGGGGCCCATCAAAAGTCCCACCTGATCTAATAGTATAGAATAAATAATGAGAAGGAATAAAGATTTATAAAAGATAGTACCACAAGTTCAGAACAGCTAGATAAAACCTATTTCGACATCCATCGGATAGGCAAATCTTGAAAATTACCCAAATTTTGGGATTTGAACCCTTAACTTCCACAATAAACTCACGATAACACCAAGCAAATATCGTGGTTTGGTGAATTACAAAATACTTTTTGAACAATTTAAAAAGTAGTGACATAATATTTAGGTATTGCAAAAACTGACAAGAAGTAAAAACCCATTTGACTGCATAAATATTTATCAATTTTATTTTATTTTGTTAATTTTTAGCATTTTATTGGTTTATTATAATTTTTTATTTTAAGTATCTGCTAAAACTTGTTTTCTTCAAATTCACTGTTATTTGATGGGAATATCAAACTGCCTTCCACAACATGTTTATAAGAATCCGGTTGTCAATAAAATTAATTGTAATATGAATTTATACAATAACGCAATAACAATTACCAACCGACACATAAATAATTTTTTGCAGACAAGCAGACTTATTTTTAAGCCTTCGCTGCAATTTCCAAGTTATTTGATTTTTCGATTATTTTCAACCAATTCTAATTAACATTTGTATATAATTTTTTTGTTTCTTAAACAATCACGAAAAACTGGTTTGTATCATTAAAAGTTGCGTATAATACAAGCAATTCTATCATTGACCTTTAACTTCCAAAATTATAAATCCAAAGTACTTTGAAAATTTTTTTTGACTTACCTAAGAGAAAAATGCAAAACCAATTTGAGATGAAATTACACTGTATAACATGATTACTTTTCGTATTAAATAAATCGTTAATTTTTAAACAATTGCATATTTTTATAATTTTTAAATATTAACAAAAATGTAAATCCGTTTCTACACGACTGGTGAAACTGGACAACCTTATCTAATAGATGTTATTGCCGTCTTTATCACAAACATGAAATTTTGTTTGATACGTCGTCACATATTTACGAAGAATCTCTACTTACATACTAACCAAATTAACTGGAAATTCCGATCAGTCTATGCACGGTGCTGATGTTCATCGAAGTAGCTACTACTTCGTTCGCCAGGGAATAACCTCGTCAAGTAGAAATTTTATACAATGTGTTTGTCCAATAGCATAATTGTTGACAAATAGAATGGAGAACAATAAATTACTTGTAATGATATCGTTTTACTTTTAAAGTTTTTATCTAACATCGTGCGGAAAGTCGTCTTTAGAATACCAAAAATTGTGCACTAAGTGACTATTTTTCGAACAAGTTGATTATGCGCTTGATTTCATTATTAGTTTTTATTTTTTCAATTATTTATTTTCTATTTTAAATTGAGAGGTATTGTTTTTGACCCCAACATACCACTTTTTAGAATATGGGAGCATTATGAGTTAAATATTAGTTTTGTACTAACTCCCCCCCCCTCGATGACAATATACCGTCATTATGACGTCGATTTTTGGTGATGTCGATTGACGATTTTATTATCATTTATAAAGGAAAAAAAATGAAAACTAAATGTCACAAAACAAAGACGTCATTTCCACGTGAAAAAGACGTGAAATACTAGACCCAATATTTCACGTCTTTTTCACTGGACCCAATATTTCATTGCAACATAAAAACAAAAATGTTTTTAATTATTTATTATTCGCAAAATAAACATATAAACAGGGGTTCAAGGAAGTGCACGCGCAATATACAGCCTCTGCACTTCAACTCGACTCTCACCTTCACGTGGTGAACCCCGTCAGTCAGGTATGCTCCAAGGTTGTGGTAACCAACCCCTTCGGCGGAGTAGACTTGATGACCAACAAGAGTAAGGGGAAACAAACCTGAGGCTGGTAACCTCACCGGGGTAAAGAAGATTACTCGCAAGCCCAAAATAGCCTCGGATATACGCAGAGATGTAGGACGACCGAGGAAGAGATGGGCCGGAACAGGTCAACGACCTAACCCATGAAGGAAGTGATGATGATGATGAACACATAAACAATTAACAAAATATAACAAATTTAGAGAATTTTCATGATTTTGTGAATTATGAAAAAGAACATCGTCCTCTGATTAGTCCATCGTGATTGGTCGTCTCCGACCGAACCCCCCCCCACTGGAATGTGGTCATATGTATATAGCGTGACCCACGTGAACCTGGACAAACGTTAAAAACGTATTTAAACGCAACAATTCAAAATCGATAACAATTAACAACAACTTATGTACATCATAAATTGGATGATAAAGTGAATACAGAGCTTTAAACGTCGAATGAAATTTTCGGCTGTTTTTCGTACCTCTTCTAGGAATATTTTGTCCCATTCCTGACGCAAAGATTGTATGGGGCTAAGCCCTGGTATCCCAATTCAGGACATGACCTGATCTGACCTAAAAAATCAACCCGTTGTTGAGTTGCCAGCATCATGAACGGGTCAACTATCGAATCAGCCCTTTTTATGGCTAAAAATAATTTAGAACAGGGTATTTTATTATAATTACACTTTTAGGGTAAATCCGAGTTTTTCCGTAGTTGCGTTTGTCAAAACCGACTTTCCGCAGCCTCCGCTTCGCTCTAGGCATTTTGAACGATTCAACTCGGCAAAGTGTGGATGTTGACACGACGGATATCAGGGAGCGATTGGTACCTCCCCTCCGCTGGTCACTGTTGACCCACCTACAACGCACGGACTGGTGATAGAACGTATACCATATTTGGCATAAAATCACACTTACATGTATTTCTTATGGGAAATTCGTGGTTTTCAAATTTAAATTGTGGGCTTATTAACGGACCTACCGAAACCTACCTCACCTCAAAAGTCTTTTATTTTAGTGCTTTTTCATTTGACGAAGCAATTTATATAGGAAAATGGATACTTTGGAGTTCGGATTTTCTGACTCTACCCCAACTTTATTCTTATTAATTTTTTATTGCAATGATAACTAAGAATGTTGTCATGCAAAGGACCACCTTCTTTTCTTGTGTCACAATTTATGATTTGCATTGTTTTAAATAGTTCTTCTTTAACAAAAGGGTAGGAATTCTATTAAGCGTTTATTTCACCGCAAGCATCATTGCAGCAAAAGGGAGGGAGATTCTATTAAAAACGTATCTCACCGTTTTAATATTGTAGTAAGGGGGGGAGAATTCTATTTTGGACTTATTTTGCTGCTAAGCCACCATTGTAACGAGGGGTAATATTAAGAAATTGTATTATATATCTATATTAGGGCGCCCAAAAAAGAGATAGAGCGACCAAAGAGTGACGTAACAAACAGCCGCTCAAAACGTGCAGATGATGATGATGATCTATTTCTACGGTTAGCGCAACCAGAAAGAGGATAGAGTAACTGGGGGGGGGGGAGTTGAGTAGCGTGAGTATGCTGCCACCATTTCCTGCGGGAGGAAGTACATTAGGGTTTTGGAGGTCGTGGAAATCAAATGATTTCTTGCTTTCACTAAATTTCACTTTTCGTGACCATCTTCGGGAATTAAAACCAAACGAATAAAAGAAAATTGATTTAATATGTGGCAAGATTTATTGAAATCTAATACTTAAAAAAACAGATTACAAAATAAATTGAATTTAAACTTACCCTTTCATACAATTCGCAATCATGTTTTTATTTGAATAAAATAACGCACAATTGAGGAAGTTAAAATATATTAAAAGAATTAAAAAAACGTCAAGAACGCTTTTACTTTAGAAAAAGACGAAAAATGCCCGCTTCGACCGAACTGTCATGACTTGGACTGACGGCCGAGCGAATTCAACTGCCAGAATGCGACCGACTGACTGCCAGGATGCGACTGCCGATTTTCTTTCTTGAAATGGAACTTCTTTCATGTTCAAGTAGTAGGTAATTGTTTTTAAGGGCAATTAAAAGCTTTAAGATAAGTGGATTGAAGATGGATCTTACCGTGGAACATACAGTGGTAATTATATTGTCGTAGAGATATTACGCAAAGCACACAGATTTGCAATTATCTCGTAGGCGACTTGGTCAAAATTTATCTTAAATAAAAAGTTATAACGGCAACATCGGCTATTCGCAAACATTTCGCACCATTTAGTATTTGTTACATGGTGAAAAAATTGGAAATTTTAAATAATATGAAAAATGTTAAATAAAATCGTTTGTTGTCAAAAAAAAGGTAGATGAATAAAATTTGTTATAATATTTTACATTTTTATGAAATGCTTGCATAGGCTAACAGTTTAATATTTCTAAGCAAAACAAAGCAAACTAAAAATAATTATTTATATATATCAAAATTAAAAATTTTTGACACTAAATATGTCTATGTAACCTAAAAATGTCTCTTATATAACTGGCATGCTTAGCTACGGAGGTGTAAGTTCCAAATTGGTTTGAATCGCAAGCCCCCCGTGAGCGTAGCAGGAGATGTACTTACAATCCCTCTTAGGTAATATCGATCATACAAATCATGTTTTTGTGGAAACACTAAACCACTTCCACTGTCTCCATGGCATACCGATATACCTGTAAAAGTACAACAATTAAATTTTGTTACTGAAAAGTGCATTCTTCCTAACCTTGATCCACATATCCACCACAAATTTTGTCGAGTGTTATGTACTTTCTGAACTGAGTTGGAACTGTTGAAAAACATTTATCATATGGTACATATGGAATGGATAATTCTCTTAACTCTTCTGCTTGATTGTTGTTTTCAGAAATTAAACCCCATCCTGTAACCTATACAAATTTTGGTATCAGCATTATATTGTTATGTTTAAAATTAACTTACAGTTCCATCAGTTTGGAAGTAAGGTAGGTCATTTTCACTTTGCAAATCAATACAAACAAGTCCTACAGATGCCGATAACCGGAACGGTGTTGAAAGAATTACGACTGCAATGTCTGATGCAAAATGATTAATTATACCTTTGTATCTTTCAGGAACATAAATGTGAGCCACTTCAGAATATTGAGCTCCTTCGTCTCGTTGATCGTCGTATGGGAAGTAATATTTCCCAGCAGCAATTAAGTAATTCTCTTTTGGATAGACTACGCCGACAGTGTCGGCAAAACAATGGGCAGCTAAAAGTTATAATTAAACAGCTATGTATTATTTAATTAGATGTACGACACAGTGAAGTGGCATGTCATTTCACCACGAAAATATCATACCTTTTATTAAATTGTAGTTGTATGCAAAATTAACAATGCAAGATGTTATCATTTCCAAGACTGATTTACTCAGTAGTCTTAATAGACGGATTAATTTGCTATTTGAAACCACTGCCAAACAAAAATTTTGGGCCCGGCACTACCAAACGTAAGCAAAAACTGCAATTTTAGTATATTCAACCACCCCAATAAGTTCAATTAAATATAGAATTATTTCCTTTCGTTTAAACTTCTACCAAAGGAGAAGGTATTGTTGTCGTCTCCTCGGTCGTCTCGTTTGGCAACGCACCGCAACGAGATGGGAATGGAACTGAAAGTTCGAGATTCCAGATGAACCTCGCATTCTAAGATCAGAGGTCAGTGAGTAAATTCAAAAATTGCAGGACGGCTATGGGAAAAATTGAAATACAAGTGTTGAAATCGGCCGAGGTCGAGAAGAAGATTCTCCACAAGATGGATAGATCATATTAAAACAAACCTTACATGAGACGATTTATGCGGCACATTTGTCACGGTTGAAAATGGAATTTATTTATTTATTTAAATTTTAAAGTGCGGCTCTGTTCTTTTGATAGTTACTATCTTGAGACCAGAAAGCACATGATCCACAACTAAAATTTTTAGAAGTTATGTTTCCGTTTGTTACGGTCCTGTTTTGCCAACGGATACTTTTATTACTTCGAAGATTCCTTTATAGTAATTTTATAAAACTCAATATGCGGCAACACAGTTTAAATTTTAAATTTAATTTTCTAAATATTAGTTATCGCCAAGTGTTAGATTGAAAATTATCAGCTGTTGATTTCGAATTCTGAAAGTTGTGCGTATTGCAATTTTGCACAAAAATCTAGTTTTTTGGACGTTACAGTGATCCAATTGTTGATTGAACTTTGAGTTTTTTTAATCCAAGTTGTTTGGGATTTATATTGGTCATTGTTTTGGATATATTTTCTGTACCGGCTTTTGTAAGCAATTTTGAGGGAATTATCCGAACTTCATTGGAAGGATTTATCTGTCCAAGTTTTAACATCCTGGAAGAATCAGAATTATCGCTGAAATTGTTGAAACCCTCCAATAACATCTTCGAGGTATATTTAATAACTATTATTATCGCATTATGCTAATTTCGAGTTTTAGGGTTTTTTTGTACCCGTTTTGGTTTCTTTCGTGTGCGAAACCATATCTTTGGATTGCCAATCGAGTTTTTTTGAGCTATCGATCGAAAGGAGTCTGGCCAAAGCCTTTTTTTGGATCTACCACAACTTACCAATTGGTCTTTATTATCAATCGCCTGAATCCTACTCCCCATCACTAACAGATTCGTCCAGCAAGAACGAAGACTCCAGCAAGATAAGATTTTTGTTTGTGCCGTCAGATTTGATTTGTTAATTTTTGAAAATTACCAATTATTATTGCGCGGGTTATCTATATTGGGTCGTTCTTTTGAACATATTTATTTTATCTAAAAGCCAGCTATTTACTTTAAAGGCTGTGATTTGTTACGATTTTTGTGCGCCTAGTATACGTATACGGGGTAAATATTTTTAACAAAGTTTTACAATCGCGTACAATACAACTTTATTTTTAATCTAAAGGGTAACCCAATATTGCGCTCACTGTAATTTTTTTATAAATTAAATCTTAAAACGGACCAACACGTTGATACTTGCGGCACCAGACTCGGTCCTTTCCTTCCCTCAGGAACCAACTTCGCAGTTGGTTTGGTGCCTGCCGTGTTTATTAGTATACAGGGTGGTTGTAAACTGCGTGGCGCCCAAACCACATCTTCACAGCCTGCTCTTTGGAGCGTATCGCTTGGCACTCCCTGTGTAATAATCCCACACCATCGAAAGGAAGAACCGGCTCAGTGTTTTACCGTTGGCGTCTCCTGCTCACGAGCTAGCAAAGGGGGCAAGTCTTTTTTGCCAGCCGCCCCTGAGATTAGCGGCTGCGGGTTTTAGTTTATTCTAACATCTGGGCATTCCAACGCCCAACTAAAACTGTAACACGTTTTGTATTTCCATTCTTGTAGCTTCCACACTTATATTTTGTATTTTCAGCTCCTTTGCTGCCATATCACTGCGAATATCGTTCCTTTCAGTTTATTCTTGTTTTGGATCACTACTTGTAAATTTTTCTTTCCGGTTTTGGAATTGCACAATTATTATTAGTTCGTTTACTATGTTTTTCCCTATCCAAAGGGTGTATTGTATATTGTTTTTCTTCTTTGATTTCTCCTAATATTCAATTAATTTTTTCATTTTTCAATCTGTTTTGTGATCGAATGCTTTTCCAAATTTCTTCCGTCTTCTCAATTTCATTCTGTTTCCCCCATTTTGTCTTTTATTTTCTTTATCTCATCGATATTCTCTTTAAAACCATCTTTCTTCTCATCTCTGCTGTTGATCGCAATACTCTTATTTCAGAGTTTAGTTTACGTTGTACCAATCAGGTGAGATTTTTTGTAACAAAAAAATTACACGCTTTGAGGGAGCAGCTTCCTGGCTATTTATTATTGTAATTATTAATGTAATAAAAATTAACCGAAAAAAAATCATGCTAAATACAAGTAATGGTTGAGAAATTTCCAGAAAACGTTTTTACAATAATTGAATTGATACCAAGGAAGCTCCATTTTGCTTGAATACATTTTAACTAATCACGTCGCAAGGTCATATTTCTAGTACACATTTGTACTGCATTCTTGTTGCAAATGGACTATAACAATATTCTGTTACACATTTCGGTTATATATTAAGAAAGATAAACAGACATCGTTATAAACTATAAAGTATGAAAGTTTTTTGGTGAAATGACCTACCAAATACGTTCACCAGTTCTTGAATTATAAAGCAAAAGCATACATACCCGATAATACAATTTTTTGATTTATAAGGGAACCTCCACAAATGAAATCTTTATTAGACTGGTACACAGCAACTTGCCAAGGGTAATCGCTCTGGGTTGCATCTGTACTATTTATAATGCTGGCAACTCTTCTGAATCGTTTTTCACCACATTTTACTAAAATAATTGCAGAATTAGCTTTTTTCCCGTTATTATTCTCTCAGTTGAATTCCCATTGCGTAATACCATTCAATTGCAGTTGAGCAAAAAATTGAAAAAGATTAAATGCGTGAAAATTTTAATCTTACCATAATTTGGAATATTGACTGTTGGTTAGAAAATCAACGATTAGAATAAAATAATTTATGAAAAGCTTAAAAGTGGTCCAACCGCGGTCTGGAACTACTCTTTTGGTAACTACTGCTCCCGCAAGATGGATTGGCTTTCACATCTTTCACACATTAAGATCACGGACCAAGTTATCTTGTGGGAGCTGTAGACACCTACTTTTGGACTAATTCCGTCCAGCTCTGGGAATCATAAACAATAATTGAACAAAGTTCAAAGCATTATAAATTAATAGTTAATTATTTCGATATGGGTTTTACGAAATACGAATGTTTCTATCAAAATTTACTTACTTGGAGTGCAAGGAATTATTGGATAATCCCAACTATCACCTCTACAGTATCGCAATGAATAGAATGGTACAGTTGGTTCTTCATATAACACTTCACATGATATGTGTGCTATTGTGCTTGCGGGTGGATTCAGGCACGTGCTTAAAGGTATACCATTGAGTTTACATTTAACAATTGTTGAATTTGGTGGATTTAATGAAGGACACGGACCTAAAGTTAATAAGAATATGATGGAAATTCTTTATTTCTGTAAAAATGATTGCTAAACAAAAAATACGTACGAACACATTTTTGTGTAAGAGGCGGAGACCAATTTGGCGGATTTATACAATAAGACGATCCATCTCCTTCTGGAACAGGTTTATATTGGCCGGTGCAATTCAGAGTTACGGAACTATATTGCGGCACAAGATCTCCTGGGTTATGTTGAGCTTCCTACTACAAAATATTGACCGTGTGATGGATTTTGGGGTAATGGACATCCATTACTAGAAAAATAATACAACTAAATTTTCAGACTGTGAAAATTATGTAAGCGCACCTTTAGCACTTCAAATGTAAAGATCTATCACGAACCATAATCATGATTTATCAATGTGATTTAAAAGTGGTAGATATTCAAAAGTCTTTTTCTTATTTTTCATCTTAGTTTAGACTTTACTCTGTATGTATGTAAACTCATTAATATTCTGAAGTTTAGTATTATGAGTATAGTAATTATTTTATATTTGAAGTGCCCGATTAGGCTTTTTGGAATTCGGTTTTATTGTTATCAATAACAATTCATTGGGCTGCCCATTAATTACGTAAGAATTTTAGGGGGAGGGGGGTATTGGTAAACCCAACTCTTGGAAGGGAATATAAACCTGGGTTTATATTTACATTCCTTGAATGTTGGGTTCTTACATCTCTAGCAGCTTAAATAACTATTATTCTCATATTAATTTTTTATTATAAATATCAATATTTTTGCACACGAGATGCATGCCCCGGTTGGGAAGTACTGGGTTAGAAAATAAAAATAATCAAAATGCTGGTCTGGTAGGGGAGTTATAACTTAAAAATATTATAAACATAGATAAACATAGAAACTTGACTTACTTGTGAGAAGTATTTTCAGTTTGCCGTTGATATCTGTTAACATTATTTATATTGTGATTTATTATTATGCCATCTGTGCCTTGCAAATGTGTACCTAAAAATTCAGATTATATAATTTAATTGTTATTTCAACTAATAATAAAAAATAGCATAAGAACAGAAAGGAGAAATGTATAATTGGTTTTGCTCTGCGTTCCCTTATTCCCTATCCATTCAATAACTTTGATGGATACTTTCAATCATAATCGAAAAGTACCAAATTCAAACCATTACGGAGAGGTTTGCCATTACCTGCCGCCACTGACGCGTGCGAATGAATCAACCAGATTTACACAATGAGAAGTGTAGAGTGAGAAGTTTACCAAGATATGAAGTTTTAAGTGTTTCTCCTTTTTAATTTCTTTTTTAATAATAAATAAAGGTAGCAAAATTGGTAAAAATTCTGACAAAAGGTTATACTTAAATGGGCGAATTTAATTCAAAGAAAGTAAAAGTGAAAATGAAAAAAGTAAAGAAGAAGACAAAAACATGCGACGCTGGTAAACTTAAAGAAACCGAAGTGAAGGCCAAGATTCAGAAAAAACTACAATGGAAGTTTATACCCCATAAAAAGTGACACCTGGATGACAAATGAGATTATGGAACTCATGCAAAAAAGAAGACGCATGAAAAACATCCATGAAAGAGAATATAAAGCGGTTAACAGGGTAAGTGTTAGAAAGATAAGGCAAGTAAAAAAAAGGCGAAAGAAAAGTGCGAAGAAATAGAGATGCTACAGGTTAAGTATGACAGCTTTAATGCGCACCGAAAGATCAAAGAACTCACAGGTAAATATCGAACAATATTGGTGGGAAAACTTCTTAACAACAGTGGAAGAATTATAATTATAATAAACAAGAGTGATAAAAAAAAAGAATGGGAAAAATTCATACAACAACTTTTCTACGACAAAAGATTGGATCGGTTAAGAATAGAAGACAAATCAGGGTTAAATATCTTAAAATAGGAGGTGAAAGCTGCCATAGAACAAACGAAGGACGGTACCAGATCAGGACCAGATCAGGTGCGGGTGGAATTTTTTAAACTCATGGACGAAGAAGGACTGAAATAGATAAGTATAATATTTAATAGCATCTATAACTCCGGAAGCATTCAGCATGTGTGGTTGAAATCAGAATTTATTGCAATTTCCAAGAAACAAGGTGCTAAAACATGCGGGGAATATAGAACAATTAGTCTGATGAGCCATTTTTTAAAACTATTTTTAAAGATTATCCAAAGACGAATATACAGGCTGTGCGAAGAACAAATGACACCTACACAGTTTGAATTTCGAGATGCAGTTGGAACAAGAGAAGCCCTGTTTAGTGTACAGGTACTAATCCAGAGGTGTAGAGACGTAACTTGCGATGTGTTTCTGTGTTTTTATCGACTACTAAAAAGCATTTGATAAAGTAAAACATGATAAAATGATAGATAGTTATACTACAGAAAATTTATCTGATTGGAAAAGATCTAAGAATAATAATACAAGAAGCAAGTTTGCGACTGGGCGAGGATCACACGGAAATGGTAAAGATTCTGCGAGGAGTGAGGCAGGAGTGTGTTTTGTCCCGCTTATTATTCAACCTCTATTCCGAACAAATATTTAAGAAAGCACTGTATAACTTAGATTCCGGAATTGTTTTAAATGGAGAATGTATAAAGAACATTAGGTAAGTCGATGTTTAGGACATATTTGATGGGATATTTGGGACATATTATGAGAGACGAGAACAGATACCAACTTCTGCAGTGCATATTGCAGGAAAAAATAAAGGGAAAGAGAAGCGTCGACAGAAGAAGAATATCTTGGCTTAAAAACTTAAGAACGTGGTTTTCAATTACGACAACGGAACTTTTCCGCACTGCAGTTAATCAAGTCATAATAGCCAGGATGATAGCCAACATTCGGAACGGATAGGCACTTGAAGAAGAAATTCAAAGAACGAAAAGGACGGTCTGCAGAACATATTGGACCACATGTACTGAGGGAGAGAAATGAAAGAGGAGTGCAAACTCATTAGCATCTTTTCAAAGGATAATGGACTGATGATAAATAATGAATACACCAGGGTCTCGATTTGCGTCGGGGATACGTTCTGTAAAAGTGCTACGCAATTCGAATCGACTCAAATCGAATCACATTTTTCCATAAGATTCCATAGTAATTCACGAGATGCGTTCTACAATCATCAAAAACCTTTTTCACAATGGTAATAAAATCACATATTATGCTAACAAAAATTTATTTTTTAATAAAATATCGGTAAAAAACAAATAAAAAAAGATAAATAAAAATTATTTATTACAGAAGAATACTGCTAATTTTAAAGCTTCTCTGACGGTTGCTTTAAACTAAATAATGAAAAATGTAATTGCATGTAGAAAACGCATCGTACACAATTATTTATAATATTATGTAGTAGTATGTATGTATACATTACAAGACTTACAAACTTTGCAAGTGGCATGGCGGCGCGATTCATGCAGATATTAATTCTACTTGCAGATAAAAACTATTAAATTACAGTCGTTAGAATTTTACGCATGAAGCAAAAAATTGAATTTGTATTATTTTAAAAGACGCAAATTGAATTATGTGACGCATATAAGATTTTCGGTCCTATATTCGTGTTATTAAGCAAATCGAATCGATGCAAATCGATGCGACGCAAAACGAGACCCTGGTGTACTTTCTTTAAACTTCCAGCAAGAAAACTGTACACATGGAAGTGCCCTAGGGACTCTGTAGAATTAAGGTAGAGAGGAGCCAACAAAATAAATTCTACCGAATGAGAGATACCAATGTAAAAGGGATGACACCAGAAGGGTTAAGAAGAACTGGGAACTTTAACCAAATAATTGAAAATGTGAAAAACCTTTTACATTCAGAGGAGAAGACCTAGATGACGAATGAAATTATAAACTTGATGGAAAGAAGACAGATTATTGAATGCTGACCCATTTTGTACAAGTACAAAACTGTACAAAACCCATTTTATTGCATGATTATTAATTAATTTTTGGCATTTTGTTGTTTCTTGGTCTGTTAAAAACCTTATAATATGAACTTAGTTTATACAATAACGATACTGACACACAAATCATTTTATGCAGACAAATTCTAAGTTATAATTATTATGATTTTTAATCCAGTTTAAGGATAGGCTCCATGGGTGCTCTCCATCTTTGTTTACAATTGATTAATTATTAAAAAAAATTTGCTATTTTTGATTAAAATATAGTTTGAATATTTTAATATTTATAGTTTAATCATTTTTATCATTGCGTTGGTTTTATAAATAATTCTATCACTGACCTTTAACTTCCAAAATTATTAATCTCAAGTACTTGGAAATTTTTTTTGAACTTACCTAAGAGAAAAATGCAAAAACCAATTTGAGATAAAATTGCACTGTATAACATGATTACTTTTCGTATTAAATCGTTAATTTTTAAACAGTTGCTTATTTTTATAATTTTCAAATATTAACAAAAATGTAAACTCGTTTTTATACGACTGGTGAAACTGGACGACTTTAATAACAATTTAACGTAAGATGTTTTTGCTGTCTTTAATATACATGAAATTTTGTTTACGTCATCACATAGAGAAGACTGGGGATAGTTTGGACATTTTTTTTATTATACTTAATTTATTTTCTTTTAGATCATTGTTATAAGTCATCGGTTTATAAATATTCAACGTTCATTTTAGTCGTACATCAACGTACCAATCGGAGCAGATTGAATACTTTTAATTACATGCTAAAGCACACTGTTTATAACAAAGATTAATGAAAATCAGTAATAATTAATTGTAGCATCTCCATTTACAAATATAATTTTTATTCATTATTATTATTTTTTTGTATTAAAACTTCACTTGAAAATATATTTTTTACTATATTTTTAATTAAAAATAAATTAATCTTCTATCTAAAAAAATGGTAATATTAATAAATAATATTATTGTAGAAGACGGTCGCGGTCTAGCGCTAAGTGCGTCAACTACTAAGCCGAGTCCCCCGTTTCGAATCTGGACCGTGACAAAGAGTATATAGATATACTCATCTATATACTTTTTGGCCGGGATAAGAAATTTATTCTAACCGTCTTCCGCGCCAACACGTTCGGCAAGCGAAGCGTGTAACTGTCAAAACCTCCTTTTTTGAAAACCAAACCAATCCTTTACAGAGAGGTTCTGGGGGAACTGGGAGAGGCCTATGTTCAGGAGTAGACGAATGCAGGCTGATGGAGAAGAAGAAGATTGTAACATGATTTAATTCTTTCGTCGAAAACTATTTCTTTTAAGTTTTTGTGTGATACATTGGACAGTGGACACATTGTCCAGTGCATTTTTTCCCAGATAGGAAAAAAAATGGATAAGTTTAAAGAAACAAACATTCAGTTTTATAAACGCACTATAGACATACTTGAAACATTTTTCTCTTTATGGACCAAGAAAAAATACAAATCATCCAGATGAAATAATTGAAAATCCTCACTGTGCTCACTGTAAGAAGTTACACTACACAGGTCGAAAGCACAAAATGTGCACTAAAAACTTCCGATAATATCGTAGCGTCAATTCCACTCTCATTCAAAAGTGTTCATTGTATTCCCATGTCCACACCATCCCCAGTTTCGCCTACGTATTTATCAATTTTTCATTAATATTGTCTAATATTTCACTGCAACAAAAATGGGGTAGAGGTAATGTTTCTGAACTCAAAAGTACACTTTCTTGTATATAAATAGCTTTACCAAGCAAAGGAGGACAATACAATACAATACAAGATTTTTAAGGTAAGGTAGAATACAATAGGTCCTATATTAAGATCACAATTCAATTTTAAAGTTTACAAAATTGCCATAAGCAAACTATTGCGTTACAATTAAATTTATATTGGTTATAGACCGTGAAATCCAGGTTAGGTGTTAACACAAAATACCAGTCACCTCTTGGAACGGCTTGGCCAAAAATTTAATTAAGTAAATTGAATTTTGTCGCACTTGGATGTTTGTAATAAGTTTAACCTCTTCTAAGGCCCAGTGGCTCTAAGATTTATTATTTTCTAGATTAATTTTTGCTCCGAGATATTTTTAATGGGTTTTACTGCTTGACCCTCGGATCTGTCGGTTCAAGGTAGATAATTTTGAGTTCTCCCGGGCTCGGGGATATTTTTTTGTGAACGACAAAAATCGTCAAAATTGAGGTTCACGTTTGTAATATTTGCAACACATTCGAAATTCGCGCCACAAATTTCGAATCCCAACCTAGATAACCCTGGCCTAACATCGTGATCGTCAAGAGAACCCCACACGTTGTGTAAATCGTAACCCAACTTCTTTAAACAGACGGAAAACAAACAGTAGTTGAACCATAACAAAAACCAGTGGCGTCCTAAATAACTAAATCTGCTCACCCCGTGGCGTCGCTGCTGACCTAAACATATAAGCAAAACACATAACATAAACGGAGATGGCTCGGTGCTTGCGTAAACCTTCCGAAACCTAAATCGGACCCTAAAATAACCCCATTTGAAATAAAACACAAGTCAGTTAGGTTTTGGATATTTTATTAAATATCTACCTCACGGAAAATCGAACAAACTCGCAGAGTTATAGAAAAACCTTAATCTTCATCTGTGAGATCGGTTATTTAATAAATAAAATAGTGTCAATATCGACTTGATTTAATACTTGGTATGGCTTTGATCGCAAGCTACATATAAAAGTAAATGTGAGAACAAATTGTCCTTAAATAATAATAACATTATGATTTCAGTTGTGAATTGTTACTATGCGTATGCAGTATTCGTTTGCTATATTTTAATTGCAACTGCTATGCTTTTATTGTTACTTTGTTACTGATTTTCATTAATCTTGGTTTTGTACAATGTGCTTAAGCAGATAATTAAAATTCCCTCCACCTGTATGTTGGTGGGGACTTTCAGATAAGTAAAGTTGATAACAATTTGTAGATAATAGATAGATAATAATAGTGACGGTGACCCCTAAACATAAATTAACATGTGCAAAACCCCAAACCTAAATAATACCTAATGATAGCGAATAAAACCTTAATGACCTAAATAATACCATAAAGATTGCATCTAATTAATTCATCACCTCTCAAGGATAATTAAACCAAAATCAACAAGAACCTAATTATGCAACTTTCACACACTATCACAGAAATTGTACCCCCCTGTTACTATTGTTTTCTATTAAATAGGGAGCATCGCTTGCAGTCGAAACCTATTAGAATTCACATCACTATGTGCAATTCTTAGTCGTAAGGACAATAGTACAATCAGACGAAATCACATTCATTTAGATAATTAAATTAATTAGATGTCTATCTCTTGGCAACCTCGGCCCTTTTGTGTAAAATCCTTAAGACGCCCCTGACCTTAAATTTACCTTTGTCGACCCCACATAATAAAACCTTAATTAATTGCATATCCACCCCAAATTTACACATAAATCACAAATATAAATAACCAAAGCACAGAATTTATAATATCTCACCAAAAGATAAATTACCTATAGAAACAATAGATACCTGCGATCAAGTAACCAATCAAGCTTATAAACCAATAAATAAATATTCATAAATTACAAACCCGATTTGAAATAAATTAAATTAATGCCAATTCACATTTTAAACAAAATCCATCAAACATCAAGCCATTTTAAAACATAAAACAAAACACGTATAAACCCCTTTCAAACAACCCACGCTAAACAAAACCAATATGGATTCCTCCCACGAGGGTTGAAATTAATAATCGATATTATTGACTTTTTGTTAATATTATATAAATCGTACTTACACAAGTTTAGTTGCAATAATTAAAGATTTTAAATTTTCTTACTTGCAAATTATTTGTAGCTGAATAATTTTACATCACAATTATAGGACTACGGTAAATAATACGTGTATTATCTTCAACCACCACGTAACCAGTGCTCGACCGTCTCGGACGCAGGGTGCAAGACGCGCTATTTCCCTATTCCGCCCCGAGATGGCGTAAATTTTACGCGCTACATTTTAAATTTAAACACCGCGAATATTTGAATATAAAATAATATTACACGTTTCTTACCCGTTCCCCTAAAATGTTTATTTTAAATTTTTATAGTAAGCAGAGTTTTCAAATTGCAACTTCTAATCAAAAATTACTTTTAAACAATATTAGTAGTCAGATCCTTTTTGGTTAGAAGAAATAACGCACAATTAATTAAATTAAAGAATAACGAATTAAAGGAAATTTAAGAAAAACATTGACGCAGTATAACTGACTTAGCTTTTTTGGGCTTGACTGATGGTCTGCCGCCCCTGGATTTGACTGAACTCCACTCAAGTTCACAACTTGGGCTCCGCTGTCCCAGACTGACTGACTAACTATCTGTCTTTTTAACAGGGATATTTATGCTTTTCGCTTTTCTTAAAGCTTTCATAAGATGTGGGAAATTCATTTTTGGCTGTATCGTGACTTGATTACGTAATTGCTTTTAAGGGAAATTGAAATCTTTAAGATAAGTGGATTGAAGATAGCACTTATTGTAAAGTTTTAGTAATTAAACCATCCGTCGCGTCGCAGAGATGCGCCGGTTAGTCAAAAAATTTTATATTACAAAATGGTTTTACGCTTTTTAAATATTAATGAGATTATTTTATTGGTTGTACACCTTTTTGGGTTGGTAATAAATGAACGAACCAATCAAAGGTACGAAAGAGTGAACTTAAACGTAAAAACTGCACTTACATAATGCAACATAATTTTCAGATCAACGAAAATGATGTTACCAATGAAAAAAATCGGATACTCATGACTTTATCCATACTTTTACTAAATATTAATCAGCTGTAAGTCTTACTATAAAGATACAAAATCCCAAATCGCTAGAACTAGAAAGCTGAAATTTGGGTGCATCTAATGGAGTGGCCGTTAACGAGTCAGGAAAATGTCAAAAACTTACAAAAGGGGCCCCTTTCGAGGGTGCTTTTTTTACTTCATTATTTATCGATTTTCGATGTTTTGATTTAATTTTGTTTTTTCAACTTTTTATTTGCATTTCTTGAACAAGAAAACAGGGCCGTCGTTAACTTTAAAAGGATTTTTTTACTTTGAAAATACAAATTATATTTAGCAATGTGTGGCCAACAACAAAATGTAGGATTTCATATCTTAACTATTTTTTCCAGGTTTCAGAATCATGACTATCTGTGCCACTTTCCACTGCTTTGGAAAACGGTTAAGGAAAATTATTGCATTGAATATTTGTGTTATAGCTTTAAAGTGACAGTTCTTGTAATACTTTCTCGGTGATCAGATCGAAACCAGGAGCTTTTTTTTGAGTCGATTGAGTTTTTAATAATCATTTTGATTTCCTGAAGCCTGAGCTGGAAGCCGCTCGGAGCCCGAAGATTTTTGAGACCTTAAAATTTTCATTTCAAAACTGGAGCGATTTAGCCGAGGGGTTAACCGCTGGTGAAGTTTTTTGGACACATCTCATGAAGTACATGAAGTACTTCACGTGGAACATCCTCCAGTGCCTCTGCAACGGAAGATCTTCAATTTACTTCTGATAAAAATAAACTATTTAATCCGGGGGGTCTGGGGGGTGTGAAACACCCTCCAGTGCACAAATTTTGGAATGAAAAACATTGCAGAACATGCAGAACTCCCAGACCAAATAGTTTACTTTCTATTAAAAGTAAACCGAAGATCTCCCGTTGCAGAGGCACTGGAGGGTGTTCCACACCCCCCAGACTCCCCGGTTTAGATAATTTATTATTATTAAAAGTGAATTAAATATTTAAACATATCTCAAGTTTATTAAAATTAGCTATGGTCAAGTAAATGAGTTTAATTCTTAATTTGACAATTAATTATAAATTCCGTACCCTTTGGGAGGCAGATTTCTGCAACAAAATAAAAAATAAACTACTTAATCCGGAGGGTCTAGAAGGTGTGGAACACCTTCCAGTGCCTCTGCAACGGGAAATTTTTAGTTTACTAATGATAAAAAATAAACTATTTGATCCGGGGGGGTGTGGACCCTCCATTGCTCAAATTTTGGAATCCCGTGAATTACTGCTGAATTATATGAAGTACGAAGAAGTATGCAGAATTATCATGAATTACGTTAAGTGTGAAGTTAATTGTACACGATTTCCTCTAGCGGTTGACCCCTCGGATTTAGCTGAAACTTCCAAGTTGTCACTTTTGTCACAAAAAATGTAATAAAAAGTTAATCATTTTCAAGGAGGACTTCAGATCTAGGTTAAGATGCCACGTCAAAAATGTAAATTTTTGTTCGGCTAATGCAACCCATCGGTTTAGAAAGAAACAACAAAGGTTTTTTCAGAATTGTTTCACTTTTGCGTGAACTAATCGAAAACGTTTCTTCAAGTAATTTAAATTTAATGATTGCAATGATACCGAAGGATATTTTACAATAAAATGTGCAAGCATTAGTTAATATTCCAATTTCATTCTTATAGGCAAAATATTCCAAAAATTTGCAATATTTCAGGATATTTATCGTCTTTTTTTGGTTTTAACCGCAACTGAATGCAAATTTTATTTGTGCATATTAGCAAACGACAAAAATGACCACCGGAAGAACTCGGCATCATAGTAATATCTTGGAGGCTTTCCATTGTTCCTTTTAACAGCTGTGGTAATTTTTGCAATTTCGACACGAACGGCATTACCGGTATTACTGGTATTACCGGTATTACGGCATTACCGGTATACTATGTAGGATTCGTAATGAATGAAAAGACCGTAAGCTGTATTTTTCCATATATGCCCATTACAATAAGGTCCATTTCCGATTGAATTTTTCCCATGATCCTTGCTATTGGAGCACATGTACAAGTTAAAAAAATAAAAGCTTCTACACCACCTTTTGCAACATACCCCCTGTTTTGATCCTATACTGACCGGCCTAGTCGATCATCACATATTTTTATTGTCCAATTAAAAATTTCCACTCACCATTTATTTGTTACATGTTGAAAAAATTGGAAATTTTAAATATATGAAGATGCAAAATAAAATTGTTTATTGCCAAAAAAAGGTAAATGAATAAAGTTTGTTATAATATTTTCCATTTTTATGAAATGCTATCATAGGCTAACAGTTTAATATTTTTAAGCAAAACAAAGCAAACTAAAAATAATTATTTATATATATCAAAATTAAAAATTTTTGACACTAAATATGTCTATGTAACCTAAAAATGTCTCTTATATAACTGGCATGCTTAGCTACGGAGGTGTAAGTTCCAAATTGGTTTGAATCGCAAGTACTCTGGGTCGTAGCAGGAGATGTACTTACAATCCCTCTTACGTAATATCGATCATACAAACCATGTTTTTGTGGAAACACTAAACCACTTCCACTGTCTCCTTGGCATCCCGCTGTACCTGTAAAAGTACAACAATTAAATTTTGTTACTGAAAAGTGCATTTCTCCTAACCTTGATCCACATATCCACCACAAATTTTGTCGAGTGTTATGAACCTTCTGAACTCAGTTGGAACTGATGAAAAACATTTATCAAATGGTACATATGGAATGGATAATTCTCTTAACTCTTCTGCTCGTTCATTGTTTTCGGAAATGAAACCCCATCCTGTAACCTATACAAATTTTGGTATCAGCATTATATTGTTATGTTTAAAATTAACTTACAGTTCCATCAGTTTGGAAGTAAGGTAGGTCATTTTCACTTTCCAAATCAATACAAACAAGTCCAACAGTTGCGGATAACCGGAACGGTGTTGAAAGAATTACGACTGCAATGTCTGAAGCTAAATGGTTAATTATACCTTTGTATCTTTCAGGAACATAAATGTGAGCCACTTCAGAATATTGAGCTCCTTCGTCTCGTTGATCGTCGTATGGGAAGTAATATTTCCCAGCAGCAATTAAGTAATTCTCTGTTGGGTAGACTACGCCGTCATTGTCGGCAAAACAATGGGCAGCTAAAAGTTATAATTAAACATCTATGTATTATTTAATTAGATGTACGACACAGTGAAGTGGCATGTCATTTCACCACGAAAATATCATACCTTTTATTAAATTGTAGTTGTATGCAAAATTAACAATGCAAGATGTTATAATTTCCAAGACTGATTTACTCAGTAGTCTTAATAGACGGATTAATTTGCCATTTGCAACCACTGCCAAACAAAAATTTTGGGCCCGACACTATCAAACGTAAGCTAAAATTGCAATTTTAGTGTTTTCAGCCACCCAATAAGTTCAATTAAATATAAAATTATTTTCTTGGGAGCAAGTTAAAATCGTCACACGTGAACATCTACCAAAGGAGAGGATATTGTGTCGTCTCGTTTGGTATCGCACCGCAACGAGATGCGAATGGAACTGAGCTTTCGATATTCCAGATGAACCTAGCATTCTAAGATCAGAGGTAGAGAGATCAGTAAAAATTGAAATACAAGTGATGAAATCGGCAAATGGCAGAGGAATGGTGCGAATTAATAACATCCATGCATATAATACAAAAATATAATACAAACCAACAGATTAATAACTACAGGTTGATTACTTCGATTTCTCATACAAGCAAGGTACTACTTCACATATGTCAACAAACGATTGAAGAGCTTTTTTTGCCCTAAATTTCTGACGAACAGCCTGGATTTATACTAAATAGCAATAAGAAACACCAGAGAACTTTTATGTTACTGATATTCTCGGCCACAATACATGCGACCGATAACGAAGATACGATTTGTTTTCTGGCTTTGACCAATTATTCACCTCATAAACATGTTCATTTTGGACGAGCTGAAAATCAAAACGCGGTCGGAAAACTGATGATCCAAGGGTAAGACCTAAGCAAAAGATTCTAACTTAGAACTCAAAACTTTAAGTTCTTAATTAAATCTGAATTAGAAGTTATTAGTTTAAAAATCTAAAGTTCTTAACTTAGAATTCAAAACTTCAAGTTTTTCATTAAACCTGAACTTGAAGTTATTAATTTAAAAATCAGAAGTTCTTAACTTAGAATTCAAAACTTGAAGTTCTTAATTAAATCTGAATTAGAAGTTATTAGTTTAAAAATCTGAAGTTTTTAACTTAGAATTCAAAACTTTAAGTTTTCATTAAACCTGAACTTGAAGTTATTAATTTGAAAATCAGAAGTTCTTAACTTAGAATTCAAAACTTGAAGTTCTTAATTAAATCTGAATTAGAAGTTATTAGTTTAAAAATCTGAAGTTCTTAACTTAGAATTAAAACCTTCAAGTTCTTAATTAAATCTGAACTTGAAGTTATTAATTTGAAAATCCTAAGTTCTTAACTTAGAATTTAAAACTTTAAGTTTCTTAATTAAATCTAAAAAAATGTCATGTCACCATAACAAATAAGTAGATGTGCTAAAATCTTCAATTAACTTTTGAAAAAAATAAACTATTCCAGCAATGGGAGCCACATCGTTAAATATTTGAAAGTTACGCAGAAGCTTTATGATTTACGAAGAAAACTTTGCTAATATTCGTTAATCTGTTGAGCCGATCAGTTTTGTGTTGAAGTATTTTGCATTGATATCAATGTATCAATGGTCCAAGTTGAATTTCAAAAATCGGGCTTGGGACGGTGCTGATTTTCATAAAGATTGGCCAAGTAATTGCTGAGAAATATCCAGAAAATATTTCACAATTGAGTTGACACCAAGGAAGCTCCGCTGCGCTACGCTTCAATAAATAAATAACTTTCGATTTGCAACCACAACATTTTGTTAATTTTGATTTTACTTTGATGCTGGTATATTATGACTCTGCTCTAATATCGAGTTGCCAGACGGGAAATTCTCTGATTGACGCTTATAAACAACCATAAGGAACATAACCTGCCAGTGAGCAAATAAAGTGGAATTCGATTGATTGCCATATCATATTATGTAAATTAAATTTTATAATTTATTACCAACCAAACAATTAGATATAAACTGTAAAGTATGAAATTTTCTTGGTGAAGTGACCTATCAAATAAGTTCACCAGTTCTTGAAATATAAAGCAAGAGTATACATACCCGATAATACAATTTTTTGATTTATAAGGGAACCTCCACAAATGAAATCTTTATTAGACCTGTACACAGCAACTTGCCAAGGGTAGTCGCTTTTGTTGACAGGAGTACCATTTATAATGTTAGTACCTTTCTTGGATCGTTTTTACCACATACTAAAATAATTGCAGGATTAGCTTTTTTAAATATTTAAATGTCAACAATTTATTATTAGTTCGCTATGATTGTGATGTATACGAGTACGGTCCTGTGCGTTGAGTAAAGTACGGTTACGGGTTAAAACTAGTAGTCCATTTGCTAAGCATACTTCTGCGTGTCCTTCATTTACCAGATTCATCCATTTGGATATTGTTGGTAATTATCCAGTAATCGAAAAAATTCGGGTGTTAGTCTGTCAGCACCATTTTAGTGAATCGACGCCATCTTTAATTCTTATTGATAAAATATACTGTATAGGCATGAGGTGTCATTTCACATGTTTTAGGGTTAAACATTTTCGATATTATAAATATTAAAAGTAATCAAATTGGTTAGTAATCATTATTTAGTAAGCAGATACGAATCAACATCTTTGAAACTATCCAAAATAATAGGACATTTTGGTTTTATATTTTACATATTTATTTTGATCTATAATGCATCAAATATTACTGCACTTTTTTAGTGCATTTCTGCTATACCAATTGGCATGAGTCAGAGATGAGCTAATTACTCGCAACATTTAGAAACAAAATTACAATTACAAAATGTTCACATCACATTAACAAAATGTTAAGCCGACTATAACTCGGAATATTGACTGTTGGTTAGAATAGAATAATTTATGAAAAGCTTAGAAGTGGTCCAAAATGTCTGGATCCACTCTTTGGAAGTAGCTCCGCAAGATAGATTGGCTTTAAATATGGAGACAACCGAGAGAAAGTTTATACCATCCGCTCGCTAGTTTATCTTTCATTAACATCACGGACCAAGCTTTCTTGTGGAAGCTGTAGACAACTACTTATGAAGTAATTTTGCACAGCTTTGGGAATCCTAAACAAAAATTGAATAACGTTCACAAATAATAAATTAATAGTTCATTTATTACAATGTGGGTTTTAAGAATAAATATGTACGAAATACGAATGATTGTATCAAAATTTGCTTACTTGGAGTGCAAGGCAATACTGGATAATCCCAACTACCACCTTGACAGTATCGCGATGGATTGAATTGTAGATTTGGTTCTTCATATAATTCTTCACATGATATATCTGCTATTGTGTTTTCCGGTGGATTCAAGCACGTGCTTAAAGGTATACCATTGAGTTTACATTTCACAATTGTTGATTTTGGTGGATTTAATGAAGGACACGTTTCTAAAGTTAATAAGAATATGATGGAAATTCTTTATTTCTGCAAAAAAGATAACTAAACAAAAAATACGTACGAACACATTTTTGTGTAAAGGGAACCAATATGGCGGACTTATACAATAAGAAATCTCTTCTGGTAATAGGTTTATATGCGGCAATTCAGAAAAGTTACGGCATTATTGGCGGCACAATGATTCTCCTGGGTTATTGTTGACTTCTCCATCTACAAAATATTGCACGTTGTGAGAGAATTATTGAATAACTGTACATATTACTGAGAAAATAATTCAACTAAATTTACAGCTGTAAAATTATGTAAGCAGCAGCATTTAGCACTTCTAAGTATAAGATCTATCATCTGCCAATCATATTTATCAATGATTTTGAAAATTTCAAGTTGAAAACAAGGAGACCGGCAACTTCCCCTCACTGAATTGATTCATTTTCATTGTGCGTATAGGTCTTGTGTTGGACTTCAACAGGTGCAAGTATAAAGATACGCTTCTTTGCCAATTTTGAGAAAATTGAACTTGAATAATTATATATTACTGATGAACTGAATAAAAATTAACATAAATTTGGTAAGTTGTTAATGGAATTGCGTAAGATTGCAAAAAAAGTAAAAACATATGCGAAGGGTACTGGGATCGCATCCAGCTCCTGCCAATTTGTTTTTTTTATTTATTCATTATTAATTCCTCCTGTATAATATTTCATTGTTCTCAAGAAAACCAAAGCGCTATAATAAGCTCTACTCATAATCTGTAAACATTAAATGTTTTATCTTTTAGCAGTGTGGCACTGGATGGTGTTCCACACCTCCCAGACTCTCGGTTTCTACAACTTTGGCTTATTAGGATATTAGTTACTTGAGTGTGACTTGTTAAAGTTAGGATTAATTAGTTTTTCTAGAGATTTTTTATAGATCGATTATGCTGATGTCTTCAATTTATTACAAATAAAAAATGAACTGCACAAACCGGGGGGTCTGGGGGGTGTGGAACACCTTCCAGTGCCTCACCGTTGAAAGGCAAAACATTCAATGTTTACAGATTATTAGTAGGGTTTATTATAGCGTTTTGGTTTTCTTGAGAAGGATGACATATTATACTGGGGGGAATTCATAATCACTCCCCCCTCCCCGATTCTTGGTCTTTGCTTTATATTTTTGTGCTAAAAACTTTCACCATTATCGCTTAATACTGATAACCATAAGTTTGCAGATTTATCTATCACAGTTTGAGTGTTGCTGGGGTGCTCCACACCCCCCAGACTCCCCGGTCTAAACAACTTTGGTTTATAATTTGGGCTAATTGGAATATTAGTTACTTGAGTGTGACTTGTTAAAGTTAGGATTAATTAGTATTTCTAGAGATTTTTTCTAGATTGGTTATGCTGCTGTCTTCAGTTTATTACTAATAAAAAATAAACTGCATAAACCGGGAGTCTGGGTGGTGTGGGACACTTTCCAATGCTTCACTGCTGAAAAATAAAACATTCAATGTTTACAGATTATGAGTAGGATTTATTATAGCGCTTTGGTGTTCTTGAAAACGATGACATAAATTATACTGGGGGGAATTAATAATGAAATAAATTAAAAAAACAAATTGGCAGGAGCTGGATACGATCCCAGTACCCTTCGTACATGTTTTTATTTTTTTGCAATCTTACGCAATTCTATTAACAACTTACCAAATTTATGTTAATTTTTATCCAGTTCATCAGTAATATATAATTATAATTATATTATAAACAATTAAAAATATTATAAACATAAGAACTTGACTTACTTGTTAGAAGTATTTTCAGTTTGCCGTTGATATCTGTTAACATTATTTACATTGTGATTTACATTTATGCCATCTGTGCCTTGCAAATGTGTACCTAAAACATAAGATTATATAATTTAATTATTATTTCAACTAATTATAAAAAATAGCATAAGAACAGAAAGAAGAAATGTACAATTGGTTTTGCTCTGTGTTCCCTTATTCCCTATCCATTCAATAACTTCGATGGATATTCTTCAATCATTATTGAAACGTACCAAATTCAAACCATTACGGAGGGTTTGCGATTACCTGCCGCCACTGACGCGTACGAATGGATCAACCAGATTTACACAGTAAATAACCCATATCTATACACTTTTAAATTAATATTTTAAATATAACCAAAACTCGACTCTCTATTTAAATTTTTAGTCATTATTACTGATCAATTTTTGCCATTAAATAATTCAACCTACTCGGAACGGCGATAAAAATGCATTCACCTTTGTCTGAGAAAATCTATTAACACGACTAATATGACTTCTCATTTTAGAAATTAGTGCAGCGTTTCAGCTCTCCTATGAACGAAAAAATTCAAACTCCAACCTCAGGGTTCGCCCTGCTAATTTTTAATCGATTTAAATTAAATTACCTTTAATTAGAGATTAATTTGGGCTGAGTTTACCTGAGTGAGAAGTTTACCGAGATAATTATGATTTTTTAAGAGTTTCCCTTTTTAATTTCCTCTTGTAAACGGTAAATTTAAACTGGCGCTCTTCGCGATTTGTTCAACAAGTAGTATACGAAAAAACGGCATATAAATGCAAATGAACCGAGAAGGCTAATTTTGGATATTGTGTAGGGGAACTTAGAAAAGCTTAACTTGAAATTGTCGACCAAGATTTCCTATGAGCTTCTCCGCCATCTTAAAGATGTGTAAATTTTGTTTTCACGATAACTCGCTATCCATCATGATACAGAAATTGGATTATATACTTTTTGTTGCCTTTTACGATTTACAAATTAGTACATATAATTTTTACCTATCGTTGATCGTTGCAGAGATATCGAACGATAAAGTAAAATTAAGAGATTGAAACTTGTTTTTGCGTTTTCTTCTTTATTATGATACATATCAAAAAATGTCAGTATCAAACTTATAGATCATGCTAATATCTGTAATGCAGTCTTTTGTTTTCTTTTTAACAAAATTACGACTTTAGCGCCCTGTAAAGTTGGCAAATCCGCGTAAAATTTCGATTTCATAGCTAACGCAGTTTTATAGATTATGTTGCAACGGATTTGCGGTTTTGAAAAAATTATTAAATATAATATAAATAAATAAAACAGCAAAATTAGGAATCACACGTATGAAATTTATTATAAAATATATATTTTGTGTTGTGGATGAATGTGTTGTAGAGGTTGGTTTTAATATTTGTATTTTCTTCGTTTCAATGGTCCTGCTTCACAGTCTTTGTGTTCAGAGTACTCATCGAATTGTGAGATTTTCAACTACAACAGATAATTCTTCAATAGTCGAATCATTCTCATCATCCTCATTAGCAGTAAATCGACTTTGGCAACGTTGTTGCATGTTTGCACACTGCAATTTATGCAAATAATGAAACAAGCAATCCCTGCTTTTCGGAACCCAAGGCAGCTTTGCATTTTCCTTTGCACTTGTACGATATGAGCTTTAAAAGCTCAGGTACGCTGGCTCAGCTGTGCTGGAACCCGGTTCAAGTCCATGTTTTGTTCGTCGCCAACCCCATTCCCGAGGATCTGTAAACCCCGAGCCACGTTTGCACCTGGTGATAAGTTCGAAACACATGTTGAGAAATTTGCGAGAGTCTCATGTCGATGTGCTCTTGGATGTTGAGCATGGTACTCAAAAAATGTTCAATTTGTTTGCAAATATTTTGAAGCTGAACCATGCCTCAAGTCCACGATACTATTATGCTGTCAGTAATTCCACGTCCCTGAGTTAGTTCTCCTGTTGTCTTCATAGATCGCATAAGAGTCTGCTCTATCGTCATGTCTGACATAATACCAAACCAATATTTTTCCGTTCCACGAGTCAAAAATAGCCACGTCTTGTGAATCTAACGTAGTCTTTGTTAGTTATTTTTCAAGCAGAGTTCGCATGTCCTGTAAGTATAAATGAGCAGACTTCGCATAGAGGAAATTATTGACATTGTCTAAAGTAGCTAGAATTTAAATACTGACTTTTTATAAATCAAATTTAATGACTTTAATCGAATATTACTCGAAAAGGGTGACAGTACTAAAAAATTTCCTACAAAAGTTGTTTATTTTTAAAGATCTTTTCAACGATACCACATTTGATATATAGTGCCATTTAAAATTCTGAAGTTCTGGACATTCTGGAGCCATCTACTTGGGATTCCGACTTTTCCGTGAAATAATAATATAGCCATTCGATTCTTTACTACGGTTTTGTGATAAATTTTTTGACGCAACTCTATACGACTAACCGTTTTGAAAAAATGACTAATACGGGTGGTCTCATTCACCCTGTATAATGACTGAACTATAAAACTGCGTTAGCTATGAAATCGAAATTTTACGCGGATTTGCCAACTTTACAGGGCGCTAAAAGTCGTAATTTTTGTCTAAAAGAAAACAAAAGACTACATTGCAGATATTAGCATGGTCTGTAAGTTTGATTACTGAAATTTTTCGATATGTATCATAAGAAGAAGAAAACTGCAAAAACAAGTTTCAATCTGTTAATTTTACTTTCCGTTCGATATCTCTACAACGATCAACGATAGGTGAAAAATTATATGACCTAATTTGTAAAGCGTAAAAGGGCAACAAAAAGTATATAATCGAAATTTTTGTATCATGGCGGAGAGCCGAGTTATCGCAAGAAAACAAAATTTACACTTCTTTTCAAGATGGCGGAGAAAGCTCATAGGAAATCTTGGTCGACAATTTCAAGTTAAGCTTTTCTAAGCTTCCTCTACACAATATCCAAAATCAGCTTTCTCGGTTCATTTGCGTTTTCAAATGTATATAATGACTGGACTAAAGTATAGGCCAGTCAGTAAAGTGTATGATGCAAACGGTGGTGTAGAAGATTTTATTTTTTATCTTGTATAAATAGGTACAAGCATGTGAAAACAAAAATGCTAACACGGGCGACCTCGGAGAACTTTTGGCAGCCAAAGAACTTCAAAATTTTAGGACTTTTTAGTTTTTGCATATAACTCCTAAACCGTGGATCTTAGCAAAACATTTGTGGTTTAACTAATTAAAGAGCATTAAATTCTGCGTCGAATGAGTACCACAACTTAATAATTTGGTCAAGTGGTATGGTCGAAAACTACGGTCAAAAACGACGATTTTTCTAATTTTGTCAAAACTGAGATATACGTATACGTGAGTGCGCGTCCGGCATCGATCGCGCTGCACTAAATTCGTTGTAACTTTTAAACTAATTCATGAAATTGAGCATTCAAAAGCTCAAATGAAAGAAGAAACATGTAGCTATTGGATTATTATATTTTAAAATAAAAAATGAATGTATATAAGAGTAGTATATGTATATAATTGGAACATACGGAGATATCCGATAAAATCGCTAAGAGCTATTATTATATATTCTAAAATTTTTTACACTAAATTCACTTATTTTTAAGTCCTATTAATAATATATGCTAGTTAGGTAGGTTAAATAAATTTTTATAAAAGTTATTAACGTTTAACGTACCTCTAATTTAACGAATTTTGGAGCAAAAATTTATTTTTATTTCTGTAAAATAAAAGGGTTGATTTACTTTTAACCTAAATCCTCTTATAGCATCTTAAAGTACACATTTCAAGCTTTAAAAATCGCACCTGCAGAAATCCAATAACGCGATTTAAGCAAGAGTAATATGTGGTTAAAGTTAGGTATACATTTAAGATTTTATTACTTACCCAAAATTTTGAAATTTTGAAGTATACATCTTCAATACTAAATTTTTGAGATTTTTTTTACTTATTGGATATTTTTATACATTACTTCTAGAGTAATTTATGAAAATTTCAGATCTTTATTTTAAGAATTGTAGAAATGGTAGAGCTCTTAGCGATTTTATCGGATATCTCCGTATGTTTCAACTATATACATTTACTACTTTTATATACATTTATTTTTATATTAGAAAATGTAATAGTCCAATAGCTACATGTTTCTTCTTTCATTTAAGCTTTTGAATGCTCAATTTCATTAATTAGTTTAAAAGTTACAACGAATTTAGTGCAACGCGATCGATGCCGGACGCACACTTACGTATTACTAAATCTCAGTTTTTGACAAAATTAGAAAAAATCATCGTTTTTTGAGCGTAGTTTTCAACCATACCACTTGACCAAATTATTAAGTTGTGGTACTTATTCGACGCAGAATTTAACGCTCTTTAATTTGTTAAACCACAAATATTTTGATAGGATCCACGGTTTAGGAGTTATATGCAAAAAACTAAAAAGTCCTAAAATTTTGAAGTTCTTTGGCTGCCAAAAGTTCTCCGAGGTCGCCCGTGTTAGCATTTTGTTTTCACATGCTTGTACCTATTTATACAAGTTAAAAAATAAAATCTTCTACACCACCGTTTGCAACATACCACCTTATTTCGATTCTCTACTGACTGGCCTAGCAAAATTGGTAAAAAATCTGACAGAAACGTTATACTTAAATGGGTGAATTTAATTTAAAAAAAAAGGACGGATTACAGTGCTTTTCCGCACTGCAGTTAATCATGTCATAATAGCCAGGATGATAACCAACATCCGGAACGGATAGGCACCTGAAGAAGAAATTCAAAGAACGAAAAGATGGACTGCAAAACATGTTGGACCACATGTACTGAGGGAGAAAAATGAAAAAGTACAACTCATTAGCAATCCTTTTCAAAGGAAATTTGGATTGGGAAATAAAAATTTTAAACTTTCATTGGCAAAGCTGTCCAAAAAGAATTCTGAATCCTAGTTAGATGGTGAATGAAATTGTAGACCTGATGGAAAGAAGACAGATTATTGAATGCTGATACAGCGGGGCATAGAACTGTTCATTCGATTATTACGAAAAAATAATGTAATCTAAAGAGCAAGAAGCAAAAGAAAAGTATATAGAGCTGCATTTCAATGTTACTTTCTGTATCAAAAATGGGATCTTTGGTAGGTTCTAGAAAAATTGGGAAAATTAAAAAATTGGAAACTAGAATCGTTTCCTTTTTCCCGTTGCGAAAATGGTTTCCATATTATTTGTACTCTATATAAATAATCATATGTATAATAATAAATAACGAGAATTATTAAAAAGACTTAAAAAGGTATCGCAAGTTCAGGACAGCTGCATCTCCAATAAAACGTATTTCGATATCCACTGGATAGGCAAATCTTGGAAATTACCCAAATTTCGGAATTTGAACCCTAAACTTCCACAATAAACTCACGATCACATGCCATTATCGTGGTTTCGAGAATTATATAAACTTTTGAAAAATTTTTTTTTATGTGAAAATGGGTTAAAACTTACCATGCCAGGAATTTCTATAACCTGGGATTACCAGAAGCGAAGATTAGTGGAAGAGAGAACTGAATCTCCAGACCAACTAGTAAAAACTAGCAAGACATACTGGGTGGATGATACATGATACGGAATGGCGAGAAAATGGAATAACGAGTACGATACATGACACAGAACGGCGAGAAAATGGAATACCGAGCAGGAAACTAAAGAGAGGCGTAGAGTAAAGGCGAAGCGACGAAAAAAGAGAATCTAGGATATGGAGAGTTGGCACTTGGAATGTCAGAACGTTGTTGAAGAAAGGAAAAAAATACGAGACAATGAGAGAACTAGTGAAATACAGAGTCAACATAGCGGCAGTGCAAGAGATGAGATGGGGGGGAAGTGGAGAAGTAAATGCAGGTGAATATACGTTTTTGTTTTCTGGAGAAGAGAAACAAGGATCAAACGGCGTAGGCTTCTTTGTGAGAAACGACCTGAAAAGAAATGTAATGCAGTTTAAACCACTTAACGGCAGAATCGCATATTTGAGATTAAGATCAAGTCCGATAAATGTAAGCTTAATAGTTACATACGCACCAACCGAAGATAAATGCAACGACGAAAAGGAACAATTTTACTGCGAACTGGAAAAAATGGCTGAAATAGTACCCAGACGTGATATATTGCTAATACTTGGTGATTTTAACGCCCAGATAGAGAAAGAGGACTATCTTAGTGAAGTAGCCGGCAAATTCACGATACATGAAAAGACCAACGACAACGGGCAAAGATTATGTAATTTGGTAACAGCACTGAATATGACTATAAGTAGTACGAAGTTCAAACACAGACCAATACACAAGATAACGTGGATGAGGCCGGGAGCAAATAATGATGAAGACGGAAGCCAGATAGACCACGTCTGCATATCGAAAAAAAGGAACAACTCACATCAAAGACGTAAGAACATATCGCGGGGCAAATGTGGACTCTGATCATTACTTGGTAATAGCAAAGTTAGCGCACACAAATATCCACAAAAGGAAAGAAGACAACAACAAAAAACTATCACTGGAAAAATTCGTAGACACGAAGGTCAAGACGAAATACGCAGAAGAAACAAACAGAATAATTGATAACATGGAAAAAGAACAGGACATAGACAGAGAATGGAATAACATTAAAATGGCAATCAAAACAAGTGCAGAAAGAACAATAGGATTTCAGAAACAAGCCGTACACAAGAAATGGTTTGATGAAGAATGCGAAAAGATGGCAGACAATAAGAAAACAGCAAGAATGATATGGATGAAAACAAAAAGAGAAGAGGACCGAACTATATATAAAGACAGAATGAAGGAGGCAAACAAGATGTATAAGAAGAAAAAAAAAATGCTTGGCTAAACGAAATTATGAACGAGATAGATGATGAATATAAGAATAATAACGTTAAGAAATTTTACCTAGGAATAAAACAACAAACAAGAAAGCGCAAAGTAAACACTAGAACAATGAAAGATGAGAACGGTCAAAGCGGCGACAATGAAGAAGAAATAAAGGAAATATGGAAGAGGCACTTCCAGCAATTGTTAAACCAATTAAATGACGAAAAAGTTACAGTAGAAACTGAAGAAACACCAGAAGAAACAACAGTATCAGAACCAACATATCTTCTTTTACTTTTTGTAATTACTTTATTACACTGCCTTCTCTGGTCTTCGTGTTTTTGTTTATTTTCTTCTGTTCTATTGTTCAACATATTCGCTCCTGCTTTTCTCTCTTTTTTATTTCCTCCATACACCTTCTATCAAACCATTCTTTCTTAACTTTATTTTGGGGCTCTGTTAATATTCTTGTTGCCAACCTCATATTATTCTTCATTGTTGTTACCATCTTTTCTATATCTTCTTGTTCCATTTCTAGTTTCATTAGCTTTTCCATCTCATCTCGATATTCTTCTTGTACTCTTTGGTTCATCTGTACTCTTCGCCATTCTCCACTTTTACCTTTTTTTGTCTATTCTGTTTGGCAAGGTCTGTTTCAGCTTTATTCCTAGCATAAAATGGTCCGAGGTTACATCTGCTCCTCTGTATGATCTCACATCCTTGATACAGTTTTCGTTTATGGCTTCAACCATCACATGGTCGATCTGGTTGATCGTTTTGGCATCTGGGCTTATCCATGCACTCTTATGTATTTCTTTGTGTTGGTAGTGCGTACTTTTGATTTTCATGTTTTTTGCCATTGCAAACTTTATTGCAAATTTTCTATTTTCGTTTGTTTTGCTATGCAAGCTAAATCTACCTATTGTTGGTTGGTACATTGCTTCCCGGCCTATCTTAGCGTTCCAATCCCCCATCACCAGCTTTATATTATATTTTGGGATTTTTGTCCCGTTTCTATCCTGCATCAGTCCAAATTCTTCCGATTGATTTCTAGCCTTTGATCAAATCGTGTAACCATCGACTTTACTATACAAGTTATTCCGCTTAAATGTATATCTTATCTAATGGTCCCACTGTGGCTGTTTCTAAAACTTAATTACCTTTTTTTTGCTTGTCACTTCTACAAAATACCTCCTTCTTCCATGAAAAAGTTTTAACCTTTCACCGTCTATTATATCGTTTATTTTTGTTTTTTTCTGTAAGGATAATTTCTGTCCTTGACTTTTCATTCATTTATTATTTGCTTCCATACAACATTTCCTACAATTATCTCTTAATTCTTTGCTACACAATCTACTTGTCTTGCGATTTTCCGTTTTCTTTTTGCTTTATTCTTACTCGCCTTGTACCTTATCCTTCCGTCTGACGTCATTTGAATAACGTTTAACCTTCCAGACTTCTTCTATATCTTTTTATTGTTTTGTTTCCGACAACTATTTTATCTATCTAATTTTTGTATATCTTTGTCTTACTCTCTCATCCTTCTTTGCTTTATCAGCTCGCTTGACATCCTTTCTTTAACATTTTGATCGTCATTTATAAATTCTCTTCATTTTCTTTTTTTTCGTTTTCCTTCATCTCCCATCTTGTCGTACTTATTGACTTCTGCTTTTTGGTTCTATCCTCCTTATCTTAATTTTGTAACTCGTTCCTTGACCTCTTCTCATTCATGTTTACTTTGTTCCGACAAACTATTTCTATCTTCCTTTTACCTTGTATCTCCACTCTTCCTTGTCCATTCTTTCTCTCGCTACTCTAATTTTGCATTCTTAATTCCTTGATCGTTCACTTGCGCTTGGTTTATTCATCCTTATCTTTAAGCCGTCAGACTGTTCTTTTGAATTATCGTTAACTTCTTTTCATCTTCCATTTCAGCACCACCATCTCTTTTGTCCTACTCAATATTATTGCTTTCCTATTTCTTGGTGATCTACCTCCATCCTTTCTTTACATATCCTTATAACTCCTTACGACCTCTTTCTTTCTGTTTAAACACTTGTTTTCACTCAACTATTACTAAGTTCTTTCTTTTTACCTTCCTTTCTCCCTCTTCCATTTTTTGTTCCATTTTTGCGATTTCTCCCTCTGCCACTCGAATTTTTCATTCTGATAAATTACTGCTTGACCTCTCACTTGCTCCTTTATTTGGTTCATATCCTCTCTTATCTCGCTAATTTGGCTCGTAAACTGTTCCTTCCATGCCTCCAACATGGTTTCGTTCCCCGGTTTTATTTCCTCTTTTATGACCGTTGTCATCTTCCTCATCTCTTCTAGCACCTGTTCCATCTTTTTATTCAGGCTGACTCCAATTTAATTACACTTTCTCTATTTATTCCAGTTGGTGATCGTTACGCCACTGGCGTTGGTTTACTTTTATCCTTATCTTTTAGCGCACGCGCTTCTTTTGATATTAAATGGCCGTTCTTTGTTTTCACTCACTATTATAGGCTTATTCCACTCAATTCTTTCTGTTATTCTACGACTTTCTCTTTGACTTACCTTCCGACTCTACTTCTACTTTACTTCCCCTCTATACACTCACTTAAACACTTTTTACTTTTCTGTTTGACAGACACGTACTAACGATTATCTCATCGACACTAAACTCCTAAATTATGCTGAATCTTAATCCTTCCCGATAAACAGATTTGTAAACCCTGAGCATGATAGCAGTTAATATTCCTATAAATGTAAAGCGTTAAATACATAAAAAATATTAAGGAGTTTATTTTATATAAAAATAATGGGTACGGTTTATTTTTCGTAGCCATATAAAAAAATCAAAATAGAAAGATTCAAAAAAACTGAAAATTCAAGCACCCCCGTCTGCTTTATCACGCGCCGAAACTGGTTTCCACATCATTTACGTTCTTGGAGGTTAAGGCGACCGATAGACCGCCTGACATGATAGCATAAAATAAGAAGAAAATAATCCCAAATTGTGGGATTTAAACTTTAAATTTCACTATTACCAGATCATTCGCATCTATGAGTTTCAGGTCCGTTTTCTTAACCTAGAGATATTTATTAGATAAGTAACCAATCGGACATACACAAAACAAATCAAATAGAAATACGATTGGTTACTTTGTTAATTTATTGTACTGTTTTTGTGACAAAAGAAAGTAGAAAAAGTATACGGCCGAGTATAATCCACAGCCGAGTTGTCTCGGCACAGCAAACGTTCCACCTCATTCTTCTTTAACTTTAATTAGGATAAGTCCTGTTTTATTCTAGCGATATCTGAAGTCATTGCTAGTACTGTGAGCATTACTTGTTTTGCATCTGAAGTAGCTTGCTAGGTTTGCTTCAGATGTGCCTGTTACCCTATTTTTTATTGTTAAAGCTAGCAATTCATTAACATAGGAGGACCACCGTCTTTACGTGCCTTCCGAAGCACGAAGACGGCATTGCAAAGTGAGCTCTTCCCAGATTTGAACCGGAGCGTCTTACATTAGCAGTTCATCGCGCATCACCTGGGTTCACAAATTATAAATTTCTGAGTTTGATCAATTTTTCATATCATCATCTTCTCAATCATCTTTATTTGCTTATGCAATGTCATCTTAGACTAACAGTTTAATATTTTTTTTTTAACAAAACAAACTACAAAATTAAAAAATTTTGACACTAAATTTGTCTATAAGACGTTACAAGGTCTCTAATATAACTGGAATGCTTAGCTACGGAGGTGTAAGTTCCATATTCGTTTGGACTGCAAGTAGTCTGCTCCATACCGGGAGATGTACTCACAATCCCTCTTACGTAATATCGATCATATAATCCATCTCTTTTGGAAACACTAAACCACTTCCACTGTCTCCTCTGCATACCGCTGAACCTGTAAAAGTACAATAATTAACTGTTGTTAGCGAAAAGTACATTCCTCTTTGACCTTGATCCAAATATCCACCACAAATTTTGTCATCTGTTATGAACCTTCTAAAATCTGTTGGAACTTGTGAAAAACATTTATCAAAGGGTACATATGGAATGGATAATTCTCTTAACTCTTCTGCTCGTTCATTGTTTTCGGAAATGAAACCCCATCCTGTAACCTATACAAATTTTGGTCTCAGCTTGTTTTTGCAATGGACTTACTTACAGTTCCATCAGTTTCGAAGTAAGGTAGGTCATTTTCGCTTTGCATGTCAATACAAACAAGTCCGACATTTTGGGTTAACCGGAACGGTGTTGAAAGAATTATCACTGCAATGTCTGATGAATAAAACCTAATTATAGATTTGTATTTTTCAGGAACATGAATTTGCTCTACTTCTGAATATTGAGCATTGGTGTCTCTTTGATCGTCATAATTGTAGTAATACTTTCCACCTGCAATTAAGTAATTCTCTTTTGGGTAGGCATTACCGTCATAATCGGCGAAACAATGGGCAGCTGAAAGTTGTAGTGAAATATATATTATTTTAATTGAATGTACATAGTGAATTAGTACGTCATTTCACCAAGAAAATTTCTTGCCCGAAGATCAAATGCAAAAGGAAAACAGGTGATCTAATTTAAGAGGCCTATCCTCACAAGAACCATGCGGCATATGACCGAAAATTCTGGAACAGTACCCTGAAGACCCTGTTATGATTCCGCTATGTCCTTACGTAGGGCAAAGAAGACTGAGAAAAAAAGAAAATATTCCATACCCCCAGATATGTGGAAGTTTGACTTACTTGCTTTCTCTAATTTATAGTAGAAAAGTTGGAGATGATATTTTTTTAAATTAAGATAGATTTTCTATTATTCAGTGATTTTTCTAGAATTAGAAACTAAAAATGTCATGTCACCCTACCAAACGGCCATGCAGATATGCTAAAATTTTCAATTCACTTTTGGTAAAAATAATCTGCATTAGGGAAGGGGGGTTACGGGTAAGAAATGTTCTTGCTGAAATGACGTACTAAAACTATTCACCAGTTCTTGAAATATAAAGCAAGAATATGCATACCCGATAATACAATTTTTTTGATTTATAAGAGAACCTCCACAAATGAATTGTTTATTACTCCTGTACACAGCAACTTGCCAAGGGTAATCGCCTTTGGTGACAGCTGTACCATTTGCAATGTTAGCAACTCCTTTGGATCGTTTTGCACCACAAACTAAAATAATTACATAATATTTTTAATGGATTTCCTTAATTTAAGGAAAAATATCGCTGACAAAGCACGTACACACTCATATTATTAAAGCGGAGATTTAGTGGTAACGACCTAGGATTGCTGATCACGCTGTTAGACCGGTATCAATAAATAGACGTTAATGTAGAAGTGTTCTTTTTAGTGCGAGTTTGTTCACTTTGTTGAATGAGATTTATTGATTATATAAAAATTTGCTTACTTGGAGTGCAAGGATTTACGGAATAATCCCAACTACCAGCTTTACATATTCGCGATGGATTGAATTGTAGACTTGGTTCTTCATATAATTCTTCACACGATATATGTGCTAATGTGTTTTCGACAGGATCCAAGCACGTGCTTAAAGGTATACCATTGAGTGAACATTTCACGATTGTTGATTTTGGTGGATTTATTGAGGGACACGTTTCTAAAATTAATAAGAATATGATTTCTGCCAAAATAACAAGTAAAAAATACGTACGAACACATTTTTGTGGAAGGAGCGGGTACAAATCTGGTTGATTTATACAATAAGACGGTCCTGCTGGTTGTGGAAAAGCTTTATATCCTCTGCTGCAATTCAGAGTTACAAAACTGAATCGCGGCACAAGATCTCCTGATTTATATTCAGTTCCCTGTCCTACAAAATATTTACCATGTGATGGATTTTGGGGTAAAGGACATCCATTACTAGCAAAATAATACAACTTTTGATAATTAAGCACGTTTTGTAGAGGGGCATTTTAGTTCAATAATAAACTTACAGAGGTGATAGTGTTACATTATTTGTAGGTGTTGGTTCTGTTGAAGTTCCTGGACAAAATGCCTCATCGGAAGCATCATAGCAATCCAGTACGTTATTACATCTTGCCTTACTATGTACACATGCCCCGTAGTTACATCGATACGTTGACGGTGGACAATTGAACAAACTGCAACTTTTTGTAGATTCATCTGACCGATCAAAACAGTTTGCGATTCCATCGCATAACCCACTGTCATCTATGCACTGACCAGAATCACATCTAAATTTAGTTGTTCTAAAACACAAAAATATTTAAAAAAACAGACTTATCATAATTTATCTTACCCGCAATCATTTACAGCAGATGTTTGTGTGATATTTGCACATTCTGGTAAGGTTTCATCGGAATTGTCTCTGCAATCCTGGTTTCCATTGCATATTTTGGTTTTATCAATGCAACCTCCATAATTGCATTGGAATACCGCTTCCGCAATGCACCTAAAAACTGACAACTAAGAACTTTTTTTTGTAAACACCAAGCTTTTCCTTACACAATTTTAGTGCGGCAATCATCTTTCTCATCTGATTCGTCTCGACAGTCTACTCTTCCATCGCACAAATTTTCTTCGGAAATGCATTCACCCGAACCGCATTGTAAAAATTCATCTCTAATAAAAAAAAAGCAACGATGTATTTTGAATCGAAATAATACTAGTGTCTTCCATCAGTTCCTCATTTTTCTCATTAGCAGGAAATTAGGGTCACAAACAGATCTGACGTCAGCCTAGTAAGCTCACATAGAAAGACAATTTGTTAACTCATGAAACCAACAAGAAGACGAGCTATAAGTATTGTATTGTTCCGAAATGTAAGAAATGTAAGCGCATTATAGAGCCGTATGACGTCACACCAATGGCGATGCGTTTATGGTCACATGATTTATTTTAAATTATCATTGAATTTTAAAATTGATTATTTATAACAAAATACAATAAATAGAAGTTATTTTTACTGATTTGACATTTACTATATTAGATTAATCGGAAAATACTGTTTTATCTAAATTTTTTTATTCATGCATGCTCTCTATTGTTTCAATCAACTGATTTAGTTCATAGTTTAGTTCAATTTCAATTACTAGTTTAAAAATATTAATATTAAATTAAAATAAATAAAATATTTTGATTTAGAACTTGAAAATTATATTTTGAATTGTTTTAAATTAGTTTATTAAACGTTGCAATAAAGATTGAGAAGAAGAAGAAAAACATGCACTAAACATGTGTCATACTTTATTTTATTTAAAATACACGTTTTCTATTGGCTAGTTAACTCAAGAACTGTTGCGTAAGGGCGTAAGAGATTAGAAACTTTGAAATAAAAATAAAAATTAAAAACTTCAAGATTAAAAATCATTGATATTTAATTTTAAATTTTAATTATTTATATTTATAATGTAATATTATATATATTTTAATGTTAAATATTTGTCTCATTTTAATATTATAGTTTACTATATATATATAGATAAAGAGAAATTTTACTTACCCGCAAGTAATACTTTGTCTTTGATATCTGTTTACATTATTTATACTTATGCCATCTGTGTTTTGAAAATGGGTACCTAAAAATTCAGATTTTATAATTTATTTGTTATTTAATCAAAAATAATTAAATAAATAATAAATAATTAATTAATTATTTTAAATATTACTAATTAATAATAATTATTACTAATTAATAATAAAATTATTACTAATTAATTATTTTTAATTATAAAAAAAATTAAAAAATTAAAAACAATTCCTAAATACCTAAAATGTCAAACTGCAAAAAAAATATAAATAATAAGGTAGGTAATTAGGGATAATCATTTAATGAGGGTACGTTCACGGTTTAGGTTTATGGTCCTGTTCCGACTCAGCACCATCTTAGCCTTGATCTCCCCACATCTTTAGTAAATTTTAGCATAAATAGAACATAGCAGCTCCCCCGACTAGTGGTATTCTTTTAATATTATTTCGACGAGTGTAAATTTCATTAAATTAATACCCTCAATCACCTTAATTTTTATTTTTTACATTTTCGAGTGGGGTTTTAAACAAAATAAAACAAAATTCCTTCCAAGTCTCCGCTGTGCTGCTAGTGAAGTAACTACTACCTTGTAATGTGTTTCTTACAGCTCTAGTTACGTAATATACTATTTGCAAACCAATAGACATTCTTAATGCAATTTTTAAATGATCAGATTTTTAATTTGATTATTAATAAATTCTAATGTTGTATTTCATTTTTTGTTCCCTCAATAATCGTAAAAAACTGGTTTACTTCATTGAAAGGTGCTTACAATTTTAGCAATCATATCACTGACCTTTGACTTTCAAAATTATAAATCTCAAATACCTAATAATGATAATTTCTTTCGACTTACCTAAGAGAAAAATGCAAAAACCAATTTTAAATGAAATTTCACTGTATAACATAATTACTTTTTGTATTATATAAATCACACAATTTTATTTTTTAACAGTTGCATGTTATTATAACTTTTGAATACTAAAAAAAAAATTAAAAACAAACTACATGATCGACGAAACTGAACAATCTTATCTAATTAATAAATTAATAAACTATGTTATTGCTGTCTTTATCACAAATATAAAATTTTGTTTAGTATTCTGTATATTGTTTATGAAGAATCTCTACTCATGAAAACTGGAAATTCCAGGGTGATTGCCGTAGCTACTTCGTTCATCGTGAAATAACCTCGTACCTACAGAAGAATTTTTATACAAGGTGACAATAAAATACGAAGACTGATTAAATTCAATTATTTCTAAACAATTTGCGGGGCAATAAACCAGAACCCCGATTTGGATGATTTTTAAATTGAATTATGAATGATGGGGGTTTAATTAGCGCACTAAAAAATAAAATTTGGGGTGGGTCCACAAATTTTGGAAAAGAAACGGCTTTTAAAATTCGTGATTAGCCGTCGTTGCGTTAATCCTAACCGACTCTTCGCAACTTCCGCTTCGGCTGCTGCGAGCCGTTTTGACAAACGCTTTACTAACTACAAATATACCCCTAGCCCGGTCCTACTCAGCAAGGTGTAGATGTTGACTCGACAGATAGCAGGGATCAACTGAGAAGATTGTCTCGTTGTATCTAACTTATATTTACATGTTCCGTGAACAAAAGACCGAGGGGTTAACCGCTGGTGAAGTTTTTGTACACATCTCATGAAGTACATGAAGTACTGGTAAAATACATGATGATACATTTTTTAGCTCATTTGTTTAAATATCATGGAGGTTTGGTAGCTCAATAAAAAGCTTTGGTAATTCATTGTTTCCTCATGATTAATTAATTACATTGAAGCGAAAATAACGCGCTTGTCCCGGTTTTACAGAGACGGCTCCAGAATTTGATAATATAATTTAAACTATCTTCTTATGCTTCTATCTTCTATCTTTCTTTAACTATAGTTACCTATCAGTTAAAATACATTAAAGTTAAATTGACAAAATAACGAAATCAGGTGTTTGATTTGTTTTTGTTTTATTGTATGTTTAGTTATTTTGTTGTGGTCTGATTGGATGAGTTTAAATAAGGTGCATGTCTTCAGTCCCTCCATTGAGAATTTTTAATTTAAAAAGTATAAATCTATTGTTTTCTTTCTTTATTTTCGGTTAAACCTTTTTTGGTTTTGAATAATTTAGAAAAACAGTTGGGAGGGGACTGCAGACCTGCTAGCTCCCCCTCCCAATTTGGAAATAATTTTAATAATTGTTTCTGTATGATTGTACAAAATTTATTTTCACTTTAGGCTTTAATTAATAAAAATAAATTAGTTAAACCAGGGGGTCTGGGGGGTGTGGAACATTCTCCAGTGCCTCTGCAACGGAGATCTTCAGTTTACTTCTGATATAAAATAAACTACTTAATCCGGGGGGTTTTCACACCCCCCAGACCTTCCGGATCAAGTTTATATTTTATCAAAAGTAAACTGAAGATCTCCTGTTCCAGAGGCACTGGAGGGTGTCTCCCCCCCCCCTGGATTAAGTAGTTTATTTTATATTAGAAGTAAACTGAAGATCTCCCGTTATAATCATATAAGATCTCCCGTAATAATCATAAACTGCATAATTATAAATTCCGTACCCCCTTGGGGGTAGAATTCTGCATCGGGAGATTTTCAGATTACCTCTGATAAAAAGTAAACTACTCAATCCGGGGGGTCTGTTCGGGGGGGTATGGAACACCCTCCAGTGCATAAATTTTGGAATCTCGGTAAGTCTCTGAAATACCGATAAAGTACGTGAAATACAATGAAGTATCGATGAAGTAGGTGAACTACCTTGAATTATTGATGAAGTGCGGTGAATTACTGGTGAAGTACGTAAAGTCCCGTGAATTACTGCCGAATTATATGAAGTACGAAGAAGTATAGAGAATTATGATGAAGTACGTGAAGTGTGAAGTTAATTGTACACGATTTCCTCTAGCGGTTGACCCTCGCAAAAGACATGCATTGTTACGAAATATTGCGCAATAATTTGTTTGCCGGTGTTTCTTATGGGAATATTATGATTTTCAAATTTGAATCGTGGCCTTATTAGAAGTTTTACTAAATTCATCCGCACCTTAAAGGATTGGTTTTGTGCTTTTCCAGTTGGTTAAGCAATTTTTATAGAAAAAAGTGTACTTTTGAGTTCAGGTTAAATGCTTCTGGTTAAATTTGAAATAAATCATTTTAAATTTTTATGGACTTGTAAATAACACGTTTTTTTAATGCAAAAATCGTATGTAACCCTGCCAATGACAAAAAAATATTTTTCCATTAACCAATTAATTTTAACCAAAATCTTTGAGTCTCAATATAAATTTACAAAACAACCAAATTTGGTTTTGAAATTCCCATTAGTCTTTGAAATATTAAATAAAAAAATGTTAAAAAATAGTTTCCATGATTTTCAACCAAAATCTAATCAGCTCTAAGTGTCAAGATACGAAATTCCAAATTTGGTTTTGAAATTTCTATTACGTTTTGAAATATTAAATAAAACTAATATTAAGTTTCTAAAATAGTCAAGAGGATTTAAATCCGGAGAGTATGGTGGCTGTTGCATAATGTCGACCAAATCTGAAAATTCTCTCGAATCCATTGCCGAGTCAATGTCGTTTTGTAAGCCGGAGCAGAATCTTGTTGGAAGGTCCAATCATTATTTCGATATTGCTCACAAGTCCAGGGCAGAACCACATATTCGAGAATTTCATTGTGATAAATTTCTTGGTTCACTTTGACTCCTTTATTGATGAATTTCAGGAGTAGTTTCCCACAGCGGAAAATTCAGCATAAACCATACCAAATAAAGGTTTTTGGTTTCTGGAAACAATTTGAGCTCTCCAGGAGGTAATTTTGGAAGCTTGTCATCGTAAAAAGAATTTTTTAGATTTTTCCCCTTAACCGCTTCAGTAACACTTTGCATCTTTAAAGTCGTGTGAGATTCATTTTTCCGTAAGAAGAAGGACTTTTTGGAGTTTGTATGGATAGTTGTTAAGGCTTCCTTTGGGTATTTTTTAAACTGTTTTATGAACTGGCTATATGATACATTTTGATTTGCGGATTTCGGTTAATCCGACATTTAATGATGTTGAAGCTGAGGATTGTTAGACCCACGGACTACCCCTTCTTGGAAGACGAATTACCTAATTCCCGTTATAAGTATTTGTATCACTTTAAAAACTGTTAAACGTGAAAATAAAGAACTGAATAAAAAACAATTTTTTTTTATCTAATAACCCTTGGAGCAAGTTGATTTTGCGTTTGATTATTTAAGTGCAAATTAAATTTTTGCTATTAATTTTTTTAAATATTCTATGCACAAATTTTTTACTCAGCTTGTAAACATTTTCCGGGTTGTGTAGCACTGGTTAGGAAACAATTTTTCTATGAAATTGATCTTTCATTACAAGATTAATATAATCACCCCTTGATTTTCACTACATTTTTTCCTTTTTTAGTTTTAAAAAGTCTTGATACAATTTGGAAGAGTGCTTGGGGTCATTATCCTACTGAAAAACTAAGTTGAGGCCAAAATTAAACGATATACTAACATACTCCAGGCGTATTTTCAGATAGTCTTCTTTGTGGAGTATCTCTTATATTTTCACCTAGCTACTGGGTTTACTGTCACCAAAACCATCATAGTGCCACTGCCTACTAATTGTAATTCTTAGCAGCTAAACATTTTTTTGACCGCCATACAGCAGATGTACCTACAGTACCGTTCAAAAGTAAATGGCCAAGTAGTCTCCCGTGATGGCGTTGAACCCCTACACATGATAGATGATATTATGGATCGATTTATGTATGCTGACATATTGAAAGATCAAATGCTTCCGCATGGTAAGAAGAAAATACCACGAAACTAGATATTTCAACAAAACAATGACCCTAAACATGCTTCAAAGCATGTCAGAGGTTATATGGACAAAGCCAAGATCCGCCTACTTGAGTAGCCTGGTCAGTCTCCTGATCTGAATCCCATTGAAAATTTGTGCGACAAATAAAAATGTATACCTACCAAAATAGGACTCAGTTGTGCGTAGATTTAAAGAGAAATGGCTAAAAATACCATTGCAACGTTTAGTAAAGTTAGTTGACTCTATACCTTCAAGATGGGTTTGCAACAAAGTATTAAAGGTTTTTCTTCTTTATATTTTCAATAAAGTATTTTAGGAAGGCCTTGGTTCTGCCATGGGCCCTTCAAACTCATGAGCCCTGGGCTTTGCACCGAACGGCCCGGTGATACATCCGCTACTGGTTAAACGTCGATTTTGTTTCGATCACGCTGTAACGAAGTTGTCTTCACGAATTCACGACAGAACTAGGAAATCACGGTAATGAGTGAAGAGACATTGCCAGTCAAAGATAGAAGAAGATAATAAAAGAGATAAGAAGGGAACAAAACGAAGAAATTAAAGAAGATAATAGAAATAGAGAAAATAACTTAATTGAGAAATTCAATCATCATCACCATCAACTTGCTCCTGCTCCCACAACGTATCAATTTTTTTGTTAAAAGAAAACCTCACCTGATTGATGCAACGAAAACTAAACTCTGGATGAAAGGATGGGTGGTTTCAAAAAATATATAGATAAAAAAAAAAAGTGAAAAACGAAATGGGAGAAAGCGAAAGTTGAGAGGAAGAAAGAAATATGGAGAAGCAATCAATTACAAAAAGGATTGAGAACATGGAAAAATTAATTGAAAATCGGGAGAAAGCAATCAAGAAAAATAATATAATATAAATCGAACTGTTGCATTTGGGCTTGTTCTTGAATGCAGAAGTATGCAACCACTATCACATTGTCAATAAAACTCATATGAAATGCAGGTACAGGTGTACCTTTTCGTGCTGGCAAGCACAAGTAGTAACCGAGATAGCAACATTAGAATAGTGCAACATGAGAGGTAATTATATTTTTTATGCAAAGTACATTAATGGTTTACAATTAATTCTCTTAGTGCTCGAGTTGGTCGAGTCGAGTTAGTGCACCTGGACAAGCTGCTTCATCAGAACCATCGAAACAATCTCTTACATTGTTACATCTTCCATTTCTATTTACACATGCACCGTAGTTACATCGATATGTTGATGGCGGACAAACCAACAAACTGCAAATTTTTCTAGATTCGTCTGACCCATCAATGCAGTTTGCGACTCCATCGCATAATTCACTGTCTTCTATGCACTGGCCATCATCACATTGAAATTTAATGATTCTGTAACAGAAAAATATAAAAAATAAAATAAATTTATTATAAATTTAGCTTACCCGCAATTATTTGCCGAGTTTTGTGAGGTACTTTGACATTCTGGTAAGGTTTCATCGGAATTGTCTCTGCAATCCCGGTTTCCATCGCACTTTTTGACTTTATCAATGCAGCCACCATAATTGCATTGGAATGAGAATAGCGAATTACACCTAAAACCTTCACACTAAAAACAAGTTTCTTGTAAAAAATGAGCTCTTCCTTACACAAAATTAGTGCGGCAATCATCTTTCTCATCTGATTCGTCTTGACAATCTACTGTTCCATCGCATATATTTTCTTCGGGAATGCATTCACCCCGAATCGCATTTAAATGATGTAATTCTAATAAATAAAAGCGACAATGTAACTTGAATCAAAATAGAACCCATTATGGGTACGGCGAGGGATAGTGTCATTTGTCCTGATCAGTTATTGTCTTCATTAGCAGCAAAACTTGGTCCTAGACAGATTTGAGGCCAGCCCAATAAGCTAATCACATCAAATGTCAAGAACTATCACTAACCATAATCATAATTTATCAGTGTTATTTTAAAGTGGAAGATATTCAGAAACCTTATTATTTTTCATCTTGGTTTAGGCTTAGTGCCTGATTTTTACCATCAGTAATTTCATTAATGTTCATGATTACTATTGTGAGCATAACAATAAATTATTTTACAATTGAAGTGTCTGGATAGGCTTCAAATATGTCTGGTACCCTATTTTCTTGCTACCAATGACAATTTATTAATTACATACGGTTTTTAAGGGGGGGGGGAGGTATTGGTGCACTTTACAAATCCTTACGGCGGCGGGGGGAAGAGGTGCTCAGTGTTCCTTACGCGAGGTTTCACTTTTATTTCAATTTGAGATTAAATCTTAAAAAATTGATGTAAATTTTAAATTTATATACAATAGAAACTCGATAACGTGAAATATATTGAAATTGAAGCTAAACTATTTTCCATCGACATGAAAATGAGATTCTACTATGGAACAACTCATGCAGAAGATGTCAAGTGGATATTGAAATTATGGAAAAGCAGATTTCCTGAATGAAAATCCCACATGAAGCATATAAGTACTATACGTATATACTAACCCCTAAACGGGAAATTGTTTCCCAAGCACCGGTTGAGAAACACTGGGTTAAAAATAAAAATAATGAAAGTGCTGGTCTGGTAGGCGAGTTTTTACTTAAAAATATTATAAATATACATAAACATAAGACTTTTACTTACCCGCAATTAGTTACGTTGAAATTATTTATACTCATGCCATCTGTGTTTTGAAAATGTAAACCTAAAAATTCAGATTTTATAATAAGGTTGTTGCATGGTGTCGAATTTAGTGATAACTCCTGTTAATTCTTGAAAATAATATCAAATGAAATTTATAACTCAAATAAAAATTTTTGAAATGCGGTCTGCGCTGAGAAAATCAAATTTGAAATTCAAAAATAAATCGGTCAGCCGATAACGCCTCTGACGTCATACGCGTGTTCCCGAACGTTTTTTATGGAAATTTTACAACGTCGCAAAGACCTGACAGTTAAATATTTGAGTTGTATTTGACAGTTGCAAACGATATAACGTTTACCATTTAAATTTAACCATTAAGTTTACCAGTTAAATAAACAATTATGGGAAAAATGGTTTATTCTGAGTTTTTTGTGTTTTTATTAAAATTCATTTTTCAATTTTTACGCAAACTATTTATAGGTTACATTATCAACACAAACTGCATTTGCTGTGTTGTCAGTTGTTAAAAAAATAGTTTGTGACGTCATTCGCGCTAAAAACACGGTTTCAAAAATCATTTTTTATAAATTGTTTTGAGAAAACTGAAAGTCTCCCGAACTTTTTAACTATGCAGTGCTGTTTACCAGCACCTAAAGTTTATAAAAAAAATTACTTCAAAAATCATGCAACATCCCTATTACCAACCGACACATAAATAATTTTTGCAGACAAGCATACGTTGCAATTTCCAAGTTATTTAATTTTTCGATTATTATCAACAAATTTTAATTAAAATTGTATATAATTTTTTTGTTTATCACGAAAAACTGTTTTTATCATTAAAAATTGCATATAATTCACGCAATTTTATCACTGACCTTAACTTCAAAATTATAAATCTCAAGTACTTGGAAAATTTTTTTCGACTTACCTAAGAGAAAAATGCAAAAACCAATTTGAAATGAAATTGCACTGTGTAACATAATTACTTTTTCTTTTAATAAACAGCGCAATTTAATTTTTAAACAGTTGTATGTTATTTTAATTTTTGAAAATTAACAAAAATAAAATCTTTTCCACACGACTGACTAAACTGAACAACCTTATCTAATAAGTAATTAAATTAGCAAAAGATATTGTTGTTATTTTTATCACAAATGTGAAATTGTTTTTAGTACGTCACGCAGTGGGGAATTTTTTAACAAACGTGGCTAAAACTTAAAAAGCCATTTGATCGAAATAAAACAAAAAAACATACGTAGGGTTTTATGGAGTCGCTGATTACGCCCCTGGTATCCGGGATCCAAAGAATGTGAATGAAAACCAAAAAAAAAACATATTATAATTTGTAGTTTTGCTTTATTGTTTTTTTTTAATGAATTTATCAAATTGACGATTGATTGGTCAATTGGCGTAACCTTCAGAATTTTGAAAATTAATTTAAAAATATGCATATTTTTGAGCGAATTACCGTTGTCATTTGTTTAAGTTGTCATTTGCACCAAATTTGTTTTCATTTGCACCAAATCTGTTTTTATTTGCATCAAATCTGTTTAATTTGCTCCAAATCTGTTTTCATTTGCATCAAATCTGTTTTAGATGCATCAAATCTGTTTTATTTGCGTCAAATCTGTTTTCATTTGCACCAAATCTGTCTTCATTTGCACCAAATCTGTTTTCTTTGCTCTAAATCTGTTTTCATTTACTCTAAATAATACTGAAAAAGGTATAGATGAAGTTCTCCATTGAACACCACTTAGTCTAACATCCAACACTTCAACCTCAATCAGAATCCACACCTCAAACCACAGCCAGCTAGCTTTCATCCGTTTACAATCGGCTCAAAAAGAAATCTTAAAAGATGACCTGGAGGCTCTTCTCACATTATCGCTGGTGACTTTAATTCCCAACATACTATGTAGAAAAGAATGTACCCTGAGTAATCTGTTTTCCACGCTAGGTGGCGTCATCACCACTTTCAAGGTACCCAATGTCACAATTTTTCTTGCAATCCTCAAAGACATCCGCCCGAAGCATCTATTATGAACTGGAATTACTACCCAGTTCTCGTGTTTCTTGGCGGCATTTGAGTAGATAACTAAGACGAGATCCTACCCAAAGTCGCAACGCCGTTTTTCTACTACACCTTCGACAAGACATGAATTCTACTTATTAACACTCGAAAAGCTGAATAGTTTCGTCGTCGACTTTCACTCGTGCATATTAAGGTGAATCCAATACCCAACACTACTGAAAAACCTGATCAAGAAATCGTACGAAAAAACTGACTCATTCCGACGATAGAAGGCACTAAAACTCCATAAAAAAACAAGTCACAGCAGAAATCAACGTCAATCACGATCGAAAATAGACGTACAAGATTGAATCCCTTTTCTTCAAAGATCAAATTGCCTAGAGGATGTCCTCGTGTCCGCTGTAAGAGGTACAAATGGCACGATAGTAAGAGGCAACTATGAAAAAGCCGAAGTGTTTGTCAAAAGTTTTAAAAACTAATGCGCCCCAAGTTCTCAACACATCGACAAGGTCTACGACTGCGTCAATAGCCACTTCACATCCATCAAACCCATCATTTCCACGAAAGTAACCCATGCCATCAAAACTTCCGACTATCACTGCGCTGACTGACATCATCAATGTTTCTCTCCGCATCAGAACCTTTGCTAAACGATTGAAATAGGTGGACGTGATTCTTAAACCAGGTCAGGATTTTTATCTTCTACAAAGCAACCGGTCCATCAGTCTTCTCTCTTTGAGAGACAAACCTCTTATTTTCAGCACGAAGTTTTAACGATTTAATGCCATTATCAGCCGCCATCTCTCTTTTAGGTTAGCCAAATATAATTTTTTCACCAACCTGTGCTGTAGCAAGGGCGAATTGTTTGTCTATAATTTCTTTAGCGCACCCATCGGGCGCACTTTGAAATAATAAAATTGAGTTGCCTAACTCAAGTGGCGTCGCCATCGGTCAATTTGCCAATGTGCCTGGGGGCGAATTTTTCTCGAAGAACAAGAGATACAGCTATTTTATTACTTATACAGTGAAACCTCGATATATCGAATCTCAAAGGAAACGAAAAAACTTCGAATTATTGAGAATTTCGATACCCCGAAGTTCGATTTACATGTTACGCAGGTTCAAAGGACATAGAAAAAATTTGATTAATTGAAGTTCCACTGTAGTACCAACTCTTCCTCATCCATCCAGAAACCATCTTAAGTTCTATTCCCAGTTATTACCGTTTATTGAAAAACTGGCAGTTGGAATTTTTCAAACTTAGAAGAGTATATTATTTTTTAGTGGCGTATTTAAAAACTGCCTATGGAGGGAGCAGACCATATTTTTAAAATCTCGTTAATCCATTCATGATGCCGTCCGTTGTAAAGAGATAACGAACAAATTCCAAAAATCAAAAAAATTAAAGAAATTCAAAACTTATTTTAAACTCAAATTTGTTTAAATTTTAAAACTGCGTAATACACATTATTTTTATCACGGAGGGCTTCAGAGATACGATCCGAGTCATCCTTGGGAGGGGGCAATTGGAGCCTCGCCCACCCCTAAATACGCCACTGTTATTCTTGACCACCCTTGCAATGGCCAAGCAGACATGCTTAAATCTTCAATTCACTTATGATAAAAAGTAAACTACCCAGACCGGGGGTCTCCAGTGCCTATCGCCCCATACATTATCATAAAGCTTGTTCATAATTGTGTGGCTGAGAGTTGTTCCACACCCCCGGTCCTTAGATATTATGTAATTTTTAGAGTAGGGTTTTGGATTTTGTTCCTTAAATTTGAAGAGTAATTTTAAATTAATTCAATAAGTTTGCAAATTTTGCTGAAGTTATCTAACTTTCAAATTTTAGTGTGCCCCCCCCCTCGCCGGTCTCTACAACTGTGATTTTTAGTGTAGGCTTTTGGATTTATTTCCTTAAATTTAAAGAAAATTTGAAATTAATTCAAAATGTGCCATAAGTTTGCAATTATGCTGCAGTTATCTAGCTTTTACAATTTAAGTATACCTTCAAGGTGTTCTACGCCTCCGAGATCCCCCGGTCCCTGAAACAGTGATTTTTACTGTAAACTTTTTGGATTAGTTTCTTAAATTTTACTTGTTTAATTTCAAGTTACGAGTGCAGTTTTATACCATAGCCTCGGCATTGTAATGCCAATTCCTTGTCCTTGTCTTCTTGGCACTGTGGAGTACCGGGGCATCGCTCCACACTTCCTTCATCTGGCTGGCATGTTTGCCTGGTTTCTTGGCTCTGAAAAAATCGGATGTGGCCATGCCCATGACTTTATCATATTTTTATTAAATATTAAAAAGTAATTTTAATAATAAAAGAAAAATATTTTCCATTAACCAATGTGACCCAAAGTCTAATCAGCTCTAAGTCTAAATATAAAATACAAAATACCAACTTTAGTTTTGAAATTCTCATTAGTTTTTGAAATATGTAATAAAACTAATAATAAATAAAAAGATTTAAAAAAAATTGCTCCCATGAACCAATTTTATCCAAAATTTAATCAGCTCTAATTCCTCCCATAAACATAACAAATTTCAACTTCAGTCTTGAAAATCCTTTTAGTTTTTAAAATATTAAATAAAGGCTAATATTAAATAATAATATTTAAAATAATAAAAAACAATAGTTTTTATAAACAAATTTTAACTAAAATTTAATCAGTTCTAAATATTGATTAAAATATGCGAAAACCTAAATTTAGTTTAGAAATTCGTTTTACTTTTGGAAATATTAATTAAAAACTAATATTAAATAATAAGATTTAAAAAAATAGTTCACATGAACCAATTTTAACCAAAATTTAAATAACTTTAACTCCAGCTATAAAGATAGGAAATATCAAATTTGGTTTTGAAAATTCTGTTAGTTTTCAAAATATTAAATAAAGACTAATATTAAATAATAAAACTTAAAAAATAAAAACAATAGTTTTCATAAAACAATTTTAACTAAAATTTAATGAGTTCTAAATCTCGACATAAGTATGCTAAATCCTAAATTTTGTTTTGAAATTCTTATTAGTTTTGAAATATTAATTAAAACTAATATTAAATAATAAAATTTAAAAAATAAAAAAATAGTTCCGTGAATCAATTTTAGCCAAAATCTAATCAGCTCTAAGTCTCAACATAAGGATACAAAATCCAAAATTTTGTTTGAAAATTCCTATTAGTTTTTGCTGTAGGTCGCACACAAAATTTGACCACACACACACACACAGACACACACACATACACACACACACACACACACAGACATTTTTTGAAATGGTCTTATTTTACTCAGGGACCTCAAAAGTGTAAATCCATCAAAATCTCAAATTTTTTTTCTGCACGAAAACAATACTTTCTCATATTACATATGATAAAGTAAAAAGAAAATTTCGCGTTGCTGTGGGTCGCGCCGAGGTGGATAGCTCTGTGTGTGGGTTGCGGGTTTTCTGATTTTGCAGGGGGGGGGAAGTCGCGAGGCGGCTGTTGGCGCGTCGCGGTCCTCCTGCAGAATTCCTTCGGGAGGAAAAATAGCTTCGAGAGTCTTGGCTGAATTGAAGTCCCATCTCGCCCTTTGAAGGTGAGGGCTTGCGGAGATGAGGTTGATAATGTCGCTGCATAGTTTGAAGAAGATTTGGGTGGCTGCAAGATATTTCTGGGTCTCCGCAAAAAATCTTCGAGTTGGTAGTTATCAAGCTCTTGGATTAGTGGGTTTTCGGAGTGTCCAGAGGTTTCATAGAATTTTTCCGTCATGTGGCGGATAAACTCTACGATGGACTCCACGCCGGAGTCCGCCTGCATGTAATTCTCGCTATGCGCTAGTTGTATGGCACCAGTGGCGCCGTCATCGGCCAAAGTAAACGTTACGTAGACGTGCAATAATTTTTATTGCAATTTAAAAATTTCATATGTCATAAGTTTGCAAATTCTGCTACAATTACCTATCTCTCACAATTTGAGTGTGCCTGATGGTTAAAAATCTCAAGTTACCATAACTACGGCCAAGCGATTATGTTGAAATCCTCAATTCACTTTTGATAAAAAAATAATATGCACAGACCGGGGGGTCTGGGGGGTGTGGAACACCCTCCAGTGCGTTACTATCGGCAGGCAAAACATTCAATGTTTACGTTGTCAGCGTCAAAGACTTCTTAGAACGTAGTCTGATCTAAAACAATCGGTGAAATCGAAAAAATTATCTACTACCTGTTTGCCGCTTTCCAAGAGCTCTAATGAGCGATCTAAAAAATAAACTTCTAAATCCGCTGTTCCGTCCACTAAAGGTTTAAGTGACAATAGGCATAATATGTCAGCAAAGTTTTTGTCAATGTTGAAAGGTGGTCGTCAACTGGAACAAAAATGGTTGGTACATCAGCTGTGGGAAGTTTCAGCAACTTCTTGTGTTGTCGAAACAATGGGAGGACTAGTTACGTTTATCACTGGCAATCCCCAAAATGGCAAGGATCCAACAATTGCAAAATAACATATTATGTAAAGTTCATCCAACCAATAAATTGGAGAAATCAATTTTCTAATCGCATTTAACGATCTCCAGTTTCAGCAAATTACTCAATCTTGATGCGAATTCTTGCAAATTCCGCCAATCAAGCAATGGAAAGTAATTTCTACAAAAAAATTCATAATTTTCATGAAATCTCAAACTCGGTAGCACTCCTTTTATCACAAAACAGTAATTTGCTTGCAAAAATTATAATCCGCTCGCTTATCTTTCTGACCAGAAGATTATTAAAATTTTTCATTTTTTCTGCCAACATAAAATTTCGAAAAACCAAAATCGAAACTCAAAAGCATTAATTGGTTGCCTAACCAACAGGCATTAAATTAAATCTTTGTAACATCAAGCAAAGTTACATTTATGATGTTACAGGGCATGGAAGCTCAATTGAGTAGAATTGAGCCACTAAAGCCATGAGAATGTGATAGCAGATTCTGGCGATGCTGCTCTTTCATTATCCGCTGTTAGTTATTGGTTTCGCGAATTTCTACGAGGGCGAGAACTGCTAGAAGACGAAGTAAAAGCTGGAAGACCTGCGGAATCTGCCTGTTCAGAAAATGTTGATCGTATGGCAAGCTTGATTCAGTCCAATCGAAATATTACTTTCGAAGGAGATTCCGGAGGAAATGAAGATTGGATCCTCGACGGTGAATACCATTTTGCATAAACATCTTAGGGCAAGAAAGCTAGCAAGCCGTTGGATACCGCATTTGCTCTTAGAAAGTCAAAAACAGCCTCGAGTAGACTGGTGTAAATGTATGTTGTAAAAATTTGACGGAGGAGCTTTGAAGCAAGTGGCATACATTGCAACAGCAGTCTAGTTTTTGAGTATTTGAAGATGAAGACTTGCCCACAAAAGCAATTCGTGGCAGACGCGTCAATAAGAAAATGATTGCTGTTGAAGTGGTACTGTTGCTGTTATTCCACTTGAAGATCGCAGAACTGTTAATTCTGAATGGTACTGCGAAGTGGCTTGACCACAAATGTTTGCAAAATTAAGGACAGGTCGCCAAAGGACCAGTTTGTGTAACATCTTTGTCCATCATGACAACGCATCCTCCTACACTGCTGCCATAACATTGAATTTTTTGAAAGATTCGGGAGTTCTATTGGTAACTCAACCTCCGTATAACCCAGATCTGACGCTGTGCGACCTTTTTTTGTTTTCAACTGTTGAAAAAATGATGCGAGATAAATGATTTTCCTGCGCAGATGCAGCAGTTATAGAATTTTAAAGAATTTTTGGGAACATCAGGAAAAAATTTTGCCGAGCATCTTCGACGCATCTTTCTACATCACCAATCGCCGTCTCCACTCTGATGCCTATTTGGAAACCATCAAAGTATTTATAAAACAAATGGCTCAAAACTTATGTCAGAAAGTCACTTACCAAAATACGATCCAAAAGACTTCTACAAACACCATCGACCAGAATCGTTGCAGAGTGTGGCAAAAATTAGAAGATTAACCAAATTCGGCACAGAAATAGGTACATTCAAATATTTGCTACTCTTTGTTTTTGATCTCTGGGTTTTGATCATACCAATCTAAAATAAAACTATTCACTTGAAAAAAAATGGCGCGGGTGGGAGCCAGGCCAATTTTGAGTAAAAGTACATCTTCTGTACTCACCAAAAATCGTTTTGTTACCCCAAAATCAACTTTTGCATAATAAGTACAATAATTGTTCATTATCATTATTATTAATTATTTGGTAAAGAATTTGTTTTATTTATATTTTGTTAATGCAATGAAATATTTCGGCGTTAATGCAGACTATTAATATAAAAATTGAATTTATTTAATCGGAGGTAAATACATAAAGGATTAACTTTTATTGGATAAGGTCTGTTTTTTCATGGAAGGTTGGATGTCAGTCGAAAACCAAACGTTTGGAAGAATCGAGAAAATTACTTTCGTTTCGCTTATTTTTTTATCAATCCTGTAAACCCCAAATAACGTTATAATATTTGATAAAATAAGAATAAATAATAATTTTGTTGTGAATAAAATGGGAGCGAATTTATCTCTTCAAAAGCATCCTGTATAAAACGAGCGGTGGCTCGCAGACGTCATCTCGTAAACGGGAATACACAAAAAATCAATAAAATCATGTAGACGTCTAAAGTCTATTTGTATCTTCAGAAATGTAGTGATAGAAATTATTTAAATTAACATACGTAGTAGAAAAATCGGTACCATGATAAATTCAAACAAAAATATTTTATTTACAGCGACAGTTTTAGCTCTTTGTGTGATATTATTTGTTCATGTGTTTTTGTTTCCGTTGTACGCGGTAAATCCTAATCACATCGCTTTAAAAACGTACGCGGACTTTGAAAAATCATTGTGTTTGGGTTCTCATCTAAAGCCGGCGAAAAAGGTATGGCATAAGCAGCAATGTCCACGTTACGGAGTGGTAACGACCATGGAAGGCGGCCGATTGGGAAATCAAATGTGGGAATATGCCGCCGTTTGGGCTATTGCAAGACGAACCGGATTGGAACCTTACATGCCGAGATGTATGCAATTAAAATTGGAGCCAATATTTGATTCACTTACAGTGCCAACGTTCGAAGAAATTTCTCATTGTCCCATAGATATGAGCAAAGTTGTGAAATCGTTAAACGCATGGAATTATACGTATCAAAGTATAGTATTACCACGTTACTCTGTACTACCAGACTTAGTATTAACATGGGTCCAAGATATAACGCAGGAATTCACATTTAAAAAGAAATTAATTAACAAAAGTCAAAGTATTTTACGATCAATTGCCAAAAATAAAACTCAGTGTGTGTTTGTAGGTGTACACGTACGTAGAACCGATTATATTGATTATTTAAAGAGAAAATTGTCCATATTACCAGCCAATTCCAGTTTCTATTATTCCGCATTCAGATACTATGAAAAAAAGTATCGTAATGTATTATTTGTTATGGCGAGTGACGATCCCGTTTGGTGCTTGAAAAAATTTGGTAGAAAAAGTAACGTGTTTCTTATGAGCAAACATAAATCTGTAAATCCTTCGTCTCTAGATTTAGCTATTTTGGCGGCGTGCAATCATTCCATAATAGATTACGGTACTTTTAGCATGTGGGGTGCCATTCTGGCAGGTGGCGAAACAATTTTTTACAATTTGAGGCATCCGACTAATCGAATAAGCCAAATATTACCAAATTGGCATACGCTTAATTAAATTTTTCCAAATGAAAAAAATTATATAGGTAGGTAGGTAGGTAGGTAGGCAGGTACTACATAAACTACTTAGATACTAAATTTTATTTTTCTAAAACTTAACCAAGCATAGGAAATTATCTAAAATATTAATATTCTCTAAATTCATCGATTTTTACATGATATATAACGTTATTTACTTACCTTGATGTGTGTTTATTTATGGCTTCATTGTCAACATGTTGCCGGATTAAAATTTCGGATATATTGCAAAATGTAAATTCTTCGACAGTACCAAAGTACCATAATAGCATACAATTTTTTAGAGAAGAAAATTCGATTCTCGGACTAATTTTTCGATATACATTATTTACACCATTAGCAGAGTAATTTTATATTTTTTATACGGGGTGGTGAATCGATTCGCGCACCAAACCATTTTCAATGCTAAATTTTTAATGTCGAATTAATATCTCCCCTAATTAAAAAACTGCAAATCAGTTTTTTGTACGCAGAAAGGGATAAAGTCAGAAATGGGAAATTTAAAATTGTCATTTTGCACATAATCAGCTTTGTCTTGCCAATAAAATCAAAATAATTGTATTTCATTTCAAAATTAGTTATTCTCAAAAATAATTAATTGAGATATTAATTAATCATTAAAAAAAATAGATTTACCACCCTGTATGCCTAAAATCCCTTTACGCTATCTTCTCCTTTGGCACTAATCTTAAACAACGATGAAATAATAACGAAGTTTTCTTCTGCAGGAAAGCAGCTTTTCAAATATTTGTTCATTCTCTAAAATATTTATGCTTTAGCTTTAAGGAAAGATGTGCCACAATTATTTTTGTACTATCTATTGTATAGAATTTCTTTTAAATTAAGATATTCGAATATTCTTCGTCTGACACCATTGATTATAATCTTTTACTTCATAAAATTTATAATCAATGGTTTAACTGAATAAAGCTTCGGTAAAAGTTGGAGTTAAACTTTCAACAGAGCTTTAGGCAGTCAATTTTTTTACCCTCCGTTAAACTTCCAAGTAACTACTTATTCGGTAAAGTTATTGGTTACTTGGTCGGTGCACGATTGGTTGAACTTGATTTTATTTGTAAGTTTAACGGAAGGCGAAAAAATCAGCTGTTTTGCGCTAATTCAGTTTAGGATTAGTTATGATATTATGAACAATCGAGAGAAAATATTGAATTGCTTTAATTCGCTGTAAAGCAGTATCCGAAGTTTTCCGTTTAAAATATGAAGAATTCTTGTAAAATTTTATAAAAAAAAAGAGGTTTATGTTTCTTTGCTAACTCATCATATTGTTTTTGAGTAATTATTTGAAGGAAAGACGGTTGAGTGCGTCAGTAGCGTATTTAGAGGTAGGCAAGGGGGTAATTGCCCCCCCCAAGGATGACTCGGATAATCTTAGTACCCGGTATTAATACTTATATGTAATATATTCATCACTATTTTGTTTGTATATACTTATTGTTCGTATTTTTTAAATTTCTTTTTTGGAATTTTTCAGTTAGCTCTCTATCACTGACGCGCATGAATGGATTAACGAGATTGCAAAATACGCTTGCTTCCCTCCCTTTGAAGACATTTTTTAAATACACCACTGGAATGCACTGATAAGCCAAAATTCCAATTTAAATCCAACTTTTAGTTTGTTCTGAGATAATCCTTCAAAATTATTCAAACATTTCCGTGGTTTGAAACCCACGTTACACAGTAGGTCCTCTGTGTCCCTAATTTCAATGTGGACCTTCCTTTCGGAGAATTCTATAATGCAGTTCAAGTAGGATTTTTAATTTAACGTACAATCTGAACCACAGTGCAAAAAACTCAGCGTGTTCCCATCTGAGTTTTAAACTCGCTTTTTCCAAACGTGAATTTTTCTCGAAGAACAAAAGATGCAGCTATTTTACTAGTTATACAGTGGAACCTTGATATATCGAACCTCAAAGAAAACGAAAAAACTTCGAATTACTGAGAATTTCGATACACCGAAATTCGATTTACATGTTACGCGGGTTCAAGGAAATAGAAAAAAATTTGATTTATTAAGAAATTTGATTAATCGAGATTCCACTGTAGTACCAACTCTTCCTCATCCATCCATCCAGAAACCGTCTTAAGTTCGATTCCCAGATATTACCGTTTATTGAAAAACTGGCAGTTAGAATTATTCAAACTTAGAAGAGTATGTTATTTTATACTATGAAGGGACAGACCAGATTATTTTTGGAATTTCGTTAATCCATTCATGATGCGCGTCCATGGTAAAAAGATAACTGACAAATTCAAAAATCAAAAATTAAAGAAATTCAAAACTTGTTTCAAACTCAAACTTTTTAATTTTAAAACTGCGTAATACACATTATTTTTATCACGGAGGGCTTTAGAGATACGATCCCAGTCATTCTTGGGGGGGGGGCAATTGGAGCCTGGCCCACACCTAAATACGCCACTGTTATTCTTGACCACCCTTGCAATTGCCAAGCAAACATGCTTAAATCTTCAATTCACTTATGATAAAAAGTAAACTACCCAGACCGGGGGGTCTGGGGGGTGTGGAACACCCTCCAGTGCCTATCGCTTCATACGTTATCATAAAGCTTGTTTATAATTGTGTGCCTGAGAGTTGTTCTACACCCTCCCAGTCCCTTCATAGACCGATACCATAGTCTTCCATAGTCCGGTACCATAGTCATGCTCGCCAGTGCACTAGTATCGGAAGGAATAACATTAAATGTTTACAAATTATGCAGAACACTATGGAGGCATTTCATGTTTTCCAAAGCCCCCTCCCTCCCGTTGCTTTGGTTTTTTATTGATCACTCGATCTGAACTGCCGGTCATCGCCCTTTAGGGAATCAGCAACACTCGGCATAGCTTACCCTTCCAGGAACCGATAAGTGTACTTCGGATTTAAAGGTTCTTATCGTTTTGAGGGTTGTTAAGGGGGTCAACGCTCTTTCTCGACACCAAAAAACTGACACTTACGCACTTTGGTGCAGAAATAACTATTTTTGTGGATAATTACAAACCGACTAATTTTATCAAAAAATACAGGTAAACTTTTTTGTAGATAATTAAATTATCTTTAAATTTGATTCTTTTGTTTTTTGTGTAGGATAAAAATTTACCGACTTAAGATTTTTAAAAGTTGGTGTTTTTCAACCCTCATGTAGAAGTCAAATTTAAACGAGCATTTTTCGCGATTTTCTCAAAAGGTAACGATTCTACAAAATATATTAAATACAAAATTTAAAGACATTTAAATTCTCTGTCATTTAATGTTTTACTTTATCTTCTACGAAAAAATTAACCAAGTTATAGTTGTTTGTTGATAAGAAAGTGTGTTTTATTAAAATCAAAATTGCTAATTTTCTTGGAAAAATTTATTGTTTTTTGACAGAAAAATTCGTATACAATTTTCGCGGTTTTTGATGAAATAAATGACGTGGGATCTACTATTTTTATTAAAAAAATTTATAACCTAACAAACTTTTTATAAAAAAATTAGTTTTTTTTTTCCAAAATGTTATAAAAAATGATCTTTCAACAATTAAAATGTGTGAAATTTCTTTTGTGAAACTAAGTTTATTAAAATATTTTGCAAATAAAACCGACTGAATCCTTTTAATTTAACTTTAGCTTATAAAAAATTTATTTTAAATTTCAATTATGACAAAAATAATCAAAAGTTTTTCAACTATTGGAAATACAAAATTTTTCAGAGGTACAAAAAAGTTAAAATATTTTCTTAAAGTATACTGTCACAGCTACACGATCACCAAGTGAATTGGTTTTTAAATACACGTCTTTGAAGTTCACTGTTTTTCGGAAAAATTTCTGTAAATTTACAAAATTTTAGTTTTTCTCCCAATATTTCAGATATGTCGAATTTTACAATAAAAAACATGTAGATATTTTTTAAAACTTGTAAAGTTATCCAAAACAGTGGCGTATTTAGAGGTGGGAAAGTCGACCCCCCCCCCCAGGGATGACTCGGATTGCATCCCTGAAGCCCTCCGTGATAAAAATACTGTTTATCACGCTGGCTTTAAAATTTAAATAATTGACATAAATAATAAAATAAGTTTTAAATTTTTTAGTTTTTTGATTTTTGGAAATTGACAGTTAATTTTTACGCTGACGCGCATGAATGGATCAACGAGATTCCAAAAACCAAACTGCTTTGTTTTAAAAAAAGCAATAAGCATTTTTAAATACGCCACTGATCCATAATCAGATATTTTTGTTGACTTTATACGATGCTGAAGCTATTCAAAAGTTGAATAAATAATTATGTTGTTTTTCTTTACAAAAATTTATATTTTACAATAACTATTTAAGTGTCAGTTCAACTAACAGAAAAAATCGAATGTGACTATACCCATGACTTTATCATACTTTTACTCATTAAATATTAAATAATTAAAATAAAAAAAAATAATTTTCATAAACAATTTGAACCAGAAATTTGGTTATTAAATGACTGTTATTTTTGAAATATTAAATAAAAACTAATATTAAATAAAAAAGGTAGAGTGCACACAAAATTTTACCATACACACACACAGACATTTTTCGGAAATGGAAGCTCAAAAAAATTTTTTTTTTATTTTTTTTATTTTTTAATAAAATAATTAAAAATCTTAAATATTTTTGGGCTGCAATATTTGCATTTAGATATTATTTATTTAAATAATTAATAAAATAAATAACAAAATTAACAATTTTTAATTCAAATAAAAACTCAATTTCTGTAACAAAAATAGCTATAACTTGCTCAATTTTTTTCCAAAAAAAACACTAAATTACAGAGAACAAAATGCCTTTGAAGTTTATATTCCATATCTTTTTATAGGACCTTTCTTTTTTCTTTTGTTTCTTTTGTATCTTTCTTTTTTTATGGGGGATGAAAAATTACCTACTCCTAAAGCCTCTTAAACCCAAAATTTATCTTCAAAAAAGATCTCCTGCGATTTTTTGATAAAATTAATCGTGTTGTAATTATATACAAAAAAACCTTTAAATCGGGGTAGACTCCTCCATTCTTACTGAAAGAGTAAGTATTCGACTACGTCTTTGCCGAGTTTCGTTGATCCCATAATTATTTCTTTTAAATTATCTATTTTTCTTGTACTGTACCGATATATACAGTCACTATTATCAGATGTAACTGACGTTATATGCTTCGATACTGGTGTACGCCGCGCCATCTTTTGGTGCCATCGTGGTATACCTGGGATGCCTAATCTATTCGTCATATTTCTCACATCAGTTTACTTTAAATATTTTTCTCTGTGTAACCTGATTGTAAAATGCTAAACCGCGGTAGATGTTTATTCATTTTGTTGTTTTGCTAGAAAATGCTAATACCGATGATTGATTGTAATTTTCTACAATTTCTTTTGAAATCTTGAAAATATCAATAGAACACCAATTTGGATTAGAAGGGCACATTTTGATAAAACAAATTCCTCAAAATAGTCGTGACCATGTGATAGAGGTGTTTAGGAAAATCTATAGAACTTTTCGAGATAGTTCCAGACGCCTCCAATTTTGACCAGTAGTTGTTGTTCATCTTCTTGAGGTGCCTTATCCGCCTAGCAAACATTGACTATTCCATTATTTACTCTAGGCCATAAAAGCTTTCATACCCACGGTATCCATTTTCGGGGCTTTACCGGCAGGAAAACTTGGAATATTGTTTTTCCAGCGAAATAAAACAATTAACGTTTTTTTAACCGAATTATAACTTTTCAATTGTTTGCAATTTTAAAATATTATATTATAGTAGACCAGAGAAACTAAAACTATTTAATATATACATAGTATGTCAGCGTGATTCATGAAAAATTAAAAATCATACATATTTTGGGGGTTAGAATAATAATTATTTTTCAAGATTATAATAAAGATTATAATTGGAAGTTTAAGTGAAGGTGAATAAGTCGGACATAATAAATTAAAATAAAACAAGAAAGGAAAATTTAGTTCTTTTTGTAACTTACATCAAATAATTTCCGCTTAAATTTTAATCCGATGGGCGTAGTAAATACTGCGCGACATATACACTCTAAACTTCTTAGTAGTATTTCAAAATTATAGATCATTTTTGGACCAAATAAATTTTTTAATAATTTGATTTAACTAAAAGATAAAATTTAAATAAAAATAATTATTTATTCCAGTCCCTGCAATTTTTAACGAGTCTTCATGAATCACTATTTAATTAAGGCGATTTTCTCGCTATTTTACATTTAAAATTTAATGAAGTTTACAATTCAAACAAATTGTTGAGAATATTTAGCGATGTTATCTATAAGTATAGAAGTGCCAAAACAGGTTAAGATAACTATAGTAATCCCATAACATGTGATTGGGTTTCTTATTACTACAGTATTTCCCCCAAGTATTAATGCCTTATACAAAAGGGGGCCTACCATCGGAAACTAACGAAACGTAACCTTATAACTATGATCCTAACCCGGTAAATCAGTACATATCGCTTGAATTAACGTCTTTTTAACGTTATACGGTTGCACGTTAAAAACACGTTGATTTAACGTTTATATGTGCTTGTTGGGTTTAAGACTAAATGTCATTATGAACATCAAATCAATTACCAGATTTTCGATAATTTCAAGATTCTAATATTTTGGCTATCCATACTGTCACCAAATAAAATGGCTGTAAAAACATTTTCAAGAAAGTGTAAAAAATAAAAGTAAACTTGTTCTACGACTTGATAATCAATTGTACAGACGAATTTGAATTTATCTGAAAAGAAAAATGATTCTTATGGAAAACATTGTTATCATAATTTAAGGTGAATTCCATTTAACGACTGTTCTTGTGGCCTATAAATAATGTAGGTGTTTAACTTACTTATTTCGGGAATTCACCTAAACTTAATCTGACATTTGAAACACTTAAAAAAATATTTCTTATGCGGGGGGCTTCGTGCTGGTATTAGGTTAGAAATTAAGATTGAAAGTGTTTGAAATAACTCAGAATTTGTTAATCACGATAACTTGTTTTGTAAATGTATAGGTATGTGCCACACGTAGATATTAGGTACACAAATTACATGTAGGTAGGTATTTAATAAATTGCAAAATATTAAACAAAGATTTTCAAATTATTTAATATTATATTTTAAAACGTTAAATAAAAATACATAATATAATAATATTATAATACATAGTAACAAAAGTTTAATAATGTCTTTACGTCATATTAAGCCACTTTGATGGTACCATCAAGGTGTCTTGTTTATGATGTGAAGATATTTTACAAATACATATACATTATATCCTTGTCGTGTTCAAAATATAAATTATGTATCATGTATTAACCTACATAATATTATCTGTTTAAGCAAAACATATACTAATAATAATTATTGTCTCTATTGTACTGTATCTTTGGGAACATCCACAAGTAGGTATTATAAAAGGAATTATTATGAATAAATTTTCCATATGTTGCATTATAAGTATTAAAGTCTTCTACTGTGATCTTTAACATGTATTTTATAATATTATTTCTAATAGCTGTGCCAAACTATAAAGAAAATTTGTGACCTGAACAATTAGGTATTGCGTGGTATTAAATTATTTACTGTCCTTTAGAAACTTACTATTCTGTGATATTTGTATGCTAAAAATGTATATACCTACTTATTATACAATCGTTAAATTATTTTCATTCTAATTCTTCATTGTGTTATGTATACTGATGTAGAGTAGATTAAAAAATAAAATACTATTTACAATATAATTTACCGTGTTTTATTGTTTTTTGCCCTTACTTGTAAAAAAATCACAACCCGCCACTGATGTTTCTTTATTTTACTTTCGAGCACAAATCACACGATAAAAACAAATCCCTCCCGGTTTTTAACCTACTGTAAAAAGCTGTCATGGCTGTCAACGATTTGACGTATGTGCATCATAACCCAGCTGATTCAACTAAAATAAATTTTATGAAATCATGTAGTAATTAATACTGAACATAAATGAAAATGGGACTTGCAATTACAAAAGAATGTGTTGCAGTTAACCAAGTTGGTGTTATTTATTTTGAGTGCGTGTGTGGTGGTGAATGAACTTGCATTGAAAATAATGGCGACTCGTCGATCTATTTTGGCAGCATCTGTCGAGCCCTTAACCAGTTCCGGTGATCCTTTACGCGAATTATTTGAAGCTTGTAAAACTGGCGACATAGCTCGCGTCAGGAAATTGGTTACTTCTCAAACGGTCAATGCTCGAGACACGGCCGGAAGGAAATCAACACCTCTTCATTTTGCAGCCGGTAACTAATACCTAAGTGGTAATTTTTATTTAACCTCATATTTCGATTTTAAAGGATATGGACGACGAGATGTTGTCGAATTTTTGTTATCCGCTGGAGCTTCTATTCAGGCACGTGACGATGGTGGTTTGCATCCCCTACACAATGCGTGTTCTTTCGGACACGCCGATGTTGTGAGACTTCTATTAGAGGCCGGTGCAAATCCAAATACACGGGATAATTGGAATTATACTCCTTTACATGAAGCAGCCATAAAAGGAAAAATTGATGTTTGCATAGGTAATTCATTTCGTTTGGTTGTCTAAATTGTCCCGTCATTAAAATCTGTTGCAGCGCTCCTACAACATGGAGCAGACCCAAACATTCGTAACACGGAAGGCAAAACAGCGTTAGATGTTGCAGACGTTTCAGCTAAGCCAGTTTTGACGGGAGATTATCGTAAAGATGAATTATTGGAAGCAGCAAGATCTGGAGCAGAGGATAGATTATTGATACTTTTAAATCCCTTAAATGTGAATTGTCATGCAAGTGATGGACGACGCTCAACACCACTTCACTTGGCCGCTGGATACAATAGAAGTCGTGTAGTTCAATTGCTACTTCAGCATGGTGCCGATGTTCATGCCAAGGATAAAGGGTAATCCTCCTTTGATTTTAATAATAATTGTTGGATCAGTTATTTTAGCTAACAAGAGATTAATAATATTTAATATTTTGCGCCTTTATGACACTTGTTTTGTAATTTGAAAACGGCAAAAACTTGCACAAAACTGTTACGCTCATTTGAAAGGTAGCAAAGGGGATTTAATTGTAATATATACAATTGTTTACTTTGAATGTACCTACAAATATTATTTTTATTCAATTGTGGTGTGCTCGACTCCTTAAATGGCCAGTAGGAATGAAAGAACTGTATGTTTATGTTGTGCTTTGTTTTTGTCTTATTTACATACTCATAACCTTGTAAGATTTTAGACACCAATACTGAGATAACAAGAAACAAATCAACAAACTTTTCATATTGATAACAAAGTAATAATAAATTTTAGATTGCTTTTTTCTAAAAAATTCTAAAATTACTGGAAATGAAAACAAATTTAAATTTTTGAACCAGCTTTCACTTAAACAAAGTTATTCATATTATTAAGAAAGTATTTCCACAATATTCATATTTCAAGAATATACAGGGTGATTCACCAAAGTAATCAGTTAAAAGTTTATGGGGTCAAAATTATCTTTTGTATTTTTTTTAATAAAATATTTGTAATTTCTGACTATGGGAAATCTTTTCGTACTTGATATAAAGTAAAATTTTCTAGTATTTATTGATTTTACCGCAATACTGGCTAAAACGGCAGTATAGCGTGAAGCATACACGGTTTAACTAAGAAGCGTAAGTTCATGGTTCGAACCCTGCTCGCGTTAGATACACTGCCGTGATCAAAAAGTCCAATATCAATTTTTGGACTGGAGATGAAATGTTCAATCAGCTTCTAATAAAAATAAGTTGCGTAAACTGCAACGGGTGTAAAATAATTTTTAAAACTGATTTTAGGTTAGGTCCTTTGGGTTTTGTTACTTAAATTTCAAGTTATGAGTGCAACTTTATATTATGCCTTCGACATTTCATGCTAATTTTCTTTTAGAACCAACTAAGATTTGCTGTTCTTGGGTAATTGTTGTTTTAAAGTTCTACTATTGATCACTCGATATTTTTAAAAATGAGTACAAAGTGAGAATAATAATAAGAGAACAGAACTTTTTGATTACGGGAGTAAAGGAAATTAAAAATAACACAACTCAATACAATTTCATGTTATCCGCGATTGCTTGGTAATTGGGGCTTTTAATATCATGTTGGTGACATCCTATTATTTTGAAGTAACCTTAAAAGAAAGCAACGCTAGCTAGCAAATCTTTTTTAATTTACGATTTTATATATTTTTCTTATTTTCAATATTTAATGCTCCGAAAGTAGATGTTGTTCCTGCAAAAAAGATGTACAAGGCTAAATTTACAGAAAACGGAGAGAAAATGCGATAGGACCCAAAAATCGATTTTGTTGTATCCGTTTTCCTCATTGCGTTGGGCAGGAATCCTAAAATTGTGAAAAATTCTCAATTTTTCCTAAAGTTGTCCTTAATATTACTTCCGAGTCCAAGAATCCTAAAATTAAATAAACTGAACTTACAACAAATTAATACATTTTTTAACTTCAGATTAAATATTGCACATTATTAAAACGGAGACAACCCAAGTTCGTGAACGGAATAATTTAATATTTTGCAATAAAACCTAAGGAAATCCCCTCATTTTATATTTCTTTTACGTAATAGTTTACATTATAATTCATGTTAAATATTTAAGAAGACTTTCTTGAACCAATTTGAAATGGAGATTTAAAATGACCAGCAGTGTAGCGTAAAGCATACACCGCGACTGAGAGCGGTAACATGGTTCGACTCTAGTCGAGTCGAATACACTGCTGTGATCAAAGGTCCAATATCAATCTGTGGACCGTGGGAAGGCAACGGAAACCACCCATAAATTATATTCCATGAAAATTCATCTTGGCTTCGCCAAGCTGGGTCACGCTTCTGTCAAGAAGCAAACAACGAAGAAAAGAAGAAAAGAAGAAAATGGAGATGTAAACCTTGATCTAAAATACTCAATTTTACATGTTTCGTTCAATAATTATTGAGAATTTTTAATGAAATTCTGATGTGGGTGGTTTTTTGATAATTTATTTGTTAAGAAATGCAATATTATTGATTACAAATTGCTTATGTAGAAATGTAACAGAGGCAAGCAATTTTTTTCGCAGAATTAAGTGAAACACTGGGGAGGAGAAGCTCTACCTTCTTGGAAAAAATTCTGGATGTTTGAGCCTCGGAATCCTTTGTAATAAAACATCAACAGAAAAAACTTTTCCAAATTTCTCTGCTCTTCTTCTTCCTCTTAATTTAGGACTAGGTCCTGTAACCTAATATCCAACAGTAATCTCGGTGAAGTTCCGAAGCCACTGTTAGTACTCTGAGCATATTATTTGTTGTTAATGGTGACAATTCATTAATATAGGAAGACCACCATCTTTACTTGTCTTCCGAAGCACGGAGACAACCATACAAAGTGAGCCTGTACCCGGATTTGAACTCGGGCGCCTTACGTTAGCAGTTGTTCGTGCCAACAACCAGGTCAATGATCGTTTCTAAATTTCTCTGCTTATGGCATAATATACGCAATTATAAAAGATTTGAAGAGACGGTTATTGGCCTGGTTGTTAGCTCGCTCAACTGCTAACGTAAAGCGAAATGGTGCGAATCCGGGTAGAGGGTCACTTTGTATGGTCGTCTCCGTGCTTCGGAAGGCACGTAAAGACGATGGCCGTCCTATGTTAATGAATTGCCATCTTAACAATATAAAATAAGGTAACAGGTATATCTGAGGCCAGCTTAGTAAGCTACTTCAGATGTAAAACAAGTAATATGCTCACACTACTTGCAGTGGCTTCGGAACTTCTCCGAGGTTACTGTTATTCCTAGTCCTAAGAAGAAGAATAAAACCATTTGAAATACAACAAGCAAGACCGCATCAGAAAATTACAATGAGGGAGTGGGGATTAATGGCTTAAAGTAAAGGAAAATAACTACAACGTGCAAAAATTGGCTTAACTTTCTTTTCTCATGGGGGAGGGGGAGGGAGTCATCTCCCGACTTAATTACTTATGTCGAGTCTGGGGACCTGTGTTTTTACCTGTGGTAAAAACTGTTAATTTACTTATTAGAATCTATTATTTTATATTCACTCCCACTTTTTAAATATTTTGGGATCCGGGAAGGGGGTTCACTCCCATAAAATATATTTTATTATTGAAACTAGCGTCTCAGGAAAGGGGTGCTTAAAAACCAAAATTTTAACCCCCCTGCATTATAACATTGTAAACAGATGGATAAATAATTTAATATTGTAGCACATACTTAAATTTCAAATTTGTAAATCACGCCTTTTGTTTTTTATATACCGGATGTTAATTTTAAAAGTAGTCAGTCGAAATAACTTTTATTTTTGAAATCGGGGTTCTCGCCAGCCATTCTATCGAACCTCTTTTACCAATTCATGTGCCAGAAAATTTGTCATCATTCATTATCGCACATTTAATGCATAATGTGGGAGGGTTCCGTATGCTGAAATAGCTATTTTCGTGACTAGTACTTAATAGGCTACATTTCCATTCGAGGTTGAATCAACCTCGAATGGAAACAAGCTATTGAATACGTGTTATGAACAATATTTTTGCAAATCTGCAATTCGGTAAATAAAGAAAGCGAGTTATTATCAGTAATGCTCTTGACCTCATACTTGCGATTGCTAGAACAAATAAGGAGATCAAGTTACAAATTGTTTGCAATTCTGAAAGATCAAATTTATTATTAAGCATTAAAGCCCACGTTAAAGCAAGTTAGCGAGTTATTATTAGTAATGCGTATGACCCGTAACCTCCCTCTACAATAGTTGCATATAAGGATAAACTCAGAATACAGCAGTTGTGTAATGCTGAAATGAAAATAACTCGCCACTAGTGCCGAAAAGTGAAGGTGAAGTCATCTCGAAAGAAAAGATTACGAAAAGATCAAATAACATGAGTATCTGTTACGTGCAGAAAACAAGCCGCTTTCAATGCCATGTAATGTGTATGAAATGATAGTATTTCGCTGCAGAATTGCAAAATGTACATTTTGTTCATCTAGCAGTATTCTCCTTCTTCATTAACTTGATTTTCTAAAGACTAATCGATAAGTTAAACAATTTAGTCTCAATACCTACAATAATAATTGTGTTTGTTGATAAATCCGTTCAAGAAAAACTTGATTCATCGTTGTAACAAATATTTTTACCAAATTTGAGTTATCTTACATTCTCAGGGACATCAGTTCTTAAAGCTCAATTTAAGTAGTTTTGGTAAATTTAAATTTTATAAGGAAGAAACTTGTTAATTTTAGCTCTTGATGTATGGAACCATTTGAAATATTTGTAGACTTTGCAACCTTTCCATGTATTATACATTTTCTTAAAAGTTTTTATATTTTTAGTGGTTTGGTGCCCCTGCATAATGCTTGCTCTTATGGTCACTTTGAAGTAACCGAAATGCTAATAAAGCATGGAGCCAACGTAAACGCTAACGATCTTTGGGCATTTACGCCGCTTCATGAAGCAGCTTCCAAATCACGAGTAGAAGTGTGTTCGTTACTGTTAAGCGAAGGCGCAGATCCTACATTACTTAATTGTCACTCGAAATCGGCTATCGATGTTGCACCGACTAGAGAGTTACAAGAAAGAATATCATGTAAGTAAACCATACTTTTACTATCTTTTTTTATTCTATTTTGTATTCAAACTTATAGACGAATACAAGGGTCACTGCCTTCTCGAAGCTGCTCGGCAATCCGATTCCACCAAAATTAAAAAGTATATGACACCAGATATAATTAATTTTAAACATCCATATACAGGGGATACTGCATTGCACGCAGTCGTCAGTTCCATTTATCCTAAACGTAAACAAATTTTAGAAAACTTAATCAGAAAAGGAGCGCATTTAAACGAAAAAAACAAAGACTTTTTTACGCCTCTTCATATAGCAGCCGATTCGTTACATTATGATTTAATGGATGTACTTTTACGGCATGGAGCTAAAGTCAACGCTTTAGATGGTTTAGGACAAACTGCATTACATCGATGTGCAAGGGAAGACAACATTCAAGCCTGCAGAATTTTACTTTCCTACAATGTGGATTCTTCTATTGTTTCTTTGCAAGGTTATACTGCAGCTCAGGTTGCAGGCGAAAATGTTTTGAAAATTTTGCAAGGTAATTTTGTCGTCTTCGACCTCGTGAATTTTTTACTTTAAAGTAACTTTATTGTGCAGATCCACTTCCTGGCAGTGCAGATATCGAGTGCCAACTATTGGAAGCTTCAAAGTCTGGTAATTTGGAGCAAGTACAAAGAATATTAGGTACTTATCCCCATGTAGTTAATTGTCGAGACATTGATGGTAGACACTCGACTCCGTTGCATTTTGCTTCGGGCTACAATCGAGTTTCAGTGGTGGAGTATTTGCTAGAATTAGGTGGCGACGTCCATGCTAAAGATAAAGGGTAAAAGTTATTCTTATCAATGATATCTTGAACCTAATTTTTTGTATTATAGTGGTTTGGTCCCATTACATAATGCTTGTTCTTATGGTCATTACGAGGTAACGGAGTTACTGGTAAAACATGGTGCTAGCGTTAATGTCGCTGATTTGTGGAAATTTACGCCGTTACATGAAGCAGCTGCCAAAGGAAAATATGAAATAGTTAAATTGTTATTAAAGGTAAGAATCTTGAGGTATATAAAATAAAATTATTTGGTTAATATTTTCTAGCATGGAGCCGATACCCATAAAAAGAATCGTGATGGAGCTACCGCTTTAGATTTAGTTCGAGAAGGTGACCAAGATGTTGCCGATTTACTTAGAGGCAATGCTGCCGTTCTAGATGCTGCCAAAAAAGGAAACTTAGTTAGAGTACAAAGACTGGTTACACCTGAAAATATTAATTGTCGTGATTCTCAGGGACGCAATTCGACACCGTTACACTTGGCTGGTAATTTTAATTTTATCATTTCTTCACTGGTTTTTTAAAACCTGTAAATGTTGTTTAGCTGGTTACAATAATGTGGAAGTTGCCGAGTTCTTATTAGATCATGGTGCAGACGTAAATGCACAAGATAAAGGTGGATTGATTCCTCTGCACAATGCTTCCAGTTACGGACATCTGGATATTGCTGCACTGTTGATTAAATTTAATACCGTGGTAAATGCAACCGACAAGTGGGGATTCACGCCGTTACACGAAGCCGCACAAAAGGGAAGAACACAACTTTGCGCACTTTTGGTAATTTTATTTATTTTTGTTTATTATATGGTTTCTTGTAATTTCTTTCTATGTAGCTTGCTCATGGAGCAGATCCATATTTAAAAAATCAAGAGGGTCAAGCGCCGGTAGATCTTGCATCCGCAGACGACGTTCGTTGTTTGCTTCAAGATGCAACCGCTACTCAACAAATTGTATCAACCGCCGATGCAATGTCTTCATCACGACCACCTTCGATTGCTCTTTCTCAATCATGCGCTTCTCCAGTTTTGCCTGGAAATACTGAAACTGTGATTATGCCGTCTGGTGCGTCGATGACACTGTCGGTGCCTGTTGCTAGTAGATCAAGCGTTGCATTATCAGCTGCCGAAGGTTGTTCAGATTCTTGTAAAGGTGAAAACGAAATGCAAGATGCTGGAAACATTACAAATATTGCCACATTTTTAAGCAGGTATAATTTAATAGCCTTTTTATTTTTTCATTTTTAAAATGGTTGTTTATTTTAGCTTGGGGTTGGAGCATTTATACGAATTATTGGAGCGTGAACAAATTAGTTTGGACATTCTTGCCGAAATGGGACATGAAGATTTAAAACAAATCGGTATTTCTGCATACGGTTTTCGACACAAATTAATCAAAGGTATTGAACGATTAATGGTGAGTTGCGGAAGTCCGTGGTCTACGGTATCCAATCCTGGAACGCTACTCGTAGACTTGTTAAGCGACGATAAAGAATTTATAGCGGTGGAGGAAGAAATGCAAAATACCATAAGGGAACATCGTGATAATGGACATGCTGGCGGAATTTTTTGTCGTTACAATATCGTTAGGGTAAATAGTAATTATTGCATTTTACTTTTTCGTTACTGAACAACAATGTTTTGTTTTCAGATTCAAAAAGTACAAAATAGAAAATTATGGGAAAGGTATACGCATCGAAGGCAAGAAGTTGCAGAAGAAAATGCAATTCAAAGTAACGAACGAATGCTGTTTCATGGTTCACCTTTCATTAATGCCATTGTCCAAAAAGGTTTTGATGAAAGACATGCTTATATTGGTGGAATGTTTGGTGCCGGAATTTATTTTGCCGAGCATTCTTCCAAAAGTAACCAATATGTGTACGGAATTGGTGGTGGTACTGGTTGTCCGTTACATAAAGATAGATCTTGTTATATATGTCATAGGTGAGAAGAATCGGTTTTTGTTGTTTTTTTAAAGTTGTTTCAATTATGTACTTTCAGGCACTTACTCCTGTGTCGAGTGACTTTGGGAAAGTCTTTCCTTCAGTTTAGCGCGATGAAAATGGCGCATGCTCCTCCGGGTCATCATTCGGTAGTGGGACGACCTTCGGCAGGAGGACTCAATTTTCCCGAATATGTGGTGTATCGAGGAGAACAAGCTTATCCTGAGTATTTCATCACTTATCAAATAATTAAGCCTGAAGATTGCTCAAGCAGTACCGATACGGAAGCTAGATGATTTTATAATGAACGGTGGTTTGTGATTGACTCGCGCCGTTCTTATAAAGACCATTTGTGTAATGTAGTATGTAAAGCGCTACGTTGCCTTGTACCAGCCAAACCTAAATGTGGATGTCAGGGTTAAATTATAATTAATTGAAAAACGCATATGTTTATACTCGTGTGCTTCCTCGATCAATTTCTTTTTAGGTTGTCTATTTTTTGTAAAAATTTATGCATGAAAGTGCCTCCGTAAGAGAAGCATTACTTTTTCTTATTGGCAGTATTATAAATTAGAATAATTTATTTTTAATTGTGATAAAATGTATGCGTAATGACGAAGCTCAATTTAATTAATTTTAATGTATTGTGTTACACACATAAAATGCGTGTGATAGTTTTTAATTATTCGAAATAGTTTTTGTGTATAATTGTATTATAAAGCAAAATAGGTGGATTTAAAAATTGGTCAACATTAAATGAAATTCCAATGAAATTTGTTTTTTTTATTAACACAATAAATTTCTTAATAATAACTATCATTTAAGAGTAAACAAGAGTAAACCACTTATAATTTTGAGAGAGCATTATTATATTCACTAATTAGGTACTTTTGAGTCGAAATAACATGGAAGAGTAATTATTACTTAAACCATTTTGTCTGGGAGAGATTTGGTTTTTGGGTTCGATTGTTTTCTCTACTGCTTGTAGTTTATCTTCACTCACAATTTGAATAAAACTGCTACCCCAAATTTCCAAGTCGGCAGTTGTACCTATTTTGTTGTAAACAAAGACATACACCTTAACGTGACGTCCAAACCACGGCACAAATATGGGGCAGCACCTGAAAATGTATGGGCAACCTATGATCATGAAGTAACAAATGAAAAAGAAGAAACGGAATGTAGAGAATATGCCACCAATTAAAAATAAAATCTTGGTAAAAAGACAAGGTTGACAAAGTTTAAGGTTTACAAAATCATACCTGGTTGAAGTGTTAAGTACGACTGTCTACATGTTCAAGTCAAGCTCTCAAGTATAGGCCAGTATTCTGTAACTAATCCCTTATGAAAAGATCCTTTCACAAAAGGAAAAGCTTGGTTTCCATGTAAAATTATAACAAAAATGTGTCAAAATTTTGGGGGTAAATTAAGTTTTAGCATTTTTTAAAGGAACCTTACGTAAAGGACAAGTTAGAGAATACCGGCCTTAGTATGGTTCACTCTTAATAACATTGACACATATTATAAAAATATGTAATATTTTATTTAGTGCTTAGCTCAATTATCACATTCAAAATATTTTTTATTTGAGTAAACTATTTTAAACCCCTTGCCTTAATTAATTGTATTTTCACTTTGCTGAATGCTGGTTAAACTAGGATATATGCCGGTCCTGCTATTTTCGCCATGCACACGATGTTGTGTCACGGCTTTCCCTGTTTGTTTGGCTGCAACTTTCACAATACCCTTGGGAGTAAAGAACCGACTGTTGTGACCAATGGTTATAACATTTCCTACGGTATTTAACGTGTTACTTGCAACTTGGCCGGCAGGCCCTCCGTACCTAAAATGCAAAACAAAAATTATTCTGGAATGCATCTTCCTCAATGACTTACTTATATTGCACGATTTTAACTGTATTATTTGAGAGATTTTTGCCTAAAATCGAAGCAGACGTCTCCAACCCTGTATAAACCGTAGAAAAACCTTCAACTGCACCGGCAGCAACAGTCAAAATACCGTTAACTTTAGACTGAGCTTCATCTTCGCTAAGATTGAATCCAGAGGTTAAAAGTCGCGTTCCTTGCTGTTGGATATGAGGTGCAAGGTATCGCCCTAAAGCTTGCGTTGCAGATCCCACTTTCTCAGCTGAAATAGTAATAATTTAACTAACGAATTTAAGTAACTCTATCACATTTTACCAACATATCCGGTGAATTGAGAAGCTTTTGATGTAGCCGTGGACGCGATTTCAAAACCTTTAGCTACCGAAGGAGAGATTTCGGTTGCTTGAGATTCGGGTGTTATGATATTCATAATTTTTGGGGTACCATAATTTATAAGAGAACCCAACTTTTGAGCCCCAAAAATCAATCCTTGCGAAAGATAGTAACTACCAGTCACGATTGTATTTGAAATCTTTTCGCTAAAACTTGCAGGTTCTGGTATTCCTTGAGGCTTTGCGAACTTGCGGTGATTGACTAATCACACCTAACAAAATGCTTTCCAGAATTTCATAAACTGAAGCATCTACATCAGCAGGTAAGATGATTCCAATAGAAGCTCCTAAAGTACAAAGAAAAATTAGCAAATACGAATAAAATGAAAATAAATCTTTTCAAAGAAAAATGTTTTCTTGGCAGATTAAAATTAAATATTAATGGGTCGAAGAATGATCTTAGGAATTTTGTGCGCCAGTATTTGTACGACAAACACTTAATCGACAGCATTTGTTCGACGCGGAATTTTATTCGACATGCATTTGTTCGGCACAACATTTATGCGAATGAGGCATTTGTTCGACCAGGAATTTTATTCGACATGCATTTGTTCGGCTCAAAATTTATGCGAATAAGCATTTCTTCGACGAGGATTTTTAGCTGGTTACAATAATGTGGAAGTTGCCGAGTTCTTATTAGATCATGGTGCAGACGTAAATGCACAAGATAAAGGTGGATTGATTCCTCTGCACAATGCTTCCAGTTACGGACATCTGGATATTGCTGCACTGTTGATTAAATTTAATACCGTGGTAAATGCAACCGACAAGTGGGGATTCACGCCGTTACACGAAGCCGCACAAAAGGGAAGAACACAACTTTGCGCACTTTTGGTAATTTTAGTTTATTTTGTTTATTATATGGTTTTTGTAATTTCTTTCTATGTAGCTTGCTCATGGAGCAGATCCATATTTAAAAAATCAAGAGGGTCAAGCGCCGGTAGATCTTGCATCCGCAGACGACGTTCGTTGTTTGCTTCAAGATGCAACCGCTACTCAACAAATTGTATCAACCGCCGATGCAATGTCTTCATCACGACCACCATCGATTGCTCTTTCTCAATCATGCGCTTCTCCAGTTTTGCCTGGAAATACTGAAACTGTGATTATGCCGTCTGGTGCGTCGATGACACTGTCGGTGCCTGTTGCTAGTAGATCAAGCGTTGCATTATCAGCTGCCGAAGGTTGTTCCGATTCTTGTAAAGGTGAAAACGAAATGCAAGATGCTGGAAACATTACAAATATTGCCACATTTTTAAGCAGGTATAATTTAATAGCCCTTTTATTTTTCATTTTAAAATGATTGTTTATTTTAGCTTGGGGTTGGAGCATTTATACAATTATTGGAGCGTGAACAAATTAGTTTGGACATTCTTGCCGAAATGGGACATGAAGATTTAAAACAAATCGGTATTTCTGCATACGGTTTTCGACACAAATTAATCAAAGGTATCGAACGATTAATGGTGAGTTGCGGAAGTCCGTGGTCTACGGTATCCAATCCTGGAACGCTACTCGTAGACTTGTTAAGCGACGATAAAGAATTTATAGCTGTGGAGGAAGAAATGCAAAATACCATAAGGGAACATCGTGATAATGGACATGCTGGTGGAATTTTTTGTCGTTACAATATCGTTAGGGTAAATAGTAATTATTGCACTTTACTTTTTCGTTACTGAACAACAATGTTTTGTTTTCAGATTCAAAAAGTACAAAATAGAAAATTATGGGAAAGGTATACGCATCGAAGGCAAGAAGTTGCAGAAGAAAATGCAATTCAAAGTAATGAACGAATGCTGTTTCATGGTTCACCTTTCATTAATGCCATTGTCCAAAAAGGTTTTGATGAAAGACATGCTTATATTGGCGGAATGTTTGGTGCCGGAATTTATTTTGCCGAGCATTCTTCCAAAAGTAACCAATATGTGTACGGAATTGGTGGTGGTACTGGTTGTCCGTTACATAAAGATAGATCTTGTTATATATGTCATAGGTGAGAAGAATCGGTTTTTGTTGTTTTTTTAAAGTTGTTTCAATTATGTACTTTCAGGCACTTACTTCTGTGTCGAGTGACTTTGGGAAAGTCTTTCCTTCAGTTTAGCGCGATGAAAATGGCGCATGCTCCTCCGGGTCATCATTCGGTAGTGGGACGACCTTCGGCAGGAGGACTCAATTTTCCCGAATATGTGGTGTATCGAGGAGAACAAGCTTATCCTGAGTATTTCATCACTTATCAAATAATTAAGCCTGAAGATTGCTCAAGCAGTACCGATACGGAAGCTAGATGATTTTATAATGAACGGTGGTTTGTGATTGACTCGCGCCGTTCTTATAAAGACCATTTGTGTAATGTAGTATGTAAAGCGCTACGTTGCCTTGTACCAGCCAAACCTAAATGTGGATGTCAGGGTTAAATTATAATTAATTGAAAAACGCATATGTTTATACTCGTGTGCTTCCTCGATCAATTTCTTTTTAGGTTGTCTATTTTTTGTAAAAATTTATGCATGAAAGTGCCTCCGTAAGAGAAGCATTACTTTTTCTTATTGGCAGTATTATAAATTAGAATAATTTATTTTTAATTGTGATAAAATGTATGCGTAATGAAGCTCAATTTAATTAATTTTAATGTATTGTGTTACACACATAAAATGCGTGTGATAGTTTTTAATTATTCGAAATAGTTTTTGTGTATAATTGTATTATAAAGCAAAATAGGTGGATTTAAAAATTGGTCAACATTAAATGAAATTCCAATGAAAATTGTTTTTTTTATTAACACAATAAATTTCTTAATAATAACTATCATTTAAGAGTAAACGAGAGTAAACCACTTATAATTTTGAGAGAGCATTATTATATTCACTAATTAGGTACTTTTGAGTTGAAATAACATGGAAGAGTAATTATTACTTAAACCATTTTGTCTGGGAGAGATTTGGTTTTTCAGTTCGATTGTTTTCTGTACTGCTTGTAGTTTATCTTCACTCACAATTTGAATAAAACTGCTACCCCAAATTTCCAAGTCGGCAGTTGTACCTATTTTGCTGTAAACAAAGACATACATCTTAACGTGATGTCCGAGCCACGGCACAAATATGGGGCAGCACCTGAAAATGTATGGACAACCTATGATCATGAAGTAACAAATGAAAAAGAAGCAACGGAATGTAGAGAATATGCCATCAATTAAAAATAAAATCTTGGTAAAAAGTTTAAGGTTTACAAAATCATACCTGGTTGAAGTGTTAAGTTCGACTGTCTACATGTTCAAGTCAAGCTCTCAAGTATAGGCCGGTATTCTGTAACTAATCCCTTATGAAAAGATCCTTTCACAAAAGGAAAAGCTTGGTTTCCATGTAAAATTATGTCAAAATTTTGGGGGTAAATTAAGTTTTAGCATTTTTTAAAGGAACCTTACGTAAAGAACAAGTTAGAGAATATCGGCCTTAGTATGGTTCACTCTTAATAACATTGACAAAAATTGACACATATTATAAAAATATGTAATATTTTATTTAGTGCTTAGCTCAATTATCACATTCAAAATATTTTTTATTTGAGTAAACTATTTTAAACCCCTTGCCTTAATTAATTGTATTTTCACTTTGCTGAATGCTGGTTAAACTAGGATATATGCCGGTCCTGCTATTTTCGCCATGCACACGATGTTGTGTCACGGCTTTCCCTGTTTGTTTGGCTGCAACTTTCACAATACCCTTGGGAGTAAAGAACCGACTGTTGTGACCAATGGTTATAACATTTCCTACGGTATTTAACGTGTTACTTGCAACTTGGCCGGCAGGCCCTCCGTATCTAAAATGCAAAACAAAAATTATTCTGGAATGCATCTTCCTCAATGACTTACTTATATTGCACGATTTTAACTGTATTATTTGAGAGATTTTTGCCTAAAATCGAAGCAGACGTCTCCAACCCTGTATAAACCGTAGAAAAACCTTCCACTGCACCGGCAGCAACAGTCAAAATGCCGTTAACTTTAGACTGAGCTTCATCTTCGCTAAGATTGAATCCAGAGGTTAAAAGTCGCGTTCCTTGCTGTTGGATATGAGGTGCAAGGTATCGTCCTAAAGCTTGCGTTGCAGATCCCACTTTCTCAGCTGAAATAGTAATAATTTAACTAACGAATTTATAGAACTCTATCACATTTTACCAACATATCCGGTGAATTGAGAAGCTTTGGATGTAGCCGTGGACGCGATTTCAAAACCCTTAGCTACCGAAGGAGAGATTTCGGTTGCTTGAGATTCGGGTGTTATGATATTCATAATTTTTGGGGTACCATAATTTATAAGAGAACCCAACTTTTGAGCCCCAAAAATCAATCCTTGCGAAAGATAGTAACTACCAGTCACGATTGTATTTGAAATCTTTTCGCTAAAAGTTGCAGGTTCTGGTATTCCTTGAGGTTTGCGAACTTGCGGTGATTGACTAATCACACCTAACAAAATGCTCTCCAGAATTTCATAAACTGAAGCATCTACATCAGCAGGTAAGATGATTCCAATAGAAGCTCCTAAAGTACAAAGAAAAATTAACAAATAAAATGAAGATAAATCTTTTCACAGAAAAATTTTTTTTGGCAAATTAAAATTAAATATTAATGGATCGAAGAATATGGCAATGAAAATGGTTTTGCCAAGATAAATTTTGGTATTTTAAAATTTAATTTTTCAAAATTTCATTAAACCAATTATGATTTCGGTACACCACCGAGTTTATGATTGGTGTAACACAGATTCCAGACCTAACTTAAGCAGACTTATCGATTTTGAAGTTGACAAATTTTCCTACAGAAATATAAAATTACTCTGATGGCAGCAGTTTCCTCCTTTCTATTGATGGTCCATGTAGGTTCAATATTTATATTAGATTTACATTACAACCTTAAATTCCATAGCTTGAACATTCACCCTTTCGAGTTCTGTTTTGACTCGGGGATGTTTCTAATAAGTTTACAGTCGCCGTAGGCGGTAAAATGTCTTCTTAAAGAATAATTATTAACATGAGTTATAATAGGAATTTCCCTCTCCTCCGTTTACCTATTTTAATGTCAACTATTGAAGACGGTCACTGGCCTAGTAGTTAGAGCGATCGACTACTAATGCTAAGGCACCGGTTCGAACCGGGAGGAGTCTACAAAGGAAAATTTTCTTTCTGACTCTCCTTCTATCTATGACCGTCCCGTGCTTGGAAGGCACGTAAAGCGGTGGTCCTCCTATGTTAATGAATTGCCATCATTAACAATAATATAGGGTAACAGGCACATCTGAAGACAGTCTAGCAAACTACTTCAGATGTAAAACAAATAATATGCTCATAGAACCAGCAGTAACCGGATCTTTGTCGATGTCACTGTTGGATATTACAGGACCTAGTCCTAATTTAAGAGGAAGAAGAAGAAGAACTATTGAATAAAAATGAAAAAATTCCCCTGAATTTTATTGTATAAAAATTAATTACCCTCTCCATAAATTCTGCCTGCATCCGCCCTTGCCAGATCTGAGTATAAATACCATAGATGGAAATACTGGTGATGGAGAATTTGAGAAGTATAGGGGTCGAGGAAAAAAATGTAAGAGAAAAATGGGAACTAATCGTGGATGAACGAGGATTTTTTCTATCTTTAAAATTATATACCGCAAGGTATTTTTTAGGACAAGTGGGATCCCTGTACTTGACTAGTTGTGAGAATTTCTATGTGAGAAATTATAAAAGTTTGGTACAGAAAAAACTCAAAAACAAAATATTTTTTCTCCATGCCACTTTCCCAATTTTGTTTCTAACATCGTCAAGTTGACATTCAAAAAAATCCCTCGAGTTTTCTCTTTTTGGGTTGGGGTTAAAACTAATGAAGAATTAAATTGATTAATAAAGAAAATTTTATCTCTTCCATTGTTAACTTAAATTATTCATGCAAATTAATTAAAATAAATTTTATGGTTTGTAAATTTTAGTAATTGGTAAAAATATGATTATACATTGTGTTAACTGACCTTCAATATCCGAGTGTACATCAGGTAATATAAAAGCTCCATAATCTGTCCTGTAACATGGCGAAACACCAGGAACCAGTGGATAAACCCAATCACCAATTTGTAAAAATACTGTCCTATTCGAATCACCTTAAAAATTTCATTTAGTAAAACTACATGAATTTACAACAAACAAAATTACCTACCCGATATAGCGGCAATATTTAACGTTTGCGGTTCCAGAGCTTGTGAAACGGTACCGTCCGGAGAAATAAAATACAAAGACACATTGTCGCATGCATAAATGGTTTCTTCGGAACTAGAATCCATATATTGATGGGGTAAATCTTGAAGTGCTACTGCTAAATCGGTGTAAGTTCGTGGAACATTACTTGAACTGCATTCTATCTCAGTGACAGGTGCCGGAACAGTGGGTACAAAATTAGGTGAAGTAGTTATGCTATTTATCCTCGTTAAACATTCGGCTCTCGTTTGTTTCATTTTCTGTATCATCTTCGCTGCTTCCTCCCATGTTGGCTGCTGTGTGTCTGGACACACAACCCGAACGTCCAACGCTCTATCTATCAATAATATGCCTTCCTTGTATTTCTCAACAGCCTACATATGGCAAAACAATTTCATGTCATAAAAAAAAACAATGTTAAAACAGGTTTGCAAATACTTACATCATTCGGTTTTTCTTGTTCTTCTAAAGTAATAGCTTCATCGATTGCTTTATATGCAGAATCGTGAAAATGCTTGATTTTCTTAAATATTGTTAACCACGTAGACGTTGAATTTCCCATTTCTCGTATCATTCCAACTTTCAATGCACCTTTGTTTATGTCTCAATTTAAAAGGTTATGATTGGTTCAGATGTTGTGACAGCTGTGACTCACCGTCCAACGTGCGTCAAGCTCGCAGACGTATTTGAAGTGGAATCACCTGATTTACACACAAACTTGCCAGGCAAGAATTAATGCACGAAGTTTTCAATCTCATCAGTAAGAGAAGATAAAAATTTACATAAAACACAAAGCGAAATTCTGGATTCAGAATTAAAAATCATTTTATAATTATTAATTTATGTTGAACCGGGTACACCTTGGACTTTGAAATTTGGACTTTGATTTTACAATAATTTGTAGAAAAAACTTCGTTTTTAAAAAGCAAAGGAACCCTTGTCAACTTCCAAAATACAATTTTTATAATTTTATCATTAAATTTAAAAAATAAAATTAATAAAAGTTGCTTTAAATTTAAACGTACCGCCATATTTAATGTGACCCTACCGGCAAGTCGCCGCAACTTGCAAGTGCCGAATTTTCGAGATTCTCTCGCTACACGCTCATTAATTTTACGAGTTTCTTTTTGGAAAGAAGCGACGACCGGTCTCTGTATTTTTTAAATCAAAGTGAAAATGTTGGCTGCTGCTAGAATTTTAAGTCGTAACATTTCCGAATGCAGTAATTTCGCAGTCAATTCAACGACACGCAGAAATTATAGACAGCTAGCACAAAATGTAAGTTGCCAAAATTCAGAAACTTATTTTATGTAATAGGCCTTTTTTTAAATATAAATACATAATACCCATATTGTGCTTATTATAATTGTACCACTTCAATTAATAAAAAGAAATTTTTTAAATCTTAACCACGCCGACCACAACCTAGCGCGTGGGTTAGGTTATCACATGGTTCTGGAACTTTCTGGACTTATGATTTTTATCTTCTTATTTTTAGGTTACCCACCGGTACAATTTAAACAATTACCTCAATTTGCAAGTGCGGAATTTGTAAGTTTTTCCTTGCATAATATTGCGACATATTTCTATTTTAAATATTTTCTAGGAACGATCAAGTTAAGGGAGCCGTAATTGGTATCGATTTAGGTACCACAAATTCTTGCGTTGCCGTTTTAGAGCGGGGTACACCAAAGGTTATTGAAAATGCCGAAGGATCCAGAACGACACCCTCGATTGTGGCTTTTACTAAAGAAGGTAGATTGGTGGGCATTCCAGCTAGGCGTCAAGCCGTTATTAATTCTGGCAACACCTTTTATGCTACCAAGCGATTAATTGGACGGAGATTTGAAGATGCTGAAGTTAAAAAGGATATGTAAGTTATAAACTCAGGTTTGCCACACACAAACTTGATACACCAGTCATTACGTACTTTTACTTGAAAATACAATTTTTTGATTGTATACTTGGCATCAGAAAACAACCCCTAAGTTATTTATTGCAGTTTACATTTACAGATTTTTATAAAATAATTCATTTAAATGAAGCTCAAAGTGAATTCTCACGTTATATATTAACAAAAGCGTCGATGAGGGTCACAAAATCAATTCACCATATATTTTTTACAACTTTTCTAAACAAATAAATAATCATAGAATGAATTAAAGAAGTAAGAGGCTAACCGATTTTATTAAATTTCCCCAAAAATAACTAATCTTACTTAAAGGAAAAAACTCACTGTGCTAATTATCTACAATTAGCACGACGACGGTTATTGAGAACAGAGAAACTATTATTTGTAATCAATTTATCTAAGTGTAATAAACCAAATGGGTTATAAATTTTTTAACTCTCATGAAATTGTTTAAAATCAAGTTTTTAAAAACGCAAAGTTTTATTTTAAAGATCGATCCAGCAAGCTTCAATAATTTTTAGTGCCAATTATAAACCCTAAGAAATTTATTTCTATTTAATTTACTACAGTTCTGAAAACTGTCAATTGATTTTATAAAGTGAATATTTTAATAGAAAAAGATAAATATTCATTTTAATATTTCCTAGTAGCTACTAAATTGTAGTTCAAGAGCCCAGAGTGCCAGGTCTATGTCATTTTCGCATAGCTAAGATTTTCAGAAAAAATATGTGATACATAGGTTAAAAACGTATGCATACTTGCTAACTGGAAAGCTGGGCTATTTTACAGTTACGTGGTTACTCAAGGTACCTAAGAATGGTCTTCATTTATGTTAAAGTAACATAGCTGGTTTTCTATTCAATTATGTTTGGTTCAATAGTTTAAATGTTTTTGGTTTAACAATTCAATTATTTTTGGTTGAATAGCTCAAATGTTTTTGGTTGAAAAATTCAATTTATTGTTTTTGATTCAACAATTCAATTGTTACATTTAACAATTCGACTGTTTCTTTAACAATTCAATTGTTTCGTTAAATAATTCTGTTGTTTAGTTCAATAATTTATATATGAATGGCCGATTTCTTCACTCATAGTTATCTTAAAGTTAGCAAATTTCAGGTTAAATTGATGAAATGACCAATCAGACAACAACAAAACAAATAAATCAATCGCTAACTTTCGTTAGTTCGCTAACTTGAAGATAACTACGAGTGAAGAAATCGGGCATTAGTTTAATAAATTCAGATATTTTGTTCAATAATAATGCAACAAGTTTCTTTAACAATTTAAGTTCAAACGATGCAATTGTTTTGTTAAATGATTCAACTGTTTTATTTAATAATTCAATTGTTTTTTTCAATAGTTCAACTGTTTCTTCAACAATTCAATTATTTTTTGTTTCAACAATTCCATATTTATTTAGTATTGAATTTAAATCGAAAAAAAAAGAGAAATTGAAAAGACAGAAAGCCAAAAAGAGATGGTTTAAACAGAAAATTAAATCAGAGAAAAAAACGGTTTTCCAAAATAACCTTTTCTGCTACAAAAAAGAAGAAATAATAGTTTCTTTTTGTATTTAATTTTGTTAAAATTATAAAATAAACATTTTTTCCTTTTCTTCAACAATACAATTGTTTTGTGCAATAATTTGTTTTGGTGTAATAGTACATTTCAAAAAATCTAAGAAAAATTATGAATTATTTTCAGGGAGACCTGGGAATTTGCTTTGAAAAATTTAGTGGGAACCCTGTAAATTTCTAAATACAAAATTTTATCTTTCAAGTATAGTGCTTCCCTCCAAGTCCCCCAGAAGGACGATGCCTAAATATAATTTTGCTTGAAATTTTTGTTTATCTTGTGTTAAATATTTTAAATATTAATTCCCTGTTTCAACTCATATTTTATCAATTATTTACCCACGGCAAACCTGTTAAACTTTTCTTAACATTGTTCTTTTTTTATTAGGAAAACTCTTCCCTTTAAAATAATTAAAGCTACGAATGGAGATGCATGGCTTCAAGGATCCGATAAAAAGGTCTATTCTCCTAGTCAAATTGGCGCTTTTGTTTTGATGAAGATGAAAGAAACTGCCGAATCTTACTTGAATACCAAAGTTTCTAATGCTGTTATCACTGTTCCGGCTTACTTCAACGACTCACAACGTCAAGCCACTAAAGATGCTGGTCAAATCGCCGGTTTGAATGTGTTGAGGGTTATCAATGAACCGACAGCTGCTGCTTTGGCTTACGGAATGGACAAGACCGAAAATAAAATGTACATTTTGATATATTTTTCGTCCCGATTGTTTGCTAATTTTTATTCAATTTCAGAATTGCAGTTTATGATTTAGGAGGTGGTACCTTTGATATCTCAATTTTGGAAATCCAAGATGGAGTGTTTGAAGTGAAATCGACAAACGGTGATACCATTCTTGGTGGAGAAGATTTTGACAACGTTTTGGTTAATTATTTGGTGTCTGAATTTAAAAAGGATACTGGAGTTGATATCACAAAGGATTCTTCGGCTATGCAACGTTTGAAGGAAGCCGCCGAAAAGGCTAAAATTGAGTTATCTACTGTTCAAAACACCGACATCAACTTGCCATACTTATCCAGCGATGCCACTGGACCAAAACATTTAAATTTACAGATGAATCGTTCCAAATTTGAAAGCTTGGTTGGTGAATTGATTAAGAAAACCATTCAACCCTGCCAAAAAGCGTTGAAGGATGCTGAAATAGCTAGATCTGATATTGGAGAAGTAATTCTTGTTGGTGGTATGACTCGCATTCCAAAAGTGCAGAGTACGGTTGAAGAAATCTTTGGTAAACGTCCTAGTCGGTCGGTAAACCCCGATGAAGCTGTCGCAGTTGGTGCAGCTATTCAAGGAGGTGTGTTGGCTGGTGATGTCAAGGACGTTTTGTTATTGGACGTTACACCTTTGTCTCTTGGTATTGAAACATTGGGTGGTGTATTCACTCGATTGATTGGTCGCAATACCACAATTCCCACGAGAAAGAGTCAGGTATTTTCAACTGCAGCTGATGGTCAAACCCAGGTCGAAATTAAAGTACATCAAGGAGAACGTGAAATGGCAGTCAGCAACAAACTTTTGGGCCAGTTCTCGTTAATTGGTATTCCACCAGCACCACGTGGTGTTCCACAAATTGAAGTTACTTTTGATATTGACGCTAACGGTATTGTTAATGTATCTGCTAAAGATAAGGGTACCGGAAAGGAACATCAAAGTAAGTTAATTTTTGTGAATTGAAAAGATAAAAAAGTTAATTGTGATGTTTGCAGTTGTTATTCAATCATCTGGTGGTCTCAGCAAGGATGAAATTGAAAATATGGTTCGCAATGCAGAACAATTTGCACAGGAAGATAAACTTAAAAAAGAACGAATTGAAGCTTTAAATCAAGCCGAAGCTATTATTTACGATACCGAAAGCAAAATGGAAGAATATAAATCACAATTACCCACAGAAGAAGTGAGTTCTGGGAAATTCCCTTGGTTTCTTTTTTATTTTTTTTTTGTTTTAGTATGAAAAATTGAAGGGAGAATGCGTTAAAGTTAGAGAAATGATCACAAAGGAAGATATTAACCCAGAAGAAGTTCGTAAGGAAACATCAGCACTTCAACAGCAATCATTGAAATTATTCGAAATGGCTTACAAAAAGGTAAATTTTTCATTGAGAAAAAAATTTAATCATGATAATTTGTGTTTTTGTGTAGATGGCTGCAGAACGAGAAAGCGGTAGTGCATCATCTGAACAACCAAGCGAAGAGCCACCAAAAGAAAAAGAAGAGAAAAAGAATTAAATTGTGATAAAACGTGTTTTTAGGTAATTGAACAATTGAAAATGATGCTGTATTTGTGACTCGTAGTATGCATGTTTAAATTAGGGTGAGCATTTACTAGATTATATTATTTTTGTTAAAATGCTCGGCTTAATTATGTGCTCGAACTTTTTTAAATACCGTCACAGTTTTTATGTTGGTGCGATCGAAAGTGTGTGTTCATGCTGTACAAATATTAATTTACATAGATTATGTAACAATAATAAGAGTAAAAATGTTTTATATCTCATTTCATGCGTAAATCAGAATCAAGGCGTTTGTTATTTATTGCCAATGATGTATAGATTGTTAATTTTTATTTTAATAAATTTATAAATCCATTTCGAGTTTTGTAACTTTTAAATATACCGCTGATTTCCCCTAGCGTCAGTTGCTCGAACTACAATGACATTTGCGTCATGATTTTTATTTCAGTTGCAAATTAGTTCATGAAATTCAGTTAATTCTGGATTGATCGCTTGCGAAATTCTTGACAAGTACCAGTCTTTACCCGTCCTGCTTTCTGTTTTAAATCCCAACAGTAAAAATGTTTACTGCAAGATTATTAAGCCGCAAAGTAGTGGATTCCGGTAATTTGTCGGTCAAGTTCACGACAAGACGCAATTACCGACAACTTGCAGAATACGTAAGTTTAACTTACAATATTTACTTTTCCTATTATGGAAAATAATAATTGTAATTCGTTTGGATTTATAAGCTTCCCAATCGCAGAAAAATATCGCCGGTTCGGGAATGACCTTGCATGTGTAGCACGTGTTTACAGAATAAAAACGTCAAATTTTGAAACCAACAAGTAATTTTTAAAATTTCCGTTCAACTGTAGGATCAAACTTTTACTTGTAAATTCTACGATTTTTTTGAAAAGCAAAAATTATGTTCCAGAATATTCTAGACCTCTGTTTCACAAGTTCATTTTGATTTCTTCTCTTTAGGTTACCCAACGATACAATTTAAATGCTTACCATAATTTACAAATACGAAAAAAGTAAGTTGTCCAATATTGTGACTGCCGGGTTTAATAGAAAAGATTTTTAGAACTGACGGTGTTAAGGGTGCAGTAATTGGAATTGATTTGGGCACTACAAATTCCTGCGTTGCTGTTTTGGAAAGGGGTGTACCTAAAGTTATTGAAAATGCCGAGGGATCCAGAACAACCCCTTCAATCGTGGCTTTTACTAAAGATGGTACCTCCGTGGGAATGCCAGCTAGACGACAAGCTGTTATTAATTCGGCAAATACATTCTATGCCACGAAACGTTTAATAGGACGTAAATTTAATGACGCAGAAGTGCAAAAAGATATGTAAGTCGGAAATATATGTCAAATCTTGTTTTCAACTATTCATATAAACAGAGCAAATCAATTGTATGGACTTTTTGATAATTCTCATACTAAGCAAATTATTTAAAAACATATTTTATGTTTCCTTTTGATAGAATACATGAAAGTCCCCATTTCTGAGATAAAAATTAGCTGTTAACTGCAATTGTTTGTATACTTAAATTTAGTATATTTGTAACTATCTGACGATTGCCATAACACTGCAACCATTTCTTCACCTAGAGATATCTTTTAAATAATAATCTATCTATCTATTAGACGAAGTAATAAATCAGACAGCAGCAAAACAAAGCAATCAGAAATATGATTGGCTACTTTGTTAATTTATTTTCTAGATAGATTATTATCTAATGCCCGGTTTCACAAACATTTAAACTGAGATTTCTGCTTAAATTTAGGCCTAAATATTATAGGCTTAAATAATTTAATCACAGTTTAAACGTTTGTGAAACCGGGCATAAGAGATATCCCTAGGTGATGAAATCGGGCATTTCTTGAAGAAGTTATTGGGCAGCTAGGAGGAAAATTTTTTGGGTGAGATGGGTCAAAAATTTTTAAAGGCGAACATTAAAACTTAATTTTTTACATCATTGACAGATAGCTCGCCCACTGCATTTAACTTAATGCAGAGGGCCAGAAGCCAATCAAAACAACTCTTTTTTAATTTTCAACCAATAGCTTCCAAATTAATATTTAATCTCTTCCAAATTTAGTTATTTGCAGACACCATTTTTACCATAAACATGGGTTGTCTGTAGTAAGTTATCTATGTTATTATTAAAATCTTATTTTTGTAATAAAAATGCGTCCACACTTAATTTTCAAAGGGTCTTACGAGTATTTTTATTTAACAGGAAAACACTTCCATTCAAAGTAGTAAAAGCATCAAACGGTGATGCCTGGCTTCAAGGATCCGACGGCAAAGTTTATTCTCCCAGTCAAATTGGAGCTTTCGTCTTGGTAAAGATGAAAGAAACCTCCGAAGCCTACTTGAACACCAAAGTTACGAACGCCGTTATCACTGTTCCAGCATACTTCAACGATTCCCAACGCCAGGCCACAAAAGATGCAGGACAAATAGCCGGTTTGAATGTTCTAAGAGTCATCAATGAACCAACGGCAGCTGCTTTGGCTTACGGAATGGATAAAACCGAAAATAAAATGTACATTTTTGATCTATTTTTTCATTTCATTGTTGATTAATATTTAATCAATTTCAGAATTGCTGTTTATGATTTAGGAGGTGGTACTTTTGATATCTCAATTTTGGAAATCCAAGATGGAGTGTTTGAGGTAAAATCCACAAATGGTGACACCATCCTAGGCGGGAAGATTTTGACAACGTTTTGGTAAATTACTTTGTATCTGAATTTAAAAAGGATACCGGTGTGGACATCACTAAAGATTCTTCGGCAATGCAGCGTTTGAAAGAAGCAGCTGAAAAAGCTAAAATAGAGCTGTCAACTGTACTCAACACCGATATCAATTTACCCTATTTATCCAGTGATGCCACTGGCCCTAAACATTTGAATTTGCAATTGAGTCGCTCCAAATTGGAAGGTTTGGTTGGAGAATTGATTAAAAGAACAATTCAACCTTGCCAAAAGGCTTTGAAAGATGCAGAAATAGCTAAATCAGATATTGGTGAGGTTATTTTAGTAGGTGGCATGACTCGAGTACCCAAAGTGCAAAGCACAGTGCAAGATATTTTTGGTAAACGTCCCAGCCGTGCGGTGAATCCTGATGAAGCTGTTGCAGTTGGTGCCGCTATTCAGGGAGGCGTGTTAGCTGGTGACGTTAAGGACGTTTTGTTGTTGGATGTCACACCTTTGTCTCTTGGTATTGAAACTTTGGGTGGGGTTTTTACTCGGTTAATTGGTCGCAACACTACAATTCCTACACGAAAGAGTCAAGTATTTTCGACTGCTGCTGATGGTCAAACACAAGTTGAAATTAAGGTACATCAGGGTGAGCGAGAAATGGCATTGGACAACAAACTTTTGGGTCAGTTCACTCTGATTGGTCTTCCTCCTGCACCTCGTGGCGTTCCACAAATTGAAGTCACATTTGATATTGACGCTAATGGTATTGTCCACGTATCGGCTAAAGATAAGGGTACCGGAAAAGAGCAACAAAGTAAGTGGTATTTTAGGAAAAAGGAGATTAAATTAACAGATGTTTTATTTCAGTTGTAATTCAATCGTCGGGTGGTCTTAGTAAAGATGAAATCGAAAATATGGTACGTAAAGCTGAACAATATGCACAAGAGGATAAAGCAAAGAAGGAACGAATTGAAGCTGTGAATCAAGCAGAAGCGATTGTTTATGATACCGAAAGCAAAATGGAAGAATATAAGTCGCAATTGCCATCAGAAGAAGTAAGTTATAAGAATTTAAAGTTACAAATTTAAAAACGATTATTTTTAGTACGACAAATTAAAAGAAGAAGCCGTCAAGGTTAGAGAAATGCTCTCAAAGGGCGACGGTGTTAATGCAGAAGAAATTCGTAGTGCAACCACGGCTCTACAACAACAATCACTTAAATTATTTGAGATGGCTTATAAGAAGGTTAATTTGCATTATGAACTATTAATTACTTAAATTAACATAATTTTTTTGTGCAGATGGCTGCAGATAGAGAAGGAAGTGGTGGATCCAGCAGTACATCTGAACAAACTTCCGAGCAAAAAGAAGAGAAAAAGAATTAAGTTGTGATAGACTTTGTTGTTTTCGTGTTGATGGTTTTATTGCAGTTTATTGCATATTTAAATTTATATATTAAGGTGTGTATTTATTACTTTAAATTTTCTTATTAAATGCCCACCTTAATTATTGATTTAACATCTATAGAATTTTTTTTAGTTTGCATTTCTTTGATACAAATGTGACTGAAGTATCTCGTTGTTTGTTTGTTACGTGTAAATTTTAGTATAAGAAAATTATATATGATGAGTTATTCAATAGAAGTAAAAACATATTTTTAAATATTTTGCCTATATCGTCATAATTGAGGCACTTACTATTTGTTGCCGAAATTTGATGTACAAATTATAATTATGTCGTTATTTTCAAAATTCCATTAATATTAATGGATTAGACATTCATTTTGTTAAAAATCTACTTTGGTTTATACAGATAATAAATTTATGTGAATAAATTTATTGTTGGTTTTATTTTGTTGGTGTTATTCTTAGGGATGGGGCTCAACATCACTAGGGTCTGTCCTACAGGCTATTATAGTTGCCGCTGACTTAAGTTGCTACATCGAAAGTAAGCAAGGCTTTAATTTTGGAAGATTTTATGAAATCTGACTTCGTCAGAAAAATTTTATTGGTTTTCATTTCAAATTTCTTTTTATTTTATTTATAATCAAAACCCTCTTTACCCGAAGGTGTCGAGGTAATTTTTCATAAAAATAAATTATATTTTTACAAAAATAAATAATTTTTGTATAAAAATAAATTATAAATTTATTATAAAAGTAAAAAAATACAATTTCAGTGAAGGCTGTGCCTGTTTATTTTTTAATAATTTGTCAAATCGTGGTTCTATTTTGAGATGCAAATAATCAAATCACTTTTTAATGCTCGATTTCTTCACTTATAGTTATCTTCAAGTTAGCAAACTTTAGGTTAAATTGACAAAATAACCAATCAGGCAAGAACAAAACAAATAAATCAATCATCTAATTGGCTATTTCGTCAATTTAACCTGAAGTTCGCTAACTTAAAGATAACTGCGAGTGAAGAAATCGGGCATAATTGGTGCGTCTTTTTTTTCTTAATTTTTATGTTCACCATTGAAGAGAGAGGTAGGAAGTGGCAAATGGCACTAATAATTTCAAATATTCCCTTGCCAGCTCCTCTGGATATTTTTCTTTTCTCTTCATCCAGAAGACGACGTGTTTTGCAAATCGAATTCGATTTTAAGCATGTCGTCAGCAGCGAAATCTATAAAATTTTCTTTTATATTTGTGGTGAGATCAGCTAGTTGTACTGGCATATTCAAAAAAGGATTTAGTATCCATCTACGCCCATTGGCTGCTTCATAGTCCAGTTCTGAAAAATAACTTAATAGTTTCTCTTCCAAATTATGCAAACTCTGTATCATGCAAGGAATATGAGAACTTACTACCAACGATTGATCCGTTGCAATTTCTTCGACAATCTTCTGAACGCAAGGAAAAGAGTCTCACATCATTTTTGTAAAGAAGTTGACCACAAACGAAGTTTTGCGAGGAATCCTTGGCTGTTGAAACGTTTTCTTCTCTCTCTTGGATGCTTTTCTTCAAAATATTTAGGTGATTCAAAATTTGATTATAAAAACTGTCCCAAAAAGTGAGGTCGCTCAAGAGAGTTGCCCGATAACTAAATTATTACTAGTCCGGACCTAGATACAGATCAGTAATGGATTAATTCCTGAGAAATCCCTGTAAATGCCAAAGCCGCAAATATTCTCATAATTTGACTTTTATTCTGTAGTATGAAAACTAACCTCTTCTAACATACTGCGCAGTTTCGGCCTGTACATTTTTGAATTTTTCAAAAAAGTGCGAAAATGTGGTTTTTTTAATAAATTTTGTGCTTGAATTTTTTTTGTCGTCTTAATGCCAAATTCATACAAAATGTTCACTTAGTGCCAGTTGTATAACAGAAGTTAATCCTCGGATCACGTTGATCTATCAATCAAGTTCCGTGATTGGTCGAAAATTTAAAAAGCAACCAATTACAGAACTTGATCCACGGATCACCGTGATCCGAGGATTAACTTCTGTTATACAACTGCCTCTTAACTACTATGTTGGTGCTATATTGTAAATCAATATTGTTACATCAGGATTATGTAACAATAATAAGAGTAAAAATGTTTGAAATGTCTCAAATGAAAAAATGAAAGCCAAAAAAATTATTACAAATTGAAAAAAATTTTTAAATACGAATTGAAATGATTTTCTATCCTAAATTTAACAAAGTTAAATAAGTATCAAATCTCGAAATTCCAAACTAATGAAAATATTAGTGTTAGAAATGGGGGGGAGTCTGGAATACTTTCTGGAGTGTTCTCTTTTGTGAAGGTTCTGTTATTTAAGTGTTTTTCGTTTCATTGTTCTGATTTTTCAATGTTCTGTTCTTTCATGTTCTGTTCTGTCCAGTTGCCCAAAAATTCAACCTGATTTGTAAATTAATTGCAGTTTAAGTACTTCAACTTATTTTTCTATTCAAAAACTAAATTTGACTTGACGTTAACACGTCATATGCTTAATTTTTACTTTATCATAAGGTGTCTTTGGGTAATATCGCCCGGGTTGAAATATCGGCCATTTCCCAAAAATTTACGCCAAGCTTCACTTTATAAATTAGCTAATGACAGTAGTAGTTTGCTATACCGCTCGGTAAACGACTAATACATTTGCTAATTCCAAATCTGCATTGTCTACTGAGATATCAGTGTGGAATTACATGAGTAAACTTTTTATAAGTTTAACGTGTTAGATCTTAAGGTTTTCAAGGTGTAAATTTGTTTGTATAAGGTAAGTTAATCGAATGTAAGTTATTCATGAATGTTGGATTAGATTACGTATTGATTCCACCTGTCTTTATGTGATATACAGTGAAAATATAACCTCTAAAACTAAAACAAGCAAGGACTGAAATATCGCCCACCTTGGTTTTTTACCCGTTTGGCAAAAAACCATGACAATGTCCACAATTCAAAATGGATTTAGATCTACTGGCATTTATCCGTTCGACCCAGACGTTATTCCTGAGTTTGCCTACGCACCTTCTATGCTGACAAACCGAGAAGATGAGTTTTCTTATGAAGATAATCTTCCTCTAAGTTCTTTAATAAACAGAACCAATCAAGTTCAGACAGCTCATCTATCTGGTTTAAAACCTGATTTCACCAGCTCAAAGGATTCTCTTCCATATCAGAATGATGCTCCAACGCCTGGCTGCTCCAAGTGGATTGATTATCCTGAACAACACGACAAGATTTCAAAACTCGATATCCCAAAGCCAAAATTGATTCTCTTCAGCCCCGAGGTAACATAAAACCCTAAAAATTCCAGAACAGCAAGATAAATATCTTGAACATTACAGTGATTAAATCAAAGAATGAACTTCTTTCCCAAGCTGGCTATGCACCATTTGTAATGAAGATGTCCAGAGTGATATGAGACAATGCTCAAAATGCAAGTCCTGGGTACACGAGGATTGTGTTAGCCTTACGGAAGAAGATTTAGAAGAATTCCAGTGTCCAGATTGTTTACCATAGATTTTCTATGATGGGCGATATTCCAGTCCTAGTGGGCGGTATTTCGGTGACGGTCGGAAATATCGGCCATTTTCCCTTTTTTTTTTAAAGTGTCACTTTTATTACAAAAGAAAGGTTTATTTTAAGTTTGTTTCAATATTATTGAATAAATATAGTTGTTGTACAAAAGTTGCTTTTTTAAATTTTTAGTTTAACCCTATTTGTTTTCTTTTATCAGCAATTATACGTTAAGCGGGCGGTATTACCCAAACACACCTTATGCAATATGAAAAGTATTGTTTTCGTGCAGAAAAAAATTTGAGATTTTGATGGATTTACACTTTTGAGGTCCCTGAGTAAAATAAGACCATTTCCAAAAATGTCTGTGTGTGTGTGTGTGTGTGTATGTGTGTGTGTGTGTGTGGTCAAATTTTGTGTGCGACCTACAGCAAAAACTAATAGGAATATTGAAACAAAATTTTGGATTTTGTATCCTTTATTGAGACTTAGAGCTGATTAGATTTTGGTAAAATTGGTTCACGGAAACTATTTTTTTTTTTTTTTTTAAATTTTATTATTTAATATTAGTTTTTAATTAATATTTCAAAAACTAATAGGAATTTCAAAACAAAATTTAGGATTTAGCATACTTATGTCGAGATTTAAAACTCATTAAATTTTAGTTAAAATTGTTTTATGAAAACTATTGTTTTTTATTTTTTTAGGTTTTATTATTTAATATTAGTCTTTATTTAATATTTTAAAAACTAACAGAATTTTCAAATCCAAATTTGAGATTTCCTATCTTTATAGCTGGAGTTAAAGTTATTTAAATTTTGGTTAAAATTGGGTCATGTAAACTATTTTTTTTAATTTTTTAAAATATTATTATTTAATATTAGTTTTTAATTAATATTTAGAAAAGTAATACGAATTTCTAAACAAAAATTCGGTTTTCGCATATTTTAATCAATATTTACAACTAATTAAATTTTAGTTAAAATTTGTTTATAAAAACTATTGTTTTTTATTATTTTAAATTTTATTATTTAATATTAACCTTTATTTAATATTTTAAAAACTAAAACGATTTTCAAAACTGAAGTTGAGATTTGTTATGTTTATGGCAGGAATTAGAGCTGATTAAATTTTGGATAAAATTGGTTCATAGAAGTAATTTTTTTTAAATCTTTTTATTTAACTTTAGTTTTTATTAAATATTTTAAAAACTAATGAAAATTTCAAAACTAAAGTTGGTATTTTGTAATTTTATATTTAGACTTAGAGCTGATTAGATTTTGTCACATTGGTTAATGGAAAATATTTTTTCTTTTTTTATTGAAACTTATTTTTTAATATTTAATAAAATATGATAAAGTCATGGGCATGGCCACATCCGATTTTTACTTTATCATATGTAATATGAGAAAGTATTGTTTTCGTGTAGAAAAAAAAATTTGAGATTTTGATGGATTTACACTTTTTGAGGTCCCCTGAGTAAAATAAGACCATTTCCAAAAAATGTCTGTGTGTGTGTATGTATGTGTGTATGTGTGTGGTCAAATTTTGTGTGCGGCCTACAGCAAAAACTAATAGGAATTTTCAAACAAAACTTTGGATTTTGTATCCTTATATTGAGACTTAGAGCTGATTAGATTTTGGCTAAAATTCATTCACGGGAACTATTTTTTTTTAATTTTTTAAATTTTATTATTTAATATTAGTTTTTAATTAATATTTCAAAAACTAATAGGAATTTCAAAACAAAATTTAGGATTTAGCATACTTATGTCGAGATTTAAAACTAATTAAATTTTAGTTAAAATTGTTTTTTATTTTTTAGGTTTTATTATTTAATATTAGTCTTTATTTAATATTTTAAAAACTAACAGAATTTGCAAAACCAAATTTGAGATTTCCTATCTTTATAGCTGGAGTTAGTTATTTAAATTTTGGTTAAAATTGAGTCATGTAAACAATTTTTTTAAATTTTTTTAAATTTTATTATTTAATATTAGTTTTTAATTAATATTTCGAAAAGTAATACGAATTTCAAAACTAAATTTAGGTTTTCGCATATTTTAATCGATATTTAGAACTGATTAAATTTTAGTTACAATTTGTTTATGAAAACTATTGTTTTTTATTATTTTAAATTTTATTATTTAATTTTTATTAATTTAATATAAAAGGATTTTCAAAACTAAAGTTGAGATTTGTTATGTTTATGGCAGGAATTAGAGCTGATTAAATTTTGGATAAAATTGGTGCATAGAAGCAATTTTTTTAAAATCTGTTTATTTATTATTAGTTTTATTAAATATTTCAAAAACTAATGAGAATTTCAAAACGAAAGTTGGTATTTTGTATTTTTATATTTACACTTAGAGCTGATTAGATTTTGGGTCGCATTGGTTAATGGAAAATATTTTTTTCATTTATTTTATTAAAACTTATTTTTTTAATATTTAATAAAAGTATGATAAAGTCATGGGCATGGCCACATCCGATTTTATAAAAAATCTATGTGGTGCTTTTTATTTGAAACCAGAGGTTAGGCGGCCTATCGACCGCCATGACCTCCTAGTGAGTGAATACAGTAGAACTCGATTGTCTGCTCATAATTTTAAGTTAGCCAAAAAAATTTAACCGATAAGAGAGTTCACACAGTACAGCGCGGTTCGAACCCTGCTCGCGTTAGATATACTGCTGTGATCAAAAGACTAATATCAATCTGTGGACTAAGGGAAAGGCAACGGAAACCACCCCATGAATTATACTCTCTGGTAAGTTTGTCTTGGCTTCGGCCAAGTCGAATAACCAACGTCCGGGAGACCAGATATGGCACATGAAAGAAGAAGAATAAGAGAGTAGTTCCAGAATTCCAATTTTGATGTTTGTAGACATCGCGAAAGAACGTCTTGGAACAGTGTAAATAGCGGCGTTCGTTTTAGTCAGATTATAAAAAAACAAACTTTGAGTTTTATAAATTATTGACATATTTCACGACATCACAATTTAAATTTTACAGATTTTAGATAAAAACTTTTGCGATAAATTTTTGGATTTATTAATAATTTTTTGTGAATATGTTTAGAGCTGGGAATAGCGGCGTTCATCTTATAATTTATTTAATCTAATATTTGTGGCGCCTCTTTAATTCTTGTTAAAAAGTTACTAATAAATTGAAGATAAAAAGCATGAAAATTGCTTGGAAAAATAATTGTCTGCAAATTATTTTGACATATCAAAATAACTAAATAAAAACTTGTAGGCAGTTTTTTCCAATTAAACTCGCTATATATGTGTATATATATTTTATTTTATTTTATTATTTTATTAAAAAATACTTTTTTGGGATAATAAAACGACTAATTTTACAGAAAAATTACAACAGATCTTTTTTGGGCATGAGTCCATTAACCTAGACTCTAAATTTCACTTTTTCCTTTAAAAATATTTATTTTTTCAATGGATGTAAAATTGTGATTATTTTGATTGAAAACAAAGAGTTGACTATGTTTGTCTTTTTTGCATTTCTACAAATTTCAAAAATTATTAAAAAAAAATTTTAATTAATTTTTTTAAATTCAAATTTTGGCGCTGCTATTTAATTAGTTTTGTTATAATTTAATAAAGTTTGAAATACTATTTTTAGAAGGTAAAATTAAGATAAACGAACGCAGTTGGTTTTATTTGCAAAATATTTTAATAAACTTAGTTTCACGACAGAAATTTAACAAATATTAATTATTTAAAAATTATTCTTCATAACATATTGAAAAAAAACGGATTTTTTCATAAAAATAGAAGTTTTAACTTTTTCCTAATAATAATAAACACCACTTTATTTATTTTTTCAAAAGTCACAAAAATGATAAACAAAATTAACAATTTTGATTTCAATAAAAACTCACTTTCTTAATAACAAATAGCCATAACTTGGTCAATTTTTCTTCTACGGGGTAAAATAAAACATAAAATTACAGAGAATTAGATTGCCTTTCAACTTTTTGTATTTAATATTTTGTAGGACTTTTTCTTTTGAGCGAATCGGGGCAAAACACGCGTTGAAATATGACGGTCTCCAAACGCCAACTCATAAAAAATCATAAGTCACTAAATTTTTATCGTACAAAAAACATAAGAATCAAATTTAAAGATAATTTATTTGTCTACAAAAAACATTTCTTGTAATTTTTCGATAAAGTTAGCCGTTCTGTAATTACATGTAAAAAAGTAATTTTTCACCCTTTAACAACCCCTAAAACGATAAGTGCCCTTAAAATTTGGGGTAAACTCATTGGTTTCTAAAAGAATAAATAATAGACTACATCTCTTCCGAGTTTGTTGATTCCCAAATGTTTTCTCTTAAATGGCCAAAATAGAGCTGAGTTTACTGGGGAAATGAAATCTCAAAAAACTTCTATAATTTTTGAAAAGCAAAAACTTGATTCCTACCCGTGATATTCCCAATTAAAAAGATAAATCGTGGTATTTTTTTTAAATATTGTTTATTTGATACTGATATGAATTACTTATAGTGAAAAATGTACATTTACATAAAAGTTTAATAACTCTCAAAGCAAAATCTGTTATAATATTGTAATACACATTTAATTGTAATTAATTAAAATAGTATTTATTATAGAAGATGATTTAGAAAGAATAACAATAGTTATAGAACAAGTATAGGTAGTAGTAATTAGTTTATCCCAAGTCGCCCCCTCGTAGCCCGCCTGCCCCCTCAACCAATTTTTTAAGTCTAAAAATATTTTTCCAAGACGACTTGGGCATTAGTTTATTTAAAGCAGAAACGTTTCGTTCTTTCTAAATCATCTTCTATAACGTACCTAACTACATTAGCAATTTATTGGACGCCTTCAATAAAAGCTGAATCGTCTAAAGTATGCAACCAATTAAAAATCATCATGTTTCTTTCATATTTTGACAACGGTTTCCCACGTTCGCGTTCAACATCACGAATCGTCAATGGTAAATTTTTATTTGCCGATTGTTTGGCAATCCCTGCATTTTTTGTATTATTAGACGTAGGAGATTTTGGGATGGGCGTTGTACCAGGTACTGTTAGACGTGTCACCACCTCCTTACCGACATTACATTCTGCCGAAGAGTTTGTAACATTTGTCGATAAGGATACTTCCAATCTATCTAAATTAAATTCACTTTGGGATAATCTTTCTAGTGCCTTGTAAGTGGTTAACAATCTTCGTTTTATATAATTTTGACGCACCTAAAATAAGTCAAAATTTGGTAAGAAAAATTTGGGGATAAAAATGACCGTTACCTTTTTATTAACAGAACGTATAAAATCTACGGCGGTAAACGTTGGTGGAGGAGGTGTATTGGCCGGAGGAACAGTCGTGCTGGAATGTCCACCATGTGGGGAAGGCAGTTGCGATGTCGAAACGACATCACCCACGGCTACCCACGTCGAGCAGGATCGTGAAGTGTGATCGAGCCTAACATTTTCAAGCAAGAAACTTGATCTTTGTAAAGAATTGAGAGCTAATTCCGAAACTGCACTTCGAGCACCTGGAGCAATTGGCAAATCTTCGGGAGAAGGTAATTGACTAATGTCACTTGTGCTAAAACTTTTTTGCAGCCCCACCGCCGAAGATAAAGCAGCACAATTCCGAATTAGTTCTGTTTCTTCTTCGAACCATAATATTTCAGGAATATCGGCAGGCCTAAAAATGATCGATGACAATAATTAATGGGTATGTCAAGGCACTTGGTTAGATAAAAAGTAAACATACCGGTTGCATTGGCCCCTACTATCGGGGTTAGGACTGTGTCCTCTTCCATCATTTTTGCTAAAACTAAAAAGTCGTCGACCTGAATGAATATCAGATGCGACCGACGATACAGAAAACAACGACAAATCAGTTGTTACCGATTCATGCGAAGGCGAACGTAAAATTTTACATGCAACAGTTAACACTGGAGTTTGTGGAGTGAGTTGGTTTTCTGAAGCACTTTCCATCGATATTGTTGGTTGACACGCAAACAATACAATTAAGAATAATTGTATATCAAACATAAAACGTACCTAATAGGGAAGGTTTACATCTTTTCATTTGTACATCATACACCCGGGGTGAAAGCGATCGATAATGACGTAGAATCTCACGTTGCGCCAAAACTAACGTCGCGACGCAATTATTTGAAAAAGAACATTCCACCTGAATTTTATAAGCTCTACGACGTTTTAGTAATTCTTTTCGGTTCATTCGCCTTGCATATTAAATAATTACATTTTTTAGTTTTGCAAAAATAGCTAATAGAATTTTTTGTAAATTTGTGTATTATTTTTTTTTTGGAAATGTTGCATAATTACATTTTTATGTGTAACAGTTTAAAGCAGTGGTGGTTCAGTGTCTTTTTACTGCAAGGATTCCTGCGGGGAAAACAAAAATTCCGTTAATAAAATAATTTTATGTAGGTACAATATTGACAGTGAGTTAAAATTTAAAAATTAATTAAATTAAATATCTGATAGCAATAACTCATTGAAGAAAATCATAACAACAATTTAATTTTAATGATTTAATTAATTATATCGTTCATTTTAATTTTAAATAATTTTATGCGCGATATTAAGTTAGAATTTAAAATTAACAAAAATAAATATCTGATAACAATAACTAATTGATGAAACTCATGACAACAATTTAATTATCTCGTTAATTTTTAAATTTTAAATAATTTTATGCACAATATTGAGTTAAAATTTAAAAATTAATGAAATTAAATATCCGATAGCAACATTGATGAAAGTTATTACAAGAATTTAGTTTTATTATTTAATTATCTCGTTAATTTTAAAATTTTAATTATTTTATGCACAATATTGATAGTTGAAATTTAAAAAATTTAAAGAAATTAAAATATCCGGTAGCAATAACTCATAGACGAAAGTGACGACAACAATTTAATTTTCATTATTTAATTAATTATCTCGCTAATTTTTAAATTTTAAATAATTTTATGCACAATATTGAGTTAGAATTTAAAATTAATTAAATCAGATATCGGATAACAATAACTACTTAATTGATGAAAGTCATGACAACAATTTAATTATCTTGTTAATTTTAAATTTTAAATAATTGTATGCACAATGTTGGGTTAAAATTAATAAAATTAAATATCTGATAGCAATAACTCATTGATGGAAGTCACGACAATAATTTAATTTTTATTATATACTATAATTACTCATAATTTTAAATTTTAAACAATTTTATGCACAATATTAACTTAAAATTTAAAATTAGTGAAATTAAAATATCCGATAGCAATAACTCATAAACGAAAGTCATGACAACAATTTAATTTTATTATTTAATTAATTATCTCGTTAATTTTTAAATTTTAAATAATTTTATGCCCAATGTTGGGTTAAGATATAAAAATTAATAAAATTAAATATCTGATAGAAATAACTCATTGATGGAAGTCATGACAATAATTTAATTTTTATTATTTATTATAATTATCTCGTTAATTTTTAAATTTTGAACAATTTTATACAGAATATTAAGTTAAAATTTAAAAATTAATGAAATCAAATATCTGATAGTAATAGCTCATTGATGAAAATTATGACAAGAATTTAATTTTTATTATTTAATTATCTCGTTAATTTTAAATTTTTAATTATTTTATGCACAATATTGATAGTTAAAATTTAAAAATTAATGAAATTAATATATCTGATAGCAATAACTCATAGACGAAAGTCATGACAATTTAATTTTCATTATTTAATTAATTATCTCGTTAATTTTTAAATAATTTTATGTACAATATTGGGTTAATATATAAAAATTAATGAAATTAATATATTAGGTTGTTCAATAAATAATGTCGTTTTTAAGAGAGTTTTATTAGTTTATTTTACATAATTAAAAAATCTTTAATTTAAAAAGTAATTATCATCTGATTTTATAACTTTTGCCACCTGTCAGTTAACTTTTGAATCCCATTGCGATAGAAATTCGCTGATTTGGAATTGATAAAGTTATCAATATCATTTTTTATATGCTGATAGCTTGCATATTCTTTTCCATTTAAAAAATGCTGGAGGGACCGGAATTGATGTAAATCGCTAGAGGCAATGTCTGGTGAGTATGGAGGATGTTGTAAAGTTTTCCAACCAAAGCCAGTAATTTTTTGGACGGTGATTGCTGCAGTATGTGGTCTTGCATTGTCGTGTTGCTGTATTACAGACTTCCTATTGACGAGGACCGCTCTTTTTTTAATAAATTTTTGTTGAAGACGGCCCTTCTGCTCACAATAAACATTTTCTGTTATAGTCTGCCCTTCATTTAAAAGTTCATAGTGAATAACTCCACGAATATTCCACCAAATGCACAGTAAAACTGTCTTTGGATGCAATCCCCGTTTAAGTGTGGGAAGTGGTTGTTGTTTTGCCGATAACCACTGCTTTTTCTTTGTAACACTAGCATAAAGAACCCATTTTTCAACCCCTGTAACAATTCACTCAAAAAAAGTCGTTGTTCTTTGTCTATTTAATAATGAAGAGAAGATTATTACTCGTTGCTCTCTCTGCCTATCGTTTAAATCATGCGGCACCCATACTCCGTCATAATTCGAGTTTTCATCTTTTTAGGTGGTTAAAACAGTTGAACTTCTATTATTGGTTAAAGTGGCAATGTATCGACATGTTAATTGTGGATCATCTTCAATTAAAATTTCTATCTTATCGGAATCGATCTGAATTGAGCGTCCCGATCGTTCTTCGTCTTGAATAGAAAAATTCGCACAGCGAAATTTTTTAAACCACTTTTGACATTTTTATGTGTTGACAGCATTCTCACTAAACACTTGACACAGATTTTTAGCTGAAGTTGTGGCATTATTTCCATTTTGAAATTCATGAAGTAAACAATGCCGTAAATGCTCTTCACTCTTATCCATGGTAATAATGTTATTACATTTAACCCTCAATATTTTTTTTTAAATTTTGCTGGAAACTAAAGATTATACATGTGTGAACTGACCAATAACTAAAACTGCAACTGAATCTTTTCGGCATTGCAGTTTTCGAGTGTATATAATATGATAGTAAAAAACGACATTACTTATTGAACAACCTAATACTTAATAGCAATAACTCATTGAAGTCAAAGTCACGACAACAATTTAATTTTTATTATTTAATTGTCTCGTTAAATTTTAAATAATTTAATGCACAATATTGAGTTAAAATTTAAAAATTAGCAAAATAAATATCTGATAACAATAACTCAATGATAAAAGTCAGGACAAGAATTTAATTTTAATTATTTAATTATCCCGTTCATTTTTAATTTTAAATAATTTTCTGCACAATATTAAGTTAGAATTTAAAAATTAATGAAATTAAAATATTTGATAGCAATAACTCTTTGATGCAAGTTCATAACAATAATTTAATTTTTAGTATTTAATTATCTCGTTAATTTTTAAATTTTTAATTATTTTATGCACAAAATTGGGTTAAGATGTAAAATTAATGAAATTAAAATATCCGATAGCAATAACTCATAAACGAAAGTCATGACAACAATTTAATTTTCATTATTTAATTAATTATTTTGTTAATTTTCAAATTTTAAACAATTTTTTGCACAATACTGGGTTAAGATATAATAATTAATGAAATTAAATATCTAACAACAATAACTGATTGACGAAAGTCACGACAACAATTTAATTTTAATTATCTCGTTCATTTTTAATTTTAAATAATTTTCTGCACAATATTGGGTTAAAATTTAAAAATTAATGAAATTAAATATCTTAATGAAATAAATCATTGATGGAAGTCATGACAATAATTTAATTTTGATTATTTATTATAATTATCTCGTTAATTTTTAAATTTTAAACAATTTTGTGCACAATATTAAGTTAAAATTTAAAAAATAATGAAATCAAATATCTGATAACAATAACTAATTGATGAAAGTTATGACAACAATTTAATTATCTCGTTAATTTTTAAATTTTAAATAATTTTATACACAATATTGGGTTAAAATTTAAAAATTAATGAAATTAAATATCTGATAGCAATAGCTCATTGATGGAAGTCATGACAATAATTTAATTTTTATGATTTATTATAATTATCTCGTTAATTTTTAAATTTTAAACAATTTTATGCACAACATTAAGTTAAAATTTAAAATTAATAAAATCAAATATCTAATAGCAATAACTCATTGACGAAAGTCATGACAACAATTTAATTTTATTATTTAATTATCTCCTTCATTTTTAATTTTAAATAATTTTCTGCACAATATTGGGTTAAAATTTAAAATTAATGAAATTAAATATCTGATAGCAATAGCTCATTGATGAAAGTCATGACAATAATTTAATTTTATTATTTAATTATCTCGTTAATTTTTAAATTTTAAATAATTTTATGCACAATCATTAAGTTAAAATTTAAAATTAATAAAATCAAAATTGATAGCAATAACTCATTGACGAAAGTCATGGCAACAATTTAATTTTATTATTTAATTATCAAAGTTTATTTTTAAATTTAAATAATTTTTACAATATTTAAAATTTAAAATTATGAATTTTATTTTTAAAATATAGAAGCAATAACTAGCAGGTTGATGTAAAGTTAATGAACAATCCACATTTAACCCTATTTATTAAATTGATAAATTAATCTCCGTTAATTATTAATTTAAAGGGTTTTACCATGATTCAATTTATGTAAGAGAGATTATTGATATATTATCTCTTAACACTTAAAATAGGAATGCAGTACAACGTAATAGACGATTATCGTTCACTAGTCTAATTTAGTAAATTTGGGATAAACTACACTGGAGTTTTTAACCCTTATGTACCATTAATGCAATTTAAGTAAATAAATTACTCAATATAGAAGACATTATCAAAATAAATAAGTAGATTTGGTACTTGAGAATATGACGATTTACTCCGTTTAACAATATTGTCATTTTAGTTTAAATTTGAATAATAAATTAGCAATGCAAAAGGGGTTTCTAATTAGGATATAATATCGCCAATGATAATGTGCCAATATTGTATACAATGTTGATATTTAGCCTAATATTAGTCAATATTGATGTCCAACATTGTAGAATATAGGAAATCAATATTTATCCTGCAATTATGCCATATAATTAATATTGTACAATATTATCAATATAGGAAAGGCCATATTGCCTTCACTTCAATCTTGATAAATGAAATTAGGGTTACGGAGGACGTGAGAATCAGACGATTTCCCGTTTTCACTTTGGTCTACTTTTTAGCTTTAAATTTTGAGGATAAAAAAATCATAATGAAAGAGGATTTGTTCTACCCATGTAGCACATAATATTGGCGCAATTTTGCAAATATTGAATGTTGGCGCAATATTGATACAATGTTGATTTTATATATTGCAATTTTGTAACCAATATTGATGACCAACTTTATAGCAGTATCTGAAATCAATATTTTACCAATATAAGTTTAATCTTGGTACAATATTGCAGCAATATCGATGACCAATATTATCTGCCGATTTTAAGCCAATATTGGTGCAATATTGTATTTCAATATTTCAGCAATATAGGAAATCAATATTGCACCAATATAGGTTCAATCTTGGTATAATAATGCGCCAATGCTGATGACCAATATTGTTTTCCGATTTTCAGCCAATATTAGTGCAATATTGATTTCCAACATTGTGGTAATATAGGAAATCAATATTTTACCAATACAAGTTGAATATTGGTGCAATATATTGCCGCAATATTAAAATCAATATTGTACCAATATAACTTCAATGTTGGTATAATACCTATATTGCTTGCTTTTGATCTTTAGCCAATATTGATTTCCAACATTGTAGGAATATAGGAAATTATCTACCAAACAGTTGAATATGGTAATATACTTTTCAATATCAATATTGACCAATATAGCTCATCTTGGATCAATATTGCCAATATTGTGACCTATGTTCCGATTTAGCAATAGATTGAATTTTCAAATTGGGAATATAGAATCATGGATATTTCCTAATTGTTAATCTTGGTCCACAGTTGATATTGGACCTTATTGGGCAATATTGATTCAGGAATATAGAAAATCAATATTTTACCAATGATCAATTTGAATATTGATGCAAATATTGTTGCAATTTAGCCAATATTGGTGTAATATATAGCAACATTTCAATTTTGGATAATAATATTGCACCAATATTGATGACTATATTGTTTCCCGATCTTTAGTCAATATTGATTTCCAACCTTGTGGCAATATAGGAAATTAATATTTGACTAATTTAAGTTGAATCTTGGTAAATTTGGTAATTGACAATATTGATTCAATATTGCCCAAAATAATTCAATATTGCCAATATAGGAATCAATATTGTCAATATTATGAACAATATTGCTGCAATTTTACCAATATTGGTGAATATTTACAATTTGGCAATTGACAAAGACCAATATAAGTTGAATTTGGTCAATATTGCACAATATTGGTGAATATTGTATTTCAATGTCACAATATAGGAAATCAATATTGACCAATATAGTTCAATTTGATAATATTGCGCCAATATTGATGACCAGTTTTGTTTTCCGATCTTCTGCTAATATTGGTGCAATATTGACTTCCAACATTGTGGCAATATAGGAAATCAATATTTGATCAATTTTTTAGTGCAATATATTGCCGCAATATTAAAATCAATATTGTACCAATATAACTTCAATTTTGGTATAATATTGCGCCAATATTGTTGACCATATTACCTGCCAATCTTCAACCATTATTGGTGTAATATTGATTTCCAACATTGTGGAAATATAGGAAATCAATATTTGACCAATATGAGTTGAATGTTGGTACAATTTTGTGTCAATGTTGATGACCAATATTGTCTGATACTGATTTTAAGCCAATATTGGTGCAATATTGTATTTCAATATTTCGGCGATATTGAAAATCTAATTAAAGATCAGAATATTAAAGATCAATATTTCCTCTCGATCTTTAACCAATATTGGGCAATTTACGAATTCAATATTGCACCAATATTAGTTGAATTATTTGTAATTTTAAAATTTAAATCGGATTTTATAAATTTAATGGCGTCACAAATAATAACAATAATTTTTTGGAATTTAAATTTTTAATTGCCCTTTGGAAGTAATTAGTAGCCACTTTTGTCAGATAAAACAACAGGCAAAAATTTGCTAATTAAAAATTTACAATTAACGCCAGATTTAAATTTAAAAATTAATAATTGGGAAAAAAAACAAAAACTCGTGTACGATTTCGAGTTGGAAATTAAATTAAGAGATAGAATATGTAAAAATCAAGTTTTATTTTTCTCGTTTTGAAACCTATATTGCATTTTAACAATAATATTCACAACTACGGTTGACCATTATTTACGAATTTAAAATATTAAATTACGGAGTTTTAATAAATTTATGTTTCAAACTTTTGAATATACCTATTTTATTTTCAAAACTGAAATTTTTACTTTCAATTTTTTTTAACATTTCGGTGGGGATTGACACGTGCCCCCAGATGCCCTTCTTGGCTACCCCTTCATGATGCCCTTCATGAAAGAACAGAACATAAACATGGACCAAGCATTTATTTTGACTTTTTTTGTTGATGGAGTTGGGCGATGCCTGTCCTGTACTGATACCTAAAAGTACCAAGACAACTAAAAAGTCGTAATTTATTATTTTTAAATAAATATATGCCTTATGCATAGTAGTTTAGTTTTGGTCAAAATTAAATTTACCACTAAATTAGTGGTACTTCGGTGTTTTGTTTTTCGGTGTTTTTGTTTTCGGCGTTTTGACATGGAATCGTATTCACTCACTAGCAGGTTAGAGGCCTATGGTATACATAAGCAAATTCAAAATTATTCTCCAAGTGCGGCTTTTAGGCCGCACAACCGAGGCCTTCTAGTTATTATATAATATTTCTAATAGTTAAGTGGCATTGTAAAGGTTAAAATTTTATACATTTTTAATTATGATAAATGTCGTCGGGGTTTTCAAACAATATTTTTATTTTTATTATTTATTAATTATTATTATTTATATATAAGGTCCTGCGTGAATTTTGTATAGAGGTCGAGAAATATGATAAAAGCACCCTATGACGGAACCTTGAACATACTCGTGGCCTTTCACTTTAATAATATTTACTTAATTTTGTTGCAATAATTGACCCTGTATGAATGATAAAACACTTTATCGTTGATTGAAAATAGTAAGATACGCAATCAATAAGAAATTGTTACTTTTCTCACAGTAATTTAAACACCCATCTCTCTTTTACAAATCAGTAGTAACAAGTTCCCCCAAATATTATATGGTACAATAATTATTATCTGGTTATACAACACCATCATCATAGCCTTGAGTTGATATCATTGTTTATGTAATAAGTAAACTAGTATCAACGTTATGCATATGTATATGTAATTTTTCGCTGAGCTGTCACCGATTGAATAATTTTTCATAAAGTTTGTAGCAATTTATGAAATTAGTGCAATTTATAAAATTTTATTACTGCATTCTTAGACCAAATGGATCGTAATAATAAACGGTAATGATCAAAAAGTGAAAAATTAGTAAATACAAAACATATTTTTATTTAAATTAAAAAAATTGTAACATTTTTAAAAACATACTAAACCTAAAACGTTGGGGTTTTCAAACAATATTTTTATTTTTTATTATTTATTAATTATTATTATTTATATATAATGTGAATTTTGTATAGAGGTCGAGAGAATATGATAAAACCGCGACCCTATGCGGACACCTTGAACATCACTCGTGGTCCTTTCACTTTCGACATAATATTTACGTTAATGTTGTGTTGCAATAATTGACCCTGTATGAATGATAAAACACTATTATCGTTGATTGAAAATAGTAAGATACGCAATGCAATAAGAAATTGTTACTTTTCTCCACCAGTAATTTAAACACCCCCTCTCTCTTTTCTGACAAACTCAGTAGTAAGCAAGTGTCGCATCCAACAGTATTATATGGTACCATAATAATATTATCTGGTTATACAACACCATCATCATAGCCTTGAGTTGATATCATTGTTTATGTAATAAGTAAACTAGTATGCAAGCGTTATGCAAGTATATGTAATATTTTTCGCTGAGCTGTCACCGATTGAATAATTTTTCATAAATGTTTGTAGCGAATTTATGAAATTAGTGCAATTTATAAAATTTTTATTACTGCATTCTTAGACCAAATGGATCGTAATAATAAACGGTAATGATCAAAAAGTGAAAAATCAGTAAATACAAAACATATTTTTATTTAAATTAAAAAAAAATTGTAACATTTTTTAAAAACATACTAAACCTAAAACAATTGAATTAATTAGTTAATATTTTAACTTTTCTATTTTCTTTTCTTACTTTACTAGAATTTAATCGTACAGATTCCAAATCTTCAGAAACATTTTTTAGGCTTCTATAAATTTTAAGCATAATTAATAAATTAATGCCATGTTTAATATGTTCATGGCAAAACTTTTTGAAATCTATTTCAGTTTGGGATATTAAATCTTTAGTGATATTATTAACGACAAATGTACATTTATATTTTGAAAAAGATGAATTGTACAATATTAATAATTTAGATACAAACTGCACAAAACAATCTGTTGGCCTTTTCAAATGTTTAATTTCTTCGGCCCCATAGTCTTTATATAGCAGGTAACACTCATTTTCAGAAAATATTTCTTCCTTAGGCTTAACTATATTTTCCATACATGTCTTACAATTGTATTTTTTTAATAACTTAAATGCAATGTAACCAGCAAGATAAACTGTGCTGCAAGATTCTAAATTTACACAATTACTTGGCATCGGTGGAATTGTCAGATCAGCATTATTTATTTGTTGGGGTAGTACTAATTCTGAAGATTTTTGAGAGATATCGATTGCACTCATTTCATTTTCGATCAATTCTTCATCTGTTTGTGACTCGTCCACTTCTTCGTTCACATCTAATGTTTCGGCTTCATCGTCTTGACAATTTGCAGAATCAACGCCCGTTTGAAGTCTTATAAACATATTGTGCTGCATGGATATTCGATATTGCCGAACAGAAGGCATTGGGTTGTATCCACTCCGGTTTCGTATCACAGAATAGAAATTTTCTAAGGCATCCTGATTGATAAATCCTGTTAACAGATATTTAACGCCATCCTGTTTTAAATCATCCCATAATAATAATATTGATTGAATACTCCATATGAATCCTCCTTTCTTCTTCTCTGCATCCGTTTTCTTGTTGGTTTTCTTTTTTTCGTCACCACTTTCATTACTATACACTTCAATATCTTTAAAGTACTGTAATCCATCGTTTAGAGTTTTTAAAGAAGTATTTGCAAATACGGATAATGGTCTTCTATGCGGATTGGGATCTTTCAAAATTCTGCTATTTAAAGAATCAAAAAAATGTTGTTTATTGTTTCAACAAAGTCTGCAGTATTATTCGCTGAACAACTTTTCACCTCCTTTGACGTATTAACAGTTCGTACTGCAGAAGCTACAGAATGGCTGAAAATTTGTGCAGCAAATTTAACACGCATCTTTTGGAATGTATTGGGATTTATGTGAATTGGGGTAATTTTTGTTAAAGCTCGAGATGTTTCACTATTTCTATCTATAGCGTAGGTTTCCACTATATCATTCCAAGAAACAGGCTTTCCCCGAATTAAAAAGTTCAATTTTGGATTCATAAAATTATTTCTAAGAGACTTTAGGAGATGAGGAGGGTCAAAACATGTGAAAATTTTTGTATTGTTTATGACTATGGTGGGATTTTCTTGTGTAGCACCTAATTTTGTTAATGCAGTCCTATTGTTCATTCCCTGATCACAAACCAAAATCATGGGGTTTAAAGAGATACTAATTAATTCATTTATAACTTGAACAATTAGCTCTTTTAAGATACTGCTCTTCACTGGACCCGAAGATATATAATAACAAAATGGAATTTTCCAATTATGCAGTAGTCCGCGTAAGTAAAATACCATCGCAATATTAGCAATTTTGTCATTTCGACCCAAATGCCCTAAATCTTCGTAACCTTCAATAATATCCTGACTTTTGTTATATTCTAACTTTTTTTTTAAAGTAATTTCGTCAAACATGACCACACACCGTTTTTTCACTATCATTCATGGTTTTAACTTTATTCGCTAACTTTTTAGTCAAATTCGTCTTTACACCTGTTACCAAATTAGAAATTTTCAACCATGACTGCACTGTTCGTAGAGCTGGTAAAACAAAACCTAACTTATTTCTCATATATTTGTAAGATCCGGGAGATTTATAATATAGAGATAGCGCCAATTGTTTTTCATTGCCTGCCCAATATGTATTTTTTCTATGAAATAATTGCATATTGGCTAGGGTTTTTACTGCTCGAGATTTATTTTTGAGTTGATTTTGGACGATGGTTTGTGTAGAAAGCTTCTGCAATCGCTTCAACTTCAATTTTAGCCTATTCTTCAGCATTATGTTCGCTTTTAATTTATTCCGAGTCAGTTTCAATTTTGATTCTCGCCTCATACACTTTGGGGTAAGCACTTTTGTTCTACGGGAGAAGGCATATCTAATATTCTTCTACTTACTGTGGATGCACATGAACTACCGGAAGCGATAGAAAATCGTCTTTTTTGGGCCGCATAAGTTTTTAAAACATTAATTCTACTAGTGCTAGGTAAACAAGGAATTGTTTCACTCATAGTTTGTATTGGTTCTATTGGAACAGAGTACTTTATCGGGATTGCACTTTTAATTAAATATTTCCTGACAGAATTACACATTATATCACTAATTATAAAATGTTCCTCACAAATTAATTTCTGAGATATATCTTTATTATCTGCTACTGCTATACTAATATTGCCACAATTTTTCTTCCATTCTTCACATCTATTTAAATTTTTAATAGGAAATTTAAAATACGTTAAATCACGCCTATTCTTCAACGTATTTTACAGTTCATGTACACGCATGTGTGACTCGCCGTTGACATTTTAGCTGAGCAGTATACACGACCACACACCACTACAATCACTAACCAACTGAGAAATTTTCGATACATAGCTACAACAGCGCCGCCTATATTTCATTACATTTTTCAGCACATTTTTACTCATAAGCTTGCGTATCTTACTATTTTCAATCAACGCTATTATTATGTCACTATTTACATTCAACGTTCATCGTAACGTAGCTGACAGCTGATCGGTGTCGATAATATAGATAATTTAAATAAGCCCACCGCTGATTTAAATTATCACCACTGGCGCTGGGTGAAATTCACTCCGCGTATAGAACCTTTTGTATGCAGAATTAAATAATAAATAAAATCTATAATAACTTAAATTGACGTAAAACTAATAGTTTACGAGATATTCGTGAAAAACTGATTTTCGCCATCTTTGGCATTCAATAATTTTTTTAGCGCACACGATTTTGCAATGGACTTTTGATATACAATTTCTGATGTCAAAATAAATATAATTCTGAAGAAAAATCTTCATCAGGATTTTTTCCCAGAAAAAATTTTATTTTCTTGGGTCACACTCCTGTTCAAAATCCCCCTCTCCCCCTTCACCATCACTGCAGTATAAATCACAAACAGCATGTTATTATTTACAGTAAGTTAGGTACCTCCTCATTTAATAATTTGAAATTAATCGTTATAATTAATTAAAAAAGGCTTTTAATAACGAACACTAAATTAACATTGGCTCTGTATTGATATTTTTACCACAATGTTACGTACGTGGGTAGGGTCCTCACGCACGTAAATATGCAGGCGCATGCGTACGAGTCAAATGTTTATTTTTGTGTACAGTAGTCGTTTGTTTATTGTTAACGACCACAGAAATTAACGACAAAGTCGATTCACATGTAAAATTGCGTAATAATAATATTTTACAATAAATATTGAAAAAGAGCTAAAATGTCGGATTCAGTATCCTCCAGTGATAGCATTGTGAAAAGTTTGTTAACATCTAATTCGTCCTTCTTGAATTTTAAGTCCAAATTGGTGATTAGTTTTTAAGGTTATGTTGTATATATGTAAATCAACCAATTAATTTAGGTGTCTTCAAATAACAATCATTCGGGATCAAGAACTGATACATCAACGGTACACTACATGATACCGCCAGTTCAAGTGAGGCAAAGTTCACTTGAAGAAAAGCCGAAAGTTCTGTATTATAACCATTTTGGTAACATGTCGGAACAAGAACAAGAAATCGTGACGATGGATCACAGTTATGCAAGACCGTATAATTGGACACCCGAATCCTCGTACTTTAAACCAGCCAAAATGTTGTTTGTTCCACCACCAGTATCAAAACGAAAGTCCAGTAACCCTCTCGCACCTTCACAAGATTTCGAGGACATAATTGACATTGAAGCTGTACCTTTAGAACCTAGCGAATTGTATGATAAACCTAGAGCAGTGCACTTGATGGGCGAGTGCGAACGACATGCTGCATTTGCACGTCTCGAGCAAGGAAATGACGATTGGGAGGACTCAATTTCCAAGTAAGTGTCCAAGAAAATTAGCACAAAACTTTAATTATGTTTACCTCCAAATATCTTGTAAGCACGATGGTATTCTACTATAATTTATTTCGACTAATTTAATTTATATTTAGAATAAATTGGACACCACTTCAAAATAAAATATTCAATGGTATGGTAAAAATTTTGAACAACTTACATTTGGCACAGTTGGCTTACACCGGCACTCACCACGAGCCAATTTCCAGACGACTTGTAATTGACAGGGCTGTCAAAAGGGTGAGACGTTTGTTTTGTTTAACTGCTTGGGATCCAAGAATGACGCAGTGGCTACATCAGTTACTTATCGATAATTTAAGTGTCCCTTACTTGGGTGCATATTTTGATATTTTACAGGTGAGTTAATTTAATTGTTTGCTTGGTGACAATGATGATTTATTTTCTCTTTAGACCTTAAAAGGTAAGGTTCCAACATTGGTTGATAAAATCATGTACGGACCAAACTCTCACAGTAGAATTGGTGTGACCAGCAACGAGAGTTTGTTCCATCTTTTAAAACGATCGTGGGATCCCTATGCATCGCATTTGGCTCAAAACAAACCCAGAAAATTACCAGGCAATCCAGTGTTAATTATTATACCTTTAGCACCAATTAACTCAAACATTAACAATTACAAGAGGCAAAATAAGTGGGCTACTTTATTTTCTAACTTGGCAACTGTCGTTGTCGTGCAAACCAATGTGGGTGAGTTGTTTTTATTTAAGTGGTTGTTGTTGCGATATAAGAATGGTAAGCTTGCCACAGCTGTTTGAAATGTCTTTCATAATAAGCAAGAAAATCTATTATCTGTACTTTTAAAGAAAAAAAAAATTAAAATTACCCCAACATTCATAAATCATATACTGCGGCAGATTTACCATTCTGATGTGGCTATAACTTTTTCGTTCTTTTTTTATAAAAATTGTAAATATTAATTTGTTTGTACACTTTAGGCAGTTCATTACATCGATCAACGATGGTTAACATTGTGGATCAAATGTTAGCTTCAACGAGAGCAAAAATACAAGAAGTTAAAGCTGATTATCCTTCACGACCTATAATATTGATAGGTTTAAATTCGGTTCTGCTATAGCTTTGCAAGTTGCTCAAATTGAGCACGTCACATCTGTGGTTTGTTTGGGATTCTCAATATTGACTGCCGAAGGAAAACGTGGGGAACCTGATGATAATTTATTGGAAATTCAATGTCCAGTTCTGTTTGTAATTGGACAGTGTTCAAATACCGCTTTGTAAGTTGAATTATTTCTTGATTATATTAATTATCTGATTTTAAAATTTCGTAGACAAGAAGATGTGGAAGATTTCAGGGAGAGAATGCGTGTTGAGAATAATTTGATTGTTGTTGGTTCTGCAGATGATTATTTGCGCGTTAATAAAAGGAAAAAATTGGAAGAAGGAATTACACAGAGCGCAGTTGACCGCATTGTAGTGGTAAGTATTTCTAAATACATTTTTTCAACTTCTCAATTTCGACTTCTAGGAAAATGTAGGAGAATATCTAAGTGGTTTATTGCTGTCGCCATTCCCACCTAAGTACGTCAATCACCTACAAATGTGTCCATCGATACAAATACTATAATGAAACGAGTAAAAGTCGATCGCAAGAGACAAAATTCCAATTGCAGCTCTTTGGATAGCGAACCACCTTCTCCTACACGTAAACTAACACGACCAGGTAAGATAAATTGTTTTAAAGTATCAACATCTGTGTAAATTTGTTTCTTTTTAGTAGGAAGACCACCAGGATCAAAAGCGAAAATCAAATTTGAAACAAAATGGTCGGCACAAGTCGCTCAAGGTATCCCATCATCTCCTTCACACAGTCCGCCATCTTCACCTATACTTTCAAACACCACACTATCACAATTACCTTCTTCCTCTGACACATCTTCTGATACATTAACAATGTCTAAAAGCTTGCCAGATTACGAATTAGCAACAGGTAGTGAAAGCATAGCCGATTTTCCTTCCAAATTAAGTAGTCCTCCAAAGGCTTCAAAGCAGACAGGTAAAATTAATTATTGTGTACTTATTTCACAGGCAACCACACATTTTCAATTTGTCAAACTTTTCTTCGTTTAACTGCTTTGTTAGGAATTCTTATATAGGATGACCCACTAACTTATGGCGAATTCTTTCATAGTGCTTTTCATAGAAAAATTAAAAAACTTCCAAATTAATTGACAAGGAAAAGGCCTTGCATATTAAACATAATTCTTTAGCTTTTATAATTAAAACAATATTTCTACCTATACAAAGTGTTCTATTTAAGTGCTGTAATCGGTAAATTGTGGGAGTTGATTTGACAAATTCAATCTTAAACAAACACTTTGTGTAGACAAAAATATTTTTAGAATATAGGGAACTTGTAATAAATTATTAAATAAAATATTTCTATGTCGAATAAATATTTTAAAAGGTTTCAAGTTTAATGAAATTTGAAAAAAACAACAATTTTTAAGCAATTTTAATAAAATTTGAAAATTATCCAACTCACTTTTTAGTCTAGGACCTGCGTAAAGTGGTTTCGTGGTTTAAAATTACTTTTTTTTTCAAATTTCAATAAACTGTAAACCTTTTAAAATATTTATTCAACATTTAATTTCAACAAGTAATAATAAACATTCACTACTAAAATATTTCTATACTATAGATGCTATGACAGAATTCACATTGTACAGTGCAATTTTAAGTAATAAAAAACATTTTTTTAACATTAAAATGAATTATTTATAGCCAAAATGAATTTTATGGGTTTGAATCGTTCAGTTTTGACTTCAGGTAACACCTTATCAAGTCTCCTACAAGGCGTGTCCCGACCAAATGTATTTTCACCCAGACAAACTGCAGGAATAAAGGTTGGTTGTTTTTTTCGTAAAATATTTGTTGAGTTATTAAAAGCTGTTTTTTAGTTTTGGAAAATTTAACGTTAAACACCAATGCGTCAGGAAGAATTATAACAAATCCTCCGGGAAGAACCGTGGATTTATCAAAAATTACAGTTTTAAATTCAATCAATTCGCAAAGACAGATGGGTATGGGAGGAATGATGGTTTTATCTGATTCTAAACTAAAGTCAGGAGCCACCGTCAAAGGAACAGGTAGCACTCCAATTTTACTCCCAATTTCAAATAAAAACAAAATGTCACAATTGACATCATCGGGATCCTCATCACAACGTAAGTTAATTTTTCTTTTACCGGATTAGCTGTAATGCAGATATTTTTAGGTGTTGCAAAGTACGTAACGGCAAAAAAACAATTGGTAGGGCGTAAACCACCAAGTGTATCACAAAAACCTACCATTATGACATATTCGTCCAACTTAGCCCCACCTACAAACTTAACTTCTCAAGATATAATGGACTTGCCCATAATTTTTGCTGACGACAATCAAATGCTAACAGATAATTCCAAGTTACAACAATCCGATATGGTACAAATACCTGCAATTGTACAACCGAAATTTAACATGTCAAATCCTGTGGGTAAGTATGTCTACGTTAACAAACCGTTCCAAATGGCAAATACCGGTTCTGTCACATCAAAACGACCTGCATTATCGGTACCTGTACGAACCAATTCGGAACCTATAAAATACACAAAAATAATTTTATCCCGTGGATCTGCGAAAAAATTTGAACCACAAACGACCACTGCAAATGTTCTTTCAACCATTGGTAGCTTACCTAACGAAATATCAGTGCGAAAAGTGGAACAACCTACTGCTGCTATCGATGATATTGATATTGAAAATACATTATTAGCAAGTACGATAGTGAAACCGGAATATTTAAAAGCACAATTAGATGATTCTAACAATCGAGAGAAATCTTCAAATATGATTCGAATGGAAACCGGAAAAAGGGCTCGAAACGATGATTCTCTTGATGATCCTGATTACGAACCAAATAGAAGTACCAAAATTTCAAAAAAGTCAGATGATTATTAAAAATTGTAAATTATAAGTTTCCGTTGATCTTTGTTTAATGTTGTAGTGTGTCATTTGTTAATGTTTAAGCAACAAATTGACCTATTACAATATTTTTTTTAAATTTGATATTGTTTATATGGCAAAGAATTATAAGTTAATTGTAAATAGATGAAGTTTCAAAAAATAAAAGTGTTTTGATAGTTTTTAGAAATTTTTTTTTTAATTGTACCATGTTGATTTAGAATAAAACCAAAGATATGATTAAATTAGCATTATGCAGAGTGAATGATCTCAACAAAATTAAACTTTCAATCATATAGCTTTCAGGTTTTGTTCTCAAGTTTCTGATTGACAAGTCATTGCCACTTTAATAACCAATTGAATTAAAAAAAATTTCAACCTTGTTTTATTGTGAGATTAATCTCCGATTTGAAAGGAAAACGCTCGAGGCTTGAAAGTAAAATTGTGTTATTTGTATGTACAGGGTAGAGCCAATTTTGATGATTTTTATAAGAAACTGAATAACCATGAGAGATAGAAAAATGGATGGCAAATTCTTGATATCTTTTTTTCAGAGAAACTCGAAAATTGGATTTGCTACTTTTTTTTTGTTTTTGAGTTACAGGCAACAGTTCGATTTTTCAACTTTTCGATAAATGTTGATATGTCTATGGTTTTTTAAGTTAAATGGCGTCCATTAATTACATGAGCTCAAAATGGCGAGGGGGGCGAGATTATACGTTATTATAACATAACATTTTGAATTACAAAATATATCCTGGGCATACACTATAAAAATTACTTTAATTCAATTCATTATAGTGCACCTTAAACGTAGTATTATTTTTTCCTCGTATTTCATAGAAAAATGTAGTACATAGAAGAACTAAATACCTACGCTTAGGTATTTAGTTGTATACGAAGCAAAATATGTATATGAAGATATCAAATAAATTAAATTATTTAAAAATTGTAGGATAAATCTCACGTGGAGAGAGAGAAGTATTATCAAATCTCACAAAGAGGGGGGGGGGGGTCAAATTTAAAAAAAGCACCACGTAAGTAATGGACGTCACTTACAGAAAAATATTAATACATTCTGCAGGCACTGTTTCAACGATAATAAAATGGGCTGAAAGGATTTTCGAATTATAATATAAAGTTATGTTTTTTTGAAATAGCATCCATAGCTGCATATAACATTGAAATAGTTTTTATTTTCTTTTCAATATGTGGGGTCCATTACTTTAGTTTCATCCGATTTTATTAAAAAATGTTAAATAAAAAAAGTTATTTAATTTTGGTTCCTTTTGTTTTTTTGAATCTCGTTAATCTATTCATGCGCCCGTACGTCCATTTTATTCAATCGACGGCCCTACAACCAGTTGTATAACAGAAGTTTATCCTCGGATCACACTGATCCGTGATTCAAGTTCGATGATTAGTTAGTTATTAAATTATCAACCACTCGCCCAAGGGTGAACTGTTATATGATTGGCTCTTAATTGAAATTAATGAACACGGAATCCGAGCATAAGGCTTCTTCGTATATTGCGTATAAAAACCTAAAAACACAACTTTATAATTATAACTCTGAAACTAACACAGATATTTAAAATATCTTTGGGCCATTTATTGATCTTAAAGAAGGATCCCAAAGAGTTTGTTAATATTTTTTATAACTTTGCTGTAAATGTGCCACCCATATTTCACGGTTCGATGCCGGGCCAATTCGGCGCTGGACCAAATCGGTGCTAAGACAAATCTTTGCAGGAAAGTTTCAGCGCGCCCCAGATCTCCTTATAATTAGTAAATGTAGTTAATATACAGGGTATTCCTAAGAGCGCCAACACTTCGCCAGGTATTTTATTAAAAAGAAAATGTTATTGGACATGCATAAATAAAAATTGTTGCTATAGATAACAAATTGCAAAATTTATGATAGAAAATGTCGTTTAAAATTTCTTTTAAATTTTTTCTAAAAAATACAAATATTTCATTTTAGTTGCCTACAATAACCAATGTCTGGTAAAAGAATTAAATTGATAATTAAAGAAATAACTGTAACAGGGGGAGTAATGCAATAACTGTAAAAATATTAAAGAATTATTCCGCTGCTAAGCCATTGTAACACGGAGGTTTGCAAAGAAAATTATTATATTTCTACTTCTAAGGTCAGCGCAACAAGAAAGAGAATATTGTGAGGTTCAAGGTGGAAGAAGGAGGAACGCTGAGTGAGTGAAGCGCGGGCGGTAGACGCCAGAGATGTAGTTGAGACGGAAGAGTGAAGACGTGCGACGATTAGAGACGCGGATGTGTGACAGAACGATTGAGACGTGTGTTGATGTTAAGACGCGTGAGGAATATTTTAGACGACGAATGTGTGACGATTATTTTGAGACGCTTGTGACGAATGTACGTGATTGATTTGTGTTATTTTATTAAATCCAATAAATGTTTAGTTAATCTTATAGTATTTACTTGTCTACAAGCAAATCCTACAATATAGTAGCCGGGTTGTAGGGGGTGATGTTAAGTAGAGTAAGAATGCTGCCATCCCTTCCTCTATGAGGAAAGCGCCTTAATAAATTTAGGTTAATTAAATTTGAAATTTTAAATTTGCAATACAATAATGAAGAAATATTATTAATATTATATTAGAGTAGGTTCATGGAGCCTACTCTTAAAACTAATTACTCTTTTATTAAAAATCATATTTTATTTATCTGAAATAAATATTATATGCAATATTTCAATTAATTTAATTTTATTATTAGCTTTGATATAGGTAATCTTCAATAAAATTGTTGAGATTGAACATGAAGAATTAAAATTGTATCCTCTCAAAGGGAGGGGGGTGTTATACCAGGAGCTTGGCACCGAGTTGCCTAGTTCGCCGGTACCATTCTGTGTATTTCCATATCTGTTGCAGTTATCGAGTTCCCTATCAGAACCATATTGAATTTGGTCCACCCTGTACATAATGCAATTATATTATTATAAATATAAAATACCTTGCCAATGAGAAAATTGCATTCCTACTTTACCTAAAATTTGTCTTTGGCCTAGTTTACCATTTTCTAAATTTAGTCCAGTTTATCATTGGCTCAGTTCACTGTCGCATCATAAATTGATCAATCGCAATAATTACCAATAAACAAATAATTTAGGTTTTGTGTAAAAACCAGTACAGTAATTAAAAAAAAACCACCCTAAAAATGTAAAAACTACAAAAATGTAAAAAATAATTCATTTAATAGAATCTACATAAATTGAAACTAATTTTTGCTCTTTCCGCACATCTTCTTGGACATTTCGATATTTGGGCATCAATTTCTTCTTCAGTTGAACTAGGAAAAACTTGATTTGATAATTCTAAAATAGATTATAAATTAAAACATAATTATAAAATGAGTTTAAGTATGAATATAAAAGTACTTACCCATTAATAAACTTCACAATTTAAAAGTTTTAAAAGCTTTTTTTCGTTTTTCGATACAAATAACTGAATTCCGCTCCACAACAACTTATAATGAGCTTTGAGTTACCAAAACAATAAACTCGTAAGTGCTGTTTCTTCCCAAAGAAGCAATTTTTTTATCTGTAACAATTCTATTTTAGAGTTCTCTGGGACTCTACCTCAGTGGTTTGCCATTGCCTGGGAAGACGGTCAGAAAAGGTCTGAATCTATCCTGGTTTGAATCGGGGGATCTCGACTAGCAGTTGACGCAAAGCTGTGACCGTCTTCTTGCTCTGAAAAAGAACTACCTATGCTTTACTTGCCCTCAAAAAATTATTTGCATGTTATACGAGGGAGGTTTGATAAATCGGTGTCTTTTTGAATAAAAAATATTTTTTTCGGCAAAAAAACGTTATATTGTTCAACATAGTCGCCATTTAGCTCGATACACTTAGTCCAGTGCTTTTCCAATTTTTTTATTCCTTCTAAATAATACGATTTCTCGATGCCTTCAAAATAAGCATTTGTTTCAGCGATGGCCTCTTCATTGGACCCAAATCTCTTACCACCGAGTCATTTCTTCAGGTTTGGAAACAGGAAATAGTCACAGGTGGCTAAATCTGGAGAATATGCTGGATGAGGAAGCTACACACGTGTGCACCCGTGCATTGTCCTAGTGAAAGAGCACTTTTTGTTTTCGAATCAAGAGAGCTTCAAATCAATGTCGAATTTGTCCAATATCTCTGAATAACATTTGCCGGTGATCGTTATACCCTTTTCAAGATAATCAATGTGAATGGCCCCGCGTGCATCCCAAAAAACTGTCGCCAAAACCTTGTTAGCTGACAGACCCACCTTGGCCTTTTTTGATGCACGTTCATCTGGACAAGTCCACTGCTTTGACTGTTCCCTGGTCTCTGGTGTGTTGTGATGAATTCATGCTTCGTCCACAGTACGAAACGGCGCAAAAACTCGTTCGCTTTGTGGTTGAACATCACCAAACACTCTTGCGCGTATGGTCGACTGTAAGCAAAAAAAATAAAAAGAAGTCATTAGATACCTAAACAGGACTATATCGAGAATGACCCATCCCAATTTATTTAGAACCTGCTCAAGTTTTTTATTAGGACTAAGGTTAGATCTGCACGGAAATGAGTAATTTTGCCGTAACTCATTAAAATATCTTGGTTTCAGTCTACTTCATCCAGTGAAGTGGAGGTCATAGTGTGTTATCCGACTCCTAAAACTTCAACGGAAATAAAATGCTTCCTTAATATGGCGGGAATATATAGAAGGTTTATCACAAACTTTTCTACTTGTTACTGCACCGATTTTAAAACTTCTTATAGAGGTTAAAGCCAAGGGTTAACTTGTGTTGTGGGATGAGAAAGCCGAATGTGAATTCCGTACCTAAAAAAATAAATTAAAAACAGCTCCAATTTTGAGTAGCCCTGATTTTACACATAGTGTGTATTTTAGATTATTATGTTTATGTACGATTGCATAGTAAAGTCGTGTTTACTCTAAATTTTGTGTCCATAAAGTACCCCTTTATTGCACTAGTAAAATAAAGTAACTTTACTTTCAATACTGCCAAAATTAGTATTCATTTATTTATATTTTAAATTACGTTAACGAATAATAACACACTATTGTTTATTGTTGCAATAATTATTAATATTTATAACGCAATTATTGTTGCTGCAAATACTCATTCCTACAACTTCATCGCTTTGTATTACAGCAGAACTTAGTGGTGCATTTTGTTGACTTTTGATAGAAATGTTGCTGCAAGCTAAATTTTCTTAGTTTAATTAAGTTAATAGTTTAAATAAGTTTTCTTCGCAATGGTAATATTTGTATTTTCACTTCTTTGATATAAGCCTTTGCTTTGATGTGTTTGAGCGCCAATCCTCATGCCTTTTATTCCTTCCATGCTAGCTTCTGCTTTTGCTAAAAGTTCGTGACGTTTACAGGAATCTGCGATTCCAAATATCAGAACGACCTAGAGAATATTTGGTTTTAGCAAATGTCTTGCCTTGTTAAAATATTTTCCTACAATTCTTCTAAAAATATTTTTGTCGACATAGCAGCAGATGGGAGATCTATATATGAAAAACTGCTTTTCGGTACTTTTTCAAGGTTGCTAACTAATGGATTAGAATACTAATCCATGGAGAATACTTCTTAGCTGGATTAAATGAAAGATAAAGGTTTAATTAAGATTAAAAGTTTTAAGAGTAGTAATGATGGTTTTATTAATTTTAAGAAAGAATTTTTAAGGTAGAAGATTTAGTGATTTGATTAATATCGAAGAGTGAAACATTGTGTAAGTCAGAAAGAGAAAGATGGGTAAAGCGTTGACGATCATATCTTGAACAATAATTCAATCAATGTTGCATGGTCTGCCTACGTTTGGAATCGCAAGGGCACACGTCGGTAGGGCTAATTTTAAACCCATAAAGGTATTCCCGCGCGTAGGAAGGTCCCGTCAAGACCTGCGCCAGTTCAAAGGAGGTCTATGGTGTTAAGTTTTGTTTTCGTAAAATAATTCATTTGGAAGATGGACGATATCGGGACGATTTCTAAAATTGAATTGTAGCATTGTGATAAAATTTAGATCACTGTTTTTGTACAAACTTATTTCCATCAATCTAAGTTTTGACTGTTCAGATAAAACAAAAGGGCTCATTTGTTTTGGATTGCCCTATAAAATGTATGATAATGTATGAAAATTTTTGGTATCTGGAAGGTCATTGTTGTAAATGTTCTTTAACAACTCTACCAACAGGTATATTACTATTCTATGAGTGTAATCGATTTTGCTTAGATTAAATGTTGATTAGTTTGGTCGCCAAGAGACGGCCTTGGCCTAGTAGTTAGAGCGATTAACTACTGATGCAAAGGCACCGGTTCGATCCCGGGAGGAGTTTAGAAAGTAAAATTTTCTTTCTGACTCTCTTTCTATCTATGACCGTCTCCCGTGCTTCGGAGGGCACGTAAATCCGGCGGTCCCCCTGAGTTGATGACTGCCAGCATCAACAATAAAAAGAGTTACAGGCACATTCCCCAACCCGGTCTTAGCAACCGTGAGGTCTTAATGCTTAAACCTTTCTCTTAGAAAGAGGCTCCAGTTCTGCAGTGGGCTGAAAGATGAAGATTAGTTTGGTCCATAACTTGTAGTAATGTAGCGTTGATTTTCGCTATAAATTTACTGAATGTTAATCAATTAAACACTTTTGTAGGTTCGAACTTTCTTAGTCGCCAATTTGTTATATACATATAATATTAATTATAATACATATTATGTTAGTCTAACTATGTTGGACACAATAATAAATAGCGAAAACTTGGAATAGAACTTGTGCGTTTGAGTTAAGTACCATCGACTCGTGGTTAATGTGGTTATTTACCTTGATTGTAATGGTTTCTTCAGTTCTCGGTGAACCGAATGTAAGTAATAATTTAAAAAATACTTTGGAAACTAATTTTATTTATTGCAAATATTTGTAACAATTATTTAAATTACAAAGTTGACCAAAAGTAAACCAGAATTTAGTCGACGACTTTAATATTTGAAGAAAGTGAAGTTAATGCTTCTGAAACAGAAAATACATTTATATTCTCGTTTTCAATAATTTTGGTTACTTACAAATACTTTATTTTTCTCGGCCTTCGCCTCTTCGAACACCGCCATTTCGAAACTCGGTACCTAGTATATAAATAGTGGACGAACGTCAAAAAAATCCGTTCTGGATGTCAAAAAAGGTTATTTTGTCTTGTTCTTCTTTTTCGATGGTAAACTGTAATCGAGGATGGAACTAACGGTTAGTATAAATCCCACAAATGCTATTCTATTTTTAAAAATTTCAAAATGGGATAAACGCCCGAATGAATCAAAAGTGACGAGAAATTCATCTTCTCGTACATGAAAGTTTAATCAGAACTGTGTAATTTAAGTAAAATAATCAAATTGCTTACCTTTCGGACGGTGCCATGCCTGAAAAATTGATTGGTATTGAATCGAGTGACAATTAGATAGCTAATATAACAGATGGTCCATCTTTTTCTCTTTCTGCTCTACAATCTTCGATGATCCAGTTCAGTTCCCCGAATAAAGTTTTTATCGGTTTCGCCGTCTTCCTGCAAATGTACATATACAGTACATAAGTTGTACTGTCAGTTCTAAACAGGACAGTGGCGGCTCGTTAAGGAGCCCAAGAGCGATGGCGCTACCATAAGAAACCAGCATCATATAATTTTGTATATTGCACATTTGCAGAGTAAGAATCCAATCGTTGCATAACTTGCACTAATTACTACATTACAAAACAAAAATTGTGATTTTTCAAATTGTAAATTTATTACACAATTAAAAATATGAAACAAACCAAAACCTACTCTTGTGCCTTCTTGCTTTTATATCCATTTATCCTAACTGTAACAAATCTGTAATCCACATACTTCTTCTTCTTTAGGTGCCTATCCGTTCCGGATGTTGGCTATCATTCTGGCTATTATGACTTTATTAACTGCAGTGCGGAAAAGTTCCGTTGTCGTCATTGAAAACCTACTTAACAATTTTAATTGGCGCCGCCAGCTGAACAGTTATAATTACCACAACGACCCATTATATTTATCTGGGAATTATCGACAGATTCAGTAATTTAATATTGTAATGGTTCAAGTCCTGGAATGTTAATTCTAATATTTAAATTATTACCACCATTACATAGGTTGATCCTGTTTGTCGTATTAGTACGAAAGTCCTGCAGGAGTTCGCTTAAAATTATTAGTTACAAATGACAAATTTTCATGGCGTAATATTCTCGAACCAACTGGGCTATTATTAACTTCCAGTGCGTCGAAACTGTCTATAATTGAACGTTTTCAATGGTGTGTTCCCATTGAGCCTCTAATTCTAAAGATACAGAATTTTCATTCGAGCGATTAATTTCGCTCCTAAGATTTCTTTGATTACCATGGACCAATACCAAGTCCATACCAATGGACGTGGGTTGACAAATAAAAAGGCCCTAAAATTCGGTTTGAACGAATGTGTTGCGAAAATGCAGATTCCACGTGATTACCTCTTGAATTCAAATTATCTGAATTGCGCCGGTTTGACCTTATTTGACCAAGAGTCAATAAATTTGGTTCTGGTCTGTTTCCATTGTAGTGTCCCCTAAATCCACCCTCATTGTCATTAGTCATATTATTTATTATTTCGTCTGATAAAGCCAAGGTTCTATTTGCTGGTCCTACTCTTATTTCTTGAAAGGTAATTTCTTCAACAGAATCGTAAGGCTCATAGATGTTAGGGGGAAAAATTTCCCGGTCAGTAGGAGGATTGTAATTTTGAGAGGCATTTAATATTCCATATTCTAATAACTCTACGTGTTGAAAAATTCGTCTGTCAAGAGGACATGTACGATGGCCATTATTGGACCATTGTGTGATGCACTCAAAACAAAATTGATGGTCACAACAATCTGGTTTACCTGTTCGCGCTACATTTAGTTTTTCGTGGCATATAATACACTTTTAAGACTTTCATCGTATTTTTCGCTTGAATCACTACTTTTGCTGATTGGTGCCATTTTGTTGTTTAATTTTAAATTTGTATTATTGAAGTCATTGAGGTTTCCTTATATATGAAATAAAAAATAGATTATCAGCTTAATCGAATAATTTGAATTAATCTAATTAATTTGTTTGTTTATATCTAGTTTAAGATGGCGCGCAGGTTTGCATTACTTGGGACAAATAACAGACTTGTCACGTGTAAATGTGCTACTAATAGTGACCAATTGTCACATAATGAACCGTTAAGTTTTCCTAATATGATCTCTTACATAGAGGTCTTACACATTACCTTATCCTTTGTTGGTTATTTATACTTGGAATTTAGCCATACAATGCTATGGCACTACCATAGCAAATCACTCTCATATAATTTTGTATATTTCACATGTACAGAGTAAATATGGAATAGTTCGCTAATTACTACAAAGCAAAAACATAACATTTTTCAAATTTTAAATTTATTACACAATTAAAAGTATGAAGTAAACAAAAAACCATCCTTGTGCCATCTTCCTTTTATAGCCACCCATCCCAATCGTAACAAAATAAAATCCTATATCTTATCAATTTTAATTATTGTTGGAGCCGCGAGTTGGAAAAGTCATGATTACCACATCGAACTGTTACATTTAACTGGGAATTTTCGACAGATTCAGAAATACTATAGAATACTGATTCAAGTCCTTCAACGTTAATCCTAATATTTAAATAATTACCAACACTAAAATTTATGGCATTTGCACTGGCAGTGTTGGTAGTACGAGAGTCAGCTGCAGGAGTTCGCCTAATATTATGAAATCCTTGAGATCTATTACTTACAGATGACAAATTTTCATGCCGTAATATTCTCGAACCAACTGTACGATTATTAGCTTCCAATTCTAATTCTGAAGATATAGAATTTTCAATCCAAGGATTGATTTCTCTCCTATGATTATTTTGATCGCCAGAAATGGACGTGGATGGACGAGTAAATGGTCCCAAAATTTGGTTTTCACGAATGTGTCGCCAAAATGCAGATTCCGTTTGCTCGCTTCTTAAACTAAAATTATTAGTGCCTTGGTTTTGGAGACGAGCAGGTGAGTGGTTGGGTGCTCCAGTTCTTAATAGGTCATTTAATGAAACAGCTTGATATTGTTCATTCGTACGATTGGCTTCTCTAAAATCATTTCTGTTAACTTCCGTTAATACATTTCTGTTATGGTGATTTAAAACCATACTTGAGAGAACATCGTTATTCTGTGGTATTAAATGGACTCGGTTTGACATTGTTTGACCATGAGTCAATAAATTTGATTCGGGTCTGCTTCCATTGCCACGACGTTCCCTAAATCCACCATTACCTTCCAATAAAGTATTAATGATTTCATCTGTTAAAGACAAGATCCTATCTGCTGATCCTTGTGGAACAGAATCGTTGGGTTCGTAAAAGTTAGGAGTGAAATTTTCCCGCTCAGTACGGGGATAGTAATTTTGAGAGGCATTTAATATTCCATATTCGTATAATTCTACGTGTTGAAAAATTCGCCTGTCAAGAGGACATGTACGATGACCATTATTGGACCATTGTGTAATGCACTCAAAACAAAATCGATGGTCACAACAATCTGGTTTACCTGTTCGCGCTACATTTAGTGTTTCGTGGCATATAGTACACTTTTGGAGACTTTCATCGTATTTTTCGCTTAAATCACTACTTTCGCTGAATGATGCCATTTTGTTCTTTAATTTTAAATTTGTATTATTCAAGTCATTGAAGTTTCCTTATATACTATTAAATAATACAAATTAGATTATCAGCTTAATCCGTTAATTTTAATTAATTTTTTTGTTTACACTTGGGACGACTAACAGGCGTGTGTGGGGCCTGAAGAATAGGCTTACACAGCGTCATCTTTCGAGGCAATGATAGTATATCTGGGATGTAAAGTTGCTCAACTTGACCGACATGTAGCATACATGTTTTTGGTAACTGCTTTTCGAATTATTAAAAAAATTGTTTAGAACAAACACAGTTTTTATAACTTCGGTCTTAACAATTGATTATTAAATACGTCTTAGAAGTATGAACAAAAAGGTTTTATAAAAAAACAAAAGTTTTGTGTTTGCTTCTTCAGTTGCCGTCGCACAGTAGTCCAAACGGTCAAATTCCTGGCGAAAAATTACCCAGCAATGCAAAAAATTGGTGTATTTATGTTTTCGATGTCGCTGAATTTGAATCTGTCATCAGAATTTCAAAATTCTTAATGGCCGTTATATGTACGTTACATTCGTCCTTTATTTTCAAAACAAATTTAAATAAAACTATTGAGCGATTCTTCTTCTCCTTTTCTCCTTTCTTTCTTTCTTTTGATTTTTCCGCTGTCGTTCTTCATAAATGTTACCAACTTTGAAAAACTTGAGTCTTGATGTTGATCAGGACCGGCTTACGGCCAAGTATTCGTCGAATGTTGGCTCTGAAAAGCTGTTAGTGTGACGTAATCAGAAACTGTTCAAAGGAGTTCAGAACACATACAACGAACAAACCTATTAATGCAATCAATCGTTTCAGATACATTGACATCATAAATAGGTGCCATGGTATCTCCAGAGTCTTCCCAAAATTCGCCTTCCAGAAGATCATCCAATCTACTCTTAATTTTTACTTTATCATTATGTAATATGAAAAAGTATTTTAATATGCGCAGCTCTGTTACTTGAGTCATTTTAGACAAAGATACGTTTAAAATTTTCCAATTGACAGAATAGTTGCATTTTGTAAATTTTCTCTGTCATTTGTGCAATTGTCAAATTGTGGAGATTTTGGCAACTTATGTACAGATAACAAGCAATATATCTGCAAAAATGTTCCCATTGTGGGTAAAAATAAGTTATGCATTCTTCTAGTACAGGAAATTGCTTTTTTAACGTTTTTAAATCAAACGTAGCGCTTCTGGTAGTACATCAAGCCATCAGCAACGGAATTGCTAAAAATCTGAAACGAAATGGACAATTATTGCAAATAATATTATAGTATATTAAATGTTATGTGAGATTACCTGAGCTGCTAGTCTTACCATCATTTTCATAAAACCCAGTTAATTTTGGGTACACTCTTGCATTATTTCCCTGTTTTCATCTACAGCACTTCAAGGAATATTTTATAATATGTACTCCCAAAGTATTTCATCTTCAGGTGTCCATCCGTGATGAATACATGCTATGAGAACTCTCTTTTTAAAAATCGGTTCCTTAAGCATTTTATCAGATGAAGGGAATCGGCGAAAAAATAAAGATGTTTTGAATCATCCATAGGATGGATAACTGTGCTATTTGCCTTTAATAACTTCCCTGAAATTCCAAATTCCGCCCACATCTTTCTATCTGTAGCTGCTCCATCACAGATCATGCAGTGAACTTCTCCTCCACAATTTTCCAACTTTTTAATAGTTTCTAAAACTAACTGAGCAATGCATGTTCCGTTTGTTGGACCCTTTGCAGCATAAACAGGTATTGGTTGACGAAAGTTATCCACCAAAGATGAATACTAAAGCATAATCTGCCTGTTGGTTTGAAATAGATGTTGAAGTTTTTTCATACTGTTCTCCGAAATCTAGTTCCATTAATTTTCAAGTTTTTACATTAAGTTGAATGTTAATGCGAACTGACATCTCGTCATTTTCTCAAAATTAATTTTTCATTTATCTTCTTCAGGTGCCTATCCGTTCCGGATGTTGTTACGGTCCTGTTTTGCCAGGGATACTTTTATTACTTGAAGATTCCTTTATAGTAATTTTATAAAACTCCCAATATGCGGCAACACAGTTTAAATTTTAAATTTAATTTTCTAAATATTAGTTATCGCCAAGTGTTAGATTGAAAATTATCAGCTGTTGATTTCGAATTCTGAAAGTTGTGCGTATTGCAATTTTGCACAAAATCTAGTTTTTGGACGTTACAGTGATCCAATTGTTGATTGAACTTTGAGTTTTTCAATCCAAGTTGTTTGGGATTTATATTGGTCATTGTTTTGGATATATTTTCTGTACCGGCTTTTGTAAGCAATTTTGAGGAATTATCCGAACTTCATTGAAGGATTTATCGTCCAATTTTAACATCCTGGAAGAATTAGAATCATCGCTGAAATTGTTGAAACCCTCCAATAACATCTTCGAGGTATATTTAATAACTATTATTATCGCATTATGCTAATTTCGAGTTTTAGGGTTTTTTTTGTACCCGTTTTGGTTTCTTTCGTGTGCGAAACCATATCTTTGGATTGCCAATCGAGTTTTTGAGCTATCGACGAAAGGAAGCCTGGCCAAAGCCTTTTTGGATCCATCACAACTCGTCAATACGAGGTCCGCTCAATCCTACTCCCGTTACTATCAAACTCGTCCAGCTGTCAAGGACGAAGACTCCAGCAAGTTAAGATTTTTGTTTGTGCCGTCCGATTTAATTTGTTACCTTTTGATTATTATTGCGCGGGTTATCTATATTGGGTCGTTCTTTTGAACATATTTATTTTATCTAAAAGCTGTGATTTTGTTACAATTCGTGTGCGCCTAGTATACGTATACGGGGTAATTATTTTAACATAGTTTATAATCACGTTACAATACAACCTTATTTTTAATCTGAAGGGTAACCCAATATTGCGCTCACTGTAAATTTTTTTTTAAATTAAATCTTAAAACGGACCAACACGTTGATACTTGCGGCACCAGACTCGGTCCTTTCCTTCTCAGGAACCAACTTCGCAGTTGGTTTGGTACCTGCCGTGTTTATTAGTATACAGGGTGGTTGTAAACTGCGTGGCGCCCAAACCACATCTTCACAGCCTGCTCTTTGAGCGTATCGCTTGGCACTCCTGTATCCCACACCATCGAAAGAAGAACCGGCTCAGTGCTTTACCGTTGGCGTCTCCTGCTCACGAGCTAGCAAAGGGGCAAGTCTTTTGCCAGCCGCCCTGAGATTAGCGGCTGCGAGGTTTTAGTCATTTTACATCTGGGCATTCCATCGCCCGACTAAAACCGTTAACAAGTGGCGCCCAACGTCAAAGAGTATCACGTAGTGTTGATTAAATCTTCGATACGATTAGCTTCTGGAGTCTCCTTTTTTTTTTTTCTCTTTATTATTGGGTAGTAGTTGCGTATTAGCATTTTTTAATTTTCTATCTTTTAGTTTATTTCGTTTTGAGCTTTTCTTCTTTAGTAAGGGGAGCGATTGTAGTATCCAGTATTACCTGATTGAGCCTTGCGTTTTTTTTATAGTTATCGAGTAATATTTTGCTTTTTCCTTTTTGTTTTTTGTTTCCTGCAAGATGGAAATTAATAGATTAAGAAGCGATGAACTTACTTACGAGTTAATAGTTAGAGGCATAGATCCGGGTAATACCGTGGATGAAAAGCGTAACCAACTCAGGCAAGCTTTTAGTGAGGGTGCGTCTATAGGGTTAACTAATAAATATAACGATCCAGCGAGCGAGCTCTATATTTTATCAGCAAAACTCGACGAGTTGGGTGGAGCTATTCAAGAGTTTAAACGCGAAAATAAAGACAACGACATGGCGCGTATACGTACACGTCTTTTGCACGTCCAGCAGCGTTTGGACCGAGTTACCGGCAATACCGCGGAAACCTTGAATAAGCGATCTAATTTAATTTTGTTGGTAAAAGGATTGTTGGAGGCTTTAGATGACGCGTACTTTATCGCGGAACAAGGAGTAGACGGTACTTCAGAGTCACTCCTGGATACACCTGTTCCTCAGTTAGTGGATGTTAACGCCGTTAGCGTTTTAGATTTTTCAGTTCCGTTGCGTTCCTTTACTCCACCATTAGCGCAACTAATTAATTTTGACGATATTCCAGCAGAACAAAGTCCATCGCATATTAATATTGTTTCGGCAGGTGACGATAACTCAACATCTAATAATTTTATCGCATCGTCATCACCTTTGAGAAATAATGTTAACTCGTTATCAAATAATGTTAATCGCAGTCGAGTACAGGCTGACTCAGACCGCAATGTTGGGGAATTGGTTCGGCGTTTAGGTGGGTTGTTAGACGAGATACCTAGTACATCTCGGAACGATACGCGAAGGGTGTCCTTTTTGGGAAAATTCAATACACCGCCGTTGATAACCACGGTAACAACCGAAGATAATGACAGTGTGTCTAAAAGAACACTAAAGATTATTTTAACGCGGAATTCGTACCTCGACGATTAAGTACTAGTACACAGTATGAGGCCGATCCTCATTCTGTCGCTGTTAAATACCACCCATTTATAAATGGAATGTTTATTTTGACGGAATAATAGCGTCACAGCTTTTATCGAAAGAATTGAGGAATTACGAGAAGCTAGGGGTGACGAAATCTCAATTGTTTCGGTCGGCAGCAGAATTGTTTAGAGGTAATGCTTTAACGTGGTATCGTCCTAGAAAAAATTTTTTCTGCGATTGGGACGACTTAGTTAGCCAACTAAAGGAATCATTTCTCCCACTGGGATATGAATCGCGATTGTTGGCCGAGATCCAAAAACGAACGCAGGGTGCGGACGAAAAAGTAGTTCTATATGTTTCCGTAATGGAATGTATGTTTAATAAATTAGCTAACAAGCCTTGCGAATTAGATAGGGTAACCACGATTAGGGGCAACTTACTGCCAAACCTGCAACGTGGCCTAGCGGCTCAAAAAATTATTACAATCAGTCAGCTAATAGAATATGGTCGAGCAGTTGAAGAAACGGAATTTTACTCCAGCCAATATTGTCCTCCACCCACAAATTTTAAATTATTGCTGGAACCTAATCTAGCTTACCGTAGGTCAACACTCGGTAACGAAACCCTAAATGCGATTTACGATCCCCGCGCAGACTTCTAATTCAGAGACACATGCTGGAATTGTGGCGTAGCAGGTCATCGTAGAGCTGCCTGCACTAAGCCTAGCAAGGTTTTGTGTTTTCGCTGCGGAAGGCTCGGTTACACCGTCAGCTCTTGTCCCAGGTGTGCGGGAAACGCAAACCAGAGTCGATAAACCGGGTATCGTGCTCTGTATACAATCCGGTCAACAATATTCAAAGTCTCCTACTAATAACAAAGCCATCCTCGATTTTGTCTTATCTAGCGCAATTAATGACGAGCGTCCTTATCTTCGAGTTACAATTTTTGAGCAAGTATTTTTAGGTTTATTGGATTCTGGCGCTTCCAGAACTATTTTAGGCGGTCCGGGTTGGAGCATATTAATCGGAAAATGTCAGTTAGATAGCTCACGTGTGCAAGACTGCATTGTTGCGAATGGAGAAGCTTGCACTAGTATAGGAGTAGTAATGCTACCGGTCAAGTTAAAAGATAAGGTTGTACTGCTTGAAGTTTTAGTAATCCCATCTTTGCCGCATTGTCTTATTCTCGGTACAGATTTTTGGATTAGAATGGGAATAGTGCCTAATCTCCGTAGCGGTGAATGGTGCTTTTCTAATACCGGTGATAATTTATTTCTTAATGCACTGCAACCTGCTGAAAATCTTTTAGATTGTCAGAAGCAGATACTAGAAAATCTGTTGAATGAAGCTTTGTTTGAACTGCCAGGTAGTAAACTCGGTTACACCCATTTGGTGCAACACGAAATAAAAACCGAATCACCTCCAATAAAACAAAGGTACTACCCTATATCGCCTATCCTTCAAAAACATGTAGATATAGAGCTAGATAAGATGTTGGCCGAAGATATCGTGGAACCTTCGAACTCGGCGTGGTCTTCGCCAATTTTACTTGTTAAGAAAAAAGACCAAACGTATCGGTTTTGCGTAGATTTCCGCCGTCTTAACGCAGTTAGCACCCCCGACGCTTATCCTTTACGTAACGTTACTAATATTCTGGATCAATTAGGCAATGCAAAATATTTAACGACTTTAGACATTAAGTCTGCGTTTTGGCAGATTCTTATTGCAGAGCCTTCTCGAAAATATACAGCCTTTGTCGTACCTAACCGTGGTCTTTTCCACTTTAAACGTATGGCGTTCGGTTTGCATAACGCTCCCGCTACTTGGAGCCGTCTAATACAAAAGATTATCAGTCCTGACTTAGAACCTTATGCTTTCAGCTATTTAGATGACATAATTATCGCAACACCCACGTTTGAGAAGCATATAGACGTTTTAAAGCAGATTTTAAGAAACTCAAAGAAGCCAACCTTACGCTAAATCGCGATAAATGTCATTTTTGTAAACCAGAACTCCGCTATTTAGGGTATGTAGTAAACAAAAACGGTTTGTCCGTAGACCCTGACAAGGTTGAGGCAATCTTGAAGATTCCTCCTCCTTCAAATGTCAAAGAAGTCCGACGGGTTATTGGTATGGCGTCTTGGTACAGACGGTTTGTGCCAAATTTTTCAGCTCTTATAGCACCTTTGACAAATTTATTGCGTAAAAATCAGAAATTCTTATGGACCGAATCGTGTAATCAGTCCTTAAACACGTTAAAAGAGCATCTGATATCTAGCCCAGTTTTATCTTGTCCCGATTGGAGCCTACCTTTTGTCGTGCAAACGGATGCAAGTGATTATGGCCTTGGTGCAGTTTTAACGCAACAACATCCCGAAGGCGAAAAAGTAATCAGCTATATTAGTAGGTCACTTACAGGCTGCGAGCGTAAATATAGTGTGACCGAAAAGGAGTGTTTAGCCGTCATTCACGCGATAGAGAAATTAAGACCTTATCTCGAAGGAGCCAAGTTCACGGTCGTCACCGACCACTATAGCTTAAAATGGCTTAATAATATCAAAGATCCTATTGGTCGTATCGCTAGATGGGCTGTAAGATTACAGCAATTTGATTTTGAAATCGTACATCGGGCCGGTAAACTTAACGTTGTTCCCGATGCGTTGTCTCGTTCGGTCCCATTATTGACGCGGTTGATATTGCTCCAGCCGACAACGAACCTCGCGATAAGTGGTTTGTAAAAATGCGCGAAAAGGTAGAAGCTACTCCATATAAGTTTCCTCTATGGCGTATTTTTGGATCTAAAATGTACAAACTCGTTGGTCGAAATAGCATAGACTTGACTAACGGCCAAGACCGTTGGAGGAGGTAATTCCCAAAGAAAAGCGTACCCAAATTATCAATCGATGTCACGATTTTCCGACATCTGGGCACATGGGCGTTCACAAAACATACCATCGCGTAATGCAAAAATTTTATTGGCCCAAGATGAGACACGATATTGCCGCTTATATCAGGCGTTGTGAGGTTTGCGCACGTGCCAAACCCGAGCAAAAGGCCTCAGTGGGTACAATGGGAGGTCATTCTCAAATTTCTAGTCCCTGGGAGGTTATTTGCACAGACATTATTGGCCCTCTTCCCCGCTCTACCCGTGGATATAACTTTATCTTAGTCGTTGCCGACTGTTTCAGTAAGTTTACGTTAACGTTTCCCATGCGCACGGCGACAGCTAAGAACGTGGTTAAACACATAGAGGAAGACGTATTCCTTATGTTCGGCGTTCCCCGCATTATTATCTGTGACAACGGTGTGCAATTCCGCAGTCGTGACTTTGGTGACTTGGTCACGAAGTACGGTAGCACTATTTCTTTTACGCCAAATTATCACCCTCAGGCCAATCCAACTGAAAGAATAAACCGCGTCTTGAAAACGGTGCTGTCATCGTACGTGAAAGAAAATCACAAAATTGGGACAAATATTTGTCGGCCGCAGCGTGCGCAATTAGAACTGCTAAACACGAGGTGACGGGATACACCCCTTACTTTATAAATTTTGGTAAAGAAATGATTTTAGAGCGCACCGAACTAAACGACGGGAAAGATTTGTCATTTGCTAGGGACCAAGATTTAAGATGTCGTTCAAATAATTTCACTAAGATCTATGCTAGTATTACGTCTCGACTAACGAAAGCGTACGAAAAGTCAAGCCAGCATTATAATTTACGTCGCCGAACGGCAGATTTTCAGTTAAACCAAAAGGTGTGGAGAAAGAATTTTGTTTTGTCTGACGCAGCTCGGCAATTTACCGCCAAGCTTGCGCCAAAGTTTGTAGGTCCTTATCTTATAGACAAAAGAATTTCGCCTTGGGTTTTCAACTTAAAGATCTTAATGGGAAACTTTGTGGGACGTGGCACGCAAAAGATTTAAAACCGTTTGTGTGCAGTTAATTTATTGATAATTTCGCTTGTTTTGGTTGATTGCAAGTCTTTTTGCCAGCCGCCCCTGAGATTAGCGGCTGTAAGGTTTTAGTCTTATTTTTTTACATCTGGGCATTCCATCGCCCCGACTAAAACTGTAACAATGTTGGCTATCATCCCAGCTATTATGACTTTATTACCTGCAGTGCACAAAAGTTCCGTTGTCGTCATTGAGGTTTTTCCTTTATAGCCCAGGAAAATAAAACTCTTTCTGGGAAAAAAATTCCGGTGAAGATTTTTCTTCAGGATTATCTTTATTTTGACATCAGAAATAGTAGGGTAAGGTAATTTGGTGATAATTCTTGAAAACTGCATTTTATAAACTTCTAAGGTATTCATCTAGGTCTTCTAAGGTAGACATCCCAGACACTTTCCTTTGCAATTTATTTTGAATGTAATTTATCGGGCTTACCACAAAGGAGCTTGAAAAAATGTCTTACCTATCTAGGTTATTTGGTAACAGGTTAGGTTATTTGGTGATAGTGGTAAATTTATTTGGTGATATTAAAAAAGCATTATTTTCAGTACAAAATAACAAAATGTTTATTTAAAATGTACTTTAGTCAAGTATTTACATTTTAAACATCTTCACAACATCAATCGCACATGAAAGTACCAGTGTCATCGGGCTCTTCTGTTTGGCATTTTCATGGAAAGTTTTCCTGCAAAAGAACATTCAATCCATTCCGCACCGTTTTTAATTTGAACGTCATCAGAGTACAATCCATTGCACAATCCACATTTCCAATCATCGTTATTTTTTTAAATGTTCTTATGACCGATTTCTTCAGTTATAGTTATCTTCAAGTTAGCAAACTTCAGGTTAAATTGACGAAATGACCAATCAGATGGCAACAAATAAGTCGATTATCTGATTGGTTATTTCGTCAATTTAATCCGTAAATAATCCGTGTCCGAGGTGTGCCCTCGGACACACTAACAACACAACGGCAGCACACCTTATGGATGCCCCAAACACTGGTGTGATGGGTATGTCCTTAACGGATGTTTTCCCACAGAGGTGGGTATATCTCATGATGTCCCACCCACAAAAGACCAATATGGCTGTTTCTGCAACTGCGGGCGTTTCCTCTGGGAATGCTCAGCACAGACCCGCCGCTGAGGAAGCCCTAAAACCATCACCTCTGCGGAGCGAGAAGAAAAGCGCAGAAAGGCCAAAGCACTGAGATGCAACACTGCAGAAGGTCTCAATAGCCAAACTGCGCACGAACGGGCAGGGCCGTCCAAACCGGAAGGTGCGGGTGGACCGCCTGGTGGCGCAAATCGCAGCAAAAATGCGATGGCAGGGAGTGGTAAAACGTCCTCCGCTCGAACCGACGCATCGAAAAAACGGTTTAGGTCCCAGGGCTCTATGCCCTCACCTCTCAAAGCAGAAGAAGAGGGTCGAGACGACTGGGTCAACAACAAAACCGGAGGGGTCGGAAGCAACAAGCTACAAGGAGGCAGCAACCAGCCACCTTAGAGTAGCAGTGATCGACCGCCAAAATCCTATGGGCAAACTCACAGAAGCCCAGAAGATGTTAGTCAAAGAACAACTCGACATAGCTCTACGCAAGGCTGTCATGACAACCTTACAAGCGAAAACAGGTTCGCCAATTTTCGAGCTTTCCGTTACTCGGGACAGATCTTACGGATCACCTGTGGTGACGAGAGGTCCCTTAATTGGCTGCGAGAAGTAGTTGGACATATCCCAACCTTATCGGAGAATGCCAAATTAGAGGTAGTCCAGGTGAATAACCTGCCCAGGCTTGCTAAGGTCACCCTCTGGGTCCCGGGGAAACCTGAACCCACTGAGGAGGTTATAAAGTGACTAACGGCACAAAACTTCTTCTTCTTCTTCTCAGCCGTCTTTCGCCCACTGCTGGACATAGGCCTCTCCTAATTTCTTCCAAGCCTCCCTATCTTTAGCCATTTGGTACCATTGTCTTCCAGTCTTTTGCTTTATGTCATCAAGCCATCTTTTTTGTGGTCTACCTACACTTCGTTTTGTTAATCTTGGGCGCCACTGGGAAATGCGAATTGGCCACTCTTCGTATGATTTTCTTGCTACATGTCCCACCCAACTCCACTTCAGATTTGCTATTCTTCTGACTACGTCTGTCACTTTAGTTGTTTTTCTTATTTCCGAATTTCTGATCCTATCTCTCAAGCTAACCCCTAGCATAGCCCTTTCCATCGCTCGTTGTGCAATACGTAGCCGGTTCACGCTTTTCTCTGTTAACGCCAGCACAAAACACCTGGACAAAAATCAACGAGTGGTGTGTCTTCTATGACATGGACAGAAGCGACCCCTTGGGGAAGCTTATTGTTTTTGGTGTCAACGTGCAAGATAAAGCCGCTCTTGTCACCAGGAGGGAGAAGGTAAACTTCAAATTCTCCACCTTAAAAGTGAAGGTACAACGCGTCATTACTGACGATAATGTACCAACAACAACAGCAGAGGAGGTGGCCGCAGAGATGATGGACCTCTTGGACATCCAAGAGGACTCCCATAACACGGCCGAACTCCCAAAACAAAGCGAAGCTCTGTAAAAGGATGGTCTTATGGCTACCTTGGGAGAGTGGAGCTTCCTATAAACAAACCTGCAGCATGGCCGGGCGGCTACTTTATGCCGCCACCTGGCCATGTGCAAGGACACAATAGCTCTTATTCAAGAGCCATATACAACAAAGGCTAGAATTTCTAGCCTTTCAACACTAAAAGGGAACATCTTTACAGGTAATCTCTCTAATAAAACTAGAACATGTGTTTATATACCTAGCAATTTTTAGGCCAATTCCCTGGCACAGTTTGGAGACTGTTTGGAGAAGGCGGTCACGAGGCTCTGTAATAAGGCAAAATTCTCGAGAGTTGCATTGGACTGGAATGCATATAGAGTGCGACAGTCCGAGTACAAGAGGTTAATCCGCCAAAAACAACAAAAATCTTGGAGGGACTTCTGCAGTGGGGTAGCGACCACCACGGATGCTGCTAAACTGAAGGTTCTATCCAAGGACCCATACCAGCAGCTAGGCAGCGTTCTTCGCAGTGACGGCTCCTATACGGAAAGTTCAGAGGAGACTGCTGAAATACTGCTAAAAGCACACTTTCCCGATAGTAAAACTGTGACGGACTATGCGTGGACTGAGCATATAACTCGGCCACCGACCGAAGCAGATTGGGAAATTCCAAAAAAGATCGTAAAATGGCGCAAGGTAAGAATCGTCTTCATACCCAAGCCAGGTAAAGGGACTACTCCTGGCAAAATCCTTTAGGCCAATAAGTCTTACGTCAGTAGTGATAAATTGATGTTATCCCCCACCACTTTTTGCTCCTCCCACCACTTTTACTCCCCCCACTCCAACTACCCAAAGCCACGCCCCATTTCCCAAGGTCAAGCTCCCATTGGTCAAAGTCTCCACCCACTTTACAAGGTCGAGTTCCTATTGGTCAAAGTCTCCACCCACTTTACAAGGTCGAGTTCCTATTGGTCAAAGTCTCCACCCACTTTACAAGGTCGAGTTCCTATTGGTCCAAGTCTCCACCCAACCTTTCAAGGTTGCAGGTATGCATGCGATAAATTATGTAAATTTTAATTTGATGCATAAATAAGTTATGCGGTACATAGTTGTTATTAGATGCACATATCAATACAAATTTCCTGTTTGTATTATACCAGCTAATTAGGAATGGTGTATTGCACTATTTTTATAAGATTACAATCTTAAATTATTGAATGAATTACTACTACGGGCACTTTTCAAGGTTAAGCACAATCTCCTCTTCATCCACACCCCCGCGGTAATCCAAGGTCATCGAATGCTATTGGCTGATGACAGGCTCAAGGTCTATTGTTAACCTTCACAGTTGCTATATATTGACTTCACATTGCTTATAATATTAAGTGTATACCTACATACATAATCAACTCAACGCACATATCAAATCAACTTGAAACAAGTAAGTTAGATTAGTAATTATTTTATTATTATTATAAATGATAAGTACTTTGTTACAGTGGAATTGTTAAATGAAAATCTTATCCACTAAACAAATCTCACTCTAAGAATTTATCAATTGGTTTATGTAAATATAATTTACAACCTGGCATTACAATTACCGGAGTAAAACAGAAAGTGGTTTTAAGTGAAGACAGCTGGAAACGATTTATGTTTTACAAACCCATGCTAACATCGTATTTTAATGAAGATGATTTAAAATTGCCTGCAGTATATGATGTGTTTACGATTGAATTTCATAATTTTAAAAACAAGAAACTTATCAAATTGTATCAAGTTAATGAAACTTGGGTTTATTTGGGAATTGAAAGTATCACCGGGTTATGGGAATTAAGTGATTTGATAAACGCATATTTTTCAGTGTTACATAAACAAACGTTTGATATATTTTACTCAAAGATTATTAAAAATAATGTAAACACAAATAATATTATGAAATTTATCAATATGGAAACAGATGGAATCAAGCATATACACTTATGGAGATAGCACATTTCTTCCTGAAAAATTATGGTTGACGTAGAAGTTGTTAATGCAATCAAATTATAGGATGTGGATGGCTTACGCTGAACAACATTATCCAAAGCTGTAGATCTACATTCAGCTATCGAGCGATTGAAGTGTACTTTACAGATATGGCATTCGATATGAACATGGTGCTTATATATGAAATCAGGGTATCCAAACTTGCAGGAAGCTGAAGATATGGCAGCGAAGTATGGAGTCAAGAGGAAATATGTGATAAATTTTTAAAAAGTTAATAACATTAGAAACATTTTGTACAATATTAAGAAATAAAATTTTAAATATTATAAGTCAAATAATAGATTTTCTGCCTTATGGACTTGTAATAGAAAATAAATTAGTAGAATGTATTAATGATGAAATATAACAATAATAATATTAATAAAAATGATTATAAAACTATGTATGTATTTAATGTTTTACTTATTAGCACTTAGTACCCCAGTAAAGTAGATGTGTGTAAAAGCAAGCAAACACATAAAGTAAAAATGAATTCAACTTTAATTTATTTCATCGCAGCGATATGGAACAACACAATTACATTGACATGTCCAAGAAATCTAAAAATGCTATGATTTGTACTCAATATCTGGATATTGCGAACCATTAAAACATTGTGAAAAATTTGATAAAATGTCCATTGATATCATGCAAAGTGATCAATACATTATCACACACCCACTATTAATTCAGAATGATAAACTGGTTTTATATTATGAGACCATCTTCGAATTTCAAGATACAAGTCAAATAAGAAATCCAGGTGAATATTTGGTGCTCAATTTGAACGAACTCAGAAGTAATTACAATACTATGCAATCAATGCAATCGTTTTCGAATCGTTATTTTTATAAGCATTATATTATATATTTTAACAGCTGCATATATTAGTTTAAGAGTTAAATTGAGACAATGTAAACTTTTCACGTAAAACAATAAAAACAACAATTAATTTTTAATAATTCTTTTATTAATCCAAACGAAATAAAACAAAATATGTAAATAATAATACGATAGGTTAGGTATGTATTTACAATATCATCATGTTTGTGAACACATACCTAACCTATTGTATTATGTAAAATAACAATTATTGCAATACACATGGTGAGTGAGGAAACTTCGATGTCTTTCCAACACACTGTGAAATGTTTGAATAGTTTTCCGATACCGAATTAGGTAAATTATATTGACCAGATTTCGATTTTTGAGCTGTAGACAACCCACCACAATCACATTCTCCACCATCTTCAAGAAAGGGCAATTTGAAACCACTTCTCATGCTCTAGCCGGGGTGAATCATTTTCTTCCCAATCACCAATAACGACAGAACAATATGCACACTCAACATAATCAGCACGGTTTAAACTGAAAAAACCAGCATCAGCCAATTTGTTTTCACATACGATGTGTGAATATTGCCAATTTTCAAATGACTTGATGCGAGTTCTGAAATTTCTACCCATTTCTTTTTTTTGATTAGAGGTATACATCATCCCACAAACATCTTCCCCCTTATCATTAAGAAAGGAACATTTTGGAAAACACTTTTCATGCTCTCGTTGGGGTGAATCTCTATCTTTCCAATCACCAATAACGATAGAGCAAAATGCGCACCACTTTATCGTCATAGTTTAAATTGTAAAATCCAGCTTGACACAAATCGATTTCACAAACTATGTGTGAATATTGCCAATTTTTAAATGACTTGATGCGACTTTCCCAACTTTTACCTATTTCTTCTCCGTGTACAACCATGTTCTTAATGTTACTGCTTACACTTAATGGTAACTGCTTATATTAATAAACACATCATCTATATCAAACTACCCCTTCATAATACTTTGTGAGTGTTTATATAAACATAATAAAAAACAATATTAAAAAAAAATTTTTATTGTTGCATAATAAAATTGTTATATAAATAAAATACATTAGTCAATGCACAAATACAATTTGTTATAGAATGATAAAAACAATATGGTTCCCCTTTTAATAGTGCTGGTTGCTCATCCAATTCTATAACCTGTTTATCAATTACTTTTTGGATGAATAATGTCTTCTCACGTCCTTTTACATATACAACATCAGCAGATGAAGTTATATGTTTCACAATATCGTTAAATTTATAATTAGGTGTAAACCCACTTTCCCATAATACTCCATGGTGATTATTTATCAAATACGCTGCTTGTTTTGGAATTCCATAGGCAAACAATAAATCGATGAGGTGGTTTAAAGATGTAATGAGCTGTCTTGAAACCATCATAAACGGCTAACTCCTTAGGCGAAAATGCATTGTTGGAGGTTTTAAATCCTTGCACATCCAACATTAATATATTACTCATATTTGTTTCACTGAATTTGTAAGTGGATTATAACTAAACACGCGATCATGTAGAATTAAGCAGTATGCGGCTGTGTGTTCATTTATATTATCACTACATTCAAATTCCACTCTAACTTCTATTGGTCCTTTACTAAGACCTTCCTTCTGACGAGTGCAATCTACTACCACCATTGGAGCATTAGTTTTAAATTCTTCAGGTGTAAACATTGGCTCGTTTTCTTTACCATAATATGTTTGTTGAAAATTTGCATACATTTCATATAAAATTGAAAATGAATTCTTTTTATAGTTTATATTTAAATTATCGTAGGGATAACGCTCTGAGTTTAAGTAAACATTTAAATTTACCAAATTGCAAAAATCAAATTTACTGATATCCTTATTAACTTGGGTTTTTCTATTTGTTGAAAATGCGATTATTAACATTCTAGGTGCTTCAACTTGAGTGGAAGTTTTTACTGTCCATGAGTGAAGATTTGTTGAAGGTAATTGTGGATGCTCGTGAAGTTCCCACGATCTAAACGCTATGGGGATTTCTATGCTTTTATCAATATATTTTGTTAAGCGCAGTTGTTCCTCCAATGAAACCGATATGTGCGGTACCTTCCAAAATAGTTTATTAATAGTAACACGAAGCTTTTCATCATTCTTAGAAGATTGTAATGCGTTCAAATCACTATTACTTCTTATCAATACTAATTCTTGTTTTGCATTCAATATGATTTTATTATAATCCTCACAAAAACCCAAAAGCATCTTTAATGGAATGCAAGCATTAAAATGACCATCGATACCCTGATTTAGCACCATTTCCTTATGTGCTTTTGGATTCCATCCAGAATTTTTAATTTTAAACACTCGTTTTCAGAAAAGATGCATATGCCTTCATAGTAGAGGTAATACCTGCATTTCTAGAGGAATCTATTACAACTCCATTTAACTCATATCTAATTTCGCTGAATAAAAAGCTACACCATTGTTAATGAAATGAGCTGTCTGTGATGTAGCCCCAGCGTCTGTTTTTAGCGAGCCTTCAATATAAAGATAGCTAATGCTAGGTGCCGTATACACATCTAGCTGTTGAATAGGAATTCTAATTTCATCGTTATTATCAAAAGATGTTGAAGCATATGGTTGATGTGTATGAAATTCGGCATTTGTAATCGAATTATCTTCTATAATTTTTCAGTAATATCCAAAATCCCCATTTTTACACAAGTACTTTATAACCCAAAGCCGTTAAAAAAGCTCTATTGATTGGTGTTATCAAACCTGTTGATGGTTTTCGACTGATGTTTTTTACCTTAGACATAGGCTTATATTGCTGACGTGCGCTTTTCGAATATAGGATCACCATCTTTAGAGTTTTTTTAAATGAAACCTTATTGATATTTCTTCACCGTTAAAATCTATAACCTGATCGTTCTGATCTATTATTCTAACTGAAATATTTGATATAAATTGAGTGGTTATAGGTAAATAAATGACATTAGTTGGGGTTTCAACTATTTTGTATCCACGTGGGACTGTTGGGAAAAACTCGTGCACTACATGACTCAGTTTTCCATTTCTATATGAACCGGTAGTAATATTACATTCAATGCAAATAGTGTTAACCGATAAAATATTGACACCATGATCGGATACTACTGAAGTATTTTTACCGATGCGTTTCTTATCAAAACCCAATAATGGTCCTATGCTATCACTTTTTGTAAAATTAATACGTTCTGTACATTTAATGTTCACTTTTGAAGTATTAGCATTAGCTGTGAGTTCTAGTGAGGTATTAGTGGCACTTAACTGTGTTTGTAAATATGATTGAATATCACTGATTTCATAAGCCCCACTAGGAATTTCAATTATTTTCTCCAAATCCGTATAAAACTTATTGAAAGTCTTCAATATTTTGGTTTGCGTTTTAGCTAAATCTAATACATAATCCCCATTCTCTTCTTTTATAAAACCCAATAGTGGTTTAATATCGTCTTCAATTTCATTGGTGTTATTGGGTGACTTAGGTAGTGATTTTAAACGCACCTCAAAATCTGTAATAATGAACTTATTAGGCACTAGTTTATCTACTTGTTTTTATTGATGATAGAATTTGTTTGAGTTCATAAGAGCCTAAATCAAGGTTAAAGCTTATTTTTTTTTCATTAGCGTAATAAAACTGATTCACTTTTCGGGTGTTTTCGAAAATTACATCTTTTAACTCTAATGTATATTGTTTTGGTTTTATGCTTGTTGACTTGAATGTAAGACCTTTTAATACACTATCTTCTCTCTCAAAATTAACCGAAGATGCACATTCTAAAACTATTTTATTATTATTTCTTGAAACAATGGAAATATCATTGGAATTTTTTAAATGCGCTTGCACATTTTTAACAAGGTTTTCAATACTTATAGCACCATCGGGAACCGAGAAAAAAACATCATCACCATAGTAAAATTTATTACAACCAACCCTAACATTCTGTATTGTGTTATAAGTTTCAAAATTAGTTAAAGCTAATACATATTGTCCGTCATCAGCATATATAGTCGGATTAATTTCCGAATACAATTCGGAGCTATTACCGCTTACACTGATTACATATGACATGGTGGTTGACTTAACACTGATGTAAATTAATTAGTTGAATGTTTATATAAAAAGTCTAAACACAGATGTCCACAATTAAACGAATTATACTTTTGGTATCTGTCATAATTATATTTGATTTTCTTATTGCTACCGAAATATTTTATTAATTGTGGAGGTGGTGCTAGATTTCCATAACTATCGAAATATGAAATATCATTGTGATGTTTAACATATGCAGTCCAATGAGAACCGGATTTAAAATCTTCCTCCAAATTAACTATACCACATTCAAATTTGTATATTTTTTCGGTAAAGTATTTTTCATAAACACCCCTCTAAAATGTGGAATTTTTAATTTTTTAACAACTCGAAGTAAATCGATGTTTGTTAGCGGTTTTTTCGGTAGCGATGCTATTAGTTTTTTGAATATGGTTTTAGATATAATCCAAGTCCACTTTTATATGGCTTTAAATAAAGACCTTTGCCTATGGCAATAGCTTCCATGTTTTTATTATGTCGCTGGGCCTCTTTTAAATTTTCACTAGCACTTTTTGAATCATTAACGGCTTTAACGATTCCTGCAGCGCCACCACTCAATGCTCCTAAAGCACTGAGAGCGGCAAATATGGGGATTAGAGGTAGGAATCCACCAGTTTTTTGGGATTGGAATAATTCGTGGTTTTTGGGTTTCTGTTTAATTGTTGAAAGAGCAATTTTGCATTAGTTAATAAATCTGAGCTTTTACTTCGACGTAAAACGTGGGGTTTTCAACGTCTGTCTAAATGATGGTTTTAGTTTTATTATATCCAGACCCTTTTTCAACTTAGTTTTATTACAGCCCATCCCATTTTACTTTAGCTCTCATAACCCCTGTTACCCCCATAGCAGCGATTTTTCTGCAAGTGATGAATCCTTCGAATGTATTCTATGTATAGCTTTATCGCTTAGTATTTTATCTGCTTTATGTCTTTCAGATATATCTTTAAAATTTGAATATACTATATCGTGCTCTTTACAAGCTTCATCTAGTTGATTAATGCCAGAATCGCCTCTCGCTAAACGTTGTTTTAACTTCGTACCGGGACCGCAAAATCTTTTAAAATTAAATTAAATTAATATTATTATTTTCAATTACCTATTTTAGAATAGATACCTATATCCAGGGATATGTAATTCAAAGGGAAGCTTATTTATTATATTATTGACAAGTCCACCACCGTGTCTACGATGTATCAACATTGCATTACAAATGCGAACTGAAATTAAATACTATATATTATATTTATATATTATATTTATATATTATATTTACAACATGTGATTTTCACTTAATTTTAAAATATTACATAGTCTTCATATCAAAAATCTTCGCTTAACAAGTCCAAATTGCATAACACATTAATAAAAAAATTAAAATCCGCTTCTTCTTCTTCATCTTCGCTTAACTCACCCAAATCTTGTAATACATCAATAAAAAAATTAAAAGTCGTTCTTCTTTCTTCGTCTTCTTCGTCTTCTTCTTCTTCTTCTTCTTCTTCTTTCACCAGTGGCTTTTGCTCAATAGTTTTATTCCAAATTTTGAAGTTGTATACCTCAATTTTAGAAAACTCCTCTCTACCAATTGGACAGGTGTTGCTGCCCATCGACCAGGTCACTATACAGGCTTCGAAAAACGAATGACCGCAATTTAACACCCCTAAGTAATCACTTAGTTCTTCCAAGCAAATTGCACAAGTCATTTTATTCTATAGCTAGATGAATAAGATCTCTCTCTTTATATACCGTATACCGCAAATACTGTGATAGCATGGTATACACGGTACGCCATCTATACTGTATTTATGGCTGCCATATACCATATACCGCTATATACCGATATATATATAGCGCTATATATAGCGCTATATACCATATACCACTAAATACCGCTATATACCGCTATATATAGCGGTAGCGATATATAGCGCTATATACCGCTACCACCCATATACCGCTACGGCTCTATATACCGCTAATCACCTGTGGTGAATCGGTACTTAACGCTACACCACGGTATTAATTAATGCTATGCCCTGTAGTAATTAATGTTTTAAAACAATTTAAATACATAATACTGCGTTCATTATAAACAAAGCATAAGTAAAAATGCGTTTAGTGAAGCAACATCATCAACTCCCATATCAAACCACGATGTTCAAACTATTACTTTTCCTAAGCATGGTGTTTTGTTGGGATGTTCATCAAAATGGGTTTGATTGTTGGTTATTCTGGTTGTGGCAAAACTAATGCTCTTCTCTGTTTACTTCTTCACCCCAACGGACTTCGATTTGAAATATTTATCTATATTCCAAATCAGTATTTCAACCAAAATACAAATTTTTGAAGAAGTTTTGACACCTATAAAGGGGTTGGTTATTTTGAATATGAAATCGAAAAGATGTACCATCGCCAATTGATATCAAACCAAACTCGATATTTATCTTTGATGATGTGGCTTGCACCAATCAAGATATCATGAGAGAGTATTTCAGTTTTGGTAGACATAAAATATTGATTCTTTTACTTATGTCAAACATATAGTAAAATTCCCAAACAACTAATAAGAGACAATGCAAATTTTCTAGTTTTGTTTAAACAAGATAATACAAATTTAAAACATGTTTATGATGACCATGTGGGGTGGATATGACTTTTAATAAATTTAAAACTTTATGTAATATTTGTTGGCAAAATAAATATGGAATGTTAGTTATTGATAAACTTGCGATATTAAAGATGGTCGCTATAGACAAGGCTTTGATACATTTATAATTATATAAAATATATATATTATTAAAATAACTGCTAGTGTTTATGTGACCACGATGGATACAAGTTTAACACATGATCTTATTCAAGCGAGAAAATCTGTGAAATTGAAATATAAAAGTTTAAAATCGGATATGAACCAAGCAAATATAGATTTATTTAAAAGTATAAACCCATCACGGAACCTTTACAAAAATAGTTTCACAATTTAATCAATCACATAACATAAAACCGGAAATGAAATCGGAATTTGATGTATCACACGATCCAAAAAAAAAAAAATTTACGGTCGCAAATCTGAGGTGGAGCCGAAAATTTATAAATCACCACCAAATTTTTAGAGGAAGGTGCAGTTTATCAACACGAACCTGATGATGTTGATTTAAATCGAACAATTTTATATCCTATGTTTGCCGACGAAGAATATAGTCGAACTCATAATGAGACAGCTAGAGAAATAAATGATATGATGAATTCGAACGCATTTCAAGATTATTTAAAAATTTTGCGCCACTACCAAGACACTATGTAGAAACTATGATAAGAGATACGGAGGATGTTTTGATTTTAATTATGGGGTTAGACATGATTTGGAAACTGCAAAATTTACTATTGGTGATTCACTACTTGATTTTGATGGATCCAATATTACTAAAATCACCAATAGTACTAAGTCTTTAACAATATCGAGGAACCACGGGTCTTTACGAACTCTTATTTAAAAAAATCCGATTGGATATAAAATAATTGATGTAGATAACTATATCGATATTGGAAACAGAACCAATTTATTTCGTAGAAATTATTCATCTACTGCCCAAATTAATGGTACTGGTACATCCAAATATAAAATATAATTAAACCAGCATTAAAAGAAAAAGGTGTAATTAGAATTAACAAAACTGGTGGTGGTTTTCTCGAGTCGCCGCTATATTTACCATACGAGAACAAGAAAAAAGATTATGTGTATTTTGACGATGTAAATGAGATAATCGAGCGATTGAAACTCCTCATAGCTTCTAGATCTGCCGGTCACGACGGCCATATAAACGAAATCGCATCTATAGAAGAAGAATTACGAGAAGCTAAAATTATCGAATAAGAAATTATTGAACGATGGATATAAAGAGAGAGATGTTGTAAATGAATTACATAAACCTGCTCGCCGAAATTATCAGCGAAGACCAGTTTTAGTTAAAGGGTTGAACGACTTATTTCAAGCTGATTTAGTAGATATAACGCAATTATCAACTATAAACAAAGGATTCAAATTCATATTGGTTGTCATTAATGTGTTCTCCAAATATGTCTGGGCAAAAGCTTTAAAGAACAAGAGCGGACGCGAGGTAACCGCTGCTATGAACGCAATTCTTAAAGAGAGTATTCCTAAAAATTTGCAAACAGATTTGGGGAAAGAATTTTACAATAAGGAGTTTCAAGAATTGATGAAGAAATATAAAATAAATCACTATAGTACATACTCCATAAAAAAAAAGCTTCGGTAGTAGAAAGAGTTAATCGAACCCTTAAAAATTTAATGTGGAAGGAATTTAGTTATCGCGGAAACTATCGATGGATCGATATATTACAAAAACTGGTGGATGTATATAATTCAACTAAACATTCAACAACCGGATTAAAACCAAATAATGTAACCAAGAAGAATGAGAAATTACTTTTAACCACGGTGTACAGCCACCCGAAGGTTGTGGACTCCAAAAAACCTAAATTTAAAATCGGAGATAGTGTTAGAATAAGCAAATATCGACATGCGTTTTCGAAGGGATACACACCATCCTGGTCCAACGAAATATTTAAAATTTCTAAAATTAATGTGACTTTACCGCGAACTTATATTCTTACTGATATTAACAATGATGATATTAAAGGTGGATTTTATGAGCAAGAATTGCAAAAAGTTAAACACCATGATGTTTACTTGGTGGAAAAGATTCTAAAAAGACAGAAAAAGAAAATATTTGTTAAATGGTTAGGTTTAGACAATAGTTATAATTCGTGGATAAATAGTAACCAACTTGTATAATGTAGCTTTTCTGTTACTGATTTTTTTTAATAAATGAAAATTATATAATTAATTTTTTTATTTACTATATATAATTTACATCAACAATCGTTTCAAGTTTTCACAAATTTTTTTTTTTCTATTTATTCTACCCATTATATGTTCGATTTTCCCCCTATCCATATTTATATCAAGCTCGTATTTGCGAATATGGTTATTTATGAATTTTATTTTTTGCTGCTTTTTTTTTTTCTCAATATCTGAATATTTTTTTTTTGCTAATTCGATTATTTCTTTATCACTAATATTAATCAAAAATTTTTCTTCTTCATATTCTTTTTTCTGGCTTTGCGCCATTTCGGTTATCATATTGTCCGTAATTTCGTTTTCTTCTTCTTTTCTTCTTCTTCTTCTTCTTCTTCTTCTTCTTCTTCTTCTTCTTCTTCTTCTTCTTCTTCTTCTTCTTCTTCTTCTTCTTCTTCTTCTTCTTCTTCTTCTTCTTCTTCTTCTTCTTCTTTAACAATATTATCAACATCCATCCAAGGTAGCCATCCATCTACTCCCCCAGTTACATATTGTGCTAAATCAAATTTATTGCAATCAATATTTGATTGGTATTCTAAAACAACAAATGGTTTAGCAAATAGAATAAAAGCATTTTTCTCACCATCATATGTGATGTTATATATCAGCAAATTTTTTAAAATTCCATCTTTTAATTGGTAGTTTTGTAATATTTTTATCATGTTTATCTCGACTTACTGCACTCGAAAATTCAAATTGTCTCCATCATATATACTCTATATGTATATATAGTGTAATGTGTGTGTGGAGGGGGTGATGGATGTGGTGGTGAAATCATATAAAATTAAATCAGTATTTTAAATTGCATGTGTGTGAATTGCATGCTCGCGTTATTCAAGGTCGTGTTATTCACCCTCACCACTCTGATTAACATGCCCAGGTAATTGTATGGATTTATGACCCCAGGCTATTGTGGTATACGAATTAGGTGTAAGGTGGCGCTTATCATCAAAGTATGATAACGCTACCTTATTTCGTAATTCTGTATACATCTCATGATTGGTGGATTGAAATACACGCATCTCGCAATATTTATTGTTCTTATTTTCAACGGCGTTTCTGTAATCACTAGCATCTAAATCTTTTTTTGTTACATATCTTGAAATTCCTTTCGCTTTTCTAATTTCCCGATCATTATCTAAAATTACACAGTAAGCCTTGGCACCAGTGCCATAAAACTCCCTAATACATTGCAATGGGTATTCTATTTTCATTTTCCCTAAAACCGATTGGTTTCTAGGGATATTGTAATCAGTGAAATTAGATGTATCGAATTTTTCTAGATTCTGCCTAATGTCATCATAAACATTTTCCGTTTTAATTTCGACAATTAAGGAATCCGTGTCTGTGTATAAAAGTGACACATTTTGATTATATTTTGGTATTAAAAAATTATAATAAAAATCATACATAATGGTTTTAGAAATGTCTAGTATCGCAAAACCGGTATATATGGGCTTATCATATGTGGTGCTAGTTTTATTCATTTCTACGGCTATTAAATTTTCCGAAAATATATTAAGATTTTTAAAATGTGGTCTAGCGATGTAAGTTTCAGCACCCCAGGAATTATCATTTTCCCACTTGGATAATAATTTAATGTCTCTCCGATTTTCAACATTTTCCATGGTTTTTCCAAAAATCGAATTGTTTAATAATTTAAAAAAGTCCTTTTCAAATTCTGATGCTGCGTTATTTCTAAATGTTGTATTTAAATTTATATATGGAGCCAGCCATGGAGATTGTCGAAATTTAACCACCCGATGAATTTTGCGTAAAATAAGGCCGTGTTTTAAACATTGTTTTAATGCCCTATAATGAATGACATAATTTTTTTTATCGAATAAATTTGGAATTAATTTAGTCATTTTCCATTGGGTGGAATGATATTTTCCGGGGCAAATGGATAATCGTTATGAGAATCATGTAATGTGATCGGATAATCCAAATCAACTTCTAAAGCGTAGCCCACATCGGATGTGTCTGAAATATTCAATATATCTAAATTTTGATTTCATTAATATTTAACCACGCGAATTCTCCACACGGTAAAAATTGCTGCATTGCATGGCCGTACAAATTAGTGGCATCTAAATATAATATATACGAACTCGGTTTTAGGGGGTCATAATGATTTAAATAAATATTATTTGCAATTGATTTTCGTTTAATGCATGTGGAAACACCGCCACGAATTCCTTTTTTGGAAAAATGAAGAAAGTCGATATCCGTCAAGAGTTCCAATTCAATTTTAGTCATTTTGAGCATGCTAGACCAGCTCAAAGATGGTAGCGTAAAATATTTTGTGGCATCTAATCCATAAGATGAAAATGTTGACTGACGAAATTTTTCGAAAGAATCCGTTAATAAAAGAACATCTGATTTTAAATATATATCGGAATAATCACCCAAACTTTTACATTTGAAAGTATTCCAGACATTAGTAGCCCGCTGATAATCATCGCTCGATATGTGTTCTTTGCTTAATTGATTATAAAACATTTGTGGTGGTGGTAATATCGTTTCATTCAATTTTGCGAGGCTATCCACATATGAATATGGGAAAACGCCTTTTTGTCTAATTAGATCAAATTCACATTGTGTTTTAAAAAATTTTCGAATTGCAATACAATCGTTATCGTCTAAATTTCTAGATAATTTTTCTAATGATGTTGACATAAATTTAAATGAATCCAGGAACCTAAGTTTAATAAATTTTGAATGTTTTCCGTCAACGCTTTTATCAACTAAAACTAATTTAGTGAAGCTAATGTAATTTTCTTTATTTTTCGCTATTACCTCTAATTGCTCGCCATTTTGAGCTAAATGTTTTATAAACAAGTGTGCATCATATTTCGCGAGATTATGAAAAAAGATTGGTATAACATTAGAATTTTGATAATGCAAATTACAAATCGAATGTGCACCTCCTCTAAACAACCCCGTTAGGTGACAGTGGTCGCGAACTTTTGGATTAGAGTCCGAAAAAGAACCTTGACAGATATGACAAACGTTGCAATTATTGTATTCAGCTAATTCTTCTCGTGTAAGTGCATTCATTAATTTAATTGTTTTTAACGAATTTTCATATAAAAATTTTGCGTCTTCGTCTAAATATTGCATAAATGTTTGAACACAATCTAACCCCCGATAGCACCGATATGAGGATAGTGAGTCATTAAAATTGCATTTAATATAATAACCGAATGAATATGGAGTGTGGTGATCGGTTTTTACTGTATAACAATTTGAGGAATTAGGGATTGTTGTGGGTATGGGTTCTAATAATGATTCAAAATCTGCATATATTACAAACGGTGTGACAAGTTGATCTTGAATTTTATCAAATTTTAAAATATTTTTTGGTATCTTTTCACCAAATTTATTATTTCGAAATTCGTCAGCGGTGGGTAAATTGGCTCGCACATGCGCACAATCGTTTTCACAGTGCCTTTTAAGTTTGGATTTAGAATTGAAAATTGGATACATCCATCGCACAAATACTTTGCACACCGATGCTTATTCAATTGTTTGGATACCAATCGAGAAAAATTTTGTATAAGGCAATAGTGAAATTTCCCCAATCCATCGTCAATTAATAATAAATTTGCATGGCGTAAACGTCTTAATTTTGTATGATGATAGGGCCCCACAACGTCAATTGCACTGGTTTTTTCATTCTTATGTAAACCAAACACGTTGATCGATATATCATTTAACTTTTCAAATTTATGTATATCTATTAATTTTATTGGGAAATCTATGCCGGTGAAATTTAAATTTGGCAAAAACTCTTTATAAGAATCTGGATTAATCGCATATCCAGATGGCTTATAAAGCATCGCTAATACAGAATATGCAAAACAGTAATTATCGTGAATATTTCGGATATTCAAAACAGCGTGTTTAGCTACAATAGATTTTGGAAGTTCTAAATATGTGCTGTTTCCAGCGCGTAGCGGACTAAATTTATTAAAATTAATTTCAAGGTATAGTATCTCCCTTAAAGCCCACCCTGAGTCCCGAGCCTGGAATTCCGACATTTTGCAATTTAAAATATCGAGAAATAATAATAATAATTCCTCCAAGTTTGTCGATCGATTAGTAATTTCGTTCCTCGTGTTAAAGCTCTTTATTTCAGAGATATCATTCTTTGCTTGATGGGTATACCCACCAAACAATTGAACATTAATTTTTAATGATTCAAACTTTCGCAGAGTAATATCAATTAAATTTAATAGATCGCTTTTAATGTCTCGTATAAAATCTGTTAGATGAATTCGCTTATGTGAGCTAAAAATTCGATACGACTGAATGCGGTGTTTGAATGCTGATGCTATTAGCAGAATTTTATCTGAATAAGTTTGCGTGCAGTTATTTTTATGTTGGATAGAGTTATAATGATTTGAGATATTTGGTGTGGATGTATTGCAGATAGCGCAAACTAAAAAAATTATTTGGTACAATAATATTAATAATAAAGTTTTCTTTACTCACAATCAATTTTTCTTTTTTTTGCTGTGTTCGTCAATGGTGTTTGAATTTTTTTTGTTGTACTTGTTGATGGCGCTTCTATCATTGTTTGAAAATCTTTATAACCATAAAAATTAATTATCTTATTAACATATATAAAATTTAATTTAACTTACCTATTCCACAATTTGTTTTTTTACAACTTTGGCGTTTATGTCGATTTAAATTATATTTGGTTTTAAAATTACAAGCGCACTGATCACATGTGTGCATCTTTAATCGATGTATTTACTAATACAATATTTAAAATGCATGGATGCAGCTATTTATACCGTTCAATTAGGATGAAGTTTATTCACATTGCAATTTTTTTACAATTTAAATTATTTAAAATTTATAATAACGTATATCGTGTGACGAATAATAAATTAAGTTGATTTGCATTAGTGTCGTAATTTATTCTTCACTTGTGATTTAAAATCGAGTAATATGCATGCAATTCTTAAAGTACAAGTTGATTGACCTTGATGAGAAGAGCTATAATTATTGGATGTATTTTAATGCAGTTTCTTCGCATAATTTATCTAAGTATCAAATTAAAATTTACATTGTAATTCACCGATTGCTAAACTTGTAACCTTGATTTATAAAAAGTGCAGGTGTACATAAATAATTATAGTGCAATACACCGCAGCTATTTATACCGTTCAATTAGGATGAAGTTTATTCACATTGCAATTTTTTTACAATTTAAATTATTTAAAATTTATAATAACGTATATCGTGTGACGAATAATAAATTAAGTTGATTTGCATTAGTGTCATAATTTATTCTTCACTTGTGATTTAAATCGAGTAATATGCATGCAATTCTTAAAGTACAAGTTGATTGACCTTGATGAGAAGAGCTATAATTATTGGATGTATTTTAATGCAGTTTCTTCGCATAATTTATCTAAGTATCAAATTAAAATTTACATTGTAATTCCTTGATTTATAAAAAGTGCAATACACCATTCCTAATTAGCTGGTATAATACAAACAGGAAATTTGTATTGATATGTGCATCTAATAACAACTATGTACCGCATAACTTATTATGCATCAAATTAAAATTTACATAATTTATCGCATGCATACCTGCAACCTTGAAAGGTTGGGTGGAGACTTGGACCAATAGGAACTCGACCTTGTAATGTGGGTGGAGACTTTGACCAATAGGAACTCGACCTTGTAAAGTGGGTGGAGACTTTGACCAATGGGAGCTTGACCTTGTAAAGTGGGTGGAGACTTTGACCAATGGGAGCTTGACCTTGGGAAATGGGGCGTGGCTTTGGGTAGTTGGAGTGGGGGGAGTAAAAAGTGGTGGGAGGAGCAAAAAGTGGTGGGGGGATAACATCAATTTATCACTACTTACGTCTGTCTTTTTGAAGACGTTAGAAAGATTGTGCGACAGAGAAATTCGCGATGTGGCGCTTGTCAACACGCCGTTGCATCCGAAACAGCACGCATATGTTCCAGGGAGATCTACGGAGCCCGCACTTCATGAAGTGGTGGAACGTATAGAGAGATCGTTGCATTACAAAGAATGCACCCTAGGAGCATTTATCGACATAGAAGGAGCTTTCGACAAGGCCACCTTTGAAAGCATTAACGCCTCACTTCAGTCTCACCATGTCCCAATTCCATCATACGATGGATCAACTCAATGTTGAGGGGGAGAGTAGTCGAGTTCAATGTGGAGGCGTGACAACAAAAGGCATTGTTACTAAGGGCTGCCCCAGGGGAGTGCTTTCTCCCCTACTGTGGGACCTAGTGGTAGACAGCCTCCTACAACGCCTAAACGAAAGTGGATATTACACTATCGGATACGCAGATGACATTGTCATACTGCTAAACGGAAAGTTTGAGAACACTCTGTGCGAGGTGATGCAGAGTGCATTCAAAATCTTAGAGGAATGGTGTACGGCACATGCCCTCTCGGTCAACCCGGCCAAAACTGGGCTTGTTCTATTCACCAAAAAAACGGAAACTGCGAGGCATAAAAATGCCAAACCTAATGGGAACCCGTCTTAAGCTGGCCTCTGAGGTTACGTACCTTGGAGTGGTGCTTGACGCAAAGCTCAATTGGGGAAAACACATCAGCCATAAAACTGAAAAAGCGAGCATCGCCTACTGGCAGTGTCGAAGGGCTATGGGAAAGTCCTGGGGTTTTTCCCCGAGGATTGCCCTCAGGCTCTACACAGCCGTAGTTAGACCAATGCTATGTTATGGTACCATTGTATGGTGGCCTAGAACCAAATTGGTAACAGTGGCTTCCTCCCTTTGCAGGATTTAGAGATCGGTCTGTTTAGCGGTGACGGGTGTGATGAGGACGACCCCGACTGCGCCACTGGAGGCTCTGTTCTGCCTTCCTCAGCTGAACATCTATTTGGAGGAATGTGCGGTGCGGACTGCCCTCAGGATGCGAACGTGGGGTCTGTGGGCGCATAGACAGCGAGCTGTCGGACACTCGAGGACTGCGTGAAGAGGCTGTCTCTATTGGACCTCAGTACCGACAGTATTCCTCCTAAATACTCATTCAATAGGAAATTCGAAATCCTGTTAAACACGGCAGAAGCCCCCGAGACAGACATATCACTGTACACGGATGGCTCTAAAAATAATGTCGGCACCGGTTCGGGTATCTTTTCCCCCTGAACTGGAACTAAACATAAGTCTACCGCTAGGAAAGTGTGCCTCGGTGTTCCAAGCAGAACTCATAGGCCTACTGCACTGTGCGGAGAAGGTATTTTGCATTTATGCCAGGAATTAGAGCTGATTAAATCTTGGATAAAATTGGTTCATGGAAGCAATTTTTTTTAAATCTTTTTAATATTAGTTTATATTAAATATTTCAAAAACTAATGAGAATTTCAAAACTAAAATTGCTATTTTGTATCTTTATATTTAAACTTAGAGCTGATTAGATCAAGACCAAAGCTATATTGTTATATTCTTCTTTCATTTTTGTTGAGCAATTGGTACTGAACCATATTTGTTTCCATTGTGTAGAAGGACACATTTCAAACTTCGCTTTGAGCTGTCAATAAATATACGCCAATCATCTGGAAAATATTCCGGAAGACCCAATTTTTCCAGGAATCCTTTAATATCGTGACAATATACAAGACTATTTTCTTGAGAAAAGAAGGGTAGCAGATCCTTTTTCCTTGCACGGTAAAAGGTAATTTTGGTTACTTGTTCCAGTAAATTTTTCTAGTTCAATCTGGAAGCAAGCAATTCAGAAGCTTCTTTTGACAGGTTGAGATCTTTAGTGAGATCATTTAACTCGGTCTGCTTGAAACGTTTTGGAATTGATGATATCTCCTCACAAGAATCATTGTAACCTTCGTCAGTATCAGAGGGACAATACCCGCTCTCACAGAGTTGTGGTAGCTGGCAAAACGTTGGAAGTGGCACTTCCTCTGAGTGAGAGACCGGGCGGCTTGCAGAAAGTAAATTAGAATAAGTGCACTTGTTGCGATTGATTCCAAAAGTATTTACTAAGCAGAAATAACAGTCATCACAGTGATTTTGGGGTTCTCTCCAAATTATCGGTATGCCAAATTTTAGACCACTTCTTTTTCCGGTCGACTACTGTCTTAAATGTTCTGTACAACTTTTACAGACTTGATGCGGTGCCCAGATTTTATCCTGATCACCAAGCCTAACACCAAAGTATCCAAGTTTTTCACAACATATCGCACAATTTTTAAAAATCAAAATTTTTCGTTTCATAGACCAAAAAAACATCAGTGTGGGTTATGCAAAACTTATTACGAAGGATCTATAAAAACGAAATCAACGGATAATTTACTTACTTATTTTAAACGATGGTGCCGTTTTTATAAAAGAAGAGTTGCTGTATACGATTTAACTTTCTATAACATAGTTAGTCCATACTGTTTTTGTATTACATGGAATACAAAACGTGGACGAAGTGCTTCTGAAAATCCACAGCACTGTTTAAAACGCTAAAATACGACGAAAAAGTTCATTCTGTCGATTTATTTGTGGATGACTGTGGTGGACAAAATCAGAATTCCATCGTGGCAGGAGCTCTGTGGTATATTATCTCTCAATTAAAACATTTACAAGAAATTAGCCTCCAAATTTTTGGCCTCAATCACGGGCACAGTGAAAGTGATTCGGCAGATAATGCCATTTCATATACGCTACATATAAAAAGTGTCATCTCAACTGGCATGGTAAATCTCGACGGTAAATTTCAACTTTTACCGATCTTTTGTCTTGGTAGGCATGGAAAACCTTACGAAGTGTACTCTTTAGGGTTTAATGATTTCTTAGATTTTAAAAAGGTTAGTGAGGAACTTCGAGTGCATTCTATACGAATCGACGATGAAGGAAATGCTTTTAAGTGGACAGTCATGGTAGAATTTAAGGTAAAAAATCGGATGTGGCCATGCCCATGACTTGATCATACTTTTATTAAATATTAAAAAAATAATTTTTAATAATAAAAAGAAAAAAATATTTTCCATTAACCAAAAAGTATCATGAACATAAATATGTGATTTGTGTGGACTTAAAAATGGTAAACTTTCTCCTTGGACAGCAAAGTGGATATACCAAATATCCTTGCTTCTTATGCATCTGGAATAGCAGAGACAAAACACAGCACTGGGTTAGAAAAGAGTGGCCCAACAGAGAAAACATGGACGTTGGGGAAAAGAATGTCGTTAACGACCCCTTAGTTGAACGAGAGAAAATCATCTTTTCTCCACTGCATATCAAGCTAGACCTTATGAAACAGTTTGTAAAGACTCTTGATAGGAGTGGTTCATGCTTTGCATATATAGGGGCGAAACTGCCTAAGTTGAGTACCGAAAAAATTAAAGCAGGAATATTTGACGGTCCACAAATAAGACAATTTATTAAGGATTATGCATTTGTAAATTCGATAAATGAAACTGAACGAAAAGCTTGGACTTGATTTGTTGAAGTTGTCAGAAATTTTCTGGGCAAACGCAAAGCTCCAAACTATGTTCAACTGGTAAACGAGATGCTTAACAGTTTCAAATCCCTTGGGTGTAACATAAGTATTAAGGTGCACTATTATAGTACTTTTATCGTTTACTTGTAGTCATTTAGTACTTTTCATGAAATCACTTTAATAAAACACTACTTGGATTTTTCTTCTTCTTCTTCTTGATCGTTTGCTTCTTGTCAGAAGCGTCGTGACTCAGCTTGGCCGAAACCAAGATGAATTTTCATGGGAGTATAACTCATGAGGTGGTTTCCCGTTGCCTTCCCCATGGTCCACAGGTTGATATTAGACCTTTGATCACAGCAGTGTATCCGACTCGACTAGGAATCGAACCGCGGTCTACCGCTTTCCAGTCGGCCGGTGTATGCTTTACGCTACACTGCTGGTCTTTTGTCTTGGATGGTCTTGGATTTTTACTAACACTTTATTATAACTTTACGTAATTTTTAATTGTTCTCCTGCAAGAGCAACGACGTCACCCTTGCAAGAGCACGGACATGTGATTCTTGTTGTCCCACTGATTACTGTTCGACATATTTACTCTATACAATTATTACAAGTACAATTATTACTAACCTACTTAGTTATGCGGAATAAGCTTACCTATGAGGAAGCTTATTATTTGCTTATTATTTATTTACTACCTACTTATATCTAGAACACACTACACTATTTACACAGCCACTTAGACCGTTTTCCTGAAAATTTAGGAAACATGAGTGAAGAACAAGGTGAAAGATTTCACCAGGATATTAAAACTATGGAGGGCCGCTACCAAGGAAGATGGGATAAGCACATGTTGGCAGATTACTGCTGGAGTTTAAACAAGGTGGAACTCGGATGACCGCAGTTCTTAGGCTTCTATACAGCTACCTTTTGGTTTACAATTATATAATATTTTGTAATTATTTTAATTTAAATTTATAATTTTTCTTTATCTGCACGATCATCAGATTATCTTAATTTTTTAGTTGGTAACTAAAATTTTCTATATAAGAAATTGATTTGCATTTTGTAAGTGTTATTTTACGTTTTACGTAATTTTTACTTTCACTCTTTCGCACCTTTAATTGGTTAGTTCATTTATTACCAACCCAAAAAAGTGTAAGATGAATAAAATAATCTCATAAACAATTGAAAAGCGTCCACAACTCTGTGTGTTTGATCTCAATTAATTATTTTGAATCTTGTTAATCCATTCACGCGTTTGTCCATCTACCCACAAAAAGTAAAATTTAGTGACAAAGGTTTTTTGTCACTAATTTAGTGACTTTGAATTATGCGGACGGACGGACGGACGGACAGACGGCGACGGACGGAACGAAGCCATGATCATAAGGCTTCTTTTATACTATTTTTATAAGAAGCCTAAAAGTAAAATTTAGTGACAAAGGTTTTTTGTACTAATTTAGTGCTTTAATTAGCGGACGGACGACACGAGAACGGACGGACACGAACCATTCCAAGTTTTTTCTATATATGTATAGAAGCCTAAAAGGAATAATTCAAGAATGTCACGGAAAAGAACCTTCCAAGTCTTCAGGATATTTGATAAAATATAATTATATCATAATAATAAAATTGTTAGTTTTGGCAAAAAAAAAAAAGCGACTGGTGCCCACGATTTATTACCATCTTACCTAAAGACGCACCAGTGGCGCCTAAAATAATCGAAATTAACGACCTTTTGCCCCGTATTCACATCTTAGGGGACAAACTCCAAAACCACACAAGCTCCCACGAACTCCTCCTGAAATTACCCACGACCTTCTCGACTGCCAACACCAAAACCTGTTACCCGCAAGCGAACAGTGTCATTACGGCACATTTGTGGTGTAACAGATAAATTAGCGCCCTGATGTCTGGGCCTTTAAATTGCGAAATTTTGGACATTGTCAAAAAATTAATCACTTTAAATTCATCAAATCATTTTAACATCATATTTAAAAATTTTTTCGAAATTAAAAATATTAAAGTGGAAGCTTTCGATAAAGAACTTGTTGGCAAGGCACATAATCTTATATTTACGACTTACGTTATCGTGATAAAGTTAACACAGATTGTGTTGAATTTTAATATTTTGTTTGTACTTTGTTACGTCACCATATTAATTAATTTAAAATGGGTTTCAAATTTGTTGTGGAACGTTTTACCGAAACCATGCTACTAGATCAAGAAAAATGAGCTATAGTGGCCGACATGGTGGAAGCCATCATATCCACCAAAGAGCAAGAAGAGCGCGTGAGACAACTCTCACAGGAAGAAGTCGAAACGTAAATATGAACAGGAGAAAACGAGCGGGTAGGCCTGGACAGTGCTTCTGCGGAACCATCCTACCACAGGGAGGGGGTTTTAGTGGGTAGAACCCCACACTACCACCCAGCACTACGCATAAAAAGGGTCGAACTAGAATACGAGCTAGAAAAACGTGGAATTAACGCAGACGGCGTAGTTAAAGATCTTAGGACCACATTACGTAAAATTTTAAAAGATGAATCCGAGGGAAGTTTAGATCAAAGTTTCGTTTACCCTTTCTCGTTTAAAGAAGATTGCGATGCTATCGAATTTGGTAAAAATTCTTTAGAAAAATTATTAATTGCGTATGAAACGTCACCAGCTAAAGAAACAGGTTTCACTATTGAAACAAAATTTTTACATTACTTAGGCCGTTTAGAATGTAGTCAGACGGAAGCGACGTTGGACGAGTTGATAAAGAAACAAATAAATGTTATCATCATACTTCGGAAAACTCCGAAGGCCAACATTAAGTAGTCGGAAAATGCCGTCCCGTACTTTTGTAAATTCGACTTATATTACGAAATTAATTGATGAAAGAAAATCCCGTTACGAAAAAAATAAAGTTATTTTAGATTTTGTTATAGAAAATGCGTCAGAGGATAAACGTCCTCATGTTACCGTCAATATCTTAGGTTGTCGTATGTTAGCATTATTAGATTCAGGTGCTAGTCATAGTCATAGAACCACGTCCAAAGAAGCACTCCAAGTGTTGGCTGGTCTCCCACCAATTGATCTCCTACCCGAAGAGAGAAATGACAACCACCTCTCCAGTAAAACCACCATAGAAAAAGAGCCAACAGAGAAAAACTCTACGACGCATGGCAAACAAGGTGGGCAGCCAGCAATAAGGGGTCCTGGACGAGAACTCTAATCCCGACCATTAAACCATGGGTCGAAAGATCTCTTGGAGAGCTGAACTACCATCTTACCCAAGTCCTTACAGGACACGGCTGCTTCAACGCCTATTTGAAAAGAATGGGCATACGCCAGGACCCAGGATGTCGTTACTGCGAAGAGGAGGATACGGCGGAGCACACGCTCTTCAACTGCGCTAGATGGGAAAACAACAGAATAGCAGCGGATATGCAGCGCCTGACACCTACCAACTTAGTCACGGAAATGCTGCTATCCCAGGAAAGATGGAGCACCATATCAAACGCCATTGGTGACATATTACGCGCGAAAGAAAAAGATGAGAAAAAAGAAGAAGAGGCAAGACGATCACCGCAAACCTGAGCCGACAGAAGACAACGGGCAGAAGATGTGCAGTACACAAAGACGAAATGCCGCAAGGTGAAATCCTTTGATGTACCAAGGGAGGGGCTTTTGTGGGTCAAGTCCCACACTACCAGCAGTACGGGCTGATGGTGTCTCGTAGGAGATTTTCCCCCTTCCGACGCAAAAACAAAAAAAAAAAAGGTGCTAGTCATACAATTTTAGGTCAAGAAGGTTGGAATATGTTACAATCTAATAGCTCTCAGTAAAAGAGGAAAAAATAATCAAAGTAACTTTAGCCCATGATTATCGGCTGCAACCTAGTACGACCACCACTATATTTTTAAAAACAAAAAAATACGGAAGAAAATTTCGAATTTAATCATTTTAGGGAAAACAAAAATTTTTAACAATGAAGAAATTAGCATTAACTGCACATTTACAAAAAGTCAAAAATAAGTCATTTAGAGTTAAAATTATTTCAAAATCAATGTTCCCAATTAGATTATTTTCGGGAACTACCGTAGGGTATTTAGAAAAAATAAACAAAGTCGATAATTTTCTGATTTTATCCCAAGAAGAAGAAATCGTAGATCACCGTAAAACAAATTCTACTATGGAAGATCACATGATAAATCTTGACCTCACAGATTCACAAAAGGGCCAATTGCAAGACTTATTAGAGGAATTTAAAGACATCTTCGCTAAGAAACCAAGCCAAATGGGATTTACCAACTTGGTCCAATACAAAATTGATGTTCAAGGGCAGCCCCCATAAAATCCAAACCCTATCGCGTATCGCAAACCGAACGACAGAGATAATTGACCAACAAATTCAAAGAGATGCGAATTAAATGATTATCGGAATTAATAAGTTCGTCTAACCACTTTCTTAAATGACCTTCAGATTTCCTGTTTGTTCTATTACTTCCCAATGTGACAGTATAACGTTTTTATAAAATTTTTATACAAGGAAAGTTTCCATGTTTATAAGATTCGATATACAATTTTTATAATTAAATTACGAAAAATGTTGACTGGAGAAACATACGATTTTGTATAGCGATGTCCATATAGCTCTGATGATCCATGAAATTGAAAACGAAATACGAGGAGAAAACAACAAGTCGTAGAGAATACGAAAATAATTACAGATTTCTATAATTTTATTTCAATAATAACAATTCGAGTTTTGTTAAAACATTTAACAAATGTTTATCAGCATTGATGGAACGCACATTTTTGTCATTCGAGTCTTGCCTTTCGAGAAAGATACTCGTTAAGTAAAGTAGTGTTATTTATTTAGAACGATGTAGTTGGTCAATTTATTGTGAAACATAGTGCTGTTTTCATCTAAGTTTTTGGGTTTAATATTGGTTACCACGTTTTGGAGTTTTCCTGTTTACCAGCTTTAATAAGCACCTTTTTGGGAAGAAATCCTATCTTCATTTTGAAGAATTCAAATTGTTCATTTACATTGCATCGCCTAAAATTATTACAAAAGCCTTCCAACAACATCAACAATGGTAAGTTTGGCTTACCATTTTTTCGTTTTAACTCGCCATTACTATTTTTGGATTACCATTACTACCTTGGTATTATTTTGAACGTACGCATTTCTTGATTGGTTATTATGGACTGGCAGAAAATTTTAATTTGGAACCTTTTTATTTTTAACATCTGTTATATCTGCTTGAGGCAAAATTCCACCTGTTGCCTGAAACTCGCCACAAGCTCCTTTTTGGAAAATTCGCCCAATTACTCTTGCTGCCCGAGTTCAACCATGAAGAAAGAAGACATCAAAAAGATAAGATCTTGTTTTTTTTAATTTTAAAATAATTGTTGACTATTTTGTGTGTCAAAATACACGTGTCAAACAAGTACTTGGAGCGTACTTAAATGGAAATATTTGAGATTTTAACAACTTGTTGGAGCATAGAGAAAGTTCCTTTCAAAATTAAAAAATCTTTTGATATTTTAAAAAAATTGTCATCTAAATTGCATACGAAATAGAGGGAATGCAATCGCATAAAATTGGATTTTCTAAGACGAACTTTAATGAAGATGTTTAGTAAAATAACATTTAATTGTGGAATCAACACAAAAATCTTCAAACACCTCAAGAAGGTTGTTAAAAAAGTTTTTAAAAAATGATAGATATTGCACACTAATATTTGATGAAATGAAGTTGCAAACGGTGTTGTAATACAATTCTAAGTTAGATGTAATGGAAGGTTTTGAAGATTTGGGTAACAAATGCAGCAAATGTAATGTAAACAAATGTAAATATATTTAATTATATATAATTTAATAAAAAATTTTCATATTTGACTTTTTATTTCATTTATAAAATTATCAATAACAACTTTATGCTCATTTATGCAGTGGCCGCAGACTTCTGCACAGTACTGTACATCTCTTGATGATTCTGTCTCGACACCACCAATTACTTTAATACCTTGACATACCAGCCCAGTCCAGTCCTCCTACTATTGAAGAGACACACATTTTTAAAAATGCCATCATTAATGTACCTACAAATAGTTCGATACATACTTCTAGTTCTTTAAAAATTGCTGGAACAGGAATAACTATGGAATGCCATAATTGTACCACCAATTATAATTTTTACAAATAAATTCTCAAAGCATGTGCAGTGTGTAACGGTAATTTATGTAATAATCTATATATATAAAAATGGATGTATGTGGGTTTGTATGTATGTTTGTATGTATGTCCCTTATAGACTCCTAGACCGTTCGACCGATCCCAACCAAATTTTGCACAGTTACTCTCTAGGACCCTAAAGAGGTTTTCCGCTAAAAGCCGGGACCGAAAAGCTTAATTTAAAAAAAAATTTGATTTTGCTGATTGATTTTGATACGTTGCTGTATCACGAGGTACCCAAATACTATACTTGGAATACAATCCAAGTTCGTGAGAAGAAAGCGGGGTGCAATTGTTGCAGAGTATGCTGATGTACGTTCGTCGGATGCATTAGGACGGGTATATACAGTACATCCGAATAACGCTGAATGTTATTTTTTGCGATTGTTATTTATTGCATACAATCAAAGGTCCTACTTCATTTCTTGCCTTGAAAACCGTCGATGGGGTAGTATGTCAAACGTACAGAGAACCATGTTTTAAATTGGGCTTACTTGAAAATGATCAGCATTGGAACACAACACTAACAGAGGCATCGCTTACGTGTCATCCAGTGCAAATACGTATTTTGTTTGCGATAATTTTAACAACCTGTGCACCATCAATTCTCATAGAACTGTGGGAAACGCATCGCAAAAGCCTCAGTGAAGACATTCTCAGGCAAGCACGTGCAACCGATCCAAATCAGGAGCATTTCGACGACATTTTTAATGCAGCTCTAATATTGATTGAGGACTTATGCATATCAATCAACAACAAAGTCCTTTGTCAACTTAGTATGTCGGCATCTATACGAAACAGAAATGACGTGCAAGACAGAGACCTGGTGCGAGAACAGCAATTCGACGTACACCAACGACATTTTGTGAAAACGCAAACAAAACTTTTGGTTGCTGATCAAAAAAATGCCTACGACAAAGTCATGCAACGTCTAACCAACGCAAATGGCGGAATTTTTTTCCTTGGTGCTCCGGGAGGCACAGGCAAAACATTTCTTATCAATTTGATATTGGCGTATGTTTGAATGCAGAATGGGATTGCACTCGCAGTGGCATCATCGAGAATTGCATCAACGCTACTCCATGGTGGACGTACAGCACATTCAGCACTAAAACTTCCGTTAAATTTGAACCAGACCGACGTTAAATTTGAACCAGACCGAAACACCAACATGTTCACCAATTCGTCATTTGGGACGAATGCGAATGCACTATGGCCTATAAAAAATGGCTCGAAGCGCTTGACTGGACTTTACGTGATTTCCGAGGAAAAAACCAAGCAATGGGAGGAGCTCTGATACTTCTTGCGGGTGATTTCCACCAAACTCTGCCCGTTATACCTCGATCAACGCCCGCAGATGCGCTGAACGCTTGCTTAAAAGCATCGTATTTATGGCAGCAAGTTGAAAAAATTACGCTTTCGACAAACATGCGTGTGCATTTACTGCAAGATGCGTCTGCCCAAACGTTTTCAAAACAACTTTTGGACATCGGAAATGGCAAAATTCCAATTGATCGCACAACTAATGAGATTTCGTTTATGCCCAATTTTTGTCAAATGCAACCTAATATTCAAGCCGTTGTAAACAAGGTTTTCCAAAATTTAACGATCAACTACAAAAATCCAGATTGGCTGTGCGAACGTGCAATTTTAGCCCCCAAAAATGATGATGTCAACAAGCTAAATGAACAAATTCAATTGAAATTGCCCGGACAATCAGTCAAATACAAATCAATAGACACAGTGATGGAGCAAGAACAAGCAGTCAACTACCCAACTGAATTTCTAAATTCACTAGAGCCGCCTGGAATGCCACCACACAAATTAACATTGAAAGTTGGGTCACCGGTGATACTCATTAGAAACTTAAACGCGCCAAAGCTGTGCAACGGAACCAGACTGATCATAAAAAAATTGACACCAAATTTGATCGAGGCAACAATCATCAGTGGCAAATTCAAAGGAGAAGATGTGCTGATTCCACGCATAGCGATGATTACAAACGATTTACCATTCCAGTTCAAGCGGCTTCAATTCCCTTTGCGTCTTGCCTTCGCGATTACAATCAACAAAGCACAAGGGCAATCATTACTTATTGTTGGCTTGAATTTGGAGAATTCGTGTTTTTCACACGGCCAATTGTATGTTGCTTGCTCGTGTTATGTATTTAAATTATTATGTTGGTAATTTGTATTTGAATTTAATTGTTATTAAGTGGTTAAGTTTTATATTTTATGTGTGGCACCACTGGTTTGGCAGTACACCACTGGAGAAGTAGTTCAACGATCTCGGTAGTGCATTGCAAACACAGACGGTGAAGGACACGCTAGTAGATGTCAATACAAGAATAAAGGTTATATTAAAACACACGTGGTTTATTATTAATTAATAACAAACAGGAATATTACATGGTGTCAGGTGTGAAACAATACAGAACAAAAATTACAATATGTCGCATTTTAGAATCCCGCAACCAATTGATGATTTGAATCCAGTGTCATGGAATGAATGGAAACAACAATTTGAAATTTATATGAAAGCATCAGAATGTGGTAAGAAAGAAGAAGATGTGAAAATCGCAATATTTTTGAACGCTATTGGAACTATAGGTGTAAAAAAATATAACACATTTAATGGTGAGTGCAAAAACGTTGGAACAAGTTTTGAATACTTTTAGTGTTGAAATAGCACCAAAATTAATTTCACAATGGAACGTTACAAATTTCATAATATTGTGCAAAAATCTGGTCAATCAATTGATTCATATGTAACAGAACTGAAAGCTCAAGCTAGATTTTGTGACTTTAAGTGCTCTAACAAAGATGTAAACTTGGACTACCAAGAAGAAATGATTAAGGATCGTTTGATAGTGGGAGTGCTCGATAAAATAGTACAACAAAAATTGCTTCAAGATGATGGTACTCTAGATGAAGCAGTGTCGTATTGTAAAAGTGTGGAAAATAGTCAAAAGCAATCGGTTTTACTAAACCCGGGAAGTATGGTGGATGCAGTTGTAAAGAAGAAAGAAGTACCATTGAAAGAATGTAATCGATGTCTATACAAACATGAATTTATGAAGTGCCCGGCATTCAATAAGACATGTGCTGTTTGTCAAAGAAAGGGACATTTTGCAAGAGCGTGCAAGCAGAAAAGAGAAGTACGAAATGTTGGAACAAATGAAGGCTCGGAACAAGGCGATTCGGTGATGTATATTAATACAATAGATCAGCACAAAAGTAGGTCATGGTCTGTACCTATATGTATTGAAAGCAAACTTACGGTTTATTTTAAAGTCGATACTGGTGCTGAAACAAGTGTGTTGCCGCTAAACGTATTCAAAAAATTGGATGAAGAAATTAAGAAAAAAATGAAACCAACGGAGTGACCCTAATAAGCTATGGAAATTTTCGTTTGAAGACCCTAGGCGAGTTGATAGTTTCTTGTACATACAAAATGAAAGGAAAATGATAATGTTAATTGTTGTTGATACAAACTCGGATCCAATTTTAAGTTTGAGGGATTCCGAGAATTTTAAATTAATAAAATGTAATGTAAATTATGTAGCTAGTTGTAATCCGATATCTAAAGAAGATATACATAAAAAGTATGCCCAAGTATTTCAAGGCTTAGGTAGAATTCGGGTACAGCTAAAATTGAATTAACCAAGGATGCTAGACCTGTTATACAATGTCAAAGGAAAATTCCGTATGGCCTAATGGACAGATTAAAGGAAGCATTACTAAAACTGGAAAATTTGGAAATTATTAGCAAAGTGGATCATCCAAGTGAATGGGTAAATAGTCTCATGATCGTAGAGAAGCCCGATAAAAGTCTAAGATTATGTCTAGATCCTAAACCGTTAAATATGTGCATACGAAGACCGCATTTTTTAATACCGACAAATAGTGACATTGTTAGCACGCTATCTGGAAAGACAATTTTTTCCGTTATCGATATGAAGGATGGATTCTTCCAGATCGTTCTTGATGAAGAAAGTTCCAATTTGTGTGTATTCAACACTCCGTTCGGAAGATATAAGTTTAATCGCCTCCCATTTGGAATCTCCTCTGCCCCTGAAATATTTCAAAAGAAGAATTATGAAATTTTTGGCGACATCAAAAATGTTAACATCTATTTTGATGATATTATTATTTCAGGAACAAACGAAGAAGAGCACGATATTGCTTTAAAAGCAGTACTTGAAAGAGCCGAAAGTAATGGAATCAATCTTGAGGTAACCATTCAATACGATGCGTCCAGCGAAGGATGGGATGTTGTCTGCTGCAACAAGAGCATCCAGTGGCTTTTGCCTCTAGAGCACTCTCGGCAGCAGAAAAAGGTACGCGCAAATTGAAAAGAATTACTGGCGATTGTATTTGCATTCGAAAATTCCATCAATTTGTATATGGCAAAAACGTTATAGTTCAAACAGATCACAGTCCACTAGTACCAATTTTCAAGAAGTGCCTGGATAAGGTTACAGCACGACTACAACGAATGTTATTAAAACTATCAAAATACACCATGACTGTAACATACTTACCAGGCACACAAATGTACGTTGCGGATACATTGTCCAGATCATTTATCAAAGAGAACGTGCCGGACGATCCGAAATGGAATACATTGTGCATGCTCTGTCAAATAACATACCAATGTCAAATGAAAAGAAGTTGCTTTTGCGCAAAAGGTGGACAAAGATGAGGTACTTAGCCAAGTAAAAACATTCTGTCAAACAGAGTGGCCAAAAACTCGCAACCACGTTCAAGGTGAGGTCAGGCATTACTATACGTTGAAGGAAGACATATATTTGTCCAATAATCTATTGTTTCTCGGAGATCGTGTAATTGTTCCAAAATCATTACGACAAGAAATGTTGAATTTGATCCACGAATCGCATTTTGGCATAGTTAAAACAAAATTGAGAGCTCGACAAGTGTTATATTGGCCACATATGTCACAAGCAATTGAAGATTTGGTACGAAATTGTTCGGTGTGTCAAAAATTTCAGAGGATAAACCAAAAAGAACCAATGATTAGTTATCAAATGCCTGCTCGTCCTTGGCAATACTTGCATTGCGATTTCTTGGAACACGATTCAAGAAACTACATTACCGTAGTAGATGCCTACACTAACTGGATAGAAGTCGCACAAACACAATACAAAACCATCGATGAAGTAATCAAGTTTTTAAAAAATATTTTTTCGCGATTTGGAGTGCCAGACATATTTTACGCTGACAATGTTCCTTTTAACAGCCATAGGTTAAAAGAATTTGCAGAAAATTGGAACTTCGAAATAGAATTTTCAAGTCCTCATCACCATCAATCCAATGGACTGGCTGAAAAATCTGTTGATATAATTAAACAAATGTTGAGAAAAAATGGTGAAAATTTAGAAGCCGCATTAATGGAATATAGAAACACACCATTACCAGCACTAGGACACTCACCCGCTCAATTGTTATTAAACAGAAACATAAAAACAAAATTGCCGGCTTCTTTAACACATTTAGAAAATCGTACCATCAACCCAATGAAATTTGAGAATAAGTTAAAGCAAAAACAAGCCAAGCAAAAATCCTATTATGACCGGCATTCCAAAGAACTAGACAGGCTTCAAATAGGAGATCAAGTGCTAATACGAAAAGGTAAAATATGGGCACAGGGAGTTGTAAAAGATAAATACAATGATCGATCATACATTGTACAAGACAGAAACGGTAAACTATTGCGAAGAAATAGGAAATATTTAAAAAGAAGAATTATCGAGAGCGGTGTTATCAACAATAATAGTAATTATTATGGTCAAGACATAAATAGAAATATCAATCAGCCAACTGTTAATGATGGTACAGATAGTAACGATAATGGATCAGATAAAAATGTTCGAAATAACGAAAATACCGGAGAAAGTAACAATAGTGACATTCAAGAGGGACGCGGAGAGGAAGGTATCAATGACATTGGAAGTCAACAAGATTTGAACGTGAATAGAAGAGTAAGCACCAGAGTTCGAAGACCGCCAAAGTACTTACAAGACTATGTCACAGAAGCGACCGAAGACTATCCCCTTACATAAACATCTTTGAAAGGGGACGTGTTATGTATTTAAATTATTATGTTGGTTATTTGAATTTAATTGTTATTAAGTAGTTAAGTTTTATATTTTATGTGTGGCACCACTGGTTTGGCAGTACACCACTGGAGAGGTAGTTCAACGATCTCGGTAGTGCATTGGGAACACAGACGGTGAAGGACACGCTAGTAGATGTCAATCAATAAAGGTTATATTAAAACGCACGTGGTTTATTATTAATTAATAACAAACAGGAATATTACACCCTGTTCATTTATATTTTCGAGGAGATGAACTTATCATTGTTCTCACCCAAAAGACGAATGCGACTTGTGCGTCGGATATAAAACTAAAAATATTGATGAAGCACAATACAATGAACATCGTATAAAAAAAGATGAAGCTCGTAATGAAAAAGAAATTGACAAAACTTCATCCAACAGGGTTTTTACAATGGACATGCAATCTGTGCTTCTATGTCCAAAATCAAACGTGTCAGCTCTGTATTATAGAACGAAATTGATCGTTCATAATTTCACGATTTTGATATTCAAAGTAAAGCCGGTTATTGTTTTATATGGCACGAGGGTGAAGGTGAATTAAAAGCCAACTGCTTTGCGACTATAATTTGTAACTTTTTATTGGATGAAGTTTTGCCAATGATAAAAGATAAAACAATCAAACCTTCAATAATTTTTTACAGTGATGGTTGTAGTGCACAAAATCGCAATGCCACACTATCCAACGCCCTTTTAAATTTCTCAATTGAAAATGATATTTGTATTATTCAAAATATCTGGAAAAGGTCATACTCAGATGGAGTGTGATTCAATGCATTCCACCATAGAAAGAAAATTAAAAGGGCGAATAATTAATGTACCAGCAGATTACGTTAATTTGGCTAAAACTGCTAGACAATTACCAAATTCCTATGAAGTAAAATATTTGCAGCATGATTTTTTTTAAAGATTTTTCTGGATTAAACTTTTTTAATTCAACACGGCCAGGTCGTAAGGTTGGCGATCCAACTGTCCAAAATATTAGGGCCTTAAAATACAATAGTTGTGGCTCTATGGAGTATAAAATCCGTCATACCGCAGATTTTCAAACTTTGCCAGCAAGACAGAACAAAACTGCTAATATGGTACCATTCCAAGCACTACCCAAATTATATCAAAATTCTTTAAAAATAAAAAAAGACAAATTTGAGAATCTACAGTTTTTGAAGAAAACTGTAATTTATTAATTATAGTAAATTTTTAAAGAACTACACTTTTAATTAACTTTTGAAAATAATTATCAAATTAGAACATAAATTAATGCTTTTAATCAGTTTTTATCACTTCCTGTAAAATTTGTCATTTGTGACTTATGCACTTTTCATATGAAGCCGACGATTTGCAGGTAATCGAAATACTCGTTATGGAAGACGAAATGAAATGAGAGCGATTCATCAATTTGAACGGGAGTATAATGTAGAAGTAAAACCTTGCGGATTTTTCATCGACGAAGATAATCCGATGTTGGGAGCGACTCCAGATGGCATAATTGGAGAAGATGCAGTTATAGAAATTAAATGTCCAGCAAATGCTGCTGACCTAACTCCAATAAATGCAATTCGAGATAACAAAATAAAATTCGTAAAAATCGATGAAGGGTATCTTTTTCAAAAGACAGCAATACTATACGCAGACATTACTCTTATAAACTTGGAAATGAAAAACTACTCACTCTACCACAATGCTCTTCAAAGTTTAATGACTTGAAACCATTAGTGGATAAAAATGTAATCCCATATATGTATTTACAGAAACGAATACTTGGAGATGTCACCTGGTGACCAATTGCTTGATGTTCTACACGAGACGGACGAAGAAGACCCCCTTACACAGTAATTTGTGCTTGAAAACTATATATAATTATTGTTAATACTAACTTTACCTGCTTACCATTGAAACAACCATTTATGCACGATAACCAAAATACCAATACATATTAATTTGAGGTTTTTCATTCGTTTACAACATATCACGTTCATTTTCAACGTTTATTCATTTCAAATATTTCAATCTCTCGTCCAATCCTGGCAACATAAACTTTCCTAGTTTCATTATATTGGGCTCCTTTTGAATGAAATAATATCACTGTTATAAAACAAAACAACATTAATATAAAAAAAACACTACATAAGAAATAGGGGAAAATAAATTACTTGGTACTTATCCTATGGCCAAATTTCGATGAATCTATCCGATTTCTGATGTTAGCGCGCATTTTATTCAAATAAAATACAATTCAAACTCGTTTACACTTTTAATCGGTTTTCAATAACTTTCAATTTGTATATTTTGTATATCTGTCGCTCTTCTTATATACGGATTCCTTTACTTTACTGCCAACTTGATAATACCAACATTAAGTAGGTTTTACACAACGATTAACTTAAGGTTCTTATTTCGACCAGGATCGTAATAAGGGGGTGACATCTATTAGTCTGCATACGAGGTTTCCCGCTCAGGAGTCTGCAGTCTAACTGCAGTAATAGTTGTGTACCCTTAATTACCGAATAATTACATTACCCAAGACTAGCTCTTGCTAAAATTTCGTTAAAACAATCAATCCAAGGGGAGCCAACTTGACAATGAGTAAAGTGTTCCAATAGGTGGTGTGAATAACAACCAAGCAAATGCTTCATTTACAATTTTGCTCATAGGTAAAACCAATTAGGGATAAATGCCAATTTTGGAGTGAATAAACTTCTACTTATAAGAAAATGCTAATAGTTTTAAACATTTTCTAGCAGTTATACAGAATTATTCTAAGTACAGGATACAATTATACAGAGTTATTCAAGGTACAAAATAAGTTATACAGGGTGAAAAGTAAATTTTTCAAAATAGAAATTTTAAAGTTGATCCTTTAATTTTTTCATAGCAAATGAAAAGAAAGCTTTTGAAACAACGCGTTTTTTTCGATTTTCCTACTACCATCGGTTTTCCTTTTTCTCCTGCCATATTAACACATATAATAAAATTGTTAACCTATCTTTCAAAATTTTACCACCAATACCGTTCACATTTTAAGTTAAATGTTTTATTAGGCAGAGCCCATTCGCCGGCATTAATCACATTTCAAGGATTATAATATGATATTATGATCCTTGAAGATATTATCTTGAAGACTTTAGTATTTTACAAAACCTGCTGTCAACATGCTTAGTATCAAGCATGTTGTTCGACAGCTTCTCCGCTAATGGATTTAAAGATAAAATTAAGTTGAAAATTTTTTTTTAGCTACTTCAATTGATTTTTGCTTCTTAAGGGAGATATACACATAGCATGGTGAAAAAAATCGATTTTTTTACATTTTCTTAAAGCTTGAAGTCTCGAGAATATCTGGTAAAAACGCTAAGTCAACATTTCGATAAATAAGCCTGGAATCGGCGGCAAAAACAAATTGACAGCAAAGTTTATAGATAAACTGAACGTACTATGGCTTAGCTATTCGCAGAAACTGTAACTCCAAGGATGACATGAAAACAGCTATATGGGCAACATTCTACCATTACGGCTTAACAGACAGCAACCCTCAACCTCATTTCTGTCCCGAAGGCACCGAATCGTGGTGCAAGTGGTAACAAGCGAATGCTAAAATAGAACTAAAAAATTTCCGTCACGATTATTCAGCATTGCCAAACATGGTGTTAGATGTCATCAAACCAAGCTACAATTTGATCGAAAAAAGTCGTACCGAAGTTTTTTCAATCGGAGTAATAGCAATTGCCTCAGTTTTTGATGCTACGAAACGTTAACAAAATTGAATCTGATCGAATAAAGAAAATTTTCCATTTTAGCAGTACATTTCGGAACAAGGGAAAGACCGATCGGAGTATCGTAAATTGGTTATTCGGGGTATCAGAGTTATCTTCTTCTTCGAATGTCATACACTTTACCAAGGTGACTTTACTAGGGAATATAATTACTGAGGTGGTTTCACGATGCCTTTCCCACAGTCCAAAGATTGACATCGGGCCTTCGATCACAGGAGTGAATCCGAAGCGACCAGGACTTGAACCGCGGTCTCCCGCTTTCTAGTCGGACGGTATATACTATACGCTATACTGCTGGTATATTCAGAGATATCAAGTTGAGAAACGAGACGGCGTGAGCCACGGCGCAGTTGTACAACCTGCCACGAACTACTTTGCGGCGATATTTAGAGAAAATGAAAGTATTAACTTTTTTGAAAATATCCTAGAATTCTCTTGTAGGCGTTTTCTGCCGAAGAAAAGAAAGAGTCTACCGGTTATACAAAGCAATGCTGTGACTACGGCCTGAGTGTCGTCGAATTGAGAGAGCTGGCATACCAATTTACTATAAAACCAAGCAATTATCCTCCAAACTGAGATGCCAACGGAACGTGTGGGCGTGATTGGTACTGCGGATTTATGCGGCACCACCAATACCTCGGCTGAGAACGCCCGAACAGACGAGCTTACATCGTACTAAATCGTTTTATAAGACGAATGTGATTGTTTTTCGCAATCTGGACTTGGTTTCGGACAATCTGGAAAGCTGATTTCGGTGCAAGGCATGAGAAAATTAGTCTAAATTACAGCTCAAGAACGAGGAAGTTTCGTCACTATGGCTTTAGTGGTCAACTCCGAGAGGAATTCTATCCTGCCGTTATTTTGTTCCCTCGTCAGAACATGCAGTCTATGTTCTTGGAAAATGCATCTTCACCAATAAATCTGGGTGTATGTAGCAAGCAGAATTCGTAAAATACATGAAATTCTTCATCGATAGAACAAAAGCCTCGAAGCAATCGCCGAAATTCTTACTGCTAGACAATCACACCTGCCATCTTTCTGTCGAGGCATTGGATTTAGCTGTTGAAATCGGCGCAACTTTAATTGCATTTGCGTCTCACTGCAGCCCTTGGCAGTCTCGATTTATGGATTCGTAAAAGTTTACTAAAAATCACAATGTAATGCGTAGCAAAAGAACCATGCTGGGCAACTTCTGGAAATACAACACAACCCAAGCTTAGTTCGATCCACACTGGAATTAGCGCTGACGCCATGAAACATTAAAGCCGGATTTCTAGCCATGGGAATTGCACCATACAATCCAGACAGTCGGACTTTGTGCAAGCGGTGTTTAATGTACGAGCCGTTTCGGAGGCTGAAGTCAATGACGAGGAATTACAGCGCCGTATAATCTGGGTCCCCGAAGTGGGCACGAGGTCCACTGAATCTTCGACATCCATGTCTCGTACGTCGAGCCTTTCTTCCTTTTTCATTATAATCGGACCTCTACGGGGTGCCACACCAGTAAAAAAAACAATAATCCATAACCAGAACAGTTCTAAATTCGCCTGCAATAACAAGTTCGATTGGTTTATTTAAGTCACTTTTCGAACTATGGAGTGCAGATCAGGCTTTTCAACGATTCGTACATGGAACACAATTTTAGGGAAAATTACACTTCTGTTTCGTGTACATAAATGATATTTTAATCTTCCAAATAGTATAGTAATATTGCATATTAAAAGCGGTTCTTTGTGCTCGGAGGCGTAATTTTAAGCGCGAGCCCAATTTGAACCAAAAAACTTTTGTCTAACCTCTAGCGTTCACTTTACCTTTGAATAAATTTGGAATTGTAATAAAAGGCTTAAAAATTACGAGGAAGAATTATATGTTATTAACGGAAGAAATTTATAAAATTCTGCATATTGTAAGGGGTGTTGCATAGCCAACCACGTCAGCTGGGACTGATCGCTTGTAAAATAAAGACAGTATGAACTGAGCTCTACTTGTGTGATCATTTAACATAACATGGCGCAGTCAAAGGAGGCAAATTTAGTTAATTTGGTAATGAAATATTGAAGCAAGCGAGCGTTTTGTTGAGGATGTTGTGTGGTGTTGCGTTTGGTGTTGGGTAGGAGAGTAGTAGGTGAATGAAATAACTCGGCAAGTTCCATAACGGTGCACGTGGTCAAAAAAATAAATAAATAAAACGAACAATTAAATCAGTTGGTTACGTTAGTTCAAGAGTGAACGGATAATTAAATATAAAAGACAATTTGGAAATAAATAAGTGAATTCTTCTTCTTCTTCAGCCTTCTTCCGTCCACTCCTGAACGTAGGCCTCTTCAAAACCTTTCCACTCTTTTCTGTCTTGGGCTATTTGGTACCATCTCTTTCCAGCTGTTTCCTTGATGTCGTCCGTCCAGCGTCTTTGTGGCCTACCTCTGCTTCTCTTTGTTTCACGTCGCCGCCACTGTACTACTCGGGTTGTCCATCTATCATTTTCTTGTCTCGCGACATGCCCCACCCAGCGCCACTTTAGCTCCGCTACGCGTTTTATCACGTCTGTATCCGGTAATCTGACGGTAATCGATGTATAATGGGCTCACGGATAAACCGCTTCACGGATAATCCGCGCACGGATAATCGGGGTTCTACTGTACTTTAAATTAAACTTAATCAGCTATTGCTTGAAATTGACCCTATGACCATAAAAAGGGGTTGTAGGTGATGCTTAATTTCTTTCTACGACTACTACTACTCACGGATGACGTCACTGCGCAAATTTAAACGCTTTTAGGACACTTACATATCCTACCTTGGTAGTTATTATACCATGCAATCGTAGATAGCCGCAGCAACCTTTTTTGTGATTGGTACTCCATGAAATTAAAAAAATATATAAACGAAACAAACAGCAACATTTGATAACAAAATACGGAAAATCCTACTAGAAAGTCCTATTAGAAACCGAAAGATAAAAAGAATGACGGAATCCCCACATCGCAAATTGTACCTGAAAAAGGATACAGAAATGTGCGGTCAGGTAATAAAAGTGTATAGTAACGAGGAGGCAGTAGTACTATCTTTAGAAAACTATGAGGAGTACTTATGCCCCATATGGTTGAAGCAAGAAAAACGTGTGGATACTACATTTGAAAATAAAATCCTCAAAGCTGAACTGGATATGTTCAATAAAATTTTAAAATACTTTAATTACAATAATGTAGAAAGCTGTAATAAAGTTCCATCAATTTCTCACGAACATTTAAAATCTGGAAAACTTAAATTGTCGGCTAGCGAATCATTGTACTTAACACGATATTTAGGCGTTATGATAGGAAAATTTGTTCCACATAAGTTACAAATATGGGAACTATGGATTAGTTTGAAAGAAATTATTAATATAGTTACTGCTCCAATACTGCATTTTAGAGATTACGAAAGACTTGATGTTGCAATAAAAGAACATCATCAAATTTATCTAAGATATTTTGATCATTTAAGGCCCAAGTATCACATAATGCTACATTATGCTGATATTATTAGAATGTCCGGGTATTAATTCATATTTGGAGCATGAGAGCAGAAGCAAAACATCGCCAATCAAAAATGACTGCTAATGTTTCATGCAATTTTAAAAATATATTAAAAACTCGATTTATTAAATCTCAATTAAAGTATTTTGCTAGCATTTTAAGATCGTTAGAATGTTAAATTTGTTTTGCAAACTTTTAATTATAATACTGTTAATGCTCTTCGAGAGTATGGGCCGATTAAAAATTTTAGTTTTTGGGAAGATACAGCAAATTATATCGAAATATTTTGCAAATGGTGGGACATAGTAAACGTAAAAACACCACAGAAAGGTAGAAGGCTAAGAAATAAATTTCAAGAGCCCATTACAAAAACCTCGGTAGATATTACGAACTACTTAAACAGTTTTATTACATGGTTGAATAAGTGGGAATCAATTAGTAATGCTATCAAGCTTACTAAAGAAACCCATTTTGCAATACGTTCATCAAGCGAAGGACTAATTAGCTTGGCAGCTTATTGCTTAAATGAAAAAAATTTAATTATTTTTTGTGTGGTAAAATCCAAACCGATAAACTAGAAGATCGGTTTGGTAAGTATCGGCAGAAAGCCGGAGGTCAATACCACATATCGCTCAGGCAATTATTAGAAATAGAGAATATTCTAAGATTACAAACAGTATTGCCTTTAATGATTAAATCTACAAAATGGGGAAATATAAACGCAGATGCTAATTTATTAATAAATTCATTTACTGCTGAAACTCCCGATGAAGTATGTGTGGTACCTTCTGAATTTAATGATGTTTTCGTTAATGAAAATAGTATTTCAGATTTTATCAGCGATCAAATACTATCGGCGATTACTTTTGTAGGAGGGTACTGTGCTTATTCAGTAATTAAAAAATTTAAATGTGATTACTGTAAGGTTTTTCTTGCTAAAGATGACCTTACTTCTAACGATAATCTCATCATAGCTAACGATCGTGGAGGATTATGCTATCCTCATGAAGATGTTGTGCAATGTGTTATATATTCAAATATCATAATTAATCAATTATTATCTGGGGATCATGAAAGCGTCTTTTAAAGCAAAATGTCAGAAGATGATAGCTTCTGCTATCATTTTACAAAATTTATCAGAAAATTATATTTTTGATGGACACAATTGTATAAATTGTGAGGAACATACTCAAATAAAATTTAAAAATAATAATATCATGTAGCGTAAATATTTTTGCTAAATAATTATGTTAAAAACAAAATGATTGTTTAAAAGTTGGTAAAAGCAATTCAAGAAAATCCGATAAGTTTCGTCAATAAAATTATTATGTGTTTTGTGGTATTGTGCAGATCCTCCATCAACGGGAGAACAAGCCACACAACGAGATCCGGATGTGGCGGATATATCAGCAGGAATTCAGATTTAGATATGGCAATCGATTTGACTTCTCCCTGCCGAGAGACGCTTTTAAGTCTACATCCGGAACTACAAAAATGCAATTGGATGCTTATCGAGCTCATAGAAAGAAAATCTAATTAGCTCAGCGAAAGGTAATTCAATATTTTTTAATTGTATAAGAAAAACTGACCTGTGGTTTTAGGTGCAATATGTAATATTGAGGAACTCAAAACCTTTAAACGTTTCGAGGTGATGAAGCAATTGTTGCGATATCCTGACGATATGACTTAGGTGCTGTGTTCGTGTGTTGCCTAAAGCCTTTAGGCAACGAACTGTATTTTCTATTGCAAATAGAAAACCACATAGGAACAATTAAACATAAACGGGCCATGTCAGCAGTAATTGGAAGTACAAGTATGACATCGTATTTTAAAAACAAGTTTGGAAAAACCGAAAAAAACTAGCTGCAGCTGAAGGTTTGTGGGCGTACCACACAGTAATGCATAATCAATCGTTTCGATCAATGGATTGTACTAGCAAATTGATTAAAACACGTTTCGATGCCAAATTTACATGTTCTAGAACAAAATGGGAGGCAATAATTACAGATGTGCTCGTACCTTATGAGAATCAGTTATTGGAAGAGGATTTAAATGCAGTAAATTTTATTTCAATTTATTCGGACGCATCAAACCACAAAGAACTAAAATTAATTCCGATAATCGTCAGATATTTTTCCTACCAATCTGGAATACATGTTAAAATTTTGGAAGTAAAGGATTTTCCAGGCGAGACATATAGTTACGACTTATATTTTGGAAGTGTTAAGAAAGAATCGTTTAGATACCAAGATACTTGGATTTTGTGCTGACAACACCAATACCAACTTTGGAGGAATGCGAAGAAATGGAAAAAACAACATTTTTACCAAACTGCAATCACATTTGGGAGGAAGAGAGCTTGTGGGAATTGGTTGTGCCGCACATATCTTGAACAACTGTATACAAACTGCAGCCGACTGCCTACCAATTGATGTGCAAACTTTTATTACAAAGATTTATTCGTACTTTTATACATATTATACATAGGGTAAGATGGGGTCAAACGGACATGGGGCAAACGGACACTTTTTAGAAAAAATTCGTAAGTTTTTCAGAAAAGGCGCCGCGTTATTATTGCAGTATTACTAGTGTCGTTGACATTTGAGGTAATTAATAAGAAAGTAATTTGTTAAAATTTTTCCAATCTAAGGCTATTATTGCATGTTAAAAGTGAGGAGTGATAGGAAATGTAAGTAAAATTAACGTGTTGTTATATTTTGTTAGAAATTATTTAGAATCTAAGTATTTTAGTAAAAATTTAAAACTTATAGTTAGGTCAATTAAAACCAAGTGTCTTTGGAATTACTGCCACGTAATTTCATTGTCCTAATATTAATATTTATTTAGATTTTGAATTTAAAAAAAATTCCGATGCGGGGCAAACGGACATATTGATTGAAATTGATATTGATTGATTGATATTGATTGAACCGGATAGTACAGTATTTATGCTTTTTTTTTAAACAATGTTTACAGAAAAAAGGTACAGATCCGGATTAGAACTACAGAGAGGAGCTCGTGGAAGCTCGTGGAATCAAGAAAATATGAATCTTGTCATAATTGCTGTAAATAAAGATAAAATGGCTCTTAATTCAGCTGATAAGTTGAATAGCGTTCTTATCATCATTCATTGCGACTAAAAGTGCGAATTTAACTATTTATAACGTATATTATAACCACACAATATGGATTCAACGATAATTGAATTAACAACAGAACTCAACAAATTAACGAAGGCCGAGGTAATCGATTTCTTCTTGAAACATGAAGTTCCATCAAAGAAAATCAAAGAAGACAGTGTGCTTCATAAGTGTGCGTTTTCTCCGAATTTCAACGACAAAGAGGCCTACGGTGTCAACGAAGTTACAAATAATCTCAAGACTGAACTAATAAATAGCTTAAAGGAACAAATAAAAAACCTAAACGAGCTCGTGCAAGAAAAAAATAACGTAATTCAGTTAATAAACGAAAACTCATTCGCCAGACAAAACAGCTACAAACTCAAAATCAACATGTGACGACTCGCAGCATAACGTGAACGCAACCAACAATGCGCTGTCCTTCGAACAAGTGAACGCAGCCAATGTAAGTGCAAATGTCAAAAACACAAAAGTAAACATTGTAAAGAAACCCGCTGTTGCTACAAAAAACACAAAAACTCAACTACAAGTGGCTGAAGCAAATTTTGAACCCGCTGCTGCTTCAAAAAGCACAATAACCCAACTACAAGTGGCAGAAGCTATCGTTCGGGCTCAAACGAATTTGGAAAAACCACCTGTCACAGCTGTACAACATAAGAAAGAAAACGCGGAAGATTTCAAAAAGGTCACGTATAAGAAATCAAAAACCGAAAAGTCCAGAGGTAGGTAACAATACTACTAAATCTGCTCTCGATCTCGTAGGTCAGCAACCAAAAGTATGGCTGTTCGTATCAAAAGTTAAGTCACACGTTACCGAAGACACTATCCATAAATATGTGTCGGACAACCTAAAGGTCACCGATGTAGAAGTCGAATTAATTGAAACTGGATCAAGAATAAGCAATCGAAGATGTTTCATCGTCGGAGTGAACACTGAACACAAGGACAAGGTTTATAATAACAATTTCTGGCCTGTTGGCATCAAATTCGCTCGATTTGATTTCAGGAAAGGTGGTCATTTTTTAAAGAGCAGACGACAACACAAAAACCTGCCCTAACTGAACCACATAATGAACAACAAACCAACAATTTAAAAAACAAACAAACCAACAAACGCTGCTTCAGGTTGCTACATCTTAACATTCAATGTATAACAAACAAAATTTCCACACTAGAACACCTACTACAAGAAGAAAACATTGACGTAGCATGCATTAACGAACACTGGCTGAATCCGAAAACGTAAACTTGTATAACATGACAAACTACAACCTGGTTACTCACTACGCAAGAAAAAGCACATACATGGAGGGTTGCGATCTACGTACGAGATGATTTAATCTGCACACCTCTTCCCAACATCTCAAGCAAATCGATCGAGATTGAGGGTGAATTCTCCGCATGTCTGGTTAAATGTGTAAACACAGTAATACTGACAACGTACCGACCACCTTCAGGAAACCTACACACCTATGTAAAACTACTAGAAGACGTCATTGTAGAAATTACAAACTCGCATAGCACAACAACCAAACTGATCATCACGGGGACTTCAACACAAATTTTAACAAAACTCAATTGACAGTTTTACAATACTGACTCTCATGAACTCTTTTAACCTCAGAAAAACCATCAATAAGATAACACGTCCTGCATCGCAAACATGCATTGACAATATTTTCACAAACATCGAAAGCATCTCTGCAGACGTAATTGAACCAAATATATCCGATCACAAAGCAATCTGTATAGCATGGGAAAACGATCAAAAAAATGTGAACACAATAAAAATACGAAAATTTTCACCCAAATTAAGAGCAAAATTCTGCCAGAAAATTGAAACCACAAACTGGTCTTTAATTTACGAGGAAATTGATCCATCCGAAAAGTTCCTTCTGTTCAACGAAATTGTATCTAAACACGCAGAATCCGTATTTCCACTGAAAACCTATAAGAACAACTTTAAAAAATTCAAATTACCCAAAGAACTCCTTCTGTTGGAAAAGGAAATCCTGTCACAACTCTCGCTACGCAAATGTGGTCATACTGACAACAAACGAAGGTACTATGAACTGCGAAAGCAATTCAACGATAAGCTAGCAGAGCACAGGAAACTAGCAAACATGCAACAAATCCTCAACTCGGACAATAAAACAAAAACTACATGGTCCATCATCAACAAAGAAACGGGAAGAAGAAGAGCTTCGAATGGCACTGATGTACCGATCACCGCCAATGACTTCGCCACTCACTTTGTCAACATAACCCAGAAACTAAGCCAAACAATTCCACCTGTAAAGGAAAACCCTCTGAAATACCTAAATTCAACTAGCGAACGCCTAACAAGTACCATATTTTTACAACCCACAACCGAACACGAAATAGAAACTATCATATTAAATATGAAGAATACATCCTCATACGATATATATAACCTGAACGTTAGAATGATGAAATTAATACACCACAGCATATCGGCCATACTTTCACACATAATCAATGCATGCTTAACCGAAGGTACTTTCCCGGACATACTAAAAGTATCAAGAGTCATTCCAATACATAAGAAGGGAGACAAGACCGAACCAGGAAACTATCGGCCAATCTCGATCCTACCTACATTCTCAAAAGTGTTTGAGAAAGTTATCCACCATCGGCTCTCAAATTTTTTGACCAAACATGATTGTCTAACCGAACAACAATTTGGATTCCAAAACAAAAGTACGGCAGATGCAATGATGAGTCTAATGTCACATATACACCACCTGTTGGAAAATAAACAAAAGTGTTCTGCCATTTTTTGCGACTTGTCCAAGGCCTTCGACATGATGGATCACAGAATATTTCTACAAAAAATACAACACTACGGTATCAGAGGAATAGCATACGACCTGATCAAGTCTTACCTACAAAACCGAAAGCAAAATGTCTTATGGAACAATAATACTAGCAAGCAAACAACAATAACACGTGGTATACCACAAGGCAGCATACTGGGACCCTTCTTCTTTGTAATGTACATAAATGATTTACCACAAAACGTAAACTGTGAAACCGTTCTATATGCCGATGATACTGCTTTAATCATGGAAGAAAACGCTGATATGAAACTGAAGGAAGCAACCGAGTGGTTCACATCCAATGGACTGGTACTAAACTCGGAAAAAACACAAAAAATGACTATTACGGCAGATCGAAATATCGATCCCCATCTTAAAAATTCAACAAAATACCTTGGAGTAACAATAGACACACTCCTGACCTGGAATGATCACGTGACCGACCTACAAAAATCTTTAAGCCAAACAATATATGCCATCAGAAGGATTAGAGAGACTACAGGCAAAGCAGCTGCAAAAACTGTGTATTTCTCGTTGTTTCATGCCAGAATGATATATGGGGTTTTGGTCTGGGGCAATAAGTTGCAGATTCACAAGGTCTTTGTGCTACAAAACGAGCCATCCGAGCTTTAGAAGGTGTATCAAGCAGATCTCACTGCAAACCTCTATTTCGCGATCTCCACATTATGACTCTACCATCTGCCTACGTATACCTGACTACCACCAGAATCCACAGCGATGCCAGCATGCTAAACAACACTGCCAACCACCCATACGAGACCAGAACAAGAGATAATATCCGAACAAAAAGGCTGAGACTGAGATGTACGGAAGGCTTAAACCTGGGAATCCAACTGTACAACAAGCTACCTCAGAATCTCAAACAGCTCCCCATAAAACAATTTAAGAATAAAGTTAAGGAAATGATGACCGATGAAGCTCTGTACAGTGTCACGGACTTCCTCCAGCACCACACATCAAATTAGCGTTGAGATGAAAAACAGCGTGAAGCTGATTCTCCACCATTTATATATTTATTTTGTAAATTGTGTAACTGATAAACTATTTATCTATTTTACATCGTCAATGTATAATAAAGTTTATTATTATTATTATTATTATTAAACCTTATGTCCGTTTGCCCAGGAGTGTGGGGCAGACGGACATTTTCACTATGTTTGTTTTAGGTTAAGTTCTCAAAAACTGTTTCTATTTTTTCAACTTTAATCTCATCATTTGTTAGCTTAATAATTGAGATATCAAACCAAATAATTAGTTCTTAAATATTATGTTGCTTTTATTAAATATAACTATAAAACCCTTAGAGTGTCCGTTTGACCCACTCTTACCCTACTGTATATGTATATCGCATCCTGAAAATAACACTGTCGTAACTTCCAAAATGACAATTTTCAGATTTTGATTGATTGTTATGTATTTTTTTACGCTCTTTTCAATGGTACCACGTCGAAACTTCTATCTTTTATCATTCAGGTGCTATTTAGCGAACAACAGTTTTACAATTCACAAATATGCACAGCTTCTGTGAGGAAGACTGTTGTATGGTACATACCACAGTATTCGTTTAAACACTTGAAGTGAAATAGAGCGTCGTATGTAACATACAACAGTCTTTCTGTACTAAATGAAATAAACGAGTTATCTGCAGGAAGTTATTGCACCGCCTATTATTTTTACTTTTTATATTTATTGTAATCTTTTAATTACTTTTAACGTGGTAATGTGAAAGTAAACTAAATACTATATAAAATAAGCAATGAATAAAATAAAAGAAAAAAAAATTATATAAAATATCATAAAATTATCTGCTGCGCTAAAACTAAAAATTAATAATTGTTCATAATGAAGTGTCAAATTTGTGGAAGAGAATTTGCGAATCGTGGAGTTTCATGTTACATGCATCTGAAATGCTATGTAAATCAAGTGACCTGGTGATAGAAGAAAAAGTTACATACAAAACGCAGTCAGTTGAAACAAATGATGCGCTCGTTCTAGAATGTCATGAAGATCTCAATCGTGTTTTTACTGACAATCGTCTTGAAAATGTCATTACAAAGGAAACAGCTTTCCTGGAGGCTACAGTAGATGACGAGGGCAATTTGACATTTTTTAAATAATCTTCAGTATCCTTTTACCTCTGGCACCAATAATGTAAATTGCGAAATAAAAACGAACGTTGACAACACAAAAAGGAGTGAGAATGTCCACATTGACGAAGCTCTAGCAGATAAGAATGTGTACAGTGAAGAATCGTCTGATAAAGAAGAAATTCCTAGCGCAAGAAAAAGGAAAAGGGAGGAATCTAAATGGGAAGTCAGCATTAGAAAGAAGAAACGTAATTCAGGTAAAAGTTATATTACAAGAAAAAAAAAGGTTGTTGAAGAACGTCAGATGAAACCACCGTGTACAGAACGTTGTAGACTGAAGTGTAGTACAAAATTTACTGATGATCAACGTCAGGAAATTAAACAAAGATTCTGGGACCTTGGTGATTTGAGGTTGCAACGAACTTTTCTTGTCAATAACACACCGAAGATAACTCCGTCTCACCACAGCAAACAGACTAGATCTCATAATCATAAGTATCAGGTGGTGGTTAATGATGAAGTGAAAGAAGTCTGCAAGACGTTTTTTCTGAATACGTTTGGGTTCAGTGAAAGGTATGTTTATACTGCATGGAATAAGTTGGATGAAAATGGCATTGTTACAGATGAACAACGTGGAAAACATAAGAACCATGCAGCCATAGCTTCAGATGATTTAGACTATGTCAGGCAGCATATTGATTCGTTTCCTGTAGTAGAATCGCATTATCTTCGTGCTCAAACAAGAAGGAAGTACATTGATGGACAATTAACACTTGCAGAAATGCATCGCCTTTATGTGAAGAAATGCCATGAGGAACATAAAGATACTATCGTGAAAGAAACCAAATATCGAGAAATTTTTAACACGGAATTTAATATTGGATTCTTTGTGCCTCGGAAGGACCAGTGTGCAACCTGTCATCAGTATCAGAATTACACAGCAGATGATAAGAAGATTAAAGAGGCCGAGTACCAACAGCATCGAAATAATGTAAAATTGTCTAGAGAAGAAAGATCCAAGGATGTAGAACGTGCCAAAGTAACAGAAGATGTGAAAGTATGTGAATATGACTTACAGGCGATACTTCCATTACCATCAGGTGATGTATCCAGCTTCTTTTACAAACGCCGTTTAAATACTTATAACTTTACAATTTTTGAGAATACAACAAAGGCTGGTTTCTGTTATATTTGGGATGAAAATCGTGCTAAAAAAGGTGCTATAGAGATAGCAAGTAGTGTGTATAGCTATATTCAAGAGCATGTTGATAAGAAGGTAAAACACCTCATATTTTTTTCAGATAACTGCTCGGCTCAAAACAAGAATAAATTTCTTGCCACTATGTATAATTATGTTTTACAGAATAGTGAAACACTGCAGACCATTACTCACAAATATCTTACTGTGGGTCACACACAGAATTCAGGTGATTCTATGCATTCATGCATTGAACGTCAGTGTAAGAGAAGCCTCAAAAGTTCACCTATTTATACACCTTCACAATTTGCTGGTATAGTTGGTGCAGCCAAGAAGACTGGAGTTCCTTATGTTGTTAAGGAGTTACATTATAGTGATTTTTATGATTTTAAGAAATTAGCTGTAGGATGTAACTTTACTTTAAACACAGAAAAGAAGAAAGTGGAGTGGTTAAAAATAAATGTGCTAATGGTGGTCAAAAGTTCAGTTTTATGAAGCACTGGTAAGCAATCGCTAACAAAAATTTTGTAATTGATCTGCAAGATGAAGAGGAAGAAGAAGAAAATTTATTTTAGATTAGATAACATTATTGAAGACTTTTTTTGAAAATAATAAACAACGTAATACTGTTGTACATTCATCTTTTAATGGAAAACTGTCGTATGTTCCACCTTCAACTTTTATTTAATTAATTTATAGCATAAAAATTTATTTCCATTCTCAAAATACTACTTGTTTAGGTTTAGAACCGACCAAATTATTATTTAAAATAAATTAGGTGACATTATACATAATGGTAAAATTACTACAACCGTTGCAATCTTTAAAATGCGATTATCTCAAAATAATGGTTTTGGAAGTTACGACAGTGTTATTTTCAGGGTGCGATATATACAGTGCGCGTTAATGACTTGAAAGAATTTTGTGAATTCGTAGATATCGAATATAAAAAAATCTTGGGATACAGTGCAACACGATGGTTGGCGTTACGACCTGCGATTGAACGCATCTTACAAATCATCATCTTTTCATCAAATGAAAAGACCCCCACGATTATCAAAACTTATTTTGATAATCCAGAAACAGAATCGTGGCTTTATTTCTTACATAACGCGTCATAAATATTTCATAATAGTGTTTTGAAAATAGAAGGACAGGAAATTTCTATTATAGAAACTAACAATATTTACACCGACCTCAAAATTCAGAAAATCAGAATTCAAAATTACAGAAAAATTTAATTAGATTTTGCTCAACAGTCAACCCACCCATGGCAACATTACAGATTGCAGTGACTACCTCATTCAAAATTGTTCGGAAATTAATTTAGTCGAAGATGAGTTATTCGATGAGAGCTGTTTTGTCCTGCGGTACACTTCGAATGAGAAGATCACTCACTGGCGACAGAATTCTGTACCAGTATCGAAGAGATGGATGGAAATATTCAAAGCATTCAGTGAAAACAATGTTTCCTACAGAAATTAATATTGGCAAATTGGTGGAATATTGCCTTTGTTTACCAGGAACCAACGCACCTACGGAACGTGTGTTTTCTTTAATGAACAATATATGGAACACTGATAAAAGCCGTTTAAATGTGGAAACCTTGAAATGCATGCTCATAAGTTATGCACGATTTGTGAATGAGTATCTAGCTATTCTTTGGCCATGTGGAATAAAATACGAAAGAGTGAATATTTTGTATTCGGATGTTGAAATGTGCAACAAGTTTAACGGTTTTTTATCCAAACTTAATTCACTTCACATGTTTAGCACATGCCCTTCATCGTATATGTGAATTTATACGTGGTGAATATGAAACAGTTGATAATTTAATTGCATGCGTTAAAAAAGTTTATTTGAAAGCACCTAAAAGAATCGAGAGGTACAAGGAAGTGCTACGAAATGTTCCACTCCCCCCGAGCCAATTTTAACACGTTGGGGCACGTGGTTAAGTGCAGCAATTTTTTATTGTGAAAATTTTGATCAAATTAAAATGGTTATTTTGGAATTAGATGACGAATCCATCAAATCAATTATTAAAGCAAAGGAATGCTTTAAAAAATGCAAGCTTGCAATCGGACCTAATTTCCATTCATACGAATTTTAAAAACATAATAGATGTTATAAAAAAATTGGAAACCGTAGGATTGCCACTAGCAGCATCTTTGGATGATTTTTTAAAATTGAAAAACGAGTTGGCACAATGCAGTGGTTCAATTGCGAAGAAAGTGGTTGAAAAATTAAACAAAATACGATATACTGGGTTTATCGATTTTGGAGAAGATGGACAAAAGGTGCACTGCTTGCAAAATTAATTTTAAAAGCTGTCATCTTCTTAGAACGTGCTGGTTTAAAAATACATGCTGTTGTGAGTGATAGCGCAACAACTAACAAAAAAATGTGGAAGGAATTGGGAGTAACAGGTGTAATAGGTGAAGCACGTAATTATTTTCATCATCCCTTAGACGATGAAAGAAAAATTTATGTTTTATCTGATGTTCCACATCTTATAAAATGTGTTCGGAATAGATTGGAATCAAAAAAATTTAAAGGTAGTAAAATAGTTTTTGTATTATATTATTATCTACTATAATAATATTTGTTTTAGATTAATCAATCAGGAGATGATATTTCTTGGAATCATTTAAGGATCTTATATGAACGAGATATTGAAAATGCAGGGAAAGTTAGGGTTTGCCCTAAAATTTATGCTAGCCATATTTATTTAACGTCTATGAGCAAAATGAGAGTAAAACTTGCTACCCAAGTATGTATATTAAATAAATTTTGCCAATTTAATTTTTTTATTCCTTACAATGCTTAATTAATATCGTTTTAGATATTTAGTAATTCTGTAGCAGCAGGATTGCAGTTTTATAAAGAACGCAAATTAAAAGATTTAGAAAACTGTGATGCAACAATTGAATTTTGTTTAAGAATTAACAACATGTTCGATGCTTTGAATAGAAAGCTTCCTAAAGAAGGAATTCGAATAGATTGCGAAGATTTAGAGGTACTATTTTAATGTAAAATAATATAGTAAGCATATATAAGCATAGAATACAGTTTTTAATTGCTTTCTTTTAGTCATCTAAGACTTCTCAAAGTGACAAAATCAATAGACCTAAACGATAAACAAATGTAATTTTACAGATGCCTGCAATTCATTTAAAAATGCGAATAATACAAATTTGAAAAGCAACGAGGTATTAGCCGAGGCTTTGAATAAATTTACAATTTTCAAAGTCCTATAACTTGAGAAATTAAAGCTGAAATGGCTAAGGCCATTTACACATTTGCAAACATTTGCCAATTTAGATTATTTCTAATTTAAAAATAAACCAAAAAAATGGTGACCCGTCCAGAGAAGAGAGAGTCAATTTCAAAGATGTATGATTTGTATAAAACTAAATGCAATAATAAAAATTGCATTTGTTTCTGTTCTACAATAGAGGCGTATTTTCTGCGTGCACAATACGTGATTGGATTACCACTTTTGATAGTTTCCTTCTTTAATAAGTAGGCATACAGGGGTTTCATATTTTTAAGCTGTACATTGTACTCCCATTAGTACTCTATAATCCAGGTTTACCACTATCGGTACAATCTGCATATGATCATCGGTCACACCCAAAAAAAAAGGATTTATTTCTGTCCATCGGTGCAGTCTTCATACGTTCATGAGAATGGCGCAATCAAAGATAAAAATAAAAAAGTGGCCCTTCTTATGTTGAACAATTACAGTAGATAAAAAGACTAAAATACGAAAAAGTCAAACTTTGATTAATTTTTACAGTTATGTTTTGATTCAGAATATCGAGTGTTGAATGTGTTTAGTAAATCTAAAAATCATTATCATCAAAGTTTTTCCTTAAATGTCCAAATAGTATGTAATACAAGAAATATCATTAATAACATTATTGTTAGTTGGCCAGATGATACACATGATAGCTATATTTTAACTTCGCAAATTAATGCCGGATTTGAACATGGACAAATGGATAATTTCATTAGGAGACATTTCGTCCATTTCGTCGCTTTCTGACGATTCCATTACCGAGTCCAAATACTAAGTATGGAAGCAAAAAGTAAAAAAAGGTAGGGAAATGTCGTCAAGGTTCGCCCAGTGCAATTTCTCAATTTAGAGCACTGGCGCCACATAGTGTGTACAGTGTGGCAAAACTTCTTCTATGCCAGATTTCTTCACCTCTAGTCCAAGTTCGAATAACAAACTTCAAGTTAAGTCTACCTCGAGTTTACAAAAGATTTGGTTTTCTTCGCTATATAATATGTTCTAGTTACAAAACGTTTAGTTGACATATGGCACATTGCATTATGCAATAGATTGACGTTTGAATCTTATTTTCTGTCTATATTTGTGTTCGGCTTACATTTGTGTATCAAATTTTTTCGTTTAAATTATTATTAATTTATTAGTTTCGCCTCTTATTTGGTTTTAAAGTGTTTTGTTCGGTAAAATTAGCGCCCTGATGTGTGAGCCTTTAAATTGCGAAATTTTGGACTGTGTCAAAAATTAATCACTTTAAATTCATCATATCATTTTAACATCATATTTAAAATTTTTTTCGAAATTAAAAATATTAAAGTGGAAGCTTTCGATAAAGAACTTGTTGGCAAGGCACATAATCTTATATTTAAGACTTATGTTATCGTGATAAAGTTAACACAGATTGTGTTGAATTTTAATATTTTGTTTGTACTTTGTTACGTCACCATATTAATTAATTTAAAATGGGTTTCAAATTTGTTGTGGAACGTTTTATCGAAAACATGCTACTAGATCAAGAAAAATGAGCTATAGTGGCCGACATGGTGGAAGCCATCATATCCACCAAAGAGCAAGAAGAGCGCGTGAGACAACTCTCACAGGAAGAAGTCGAAACGTAAATATGAACAGGAGAAAACGAGCGGGTAGGCCTGGACAGTGCTTCTGCGGAACCATCCTACCACAGGGAAGGGGTTTTAGTGGGTAGAACCCCCACCCAGCACGGGCTGGTGGTGTCTTGGTTAAGATTTCCCCCTTCCTACGCATAAGAAAAAAGGGTTGAACTAGAATACGAGCTAGAAAAACGTGGAATTAACGCAGACGGCGTAGTTAAAGATCTTAGGACCACATTACGTAAAATTTTAAAAGATGAATCCGAGGGAAGTTTAGATCAAAGTTTCGTTTACCCTTTCTCGTTTAAAGAAGATTGCGATGCTATCGAATTTGGTAAAAAATTTTGTAGAAAAATTATTAATTGAATATGAAACGTCGCCAGCTAAAGAAACAGGTTTTACTATTGAAACAAAATTTTACATTACTTAGGCCGTACAATAATGGGACCAGTAAAATACAACGAACAAGAATGCAGGCCAATGATGAATTTCGAATTGTCGAGATGCATGGACAATGAGAACGTTGTGAAGATGATCAAGTCGCTGAGAATGAGATGGTTTGGGCATGTGATGAGGAGTAGCGAGAACTCGACGATAAAACGGATCACCAAATGGAAGCCAATGGAGGACCGATCAAGGGCAGACCCAGTTTGAGATGGTATGATCAGGTGATGGACGACCTGAAGAAGATGGGAGTGAGAAATTGGAGGGAAAAGGTGGAAAATAGAAAAGAATGGAGAAAATCACGGTGAAAATGAGAACGGACAACAGAATATAGAAATGCAATATTTTTGTGGTAGATGGGGGCTAATCCATCCCTTAAAAAGGATTTGTTAAATCTCGAAAGAGATAGCCAAATTCCGAAAGGAATGTAGGGCTTATTATTATTATTAGGCCGTTTAGAATGTAGTCAGACGGAAGTGACGTCAGACGAGTTGATAAAGAAACAATTAAATGTTGACCTCAGTATTTTAATGTCGCGTTACCAGCTGTTAGTTAATAAATCAGGGTCATTTAAATTTTATCGTCTAGCGAGTCAGAACCCGTCTCGTTGAATGAAAATAATATTGTTCAAAACTGTTCAATTTCTCCCGAACCAATTAGGAAAGTTGTTTCCCTGTTTTAAAGTGGGCCCTTAAATTTTCGGCAGAACCAAGGTCAATGTCCTTGTCTGCATTTTAGACGCGTTGAAGAACTAGTAATTGCTCCAAATGTTTCGCACATTCAATTATTGGATGAAGCTATCGATTTATTTTCCGGTAGAGCTTTAATTTGGTTTAGAGCTAATAAACATAAAGCCAATACTTGGCAAAATTTAGTTTCACTTTTAAATAAAGAATTTAGACCAATTGATTACGATGACAGATTATTAGATGAAAGTAAGCGTCGAACTCAAGGTTCGGATGAAAATATGAGTATTTTTATTTCAGTTATGTCCACAATGTTTGCCCGTTTAATGGAACCGCTTACCGAATCAAAAAAATTACGTATTATTTTAAAGAATCTTACACCGTTTTATCAAGGTCAATTAGGTTTCGTTCCATGGACGTGGACATAGTAGTCAAGTCGAGGCTTAAGCCGAGGTTCTAACCGAGGCAGTGATCGTAAGTTCAGGTCAAGTTAGGACAGCTACCGTTTACGCTTGTATGAATTGTATGAATGATCCCAATCATTTTGCGAATTGTTGCCCGCACCCGCAGAGGCAAAAATATTGTTACCGCTGTGGTAAACCAGGAGTTACCACCATTACGTGTACAGTTTGCAGTAGTAATCAACATCATACTTCGGAAAACTCCGAAGGGCGACATTAACTAGTCGGAAAATGCAGTCCCGTACTTTTGTAAATTCGACTTATATTACGACATTAATTGATGAAAGAAAATCCCGTTACGAAAAAATAAAGTTATTTTAGATTTTGTTATAGAAAATGCGTCAGAGGATAAACGTCCTCATGTTACCGTCAATATCTTAGGTTGTCGTATGTTAGCATTATTAGATTCAGGTGCTACTCATAGTCATAGAACCACGTCCAAAGAAGCACTCCAAGTGTTGGCTGGTCTCCCACCAATTGATCTCCTACCCGAAGAGAGAAATGACAACCACCTCTCCAGTAAAACCACCATAGAAAAAAGAGCCAACAGAGAAAAACTCTACGACGCATAGCAAACAAGGTGGGCAGCCAGCAATAAGGGGTCCTGGACGAGAACTCTAATCCCGACCATTAAACCATGGGTCGAAAGATCTCTTGGAGAGCTGAACTACCATCTTACCCAAGTCCTTACAGGACACGGCTGCTTCAACGCCTATTTGAAAAGAATGGGCATACGTCAGGACCCAGGATATCGTTACTGCGAAGAGGAGGATACAGCGGAGCACACGCTCTTCAACTGCGCTAGATGGGAAAACAACAGAATAGCAGCGGATATGCAGCGCCTGACACCTACCAACTTAGTCACGGAAATGCTGCTATCCCAGGAAAGATGGAGCACCATATCAAACGCCATTGGTGACATATTACGCGCGAAAGAAAAAGATGAGAAAAAAGAAGAAGAGGCAAGACGATCACCGCAAACCTGAGCCGACAGAAGACAACAACAGAAGACAACAACTTAAGAAGAAAAAAGTCCCGAAAGGGCAGAAGATGTGCAGTACACAAAGACGAAATGCCGCAAGGTGAAATCCTTTGATGTACCAAGGGAGGGGCTTTTTAGTGGGTCAAGTCCCACACTACCAGCAGTACGGGCTGATGGTGTCTCGTAGGAGATTTTCCCCCTTCCGACGCAAAAACAAAAAAAAGTTGCTAGTCATACAATTTTAGGTCAAGAAGGTTGGAATATGTTACAATCTAATAGCTCTCAGTAAAAGAGGAAAAAATAATCAAAGTAACTTAACCCATGATTATCGGCTGCAACCTAGTACGACCACCACTATATTTTTAAAAACCAAAAAATACGGAAGAAAATTTCGAATTTAATCATTTTAGGGAAAACACAAAATTTTTAACAATGAAGAAATTAGCATTAACTGCAAATTTACAAAAAGTCAAAAATAAGTCATTTATAGTTAAAATTATTTCAAAATCAATGTTCGCAATTAAATTATTTTCGAGAATTACCGTAGGGTATTTAGAAAAAATAAACAAAGTCGATCATTTTCTGATTTCATCTCAAGAAGAAGAAATCATAGATCACCGTAAAACAAATTCCACAGTTGCTATGGAAGATCACATGATAAATCTTGACCTCACAGATACACAAAAGGGCCAATTGCAAGACTTATTAGAGGAACTTAAAGACATCTTCGCTAAGGAACCAAGCCAAATGGGATTTACCAACTTGGTCCAACACAAAATTGATGTTCAAGAGGCAGCCCCCATAAAATCCAAACCCTATTGCCTATCGCAAACCGAACGACAGATAATTTTTGGATTACCATTACTTTCTTAGTATTATTTTGAACGTACGCATTCCTTGATTGGTTATTATGGACTGGCAGAAAATTTTAATTTGGAACCTTTTTAATTTTAACATCTGTTATATCTGCTTGAGGCAAAATTCCACCTGTTGCCTGAAACTCGCCACAAGCTCCTTTTTGGAAAATTCGCCCAATTACTCCATTGGTCATCTTTTCTTGCTGCCCGAGTTCAACCATCAAGAAAGAAGACATCAAAAAGATAAGATCTTGTTTTTTTAAATTTTAAAATAATTGTCGACTATTTTGTGTGTCAAACAAGTACACGTTGTGTACACAAGTACACGTGTCAAACAAGTACTTGGAGCGTACTTTAATGGAAATATTTGAGATTTTAACAACTTGTTGGAGCATGGAGAAAGTTCCTTTCAAAATTAAAAAATCTTTTGATATTTTAAAAAAATTGTCATCTAAATTGCATACGAAATAGAGGGAATGCAATCGCATAAAATTGGATTTTCTAAGAAAGAATCGAGACTGATTAGAGTCGTCAATCAAAATTTCGGTACGTTTCTTCGGATGATTGTCTATTACGATGCAAAATGTTAATTTGTGGTATTTCTTTTACTCAGAACGCCTGTGCAACTACGCGTAAAGAAGGGATTCCAAAATGTATTCTATTAAGAGAGGGCGACCTTCCGCAGAATTTAATAACGCCAGTGAACGAATGAAAAGAAGAATGGCCGAGAATTGCGTTCTGAGAACATTGCAACGAAGCTAGTGTATGCCAGTTGCAAACGTCTTGAAGGACATTGTGGACAACGGGCCAGTGCGTGCTTTGGAATATGATTGCGCTTACAAAAGGCTATCGCAACTGAATATGAGGAAAATATCGGCCAATGCAGCGTTTAACTTGACCTTTTTGGGAAAATGTCAAAAGAAACATATATGATGACGCGAGATTTAGTTAAAAAGCACTGCAATGTTTTAATATTGCGAAATAATCAATTAAGGTCACGGAAACAAGCGCTGGGTTGAATTACAAGGGGTTTGATGGCATTTCAGGGGAGAAATACAAAAAAAATTTTAGTGACGCAGATAGTTCAGCCGCTCATGTACTTCTTACTTCCATGGTTCCATTGCAACTTACAGTCAAAGACAAAGTGAAGAACAGTAATTATATATTGTATGGCGAAATCCTACCCCTTCTTCTTCTTTATTATTATCCGAGATAAAAATATTACCGTTAATTACGAAATGGCATTCACTATAATTGATGGTAAACTAAAAAATGCCATTACAGGAACAAAATCGGGGCAGCGTTGTTACATTTGGGGTGCAACATGGAATGATTTCAATGACAAAGTGAAATTGTTGAGCGGGATTTAATGAGAGTAATCTTCTGTTGGGCATTGCGTCAATGCATTTTATGGAATAGTTTCTTCATCTAGCTTACAAATTCGACAAGAAAAAGTAGCAAACGCGTTCAACGGAACTAAAGAAAAAAGCATCTGATTTCAAAGCCCAAATACAAAAAGAATTCAAAGAGACTGGCTTAATAATTGATATTCTCAAACAAGGAATGGGAATGACGTATACGTCACTGGAGAGCTAATTTCTTATGTAAATTTCTTACCTTGGAGCATTTGAATCCAATTATGAACAGTGTTAATGCAACTACCTATAATTTTATAATAGTACAAGCACGAAATCAGAAATTACCATCAAGTGGAAGACGTTATTTCCACGATGCTAAAGTTTTGGCTTTGTCGTTATATCGAAAATCTTACAGATTATTGAGTAAAGTGTTTGCCTTACCCCAGAGACGAACTTTAATGGAGATGTTTAGTAAAATAACATTTAATTGTGCAATTCAACACAAAAATCTTCAATCACCTAAAGAAGGTTGTTAAAAAGTTAAAAAATGATACGATATTTCACACTAATATTTGATGAAATGAAGTTGCAACCGGGGTTGTCATACAATTCTAAGTTAGATGTAGATGTAATGGAAGGTTTTGAAGATTTGGGTAACAAATGCAGCTATGATTTTGCTGATCATGCATTAGTTATAAGAGAAATTCGCAGTACAGGTTTAGAAATCGTAGCAACTGTGTTTTAACACAGTCAAGTTACCGGTAATCAAACTTCCTTCATTTGATGGAAGTTACACAGCATGGTCAGGTTTTAAAGATTCTTTCACTGCTCTTGTCCATAATGTAAATAACATTCCCAATGTACAAAAGTTTTTATATCTTAAATCAGCACTTCAGTCTAATGCCTTAAAATTAACTGAAAACATAATGTGCAGTGATGACAACTAGGCCTTATTATGGAATTTATTGAATGAAAGATATGATAACAAAAAATTCATAATTTCAGAACACGTCAAAGCAATTTTTGAGTTACCCAATGTAGCAAAAGACTCGGCCACTGCAATTCGAGATTTAACCGATAATTTAAATAAAAATTTACGCGCGTTAAAAAACTTAGGTCAGCCCGTAGATTCATGGGACACTCTCATAAATCATATTATTATAAACAAATTCGATCTTAACACAAACAAAGCATATTCGGAATTTTTAAAGGATCGTATTCCCACACTAACATACTTAAATTTGTCTTTAAAAGAAAGGTGTGAATTATTAGAACAATTTTCGACGAATAAAGTTATATCGTCTGAAAAATATAAATCAAGAGAAGCCGTAACAGTCAAACGTACTTCGTATATATCAACCAATCAAAATGCACCTAATCAAAAATGTCCCTTTTGTAATGAAAACATGCATTCACCTTTTATTTGCAATAATTTCAAGATGCTTACACCGCATGAACGTTATTCAAAGGCAAAAGAACTTAAATTATGTGTGAATTGTTTAAGATCAAATCATGTAATAAAAAATTGTAATTCAAAAAATACTTGCAAAACATGCAATAAAGCTCACCATACGCTTATACATTTTGATGAGCATACAAACAATTATAATATGTCAACTACTTCAGATACGACTAATTCGCAAATTGTAGCTTTTAATCAATCAGCACACATACTTTTGGCAACAGCAGTTGCACAAGCACAAGACAGCATTGGAAAATGGCATTCCTGTCGTTTGTTATTAGACGGAGGTTCGCAAAGTCATTTTATTACCGAATCATATGCGAAATTGCTTAAGGGGTTACATCACTCATTAACGCGAAAAAATTAGGCTTTTTTTGAGAATTTTTATCTACATAACCAATATAGGAATCGAAGTATAGTTTTCAGGGTTTATTGTAGATATTTAAAGGTATGCAAGAATATTTTTTATTTTGATTTTTCCATTAAAATGGCATTGTAGCAGTGAATCAAGTGAGACTTGATTTTTATCAAAGAGAAAAACGGTGTGCAGGGTAGCAATGTCCAGACAGCAGCTAGAACATTGCAACAAATTTTTCTTATTTGATATGAGTTTTCTTTGGAAGTACCTGGGATTATTATGAAATATTAATTTTACAAATTTGGCATGCATTTAAACTTTTTTAATTTTTACGAAAAATCGATTTTAAATTGTTTATAGAAAATGTTATTATTTATTAATCGCAAAAATCGTTGGTACTTCCATAAATTATATATTTAAGAAGCTACAGTTAAATTTTTAAGGTAATCGGATAAAAATTGCTCAAGTTATGTTGCACACCGTTTAAAAAACGTAGTTTTGAGAAAAACGCGTTTCAAGTTTTGTAAATGAAAAGTTGAATATTGCATCGGCTTGCTGATTTTTACATTTATTCTACTATCCCAGCACCGTATAGCTCTATTTATAGGTTTAAATTTTGCTCTTTAGCATCCTTTCTGAACGACGTTAAATCCTTCCTCGAATCTTGTACTGACTTAAAATTATCAGTTTGACTATATGATTTCAGACCGCTGGGAGAGACTTCTAAAAATGAGCTGTAAATATTTAAAAAAAAATTTTTCACTTCTGAATTTGATGGAATATCATTTTTAGATAGTTTATACATTTTTTCATTCAATAAAAAAAAAATCGAAAAAATAAATTTTACTGAGTGATGTAACCCCTTAATTTAAAATTCAAAAACACACATATACCAATTACTGGAATTGGTCATGCAACATCTAACATTAATCAACAGACATTGTAATAAAATCAAATTCGAGTAATTATACAACAAAGCTGAATTGCCTAATAATCGCAAAGTTAACTGAAAAGGTTCCTCAGGTAATTTTATCAACAAATATCAATATCCCATCAAATGTAACATTAGCTGATCCAAATTATAATATTCCAGGAACTGTTGATATTTTACTTGGATCAGAAATTTTTTGAAGTTTAATAGGTACTCAGAACATAAACTTAGGCAAAAATCAACCCATTATGCACAATACACCATTTGGGTGGATTTTGGCAGGCACTATGCCAATTTATACAATGACGACATCAATTAATGCATTTAGTCTTGATCAAAGTTTAAACAGGTTTTGGGAATTAAAAGAACCACAACTTAATCAGCCACCGCTTTCAAAAGACGAAAAATGGTGCGAACAACATTATTCCGATACAATAGAGAGAAACAGAGATGGACAATACGTTGTGAGAATACCTTTATATAAGCACTAAATCAATCGCAATCCTTGACGAATTAAACAAAAACAATCTCAAATGGCATTTCATGCCACCCTATTCTCCAAACTTTGGCGGTATATGGGAAGCAGGAGTAAAAAGTACAAAATTTCACTTAAAACGAATAGTAGGTAACGCGCATTTAAATTTTGAAGAGTTATATACTGTATTAACACAGATCGAAGCAGTTATGAATTCTCGTCCCATTCATCCAATGTCATCAGATCCCAATGATCTACGTTCTTTAACTCCAGCTCATTTCCTTATTGGAAAACCTTTAATTTCCTTACCTGATCATGACCATACCGAATCACCTATAAATCGACTTACAAGATACCAATTACAACAAAAGCTAGTGCAGCATTTTGGAAGAGATATAATCAAGGATATATTTCTGAATTACAAACCAAAGCCAAATGGTCAAAAAATCATCCAAATCTTCTCAAGGAAGGAACCTTGGTATTAATAAACGACCATGATTTACCACCCTTAAGCTGGAAGTTAGGTCGAATCACACAGTTACATCCGGGACCCGATGGAATCATCAGAGTGGTCACCATTAAAGTGCAAAACGCAACTATAAAACGATCAGTGACTAAAGTGTTTGTTTTACCAAGTGCGGAAGTTTAAATCAAAAACAATAACTTCGTCGTTTAATAAACATTTATATACTTCAACTTTGAAAAACAATATTTGTTTACATTATTATAATTTTATTTGTTCTATATTCAAACATTTGTATTTTAAACCTCTTGGTTTCAAGGCGGGCAGTATGTTTCGCATTCTGTTTGATTAAGAAAATTTTATAATTGTCTTTACATCAACTTTACTTATGTATCTTGGGTTGCCTGCGTGCCCCATTGTTTTAAATGCAGTTTTTTCTCCCCACCACTCTAGTGTTAAAACCTTTTTGTATTCATTACGTATGTTCGAGTCAAGCATTAAACATCAAATTAACAAAGTCGAGTTTTATTTATGTTATCATGAAACAAGCAAAAAACAACAAGTTACAGTCCACTAATCATCAACATCAGGGAGTGACTAATCAGTCTGCAATTAAAAGTTTAATTGATGAAACACATACCTCTTTGTTCAGATGTGGATTACCCAATACATACAAAGGGTCCTTCATAGATGGCGAGGAAGTAATACCTATTTATGACTTCCCACATCTATTAAAGGGTTTGCGAAATAACCTATTGACAAAAGATTTAGAATTTACGATGGAAAACCATTTTAAAATTGCATCATGGAAACATATTGTGCAATTTTATGATAAAGATACAGAAACAGGCAAAGGAAGATACTGTCCAAAATTGACAAATTTTCATATATGTACCTGGAAAAATGAAAAAAATGAAAGTCAGTTGTTGTAGCCAGGCATTTAGCCAAAGGGTTGGTTCAATTATGAAGGCATTTGCTAGATTAGCTAAGATATAATTTACTAACTTTTTAGAATTACGTTAATTAATTTTTAGGTAATATTGATCATGTAGCGGTGCCACTGCCGATTTAGTTTTTTGCGGACGATTTGTTTGATAGCGTAAATGGTGGAGCACTACAGGCTCCAGAAGACAAACCATTGCGTGGTGCATTGAAATAATCATCACCACATCTAAATTCTTAGGTCGATGAAAATTGTTTGTTTAACCACTAATCAAAGATCCTCCTTCTCTCAAGAATTGGATATGCACAATTGAAAATTTACACTACATGTGGAATCAATTTCAAACAAAGGGGGTCAAGCATTTAATTTTACGAAACATGAATCAAGATCCACTGGAAAACTTCTTTGGATCAATAAGAAGCCATGTATATCGTCGTAATAATCCAACCCCTGCTTCATTCGTAAATTCTGTCAAGTCGCTAATGATTAATAATTTTACATCTTCTCATTCTGTTGGTTCCAATTGCGATCAAGATAAAAGTGAAGGGTTATTAGCTACATTGAAGATATTTTTTGAAGAAACTACTTCGGTAAATGTAATTGAATCTTCTGCAAGTCATCCCGAACCAGCCCAGAGAACAAGTATACCACAAAGTGGAGTCAAAGCCTTCTTTCCTAAAGCACCTATAGTTGCTTCAGTAGTTAGAGAAATTCAAAAATTTATACAAGGCTGTGATTTTTGTAAGAATAAATTTACAGGTGACACTAGTAGCAATTTTATGGCCTTATTAGATTATACTTGAGAAATTGTTTCATTACGCCTACCAAATTGCAAATTTTCAAAACGCCGGGTTTTTGTACTCGTTTTCTCTGGCCGACATCAAACACAAAGGACATCAAACTACCTGCAATCATAAGCCAGCTGGATAAACGGACGACGTAGGTACAGCTACACCACCAACAACAAAGAGGCAACTTGTAATTGAATTATTAAAATTGTTTCTAAATAGTTATTTGTAAAATATATAAGTTTGTTGATTGATTGATTGACCAAATTTCAAATTCAAAGGCAAATTTGAATAAGAGTTCATTTAATTGTAATATTCATCCAGTGGAGATTATGAGAGGAGTTTCGTCTAATTTTCACGTGGAAAGTTGCAGTGATCCGATTCAAGCAAAACTATTATACTATTTATTTTTATGTCGTAAAGAAATTCGGTGTTAAATTAATATAAAAAACATTGTACATTATTAATTTGAATTATTTAAAATAAGTTTTATAATTTAATATTTGCATTGAGTAGAAGAAACAGCAGTAAGAGCTGTTCGATTTTGACATATTTAAAACGTCATGAACCAAGGTTAGACATATGGTAAACAAACCCCTTTGGTACATTAGTGATTTTGTTTTTGTATAATGTAATGTAATAATATCATGTAGCGTAAATATTTTGCTAAATAATTATGTCAAAAAACAAAATGATTGTTTAAAAGAGATCAGGAAAATTGGTCCCCCCCCCCCAAACGACAATACTTGGACAGATTATCAAATCCTTTTCAGTTGTCAACTGAAAATTTCACGAGTTGTTGAGAAACGTTCCAAATGCTTCGAAGAAATTAGATAAGAGGTGGAATCTCCTGACAATTGTAATCACAAGTTTTGTGTAAATTTGTATAGAAAATTGGGCAAGAGAGCAAAACACTTGTCCTCTTTATAGAAATGCGTTTCACCAAATGATTATTACTACTAATAGAAGAATAGCGAAAGTTGTCGTATTGCCAGCTGCTGCAATACCGGCACATGACCATATTTCAAATACCTCTCGTTTTTATCAAATATTATGGAGCGAAGAAAACTCCAAGAAAAAGTTTCGCCGGAAAAAGATGAAAGCGATAGAGGTTTAGGATCTGACTCGGAATTATTCTGTGAAACGGATCCATTCTTGGAGATACCGAACGATGCCTTTTCGAAAGAATTTAGAATATTACAAGTCATCCACTTCATATATAAACAAATACAAGCGTAAAGAATTAGATAAAAAATCTGTAGATGATTAATTTCTTGAAATAAAAATAGAAAAATTTTTAATTTTCACTGAAATAGTAAATTGCAAGATAATAGTGATTATCAATTTCTAATCAGTCTACTGCCCTTTTTAAGTAACGTGCCAAATAATAAGAAATTAATAGTCAGGAATAAAATTCAAAAAAATTTTATTGATGAAGAACTTCGATTTACTACATCCGCGCCACTACTAACTCCAGTATCCATTCAAATTTTGATGATGTCACATTGTAATTTGAAAAAAATTATAAATATTATTCTTGAAACTTTTGTTTGACTTACCTTAAGGTAACACTGATACGTTCTTCTGGTGTTATAGTTTCACAAAAATTTGAGAATTTTGTTATCAATGGACTAATTACATTTAAAATATATTCAAAAGTACATTTTTTCATTCGATAGTATTTAAAAAATTGTTATCTTCTCTTCTTCTCGAAGAAAGGTGGATGAAGGTACGATGCAATTTCACAAACTGTATCGAAAAACAGCTCCAAATTCCAACCAAGTGAAGGCAAAGGCAATCATAATTTTAGTTTTTGTAGATATAAGAAGTTTAGTTGTAGGAAGTGTGGTCGTATGGGGCATATCGAAGCAGATTGTCAGGAAAGGAATAATTATTTATCCGAGGTATCAGGGGAAAATTGTAATAATATTAAAATAAATAATTTTGAAATGTACAACATGAAATCGTTTAATTGGGTCGAACATGAATTTTAAATTAATGTATTAATGAATGAAATACCAATTAGAATGGAGGTGGATACAGGTTCAGCAATTTCTGCTATTTGCTGGCCTATGTATGTGGAAGAATTTGAAAGGATACCATTGATTTATACAGTGACAAGATTAAAAACATATGATGGATCGGTGTTGCAAACCCGTAGGAAAAATCAAAGTAACGTTAAAATGGGGAAATCTACAGAAGGAGGTTGAAATTTTGGTAATTAAGGGTAATAATGCTCCGCCCCTTTTGGGAAAAGACATTATCCGAATGTTCGAAATGGATCAAAAATTAAATAATATTTTGAGGAATCCAAGATTAAATAATATTTCGAATTACGAACCACACAAATTGGAACAGCTGTGCAATAAGTTCAGTTCGTTTTTAAAAAAAACTAGGGTTGTACAAAACGAAAAAATAAAACTAGAATTAACCGAAGCAGCGACTCCAAAATTTTTGAAGCCAAGAAATTTGCCTTTCGCTTACAAGGACAAAGTGGGTGAAGAATTGGAACGTTTAGAAAGAGAGGGAGTAATTACGAATTTCACTACTCCATTAAAACTAGCATTACCAAACTTCTTTTAGCTGGAAAAAAGCAATCCTTCATTGACTCGGTAATTATAATCCCAACCATATCAGACCTTGCTGAATTTTGTTCAACTTGTCACAATTCTATTCAACAAAACCGGATTCCACGTCTTTGTCTCTCCAATGATCTGCAGTTTTCCTATGATCCACAAGGTGTAAAGAATCTCACACGTTTGGAAGTCCGTTTGGTCTCAGCTCAACATGTGTTTCAGTCTATTTGGGCTCTATATGGAATGCATGGACAGATGAGAACGAAAGGACGAATTATTAACGTCCCAGTCTCCTTAGACAATACGATTCAATCCCTTCCTAGGCTTCCGAATCAGGACGATGTTCTACACATTCGACTCGCCCGTCAAATTGAAGTTCCGAGAAATTATACAGCTGGTAACATTCGTCCGGCTTGTGTGATGGATGCCGCTAAAATTCTTATCCGCTCACCGCTTTACCGTGAATACGGAATCTCGCTTTCAAGCAATTGGACCGAGATATGTCAGCATCAAATTGATGTAGCATTAAACGAAAACTCAGAAGATATTGAGACAGATGTTCAAGAGGAAGTCGACGATGTAAATCCTGGTAGTGGAGAGACTTTAATTACTAGTGATGAGGGGATCAGGATGGCTCCTGCTGAAGGAAACCAACCAGTTTCTATTCTATATGATCCTGACTCGTACTTTCTTACGTTTCCTCAAATATTTGCTGAGCACCGTATGAAGCCATCCGAGAGTAATGGTAAATTACTAACCCGCTCTGAATTTGTCAAATCAATGGCTCGTAATGGTGATCGCCGTGCTGTTGAAAATGTCGATTTCTTACCGTTTTTGGCCCAATCTCTCGAAATTCAGAAAATTTCTGATAATCGAAAGGTGTGTCTTCGTAAACGAAGGCGCAATGGAGAGTTAATCCGAGTTACTGCGGAACAAGTTCGTCATTCCAATTTTGTGGATGGGTTAGTTAATGATGATAACGCTTTTAAGGTTTTGCAAGGAGTACGGAATTCATGTCATCACTGGCATCAAGAAGGCCTTAAAGTACGAAGGATGATCAGTCAGTTCAACTTGCCTCATCCATTAGGCATTCCTATCATTGCATTGAGTTCCAACATCGAGGAAGTCCGCACGATTTTGTAGCTTGATGGCGCACCAAACTTTGATGCTACCAACTCATCTTCTACTCAAGATGTTTGCCGGTTTGTTGATGAAATTATAACTTGTTCGTTAGACTGGCCTGAGGATGATCCCATTCATCAGCTTTTGTGTCTTTAAACTCATCGTCACACTCATACATATAGAAAGAAAATCCACAAAGGGGTCCAATGTCGGTTTGGAATTCCATTTTTCCCAATGGACGAAACCACTATTCTCCATCCATTCGAGAAGCAGCAGGAGGAAATTAAGATTTTCCAACGCGATTGTAAAAAGATTCGTGACTATCTTGATACAAATGAACAGCCACTTCCTTCAGTTATGACATTTGCTGGGTTTTTACAAGAAATATCCATGACACGAAATTGTTACATTTCTGCCATTCAAAGCTCCTTGAAAAAGCCTAAAACCATTATTCGTAGGCGGCAGTGTGAGATTTTCATCAATCCATATAATGAGATAATCCTGAGACTCCAGAAATCCAACATGGATATTCAGTTTATTTTAGACGCCTATGCTTGTTGCTGTTACATCATTGACTACATTAACAAAAGTGATCGTGGAACTAGCGATCTCTTGCGTAAGGTTCTTGAAGATGTAAAAAGCGGAAACAAGCCTTTGGCTCAACGTCTTCAGGCTCTTGGTGCGGCTCATCACATGAACAGTGAACTCTCTGCTCAAGAGGCTGCATACAATGTACTTCAGATTCCAATGAGCCGATGCACAGAAGCGTGCATTTTTATACCAACAGGTCCAGTCGATCAACGAACTAGAATGATTAAATCTAATATTCAGTTGGAAAACCTTAGTACGGACTCTGATGATATCTTTGTAGACGGACTTCTACAACGATATAGTTTACGACCAGATGCATTATGTAACCTTAATCTTGCACAATTTGGAGCTTGGTATGATTTTTCATTAAAACGAGGAAGTTCACAAATAGCACAAACACACGACGATATTGTAGAAACTGAAGAGTACGAAAACGCACCAAGTACCGATAAATATTTTACCCTGAAGAATGGAAAACCGGGATACGTTTGGAAGCGAACATTTCCAAAGATTATTCGCTACGTCCGCTACAACAAGAATAAAGATCGTCACAACTTTTTCCGCGAACAAGTGATGCTCTATCATCCTTGGAGGCATGAGGAAACCAACATTACAAATCAAGATTGCGAGAAGATAGTGACTGATAATATAGAAACAGTTTCTGCCAATCGTCGCGAATTTAATGCCTTTCAGGCATTAATATTTTTGTGAAAATATTAAAACACGAAGATTACTAGTATACGCACAACAAAAATGATGTCTGTAGAAGAGTTTCAAGAACATATAAAAAAGAAGATCCAAAAGGCCTTAACAAAAAACCAAGATTGGCGATGTCAAGTAGCGTTGAGAACGATGATCCTGGAATCCTTTTCTAAGATGGTGGATGATTATTGCGAAAGTCCGATGCGTGCGACAAAAATAAATTCTGCAAAAATTATTCTGAGGAAAATAAACGCTTAAACAGAAAACGTAAGTAAAACTTCAAGGAGGAGAAACGTTCACAAAATTAGATCTTAGCCACGCATATAACCAGTTAAAATTAGAAGAATCGTCAAAATAATTGCTGGTATGGAGTACGCACAAAGGTGATAAGATAGAAAAGCCATGTTTCCTCCAATGGTTTGGGCCAAGGCGTCTGCGGATTCCTTTTGAATAACTAATTGTTGTGAATCATTCCATTCGGCATTTAAACAGAACTTCAATTCTATTCACCCCAATATATACAAATTTTTTGAAGCTCTTAAACATGAGCAACTAAAGTTTACATAGCCTTGAACAGTGTTGGAAAACCACCTATGCACAATAAAGCTTCTAAACAAAAGCAAACAATTGTTACTGATTTCTTACAAAAATATGAAACAGAAGAAATATCGCGGTTGCAATTCTTAAAAGCTGTCTCATTTCACAGTGCCCTTCATATTAATTACATGCCGTACCTAATTATTAGATTACCAATTTTATATTTTATTTGTAAATTTTTTATAAAATTTTAATACAATTGAATAACTTGAAATGGCATCCAGCCGCACGAAAAAGATTATGGAATTATCCTACGAGCAAAGTCCGCGAAGCTCACGTAAGTAACATTAAACCATATAATTGACATAATCTAATATAATTGATAAATGTTTAGAAATAATGGAAAGCCCTGCTCCAATACTGTCGGCTGAAGTAGAAGCTGTGTTATCTGATATACTATCAGATAATGATATACTACCAGATAATGATGTACTAACAGATAATCTTTCTGATAAACTTGAACGAAATGCTGAAAATTCACAGGACATTTCTTCGGACTCCATTGATGATCCTAGCTTTCTGCCAGATGGTGATAATCTTTGCAATCATGACTCTACCAATGCATCCGATTCTATCGACACGCAGGACTGTGCAGTCGTGAACTTAGACTCTCAGTCTACAAATATTAACACCAGAAAACGACAACCTAGTGTAACAAGAAGATTGGCTGGAAAAGCGTATTTAGGCAAGAAGCAGTTCAATATCGAGCCAAAAAGAGAAATCAAGAGAATTGATCGTTCCAAATTTGGTAATGAAGCCGTGTTTAATAAGTTAATTGAAGAATTTAATTATTTGGACGATATTGGCATCAGTGTTACTGTAAATTGAATCATTGAACAATTATATTTTAAATTACTTTTAATTTGTGGCGATAATTTAGGTTTACATTCAATTTTAGGGTTCACTGAATGTTTTGTAGCAAACTATTCTTGTAGATTTTGTAAAATTCACAAAAATATGCAGCGCACAGAAGTGCAGGTTGATGCTTTGTTACGTAATGCACAGTCTTATGATGAAGATGTAGCGTTAAACAATGTGACTGCTACGGGAATTAAAGAAATGTGCATATTTAATTCAGTGAGGATTTCCATGCTGTTACTAATTTTTCAGTTGATATCATGCACGATTTGTTTGAAGGGGTATGTTTATACGGTTTGGCCGCTCTGCTAAATGTATTTATTAATTCTCATAAACTATTTACTTTGGATATGTTCAATAAAATTTTAAAATACTTTAATTACAATAATGTAGAAAGCTGTAATAAAGTTCTATCAATTTCTCACAAACATTTAAAATCTGGAAAACTTAAAATGTCGGCTAGCCAATCATTGTACTTAACACGATATTTAGGCGTTATGATAGGAAAATTTGTTCCACATAAGTTACAAATATGGGAACTATGGATTAGTTTGAAAGAAATTATTAATATAGTTACTGCTCCAATACTGCATTTTAGAGATTACGAAAGACTTGATGTTGCAATAAAAGAACATCATCAAATTTATCTAAGATATTTTGATCATGTAAGGCCCAAGTATCACATAATGCTACATTATGCTGATATTATTAGAATGTCCGGGCATTAATTCATATTTGGAGCATGAGAGCAGAAGCAAAACATCGCCAATCAAAATGACTGCTAATGTTTCATGCAATTTTAAAATATATTAAAAACTCGATTTATTAAATCTCAATTAAAGTATTCTGCTAGCAAATTAAAGATCAATAGAACGTTAAATTTGTTTTGCAAACTTTAATTATAATACTGTTAATGCTCTTCGAGTATGGGCCGATTAAAAATTTTAGTTTTTGGGAAGATACAGCAAATTATATCGAAATATTTTGTAAATGGTGGGACATAGTAAACGTAAAAACACCACAGAAAGGTAGAAGGCTAAGAAATAAATTTCAAGAGCCCATTACAAACACCTCGGTAGATATTACGAACTACTTAAACAGTTTTATTACATGGTTGAATAAGTGGGAATCTATTAGTAATGCTATCAAGCTTGCTAAAGAAACCCATTTTGCAAGACGTTCATCAAGCGAAGGATTAATGGCAGCTTATTGCTTAAATGAAAAAAATTTAATTATTTTTTGTGTGGTAAAATCCAAACCGATAAACTAGAAGATCGGTTTGGTAAGCATAGCAGAGAGAGTCAATACCACATATCGCTCAGGCAATTATTAGAAATAGAGAATATTCTAAAATTACAAACAGTATTGCCTTTAATGACTAAATCTACAAAATGGGGATATATAAACGCAAATGCTAATTTATTAATAAATTTATTTGCTGCTGAAACTCCCGATGAAGTATGTGTGGTACCTTTTGAATTTAATGTTTTCGTTAATGAAGATAGTATTTCAGATTTTATAGTCCGGTCAAATTAGCTCCATAAATAGGGGTAAAGTTACATTAATTCGCACCCAGCTAAAAATTGGCATGAATATTGGGGGCCCTATTACACACAATTTGTCAATTATCCACATCAATCCAACGTGTGCAAAAAAATTTAATCAAGGTCAAACGTTGCAAAAATCGGTTTTTTGAGTTTTCCAGCTAAACGGTAAGTTTTATTATGAAAATAGGTGAGACAAAAATTATTCATTATCCAATTATCTGTAAAAATTGTTTATACACTTTTTTTCCTAAGAATCACCATTTCGGAGATATAGCGATGCAAAAGGTTGAAAAAGTTGTGTTACTCATAATATGTATGACAATTATCGTTTTAAACGTTACAGAACGTTAATATAAGTAAAAATATTAGTTTTCGTAGCGTATACATACATACTATACAATTGTAAGAATATGAACTCGAAAAAGAACCCAGTCCCTCATTTTATATGACTGTACGGCCTTGAGCAACATCTGTCTGCTATTCAATTGTCCGCGTGGCGACGATCGTATACCTGCTCCTTTTTCAAGGGTCTAACTAGATAGAATAGTATTAGTCTCAAGCATTCCTTCGTAGTAAGAGCACGTAGTTATTGCTTATATTTTCGAAGAAAATTGTGCAGTTTTGTGTTTGTGATAGAAATGTCGCAATTTTGCTTCATTTGTAACAAACATTTGGCCGAAGGCGAAACAGTTACTGTTGATCGTGGCCTAAAGACGTTAATTGATGCAAGTGTTGAAAGAGGTGATGAATTTTCTGAATACCTGAAAGACCAGACTTCTGTGACAGTTCATGTGCAGTGTCGAAAAAACTACACTCGGAAGGGTACAATTGCTGCGTTTAAAAGAAAGCAGGAAGAAGAACAAGCTGGTGCATCGAAAATAAGTCCACCTCGCACTAGAGCACGCGTAAGTGAATCATTTTTTTGTTTTAAAAAGTGTTGCTTATTTTGTGGCAATGAATTGAATGAAGAGTTAGAAAACAAAAAAGCACTGAAGTATCGGCGTAAAATTTTGCATGTCTCAACACTTTCATTCAAAGAAACAATCCTGAATATAGCCCAGACTCGTTCTGATAGTTTAGCAAAAGCTGTTATTACTCGAATTGAGTTTGAACATGATTTAGTTGCTGCCGAAGCTAAATATCATAAAGACTGTCATAATGCCTTCTTGAGACCGACTACGGGAGGTCAAGCCGGTCGTCCTCAATCTGAAACTACGAATCTTGCAATGGAAGAAATATTTGCACACATCGAAAATAGTGATGATTGTCAATTTACACTAGACGAATTACAAAATATTTGCAAAAATTCGTTAGATAATAGAACCATTAAATTACGATTAAAGTTGAAGTATGGCGATAAAATTATTATAACAGAAAAGTCAGGAGCATCAACATTTATATGTTTTGTTGATAATCACTATGATATTTTAAATCGAGGTAGCTACGAAAAAAAAAAACAAATGAAAAAGAAGAGCGATTTAGAATCCTGAAGGCTGCGGCAGCAATCATTCGAGAAGATATTAAATCTGCAGTATTTGATAATTCTCATTACCCCCCGCCAGGTCGTATGTTTGAAGATATTAACACTCAAATTCCAGAGTCAGTGAATTATTTTTTGGAGAAAGTTATCCTGAAAAAAAAGCGATGTAATTTAGAACATTTGAAATTAGTATGCACAAATATTAGCCATAGTATTGTGGCTGCTGTTCGGCCAAGGTCTTTTAAATCAAAATTACAATTGGGTCTCTCTATTTTTTTTCATCGGCGATTTGGGTCAAAACGTCTCATACAAATTTTTTCGTCTTTCGGTTTGTGCGCATCTTATGATGATACTATATTGTACGAGGCAGCAGCAATTTTTCACCGTCCACCTCACATTTTACCACCAGAAACTGGCACATTTATTCAGTATGTTGCAGACAATGCTGATATAAATGTAAATACACTGGACGGTCATAACACGCTTCACATAATGGGTATCATTCAAGTTGTTACTCCAAAAAGTTCAGTTTTACTAGAAGAGCCGATACAACGGATAAAAGAAGCTCCTGCAGCAACAGATTTCGCGGCAATAGCCCATGTGCCACTGCAGATCTACCAAAATGATGGTGTAGTAGGTTATAGTAAAATAATTGTCCAAGATTTTGCTTATGATAGTGAAGTAATAGTATCTTTACTTAGAAAAGTCGATGCGATATGGTTCTATGGTAAATGGAAGAATTTTTCAATACCCGGTTGGAATGGTTTTATTGAACAATTAACAAAGAATCTTAAGAATTTTTCAACATCTAAAATTTTATTTTTACCATTTATTCACCAACCGGCTAGTAATTACAATACTATATACACGACTTTACTTTGTGCATTACAAAATGCAAAACGCTATGGTCATGATGTATGCATTGTTACTTTTGATCAGCCTCTGTATGCAAAAGCTCGAGAAATCGTATCAGCCGCACCTGAAGGGTCTGAATTATCGAAGATCATAATTAGGCTTGGAGGATTTCATCTGCTCATGTCGTTTCTCGGTGCAATTGGTTACATTATGCAAGGAAGCGGTATAAAAGAAATACTTTCTTTGATTTATGCACCTGGGTCATTAGAAAAAATGCTCAATGGTCATGCCTATGCGAGAGCTGTTCGAGCTCATACATTACTTCAGTTAACTTTAGCAATAATAATATTGAAAGAGCTTGATATTGATGACGTCATGGACGCTAATCTTATCATTACTGCTGAAAACATAATAGACAACACTATTTCATATAATGATGTTGAAAATGATGACGAAATATCTGGAGCATTACTCGATCAGTTCAATGAAAAGCTCAGAGAATATAAAGAACGTGGACCTACCGCAAAACTTTGGATTCGATATTTTTATATGGTATCAATTGTGAAGGAGTTTATAAGGGCTGAGCGCATGGGAGATTGGCAAGCTCATTTGAACAGCGTTAAAGAAATGCTTCCTTACTTCCACGCATCGGGACATTTTCCTTATGCTAAGTCTGCACACTTATATTTACAAGATATGTTACAATTAGAAAACTATATGAATCCTAGTGTTTACAAACAGTTTACAGAAGGATGTTTTACTGTTCGACGTTCAGATAAATTAAGTTGCGGAACTTCAACAGATATGGTGATCGAGCAGTCAATGATGAAAGCTATGAAGACAGATGGAGGTATTGCTCGAGGGAGAAGTACAAAAGACAGTGTAATAAGTAAATGGGTTTATGGTATGCATGCAATGAATACTGTTTGTGAAGGATTGGAAGATCTCGCTAATGTTAGAATGGATACAACGGATCAGCATGTAGATGCAAGTGATTCACGAGTAAAGAAAGATTCTAAAGACATACAAAACCTTCTGCAGTGGTTTTCACTGCATGATCCGTTTCCGGAAGTTAACAAAATTGTATCTATTGCCAATGGAGTCGTTGGTGATGATAAAATAAACTGTCACAAAGCTCGTGAAGTTGGAATTGCCGCCATGTCCAAAATGACAGGAATGACGTTTAATAACATAAAATTAAAACGCGCTGATAAAGTAGTACCTCTCTTAGCTATGAGTAGCACCGTAAAAGTTCACGATGAGAAAGTTCCTATCGACCCTGTATTATTATTTCAACGTATGAGTATCACTAGCGCTTTCGAAGATGAAATTGAGAAATATTTCGAATATGAATTGGCTCCGTATCCGTTATCACTGTTCGATGATGGTGGAATGCGTAAATCACAAAAGTCAGCCATTTACGATTGTTTTGAAACAGTAAACATAGATATTGACAACATAAATGCTACGTACATAATCGACGGAGGATATCTATTACACCGTGTAGTGTGGGATCACGAAGAAACATTTAACCATATTTTAGATAAATACGTGCAGTATGTACATAGACATTTTGGCCATAGAGTGACTGTAGTATTTGATGGTTATACTGATTGCACAAAAAATATTAAAACTGCAGAACAACGTCGTCGAGCTACAACAACATCTTCATCTTCGGACGTCATTTTTGATGGATTCATGACAGTTACCACAAGCCAACAGAAATTTCTCGCAAATACACACAACAAGTCTCGGTTCATTTCAATGTTGAAAGAAAAATGTACATCTGAAAATATTCCTGTAAAGCAGGCTGATAATGATGCTGATGTACTGATAGTTGAAACAGCAATAGAACAATTTACAGTAGCGTGCAATCGAATTAGGGCCACTCACAATTTTTAGTTTTTTAATGCAATTTGTTATATTTGATAAATTTTGAATTTATACTAAGTAATAACTATTCAAAAAAAATTAAAACTCACTTTTTAAAAGCAGGTATCAAATTTCACCCTAACAGTTATAAAACGGCTTAAATATCAAAACTCGAGGTATATGGGTATTTAACGTCGGGTAGTTTTGTCCGTTGTTGGTCATTGTTTAAGGGACTGGCGAATATAACTGTGCTGTATTTTGGTTAAATCTACCCTACAAGTGTTGTGAAGAAGTTGATTTTGTGTATTTTGACTTTGAGTAATATTTTTATTCAACCACGTGTTAATTTAAAATTTCAAGTTTTAAAAATTAATTTTACGTAATGGGTAAAAATAAGGACCTTAAATAGGATAAAAAAGTTAAGATTGAGGGTCTTTTGAGATCTGAAAATCACAGGAATCGTGAAATTGCCAAAATGGAACGAATTTTGCGTCAATCAGTCAATCGGATTGCAAAATCAATTAAGGAAAATATTCCTACAACGTCAACCAGGCGATCAAATTGTAGGGGTAGAATAAAAACTACCACTCCAGAAGATTGGTTAATAGTTCGAAGGACATTAGAAAATCGAAAATGGACTGTGAAAAAAATTAATCGAGTCCTACACCAAGATGAAATTTCAATTTCTGAACGTGTGCTTAAATCGCGAATCTCCGAAGCTGGAATAAAAGTCGACAACCAGCAAAGAAGCCAAAATTGACTTCAAAAATGAAAATTGCTCGACTTAAATGGGCCAGAGAGCACAAAAATTTTACTGGAGCAGATTGGTCAAAGGTATTTACCCATAAAATTTATAATTATTCATAATTAATTAATTACTAAAAATTAATATTTTTTATAGGTTATTTTCAGCGACGAGACACGGCTTGGGTGTGTAACTGAAAAAGGTGCAATATGTGAAGAGAAGATCATCTGAACGTTTAAAAGAGTGCTGCATTGTAAAAACAATCAAGGACCCACGGGCAGTGATGATTTGGTCGGCCATTACTGCTGAAGCACTTGGACCACTTCATTTTGTTACCAAAACCATGAACCAAATTCAGTATAAAGAAGTGGTTGAAACGGTTTTGGTACCTTATATGGGTACTTTAGGTAGTTACCGTAAAAGCTACACTGTCATGCAGGATGGAGCACCCTGTCATAAGGCTAAAACACTCATGGACACATTCAAACGGTTGGATATCAATGTGTTGCCTTGGGCAAGTAATTTTCCGACCAAAATCCCATAGAAAATGTTTGAAAAACATTCAAGTTGTTAGTTTACAAACGAAACAACTCCACAATAGCAACTTTAAAAGAAAATATTCGCTTAGTATGGAAAACAGATGAGCATTTAAAAAAATAGCTTAAGCTTGTATTAGGAGTATGCCGAAAAGGGTGGCTGCAGTAATTAAAGCTAGGGGTGGTACCACGAAATATTAATCAAAAGGTGTTAAAATAATAGAAATAAAGATTTGTTCGAAATATAGTTGTATTCTTGCATTAAATTATAGGTAAATTTAAAAAAATCAATTTTTAATGGGTGGCCCTAATTCGATTGCACGGTACTGTACTTCGACAAATCCAACTATCGTTGTTGGTGAAGATGTTGATTTGTTGGTATTGCTCACTGCTCGAACGCCAACCGAAAAAATTATTTATTTTTTAACACCTGGGAAGGCTCAACAACAATCAAAAATATATTCATCCAAGAGTTTATGTGCTTTTTCAAAATGCCAAAATCATATCTTATTTCTACATGCAGTAACTGGTTGCGACACGACATCAGCATTTTTCAGGAGAGGTAAAAGAACAGTTTTGAAATTGTTTGAGAGACAAGATTTAGTTGATTGTGCTGACGTTTTCAAAGAAAGTACCTCTACTCCACAAGCTGTAATCACCAACGGAATTCGCTTCCTTCTTTCCATTTACGGAGCTCCAAAAAAAATTACGTGCTTAGATAAGTTTCGATACTTATGTTTTGCTAAAATACGCATAAAAAAACAAGTACAACTAGCTTGTCTTCCTCCAACCTCTGCTTCTGCTCAGCAACATCTATTTCGGGTATATTATCAAGTTCAAGTATGGCTCGGTAATGAACTAAACCCAGAAGACTGGGGTTGGAAGTTAATTGACAATATATTGGAACCAGTTAAGACTTTACTCCCTCCTGCACCGGAAAAACTCCTCAATTCAATTTTTTGCAATTGCAAAACGGGGTGTAATGCTAAATGCGGCTGTAAAAAAGTTGGGTTGTTTTGTTCATTAGCATGTATCAGTTGTCGAGGCCAATCGTGCTTCAATATTCAATCACCAGAAGAAGAGGATTCTTACGATATATGCGAGGAGACATCTGATGCATCGCTCTTTGAACAATTTATTTGTACCCAGCAGGAAGAAGAAGAAGACAGTATGGATTATGTTCCATTAGAAGAGTATCAATCAGACAAATAATTTTCTAAAATTACTCATTACTTACACCGCTCTTGTCATTACAATAGTACTATTTTCAATTTAATACAATAGCTTTTAACTCAACAGAACCACAATAGATCGTGGAGTAGGCCTACTGGGGAAACCACGTGAAAAAAAACGCGCCATGTACACTACCTCACGGGTGGCGCGGAAACGTGTGCATATTATGAGTAACACAACTTTTTCAACCTTTTGCATCGCTATATCTCCGAAATGGTGATTCTTAGGAAAAAAAGTGTATAAACAATTTTTACAGATAATTGGATAATGAATAATTTTTGTCTCACCTATTTTCATAATAAAACTTACCGTTTAGCTGGAAAACTCAAAAAACCGATTTTTGCAACGTTTGACCTTGATTAAATTTTTTTGCACACGTTGGATTGATGTGGATAATTGACAAATTGTGTGTAATAGGGCCCCCAATATTCATGCCAATTTTTAGCTGGGTGCGAATTAATGTAACCTTGAGTGTCTATTTTGACCGGACTATTATCAGCGATCAAATACTATCGGCGATTACTTTTGTAGAAGGGTACTGTGCTTATTCAGTAATTAAAAAATTTAAATGTGATTACTGTAAGGTTTTTCTTGCTAAAGATGACCTTACTTCTAACGATAATCTCATCATAGCTAACGATCGTGGAGGATTATGCTATCCTCATGAAGATGTTGTGCAATGTGTTATATATTCAAATATCATAATTAATCAATTATTATCTGGGGATCATGAAAGCGTTTTTTTAAAGCAAAAATGTCAGAAGATGATAGCTTCTGCTATCATCCGGGTTATAACTCTAAACTGTTTGAACGTTTGTCGAATAAAGTAAATACGATGGAAGATAAAGAAAAGATGTGCATACTACTTTTTGATGAAATGGATATAAAGCGTGAAGTAGAATTTTGTAAGTCTTCGGGTTCCGTGTTAGGTTTTGAAGATCTAGGAGAATTTGGATCAAGAAAAGTACCTGCTAAGCATGTTTTGGTGATTATGGTGAGAGGCATATATTCAGATTGGAAAGTACCCATTGCGTATTATTATTCAGAAAATGGTGTAAAAAGTCAAGTGCTGGAAAAAATTATCAAAGCAAATTTAAGTTATTTACAAAAAAGTGGCCTTAAACCTCTTGGTATAGTGTGTGATCAGTGTACAATAAATCAAAGCTGTTATAAGAACATGGGTATCACAACAGACCATCCTTTTTATTTATGAAAATACAAAATATTATGGAATTTTGATGTCCCACACCTACTGAAGAGCATACGAAATAATTTATTAACCGGTAATTTCATTTTAGACAATCAAAAAACATATCTTGGTCTTACATTAAAGAAATAAAGGGTCTACCAATCAGGGGTTTGTTTTAAATTTGGTTGAAATAGGTCAAGTAGGCAGTTCTGTTATTCAGTTTTTATCATATGTATAATAAAAGGTCAACATTTAATATAATGCCTTTGATTTCGCTCGAAAATCGTGTTAAGATAATTCAAATCCATTATGAAAATGGTCGATCCGTGAAAACTACATTTCGCAAAATTCGCGATATTTTTATTTGTAACGATCGTCCATCTGAGACTACAATTGCGAATTTAGTGCGAAAATTTGAGTCCACCGGTTCAGTAGTAAACGTAAGCACAAAAATATGTGCTCGTCCATGTCGTTCAATCGAAAATATTGCTGCAGTACGTTATGGCCTATTTTGGATGATATGGGTGTGGAAGACTTGTGGTTTCAACAGGATGGAGCTACGTGCCATACAGCGCGAGAAACAATCCAACTATTGAAAACTAAATTTAACGGGCGTTTAATTTCGCGAAAAGGTGACGTCAACTGGCCAGCAAGATCCTGTGATTTAACGCCATTGGACTTCTTTTTGTGGGGCTATGTGAAAGATAATGTTTACGCGAATAATCCACAAACAATTTTAGAACTAAAACAAATATCGAAGCCGTCATCCGAGAAATAAGTTCGCAATTATGCAAAAAAGTATTCGAAAATTTTGTTAAAAGAATCGACGTCTGCAAACGTAGTCGTGGAGGACATTTACCGGATATTGTTTTCCATTTCCCTAAATGTTCAAGCCCTACAACATATTTCAGTAGAGAATTAGAAAATTTTCATACAAAATATGTGTTTCTTTTAAAATTTAAAACAAACCCTGATTGGTAGACCCTTTATATAGATTGGACGCAACAAGTAAAACGGCTCGTGCTTTAACTCGCTTAAGCAAAAGACATTTAGAACCTAACAATTTTCAAAAATGAGTGTTCGGCTTGCAGCTCAAATATTAAGTCACAGTGTTGCTGCTGCTATACTAACAGCTATACATTCAAAGGAAATGCCAGAAGAAGCAAGAGATACTGCACAGTTTTTAGAAAATATTAATCGATTATTTGATGCTTTAAATAGCAAATTTCCTTGTAACAAAAATCCATTTAATCGACCGTTACGCGATGCTAATGTTGAAGTAGTTACGACTTTAACAGAAGGTGAAGAAATGATGGCCCGACTAAAAAGTTTCTGTGCAAGGAGGGAAAACAAAATATTCTATACCACCATGCTTTCCTGGAATGATTCAGTCTATAAAAGCAATAAAGATGCTACACGAAGACAATAAAAGTGAAGAACTTCCGTATATATTAACAGGTAGAATAAATCAAGATGCTTTGGAAAATCTTTTCTCTATATATAGACAACGTGGTGGTTATAACAGAAATCCTACCGTGAGAACATTCAGTGCTTTATTTAAATGAAATACTCTGATTACGTTAATTAAGCCTCCTGAAGAATCAAATTGTGAAAACGATGAAGATATTAATCTTTTTGGGTGAAGAAACGACTCCTCTTACTAACACGGACTATCAAAGTGACAACGCATCTATATCAACAGACACCGATGAGACTTCAAGTCAAAATTCAGCAACCGAAGAAGCTAGCTTAGAAGACTGCTCTGTAGTATATTTTGCTGGATATTTGGTAAAAAGACTTTTAAACAAATATGACTGCGAAACTTGTACGCTCGAATTGATGGGTACTCGAGATCTGAAGAACAAAAATCAACTGTTATTGTTGCACAAGAACTACGATACAGACGGTGAGATGCATCTGAAAATACCATCCAAGTTATTGACGAAATTAACTAAATATTCCATGAAGGTGATCGATAAATATTGGGAACAATACAGCCACAAAAATTTAATCAACCTGTTCCTCAATTATATAGTAAAAAGTTAGAAAAAAGTCTCAAGCTAATCTTAATATATATATTTCTTCTGTGCGTGTGTATGTGATTAAACTCCTCCTAAACGGCTAAACCGATTTTAATAAGAGATTTTCTTAGAAACCACATTAATTCATTTCCAGCACTCGAGTCCCACTATTGCAGGCAATCAACATCGAAAAAATATCTAGATGCAACACTGAATTTAGTAATCATGCATAGATTATACACACAAGCATGCCAAGCAGAAAATCGGAATCCAGTGTCGTTAGAAAAATACAGAACGGTATTCCGTGAATATAATTTAGGATTTCATAAGACAAAAAAGGATCAATGTAAAAAATGTCTATTTTATAATAGTTTGACAGATGTTGAAAAAATTCCACACGAAGAGGATCATAGAATGCATATTGAACTGAAGAACTCTGCTAGAGAAATGCGAAATGAAGATAAAGAAATTGCCAAAAATGATGAAACGGTTCTTTCTTTCAACTTTGATCTACAAGCAGTCTTAAACTGCCCTAAAGGATCGACAGGTCAAATATTTTACTTGCGTAAATTAGCTGTGTACAATTTGACCATGTATAATTTGGGCAATCAAGATGTAATTTGTTGTGTATGGGATGAAACAGATGGAAAACGAGGTGCAAACGAAATAAGTTCTTGTGTTTATGATTATATTTTAAATCAGACAAAAATAACACAACTTCGGTGAGAATGATGTCTGACATCATAACCTACACAATATACGTTATACACAAATTATACGTTGCGATATTATTCGTATTTGATAATTGAAATATTTGAATTATTCGAATTTGATTCTCAGCCTTGATTTTTATTAATTACTTTGAATTTAATAACAACTTGCACGCCACTGTAGTTGTAAACACGACGGCTATTGGTCCTACGCCACCTATCGGTATTGGTCCTTAACTAACTCGGTTGAATGTCTAGTATAATTAGTCAATGACCATACGTTACAAGAAAAAAATTGTATGTGCTGAAGTTGACAGAGACTACGGACCTGAAGCTAATACAATTCAAGAAGATCTTCCAGATTCATTCATAAACGATAAAGAGTTGTTGATTATGTCTCTGCAAAAAACGGCCACACAAATAGAAGATCTTCAAAAAAAAAACTATTGGTCAAAGTTCCAATAGATTATGGATAGAGGAAAGGTATAAAAGACTCACCGCTTCTTCTTTCGGTAAAATTTGTAAAATGAGATCTTCCACTTCTTGTGAAGCAACGGTGAGAACTTTATTGTACAATAAATTTGGTGGAAGTACAGCAACAGATTGGGGGAAAACGCATGAGCCAATCGCCATAAAATTATTTGAAGAAAGATTTGGAGTTTCTGTCCAACCGTGTGGCTTAGTCGTTGACGCTACTTTTGGATATTTAGCTGCCTCTCCTGATGGCTTAGTGGGAGATAATATGATTGTAGAAATCAAATGCCCTTATTCAATTCGACATTTGCTTCCTGCAGATGCTATTAGTCAGAAGAAATTATCATATTGCACTTGGGACAATGATAAAATTCGTTTAAAGAAAACTTCTGACTACTACTATCAAATACAAGGACAGCTTAGGGTAACAAATTGGGAGTTTTGTTATTTTATTATTTGGACTTCAGAGGGAATGGAAACTGAATTAACCTCCGCCCTGTGTTAACCAGCTGTCGAATGCCAATATGTAATCAAGTTTTAATTAATGACTTTGTATGGATAACTGCAATAGTGCAATAATATGGCAACTGGTGCAATAGTCTGCTTCCGGAACTTCTTTATCCATAACATTCAAAAATTACAAATTAAAGATTTGAAACAATAAAGAAACTAAAAAAAATTATTTTTTTGTTAAATAGCATTTTTGAAAATAAGGAAATTTTAAATTTGTATTACACATTGTACAATCTGGAAATAAGATATTTTTTCTACGATAAAATCGTATAGATTACGGTCTATGTTTACCTCGTTTGATTTAGTGCAATAGTTGAGACCCTGTGTTGACCAAATATACTATACCAATATTTAGGCAAGTTTTAGTTAATGACTTTGTATGGATAACTGCATAGTGCGAGCAAGTACAATCTATTCATTGCAAAGCGCTAAGAGTAAGATAATATAATTATATCTCCGCCCATAAGCCGACGTGTATTTCACGTGGGATAGCTGAATAGAACTGAGATTTCGCTGTAAAACAGTCTTAATGTGTTACCCTTGCCCAGGATAGAAATTGAAAGATCAATTAGACACAAATTTTTATTTGAGCTCCATCTGAATGGCCAACACTAATTAGAAATGCAAGAGAAAGGCTTCCCTATGAGGTAAGAACATCTTCATTTGATAATTTTAACAATTACAAAATGCTTCAACTATCGATCTTTCCTGATAACATTAAGAAAACTGATTCTATCGAAAACATAAACTTTAAGAAGATAGAAAGGGTATCTTTTTCAAAAGACAGCAATACTATACGCAGACATTACTCTTATAAACTTAGAAATGAAAAACTACTCACTCTACCACAACGCTCTTCAAAGTTTAATGACTTGAAACCATTGGTGGATAAAAATGTATCCCATATATGTATGTATTTACAAAAACGAATACTTGGAGATGTCACCTGGTGACCAATTGCTTGATTTCTACACGAGACGGACGAAGAAGACCCCCTTACACAGTAATTTGTGCTTGAAAACTATATATAATTATTGTTAATACTAACTTTACCTGCTTACCATTGAAACTACCATTTATGCACGATAACCAAAATAACAATACGTATCAATTTGAGGTTTTTCATTCGTTTACAACATAATCACGTTCATTTTCAACGTTGATTTTGGAAATTACCATTGATCCATAACAATAACATTCGGTTAGCGATTTATATTCGTTTAAAATATTTCAATCGCTCGTCCAATCCTGGCAACATAAACTTTCCTAGTTTCGTTAGTTTGCGCCCCTTTTGAATGAAGTAATATCACTGTTATAAAACAAAACAACATTAATATAAAAAAACACTACATAAAAATAGGGGAAAATAAATTACTTGGTACTTATCCTATGGCCAAATTTCGATGAATCTATCCGATTTCTGATGTTAGCGCGCATTTTATTCAAATAAAATACAATTCAAACTCGTTTACACTTTTAATCGGTTTTCAATAACTTTCAATTTGTATATTTTGTATATCTGTCGCTCTTCTTATATACGGATTCCTTTACTTTACTGCCAACTTGATATTACCAACATTAAGTAGGTTTTACACAACGATTAACTTAAGGTTCTTATTTCGACCAGGATCGTAATAAGGGGGTTACATCTATTAGTCTGCATACGAGGTTTCCCGCTCAGGAGTCTGCAGTATAACTGCAGTAATAGTTGTGTACCCTTAATTACCGAATAATTACATTACCCAAGACTATCTCTTGCTAAAATTTCGTTAAAACAATCAATGCAAGGGGAGCCAACTTGACAATGAGTAAAGTGTTTCAATAGGTGGTGTGAATAACAACCAAGCAAATGCTTCATCTACAATTTTGCACATAAGTAAAACCAATTAGGGATAAATGCCAATTTTGGAGTGAATAAACTTCTACGTATAAGAAAATGCTAGTTTTCAACATTTTCAAGCAGTTATACAGAATTATTCTAAGTACAGGATACAATTATACAGGGTTATACAGGGTTATTCAGGGTACAAAATAAGTTATACAGGGTGAAAAGTAAATTTTTCAAAATAGAAATTTTAAAGTTGATCCTTTAATTTTTTCATAGCAAATGAAAAAAAAGCTCTTGAGACAACGCGTTTTTTTCAATTTTCCTACTACCATCGGTTTTCCTTTTTCTCCTACCATATTAACACATAATAAAATTGTTAACCTCTTTCAAAATTTTACCACCAATACCGTTCACATTTTAAGTTAAATGTTTTATTGGGCTAATGGATTTCAAGATAAAATTAAATTGAAAAACATTTTTTAGCTACTTCAATTGATTTTTGCTTCTTAAGGGGAGATATACACATAGCATGAAGAAAAAAAATTGATTTTTTTACATTTTCTTGAAGCTTGAAGTCTCAAGAATATCTGGTAAAAACGCCAACTCAACATTTATATAAATAAGCCTGGAATCGGCGGCAAAAACAAATTGACGGCAAAGTTTATAGATAAACTGAGCGTACTATGGCTTAGCTATTCGCAGAAACTGTAACTCCAAGGACGACATGAAAAAAGCTATATGAACAACATTCTACCATTACGGCTCAACAGACAGCAACCTTCAACATCATAATTGTTCCGAAGGTACCGAATCGTGGTGCAATTGGTAACATGCGAATGCTAAAATAGAACAAAATTTCCCAGATTATTCGATTGCCAAACATGGGTTGAGTCATAAACCAATTAAATTTTATCGAAAAAGTCGACCGAATTTTCAATCAGAAATTACAATTGCTCAGCTTTTGGAGGCTACGAAACGTTAACAAAATTGAATTTCTGTCGTAAAGAAATTTTCCATTTTAAGAATCCCAACAAAAAAATCGGAGTATCGTAAATTGGTATCGGCTATAGAGTTATCTTCTTCTTCGATACACACTTTACCATGCGTAGGCCATCAACTTGCCGAAGCCACTGACTTTATTAAAAATGGGTTTTCACGATTGCCTTCCCACAGGTGCAAAGATTGGCATCGGGCCTTTGAAAAAATCCGAAGACCAATTGAACGTGGTTCTTTAGTCACTATAAAACTATACTGCTGGTATATTCAAGAGCTATCAAGTTGATAAACGAGACGGTTTGTGACCACGGCCGGTTGACAAATCTGTCACGTATGTGCGGCGATATTTAGAGAAATGAAAATTAACTTTTTTTTGATAAATATTAGGATTTCTTAAAGGTGTTTTCTAACCAAGAAAAGAAAAGAGTTGCGGCTATATAAAGCAATGCTGTGACTATAACTAGGCCGAATTGTCGTCGAATTGAAAGAGCTTGCGGACCAATTTACAAGAAAACAACAATTATCCTCTAATTGGATGCCAAAACAAGTCGTATTGGTTTATTTGCATTTCGCATGGTACGCAGAACGACAGCTTACATTCGTCTAAACTTTTAAAAACATGTGCTGTTTTTCGCAATTTGGACTTGTCGAAATGAGTCTATGTTCTTTGGGAAAAGTTCTTTTGCCATAATTTTAAGCGCGAGCCCAATTTGAACCAAAACTTTTGTCTAGCCTCTAGCGTTCACTTTACCTCTGAATAAATACGGAATTGTAATAGAAGGCTTAAAATTACGAGGAAGAATTATATGTTATTAACGGAAGAAATTTACAAAATTCTGCATATATAGGTAAAATATTCGCATATTTCCAAATGAAAATGTTACTAAAAGTATACGAGTCCAAGATCCTGGTGAATTGTGAACCAAATATGAAAAACATTAGTTGTAGTGGAGGTTTTTAACGAGTTTGTTAAATTATACCCAACTGAGTATTGTAATTCGAATAAGACCATCGAACTCCTAGAAAATTACATAAGTATGGTTATTCGACCAAAAACCATTTTGGCAGACAACGCGACATATTTTAACAATAATAAATTCAAACATTGGAGAGGATTAGGCATCGATGTGGTATTTTGTGCAATACGTCATCCTCAAGGCCATCCACGATATTGAGATTATTGGCATATCGTAACCAAAAGAAGTGGTTTCATCTTCTCGCTAAAGTGAAAATTTGATTAAAATAAGACACCTAGCACTGTAACCGAGGTTCGTTATGTTAACATCTTCCAAATAGTGCATTGCATATTAAAAACGGAGAGTGGTTCTTTTGTGCTCGGAGGCGTAATTTTAAGCGCAAGCCCAATTTGAATCATAGAATTTTTATTTAGTTACTTTCCCTCAAGAAATATGGAATTGTGACGACACCCGCGTTCAGTATTCAAGATACTGTGCACCCGGAAGAGGTCCGATGACAACATATGATTTATGACATTAATTTGTGTTAACGATAATATAAAAATTTGTGGCAAACTTTTGCTGATAAAATACCCACATTAGCGGTTGGTCCTATGAAATCCTCCGATCAATGGAAAACGGTATAGTTAATAAATAGTTTTAAATTTTTTAACCCTCCAGTGCACGGGTGATCTAAAAGTTACACGAGTGCACGGGTGAGGCCTATCAGGCCCATATTTAAAAGACGTGTAAAATTGTTCTGTTCATATATTTAAAAATTTTTTATTAATACAAACTATGATTAGTGTTTATGAATATCAATAAATATATTTGAAAAAAACACAAATTTATATAGTTTTTATCAATAAGAAAAACATTGTTTTTACATTGATTATTAAAACTCGCTACAAAAATAAACTAAAAGTTACAGAATAAAAATTTTCATGTTTTCCTATAGTAAAGAAGCTAATCTAACACAAAAATATAAAAAAATTTTTTATAAAAAATGACAACACAAAATACCAGTATTTAAATTTCAACTTACATTTCTGCAATGCATTGGTCGAAGCATGCTTGTATATGTAGCATACACAACCAAAACCTTGCAAAATTTAATAAAATGTCGGGTTTTTCTACATGTGCAGTATTTACAATATCCTAGTTTTCTAGAGGGGGGTTGGTTTTGCTGTTCGTTGAGGGTTGCTACCCCAGTTAATCGACTAGCTATTTGACGTGCTTTTCTAGGAATGTATTAGTTGGTTGCTCGTTGTTGCATATGTTTTACTAAATTTACTCCAAAATTAAAAAAGTACATAAGGCATGTCGTGCCAATAAAATTTAAAGCCATTGCGACCATCTAAATTAAATTTTCGTCAAAAAATAATTTTAGATCATTCATGTACCCAAGTTTGATGGTTTCTTGCAAATTCCAATATTGCTGCTGTTGATAATTTCGTTTTTTCTTTCGACGATGTTGCCGAGTACGGCCCTGCTATTTTGAAATTTTTTGTTGCTAATGTGTTGTAAAGGATATCTACTAGTTAGATTTACAGTGACTTATCACCTCATCTATATTTCCTTGTTCAAATTATAATTCAGGTCGACTATGTTTGTATTTTTCGCATTTTAAAAATTTCTAAAATTTATTTATAATTTTTAATTTCTCCAAATTTTGTCGCTGCTATTACTAATTTAGTTTTAATGTACTACCCTTTTCAGGTAATTTGAAACGGTAAAGAAGCAGGAAAGAAAATTGAAAAATAAAGTGAAAAAATCTAAAGTTTACGACATGTTTTACACAAAACTAATAAGTAAGAAATTGTGTATTATCAAAATACAAACCTTTGAACCAGTGATTTTAATGCCACAGTTTTGTATTTATTTTTTTTTAAATTTTAGTGATAAAATAAAACATACAAATTATTAGCTCCTTGAGATTGTAAAATAACCTGGATTAAAATATAACAAACATTATTTTAGAATCTTTTCTAGTGCCCAATAGCAAGAAATACTCTAATTAGTTTGAAATCCAAATTATTATCTTTTGTTCCGAAAGTAACATTTAAAAATATCACTAATAAGCGTAAAATGAAATTATGAGTTTTCAACAGAAAGTTACACGAGTGCACGGGTGAGGCCTGTCAGGACATTTGATTTTTTTTCGAAGTAATGGTGCCATAAATATGTTTTAAAATTTGATCATAATATGTCTTTTTACATTTCTGAGAGGTATAGAAATGGTCGCAACAAAAAAATTTTCTATAAAAGTTATAGCGATATTTGTATGTTGCATGGACTGACAGGCCTCACCCGTGCACTGGAGGGTTAAATAAATTGCTAATTGTGTAGCTTTGTAGATATTCGTGTAGTGGAAAGTGAATGTGCAACGAAGGAATCGCTGATCCACGAAGAAATAACTGGAACGGAAGGTGGATCTAGGATTACTAAGCCTCTTTCAGATTTAGAGGAGCGCTTGTTAAATTTAATCAGTACAGAGCATTTGGGAGATTCACGTCTTCCAGATAGCTTAGACCATGCAGGTAATATTAAATTAATTCAATCTAATGTAATTTGTATTACCTACATTATAAATATATTTCATGTCTTGTTGCTTTAGAAGCAGTACACGAAGCAGAAGATGGCACAGCAGAAGAACCACAATTGATCGTGGTTCTTCCACTTTGACAGTGAAGATGCCATATTTATATAATGCACTGTCGAATAAAACTGAAAGTACAGTAATGAGAGTAGAATACAGTTTTTAATTACTTTCTTTAGTCATCTAAAAGCCTGTTCACACTATCTGCTTTCTCATATGACTTTGTCATGCAGGAAATCTTTCTAGAAGTAATATGTGACGTAATATCATCACAAAACTCTTTCTTGAGTTCACATTGATATTATTTTTCTTATGATTTTTATGTCAAAAACCTAACCTTATATTTATGTCAAGTTTGGAACTTTTAGGTAGTAGTAAGAAGTTTGATTTTATAGCCGTGATTTTGTGACTTTTGATAAGTAATTTTTACCGTTTGAGTAAAATGAGTATCACTAATGATGAATTAGTGATTGTAGTAGAAGCTTCTGCGTTATTAATTATTGCATGTATGAAACAGTTAAGTGATAAACGAAAAAAAGACGTAGAAAGGTAAGTTATAGTAAGTATAAAATGAGAAATTTTGTTAAATTTATTTTTATGAATAAGATATGGACAAGAGAGTGGCTGAATAGAAGAAACCAGGGTCGTCGTTTAAGCAACATGGTGTTTAACGAACTTAGGTACGAAGATCCAGCAAGTTTTAAAAATTTCACTCGGATGAGTGTAGAAACTTTTCAAGTTTTATTGGAGACAGTTGAGCCCTTTATCGCACGGCAAGACACGGTGCTCCGTGAATGCATATCTGCTAGAACTAGGTAATTATTTTGTTACTGTGTTTTATTTTAATAATTAATATTAATAATATTGCGGGTTATTATTAACCCTACGATTTTTAGCAACCGGTGAAACATTTAAAAGTTTACATAACAGTTTTAGATTGTCAATGGCAAGCATATCTGTAATCGTTCCAGAAACTGTAGAAATAATATATAAATTGCTTAAAGAAGAATATCTTTCTGTAAGTCAAAGTAGTTGATCGAAGTATAAATTCTAATTATGTAACTACTCTTTTAGACTCCTAACACAACTGGGCAATGGCAAAGAATTTCTGATGAATTTTTTGAGTTATGGAATTTTCCAAACTGTCTTGGTGCTTTAGGTATATTTAAATGGATTAATAGTTTATTAATTACTAAAATGTGTATTTTATTATTTAAGATGGAAAGCATATTTCCTTTCGAGCTAAAAAGAAGATGGTTCTCTTTATTATAATTATAAAGGCTTCCACAGTATTGTTTTAATGGCCGTAGTGAATGCTGATTATAATTTTATTTTTGTCGACGTCGCGCCGTTGGTTGAAGGCAAATCGTACAACAGAAAGGTTTTTAAAACAAAATGATGCGTGGTTGAATTCTTCGATTTTATTAGAGCAACCAGCGGAGTCGCAGAAACGCGGTCGTCCGGAAAAATCATTTGCATTGAGTGCTGAAGGAACGAAACGTAAAAAAACAATGGAATTAAGACAGTCTACACCTCTTGATGTATTAAGTTATGCTACCCAAATAAGTTTAAGAGAAGCAGGAAATCTTGACGGATCACATATAGTTAAAGATATTACAAATTCTACTCCGAAACGTGCAAGTCAATATAGAAGTGCATATGCAAATTCGCAGTCGCTTAAATCTGAATCAAAAATGTTGTCAGGTGAAGATGCCTTATCAATGATCGTGGAAGCAAAATTATCGCGGTATCAATATAATGTCATTAGAAAAATGGCTCCAGAGAAGTTTCCATGTTATACGGTTGTGCAAAGAGCGAAAAAAGAATGCTATCCAACACCTGAATATATAACAATAAGTCCAACTACTGCAGTAGTTGGTTTACAAGCTTACTTGATCATACTGTTAAGCGCATACTTGTTGTGCAACAGTGTGTAATCGACTCCGTTGATAATGAAGAACTGGGTGAGCTGTGTTTATACACAAAATGGGGTTTTGACGGTAGCTCCGGTCATAGCTCTTACAAACAGGCTTTTCATGGTGTGGAAGCTAGTGATGCAGCTGTTTTTATAACTTCCATCGTCCCACTTCGTCTAGTTTGTGGTACGAAGATCATTTGGCAAAATCCTCGCCCTAGTTCTACGAGATACTGCAGACCTTTGAAAATAGAGTTTGTAAAAGAATCGATTGAGGTTTCCACGGCAGAGAAGGCTAGGGTAGACAAAGAAATAGAAGAACTGCAAAATAGTAAAACAATTATTCTAGAAAAATCACTTTCAGTAAGGCACGAAATGATTTTTTCAATGGTGGATGGTAAAGTCTGTAACGCACTAACAGACACAAAATCGACGCAAAAATGTTATATATGCGGAGCAACATCAAAGGATTTTAACGATATCGATAAAGTGATACAAAAAAAAGTAAAGACAGAAAATTTACAATTTGGTTTGTCAATTTTACATGGCTGGATTCGTTTTTTTGAATGTTTACTTCATATGGCATATAAATTACCCATCAAAAATAGATCTTATTAAAAATGCACGTGATATTAATAGTTGTGGCTTCTGGATACGAAATCCCAGATCGAGTAACTCGCTAAGGACAAGTACCAGGCTTTAAAGAAAAGGTTACGGAAATTTTGCGGGTTAATCAAAAGAGCAAAGTAGAACTGGTGGTGGCTCGGCTAACTGCCGAAGCTAGAAGTCTTTGAGGAAAGAATTCTGGCAATGTCGCAATTGTTTATGATGGGTCTGGAACCGTTATTTGACACCGACGATCCACGGGCGTTTCCTCAAGAAGGTAGCATATTGTTACAATATTAAATATTGTACTTTAATTATTTTATAACTAAAATAAACCATATTATTTTTTCAGAGGCACATTGTAGTAAGAATTTGCCAATTTTTGTAAGTGTAAGAATGTACACAAAATACACTGGAAGGTAGCAAAATTCTAAAATTACTACAGTAAAGCTCAAAATATGTGCACAAGGGTTTTATCACAAAATTTTATCTTTACATATCAAGTACATTTCGCACTATGAGAACAACACTATAGATGCCGAGAGAATATGATAAAACCGCGACCCTATGCGGACACCTTGAACATCACTCGTGGTCCTTTCACTTCGACATAATATTTACGTTAATGTTGTGTTGCAATAATTGACCCTGTATGAATGATAAAACAGCGACCCCATGCGGACACCTTGAACATCACTCGTGATCCAACCTCACTTTAGATATTATAAATGTGCTTTATGTTGATATAAAATGGAAGTTTTATTACATTCGGATTTCAACCTATTCATTATGAATTTAAAACAATTCATCTTATGAGAAAGCTGTGGCACTCGTAAAATCGCGACACGTTATTAACGTTTGTGAAAGGAAAACCAACAATACAAGTAGCGATGTGCAATGCTCTGTTATAAGACAAACATCGATTAATCTACCAGCTTACACTGTTCGGCTTGAGGTAGGTTCATAATATTTATCGAGTTATTTGTAATGGTGCCTGTACACGGTGATAAAACTTTCACAAGTTGTTGTCCGACAGCAACTCGCAGTGCTATTTACTAGTGTAAATCTACAGTCTGCGAGTCTACTAAACTGCTGTCGGACAACAACTTGCGCAAGTTCTCACCAGTGTACATCAGGCACCATATTAGTTTGTATAATAAAAAGCGTTTCCTTAACATTAATTATTATGATTGTAGGTGGATGCAAACAGAAATGTGATTTATAGTAGCTGTAACTGTTTAGCTGGAATTGGAGGTCACTGTAAGCACATTGGTGCGCTAGTGGTTTTTGTGAATACTGAAAATTCGGACACAAAAACGAGTGAAGAGTGTCAGTGGAGAAAACCCACCAGTGCTGGAAAAGATAAATATAGTAAGGGCAAAGCTATGGAAGAAATATATTCAGGAAGGAAGGCAAGATATGGTGAAAATTCTCTTAACATTACCGATGATCAGGCATTAATTACAAATGTTAGCTGCCCGTTAAAACTTATGCTAGAAGTAGAAGCAAAAGTTTTTTGTAAAGAAATTATTAAAGACATTTTAAATGATGTTCTTCAAAATAATGATTCCGTTAGTGTTGACAGGTATGTACTATTACATTACTTTTTTAATTTTCGTGACCATTAAATTTTTAGTTTAATTCCCACATCTCCATTGCCAAAATTGCCGATAAATGATGATATTCAAGTGCTATTTTCCGTGCAAGAAGATTCCAACTTTTTGAATAATGTTCTTAGTGTGCCAATTGTTTTCAAGCATAATTGTTGCAAAGAAATTTATGACAATATTAGTGTGTATAATGGGGCTGATATTTGTTATGAAAGTTTAATTGATAAAGAGAAGTGGAAAAGTTTTCGTCAATTTCGAATAACGGCATCACGTTGTTACGAAATTTACACATATTCAAAAGTAAATATTCCTATATTAGTTTTTTATTAATATTTTTGTTTTATAGATTGATTGGCAAACTAAAAGTCTTAAGTACTTCTGGCCGAAAAGTTTTAGCAGCAAATATACGAAATATGGACTTACATTTGAAAATGACGCCAGACAAAGTTACAGTACATTTTTTAAAATACCTGTTTTAGAAGTCGGTTTAGTTGTGTTTGCTAAAGAACCTTGGCTAGCTGCGTCACCCGATGGGATTATAATGACCAATGGACTTCCTGTTAAACTATTGGAAATAAAATGCCCATACAAAGGTATAAAAAATGTTTATTATCTAATTTTCTTATAAGTATAGGTTTACTATTAGATTAAATTTTTTTAAATATTAACAAATTTTAAATATAGGTTTACTAAAATACTAATCAATTACCACTGTAATTATTAATAATTGTCCGATGACAGCAGTATAACCATTGCTGAAAGCACAAATAATTTGGTTTTATTGTTCATTTAACCGGTTCATTTTTTTTTAAGTTTTAACAATAATACTAATTTTTAACGGTTAATAATATATAAATAATTTCAATAATCTTATTTTCAGGTAAAACATTGTCAGCCTCAGAAGTTATAAGCCACTGTACGTTTTTAAAGAATGATAATGGAAACATAGTATTAAAGAAAAAGCATGCTTATTTTGCTCAAGTGCAGTTGGGCATGGCATTGTTGAATGTCACTGAATGTGACTTTTTAATTTACTCCTCATTTGACAAAACTTTTAAAATTGTTAATGTTCAATTTGATTATGATTTTGCTATGAATCTCGTGATAACACTGAAACGCAATTATTTTCAAAATATGCTACATTTTATTTGTGAAGAAACACAAACGCCAATGGCTTAGCAAATCATAGTGCAAGTTGCATTAAAATTTTAAAACCTATAACAACCCAAGTCCAGTTAAGTTATCCTCCAAGCCTCTCAGTCTTATTTCCCGATCCCGACGTTCACTAAAAATTCGACGGAAAACTAACCGGTGCTATTAAAATACAGCACCAAAAACCAAACATGGGTGTACACGGAAAACCTGCCGGACTACAAAGTCGCTAAAACTATCCTCTTCGGCGGTGGGATTAACGGTTATACCTACACTCCGCGTACCGAAAAACAATTAAAATGATAATGAAGGCGTCGCCGTACTAACCACGGCAGAAATACAAAAGATCTCGAAGAAAATCATGGAGCCAAAACAATTGCAGTCACGCAACTAAAAAATAAATACGGGGACGTATCGGGTTCATTTCTAATAAACTTCGACCCCGAAGTTCAAATTCTAAAAATTAAATCGATCCACGAAATCGGGATAGTGCGCGTCCGGTTCGAAGATATAGCCGCCGGAACACGCGCACACAATGTTACAGGTGCCAAAATTATGGCCACGGCTCGAGCAACTGTAATATGCCGCCCAGATGCGTCAAATGTCTAAGCCCACATCTGACAGCGGAATGCCCCAGGACAGTGAAAGATGACCAGGTCCGATGCTGCAACTGCCAGGGGGCACATGCGGCAAACTATAGTCAGTGCCCGAAATATCTATCATACGCACAGCGGGTAAGTACTCAAACCCGGCGACAACTACCCCAGACACCGACCCCCTACACGCGCCCTAATCCACAAAGGATTGTTAACATTCAGGACGTGCAGAGTTTCCCTGCCCTACGGACAAACTCCCCACCCCCTCGTACGAACGCCACCCCCCAACATACCACCCCTACATTTATACAACAAACATACGCGCAAAACCTGACACAACAACCCCCACCCGAATCCAACGTTGACGACATGTCCACTCTTCTTCGGGAAATTCAAGAACTAGACAAACTAATTAATATTCCTTTGATGATTCAAATTGTCAGGGAATTAAGAACCAAACTAACAGGTGTGACAGACCCAATACAAAAAATTCAGATAATGTCAGAAGTGTCGGCTAAATTTAATGCCAAATAAAACCGAACAAAAGACACTTAAAATCATTTCCTGGAATGCCGGCGGGCTCAGACAGAAATTTAACGAACTGCACGTCCTAACAAACGAGACCGACCCAGACGTCATACTTATACAAGAGACCAGACTAAATAAACTCAAGCCGACAAACATACCAAACTACACCCCAATAAATAAACCAAAGACAAGTAACGGCGGACTGCTGACATACATTAAAAACACCCTGAATGCCTCAACTACGGACCTGACCACCACAAACGCCGAGTCCCTAACGGTACTCGTAAATGACATAACAATAACGAACTACTACCTGTCACCTCGGTACAAGCATAACTTTACCGAGATTACCGACTTACTACAAAACTCGAACAAAGCCATACTTGCGGGTGACTTTAATTCGAAGCACATTACCTGGAATAACTACACAACGGACACTAACGGTAACGAACTAGACAATTACGTTACAAATAATAACGTAATACTATCCCATCCCACAAATGACTTCTCCCATTATCCACATAATCCTACATATAATCCCTCTACAATCGACTTAGCAATTTCCAAAAATTTAAACATATTATCCACCACTTCCATAAATAAGCTAAGTTCGGATCATCTCCCTATCCTTATCGAAATAGGATCCCTCAAAATTCCTATCGCACCCCCCAGGCAAATTAAAAAAACAAACTGGAAATCCTTCGGACAACAGGCGCAAAAAATGAGCCTAAGACACGACATACAGACGATAAACGATATTGACGAAACAATAACGGACTTTACAAGACAGATTAACCAGCTACTGAAAGACAACACTACAGTGACCCCCCCCCCCCTCAGTTCAAATTAAAACTTCCCCCTGAAATAGTTCAAAAAATTCAAAATAAAAATAAACTCAGGAAAATATATCAAAGGCATAAATACCCGGCACTTAAAGTTCAAATAAATAAAATTTCACGGGACATTGACAAAGCCATCAGCAAACTAAAAAATGACAACTGGAATAAGACTCTAACGGACATCACGCCACAAAACTTGACAAGGCTTTGGAATATCACCAAAGCCTTAAAAGGTACCAAAACCAAAACCACCCTTCCCATCATCCAGACGCCCCAAGGACCCAAAATAACATCCCACGACAAGGCGAATGCCATCGCGCTGTCGTACCTAGCTAACCATAACCTCACCACCCCCCCATCCAATCCTGTCATAGAATCCATCGTCAACCAATCCATTAACACCCTCCAGCAAACACAAGTCCCCACCCCTCCCGAATCCCTAACGTCCCCATCCGAAATCAAAAATATAATTAAAAAATTAAAAAATAGAGCCCCAGGTCAAGACGAAATTTCCGCTTCCATGATTAAAAAATTTCCCAAAAAACCAATCCTCCAAATTTACTATATCCTTAACGCATGCCTCAAAAACCAATACTTCCCAAAATCCTGGAAAATGCAATAGTCATCCCCATCCCAAAACCCGGAAAACCCAAATCCCTCCCCTCCAGCTACCGCCCCATCAGCCTGCTCCCATCCCTATCCAAAATCCTTGAGCGACTAATACTGACGCGACTTGAACAACACGCTCAAGGAATAAACCATGTCATCCCTGAACAATTTGGCTTCAGACCAAACCATAGCACTGTCCTACAGCTAGCTATGCTGACTGACCAAATTACCATAAATTACAACACGGACACAATTACTTCAGTAATGACCCTTGATCTAGAAAAAGCCTTTGACACCATATGGCACGACGGACTGTTACACAAGCTTCTAGTCAAGGAATATCCCATCCACCTCGTCCAAATCATCTCAAACTTCCTAAAAGAGAGAACCTTCCGAGTCAAAGTCCAAAACTCTCTTCCGACCCCACCCCATTCCGGCAGGAGTCCCGCAAGGCTCCATCCTAGCCCCAACCCTTTTCAATTATTACATAAATGACCTCCCCAAACACCCCAATACCAAAATTGCCCTTTACGCCGATGATACAGCGATAATTTCGCAGTCACGTAAAATCAATAAATCGATCGAATACCTGCAAAGGCACGCGGATCTATTAGGAGATTATTACTCTGACTGGAAATTAAAGCTGAATGAGGAAAAGACCACGCTCACGACTTTTACACACATGAGGCAAAGACTGACCAACACACTCAAGTTAAATAACGTCGACGTTACAAGGACCCCGACCGTTAAATACCTAGGAGTCACACTCGACGAAAAACTTACATTCAAACCCCACATTCAACTGACGGCCAAAAAGGCAAATAACGCACTTCATGCACTCTACCCCCTACTCACATATAAAAACCAACTTGACCCTAAAATACGACTCCAACTGTACAAAACAATGATCAGACCGATACTACTTTACGCTTCACCCATATGGACAAAAGCCGCCAGGACAAACATTAACATCATACAAAGAATCCAGAACAAGTGTCTCCGAGTCATTACCGGAGCTCCACGCTACACTGAAAAATACGAACTACATGACATGGCTAACATACGGACAATACCAAACGTGATACACCACACCGCGATTAAATTTTACACGGAAACGGTTCGAAAGAACCGTACAACATCACACATCGCCTCACTCACCAGGTCAACACTGCCCTTCAGGCAAAACACAAGCTAATACATAGTGTATTGCTTTAGTTCGACATAATTAACACATCATTATTAATACTAATCCCTTGCACCCTTTTTCAAATCGCCGGGTTTTTGTACTCGTTTTCCCAGGCCGACATCATACACAAAGGAAAACCAAACTACCTGCAACCATAAACCAGCTGGTAAACGGAGACGTAGGAACAGCTGCAACACCACAACAAAGGAACAACTTGTAATCGATTGTAATTGATTTTGTAATTGTATTACTAAAATTTGTTATAAATTGTTTTGTAAATAGCTAGTTAAAAATATAGAGTTTGTTGATTGATTGATTGATTGATTGAGTCTTATTTACTGATAGTAATCTATTTTCTTTCTTTCTTTTTAGCCTTTGTCCGAACCACTGCTGGATGTAGGCCTCCTTCAATTTCTTCTACGCATCTTCCCAGTTTCTTCCAGCTGATGTGCAAAATATGATGGGTTTTGATTCGCTGTATGGTTCTTTCTACATGAATTCTAACGCTGGCAACGTTGTAAGTTTCTTGTACTTCTTCTGAAGTTAATCTTCCATCATGGACAAATGGTGGCATTACAAGAACAGTATTATCTTTTAACTTTATGCCAGGAAATCCTTATCAGCTAAAACGACATCTCCAGTTTCCAACAAATTTAAAAACCCGAGTCATTAGTGATAAAGGCGTCGCTAGATCGACCGCCATAACATTTTGAAAGAAATGTTATCATACCACTTGGTGATATTCCTACTAAAAATTTTGTAGTGAATGTACTCTTGTAATGTGAATATGTGTAAATCCTTTTATCAACTGAATTTGGTTGTTGAATTCTTAATTCACTACAATCTATTATAACTCTGCAGTTCGGATAATTTAATTTAAAAGCTTGAGGCATCGTTTCAATAATAGCCTGCTTGCTTGGCCAAAATATAAAATATTTAGTTCTCTCTGTTAATATACAAAGTATAGAAAGAAAAATGCTTGATACGGTAGTTCTATGAAGGCCATAAAGAACAGCTAAAGCAGAGTATGACAGTCCCAGTTTAATTTTCATTAAAAATAACAAAAGTTTGCTCCTAACGTCAAGTTTATCATTTCCATGTGACTGCTTTAATAATGACAATAATAATTGAAATCGATCAAAAGTGACACTGGAAATAGCATTAAGTTGTTCTTCATTATTAATGGATTGATAACCATGAAATCCACCACAATTTAGATCATTAGCAGAAGTGCGATCCGGCCCTATTTTTTGATCACAAAAAGATCTAAATAAACTTGGTCTTTTTACACCTACATTAGCTTGCATCGCAACATTATTTGAATCGATGTGGGTACAGTCAAATACAAATGATTCGTTGTTGTTATCAATGGAGAAATTCACTACACAAATTGACTACAAAATCTCTTGAAGCTGTAGGTACTTCTTCACAATCAATCACTGGTTCTTTAGATCCACGTGGTACTACCAATTCATTTTCCTTGATAGGTCGTTCAAACCCAGCCCGTTTCGGTTGAGTAGCTTCTTCTAAAAATTGGTGTTTTGCACGTTTTGCAACCAACACGGCTATTACGATTACCGACTTTCATTGTTAACAATGTTAATAACGTTTTTAAAAACGTTTTACCGCAGGTTTTACTTATTTAGTGAAGTGATTCCAAGAAAATCTTGTTAGCCTAAAATGTTTATGTCACTATTTACATTCAACGTTCATCGTAACGTAGCTGACAGCTGATCGGTGTCGATAATATAGATAATTTAAATAAGCCCACCGCTGATTTAAATTATCACCACTTTTGGCGCTGGGTGGAAATTCACCCCGGCTATAGCATGTATGATACAGTTAAGTGATAAACGAAAAAAAGACGTAGAAAGGTAAGTTATAGTAAGTATAAAATGAGAAATTTTGTTAAATTTATTTTTATGAATAAGATATGGACAAGAGAGTGGCTGAATAGAAGAAACCAGGGTCGTCGTTTAAGCAACATGGTGTTTAACGAACTTAGGTACGAAGATCCAGCAAGTTTTAAAAATTTCACTCGGATGAGTGTAGAAACTTTAAAGTTTTATTGGAGACAGTTGAGCCCTTTATCGCACGGCAAGACACAGTGCTCCGTGAATGCATATCTGCTAGAACTAGGTAATTATTTTGTTACTGTGTTTTATTTTAATAATTAATATTAATAATATTGCAGGTTATTATTAACCCTACGATTTTTAGCAACCGGTGAAACATTTAAAAGTTTACATTACAGTTTTAGATTGTCAATGGCAAGCATATCTGTAATCGTTCCAGAAACTGTAGAAATAATATATAAATTGCTTAAAGAAGAATATCTTTCTGTAAGTCAAAGTAGTTGATCGAAGTATAAATTCTAATTATGTAATTACTCTTTAGACTCCTAACACAACTGGGCAATGGAAAAGAATTTCTGATGAATTTTTGAGTTATGGAATTTTCCAAACTGTCTTGGTGCTTTAGGTATATTTAAATGGATTAATAGTTTATTAATTACTAAGAATGTGTATTTTATTATTTAAGATGGAAAGCATATTTCCTTTCGAGCTAAAAAAGAAGATGGTTCTCTTTATTATAATTATAAAGGCTTCCACAGTATTGTTTTAATGGCCGTAGCCGGTTCAATAATATTAAACATAGTCAACACATGGATAGTGATACAGACGAGGACGAATATTTTGTTTAGTGTGTTTCGAATCATATAACTCAAGCCTCCCGGGAGAGGGATGGGTGCAGTGTTTGGATTGTCGAAAATGGTCACACGTTCTGTGCACTCGTAATGAAATAAATTATATTTGTCATAATTGTTTATCAGAGTAATGTTTGAATAATATCATAAAAATTTAATTAAAATAAATTTGTTTCAATTGTCCCATGTAGATGTTTCAACCGTCCCAGCCACGGGGACAAGTGAAACATGTCGACCACCTCGACTTTTTTCAAAATATCTTTTTTATTTATTATTACAAATTAACGAAACAATATAAATAGAAACTATAAAGACTAAGCCCTATGTAGGTCACATTAAATTTTTAAAATCATGATAGCAGTGGAGAAAAACAAACAATTTAAAGTGTTTCATTTGTCCCCGGTCTCCCTACATTTGTTGAACAGTTTTGTTGATTTCTGGCAATTTTAATTTTGGCACTTAGATCACTTCTAGAGAATTTTCATGTAAGAGTTCTAATCTTGTTGTTTGCCGCATACGTCAGATCACATTTGGAATACTGTTCTATCGTTTGGCATCCCTATCATTCGACTTCTATAGCCCGAATTGAAAATATCCAGCGTAAATTTGTGAAGTTCTTATGTTTCAAGTTTGGCATCAGCTTTGACACAGATTACAATCTTCTGCTGGGATACCTGGGATTATCAACCTTGGACAATAAAAAAAGTATCTTGACCTTTGTTTCTTTTAAAATTTGCAATGGCTTGATAGATAGCCCAGCTTTGTTATCCAAAATTAACTTCTGGACTCATCGTCACTCTGTTCGGAATAAAATCAACTTGACTTTTTGTTAGCTCTTTGGCGAAATTTAAATCGAACTAAGGCTAGTGTTTACACCTAGTTTGTTTTACATATTGTTGTTTTCTTTTGTTTGCATTTTGTTAATCTCTGTATTATGTATAGGTAAAAGGATAATTCCGTTAAATAAATATTATTATTATTATTATTATCACTTAGCTCGGCCACTCTTCAAATAGAGTCAGGGTAACGTGATTCTTGACATACACCGGCCAACATTTTGCGCAACGGAGGCTGTTGTCCAACAGTTGTATAGTGTATGGTGTTGCACAACGCGTTATGCAACGTTGCGCAACTATTACAAGAGTATGGGTTAATACATTTTGTTGTGCAACGCCAGTGTGCGCAATATGTTGGCCGGTGTATGGGGGTCATTAGCAGCGAATTTAAAAAGTATATTTAAAACATGTTTGAGCAACATCTAGGGTTAAGTAAACACACTAGGTGAAAGGTAATTGTTTATAGAAACCTATTTTGGCGTAGCATCGCGCTTGGTAAGCTTCTTCATTTAAACTTGGGGCTGATGTTACACACAGCACGTGGTGGATATTTTTGATCTCCAAATTTTTATACTAAAAGTGGTAAGTACCTACTATCATTTTTTTAATTATTTTAGATTCATATCATGAGTAATATTGTTGTCTCGATATGCAACTAGTTATTTGCTAACTTTCTCTTGATATTTTTGTTCGACAGGAAAATTGTAAAATTTTCATTTAGATCCTAACTATAGTCCAACATAGTTTCTGGACCATAGTTGTGTTTATGAATTAGTTGTAACTACAATTGTAGTTTATAGCGTTCATCATTTTATTGTCACAAACTATTTCGTTTCAGTTGACGATGGCGCCGCCAAACAAAATTTTACGTCGCAAAATAGGTGGTAGATCGTATATTCCATACAGCACTGATGCGATGGAAAATGTTTACGTGACATCAAACATCACGTATTAACTCAACGTGAAGCTTCAAAAATGTACCAGGTCGTAAATGTATTTTTTCTCCCGGAGAAGAAAAGTCCTTCGTTGATAACGTCATTATAATGTGCAGTTATTTGATCCTAGATGTGTTCTGAAAACGTATCTGAACAGCCGTGGTGTTGCAATAAACGCATTTAAGAACAACTTTCCTGGAAAACGTTGGGCCGAATACTTTTTAACGCGCCACAGAAAGGAACTTTCTCGAAGATTTTGCAGCAATATTAAAAGAGTCCGAGCAGGCGTCAATGAAGACACAATAAATAATTTCTTTCGACATTTGGAAATTGAAACTCAGGATGTCCCACCGGGATCTATCTATAATTATGATGAAACAAATTTGATCGATGACCCTGGAAATAAAAGAATTCTTACTAAACGTGGTGCAAATATCCCGAAGCTATTGAAAATTCGACCAAAGCAGCCGAGTCTTATGGTATGTGGCAATGCTGCCGGGGAGCTCTTGCCGCCATATGTTAATTACGAAGCGGAGAAAATGTGAGATACGTGGACAGAAAGCGGTCCTCCGAATTCGATATAACCAGTCGAAATCTGAGTGGTTTGAAGGTGTAGTTTCGAAGACTGGTTTTTCCCTGGTTTTATCGACGAGAAAATGGAAAACAGTTCTTGTTGGAGACAACCTACGGTATTGTACGAATTAATGTGAACATTGGAAATTTTGATATTATTTCAACTTGACAACACTACTATGACAATTCTAGCATTTGTTTCGTGAGATATCCCATAACCCAACATTCTGCATTAAGTTATTGCTAATGTCAGTAATTTTAGCAGTTATTATGACTAAGTTACATGTGTTTTGTAGTTTTGGGAGAAATAGCATGATGGACATTACGCCAAAGGGCGATGTGGTAGAAAAGGAAGAACTTCACGAGATGAACCGTTTCTTTTGCGAAACAGCAAGCTAACCCCAGAAAGACAAGTTATGATCTTCAGCAAGGCTTAGAAAAGGCTTGATTGAAAATTCACGACACTACAATTTGTTTATTTTCAAATTCTCTTATTTAATTAGTATTGTTCTCGGCTATTTGTTAACAAATGGTTGTTTAATGTTTCCTCGATCACATTTCAGATTCGATCAGACCAAATAAAAGATTTGTCATTAACTTATAATTATCTTCGTACAGGTCAGTTACTTTTAATTATTCACTTACTTAATTTTTATTTTTATTTTTGCAGCATTGAGAATGGGTCAATAAACGGCCCGAAACGTCGGACAATTTAAAATTATTTTAATAGACCTAAACCTCAACCATAGTTTTAATTATTTCTAATACTTCTCATACATAACAGGACACGATGGATACAAAATTCTGCATGATGCCAGTCGGCCCCAGAAACATTTTACTGCAGAATTTCTGACAATTGACCAGTGAAAAGCAAAATTCACACTATTTAGACTCGATACCTACGAGAAAGTAATAAAGTGAAAGCTTTCAAGAGGCCATAAGATGAGAGGCAGATTCTCCCCATTTACTTAAGGGTATTAGAAACAACCTTCTTGTGAAAAACTTAAAATGCAGTATCGATGGAGTGGAGCTAATTGCTAAGTGGGATCATATTTATACTGCATATTTAATAGATGGTATATTTGGCGATCTTAGGCTGATGCCAAAAATAAATGATGGTCACGTTCATCCAAGTAATTTAAAAAAATTAAGGTCAATAATAACATGTACAGATAAGACTCTTAATAAAAACAAACAAAAAGGGGCATAATAATGTCTTTAGATAAAACTTCAGTTTCCATTTGAGGAATGGGAACTGAGCGTCTGTCGCCTGCCTTAATTAAACATAATCGATCACAAAGGTATCTGTAATACGACGATTTTATTGTTTGACATTGGTAATAACAGAAAAGTTTTAGAAATATTAAAAGTTTTAGCTAGCATTTCAGCACTTTTGAAGTTGCAAGTTATCCCTGTAATACCTTTTGATCCTCCCATTTACTTAAGGGTATTAGAAACAATCTTCTTGTCAAAACGTAAAATGCAGTATCAATGGAGTAGAGCTAATTGCTCAGTGGGATCATATTTATAATGCATATTTAATACATGGCGAACTTAGGATGATGACAAAATAAATGATAGTCACGTTCATCCACAAAATTTTAAAAATTAAGGTTTCGTGTTGCACCGAAGTGTTGAACCACACAGTTGCTGCTACCATTAATCTTATGGCTAAATCGAATACGAATTAAACATTTTTAAGTTGTAGATAAGTTCTTAATAATAGGTATATTTTCAATTAATTATTTCTATAATTTAGAAACGACTGTTAAAGTTCTCAAGTTACCATCAGAAACAACTCAAACTGTCGAAGTCATTATCTTCTTAGATAAACTATTTGACAGCGTTAATGGTCATGCTGGTTTTGATGTAGAAGGAAAACCGTTACGAACCTACGTCACTAACAAATCTCCACTATTGCGGAGTATACTGTATAATTCTCAGAGATTGATCTCTGGTGTGTCATGTGTGTAAGTTTGAATTTGACGCGCTAAATTAAGACAGCTAGCGCCGTCGTTAACCTGGCACGGTCGTCAACCGACGTCCGCAAATTTTAATTTTTTATGTGTATCTGGCATTATTACACTGGTCAACAAAAAAAATATTTTTTTTGGGGTTTCTGTTCGCATGCTTGAATTCTGATTCTAGACATTGAAAAACACTTAAATATTAATCTTTAGTTCTTTAAGTTTGCTTTGGGCTGATCTACATCGATAAGTATATTTTAATATCTTTCATGAATCAAAGATGGCAGCACTTTGATTAACCCGAAAGTAAACAGTATTATTATTTGTAAGAGGCACAGTAGTGAATGTTAACCTGTTTATTACAGCTGTAACAACAATATTAGTGTATTACTCAGTTAAAAATGGCATCAAGTCAGTGTAAAAATGATGTTGATTCATTCTGTTTTATTTGCGGTGAATTTATTAAAGTTAGAAGTAAAAAATTTGCTTTATCAACAAATTTGAAACTTTGCGAAGCCTATGAAGCCTATTTTAACCTAAAAGTTAGTAATCAAAATGAAAATTGGGTACCTCACTTCGCCTGCGTTAATTGTAAAAATACTTTAGAAGGTAAGAAATCAAAATTTAAGATTTTTAAAATTGTAGAGCAAATTTAAATAACATCCTTGTAATTTTGTTATTTCTAGCTTGGTATCGAGGAGAAAATCGACACATGAAGTTTGCGATGCCAAGGATTTGGAGCGAACCTAGTGATCATGTCCATGACTGTTATTTTTGTATGGTGAACCCAAGTAAGCGTCGATCTGGTAAAAATGCAGAAAAGATTTTTTATCCAGATCTTCCTTCATCATCATCTCCGATACCTCATGATGAAAATTTGCCTGTGCCAGTACGTTCAAGATCAAATAGCTCTGAAGTTCAGCCGTCACATAGTTCAGCAGGATCCAGTGCACCACTAACCAACACTGATGGTAGTGATTTCGTGACAAAGTCGCAAAGTTTTGGGCCACATTTTATTAGTTCAAGTGAATTTAATGATTTGGTGCGAGACCTGAACTTACCCAAAAGTAAAGCAGAAATATTAGGTTCACGACTAAAGCAATGGAACTTACTTGAAGATGATGTCAAAATAACTGATCAAAGAGAGCGTCATAAAACTTTTCATGTTTTTCACAAAAGAAGCCGGTATTTGTTACTGCAACAACGTAACTGATTTATTTAATGAAATTGGAATACCATTCGTAGCATCTGAATGGCGGCTTTTTATCGATAGCTCTTCGAAAAGCTTAAAAGCAGTTCTGCTCCATAACGGAAATGTATTGCCAAGTCTTCCTCTAGCACACTCTGTATTGTTGAAAGAAAGTTATGATAGTGTAAAAATCATACTAGAAAAATTAAAATACACAGAATACCAATGGCCAGTGATCGGTGATTTTAAAATGGTTGGTTTTCTTATGGGAATGCAAGGTGGATATACAAAATACCCTTGTCACCTTTGTTTATGGGACAGCAGAGCTGACTCAGTACATTATAAACAGCGTAAATGGCCTGATCGCGTCGAATTTAAGATTGGAAAACATAACGTAAAGTCGGAACCAATCGTAGAGCCCGAAAACATTTTGATGCCACCGCTACATATAAAATTAGGGTTAATGAAGCAATTCGTAAAAGCACTGGATCCAAACTCTGAAGCGTTCGAATATTTAAGGGGCTTTTTCCCGAAATTATCTGAAGCTAAAGTAAAAGGAGGTATTTTCGTAGGACCGCAAATAAAACAAATAATGAAAAGTGATGACTTTACGAAGCTTCTCAATGCTCGTGAAAAACGAGCCTGGGAAAGTTTTAAAGCTGTAGTTAGTGGTTTTCTGGGGAATCATCGAGCTAGTAACTATGCAGAATTGGTTGAAAAAATGCTTAAAAGCTTCAAAATTATGGGCTGCAGAATGTCTCATAAACTTCATATGCTACATTCTCATCTGGAAGAATTTAAAGACAACATGGGGGCCTACTCCGAGGAGCAAGGAGAACGTTTTCATCAAGATGTGATGGACTTTGAACGTCGATACCAAGGGCAGTACAACGAGAATATGATGGGAGATTATATTTGGGGTTTAATACGAGAGAGTTCATATGAGCATAAAAGAAATACAAAAAACATTCACTTTTAGACAGTAATTTCTTGTTATTTTACATTTATATATTATTGTTTACCACACATCTTGAATAAAAACGACTCTTGTATCTAAAAAAAGGTTTTCTAATTATAATCTATAGTGAAATTGTAGAAAAAATATAAAAATCAGTAATTTCTGCTTAAAAATCGAAAAATTGCTCTAATTTCTACGAAAGCAAACTTTAACCGGAAAAAAAAATTTTTTTCTTATTTTTGTCATAGGAGAAACTAAAATTTAACATGTAGATGTCAGACCCAAAAATCGTGTTGACCGGTGTTATCTTTCATAATTTACTATATTTTACTATACGTCGCATTAGTGCAGCGTCAGCTATTGTGACAGGTCAGTTTTTGGATCCAAACAATTGCATTTTAACATGGTAAATTTCCTTATTTTAAGAATTTTCGGTTAATTGGAATATTTAAGGAAATATTTTCTACGATAAGGTACCTGTATGCATTAGAAATATTACACATTCGTTTAAGCATGATTTATAAGCGATGACGTTAGTATTTCGCTTCTGAAAAAATGAGGTTATGACACCTGCTTACTTGAATTTTTATTTTAACTGTATTTTTGTACCCTCTGTGTATTAAACGACGAAAAAGTACGTTGGAAATTATAACTAAATCGTATTAAAATCGTGAACGTAATTTTGACTAAATCTATTCAAAATAACTCAATTTGTAATAACCACGAACAACGTTGAAATGTAGTTATTCATTTTCAGCAAGGATTGGAACGCACGTCATCAAGTTTTTCATGGTAATAGAACTTTTCAAAGATTGGGAAATGGACAGAACTCATTTGCGAGTGGAAATGCGTTAAGTTGGATTCCTCGTCCTTTAAAAAAATGTTTTCGCCAATATGAAAAAACAGGCCAACACTGTAGACCCAATACATGGTTTTCAAGAACTATCACATGATTATGTTGGTAAAGGTTTTCAAATTTAAAGAAGTATACGGTACATTGAAAAGTTTCCGGAATGGGCAAGAGATGGCGCGCATGTCGCCAAATTGTTATGATGGTTGACAAGGCGAACTTATTTTAGGGGAAACTGTCAAATTTTCAGACAGATACGTCGTACAGTTCTTGTTCACCAGGCAGTTTTGTGAAGCAAGTCAGGCACTTTTGCAAAAATGGATAAACTCGAATTTCGTGCAGTCATCAAACATTTCTGGATGGATGGGAAAGCGGCGACGGAGATACGAGATATTTTGCAGAAAGTTCATGGCACCTCCACACCTTCATTTTCGACTATCAGTTTCTGGGTGAGCGAGTTCAAACGAGGCCGTACGAGCACCAAGGATGAACCACGCAGTGGACGTCCAAAAACGGCCACAAATGAGGAAATGGTCGACAAAGTCCATGATCTCGTGTTAGCAGATCGTCGAGTGAAGTTACGCGAAATAGTAGAGACTACGGGCATCTCATATGAACGTGTGCAAAATATCGTGCACGAACATTTGGGCATGAGGAAGCTGTCGGCGCGATGGGTGCCGCGTTTGCTGACTGTGGACAATAAGCGAAATCGCGTGACCACTTCGAAAGAGTGTTTGGCCCTTTTGAAGCGTAATCCCACGGATTTTTTTCGCCGATTCGTAACCGTGGACGAAACGTGGATCCACCACTACACACCAGAGACGAAGCAGCAGTCGAAACAGTGGATTTTTCCAGGCGAATCGGCTCCGAAGAAGGCAAAGACTGTTCCATCGGCCGGAAAGGTCATGGCGACCATTTTTTGGGATTCGCAAGGTGTGATCCACATCGATTTTTTGCAGACGGGAAGAACGATCACGGGGCAATACTACAGCGATTTATTGGATCGATTCGATGGCGTATTGAAGGAGAAACGGCCTCATTTGCAGCGGAAAAAAGTGCTCTTCCACCACGACAACGCGCCGGCCCATTCATCCCGAATCGCCACGGCTAAATTGGTTGAATTGGGCTACAAGGTAGTGCCGCATCCTTCCTACCCTCCAGACCTGGCTCCGTGCGACTTTTTCTGTTCCCAAACATGAAGACTTGGCTCGGGGGCAAGCGCTTCACGTCGAACGAGGAGGTCATCGCCGCCACGAATGCTTATTTTGCAGAGTTCCCGAAATCATATTTTTCTGAGGGCTTAAAAAAGTTGGAGCACCGCTTACAAAAGTGTATCGCCCTACAAGGAGACTATGTTGAAAAATAAAAATAAAAACCTGTTCAATTACTGCGTTTTCTTGCCCATTCCGGAAACTTTTCAATCTACCCTCGTATAAGCATGGGAAATATTTTGGTCAGATGTAATTTTCGGTAGATTCTTTTAATTCAGCAACTTTTGTGTAATAAAGGTACGTATATGAATCAGTGATCTCAATATTATTTATTTTAAGCTCGTTTTTTAATCACATTTAAGTCATTTAGTTAGTAAATTGAGCTTGGAAAAGTTGATATCTTACTTTATTCGTAATCACGTCAAGATCGTCAACGTAATATTGGCAAAATTTACTCATAAAATTACCCAATCAATGGTAACCTGAGATGTATTCTAATATAAATGTGTATTTTTAGCAATGGCCCAAACAAACGTCATTAAGTTTTCCATGGTAGCAATGTTTTTCAAAGATCATAGAAACCAGCTAGAAAGAGGAAAGAACTCTTTCTCAAGTGGAAATGTATCCAACGTTAACTTTGATCCAACTCTGCAACCTGCTCTCCTTAAAGGCAGTGTTATGGCAAGTATGAAAAAACGAAAATACTCTGTAGAGGTAATGCATGGTTTTATAATTGTATTGTTTCTAAATTCTTTTTGTGGTGTTACAGCTATTTATCGATTTAGAAGATGGGATCATCGAAGGTTCATGTACTTGTCCAAGAGGTCAAGTGTTATGCCACCACATGGCAGCATTAGCAATCCATGCACATCACAACATTTCTGTGACCGATAAACCATGTGCTTGGAGTGCGCCAAAACGAACTGATGAAGTGCAAGATGTACCTTTTATGGAAGAAATGTTTTCTATAAAAAAATCAAATTTTTGTGCATCGACTGGAGCTACACAACAACAAATATCTACATATAAAAAAAAAGTGCACTCTACAATAATCGGTTTTTCATGGCTTCTAAGACCGGAAATCACTGTTGATGCAGAATTATGTATTCCTCAAATTTCTGATATTGTGGCTTCTGAAGAATACCAAAAAAGTGACGACAAAATTGCAACATTTCTAAAAAAAACTTCTCTAAGCGATGAAGAAAGCGATCTTAGAAGAAAGATCTCTAAGCGATCTAAGAAAAGTGAGGTTTTAAAACCTAACCCTAAAATTGCGATAGAATTGAAGAAACTAATCAAAGAAGAACTAATAGAAATATTATTGACTGGTAAACTACCGGAGAAGCATCTAAATAATCAAACATTAAACCAACTCGAAATAGTCAAATCTTCAGTTAATACAATCGATACTACAGGGACTACCGCAATCTACACAGAATTAATATCAACTTTAAGAAAACAAATATCAATCCTCGAAACGCAAGTAAGTGACAAAGACACTATAATCAATCTTTTGAAAGATAAGCATGACTCGAGGTCTAATAAGAAAACTTTAGAAAAATTTGTGGATAAAGGCCCAAAAATACATACTAGTGTGCACGCTGCCTCAGATAATGTATCAGCTGTGAACGCTACCACACCTAACCACAAAAAACTAGTAAACAAACCGATCTCGTCCAAGTTTGTTGCAGCTTGTGTAGAAAACGCACTGGAAAAGGTCAACATTAACAATAACACGCCCAATATTGATGAAGTTAACCCTAATAATAGCGACGATAATGAAAAGGATTTCATAAAAGTTGTGAATAAGCGTAAATTAAAGAAAACAAGGTCTGTTGCAACTGGTAATAATTACGATTCATCCGCCCTTGAATTCGTAGGAAAAGACAATCCAAAGGTATGGCTGTTTGTATCAAAAGTAAGACAACATGTTTCTCCTGATCTACTCAAGAAGTACATCCAAGAAAAATTAAACGATATCGAAACTTCGGTTAAACCACTTATAATAGCTAACTCAAAAAGCACTAGGAAAACTTTTATGGTAGGTGTTAGCTTTAAAAATAAAGAAAAAATATACGACTCTGATTTCTGGCCAGCTGGAATTCAGTACTCAAGATTTGATTTCTTTAAAGGCCGTAATTTTTTAGAATCAAATCAACAGAAGACGAACTCCACCCAGCTAGTGTAAGTTTGTCTCACAAACCTCAACAAGTAAATTGGAACAAAAATAAAAGTAATTACCATACTAATGCAAATAACTCTGCACGTTTATCAAACGGTAACCAAAACATCAATCCTGTCTCGTAGGCCACATTAACATGATTTTAAATCAATTCTGTTGGAGCGTAACTTTCAGATTCTTACTGTATCGGAAAGCTGGTTATCGCAGGATTATCCATCTTCGTTAATTTCTGTTCCCGGCTTCACGCTCTTCCGAAACGACCGATTTGGTCGTGGTGGTGGAATCTGTTCTTACGTTCACAACGGTATGAAATGAAAGATATCCCCACAGACGAATTTGACACTGGATCATTCGAACAACTGAATCTGAAAATGTCAATGAAAAGTTACTCAACATTTCTACTAACATTACTCAGTTATTTGACTGTCATGCTCCGTTACACACAATTCAACTTCGAAACACTAAGCCTGGCTGGCTTACCCCAGTTGTAAGGCTAATGATGAAGCTCAGAGACAAAGCTTACAGAAAATTTCTCAAAACCTGCAATGCGTCCGATTTAAAATACTATAAAGAACTTCGTAACATGGTAACTCAAGCTATCAAAAATGAAAAAGAAGCGTATTATAAATTTGAGGTTGAGGCCTGCAAACGCAATCCTAAGAAGCTATGGCAATTCTTCGAAAGAGGAAATATTCACTCTAAAGTCAAGAAAGAAATAAATGTTGAAGATATGGACTTAGACGCTTTAAATAATTACTTTATTAATATGGTTCCCGGAATTGATGTCGACGACAACGTTATAAACTTTTTCGCTACAAACAAACACTCTTCAATCAGTGAACTTACTTTTCACAGTGTCACTATGGAAGAAGTAGCTTTGGCTATTTGCAGATTGAAATCCACCGCTATGGGCATAGATAACATCAATTCAAAAATGCTGAAGCTGGTCCTTCCGTATTGTATTGATAGCATTACCGACCTTATTAACACCTGCTTAATCGAATCAGTTGTACCCGATATGTGGAAGAAAGCTTCGATACTACCGATTCCTAAAACTCATAACGCTAGTAAGTTTGAGGAACTTCGACCTATCAATATCTTACCTGCTCTTTCCAAGGTCTTAGAGAGAATAATATTTAATCAGCTGTCTGAACACATTTTAGCTCTCAGGGTACTACCCCCTTTTCCAATCTGGTTTCCGGAAAAAGCATAGTACAGCTACAGCCCTTTCTAAAATTACTAACGACCTTAGTACTTACTCCGATGAGTCGAAAGTCACAGTCGTTTCGCTACTCGATTATAGCAAGGCTTTCGATGCTATCAGCCATCAACTACTAATTGCCAAATTTGTACTATGGTTGCAGCTCTGCGGCAGTAAATTTGCTAACCAATTATCTGAGCAATCGTACACAAAAAATCATTTGGAACAATCAGCAATCTAATGAACGTATGGTCAGCAAAGGTGTGCCGCAGGGTAGTTTGTTGGGCCCTCTCTTGTTTTCAATATATACAGCTGACCTCCCAAAGGTTCTTACTGAAGACTGTAAATACCACATGTATGCCGACGATACGCAACTGTACTTGCCCAGTACTCCAATAAAATCAACGATGCAATTGAAAAATTAAATCGCAATTTGGATATGGTACAAACATGGTCCAAAGAAAATGGCCTAGTTCTGAACCCCAAAAAATCTCAATGTATCTGCATCGGTAGCCCTCATGGTTGTGGAGTTGCCATGGACTGCAGAACGACTGAAGCTAAACTTAACGGATGTGAGATCAACTTCTGTTCATCAGTTAAAAATCTAGGTGTTACATTTGATTGCAACCTCGCATTTGTCAATCACATTAACAAGGTCACGAGTTCATGCTTTTCAAGTTAAAGTCACTGTACAGGTACAAATACTTGCTTCCTTCAGACATCAAATGGAATTTAGTAAATACACTGATATTGTGTCATATCGACTACTGTGTTACTGTTTACTATGGGTTCCTTTCTAATCTACTAAAATCTAGACTCCAATTAATTCAAAACGCATGTTTGCGATTTGCTTATAATATCGGGACTAGAGAACACGTGACACCCTATTACAAGGCATTGGGCATACTGAAAATCGAAGCCCGATATGAAATCCAATTCGCCACCCAACTTTTTTGCATTTACAAAACCGCTACCCCAGGATACCTGTACAAGCTTTTGACAGAAAGAAAGTCCTGCCACAACCGTGAACTCAGAAATATGGACGAACTGTCGGTTCCAAATCATAGGACGTCGCAATTTAAGGGATCCTATCAATACATTGCCTACCTAATTTTTAATAAGCACCTTAAATTGTTCCATAGTGCCAACACCAAGACCTCGTTCAAGTCTAAATTAACTGAACGATTATTGACGGAATCGGTTGAAAACCAGCTTTGCTGAACCGTTTTTCCTTTAAATTTTTGTAAATGTACATTTATTTAATAAATAATAATAATAATAAAGTGTGCAAAAAATTGTTGGACTTACGGTGGGACAATCCAAAAATGAAAATTGGCTGATTGCTAGAAAAAATCGTCTAACGGCAAGCAAGTTTGCAATGGTATTAAGAGCATGTAAGCGAGGGAGGTATCCTCCTTCCTTATTTAAAGCGCTCGAAGAAGGATACAACCTTAATGGTGTTAGGGCAATACAATGGGGAAGAGAGAATGAACAACATGCTGTAGCAGAATTTGAACAGTATTATCACACAAAGGTTTCCCCAACTGGACTTTGGTTACATTCTTCTGGTTTCTTAGGAGCCAGCCCAGATGGGCTCGTAGAGCACTATGCCATTTTAGAAATAAAGTGTCCCTACAAATATAGGGAAAGTAATCTTTCTGATGGTCTCAAGAATGATTCCAACTACATAATTTACATTAACGAAAAGAATGAAGTGAAAGTGAATTTCAATCACGATTATTGGCATCAAATTCAGGGTCAATTATTTTTAACCAATCGACAAATCTGCTATTTAATGATTTGGACACCTAAAGACACTCATATTGTGATCATTCCAAAGAGTCAAGAATGGAGTGAAAATATCACATTGTTGGAAAAATTTTACTTGGAGCAATATTTACCTAGAATTAATAAATAAAATCCTTCCCAAAATTTTGTAGCTTTATTAATTAAAATAAAATTTTTAAATAATTTTGGAAATTTTAGAAATGCAAAAAGACAAACATAGTCCATTAATTATAAATTGAGAGGAAAGTACAGCCGTGCTCAAATGTAGTAAGCCACCTTTAAAATTTGGGAAAATTTACCAGCTATTTTTGCGTATACAAAAAGTCGAAAAAACATAGAATGTAGGTAGCCAAGGCCTTAATATTTTGTATTTGGGTTAATTAAAACATATCAGTTTTTGACCGGACAAAGCTGTGCTATGGTTGTTTTCAAAAAATCTTTAAAACCGTTTCCATGTTACCAGATTTTAAAGGTTGCTACTATATTTGAGCATGGGAGGTGAGATAGACTAGGAAAATCTAACACGTGTCATAACCTCATTTTTTTCAGAAGCGAATTACTAACGTCATCGCTTATAAATCATGCTTAAACGAATGTGTAATATTTCTAATGCATACAGGTACCTTATCGTAGAAAAATATTTTCTTAAATATTCCAATTAACCGAAAAATTCTCAAAATAAGGAAATTTGCCATGTTAAAATGCAATTGTTTGGATCCAAAAAACTGACCTGTCACAATAGCTGACGCTGCACTAATGCGACGTATAGTAAAATTCGTAATCAGAGTTAATCGACTCTCGCCCATTTATTTGGCGTGTAGTACTTCTCACTTCTTCCGATTGTAATATATGATATGTGAGGGTATAGAATCAAAAGCGGCTATATCCATTTTGCGATTTTTCAGTATAGATGAAAAACTGTTTTCAGCTAATTGTGAGGATATTAGTCGCCCATAAATAAATTTTCTGTTGTATAATAACTAATAAAATAAAATTCGATAACCATTTTAAAACAAAATTCTACTGTTTCCGATATATTCGATAATCAATATTGGATATTGCCGTGTTTGAATATGAAAAGTGGATATTGCCGTGTTTGATTCTCAAAATCCATAATATTGAGTAACAGTAATCTTTATTTTGAATGAATGTATAAATAGGTATATATTTGAATATTAATTTGCCTTTAGAAGTTAAATTTTATTTAGAATAAAACAAAAAATAAGTAAGCAAAACCACAAAATTAAGATAAAAAGACTGTGATCCAAATCAAAATCAGATACCATATGACATCATGATGTTACCTGATTGGCTGTAATGGATATTGCCGTCTTTGATTCATTTGCTTCATTGGATATTGCCGACTTTGAAACTAAGGGCCAACTTTAAGTATAAAATTTGACTGGATGTAAGCGGTTTTGTTAGGGATGGATTATTGGGTTCCATAGAGAACAAAATTCTTGACAAAATGACGTATCTATCTCAATTTCACCAAAAATGGATATAGCCGCCTTTGATACTATACCCTCATGTAATAAATAGTTAACTACAAGCGATGTTTCAATATTAACAATGTAACATTTTCATAATGCAAGGTCAAAATAGCCGATATGACTACCCTTACGGCATTAACCAGTTTTTGTGCTAACCCCGAAGTAAATCGACGCATTACTTGTATTGCTTGTATCAGCTGCAAATATTGTTTGTGAAATTCTATTGCAGAAACTTTTTTTTAATTTTCTTTTTTCAAGTGTTATTTCTTCGAGCGAATCAATTGAAAAAGGTATGTGTAATGGATTAGCATTTAGTGTTTTACTTATATTTTGCAATCCAATAATATTCATATTATTGGATTATACCAATTTATAGTTGGAAAGAATTTTTTACTGTTATTCTTAAAATGACGACATTATCCAGGTATGAGACACACCATATCACGTGGTATGAGACACTTTTTTTTAACTCTAATCGTATACAACTTTTAAATATCGTCGTTCGTGTTGGTATAAAGCGTTTATATACCACTTAACTGGTGTTTTGATCAATTTTATTGTATTCTAGTCATGTGGCCCCCAGAAAGGCAAATCGCACACCAACAAAAAGATTTTATGCGCTGCTTCAAGCCATTAAAGCTTGTTTGTTGGAGAATAAAGGCATACGATCGGCTGCCCGGCAACATAACATTGATAAAAGCTCTTACAGCGTCATGTGAAAAAAGACCAATTTTGACGATATTGCGTCAATCAATGATGTTGAACTGTTAGAATTCATCAGTATCTCAAATATTAAAATTCCACCAAATATGGTATGTTTTTTTTTCTCGATAATGAGATTTTTCCAATGAATTCTCCGTTACTTTGATAGGTAGGTGTTCACTATCTCTCAAGAAAAAGATCTGGTAAATATATCATTAAATGCGTTAACCATTATTATGGACAAGTATCGATGAGTTGAGGGAATTGGCACACCAGTTGGCCACAAAAAAAACTCAAGGTTCAATATCCGTCTGCTTGAAATGAGCTTTTGGAAGTGGGTCGTAAGTGGTATTACCTCTTTATTAAACGCCACCTCAAACTTACGCTTAGAACACCTGAACAAACATCAATGAATCGGGTGAAAGCTTTCTGCAAAGAAAATGTAGACTAGTTTTTCACAAATTTGGTGCGGTTATTAGATGAATTTCATTTTAATGCCACGTCCTTTTATAATATGGATGAAAACGGGCTTTCAACTGTTTCAAGCAAACTTGGCAAGGTGATCGCCTTACAAGAAGCTAGAAAAGTTGAAAAAGTGAAGGTGGTCGAGCGTGGTACGATGGTGACTGTGACACTTACTGTTAGTGCGGGTGGAAATTCAATTCATCGGTTCTTTTTGTTTCCAAGAAAGAACATGCAGTCGTCCTTTCTGGACAATGTATCAACTGGAACGGTCGGCTTCACGAATGATTCTGGTTGGATGTCCCAGCCAGAGATTGTTCGTTATATTCGCCATTTCATAAAATATGTCAAACCATCGCACAGTGGGTATTTGATCTCAAAGCTGCCCGAAATTCAAAAATCAAATATTAGTTACATATTTGCTATTATGATTTTCGTAAACTACACTATCTTGGGCAACATATACACGAATTAGTTTCGACATTACTCGTTTCAAATTTCTTCCACATCGTAAAATATATGCACAAATGTGATAATGTGTGTATTTACACTTATTTTTGAAAGCATAATTTTGCTAAAAATTTTATAAAATTCTTACTTTTTTTGTGAAGCCTGCAAGTTGTGATATGTTATATAACTTCTATAACAATTAATTTATAAAAATATGTGTTACAACAATCGTATTCATGCTAAATGTAAAAAATGTAGTTGGGGTGATACAGTTTTAGAAATTTTTAGTTGTATTCCGGCAAATGCCGACCTATTTTTTTTTAACTAAGAGGTATTTATATAAGGAAGCAGTCGCGCTTGAAAAAGTTTACCCCAACGTACACAATTCTTCAATAAATACAATTAAGTATTTTTTGAAGCACTTCATACAGGGTGAACAAAAAATTTTTTATGTCATATTAATGGATACAAATATAAAATTTTGCTATATAAGGAAGCTGTGTTTCAAAATGAGGGTATTTTTGCAAACGTTTATGACAGATTTCGTTATTTATTATATTATATGAAGATGTCTATCAGGAATAAAGAGCTTGTTAACATCATGTCAGGTTGCGAAGGAAGTGCAATAGACGAAAAATTTAAGTTCTTGGACGAAGAGATGAAGAAACGAACTAGCAAATTTTAAATCGAAATATAAACGCCGTTGGTTGAAGGCAAATCGTACAACGGAAAGGTTTTTAAAACAAAATGATGCGTGGTTGAATTCTTCGATTTTATTAGAGCAACCAGCGGAGTCGCAGAAACGCGGTCGTCCGGAAAAATCATTTGCATTGAGTGCTGAAGTAACGAAACGTAAAAAAACAATGGAATTAAGACAGTCTACACCTCTTGATGTATTAAGTTATGCTACCCAAATAAGTTTAAGAGAAGCAGGAAATCTTGACGGATCACATATAGTTAAAGATATTACAAATTCTACTCCGAAACGTGCAAGTCAATATAAAAGTGCATATGCAAATTCGCAGTCGCTTAAATCTGAATCAAAAATGTTGTCAGGTGAAGATGCCTTATCAATGATCGTGGAAGCAAAATTATCGCGGTATCAATATAATGTCATTAGAAAATGGCTTTTCACTAGTTAGGTCACAACTAGAATATGCTTCAAGCGTTTGGTTCCCCTACTATCAGGTCAACATTTCCAGGCTAAACCGTGTCGAACGTAAGTTCCTAAAATATCATAATTTCAAATCTGGAAGCGGAACGGACGAGTTCTCTCAAGAAAGAAGCCTGATTCAATGCAGGACCAAATCTTTAGAATACAGAAGAACCGTAATTGAACTCTGTTTTGTCCATCGCCTATTGCATGGACAAATCAGCTGCAGTTTTCTGCAAGATCGCTTCAAATTTCGTGTTGCATGCCGAACACAAGGCTTGATGATGTGTTTACAGTCGCTCACCACCGTACGAATTATGGTTTAAACAGCCCCATCACCAGAATGTGTCGATCAGCTAACAAGTTGAATAAGTTTCCGTGTTTCGACATCATCTACAGCTCATATCGTAGCTTCAAAGATTGCCTTATGTGGAGAATAAACGCACTTCAATCCTGAAAGCTTAGTTTCAACATTTTTACTTTTCTTTTTGCTACTAATTGTATAATTTAAATGGTTTATCCGTATATTTGCATAAATAAATAAATAAATGAATAATTTCAACAAAAATTGGAAAACTTACATCATTTCTCGCAAAAAAAGTTAGGTATTTCAAGACACGAAAAAGTTCAATAAAACTATTTCAATTTAAAGCAAAAGAGGTAGTAAACTTTGTGTGTGCATTTTTATGTTTTGAATACATTTTTCTTGCAAATTAATGTAATAACTATAATAAATGTTATAACCATATTTTATTACATGTATTTTTTTTTATTTAACCTCAACGAATATTTACAATCTGTTAGTATAAACAATAAGTAAAATGTATAATAAATAAGTAAAATGTATAATAAAGTTAATGGGTGTGTGAGAGTATTTAAAATATGTTTCATCAAATAATTTATTGCATTGCATTGAATAGAAGTTGTTATGTATATAAACATTTCGGGACCGGTTAAGAATCCCGAATCGGATTTTACCATTTTGAAGTGGATTATGAAAGATAAGGGTCTAATTAGCGTATAAAAAATTTTATTAAGTGTTGTTATGTTGTTTGCAAATTAATTAGGCCAAAAAAAGTGAACTTAGTTTGGAAAAACGGAAACTCATACAGCTTTTACACAAAAATGATAAATCATAAGTTGTAATTGCAAGACGGGTAAAATATTTGCGTTGTGCGGTGTAAACCACGCTTAAACGCTTTATGAAAACCGTATCTCATCAAAACAAGTACAAAACGGGCAGAAAAAGAGTGACAAGTTCTTTTGAGGATCGACAATTCATTCGTGCCTCTATAAAAAACCGCAAAAAAACATCTACCCAGCTCGCTGCTGACTTATCGAAGCAAAAAGGAAAAGTTGTACATCCAAGTACGGTGAGAAGAAGGTTAACTAATGCTGGACTGAGAGGATGCAAAGCCAGAAAAAACCATGGCTCTCAGAAAAACATAAGATAGCGCGGTTAGAATGGGCTGAAAAACATAAATATTTTACCATTGAGAATTGGTCAAATATAATGTGGTCTGACGAATCCAACTTTGAGGTACGTTTATTATGTTTCTACTTTTGTAAAAAAAATTAATTTATTAAGAAGTTGCCGTTTTAACACTTATAGTATCGATTAATACGTAACGATATTTTACAGGTGTTTCTAACTCCTGGAGCAACGTTTGTAAGACGAAGGGTAGGTGAAGCGTACAACCCTGACTGTGTGGTGCCTACAGTAAAACATGGAGGAGGTAGTGTGATGATCTGGGGATGCATGGCAGCCAGTGGCGTAGGAAAATGTCTCTCTGTGAGGGTCGTATGGACAGTAAAAAGTACATCGAAGTCCTAGAAACTACCATTGAGCCATCATTTAACCAAGTTTTTGGTGATACCAATATGAGGGAGGTTAAATTTATGCAAGACAACGTGCCTTGTCATAAATCAAAATTTAGCATGAAGTGGATTAGCGATACTGGGATTGAACTGCTAGACTGGGCAGCGCAGTCTCCATATCTCAATCCCATCGAACATTTGTGGAGTATATCTTACATTTATATTATTGAAATGAATTGGTTTAATATTAAAATGTAAAATATCCATGTAGAAAATTTATTGTTTATTAATCTACATGGTGAAAATATGGTAAGTTTTCAATGACATTAATTTTAATAAAAATTGTTTCCGATTATATTAATTCAGCATAGCAATGTTTTGTGTTTTGAATTTTCCAATTTGTTATAATAATTCTATTTAATATTTAAGAAGTGAATATTAAGAGGTAAACGAACAAAGCATGAGTTTCAATTTTTAAGTCTCAAGTTTCCTGAAATGGAATGTAATAAAATTTGAAATTTATAGTACATAGATAAATTTTGTTGTTGTAAATAAATTTTAAACATTTTGGGAAATTCTAGAAAAGTTTTGCAGAGCCTCGAATATAATACTCATATATTAAAATGGTTAATTTGTGTTTTATAGTAATCTAATGCTACATATCTTATTTGTAATGTGCTGTACTCCATGAAAAACAGGCGATACATCTGATGAATAATTTCAACAAAAATTGGAAAACTTACATCATTTCTCGCAAAAAAAGTTAGGTATTTCAAGACACAGAAAAGTTCAATAAAACTATTTCAATTTAAAACAAAAACTTTGTGTTCTTTGTGTGTGCATTTTTATGTTTTGAATAAATTTTTCTTGCAAATTAATGTAATAAATGTTATAACCATATTTTATTACATATAAATGTTATAACCATATTTTATTACATGTATTTTTTTTAACCTCAACGAATATTTACAATCTGTTCGTATAAACAATAAGTAAAATGTATAATAAATAAGTAAAATGTATAATAAAGTTAATGGATGTGTGAGAGTATTTAAAATATGTTTCATCAAATAATTTATTATTATTTGCATTGAGTAGAAGTTGTTATGTATATGTTGGCGACAGATGCCGAATTCGGCCCGTGACCGAATTATTTGGACATATCGCGATATGTCTATTACAGAAATGCCAGATGCCGAAATTTGGCATCTGACTATGTAATTTGGACATATCCCGAAATGTCAAATTGCACTTTGGTCATATGGCGAAACGATTATTTAATTAAAACAAGATCTTTTTAGGGACTAATGTAACATTTATTTTACTATTTATTGCGACATGAAGTACTTGAATGGCATTTGCTATTACATTTTACCTTGTTTAGTACACATTTGCATTTTTTGTCACCGCATTGTTTACGACAGTTGCATCTTACAAAGCCCTGTGAAGAATTTGATTCTTTTGCCGCAACTGTTCGCAAACAGAATTTTTTAGCAATGGGTACTTCCGAAGATTTTAAAGTATTCGTTTGGGAAGGCTGAAAAAAACCAATGGCATTAAATTTTAAAAATGTAAGATAATAATTATTATTATTAAGTACCTGAAATTCATTCCTTGCATACAGTTTCTCCAGGACGCCAGTTGATGTACCAATCTGGAAGTCCATGTGCCAACATAAAAATGACTAAAAGCCATTTCACATACAGGGTTGCGTATAATGCCCGATTTCTTCACTTCGAGTTATCTTCAGGTTAGATAACCTGAAGTTAAATTGACGGAATAACCAATTAGACGACAACAAAACAAATAAATCAAACATCTGATTGGTTATTTTGTCAATTTAACTTCAGATTACCCAACCTGATGATAACTTGAGGTGAAGAAATCAGGCATAACTCTATTCCTACATAACAGTGACAAAAACAAAAACAAAATGCACGTTCACACTTCGATCACACTTCGTTTCGCCATATGACCAAAGTGCAATTTGACATTTCGGGATATGTCCAAATTCACATAGTCAGATGCCAAATTTCGGCATCTGGCATTTCTGTAATAGACATATCGCGATATGTCCAAATAATTCGGCCACGGGCCGAATTCGGCATCTGTCGCCAACATATATAAACATTTCTGTTCATTTAAATTATGATTCTACTCAAATCAAATAATAAAAAATTATGAAACTTTTCCTATTTTCCCAAAAGCAAAAATTAAAAACACCCGACACAAACATTTACTGCCATCTATGTCATTCATTTGATAACAAAACACACTAAACTTCTTAGTATAAATAGCAGGTGGCGTATCGCCATATTTTTTAATGGAAGTTGCCCCGCTGTGGACCATTCTAATTCCTTGTGTTAGTAGAAGTTCTTTTGTCAATTTTTACCCCAAAAATTACCCTAGAGGGCGTAGTAATTGTCGTGCATCACGGTACCGTAGATAACGGGCATTCAGATCTGAACCTTTGAACGAGTCGGTCGACCATATTAACCGTTGCAAATTATCAGTGTTTGAAATAAATTTAATAAAGATTTGTAAATTTCAATAGTAATTGATAACGCTTCAATATTAAAATATTGTGAAGATTTACATGTAAGCAATTTGTTTATTTTATATGATCTAAAATCAATCATTTCGATTGTCCGTTTTCATCCCTACACAAAGGATGACAACTGCAGCCTAAACACCCAGCGAAGGAACCGAGTCAGGTAGTAGTCGTTTTATTATTAATAACTGTAGAGTTGACGAGGAGGTGGTCATCATCGGAGTGCAGTAGACGTTATCGGGAGTTGCTTCACAACAACAATCAGTTTATAGCCCAATTGGATTTATGGCGCAAATTGGAATGACGTTCTCGTTAACACGCTGGCAACTAAATCAGCACAGGATAACCCGATAGAGACCCACTTTATTCCTTCAGAAATTCGAGACGTTTTGGGCGGTAAAGCAAGTAATGTATGAGAACAAACTGGGTACGGTGATCGGTTGTTTAAGGGACAACGTAGAGGATTGGGCAAGATTGCATAATGGGAGTTGGAAATCATTTGAAGAAAAGGGAATTTTTGAGAAATTACTGGTCAGAGGATGATCAAATGGATTTTATGAATAAAAAATTAGAGCTTAAATTTCAGTCAGGGAGGAGATTTACCATGGCGGAATATTTTATTAAGATGTTAAACGATTTGCAAACGGTTAATATATTATTACAAAGTGAAACCATGATGATAGATAGGGTAATGCGGTTGTCTCCTAAGTACATTCGGGCATTGTGGGGTATCATGGGGGATAAAACGTTTAATTCCGCGATAAAGCTTAAAAAGGAAAAGCGCGAATAAAGACGACGATGAGGGGGTTTGTAAGCCAGGGCTGTTTGCACCATATAAGATTGCATAATGGGAGTTTACCTAACATCATATATAAAGAGTTTTTGTGTTTTAAAGTGATTGTGCTGAATTGTATGCGTGGATTATTTATCCAAAGGAGTAAGATAATTAATTATAACATACTGGTGAAGGGTTTTTAATTTTATAATTGTGACTAGACTTGTTTCGGTCAAGAAAAAACTTTGCATCGTTTTCCAAATCCAAATGTCGATTTGGACAAATTTCATCTATGGATTGCGTTATATGGAAATGCTGAGATACCGACACTAAATCCTGATGTGGTTTGTAGGTCTAGAGCAGTCTATTCTGCAGAGTTTTGAAGATTTAGGATAAAAGAGAACCGAGAAAATAGCAAATCACGTACAGATAGTTCCTAATCATTTGAAAATGATATTATTATATTAAAATTTAAGTTATGTTCTTTTTAGGTGTTTATGCTACGGAATATAGAAGCCAAATGGAAGCAACCCATTTTTTATAACTTTGTAAATAGTGTTACTAATCATTCAGATATTGAGAGAATTTTGAAATTATTAATTGCAAAACTAGCTGATAGAGGTTTAATTATATGTGCTATAGTTTGTGATCAGGGAACTAATAGTTCATCGGTCATTCAAAAATTAATTGAAATAACTGAAAGAGATAATCTCAGGGCAGGAGGTGAGAGGCAGATTTTTTGAAGTTGCAAGTTATCCCGTAATACCTCTTTTTGATCCTCCCCATTTACTTAAGGGTATTAGAAACAACCTTCTTGTCAAAAACTTAAAATGCAGTATCGATGGAGTTGAGCTAATTGCTAATTGGGATCATATTTATAATGCATATTTAATACATGGTGAACTTAGGACGATGACAAAAATAAATGATAGTCACGTTCATCCACAAAATTTAAAAAATTAAGGTTTCGTGTTGCACCAAAGTGTTGAACCACACAGTTGCTGCTACCGTTAATCTTATGGCTAAATCGGATACGAATTAAACATTTTCATGTTGTAGATAAGTTCTTAATAATGTATTTTCTATAATTTAGAAACGACTACTGAAACCGATAATGACATTCTCAAGTTACCATCAGAAGCAACACAAACTGCCCAAGTCATTTTCTTCTTAGATAAACTGTTTCTATGTCGGAACTCAGGTTCTTCAGAACCAGAGATTGATGCAGTATACAGCATGCTTGAAAAAAAACTTCGTTATACAGAAATATACAATTCCCATATCTTGATTAAGAAATATAATCTGTTGCAAAAGCAACTATAGGTAAAATTTTCAAAACAGCTGCACAAAATATCTTCTTTGTTGCCTCACGTACTTTTAATCCACCTAGTCGAATTATTTAAATATCTTAATTAAAGTAAAATGCCGAAAGGAACCCATTTAGCGCGGATCCTTTGCTACCCTGGAAAAAGGGTAAATCCGGGCAATAAAGTTGATTCTTTGTGCAGCTGACTAGACGTAGTATTAGTTCTAAGCCTTGTCTGAGTGTGCGACAAACACCTGTACAGTAATTTTAGTCGCCAATGGACCTCAGCTTAAATATGCCGCCTAAGTACTAGCGTGGTACATTATTTTTATGGCTTAATCCTTTATGGTTCTTTCCTTACAAAGTGAGTTTTGCGGTCAGTTTCTAAGGAAAGAAACATGTTTAATTCTATTGGTTCAAGTGCTTCACACGCCCTCCTTGGTTGGTCAAAAATCTTCTGCAAAGAAAACCAAGGAGGAGCGAAATTTAACTTATGTGTGAAATACTTGGACTAAAGTCAGTTCAGTATAAGATTTTGTATCATACAACTGCAAGAGCTTGACATTACTTCGAGTTCTTGTACAAGTTCGTTTTTGTTGTGCATGTAAATATTTTGTAAATATAATTATTTCAAAAAGATTTCCGAATTTTCATCGCACAACTGGTCCTTCGATCCACAGCAAAACAAACCTACGGTAGCCGTAACAAATCAACATTTCCCAGGCCCGTACATAATCAATATCTCCAACTCGACTAAAAAATTGTTATACAAATAAATAAACCAAATTTCTTTAATTATCAGAAATACGCAAAAATATTTTCATACAACAATATTCCATTTTCGAAGGTAAAATACCTTCTTATAACAAACGCCGCGTATTTCATATAAAACAGAATTTTCTGGAGAACAGTATTGCTAAATCGTAAAACTCATAAACACATTAAAAAAACAGAACAATTTGTTGACATTAATGCAGTTCCTCGAATTTCCACCGTTCCAGTAATGGATGAGAAAAAGAAATCCGACATCAAATCGATTTTAAAATATATGCCCGAAATAGATTGCAAGTTTTACAATAGTTTTAATATTAAGTAATACGAAAATTAATTGACATGTACAAAGGTGAAACTTGCTTATATGCAACGACTTTACCAAGCTATCATAACAAGCATCTTGGAAGTGAAGCCTTAGCACGTGTTCATGACGCAGTGGTCAAATTAAGGTCATCGGTTACCATAAAAGAATGCGTAGCAAAATTTCACAATTTGAGGAGTCAATTTAATATTGAACAGTCAAAAAATTAGAGCTTTACATAAAAGTGGGACGGGCACCGATAATGTAAGCAATAACATTTTACCAATAATTAAAAATATTGTTACGTAAATTTTGCCTAGTTCCATATACTATTTGTTTAATGCCGGTTCTGTGCATTTGGCCATATGAATGAGACCAACACCACGGCGCGCGCGCGCGCAAGGGAGATAAGGAGTCCAGGTTAGATTTTCACGCAAGGCAGACGGTTTTTGAGTTTGCCTCCCGATATTTTCAAATATTTCCGATTATTATTAACAGTAAGAAATATTAAAGTTGAAGTGACGTTGCGTGGATAAATCGTGTTTTAATTTCGACGCTACTGCGGATTTTCAATATTGAAATTAACTTAATATTAGTTCGAAAATTTTCAAGGTTGAAGATATTAGCGTCCATCTGCGTTTTCCGATAGCACATGTATGTTCGCCACGCGCACCTTGTCTGCGCTTGTTTACTTTGTTAACAACGACGATTCCTATATTTTCGGACCGAACGCACTTTTTTTACCATCTGGACGATACGTCATATCAAAGTCGCCGGATGATCAGCTTCCTTCGACTTAATCTACCAATATCTTGGCATCATCTCCAGTGGATCACGAACTTACAAACATTTCAACGTGCCGTCACCAAGAACCGATCAGTTTCGCCTTCGGCCAGTGTTGTTGTGTTTGTAGTACTAGTTTGCGGAAATTTCCATCCCAGAATAATTGGGTTCCTGCAGCTGCTAGAACCAACCTGTATCACGAGAAAATTTGTCATTACCTATCTTACTTAGGGAACGTACCCATACTACGTGACCCATTTAGGGGGGGGAGGGGGGTCTTTAAAATACTACGCCCAGTCACGGGGTGGGGGGCTTAGATGTTTATCACGCAGTCGAATTCGTCAAATTCAAATATTTGAATATGACGCGAAATTATAAAAGTACTACTGATTTAATTCTCAGTTGGTGGCGCTGACGTCAAGACGTCAGGTGATTGAAAACCGACAGTGTTTCTCAGACAGTTTGCAGTGGACAATCTGTCTCGCGTGCGACCTCTGCGGGTTCTCTCCAGGAGGCCACGTGAAGTTTTGTGTGTTATTGGAGAAAGCGTGGTGTGGTTAGACGTCGAGGCCGTAGATGAAGAGGAAATAACCAAGTCTGAAGAAACTCCTGATCTTACTGCCCCCGTGATCACTGATGTATCTGAGTGGATTGATGCTGGGAACGTATTTGTTGAAGATGTATAGGGTAGTAATACGATTATAAATTATATTTGCAGTATGCAGTTTTATACAATAAATACTGTATCAATTAAATGACGAAAATAAGCCAAATTATTTTTATTTGTTTCACTTTTTGCGTGCGAAATGATTAAAATGATTTATAATTAATCTTGGTAACATTCTAGGATACTACTGGAAATTCCCAAAATTCAGCGTTATTGCTGAAAGATAACAGTGGTACTCTGTATGATGAACTTTTCGCCTTGGCTTTGCAGGAAGAACTCGAAGTGGACACGGAAAAAAGTGGCTTTTCTTTCTCGCAACGGGATCCATTGCCTTTAGCGCCTTCAACATCTGTGACACCTTGCTGTAATACCTCATCCACTTCAGAGACATCAACTGCAAGAACAGCAAGAAAAACTTCAACCGCACTAAAAAGAAAACGTCGGGATTCAAATAAAAATTAATAACAATAGCCAACGGTTACGTTTTGAAACGGGCTCTTTTCTTACAAATTTATTTCGTTACCAAGACATTTTTAGATCCATAAGTTAGATAGGAATTGCAGTAAGTTTTTGTGCATTAGTTTTAAACAGAAAATCGCCATTAAATACACAGGGAAAATTTTTATGTAGTGTTTGCATATTCTTCCATTTCCAGCTAGCTGGAAGAACGTCCGTAAGTACGTGAAAAAAACTTATAAAATTAATTTGCTTTTGGTAAATAAAAATTTTCAAATAAAACAAATTAAATTTTTTAACAATTAAAAAAAAATCGTAGCAGTATATCGCACTATGAGAGCAACACTATAGTAAGTAACAAAAAAATTTTTTTTGAGATATTTTAGTGTTGCACTTAAAAAAGCATCGTTTTTAATAATGGAAAACTATTGTATCTATTTTCAAAATTTTTTTGTTACTTACAACAGTTTAACATAATGCAATAATGCAAAAAAATTGTATGCAAGAGTATCGTATTTGTATGCAATAGTATGGCACACGCATAAACCAGCTAAAATACTCGCGACTGTACTTGCTAAGAAAACAGGCAAACCATACAGGGTCCATGAAGTGCAAGAAAACGAAATTTTTGATTTAAAGCTGCTTAGCGAACAGATTGGTAAAAATTACAATATAAACACAAAAAACGAGAAAATCCGTTGAGCAGATATTAAAATTATAAAATTGAAAAGTAACCCAAAAACTACATATTTATTATAAGTATGATTATGATGAAGCCAATTTTGATGAAATTAGAATCGACCATAAAGACAGACGCAACATCGATATGAATAGTAAGTATTAAATTAAAAAATGCATATTCGGCACCTTTGCCGATTTCAAAAAAAATATGATGGAATAATTGCATTGTGCAACAAAAATCTTGTTGATAAAGAGCATCAAAAATTTTATATGGATTTAAAAGTAGCGTCTACAAAAGCAGACGACGACACCGAAAATGGTTAATTTCATTCATTTATTTATTATTATTTAAGCGTTTTCAACTGTAACTGTATTTAAATTTATATTATCATCAAATTTTACTTTATTTATGAAATATAAAATATATTAAAAAGAGTTATTTAGTAAAATGCAAATTCAATAATAATTTATTTGTCTTTCCTTATTAATTTTATAATGTTTTGCCATAATGTAGCATAATGTATTTTGAGTAAGTCTAGGCTTTATTATCATCTTATTCTACCAAGTATGATAAAATTGTGCTAAACCATCTTATGCTAAACTATTGTAAGTAGCAAAAACTATTAAATGAATAACAATAATTAAAATTATTTCATTCACATATATTAATACATCATATTGCAGCATTATTACATATATTTGACCATATTCAATTAAACTAAAAAAAAATTAGAAGCAAAAGAAGTTGCGAACATCAAATATTAAATTTTAAAATGCGTTTTTCTCGCAAGTTAGTTTATTGCACTTACTATAGTGTTGTTCTCATAGTGCGATATATACTAGCAAAAGAGATATAATTCAAGATGTACAGTCATCGTTAACAAGAAACGTCAAAATTTTGGCAAATATGCAGCTGAGAAAAACAAAACATGTGAAGGAATGGACTTCAGAAGAACTGATGTATCTGAGTGGATTGATGCTGGGAACGTATTTGTTGAAGATGTATAGGGTAGTAATACGATTATAAATTATAAAAGTATGTATGCAGTTTTATACAATAAATACTGTATCAATTAAATGACGAAAATAAGCCAAATTATTTTTATTTGTTTCACTTTTTGCGTGCGAAATGATTAAAATACACATTTGCAATACCACGTGACAACTTGAGGGGAGGGGTCTTAGCATATACTACGGGTGGTCACTGAGGGAGGGAGGGGTCAAAAATATTAAAAAAATAGGTCACGTAGTATGGGTACGTTCCCTTATCAGTAAGGTAAGTTCTTATTGTATTTTAGCAGCTGCCACTTTAATAGATCGAATTGTTTGGGATTCATTAAGAATCGTCCGCCGCGCGGACTACTGTAACAGAATAAATTCACGCAGCACCATTGGTTGGTGTTTTGGAGTTGTACCGACGCGACGTGCAGAGACCAATTGCAGCAAAAATTTTTCCTGTAAATTTTGATCATTTTATCATTAAAATTGTTGTTGTTCCCATTTTATTTTGGTTTTATTGAGAGAGAGCAACCTAATCCTAGGTAATAGCTAACCGCTAATAGCTAGGGGTAACCGAAAAGACCACCAAGAGCCTAGTCATAAAAATAAATTTTGTGACTGTTTGCTCAAAGAACAAACACGTTTGTTTTCAATATCTGTGTTATATGGACACATTTTCCGATACATAAACCAAGGTTATGGTATTACGACAAAATGTTGTTTTTGGGGTCATACGTACAACTCCGCAAAAGTAAGAGTTCGTGGAAGCCTGATGAAACGGATGACAGAGCAGTTACGTCTGAGCCGAGTCCGGTACGTATTTTATTTTTTTTTAAGTTTATAATTAATCTTGGTAACATTCTAGGATACTACTGGAAATTCCCAAAACTCAGCGTTATTGCTGAAAGATAACAGTGGTACTCTGGATGATGAACTTTTAGCCTTGGCTTTGCAGGAAGAACTCGAAGTGGACACGGAACAGTGGCTTTTCTTTCTCGCAACGGGATCCATTGCCTTTAGCGCCTTCAACATCTGTGACACCTTGCTGTAATACCTCATCCACTTCAGAGACATCAACTACATACAAGAACAGCAAGAAAAACTTCAACCGCACTAAAAGAAAACGTCGGGATTCAAATAAAATTAATAACAATAGCCAACGGTTACGTTTTGAAACCGTTGCTCTTTTCTTCTAAATTCATTTCGTTACCAAGACATTTCTAGATCCATAAGTTAGATAGGAATTGCAATAAATTTTTGTGCATTAGTTTTAAACAGAAAATTGCCATTAAATACACAAAATTTTATAGTGTTTGCATATTCATGTGCATTTGAAAAATTATTTATGTTTAATAAATTTATAATACATACTGTCCATCGAGTAGAATTATTAATAAACGAAAAGGAACCTGAGCTAGCTGGAAGAACGTCCGTAAATACGTGAAAAAACTTATAAAGTTTTATATTATTACAATTAAAAAAAATCGTAGCAGTATATACAGAAAAGAGATATAATTCAAGATGTACAGTCATCGTTAACAAGAAACGTCAAAATTTTGGCAAATATGCAGCTGAGAAAAACAAAACATGTGAAGGAATGGACTTCAGAAGAAAAGAAAATAGCGATGAAGATTTTTTTAAATCACCGGCATGTTATAAATATTTAAGAACAAATTTAGAATTAAAATTACCAGGCATTTCAACTGTTCGAGAGTGGTTTGGTTTAGTAAAACTAAAAACTGGAACGAGAAAAGCAATGCGCGTGTTATTATTTGATGAAATATCAATAAAAGATTGTGTAACATATGCTCAAGATTTAGATGTTATAGAAGGTTTCGAATATTTAGGCGAAAGTCTTGGTAGGATCAAGAATTTTAGTAGGCATGTTTTGACCATTATGATTCGAGGACTTTTTGACAATTGGAAAATGCCAATAGCTTACTTTGTTTCTTCTTCAAATATCCACGCCAGCATTTTTATAACTTCGTATACAGTGCTACTTATCATTCAGATATTGACAGAATTTTGAAATTATTAATTGCAAAATTGTACATTTTATTAAGTGTCCGAACTTCCATGAACGGTAGTGTACCCGACATTGGTTTGATTATCTGTGCTACACTTTGTGATCAGGAAACTAATAATTCATCAGCTATTCGCTCCTAATCCCGAGGAACCCCACGAAGGTGGAATATGGGAGAGCAATATCAAATCCACAAAGGCGCACTTGAAAAGATGCTAGGCAATACGTGCCTAACGTACGAGCAGTTTTATACAGTGTTGAGCCAAATTGAGTCAGTTTTAAATTTTCGCCCCCTCTCACCTTTATCCTCTGACCCAAATAATCTCGATCCTCTTACCCCTAGTCACTTCCTCATTGGGAGACTCCTAATTGCCATTGCAGAAAGAGATCTAACCAACACCATGGAAAATCAGCTCTCCAAATACCAAAGAGCGCAACAAATCACGCAGCATTTCTGGAAGTGCTGGAGTTCTGAAGTTGTTTCAACCATGCAGCGCAGAACAAAATGGTTTGCGTACTTGCCAGAGCTCATTCAGGTTGACAAGTTAGTGCTCATCAAAGAAGAAGTAACGGTCCACGTAGGCAAAGATAACGTGATCCGCTCTGCATCGGTGCGCGTGAAAAATGGTTCTGTGATTACATGCTCTGTGACAAGGTTGTGTTCTCTTACTATGTGATGTGCGTGTAAAAACTCAAAGGGAAGTGGGAAATGAATTGTTTTGTCCACAAGTACACACTATAAATACGTGCACCGCTTTAAAGACTCTTTACGAGTTCCTGTGGTGCTCAATATTGTAAATACTTCTTTTTTGATCTCTGTAAATATTTGTAATCTTTGTAAAGTAATTTTGTTTAAAAAATATTTTTTTGTGTTATCCGTAATTATGCGGTCACTCTATTGAACTATGGATTGTTAATTGTTTATTTGTTATTGTTATTACTTTATTGAAATCTGCGTTATTTCAAGGCCGGCGGTAATGGTGTGTCATGTTTGTAAGTTTGAATTTGGCGCGCTAAACTAAGACAGCGAGCGCCGTCGCACATAGGTGGATATTGAGTAATTGGGCGGCCAAAAGTCAAAATCTTAAACATGATGTAGGCACAAAATATTGACGTCTACGCATAGTTAACACTTCTGCGAATTACCACCCACCCATTTTTTCCATGAACGAACGTACCCCGCTTAAGTGCAGGTAGTCGGAATTTGTTTGTTAGGGTTAGATCACGCATCTGTTCTCAGCGCTCCCAAAGTGATATAATTTTCAAAGCCAATATTTTTGTTTTGACGTATAAAACACCAGTGACAGTGATGGATTCTGGAAATACAGGTATGTATCCTTCAGACGCTATATATTTTTTTTTATTTTGACATAGTTTTCCTTTTTTTTTCACAAATCAAACCTTTGACGTTTTCAATACAAAGTCATCACGATTCTAAGAATAAATTGGTATTTTTATGACCCATCCCTATTTGTCCCCGTCTTGTTTAATTTTTTATTGAATATGTTATGTAATTGACATTACATATTTAAGAAAATCTGCCGCAGAATCCGCAAGTTTCCGAAAAAATATTTTTCGAATATATTTAAAGAAAATTACCTGAAATTTAATTTTATTCTAACTTTATTAAAAAAAGGTTTTCTTTGCTTTAGGGTCATCAAGTGCTTCTGGCGTTAAAGTCGTAACGCGAAAATATTTGTTTAACCATATGAAAACTCAAAACTTAGCTACCTTTGACGAAAAATTGGAGTATTTGGAAAATGATTTTATCATGAGTTACGGAGACTCTGATGACAAAAAAAAGGACTTGAAACATAAATTTTCTCACTTCAAATCGCAGATGAAGCAAAGATGGTTGCGTGCGCACAAAATCGAGGAAGTATTTCTTAAAAATAATGAGTCTTGGTTGGAAGGTACTTTTCAAATTCCAATCAAAACAAGTCATCAACAAGGTCGTCCGTCTAAATCGTTCTCCGATTCAAGTGAGCGGAGCAAACGGAGAAAAACCGAAGAAATACGTTCCTCTGTAGAACCTGAAGTCATAGTTCATGCTGCCCAAACGATTTTACAGACAGATGGAAAAAGAAACGCGTCCAAAGTCCTCAAAGAGATTACGAATTCTCCAACGCGAGCGACTAGGTATAGAAAAAACCAGTGCCAAATGTGATGAAACTATTCCTCCGTTGACTCCGTTTAAAGCACTTCAGATGTTTGTTGAAGCTGATCTTACAAAGCGACAGTATGAAATAATAAGGGCCACAAACAAGAAACACTTTCCGTGCTATGATCTTTTGTTGAAAGAAAAACAGGAATGTTTTTCACCAGAAAAGGCTTTACAGGTAACGGCTACTTCCGCAGAAATGAATTTACAAACCCTATTAGATCTGACAGCCACGCGCTTATCTAAATTCCTGGAAGAAGTGTTGGTAACACTAAATGAAAATGAGCGGCATTTACTAAAGATCATAAGCAAATGGGGTTGTGACGGCTCTCAACAAACAAGATATAAACAGAAATTTTCAGAAGATGGCGATTCGGATGCGAACATTTTCTTAAGCTCATTCGTGCCTCTACAAATCGTTTGCGGGGAAAACAATAATAAAGTTGTATGGCAAAATCAAACGCCTTCCTCGCCATGATTTTGCCGTCCTATAAGATTCCGCTTTATTAAGGAATCTACTGATATAACCAAAGAAGAAATAAGCTATGTGGAAAATGCTACAAGGTCCTTAATCCCGACCCAAGTAAATCTGAATGGCTGCGAATACACTTTTACTCATATCATGAAAATGACTATGATTGACGGTAAAGTGTGTAATGCAGCCTCAAACACCACTTCAACAAGTCGCTGCTACATATGTGGAGCCACTTCAAAGGATTTTAATAATCTGAATAAAAAAAATAAAGAATTTCCCGAAGCCCTGGAATTTGGAATCTCTGTTCTGCACGCCAGGATCCGAATTTTTGAGAGTATTCTGCACCTGGCTTATAAATTGTCGACGAAAAAATATAGAAAGAGGAAAACTCAAGAAGAAAAGAAAATCGAAGAAAGAAAAAAAGAAATTCAGGAGCGATTCCGAAACGAAACTGGCTTATTAGTCGACATGCCCAAAGCCAACTTCGGCAACACAAATGACGGAAACACCAGTAAACGGTTTTTTTGAAAATACTGAGCTAGCAGCCGAGATCACAGGAATTAATCAGGAATTAATTTATCGGTTAAAAGTCATCCTAGAGACAATTTCCAGTGGGCATAAAATCGACACCGGTAAATTTGATACCTATGCACTAGAGACTGCAAAGTTGTACGTTGAGCTCTATGGATGGCACCCCATGACACCAACTATGCATAAAATCCTCATACATGGAGCCAGCATCATAAAAACCTCTCTGCTTCCAATCGGACAGTTGTCGGAAGAAGCGTCAGAGGCACGTAATAAGCATTTTAGGTCCTACAGACTAAATTTTGCCAGAAAATTTTCACGAGAAACATGTAACTTTGATATATATCATAGGTTGCTATTAACTTCTGATCCACTACTGAGCAGCATGAGGCCAATAAAGCCCACGTAAGCCATTTCTATCGGAAACAATTTCGTTGCTATTGCCAGCTGAACCAAATGTAGAAACAGATCCCGAACTCTCTGACCAAGAAAACACATCATTCAATGAAAATTTATTACTTTAGTTTCGGTTTAGTTTGTAAATATTGTAGGCTAAGCTGTAAATACCTATATTAAAATTTGTATATTGTAAATGGAAATTACAAAAAAATTAAAAATTTAGGTTCCTAATTATTTTTATATCATTAAAATTGCTTTATTTGGTAAGATAATCTTCTATTTTAATGAAATATCCTATTCCGAATTTGATAAAACAAAAAATATTTTTGGCCGCCTAATTACTTAAAATCCATCTATGTGCGTTGTTCATGTGTGATTTTTAATGGTTATGTTATACTATTATTTTCGTGTCGGATTTACATTTATTTTATATGAGCGTTATCTACAAATCAAATTAAATTCAAATATTACTTGTAGTATAAAAAAATAAAACTATGTCGGTAAGTTATATTATATATTATAAGTAATTCATACATAAATACTCGCATAATATGAAGTATTCATAAAATGTACTTGTAACACGATTTTACTTTAGATTGAAAAATTAAAAAGGTCAAGAGCGTCGAACTGGGATGACCAGGAAAAACGTATATTTGTGGAGGCTATAAAGCCGTATCTGACGGTAATCGAAGAAAAGAAAAAAAGTACCAATTCTAATCGATCGAAAGATGACTGTTGGAAGAAAGTACAGCAGGAATTATTAATTCAAGGTTAGTAAAGAGATATTTAATTTTTTTTAACATACCTACATATATAATTTTATGTATTCTTAAACCTAGGCTATGTAAGAGATGTAGCAAGGTTAAAAGAGCAGTGGTCAAGAATTAAGCTACAATCGAAAAAGAAAGTTTCTGAGCATAAGAAAGCCCGTAGGGCCACGGGAGGTGGTCCTGCACCTGAATTACCTTCCGAACTGGACTTGGTGGTGGCTGCAGCTGTGCCTAACTTGATTTTTACAGATGTAAACAAATTTGACAGTGACGATGTAAGTAATTTTATTAGAAATTGTTAATGTTAATAAATTTATAAACAAATTTTATTGTTTAAATGATTATAGCACTTTTGATTTTTATTATAGGTTGCAATAGTTCCAACTGAAGAACGGATGGAAGCTCTGCGTCAGAACGATGATGTAAGTTTTTCATTGTATGAAAGTATAAGATTGCTAATATGTTAATAAATTTTTAATCAAATTTTATTATATCAAAGATTATACAACTTTTGATTTTTATAGATCACAATAGCTCTGCATCAAGAACTTCCGGAAGTTTTGAGTCAAAACAAGAAAATGGATACTCCTGAAATACTTGTAAGTTTTTCTATTTCAATTATTACCAATTTTAAATCATATTTTTATAGGTACATCCGATCGAAACCACATTTCTAGAAGACGATTTGGATGCCGAACGGGAGCTACATACATTTCCGCAAGGTGTTCTCGAAACGCCTGTAAGAATTTTAAATGTAAGTAGAGCCAGTAAACTCACATTTTTGTTTTAATTTGTTTTTTGTAGACTTCCATAAACTCTGCAAATGTGGAAAAAAAATTGGTAAGGGTATTTATTATGTAACTAGCTGGATACCCGGCTTCGCCCGGGGTCTCATTAAAAGGTGGAACTCTGCCTTTGTCTGAATGATTGAATAGCTGGATACCCGGCTTCGCCCGGGGTCTCCTATAATTAAAATACTTGGCCTTTAAGTATTTAGATTTTTCCGAGTATCCTGCTTCGCTTAAGGTTTTCTTCTCGACGGAAATCTTGCTTCCCGTTGCTAGAGCGTTTCAGAATGATTTTAGTGTTCCCGTTGTCGAGTGTTTCAGAACGGTTTATATTGTACTCTACAATTTTCTCTACAGCTTTTCTTCTCCAGTATTTCAAATCACTTATAATAGTGTAGGTACTGAATGTGAATATACCAACGTAAAATTACCATATATCAATTACAGGTATTGGCGATGGGAATCTCGTTAATCCATTCATGCTCGTCCGCAATTTTTCACTTTTTTTTTAAATTTAAACTTTTCGGTCCCGGTTTTTGGCGGAAAACCTCTTTAGGGTCCTAGAGAGTAACTGTGCAAAATTTGGTTGGGATCGGTCGAACGGTTTAGGAGTTATTAAAGACGAACAAACCAACAAACAAACAAACATTCAATTTTATATAATAGATAATATCAGCATCTTCTGCTTCTAGAATTAGTATGCAAAAGAGTTCATGTTCTTGAAAATGAGAATACCGACACAAACACCAATAAGAAAAAATAAGTAGCCGGGATGATTTCTAAAATAGGCAAGTGATTTTTGTCACGTTTTCACAATATTTAACTTCTGCAAATTAAGGGCGAAATTTCAAAATAGCGAATTTGGAAATAATGTGCTAGTGGGGGATAGCGGTTATACTGTTAAACCATACATGATAACTCCATTAGAAAATCCATCGACAGCAGCTGAAAATCTTTTAAATCAGAACATGGAATCCTATAGAAAGATGTTTTGGTGTATGGAAGCGCCGTTTTGGTATAAGACTAAGTATTCAAAAATTTAAAGCAATTGCTGTTCTACATAATAATGCTTGTCAAAATAGAGAACCTCTTCCATCGGTGCATGACTACTTAATTGATTATTTTTATAAAATTTTAACTTCATGTTTTCAAAATATTTTTGGGCTTGTTGTTCGATACTACACTTGGCATAACATTCCTTGTTTGAAAAGCTTTATTGTAAATTATGCAACACATTATGCTCATCCACTTTCTCCCCCGTTGAGGTATGAGATGACCATTTTTATCTTTCGTTACCAACCGCTATGAGTTATTAAACGACAGTTTTCCCATAAAATATCAATAACCGATAAAAATCTCAAAAACCAAAAGCTCTTTTGAATAGAAAATTGATGTGCAATTTAAATGTTTTTTTAAATGTATTTAAATTTTAGTCCAACGTGCAATTTATCAAAAGTAAATTGATTTCCAACAAAACATCATTTGCTTTCACTTAAAGAAAACTTTTAAATTAAATAGATAATTTATTTGAATAAAATAAATTATTTCAGTTCAAATGCTTTTAAATAAAAATTTGGTTGCAGGGAATATTAATTATTTTAATGAAATTGATTCATTTATTTGTTGCAAACCACAAAAATATGTTTTGAGTTAAAGTAATATTTTTAAATAAATAATTAGTTACCACCAAAGAGATATTTATTATTTGCCACTATTTAATACTATGGTTTATTTCAGTAACAAATAATTTATTAAATACAAAGAAATCGTTCTCTCTGTGTATCAAGTCACTGTAGTTTTTATTATTTCTAACCTTCAGTTTCTATTCTATAGTAAATAGGCTTTTCGGTGATACCCACCGAACAGTATTGAGCACGAGATTATAAAATCTGACAAAAACGTTAAGCGCTGGTGTCAAGTTTGTCATAATCACATCATATTTCTATGCAAAAGTTAGAACGCGCATCTTTGCACTTTTTGCTTTAAATAATTAATATCATACAAAAGAGATTTTAATGCATTTACCAACAGTACGACACAGTACCGTCACCATCATTTGTTTTTATAAACTAAAGAAATAATTACATTTTTTTTAATAAATATGTTCATTTTAGTCCAATAAATAGTAAAATAAGTTATGTTTTGGTAAATGATTAGTTAAACAAACCTAAACAAATCCCAAGAATATTCTTACAAAACAAATCCATAGCATTCAAGCAAAACTAAACAAAACCAAATTTGATTGCCACTTTTTAGATAAACCAATCAACTGGTGACATTAATGTTGTTACCACTTCGAAGTACAATGTTTTACCTATTTTTATTTACCAATAACTTGCACATTCCGATACAAAATATAGAGTAATTAATAAATCCTAATTCCTGTAAAATTAAATACAATTTTAAATTTTGCTATTACTTTATTCTAATTTTTCTACTATGCAATTATGTAATAGTTATTTCGCTTGGGGGTTCACGGTCAGGTTTTTCTACTATGCAATTATGTAATAGTTATTTCACTTGGGGGTTCACGGTCAGGTTTTTGCTGTAAGGGGTCCTGAAATTTTTCCAGATACCAACATACAAATATTCAAAATACAATCTAATCAGCTGTATCACTTTTAAATGGATGCTTAATACTATTTTTAACTGCCAGTTGATTTTTGAATTCTATCAAAAATGAACAGTTTTCGAACTGTTCTTCAAGAGCAGTTGATAGAATCGTCGGTATTCCTAATTTTGTTTACAAGACTACATCACCGGTTTGAAGCCAGCCGCTTTTAAAATATATTTTTCAGGTCTCGGCAATAGCATCGAAAGTATCACTTGGTCAGTAAAAACTATACGGGACCATTGCCACTATTTAAGAATTTTAACCGAACACAATTAGAACACAACTGAAAGTAATAAATACAATCGGATTCTGCAAAGTAAAGTGCAGAATAAAATCTTACTATTAGTTACGGTAAATATTATAACCTGGCAGTTAAAAACTATTATTATATGCAAAGCAACATAGATTAAGACCTAAAAGATTTATAAAAAAACTGACCTTATAGTTAATTGTATGTGCTGCTCCGAAGAAAATCCATCATCCCATTTCACTTGCAGATCGAGTTAACTAACGCACGGCACCCAGCATTTTATAAAACTTCTCACTAAAAAAAATTAATTTTAAATAAAGAAATCTGAATTTCCCACGTTTTAGAAGTGTGGTTAGAAAAAAAGAATAAAACATTTGTTTCAAAGCAATGCGTTCAAGGTTACAATTTGAAATAAATATTATCTACTTTTGATGAAAACATTTTTAAATTTAATTTACTCTTAGAAAAAAGAAGACCTTGGTAAATAATTCTTTATTTGAATTTTTACGATAACTTTATAATTAATTGGTAACAATTAATGGTTAATACCTGTATAATATAAATTGCGACGTGCTGGTCACTTTCAACACATTCACTGACATATTAATAAATTATAGTTGCTAAATGTTCAGCTTTATTTAAGATAATGTTTAGAACTTTTCACAAACACACAAACGAGACTGTTTCCCGCACTGTCAATTCAATAATAATCACATAGTTAGGGAGAAATAGTGTAAAGTCAAATGTTACTGTGATACTTAAAGCCCCGGACACACCTGCCACCACGAACCACTACAGGAACGAAGATATGAAATCGCAAATTTTACGCAAATTTACTAGTAATAACAAAAATAATTTTTTTAATTACAAACAAAAATTAAAAACTGCTGCCGTTGGCAATTATTTATAACTACGAGAAAGTAACTTAAAGGTCGCTGCCATCACCTTCAATTAATAATTTTTTTTAACATTTCTTTATTTATTTACCATCTGTACATAGTAATATACATTTTGTAAGTGATATGGCTTATATTTAATAATTAGATAGAAATATCGAGAAACTTTTTGACCTCATACGCTAAAAGTTCGAAAAGGGCCGTTCATAAAATACGTCACGCTAAAACCAACTTTTTGACCCCTCCCCCATTGTCACGCTGTGTCACACTTTCTGTGACCCCCTGTAAATATTACGTCACAAAACTAAGACCCCCTAAATATAATAAATTTCAATGAATAGTACACAAATTTTGAGAATTAAAAATATTTATTTAGTTTTATAATAAAATTTGAATAAATTAATAAAAATCTTTTATAAAGAACAAATAAAGAATAATTCTATGAGGAAAAAGTATTTATTGAAAAATATTAATTTAAAATATTTTAATAAACTGCGAACGTCACATTGCCGTAGATCCCCGACCCCTCTTGTCACATCTTGTCACACTCAGCAAGACCCCCCTTGTATGCGAACGTATTTTATGAACGGCCCCAAAGTAATCATTTTTCATTCTGCATTAAATGCATTTGGAGAGGTTTGCGTCAGTCCATTACACAATAGGGATGTTCCATGATATCGAATTTAGTGATAACTCCTATTAATTCTTGAAAATAATATCAAAAGAAATTTACCACCGAAATAAAAATTTTTGAAATGCGGTGTGCGCTGAGAAAATCAAGTTTAAAATTCAAAAATTAATCGGTCAGCCGATTACGCCTCTGACATCAGACGCGTGATCCCCAACGTTTTTATGGAAATTTTACAACGTCGCAAAGACCTGACAGTTAAATATTTGACTTATATTTGACAGTTGTAAACAATGTAACGTTTACCAATTTTTTATTAATATATATTTATTTTAATACAAACTGTAGTCACAAGCAATTATAAGAAAAATGGTTAATTCCGAGTTTTCTGTGTTTTTATTAAAATTCATTTTTTAATTTTTACACAAAATATTTATAGGTTAAAGTATCAACACAAACTGCACTTGCTGTGTTGCCAATTGGTTAAAAAAAAAGTTTGTGACGTCATTCGCGTTAAAAACACAGTTTCGAAAATCATTTTTTATAAATTTTTTTGGAGAAAACCGAAGGTTTCCTGAGGTTTTTATCTGTGCAGTGCTGTTTACCAGCACCTCAAGTTTATAAAAAAAATACTTTAAAAATCATGCAACATCTCTATTGCTTTTTCACTGCTTTTTGTTTCCAAAAAAAAAATTGTTTTTTTACTACTTCAAAAACATGCACTGTATGGTGCGCATTCCAGTGACATCTTTGGCCCGTCCTTCTTCAAAAATGGAGTGCCTGTTACAGTTAATGGTGATAGTTACATAACGATGATCACTGATTATTTCGTTCCGAATTTACACGATATTGATCTGAATCAGATATGGTTTGAACGGGACTGTGCCACATACCATCGCAATAATTTATTTATTGGAGGAATAATTTGGTAATAAAATTATTTCGAGAAATGGACCTGTCAACTGGCCACCAAGATCATGTGATTTAACAACGCCTTTGGACTATTTTATTTAGGGTTACGGTAAATCTTTGGTCTATGGTCAACAATAGCTTGTTGTTTTATATGGAACCTGAAAATTTTTGGTTAATCAGTCAAGCCGTTTTTAAGATCTTTATTTTTTTTTCTTGTTTTGCGGGTGAATCCTGATTTTATAAAATATTTGGATATTTAAAAATCCAAATTCTTCAATTTACTAACAGGCCTATAGAAATCTTTGGGATGCAGCGTTTCCTTGATTTTTTTATAAACACGAAATGTGTCGAGTCTCTTTGTATTACTTAATATTTAGCTTCTTAAACGCTTTTCTTATTTCCTATTTTGTACTTTATACCTGGACCAATTATTGCGATCCTTAACCTTTCTTCCGTTAGTTCCAAAATATCGTTCTTCATCAATTGCCTTTTCTTTCGGATCTTGTTTCAAATTCGCCAGTATTAAGTTCCTTTAGCGAATTTCACTTTAATTAAAAAAAAATTTAAGATGCACTGAGCCCAATACTGTAAGTTAAAACATAAAACTGTAAAGCGTTGATGTTGGTATACCTGTAATTACCAACGCCCTGTTTCTGTGCTTTCCATCTTTAAGTTTTACTGACAAGCCGTCCATACAGCTTTGATTTTTAATTTTTTGACTAATAAATAAGTAAGTAAAGCTAAAGTAGACGCTGTAAATAATGAGATTCGCTAATTCAAGTATTTTCCAGGTTAAATTTGTATCAAAAATAAAACATGGACGAGATAACTGCAAACGCAAGCAGTTTAAATATTGCAGACAATTCGAAAACTGTAACAAGTGTTATTAATTTAGATTCTGACTGCGACGAAGATACTCTCCACGTAGAGAAAGCTCCAAAATTATCCCCGGAGGTTACGGTAAAACGTACTGCAAAAAATTGACTGCGGGTGTCGGTTACAGACAACCATCGACAGGAGCAACTCCCAAACAAGTTGCTTTGGCAAATAAACCAAAAAGCAGTACCTCCCAAGATAGGTTTATGGAAAATTTTAAACTTAAAAGTAGTTCACGCGAAAAGAGAAAATTAAACAGGAAGGTGAACTCGGCGTCGCTTGTTCGAAAGCTTTCCGGAGCATTGTATGATGAAAAGGGCGTTCATTTAGCCACTGGTTTCGACCTATGCGATTGTCTTGAGGACTTATGTTCTGGTTGTCATTTTCCGTGTCCCAAATGTAATTCACAAAAATGTGGAATCGAGTGCAGATGTAATCGTAAATTTGTGTACGATTCGATAGAATATAATGGAATAAAAAGTGATTCTGTTGTTAAAAATCCCCACTCGGGTAAATAATTTGAATATTGCTCTTGTTATTTTATTGAAAATAATAATTTTTATAATAGTTTTATAAAATAATAACTTTTTATAATAGTTTTATAATACATACTTACTACGTAGGTTAGTCGTTCATATAAAATACAAAATTTAAAAAAAAATTTATAATGTTTTAGAAATAAAGTTTTTTAGTTTCATTAATGACATTTTTTTTAAATTATTGAATAAATATTTTCCATTTATCCACTTCAAAATTTTAAGCGATTGCTTAAAATATGTTGTCTTTCACATATTTCGCATGCTGGACGAAGAACAACAGGAACGCTATCGATTGAGCAGTCCTACTCTCTTATCAATGGTCAAATTAAACTGCTAGGTCTGTCGTCGGACTATAATCGCCTTCAAATTCTACATAATAAAATAATTTCTGCTTGGCAAGAAGCCAAGTACAATATTAGAAATTCACCCTGTATATTGAATAGTTCAAAATGTCAAAAGTGTTTGGTGTTTACTCTAACCTAAGTTTTTTGTAAATTTTTGTTATTGTTCGTTAATTACATATCGTACAACAAAAATGTTGTCTGTTTAATTAAACCAAAAATTTATTTTGGACATCAGCATCAGAATGTGATCATGGACGACTTTTTGTGAGTGGTTATGTTTTCTAAAATAAAAAATTAGGGGAACAACAAAATATTGGTTGCAGATGCATGGAACACTTTGAACCGTTTATAAGACAAGTTCATCCCAACGAAATTTTGTAGCGCTATATGCAAGTTTGACCGCTTACACCGCCTCTTTTTCTCGATGTTTTGGTGAGAAGCTAACTTTGTACATTTAGTGCACAGTACTAACGCGAATAAGTTATAAGATACACACAAAATATCGTCAACCTGTGTGGGATGATGCATTTATTGCAATAATAAATATTCACACGTTGCGTCTCTTGTGTTAGCCATGGAAGTAATTATTAAAATTTATATTTCTTAGGCTATTGTGTAGAAAAATGGAAAGACGTAGAAACCAAACCAATATTGGCATCAGACAAATAATTTGGAAGGAGATTTATCATAGAAAATCCACACGAGCAGTAGCCCGAATGGTCGGAATAAGCCATGTAGTCCTATAAAAATTATTAACAAATTAAAAATACGGGAACATTTGTGAATAAGCCTGGTCGTGGCGGCAAGAAACTTCCGAACAGTTTGTAGTCTGTGAAATTCAATGAAACCGGAAAATAAGTGTGCCAAAATTAACGGCGGAAGTGTCTCAACGAATGCAAAAAACAATTAGTGTGGAAACAGTTCTAAGAGCATTATGCCGAAAGGGGTATAATGGGCGAATAGCACAAAAGAAGCCTTTTATATCTAAAGTGAATTGAAAGAAATGTTTAGCTTTGTACTCGTTCTCTATCTTGAACTTCAAGTACACCAGGGTCTCGTTTTGCGTCGATTCGATTTGCTTAATAACACGAGTATAGGACCGAAAATCTTATATGCGTCACATAATTCAATTTGCGTCTTTTAAAATAATACAAATTCAATTTTTTGCTTCATGCGTAAAATTCTAACGACTGTAATTTAATAGTTTTTATCTGCAAGTAGAATTAATATCTGCATGAATCGCGCCGCCATGCCACTTGCAAAGTTTGTAAGTCTTGTAATGTATACATACTACTACATAATATTATGAATAATTGTGTACGATGCGTTTTCTACATGCAATTACATTTTTCATTATTTAGTTTAAAGCAACCGTCAGAGAAGCTTTAAAATTAGCAGTATTCTTCTGTAATAAATAATTTTTATTTAGTATTAATTAAATGGTAAGTTCTGAATGTTTTCCAAGTTTCTCAATTCAAAGAAAATTCTTATTTCTAGATGAAAATGAGTGACAAAATTTCAAAGAAAAATAAACGAACCGTAATTACGCTTGCTACCAAGATAGAAATATTGAGGCGTTTTGATGCAGGAGAAAACGCTGTCAGTATTTCAAGAAGCCTCAATTTACCAGTAACTACAGTTAAATCAATTCGTAATCGTGATGCTACAAAAATTAAAGAAATTGCAAAAAATACAAACACTTTAATGTCGGGACAAATTTTAAAAATTACAAGTTCATTACACGTTTTAATGGAATCTCTTCTTTCTACCTGGATAACAGAACAGAACCAACGGAAGGTTCCGTTAAGTAGGGCTATTATACAAGAAAAAGCGCGATGCATATTTGAACATTTAAAATCGAAACCTGAACATATTCATAACAGTGAAACTTTCTGTGCTAGCCGAGGTTGGTTTGCCAAATTTAAATCAAGAGCTAAACTGCACAATCTCGTGATGAAAGGAGAATCGGCCAGTGGAGATGCAGTAGCTGCGGAAAATTTTAAAGATGAGTTAAAAGACATTATCGCAGAAGGTGGATATTGTGCAAAACAGATTTTTAACGTAGATGAAACCGGTCTTTACTGGAAAAGACTTCCAAAGAAAACTTACATTTCCAAGGAAGAAAAAAGTGCTTCCGGTTATAAGGCAAGTAAAGACAGATTAACGCTACTTCTGGGGGCTAATGCAGCAGGAGATCACAAACTCAAACCTCTTTTAATTCATACCAGTCAAAATCCAAGGGCTATGAAATACCAAAAAAAAGATAAGTTGCCAGTCCATTGGCGATGGAATAAAAAGGGGTGGATGACTGCAGCTCTATTCCGTGACTGGGTAAAGAGATTGCTGTTCCCGAGCTACGAAACTATTGTTCAAAAGAAAATTTAGACTTCAAAATTTTAATTTTATTAGACAACGCACCTAGCCATCCTCAAGATGTGGACAATATTTGTGAAAATGTTAAATTTGTGTTTCTACCGCCTAACACTACGGCTCTAATACAGCCTATGGATCAAGGTGCCATTTCTACTTTTAAGGCTTATTATTTACGTAGGACATTCAAACAACTTTTTCGCCATCTGGAAAGTGAAATTTCCGTCAAAAACATATGGAAACAATTTAACATTTTAAAAGCAGTAGAAAATATTGGAGAGTCGTGGAAAGAAATTACACCGAATTGTTTAAATGGGGTTTGGAAAAATCTATGGCAAGAATCAACTCTGGATACCGAATCAGATGTGATATTGCAAAATGTTGAAACACTCGTGAACGATTTGGCAAACTATGCCAAAAACTTAAATTTTGAAGAGATGGAAGTAGACGACATAAAAGAAGTGTTAAATGAAGACCGGGAAGAAATAACAATTGAAAACCTGTTAGAAGATTTTACGACTACCATCGAAGACGTGGAGCATAAAAAAGTTAAACAGAAAATAAGGAACGATAATTTAGCGGAAGCCTTTTTGTTAATAGACAAAGCTATGGATATTTTTATTAATTATGATGAAGATGAAAGTCGTAGCAATAGTGTGGTAAATGCTGTCGCAAACGGAGTGCGCTGTTATAAAGATTTATACGCGAAAAATAAACAAAACACAAAACAGCAAACGTTGGACAATTTTTTTTAAAAATAATTTTTTGCGTGTTATTATTTAAAATTATAACTTATTTTATCGTTTTTTACCGATATTTTACTAAAAAATAAATTTTTGTTAGCATAATATGTGATTTTATTACCATTGTGAAAAAGTTTTTGATGATTGTAGAACGCATCTCGTGAATTACTATGGAATCTTATGGAAAATGTGATTCGATTTGAGTCGATTCGAATTGCGTAGCACTTTACAGAACGTATCCCCGACGCAAATCGAGACCCCGGTGTACTTGAACGAGAGTTTCAAGTTTTGGGATAATGTCATCTTCAAGGTTCCCACTTGTATGGAAAACCTGAAACAGTCATGGAATTTAAAATTTGTCAGGAAGGTCAGGAATTTTAAATTTTAGCACCAATGTCAGGAAAATAAAATTTTGTTTCTATTTTCAGATATAATATTTTTAAATTTGAATTAATTTTTTTTTAATTTTCAAATTTTTTTAAGTTAGTACATATCGTGATAATCAGACAACTAAAAAAGAAACCGTAAGAAAGTACTGGCCATTTCACATAGCATACTTAGGTAAACCTATAGATTATAAATCATTAGTTATGTCACTTTAATCACTGGTTTTTGTATGATTAAATATTTTGGATAGTTAACATAATGTTGAGGAATAATTATTGTCGTTTGTGAAACCCTAAGGGACAATTGTATAACCAACGTTAATCCTCGGATCATCTTGATCTGTGGATCAAGTATGGTGATTGGTTGAAAATTTAAAAACCAACCAATTACCAAACTTGATCCACGGATCAGTGTTATTTTGTATATTTAATAATAAAAGTGAAGCAAGATTTTTATATATTCAAGATCTAAATGTATAAACAATTGATTGGTGATTGGTTGAAAATTTAAAAGCCAACCAATTACCGAACTTGATTGATAAAGAAGAACTGAAAACAAAACTCTTACAAGAATGGAATAAAATATCGCCCAAAGTATTTGTAGTTTTAATGCACACGCAGTTTCATCAATTCAATGCAGCAAATTCATTGTAGACGATCAGCTGTTAGCATCGCGACTTTATCATTGATTAGCGCTTAAAAACCAGCTAAAAAAACAGCACACGTTCTATTACAAAAGCAAGCAAGTCAGCCCCCAGTGACGTCAAAGTTGATAATACTGAGCTTAAAGGATTAATGCCCGGTTTCACAAACATTTAAACTACGATTATATTATTTAAGCCAAAATTGTAGTTTAAATGTTTGTGAAACCAGGAATAACTGTCTAAATTTAGGTCCATCTGTTTTGAAATTTACCTGTGTAAGAGCACAAAAAAATTAGAGTATATTTTTCATATTAAAAACAAAATTATAAAATTTTTGGAATTCCTATGCTCAAGTAATTTTCTTTTTCCATTTTAAACCATGGGAGAGACTAAAGCCTCATTACCCCCCTCTCAGTTGCTGGCCAAACCCGACCATTCTATCGTAACAATTCTATCCACCAGTAGACAACTTGTGCTAGTCGAGCCACCCAACTCTTTGGTTTTCCTGTATTTAGGCCCGGACTGAGCCGACGAGAAAAGGAAAAAATGCACATATCTTTTTTAAATTATTAGTGTGAACATTAAATTCTATATTTTTATGGATTTAATGAAAACGTCGTAAGGGGCCATCTTACGACCTTAACTTAAGGCTGAGATCCTGAGATATAAGTTGCCTATAGTGTTTAGCTCGCGCATACAGAACAGAATAGGGAACAAAACACAAGACATCGTTGAACATGGATCTAAAACTAAGAAAATTTCTTAATTTTTTTTTAATTTTCGAAACGGAAAACTTCAACGGCGACCCTTACGTCATAATCATCAGGGCGTGGTGTTCGAGTTTCTTAATTTTTAGAAATGTTCAAACTAAATACTCTTAAAAATTTAAAAAACTTTCATTTTTGAAAGCTGGTTTTCTATTTGATTTTGTTATATCGTTTTACCAAACTTATTGATCTCCCTCGTAAATACAACTATAATTATAAATATTATTTTTGGGTTTCAAATTTACTGGGAAATATGCACTCAATTTTCAAAGTTTCTTTTTCTTTCAAGTATTAAAAATGTTTCTTTTTAATATTTAGCAAAAGTACGATAAAGTCTTGGGCATGGTTACATCCGATTTTATTATTTTTAGAAATGTCTGAAGAAATAGCTGCTGGGGTCAGTTCACCCGTGCGCTTCCCCACATCCTCACAATCAACCACCAATCTAATTGAAAACCAATCTAAGTACCACATTTAAATCAAAGAAGAATCCCACTAGGACCAAAGACCTACGGTTCAGATTGAGAAACCGTAGGTCTCCTTTCGTGTCGTCCGGAAGACGGCGTCCGTCAACGGCGTTAATCCCGAAGCCGGTTACATAAACGCCGTTCGTCTCGAAGCCGGTCACATAAACGCCGCTTTACCTCAAGACGGCAGGCAAAAAATGCGTTTTTTTACTAATTTTAATTTTTGTATTAAGTTTTATTTTTTTATTCTTATTTAAATATACATATTATCAATAATTAATATGAAAAAATCTGGGAAAACTTGATATACAATTAAATGACATGTTTTGACAAACCCACATCGACATACTAGATTTGTGACATTTAGAAAAAAGAATCTTTGAAAGGAGAGAAACAGTGGATTTTAATCCTTATTCTACCATATAATTATGTAGGTCCAAGTTTAACTGAGGAGATTTACTAAATTGAAACTTAATTGTACAACGATATCTTAAATTAAAATTTTAAGTGGAAAAATTTAATAAAATTTTGAAATTTTGAAACTTGGCGAAGGTAAAATATTTATAAACTTTTAAAAACATTTATTTTTACAAATTAATAAACGATTTATAACTGTATCAAAACACTAATCACTGCCAATTTTCAAAAAATTCCAAATATTGCGATGCTGGAACTTCTTATTTACACGTGAGTGCCTGATTTGTCTGATTTCTCTACGGTGACCGTCATCCCGATTCATTAACACAGGGCCAGGCACAAAGAGTTTTAAGTCCCGGCCAGACCCAGCGTGTCAAAACAGACCAAGCACAAGAGAGTTTTAAGGCTCTGCCCCAAATCCTAACAGGTACACGCCCACCACTTCTCAAAAATACACAAGCGCCCTCACCACAACAAGGTTAGGCACATTCGAGAGGGCTTGAGGACCATTCAGAATTTTTTAAAATTTTGTAAACAAAAAAATTCCAAATATTGCGGCACTGAAACTTCTTGAGGACCATTCGGAATTTTTAAAAAATTTTGTGTTAACACTTCCACTTTGACTAAAAGAGATAAATGCACAGGTTTATATTTTCTTTTCCTTTTTTTTCTGCTTGTTTTGAACTTTTTCCTGTGCTTCAATTACAGAATTATTATTATTATTCTGAACGGGTGTGGTTCTGGGCCCACCAGACAAGTACCTGCAGCTTCCCTGGCAAGAGAGTCTGCTTTTTCGTTTCCCTTTATCCCTGAGTGTCCCGGCACCCACCTCAGCGCCAATCTATTGCGCTGTGCCAGCTTCACCAGTGCATCTTGGCAATGTTTTACAGTCTGTATTTCTACACCCTGGAGGGTCTTGATTGCTGCCTGACTGTCGGCCATTATGCAGATCCTCCTATTTGCATAGGACCTCCGCAACATTTCCTCCGTGCTGGCAGTTATTTCTGCCTGAAAAACAGTGGCGTGGCGTTTCAGGTTAATGCTGTAACCTCTTCTTCCTTTGCTTATACCTGCTCCAGTACTATTTTCCGTTTTGGATCCATCTGTATACCAGATGGTGTCTTCAATTACAGAAACTTTTTCCTGTGCTTCAATTACAGAAACAGGCTCTTTACATTTAAGACCACGTTCTGGTCGATTTTCTATAATATTGGGAGCAATGCAGTGGATATAAAATTCTTTCAATTTAGGAAGCATAATAGTGCGCCATAAAACTTCATGGAATTGAATTTCTTCCATGTTCAGCTTATTTTTATCACCAGTATATATAATAAAAAAGCAACTTTGGGCACCTACAATTGCTAATTGACCCTGAACCTAAAACAAAATTTATTTAATACAAAAAGAGGAAAAAAATTAATTATCCTACCTGATATAAATAATTAATTATGATTTCGCTTCAGTTGTATTTTGCCAAACTCATTTATTTCCAAATAAGATACTTGCTTATTTCGAGTAGCTGTTTCCAAAGTGATACCAAGTTGAGCAACTTTATATGAACATTTAACTTCAACTATTTTACATTCACTAATTATTCCATCTGGAGAAGCACCTCAAAATCCATTATGAACATCAATGTACAAACCTGCGAAAGAAACAACTTTTCCAGTCAATTCTTGGAATTTACTTATTGCTACAATTTCATTCCGTTTTCCATAATCCTTTGCCGCCGTGCATGTGAAAGCTATTGGATTCAAAATACTTTTTACAAGAGCATTGCAGGACGTAGGGGGCTCTCCTATGAATTACAGCATCAAAATTTGAGCCGTTAAACGATTAAGTTTCTCAAAAATGAATTTGAGATTATGAAATTGTCTAATAGTTTGTTCAGCTATCTCCTTTTGTTCATCGAGCAAGACTGTAAGACGTATAAGTTTATTTGCCTCTTCTTGAATTTCCTCAGATGATAGATTAATATCTGCAATATTGGCGTCATAATCTTTTTCGACAACTTGGACTTTATCACTGGCAGCAAATTTTAGTCTTTTAACGTGTTCAACTGTTGTTTTCTTTTTTCATGTTTCTGTGTTTGTTGGGTCATGTATTCCTTCAAAAGTTTTCCAGGACTTTTTGAAACATTTCTTCCAAGCATCGTGATGCCAATTTTATACTGCATGGCCGATAAATGGGCTCTAATTTGAAAACGTTGAATAAAGTAACATCTTTTACAGAATCCCATATATTCGCGACAGTTTGTGTGATTTCCAAAAACACACGACACTCTATTTCGCATATCATCTTTTAATTGGGTCAAATCACCATGAGCATTGCAATAAAAGGCTTTCTGCGTTTTCCCGACTAATCTTTTTATGGTAGCATCCGAAGACATTTTCCTGCTTCTAGAGGTATTCCTTTGGTACCGTTTTTGATGCGGTACAATTGTTTACTGTAGTTTTTGATGCAGTGGTTAACACGATCAATTTACTTTGAACCGTATAAACAGGTTGCATCTGCAACCAATATTTTGTCATTACCCTAATTTTTTTATTTTAGAACAAAATAACCATTCACAAAAAATCGTCCATGATAACATTCTGATGTCCAAAATACATTTTTGGTTTAATTGAACACACAACATTTTTGTTGTACGATAGAAATTAATGAACAATAACAAAAATTTTGAAAAAACTTAGGTTAGAGTAAACACCAAACACTTTTGACATTTTGAACTATTCAATATACAGGGTGAATTTCTAATATTGTACTTGGCTTTTTGCCAATCCGAAATTATTTTAATATTATGTATAATTTGAAGGAGACTATAGTCTGACGACAGACCTAGCAGTCTAATTTGACCATAGATAAGAGAGTATGACTGCTCAATCGTTAGCGATCCTGTTGTTCTTCGTCCAGCATGCAAAATATGTGAACGACGACATATTATTTTAAGTAATTGCTTAAAATTTTAAAGTGGATAAATGGAAAATATTTATTCAATAACTTAAAAAAAAATTCATTAATGAAACTAAAAAACTTTATTTCTAAAACATTATAAATTTTTTTTTAAATTTTGTATTTTATAAGAACGACTAAACTACGTAGTATGTGTTATAAAACTATTATAAAAAGTTATTATTTTATAAAACCATTATAAAAAATTATTATTTTCAATAAAATAACAAGAGCAGTATTCAAATTATTTACCCGAGCGGGGATTTTTAACAACATGATCACTTTTTATTCCATCATATTCTATCGAATCGTACACAAATTTACGATTACATCTGCACTCGATTCCACATTTTTGTGAATTACATTTGGGACACGGAAAATGACAACCAGAACATAAGTCCTCAAGACAATCGCAAAGGTCGAAACCGCTTGCTAAATGAACGCCATTTTCATCGTACAATGCTTCGGAAACCTTTCGAACAAGCGGCGCCGAGTTCACCTTCCTGTTTAATTTTCTCTTTTCCCGTGAACTACTTCCAGGATCAAAATTTTCCATAAACCTATCTTGAGAGGTACTGCTTTTTGGTTTATTTGCCAAAGTAACTTGTTTGGGAGTTGCTCCTGTTGATGGTTGCCTGTAACCGACACCCGCAGTCGATTTTCTTGCAGTACGTTTTACCGTAACATCCGGGGATAATTTTAGAGCTTTCTTTACGTGGAGAGCATCTTTGTCGCAGTCAGAATCTAAGTTAATAACACTTGTTACAGTTTTCGAATTTTCTGCAATATTTAAACTGCTTGCGTTTGCAGTTATCTCGTCCATGTTTTATTTTTGAAACAAATTTAACCTGCAAAAAATTTAAATTAGCCAATCTCATCATTTACAGCGCCTACTTTAGCTTTACTTACTTATTTATTAGTCAAAAATTTAAAAATCAAAGCTGTATGTACGGCTTGCCGGTAAAACTTAAAGATGGAAAGCACAGAAAACTAAAGTTTGACAGGGCGTTGGTAATTGCAGGTATACCAACATTAAAGCTTTACAGTTTTAACTTACAGTATCGGGCGCAGTGTATCTGGTTTTTTTTTAAATTAAAGAGAAATGTACATTATTTTATTGTTTATTTATTATACATGGCTATATTATGCAGTACACAAAAAACAGTATTTGCATTAATTATATAAAATTATATATTAAAAAAAATAAAAATAAAAAAAATTATATATAAAAACATTGGGGAAGGCAACGGGAAACCACCCCATTAATTATAATCCTTAGTAAGTTCAGCTTGGCTTCAGTTAAGTTGATCGCATATGCACTGTAAAGTGTATGGCACTCGAAGAAGAAGATATATAAAATAATATAAATTTAACTCGATAAATATATAAAATTCGATTTCATTTCACGATAAATGCAATAATATTTTTGAGTCGGTGCCTAGGCACAAGGAGTCGTACTCTATAATCTATATATCTTGTGCTGTATTCATGATGGTCTGAAGAACGGATGAAAAACTCTATATCTTAAGGCACTGATATTCAACAGTAAGAAATCGAGCTATATAATCAGTATTACAGGTAACCCCCATATAACACGGTTTGAAAATTAGGGAAAATCACCATATAACGCAACGGTTTTTACATCACGGTTTCACTAAAGCACAAAATTTAAAAGGAAACTTTACAAAAGTTTGGCTCCGTACAACGAAATTTATAAAGCTTTCTCAGTCAAACGCAAACGACCTAAAATTACAGATTATTTACAAAAAAAAATGTAACTTAAGGTGCTCCTGAACAAAGAGCAGAAGATGAGGATATTTTGCCAAAAAGAAAATGCACTTGCGTGATAATTAGTAGTGATGAAGAAGGCATTATGTAATAATATGTATAACTTTTTATTAATTTTGCTTTAATAAATAAAAATTTCTTTTAGTTGTAAAATTAATTTAGTTATATTACTTTATCATATGTAATATGAGAAAGTATTGTTTTCGTGCAGAAAAAAAAATTTGAGATTTTGATGGATTTACACTTTTTGAGGTCCCCTGAGTAAAATAAGACCATTTCCAAAAAATGTCTGTGTGTGTGTGTGTGTGTATGTGTGTGTGTATGTGTGTGTGTATGTGTGTGTGTGTGTGTGGTCAAATTTTGTGTGCGACCTACAGCAAAAACTAATAGGAATTTTCAAACAAAATTTTGGATTTTGAATCCTTATATTGAGACTTAGAGCTGATTAGATTTTGGCTAAAATTGATTCACAGGAACTATTTTTTTTTAATTTTTTAAATTTTATTATTTAATATTAGTTTTTAATTAATATTTCAAAAACTAATAAGAATTTCAAAACGAAATTTAGGATTTAGCATACTTATGTCGAGATTTAAAACTTATTAAATTTTAGTTAAAATTGCTTTATGAAAACTATTGTTTTTTTAATTTTTAATTTTTAATTTTGTTGTTTTGGAAATATTTTTAAATTTTTATCTTTATTAATATTTTAAAACTAATAAATTTCTAAACAAATTTAGGTTTTCGCATATTTTAATCGATATTTAAAACTGATTAAATTTTAGTTAAAATTTGTTTATAAAACTATTGTTTTTATTATTTTAAATTTTATTATTTAATATTAGCCTTTATTTAATATTTTAAAACTAAAAATTTTCAAAACTAAAGTTGAAATTTGTTATGTTTATGGCAGGAATTAGAGCTGAATAAATTTTGGATAAAATTGGTTCATGGAAGCAATTTTTTAAATCTTTTATTTATTATTAGTTTTATTAAATATTTCAAAACTAATGAGAATTTCAAAACTAAAGTTGGTATTTTGTATCTTTATATTTAGATTTAGAGCTGATTAGATTTTGAATCACATTGGTTAATGAAAATTTTTTTCTTTTATTATTAAAATTATTTTTTAAATATTTAATAAACGTATGATAAAGTCATGGCATGGCCAACGATCTAAATTTTGGAATAATTTTGTTTTATATTTATTTAGCTGATTAAGATTTATAATCACGTGTTTTAAGAAAATTCTTTTTTTTTAAAGGATTTACTTAATATTTAAAAATCACTGATTTTAATCATTTAGAGAATTTGGTCAATAACTTCATGATTATCAAATACTCTTTCAGAAGGAACTTAATTATTTTTAGTGTATTTGGTATAAAATGTTTTATATAACTTAAAAACCATTTATAAAATTACAATATTTTATAATTAATTTATTTTTATTACGTGATAAATATTATACATGTTTTAGATTGTTAAAAGGAAAATTACCTTAAGCTAAAATTTTGAATGAATACAAAATTAAAAGGTATTTTAATTTCCTTAGAATTGTTACTAAAACATTGATTTTTATTAAATTGATTTTGCTATAAAATGTATAAAAAAATCAATCGATTTTATCATTTAGAAAAATATTAGTTTCCATCACGCTTTCAATTTAATCAAATATCTTTTCCCAGAACCGATGAGTCTAGATTATTTTAAATTACTAAAAAAAATTAATTTCCATTTATAATAACTTAAAACGACCGATTTAATAGAAAAATTACAAAAGATCATTTTTGTAGATTAAATTTGATTTTTGTTTTTTTATGTGATAAATATTTTTAAGTCATGATTTTTAAGAGTTGGTGTAAAAGTAAAATTTCAACGCGCATTTTACCTTAAGGCTAAAAATCTTACTTTGAAATATTAAATACAAAGTTAAAAGGTATTTTAATTTCCTTCATTTGATTTTTTCTTTTACCCTCTACTGAAAAAATTACCTGAGTTAAGAAAATGTGTTTTTATTTAATTAAAATTGCATTTTGCTGCTATATAAATGTATTAAACTATAAGTACAAAGCGGTCATAATAATATCTATCCATAATACATTTGATTTCTATCACATTTCAATTTAAATTATATAGTAAGGTGAAGCATATCCGTATCCTGAAATTAAAGAATAGAAAATTTAAATTACTAAAACAAAATTAGTATCCATCTATAACAAAACAAAATATAAAAAAAATGAATGTGCTATTTTAAAATAAAAATAATTTTAACCAAGAGTGAGTACGAGGGGGTAGGCTAGCGTTCGCCTCAAAGGAGAAGTTCCAAAAAATACATTCGACTAATATCTCTTTTACTTTACTGCATATTTACCTAGAGCATAGTACGGTGAAGCATAGTAGGGCCAATAACCATATCCAAGTATAGATGATGGTTTTGGATGAGGTGCTGGATCAGGAACTGGTATGGCCTCTCCCAAAGCGGCAATAAGAACAATAATCAAAAGCTGAAATTTAACAACACGTTACAGTTCACAACGCAACTACAAATAATTTACTCACATAAATTAAGAACTTCATTGTTTTTGAACGTCGATGCAACAACTATTTTAAAAAATCCAAAGCGTTTCCTTTTATAAGTCGTACCTACTACTACATCCTTCTCCAATTAATATTATCGATTGTAAATTAAAATAAAAATCATGTCTTTCACTTGCAACAATGAATGATGTAACAACGATTTAACATTGAAATAATCTTTAATTATGCACATTCTTAAATGTATTGATTAAAGACGATTTAATATATCAGTTCAATTAATAATTATCCATTTACCTATCATGTTTTGCCATACCGACAATAAACAATAATGTGACCTTCACGTTTAGTAATAAATTTATGGAATGGTGCAACATAAACCCTAAATGGAAGCTTCTAATTTATATGCAAGAGTTAAAATCAAACAAATTAAATATTTGAATACTCAATAATTATTGCATCTTATGAATTCAGTAATTTTTTGAACCCTTGGAGTTCATTGGAATGAAAAATGATTGAAATTGTTATCGTTAGCTACCCGTTTCGTGGTATTTGATCTATTTTTCATATATTGTTGAGGCTGAAATTTGGTCAACATTCGCAATCTCAAAATGTAGGATTAAAATCAACATTTAAAATTATAGTAACTTAATACATTAACAATTGCTGCACATTCCAACTATTGATTTCAAGGTCCCGAATGCAGTTAAAGAGATAGCAACTTTTTATCAAAATTGCATTACTTGAAATGATTAAAAATAATTATGCAGTTCTTAAATTTCAAAAATAAAGATTAGAAAAGAAGTAATTAATAGTTTAGATTAAAAAAGTGTAATATAAAATTTATTTCGATGTAAATAGATTGTCCTACATGTATAATAATTGCAATAAAGTCATTAGTTGGTAACAAAAATTATTATTATTGCCATTTTATTGACTAGAAGTAACAAAAATTAAAACTTTTTAATACCATTCCAACCAAGGTGGTAAATTAAAATCATACAAATTTGTAAAAGTCAAATTTACAGGTAAATTAATTAGTGCATAATTTCTTTTGAGCCTCCTCAGCGTTTTTCTTATTATAAAACCATTTTTACCCATTAAGAAACCAGCCGGTATGTGAGCTTCTTCTTTCGTTTCATCATCTACCATTTCTATAAAATAATCTTCCTCTACTTTAGAAAGATCAGTTATAATTACAGCTTTAGCTCCAAATTTTTCTGCTATTATCGTTTTCGTTTTAAAGGAACACTCCCTGACAATTACGAACTGTTTAAGATATAATCAAAGTTTTTTTCTTCGCATCTTACCCTCGTTCTATTAGAGCGACATGTCCTGCAATTTCCTCTATGTTGTCCGGGACAGAACAACAATACTTTGGTATTACAGGAACTAATCGTACTTTTTCTATTCGAAACGAGTCGTTCTAAAATTAATCAATTTTAAATCATGTAACCTAAATTAAAATCAGATTAAAATTGGAAGTGGGTCACTTAAAAATAAAGATTGTGTTGCTATAATTAGCGAAAAATATATTCAAAAAACTGGTTATCAAAAATGAGCTGTCAATTTTCTATTTCAATTTCTCTGCATATTTATAAAAATTGTGAAAACGAAAATTTATTTCCAATTTCTTAAAATACCGCAAGCATGTAAAAACTTGAACGAAAAGTGATACAGATGCAATTTAAATTCTATAAAATAAGATACTTATAGCATAGTAGTTGCTGATGTATTTTACTTACAAACGGAGCACCAAAATCTTTAGCAGGACGAATTCTATATGTATATTCTAATTCTGATGGTTCGATTATTTCAAAAAATATATCACCCCCTATAATATCAGCAGAATACGCTGCATCGTGCATATGTAAATTGTTTGCTGTCAAAAAGTAAAATTTAATTGGATACTTGAAGCAAAAGGAATCAACGTTCCCATTACTTACGTCCCGTTTTTATTTGGGTCGCAAACAACAAAATTAACAAAACGCACACATAACAATAATTTAAACAATTTGTAACTTTTATCATAATATGAATGTAATAATAATAATTGCAATGGTCAAAGAGGTAAAAACAAACAACACATTTCAAACGCCTTCAAATTTTTCGCTATTTTTTGGTTATGTAAACTTGACAGCTGATGGAACATGACAACACTGTACGAAATTTTAAAGCTGCATGCGCATTTTTTTGAGCGCATTTCTATCAGTTTCGAATTTGTTAAAATATAATTTATTGTATTAATTCGTTTTTTATTATTCGTGCTGTTTTTCGTGTAAGCATTTTCGTTTATGTTTTTAATGTTTGAAAAAGCGACTTTCGATTGAAAAGTAATCGATTATCATTTTTAACCGCGAAATTCTTGTGATTTTGATAAGAAATTTAGTAAAAGTTTTTATTTATGAAATATGGGAGGCAGAGAAAAAAATTAATTCCAAGTTTGGAAGTTGAAAAACATTGTATGCATTGCAACAAACATGCATTGATTGATACTTTAGATATTTATAACACATTAAACATGAAGGAAATTTTGTCTAATTCCGATGTTGTATTCGACGTAACAAATTCAAAAGTATTTCGTAAGCTCCCACCGGAAACAGATTTGAACGTGCCCCCAGCAAATTGGTTACATCCCAGTGTCAATTTACCAAATCCAATAAAAATAAAACGAAAAAGCACAACATCCAACAGGTAAGTGCGTTGAAAAGTTCCTGTCCGTGAATTCACAAACTTCAAAATTCACTTTTTTGTAGAAGCAATGTTGTTTTACTTTACTGCCTGAGATGGGCGGCTTTAAAGTAACAATAATAAAAGTAAAAGTTATAGGGTAATAAAATGTAATGATCATAACCCAAAGAACAAGAATTAGAAATTTGCGTTCATGGAAGTTCGAAGCAATTTCGGGATTCCTTTTTTATTAAACCCTATTATACAGGGTGTCTCCGTGACCATGGCAAATCTTTAAGGTGGTGATAGAAGACACTTTTCTAAGAAAGATTTTTAAATAAAATTTTTGTCCCAGTTCAAAGCCTTGCGGAGTACCCCTTTTTAAATCAATTTTTTGAATTTCTGCCTTCAAACGGCCATAGTACCGTAACTGTTGATTTTATGGTATTAATGGATTAGTTATTTTTTAAAAATAATTTACTTATTTTCAAACTAGTTTATAACCTGCTATTCTCTAGAATCAACGGATTTCGAGTTATGAATTAAATTAAGAAAAGAAATGTTAAAAAATTCCAAGTTTTGTTTTTTGCTTTTGTTGCGCAACTTGACCAAGGGACATTTTCGTTTGAAATATAATATATTTCCAAAACCAGCGTCATGTGAGGTGAACATATTATGCTCACCTCACACGACGCTGTTTACAATGGGTTAAAGCTCGCCTTACACGATTCTTACTTTGCTGATGGATTGCTTACTGGCCGCTCTAATGAGAGCAGTGCCCCATCAATTGTTTTTTAAATAGATACCCGATCTAGGTAGTTTACTTTTCTTCTTCCTCTTCTTTTAGTCCTTTTAGCCCACTGCAGGACTAGAGCCTCTCTCTAAGAGAAAGGTTTAAGCATTAAGACCCCACGGTTGCTAAGTCCGGGTTGGGGAATGTGCGAGGGTTAACCGCTGGTGAAGTTTTTTGTACACATCTCATGAAGTACATGACATCTCATGTGAAGTACATGAAGTACTTCACGTGGAACACCCTCCAGTGCCTCTGCAACGGGAAATCTTCAGTTTACTTCTGATAAAAATAAACTATTCAATCCGGGGTCTGGGGGGTGTGGAACACCCTCCAGTGCACAAATTTTGGAATGAAGAACATGCAGAACCCCCAGACCAAGTAGTTTACTTTTTATCAGAAGTAAACTGAAGATCTCCCGTTGCAGAGGGTGTTCCACACCCCCCAGACTCCCCGGTTTAAATAATTTATTTTTATTAAAAGTGAATATTTAAGCATATCTCAAGTTTATTAAAATTAGCTATGGTCAAGTAAATGTGTTTAATTCGTAATTTGACAATTAATTATAAATTGAGTAATTATAAATTCCTGAATTATATGAAGTACGAAGTATGCAGAATTATCATGAATTACGTGAAGTGTGAAGTTAATTGTACACGATTTCCTCTAGCGGTTGACCCTCGGGAATGTGCCTGTAACCCTTTTCATTGTTGATGCTGGCAGTCATCAACTCAGGGGGACCGCCGGCTTTACGTGCTCTCCAAAGCACGAGAGACGGTCATAGATAGAAAAAAAGTCAGAAAGAAATTTTTTTTTAGACTTCTCCCGGGATCGATCCGGGTGCCTTTGCATCAGTAGTTGATCGCTCTAACTACTAGGCCAAGATCATCTCTTGGTTTACTTTTATAAGCAGTAAATTAAAGAATTAAGCATATAACCCGTTGTTATGGTAACGTGTCGTTTTAAACTATCAGCCTTTCAGTGAGCGTCAGAAAGTGGAAATCTACGACCCCACGTATTTTTTAGAATGAGTTCAAAGTGAGAATAATAATCATAAAAGCACCATACAACTTAAACTTGTATAAACCGGTGATCAGGGGGTATGGAATATATGATTAAAATCACAAGTTCTTTAGTTTAGCAATCGAAATTTAATTCCACCAGACCCCTGGTGTTGCAGTTAATTTTATCAAAATCAGGACCGGGTCAGGGGTAAATGGCTGCTTGCTCCGGAAAAATTCAGAGGGCGGCAAAATATCCATCAAATTAAATGTTATTGTTGACAATTATTTTTTTATTATTATTATTATACGTTATTGTTATTAAACGTCTGATGACAGCAGTAACCATTACTGAAAATTTTAATCTAATATAAATTTTAAATATTAAATTAAAATTTTCAAAATTAATAAAAGAAATTATTCGTGAGCTTTAACCCGTTAATTTTGAAAATTTAATATTAATTCTAGACAGTGGCGTATTTAAAAAATGCCTATGGGGGCAAACAAGATTATATTATAGAATCTTGTTAATCCATTCATGCGCGTCTGTGATAAAGAGATAACAGTTATAACAATTCTAAAAATCAAAAAAATAAAAGAAATTCAAAACTAATTTAAAACTAAAACTTATTTAAATTTTAAAACCGCGTAGGAAACATTATTTTTACCACGAAGGGCTTCAGGGATACAATTCGAATCATCAATTGCCTTCTTGCCCACCTCTAAAAATACCCCTAAATTTTCAAAGGTTAATAATATACAGGGTGTCCCGTGACCGTGGAGAACCTCTTAGGTGGTAATAGAGGACACTTTTCTAAGACATATTTTTAAATAAAATTTTTGTCCAAGTCCAAACCCTTGGGGGGTACCTCACTTTAAACAATTTTTTTAATTTATGATTTCAAGCGGCCATTGCACCGATATTTTTGATTTTTTGGGTTTAATGAATTAAAGCTTTTCTATAGAGCATTTGAATATCTACAAATTATGTTATAACCCCTTATCGCCTAGAATCAACAGATTTCGAGTTATGAATTAAATTAAGGGAAAAAATGTCAAAAAATTCCGAGTTTTATTTTTTTTACTTTTCTTGCCAACCCCGTATCTTTTAAACGAAACGTCTTACAAGGAGACCACCCGACCTTACCCTCACCGATTTGCTTGATTTTTGTTTTACGAGCAGGTTATGACTAGAAATGAAGCGGGCCAAAATATTAGAGCGCGATATTCACCCGTTGCCGAGAAAATCTACTTTGAAAATATCGTCTTTTTTCATATTTTATGGGGTACGGCTGAAGGGTCTAGTAATTTTCTTATTGGTATCTGTGGATATAGGGATAACAAAAAATACTATATATAAATTAAAATTATAATATATCAAGTTATACCTATATATCGTTTCGACAATGTCTGACTACAAATTCATGGAAACACTGGGCCCTTCGACAGTTGAAGAAATCGAAACCGATGAAGAATCTCTGTATAGTGAAATTTCTAGGAGGCGATTGAAAGATGCGATGGTGTATTGTCAGCAACTCCTTATTGCAAATAATTTAATGGCGCCAGAAGCTTCTGCGGTAATTAGTGAAGACGCTGTGGTAGTAGGAGAAGACATTTACCATTACATTATAACAACGTTAGGAGAAAAAGCAATTGTGTCGGAGGACGAAATTTTGAAGAAGTAAAAGAAAATATGACCGAAGATTGTTCTCCAGAGAGAAAAAGGATGAAAATAGAAAAATCGATAATATTCCACTAGATTACAAAATCAAGGTTTCTAATATTGCTAGGCAACATCCAAAGTGGAGCATTAAAACTCTTCAAAAGGAGGATGTTCCCGTCTAAAAGCTTTAAGGATTTGAAGAAATGGAGAAAACAAATTCAAAATGGTGGAACAAAATTTGATAAATTTGAAATTATTGACTCTTGGAGCAATGACAGGTTTGTAGAAGCTCGCAAAACTCTCAACAAGTATCAACAAGAAACTTGCAACAGTGGGCATTATCTGCAGCGGGTCAGTTTGAGAATTTTGAATTCAAAGCCTCTGAAAATTGGGTTGTTCGATTCAAAAGAAGACACCGAATTGGCCAGCGAAAAATAACCAAATTTGTAAGCCAAAGAGAAACCGCGACACTGGAGGAAACTTTGGCTGCCGCTGAAAGATTTCGAATCCAGACTCGTGCGTTGATACCGAAATTTGACAAAGATCTTGTTATCAATACAGATCAGACTGGGTGTCAATACCAGTCAAATTATAACCGAACTCTCGCGGAGCGGGATCAAAAGTTATTATTGTTAATACAAAGGACATGAACAAGGTCACCCATTCCTATACAGCACAGTATGCCATTACCCTCTCCGGAAAACTATTACCTCTCGTTTTGTATGCCTACAAGAGGCGACAGGATCATTTGGGCCGAGGGTTAAAATATGTGTAGAAGAATATGCTAGAAAATATAAAAATGTTGTTGTAACTTCTTCAAAGTCGGGAAAGTTGACAACATCTTTGTATAAAGATTATTTAACGAACGTTTTAAGCCATACGTGGAAAAGAACGTTTTCTACTTATAATCGATTCTTGGGAGGCCAAACAAATCTAGATCTATACGATGAAGTATTTCAGGATGAAGAAGGTCAATCAACTTGTACGATTAAAGTAATTCCTCCGAAATGTACACCATTGGTCCAGCCTTGCGATGTTTACTTTTATCGACAAGTAAAAATTTTATCAAACGTCTTCAAAATTGTGCACAGTTGATCGAGACACAACGTGAAATCAATTCTCGGAAGATTGCATAAAATACAATCGATAGTACAACATCAGTTGTCCTCACCAATTTTTCGGATATGCTGCAGTACGCGTGGTTTGCTTCCAAGCTCACTGACGAGAGAAATGTTTTCATAAATGTAAACCAAATGTGCTTCCCCATAGAAATTTTAAACAATCCTTGCAAGTGTAAGAAAACTGCATTTATAAGGTGCGCTCGATGTAGTGAAACATATTGCTTTTTGTTTTACGACGAATATCACCCTGGCTCCTGCGAATTTTCGGATGATTCCTCCGAAGATTAATAGATAAAAATAAGATTTTTGATTTTTAGTACACAGCTTGATATATTATAATTTTAATTTATATATAGTATTTTTTGTTATCCCTATATCCACAGATACCAATAAGAAAATTACTAGACCCTTCAGCCGTACCCCATAAAATATGAAAAAAGACGATATTTTCAAAGTAGATTTTCTCGGCAACGGGTGAATATCGCGCTCTAATATTTTGGCCCGCTTCATTTCTAGTCATAACCTGCTCGTAAAACAAAAATCAAGCAAATCGGTTAGGGTAAGGTCGGGTGGTCTCCTTGTTAGAAAAAAACTAATAACCCAAACCGGATAGGAAATTTAACGGGCTACAACGTTGGTCTAATAATTTTTTTTGGGAAACCAACCGTTTTCACATAAATTACGAAAATAATGAACAAGGTGTAGGTTAAAAAAACTAAATAAATTCACAAAATTTATTTTAATAAATTTTCAAAATGGCCTCCTTCATTTTAGCACATACGTGCTCTTTTCAAAATGTATTGTCTGTTACTCAATCTGGATGTTATTGATTAAAATATAAAATGTATACTCACAGGACGAGCATAATGCAAGGACGGGGAAATAGATTTAGATGCGGGACGTATAAAATATTAAAAATTTATTACCACACAAAAATAATCAAATTTATTAATTTATTGTTTAGGCGTGATAGATTCGTGTAACAAATAAAATTTTGATTGTTCATTATATTTTTATTCATCAAACTAGCGAAAATTTTGATTTAGAAAAAAGGTTCATTGACCTCGCGTTCAAACATCAAATTGAAAAATGTTTTAATTCCGCAGTCGTCATTTCCACTTAGTTTTCGAAATATTACAGGAAAATCCAGAAAACCTGCCGTTTTTTCAGTTTTACAGAACGAACCCACAGCAAAATTACTTTCAATATTCTGCAAAAGATGTTTATCTGAAAACATTCCACGAATTTCATTCATCAGTAATTCAAATCCAAATTTTAAGTTTAAATCGCCTAAACTCTGTTTTAGCTGGTTGTGTGTCAATTTTGGTCATAACTTTTAAAACTTAGCCTTTGAACTTGAAACTTGAATTTTAAGTATTCTGAAGTTTTATTTTAAAGGCGTGGCTAAAAGCTTTGGATTTACTAAGGATTTTCATTTTTACTAATAAGTATTTTTATAATCTGAGATTTTTGGTAGTATGATTGCAATTATAGCAAAGCTTCAATTTTATCTTTTTTGTTGTAGTTTTTATATTGCTAACATGTTTCCCGAATACAACAATGAAGTCGACATAGTAGCAGATGCTGACATTATCAAACAAATTTTTAAAATTCCCTATAACCCAGAACAGGTTAGCGTAATGGTACGCAAAATTGGGAACGTCCTACTGATCGACAATTTTGATGAAAGGAATATTTCCTACAACGACGCAATTACAAAGGAAAACACACTGAATGAAGATGAAATGTTCGCCAAATTAAAGACATTCTGCAATCCTCCACTTAAACCACATAACTCAAATAAAAAATTGCGCCAACGAAATTTGTTCTCAAAATTTTTATATAGAAGCGTTGTAGATGACCCCTTGGTACTTTCAAATGGAGTATCCCATTCATTGCCTAACCATTCAGAGAAAATCGGCCGAATGGATCGATTTAGTCGGGTAATTTCTTGGTCATTTGAGAAGACCAAAATGTTAATAGGTACAAACATGCTAAAGGCAACTTGGTTTAAAAATGGAACGAGCCGCAATGTTTCGTTGCATGTTTCCAATGCAGGAAAGCCAATAAAAATATCAAATGCTATAGACATGTGGTTGGATAATCTGATGTGCGATATACCGAAGCAGTTATATGTTGCCAATCAGGTGGGATAGTAAAAGATTACGAATATATTCAAACGCAAAATATACCTCACTTATTGGGATCCCAATTTTCTGTGTCCAAAATAAAAAATTCGGCCCAAATGATGTTTTCATTTCTTTGTAATCAAAAATATGAGGCAGGCCAAATCTATTGGCTGTTAAAATACAAAAATGATAATCTCATTAAATTTTATAATTTAAATATGATTAATACTCAAGTGAAAATGATGAAAACACAGTTGATTCAGGAGTGTGGGAAATTATGGTATGGACTTGGACATCATCAGTATTATTCGTCTAGAAATAGAGATAATTCGAGTAATACTCATTTATTGGATGTCAGCATTGCAAATTTACATACAAAAATTCACCCCGAAATCATTGCTTCGGCAGATTACTTAATCGTCGATTTAGCAGTTTCTTATAAGATATTCACCACTTCTTTATTCAGCTTAAGTAAAGATGAGTTTGCAAATTGTAAGTTAAGTTTTTTATTTTATACGAGAAAACTGGGTCCTTGAGATGATTAAACAAAATATAAAACGCCGATGTATAACCAAGAGAAGGCAGAAAGGATGTACCCTATTCGACTGCTCATTTATATTATCTCAATGACCAAGCTTCTTGGTATGTTGCCTAAATTTATGTGATGATGATGGGATTTCATGATGACATTGTGATTTACTATATCAAATCATCGAAACCCAGTTTTCTCCAACAGTAAAATTCCGATTATCCAACCTCGGTTATCCGATCTTTGGATAATCGTTGTTTTACAGTACATCTCTTTTTATCAATAATGAAAACATTAAAATGATGTGTATTTTATAGGTAAAAATGTACCGGAATCTGTGAAAAAAATTTGTCTTGATGCTCTCGACGACATAACTGAAGGTTTGGAGTGTTTACAATACTTTCGCGTGCCTGAAAATACAGAAAGAAAGAAAGTTAAGAAAAATTTCAAATCCAATGATCCAAAAGTCAATTTTAAACATAAGATAGACAAGAAGCAAGCTAAAGACGAATTTTTCTATGTTAATGTAAGTTGGTTGTTTCCTAAGAAAGAGCAGGGAGTATCGGAACCCTTGCCAACATGGCGAAACATTAACGAAGATCGCGTTTATTGGAAAAATCACTTGAAATTTCTTTTTTATCAAAAGGCCGAGTTAGTTTATGGCATATTAGCACAGCATTATTTCTATTATGATATGTTTGGATTATGTTTGCGCTCTCTAAGTATGATGATGCGTTTCAACAAAGTAAAAACTGCAATTGACCTTCCTCTCATTCAATACCAATCCACCTCGTGTTGGTTATGGCAGGTGACTGTTGTAAATTAGTTTCTGATATAAATGTATCGGAAAACACTATAGCTAGGAGAAGTGATTGTAGAAAGGTGCCAGAAATAGAAAAGATTTTAAAAATGGACGAGCAGCACTATAAAATAGATTCGAATCTATGTGACTTACAAGTGAACCTAATGGAGCACTCCAAAACCGGACTGGTGAAAAAAGGTAATTATTAGTATAAACACATCTAAGGAGACATCATAAGTTAATTTTGATAAAAACAAAACTTAAATCTCGTTAATCCACTCTTGTGCGTAAGCATTGATACTTCATGATGCCTCCTTATATATAAGCTATCAAAAGCTATGTAAATAATCTTATAATTTTTAGCTATTATGTTCTACCAAGAATCTTTAAATTATGAAGAAATGGATTTTGTTTGGAAAAAATTGTCTGCTTCTAATTTGGCGTTAGGTAGTACATATCTCGATATGTTATATATGTCAAAATACGAATCTAATAATAATAATATGCATTATTTTGAACAGTCTAAAAAATATATGAATGAAGCGATTGCTGCAGCTGATTCATCACTTGAAAGAGTACCTGCTATATTTTACCGGGCAGTATTATATTATCTTTCATCAACTATGATTTTGGAAAAAGCAAAAACTTCTTGTGAAGATGAGAACAATTTATTGCTGTACTTCAGGCTCTTTTGGATTCTGTTAAAGATGTTTTACAAATTTTATATGATGAAGATAGTGAAGATTGCAGACAAGAATGGAACACTAATTTTAATAAATTATTTTCTTCTGTCAATAACATACTTGGATTTTTTTCCCAATCTGAAAGTAAGATTGTGGCCAAACTATATAATAAGGTAAGCCCAAAAAAATTTTAATTTCTGTTATTGTAATATTTATTCTATTTCAGATGTTTGAGGGTTCTATGCCGATTTTGAAAAAAATATTAAAAATATGTGAACTACAAAATAAACGATATAATTATGATATCAATTCCTATTATGCATGTGGGATGATAAATTGGTGTATTGCGACTGTTTTGAACAAGTGGATGAAAATGAGAACTAAATCATATTATGCTATTATCAGAAACCACTTTAAAAAAGCAACCAAATATTTTTCCCTAACAAATAATTGGGACTTTTATATGCTAGCTTTAGATGATAGAAGTAACTTTTTATGGTATCAAACCACAGGTGAGTACATGGCCTTCAAAACATTTTTGCTGTTCTATCCTTTTATTCTCTAGATATTACATAATATTTAAAGAAAAATAGGCGAGAGTTAGGAAACCCAGTTTCGGAATTTCAAAAAAACTGCCTTAAATGTTTGTTTGTAATCTGATTTTGCTATTGGCTGTTTTCAAACCCATCAAAAGTTATGCCGTAATTTTTAGGGTTAAAAATACTTTTGAACACAATATTTTATATTTTTTTATAATGTAATTGGCTGCGATGTTCTTCGTCTGAGATCTCAAAGAGCATCATAGATGAGAGAGATAGAAGAGCACTGAACGCTACGCGAATGGCCGACCTTGCATATAAACGGAATTACCCGAACCTGCTCGAAAATGGGCGTCAATATGATTTCCCTATGGTAAAATTGAGTAACTTTAAATTTGATTTTTTGGGTTATTAAAGGACCTATTTTAATGTTGAAATTTTCCAAACTGGGTTTCCTAACGTTCGTTTTAAATTTTTTATAATTATTAATTTTGCTTATATTTTTTTTATTAGATGAATTTGATATCACGTTAAAGGGAAAAATGAAGAACGTAAGGGAAGGTTTAAAAACATTTTATGAATTGGGTATAAAACTACAGGAAATTAACTTTCAAGATGAAGATGTCCTTAACACGGTGCAAAAATTTCTACCCCACTTTGAATATGTCATTGAAAATCTGTTGTTCAGAGGAATAGAACTTATTGAAACAGATTGGGCAATAGCAAAAAACAGTTTGACGAATTGAATGCATTTAATATTTCTTTATGTCAGTTCCAAGATAATAAACAAAGTATGGATTTTAAAATTCATTTAAAAGCTCTAATTGTTGTACTTCATAATATTGGTATTTCAATGGAATTTTCTAAAGAAACGATGTAATTAAAGACAAAATCTTTCATATTTCTAATTTACGTATGGACTTACTATGTAAAAGATTGATGATAAATGTGATAAAAAATTTAATATTAAATTGTAAGGAGCTACATATTTTTCTTGTAATTTGCCTCTATTTTATTAGTAGTTAATTGTTTTACTAAAGTTATTACAATGTTATTGTAAACATTACATTTTTAGAATTTTTAATTTTAACGGAGTTACTTTCCATTTGACTACCTGTATCTAACTAATGTGATATACTCGAAAAATAAAAACTTTTCTTATTACTGTAAATTCTTTGGTTTCTTATGCTTATTATTAAACATGATAGTTGTTTTGCTATAATCTCTATTATTGCAGAATATGGAAGTATCTAACTTGTAATACTGCACCTAAATTTTAAATTTCCCGCCATATTTCCTAAATTTAGTATTTTGTTTCACTAGAAGTAATAATTAATTGGACTTTTTCCGCTGAATTTGTAGTTTGTCTACAGATGAATTTAAAAAAAATGGTAGCTCAGTTTCAAGAATATATTATTTTATATGCACTCACTGGTCCGCTTCAATTTCAAACAGGGGACTGTCGCGTCGTCACAACCCTATATTTTGGAATTTTAATAATTTTTTTCTTATATTCAACGTACTCAAACAAAAATTGAAAAACAAACTGAAAATTCAGTTTAACCTATACTTTCATATTAAAAAAAAACCTAAACTCCCCCATTCAATCGTGCAATTTGTTTATTTTAAAAAAGTAAAACGTATGGTCAAAGTCGTTTCTACGGTAGCTGAGAGCTATTGGCTCTTCCCCATTTGATTTACGGTGGCCACGTAATCGAAACGGTGCATAGCGTTTAAACGATTGTTTAAACGGGCTATTCTACTGAAGGAATGCTGAAATGGGCGAGTCAAGTTCTACCACACTTATTCCGAGAAACTTCGGACCAACTATAGAATAAGAACTCGCTCTTTGTATATATCTTAAGAACTTGATTCGCCACATTAGCAATATGTAGCACTATTGGCGATTTTATCTCAAATTATACGATTTTGTTTTACTTTTTATCGATATTCTGACACAGCTTGTTAATTTTCAATTAATATTATAGAAGGATTTTTAAAACTTTTTTTTTTAAGTACTTAAATCCTGATACTGTTTTTACCATGAAAATATTATAATTTTATTAAATTATCATATCAAATGCAATGTGCGACCCAAAACCTCTCAGATTTTAAAAAGTACCTGTGATGGTAAATTCGATTTAAAATTTTATTACGATCTAACAGTAATATTATTTATAATTAAATTAATTAGAATAAAAAAATGATTTTAAGAATGCTTGCTAGCCTCTATCTCTTTGAAATATTTTTATTTTATTTTTTTTTCAACAATTAATGAATTCATTGGAATGGGGAAACATTCATGGGCCCTAATTTTCAAATATTTTTAGAAACCCCGTGAATATTATTCACGTTTTTTTTTTCAAAATAAACTCGTCCTTAAAATGAGCATATTTCTTTACTTAAGGGGTTGGTGGCACTGGGCCAGCCAAATCGGAGTACTTTTTCTTATTTTTTTTCCAGAAAATTAATGATACTTTTAATTACTTTAAAAATAAAGTTTATTTTGTCAATAAAACAAAAAGTATACAAAAATGAAAAATCTTTAAAAAAGTGTTTACACTTTCAGAGTTATACAATGAACCGTTTTTTTATCAATCCTATTTACCGATTTGAAAAATGCTGTTTCGAGAAAAACGCTTTTCGAGTTTCAATTTCTAATTTTTCAAAATCTTTTGTTAACTTACATTAATTCCGGTTCCTTTCAATGAGATTAAAATTCTAGAAAATGCCAAAAACGGAAAATCAATTTTTTCAAATTGCTGAGTGCCACTAACTCCTTAAACAACAGTAATATCAGACAATAACATAAACCTAAATTACCAACTTAAATTAATTATAAACCCTAATTAGTTCAGGTTTACGTAAATTTGAAAGCTCAGGTTCTGTCATGGGCTTCTCAAACTCATAATCCCCCGGGCTTCGTACCGCACTGTCCGGTGATACATCAACAATACAGAAACTTCTAGCGTATATGCAAGAGCTCATGGGACAAATCACCAACTTACAAAAAACTATGAAGGATGTCACCACAATGGTAAATGGGTGCAATGACGAAATATTCCAAGTCAAACAGGATATGAGAAAAATCAGACACAGAGAAAAAGATAACAAAATCAACCAGGCAAGTAAATTACCAGGAGGAAAATATTGACGATATTTTGGCCTACATAACGGATGGCTGACCTAAAAGTCTTCCTTCTTGACATTGGGACAACTGTAGGTAGCATATATCAGCGAGAATTCAATACACGTAATTCCTTCCTAACCAGGCGGCGCAGCTGCAAGGTTTTGCAGAACTATTGCTCAACCAAGTGATAAAGAAAGCAGTCAACTAAAGCATAAAAATAATTGCATAACTGGATTGGAAGAAGAATATTATTATGAAAGGCTCACAAACAAGACGATGACGCAGGTCGTAGCGCACGGACGAGTATCCCTAGAAACGAGTAGCTCAACTGTAAACCAGAAATGTAGTCCATCAACATGGAACTCGATAAACATCAGTGGATCATTCCGCACAAAAAGGTCACGACAAATGGGCGAAACAAAACGAGTGGAAGAAAGCAAACAAAAAGAAAACTTGAGAAAAATCAGATGCTTTCGTGATTAAGGCATCAGCAGAAAACATGAAAAAACACAAAGACATGTGTTCGGGGCATAGTTCTTCACGAACGTGAGGAAAATTAAAATCGGAATAATTAATTCGTGTAGAATAATAAGAATAATAAGGGCAAAATAAACCAGCAGTGTAGCGTAAAGCATACACCGGCCGACTGGAAAGCGGTAGACCGCGGTTCGAGTCCTAGTCGAGTCGAATACACTGCTGTAATCAAAAGTCCAATATCAATCTGTGGACCATGGGGAAGGCAACGAGAAACCACCCCATGAATTATACTCCCATGAAAATTCATCTTGGCTGCGGCCAAGCTGGGTCACGATACTTCTGCCAAGAAGCAAACGATGAAGAAGAAGAATAAGGTCAAAACCAAGCACAGGTGCCAGAAATGCTGGGAATGACTGGACACAGCTATTCAATACAAATTAGAAGGTAGAACTACCATGTGCCTAAAATGCTGCAAAAAAGGACACTTTGCCAAAACTGCACGTAATTGCATCAGCAAAATAAAAAAAAAGAAACTAGGCAATTATCAGAAGATAATTGCTTTTTATGGCATAGGGATTTGGTTAACTCCGGGTATCCATTCATGGGTATCTTTTCAGGGAATAGCACTATAATCTCAGAAATAGCTGTGGAGGAATGAGTAAGCTTATCGTCAATACAAAAGACTCGCTAGACCTATAGGTTGCTCTTCTGGAAAGTTAGTAATGTTCAGTATCCTTTTTTGTCTTATGCTGACAGAAATTTTCATCAGGAGATATTCTATCTTACAAGAGGAGACCGGCAACTTCCCCTCATTGAATTGATTCATTTTCACTGTACGTGTAGGTCTTGTATTGGATTTCAACAGGTGCAAGTATAAGGCCACGCTTCTTTGCCAATTTTGAGAAAATTGAATTTAAATAATTATATATTATTGATGAACTACATAAAAATTAACATAAATTTGGTAAGTTGTTAATGGAATTGCGTAAGAATGCAAAAAAATTAAAACATGCGAAGGGTACTGGGATCGCAGCCAGCTCCTGCTATTTTGTTTTTATTTATTTGATTATTAATTCCCCTCAGTATAATATTATGTCATCGTTCTCAAAAAAACCAAAGCGCTATAATAAACCCTACTCATAATCTGTAAACATTGAATGTTTTACCTTTCAGCAGTGAGGCACTGGAGGGTGTTCCACACCCCCCAGACCCCCCGGTCTCTACAACTTTGGCTTATTGGGATATTAGTTACTTGAGTGTGACTTGTTAAAGTTAGGATAAATAGTTTTTCAAAAGATTTTTTTTAAATCAGTTTTGCTGTTATCTTCAATTTATTTCTAATAAAAAATAAACTGTACAAACCGGGGGGTCTGGGGGGTGTGGAACACCCTCCAGTGCCTCACTGCTGAACGGTAAAATATTCAATGTTTACAGATTATGAGTAGAGTTTATTATAGCGCTTCGGTTTTCTTGAGAACGATAACATATAATACTGAGGGGAATTCATAATCCCTCTCCCCAATTCTTGGACACTGCTTTATATTTTTTGTGCTAAAAACTTTTAAAATTATCGCTTAATACTAATAACCATAAGTTTGCAAATTTATCTATCACAGTTTGAGTATTTCTGGGGAGTGCTCCACACCCCCCAGGTCACTAAAAGTTTGGTTTATAATTTGGGCTAATTGGGATATTAGTTACTTGAGTGTGACTTGTTAAAGTTAGGATTAATAGTTTTTCTAGAGATTTTTTCTAGATCAGTTTTTCTGTTAACTTCAATTTATTTCTAATAAAAAATAAACTGTACAAACCGGGGGGTCTGGGGAGTGTGGAACACCCTCCAGTGCCTCACCGCTGAAAGGTAAAACATTCAATGTTTACAGATTATGAGTAGGGTTTATTATAGCGCTTTGGTTTTCTTGAGAACGAAGACATATTATACTGGGGGGAATTAATAATCAAATAAATAAGAAAACAAATTGGCAGGATCTGGATGCGATCCCAGTACCTTTCGCATATGTTTTTATTTTTTTGCAATCTTACCCAATTCTATTAACAACTTACCAAATTTATTTTAATTTTTATGCAGTTCATCAATAATATATAATTATTTAAATTCAATTTTCTCGAAATTGGCAAAGAAGCGTGGCCTTATACTTGCACCTGTTGAAGTCCAATACAAGACCTACATGCACAATAAAAATGAATCAATTCAGTGAGGAGAAGTTTCCGGTCTCCCCTTGTTAGAGCTGATTATACGGTACGTGTTTACGGGGAATATACAGTCGATTTTGAGTGTTGTCCCCTGGTATACTTCTGCCGTCGTCTTTTTCTAATAATGAGCCTTCACTTGAGCTCATTGGTCTTAGCGACTGATCTTTGCCATTATCGAGTTTGACTCCATCAGTTTTTTCTATGAAAGAAACGGCCTTGCTAGACCTTTAGATTTTCCTTCTATAATCTTTGGCCGTGTAGGTCGCCTAGTGTAGTCTATTTGAATTTCTTTCTCCTCTCTAGCGACTAGAGATTCTCCAAGAGACATTTTATCTTAGAGCTGATCACAGGACAACCGTAATTGAACTTTTTCAGTTCACTTCTACTAGTCAGTTTCTCGTATTCTTCGTTCTTCGTCAGCCCTTTACAGCCCACTGCTGGGAACTTTTAGCCTCTTTCTCTAAGAGAACGGTTTAAGCATTAAGCCCCACGGTTGCTAAGTCCGGGTCGGGGAATGTGTCTGTAACCCTTTTCATTGTTGATGCTGGCAGTCGTCAACTCAGGGGGACCGCCGGCTTTACGTGCCCTCCGAAGCACGGGAGACGGTCATAGATAGTCAGAAAGAAAATTTTTCCTTTCTAGACTCCTCCTGGATCGAACCGGGTGCCTTTGCATCAGTAGTTGATTGCTCTAACTACTAGGCCAAGACAGTCTACTTTCTCGTATTGTCAAGTCTTAATTTTATAAAAAATAACCATTTGAAATATTTATTGACTTAACAACTTTTCGAATGGAGATCCTAGGATTCACACCAAAATTACCTAGTACTACTTCCATCTGCAAAACGATTCAAAATTCTGCATTGATTATTTATTTTGTTGCATACGGAACCGGTTTCTTCAAATTTTCGTACTAACTTTATCACATACTGGTAGCCTACATTTTCTCGGGGTGGCTTTCATTGAAAATTCAAGCAGTTCTACGAGAACAACAATTTTCACCACCGTAAATTCAATATTATTTTTATCATGCATTAACGACGGTTTTTCAACCTTTAAAATGACGTATCGCAAGGTAGGGGTGCTATTTAAAATTTCGAAGTTAGGGTAGCTCTGTTGGAAGCGGTTAAACTTAAAATTCAAATAATATTGGTTGAACGTCCCCCTCACCATCTAAATTGCCGTGATTTTTATTTTCAAAAACAATAGTATATTATACCAAGGTAGTGAAGCATAGTGTTATAACCCTAGCGCCAGATTAAATCCCAAGGTGCGTAGCACGCGGGATTTAAAGCGCGGTTATAACACGCTTCACTACCGTGGTTTAATACAATTTTTCCACTACTAGGATTGTTTACTCTTATAATAATAATTGTTAATGAATAAAGTAAATCGTTTTAATTATTTATTTCAAATTATAAAACAAATGATAGTTTTTTGTTTTGATGTTGACACTTGCTTGAAAATGTTTAATTAATTTTGACATAAAGGTTACATTAAATATTTTGATATTTATAAGTTTTTGCGAGTGTTTTTAAAAATGAGTGAAAGTTGTACACCACCCGAAATGAGAGAGATTGCTGAATCAGTGGCAGACAAGCTACTGCCGGAAAAATCCAAGACTCTTTATATGAAAGCTTATGTAACATTTAAAAATTGGTGCACTGCGCGAAGTGTGGTTATAATATCTGAAAATGTACTGTTAGCATATTTCCAAAGTTATGCCAATGATAAAAAAGCTTCCACTTTATGGGCACATTATTCTATGTTAAAATCAACTCTTTCTTTAAAGGACAACATAGACATTTCAAAGTTTTTCAAATTAGTTGCGTTCTTAAAACGCCAAAATGTGAATTACCGTGCTAAGAAGTCTTCCGTTTTCAGTCAAGAAGAAATTACAAAATTTCTGATTAATGCACCGATGAATGTCATATTGTAAATAAGGCAATTCTTATAATTGGTTTATCTGGGGCTTGCAGATGCGATGAACTTTGCAATTTGCTTCTTTCTGATGTTATCATAAAAGATGATATGATTATTATAAACATTCGTAATAGTAAAATGGTTCATCTAGAAAATTTGTTGTTATGGAACCCTTTGGATGAAAATTGTAAAACATATTTAAAAATTAGACCAACTTCCGACATGCAAAATTATTTATTAGTATACGCAATGGAAAAGCTACAAAGCAAAATATTGGTCATAATACAATAGGGCAAGTACCAAACAAAATTGCAATGTATTTAAATTTGCAAAACCCTGCGTCTTACACGGGTCATAGCTTCGAAGAACTTCAGCCACAATATTAGCTGCTAGCGGTGGAAATATCCTGCAGTTGAAACAACATGGGGTTGGAAGTCATCTACGGTAGCCGAGGGCTATATAGCTGACTCACTCGGTTAAAACGAGCATAGCTCGTATGGTCCAAAGCCAATCAACATCAATTAATCAAATAAGAAATTTTGAGCGTTTTGAAGTGTTTTAAACTGTAGTTACAATAGCACGAATTGTAAATTTTCTAATGGATAAAGGTTATACAATTGAAATATAACGATAATAAATTTGCACATCAAGCGCATAAATTTTTCATATTCTGTTTCGACACTAATTGCTTAATATGTTCACAATCCATTATCCTATTGAAAATATACAGATTTTTAATAATTTTTAATTAACAAAAACACTTACCAAACAAAAAATTCTATATCGAATAAATATCTAAACGTGGAATGCAAGTAAATAGATGTTGACGAAAATTATTTTGTCAAAAATGTTATTTATAACGATAATTATTTAATAATTATTAATAATTTTTTGGTTTATAAAGTTTTCAGTTGTCCTTCAATGCTGGCACTAGCTGTCATAATCATAATTTCATTTCGCCTAATTGCTAAACGTCACAAAATTCCAATTTAATCAACATTTTAAATATCAAATTAATCTTATTTATAGACCGATTTTAATTATTTAAACACTATTGATAGAATTTCTTGGTTATGCTAATTCGTTTTACACATAAATTTTCTTTCAAAATGGCGAAGTTTCGGACTACGCATTTATGTTCATTATTAACTACTAGTAAATAATAAATATTATTCACCTCAGGTGATAGAAGGCGTGGTTCACAGTTCGATCACTTACGTTGAAATGATAGTGTTTATGGCTATAGTGGAAAAAGTTATTTCGCCTGGGTACTTTTGAAATGAACACCTGGTATAATTGAATTAAAATGAGATCCTCTAAAGAAACACTGAAAAAGCCCATCGTTACAAACAAAACATGATCTATTTAAAAATTCTTGGAACTTTGCCATAATTTGTTAGTTTAAGTGCAATGGTTTTGAGATATTACCACTTTTAGCATTGATATAGTTTAAAATGATGTAGTGTGCAAAGTAAGTGAAAACAAATTTGATGAGAAAATATAATAAACGAAAAAGGTAGTTTTTCACAATATTTATTCTAAACATCACTATTTATTACTCATTTAAAAATAATGAAAAAATATATAACAGCCATACATTATATAAATTATTTGATACAAAATAAAAACTTCAAATAAAAAACATAAAAATTAAAGATTTATGTAAAAATTTTATAAAATTCATTAGTTCACATGAAGATAAAAGTGAAGAACATTATACTTCTTAATATTAGAAATGATAACAAAAAAATTTGTTCAATCGCATTAATATTGAGTGGTTAACAAAATGATCAGGTAAATTGTTAATATAGATTATTAAATTAATCATACAATAAATAACACATCAATCTTTCTGGAAAAAGAAATAACAACTTCATAATTCATAAAACATTACAAAATAATCGCCTTATTACAAAATATTTAAAAAATCTTATTTGCTAAAATAATTTTAAAATCAAACGTTTTCGTTCATATTTTTGGATTATTGTGTACAATATAGTTAGGTATGTATAATTGGTTCAACCTTCTTGCCCCTATGTATGCTTAAACCTTAATTCATAAAAATCGACCATGCATTCAACTATAAAACAAAATCAAATCGTGTCACTTTATCAAAAATAAATCTAAATAAATATAAAACAAACATAACACAAAATTAATGTCGTAAAAAAAAATAATGCTGGCTTCTAATGTACACAAACTTGTTTTAAAATTCAAACTTATACCTCATCGTATCCCTGTAATATGTTTTTCATCAACCTAATGAAATATTGCTGCTTCTTCATACAAAACGTGCAATATTTCTTCAATTGAAATTGAGATCCGGACACAATTTTCAAATTAATGCCGGTATAATATTTTAAATTAAATGAAAACATCATTATTATTTGATAATAAAATTATTTTTTAATAATAAATTATAGAATTTAAAATTTGTCAAAGAAGTACTTAATTAGAAAAAATAAAACTGAATCCACAATTATGAGAATAAGTATAAAACAAAATAGTAACATGTAACAAACTATTCAAAGAGATAATAAAACTAAAAAATAAAATAACACTATCCAAGTTGTTTTCACATTTTAAAGTGTCAAAGGCCTTGCATTACCAAAAAGTAAAATTTCGAGTGACCAACCAAAAAACCGGTTTTTCGAAACGGAAAAAAAAAGAACAATAAAAACCTAACTAATCGCCGTGATAAATTTTCCACATGCTTTATAGGAACTTAAAGTGAATTCTAGTCACATTATTATTATTATTAGTAGCATATTTTAAAAAATTATGGTAGGTAGTTATAACTAGGGATATATTAAGAGTGTCGATTTTTATAACTCCTCAGCACTTGATTACACTAAAGAAAACGAAAATGTGAAATTTTTTGTCTTATCTTCGCCAAAATTTTTTAATTTTGTGTTTTTTTTGTGTTGCAAATTATCTACTTAAGTCTAAAAAATAAAAGTAACAAACAAGAGGATTTAGAACAAGATTAATTAATAATTAAGCAATTTTGACTTAATTTCTAGCACAAAAACTTTCGTTATTTACTTAAATTGTTATCATTACCATTAAACTTATATATTTTTAGTAATGGTTATAGGCGATAATTTTATAATAACAAAAAAAAATTGTACTATGTATTAAATTTTGCACAACTTCAGGAAAAAATGACACTCGATTTATGATAATTTTGGCCGTCGTAATAAAATAGTTAAACGTGATTTGAATTATTATTTTTGTCTTCTTCGTAATTTTATCTAACTATGCCTCTCGAAGGCCTTCACAACTTGTTTATACATCATAAAAAACAAACAAATAAAAATGTTTTACGTTAAAACTACATCACATACTATTTACAAAATAACGCTAGGTATATTATTTCAATTTTATATTTGTTTTAAACATAATAATGTAAGAAAAATTATTACCCATTGCATTAATTGATATTGTTAATGCTAATATAATTAATTATATACATGGCAGCACTTTTAGCTTCCAAATAGCAAACTTGTTAATTCAGAAATTTGTATTATTAAAAAAAGGAAAAATAGAACAAAGCTTAAAATAAGTTTGAAACAATTTCAAAAGGAAAACTGAAACCAACATTTGCTACGTCTAAAATGCTGCAACGATAAAAACACAACTAACTACCCTTCTTTTATGTACAATTCACAAATATATATAATACCTAAAATTATAAATATTAACATTTTTAACTATTCAATATTTACATTATTATTATTATTATTTTATTATGAAGAATAGAATGTTTTATTTCTCAAAAAAAAATTCTTTTATAAAATTCAATTCTATACGATAAGATTAGAAAGTAAACGTCTTTCCGCATAATTCAGTATTTTTTAAAGTAATGGATGCACAATTCTCGAAGCACAACATGAATGGAAGCCTCAAAAATATTTTTTTTGTTTACACAAGTCGCAACACTCGCCAATAACTCGTAGGGTATAACTTGTGAAAAATTATTTAAGAAAATCGATTTTTGATGCATTAGAAACAAAATAATAATTTTATATCTACCACTATTAATTTACAATTTACAATGAACCTTCAAATGCAGCCATTAAATCACTTTGCATGTTCATGTCGATCTGATTCGCCAACTGTAACAAAAATAGTCAATTTATTATCATGTACAACTTTATTTGTTTATTAATAATTCATAGTATTGTAAGCTTTAGCTACGGCAAAAGTTCCATTAGATATCAATCCAATATTATATGTATTTAGAGCTTCCTTTTGCAAGGATACAACTTATGTCGGTTTTACCCGTTCCCCTAAGAGGATACTCGAACATTTAATACCTCAAAGATGTTGCTAGCACCTTGTGAGAGAACTACTGTCTTTACGTGCCTTCCGAAGCACGGAGACGGCTATATAAATTGAGCCTCTACCTGGATTCGAACTGGAGCGCTTTCCATTAGCAGTTGATCGAGCTAACAACCAGGCCAATGACCGTCTCTGCATCGCATTTATGTTCTTGTATATAACCTCTACTATTAGCTGTTAGCATAACAGTTGTCTCTCCGCATAATTAAAAAAAAATTCAATATTTGATTTTATTCCAGAATTTCAAACCCTGCAGACTTTGCCACAAAAAGGTCCTATTTTGGTTTCTTACAAAATAACTAGATTGCCATGGTTGTGCGGCCTGAAGACCGCACTGATGGAAAAGTTTTTAATTTATACTCTATGATTGTTATTACAAAATTTTATTAATAAATTTTTAAGTTGGCAAAAAAATTGCCCAATAAGAGCTGTCTTACGGTTTTAATTATTACTATTATTACTATCAGGTCAGGCGACCTATCGGCCGCCAAGACCTCCCAATGAGTGAATACAATGGAACTCGATTGATGTGCAATTGGATTGGTACACAATAACTGATTGCCATATTTTATTATTTTAACAAAAAAAAAGGCTTCAGAGTGTTCTATATTATGCCACAATGACCTAATGCAACTCGGAAATTGCGGCATTCGTCCTAGTAAGATTATAAAAAACCTAACTGTGTGTTTTATCAAATATTAAGATATTTGATTTAATTTAATTATAGTAATTAATTATAGCATTTAATTTTAGTCTAAATTTTTATGGAAATTTTGTAGATTTTAGATAATTTATTTTTAAACTGGAGATGGAACTTTTTAACTAAATTTTTTTGATAATTTGTGTAAAGCTAGAATAGCGGCGTTCACCTAAGAATTCGTAATAGAATATTATCAGTTAAAATTTCACTTCGTTGAGATTTCGATAAAACAAACGTATATGTACAAACTTGTTGTTTCATAATATACAGTCGAGTCGCGAAATAGTGAATTAAATATGACAATGACCTTTCATTTTTTGGTATTTGTAAAATTTGCTATAAACACATGTTTTGAAAAAGAAGAGCTATATTTTAAAGAAAATGAATATATTAGGCTAAAAGACAAAAAAAAACTGTAAATAAGGAATTAATATTAAAAACAAAAACAAATGCTGTTACAAGAAATGGGTATATTTATGATTACGATGTGGATTCAAAAAATGATGTTATTTTTTACTGTAGTAGCTTTTTATTTAATACTTAATATTTTTTATCTTAAATTGTGATACCAAAACATCACAGTTCTCACCAAATTTTCCAAAACAAATTCTCCGACTCTTTCAGGGTTTCCCTGTTTAACCTAACTATTTAAAACTTGGTAAACAAAAATCAAATGTGAATCAATTATTATACCAAAAATAGTTAAATTGTTAATTAAATTATTGAACAAAATAGTTGAATTATTTAACAAAACAGTTGCATTTTTTGACAAAGCAGTAGCTTTCTTGCTTAAAACAATTGAATTGGTTAAAAAACAGCCAATAGTTAAAAAATATGTTAAATTGTTAATGAAACAATTGAATTATTGAATCAAGGATAGATAATAATGTTTGTTGAACAAAAAAACAATTGAACCAAAAATAATTAAATCATCAAAACAAAAATAATTATTAAGCAATAATAATTCATTGAATTATTTATTTTTTTATAAACATAGAATTATTGAACGAAACAGCAGAATTATATTTTAAAAACCAGTTGGATTGTCGAATCAAGAATGATTGGATTGTTGAACCAAAAACTACTGAATTATTAAATCAAAACCAATTAAATTATCAAACCAAAAATATAATATTTCAATTGTTGAATAAATAAATTGAATTATTGAACCCAACAGCTGGATTTATAAACAAAGCAGCTAAATAATTGAAAAACAGTTGAATTCTATAACTAAATAGTTGCATTTTTGGACAAAACTACATCGTTGAACTAAAAACGATTGAATTATTAAACCAAAACAATATTACACAAAACAAATTCTCTGACTCCAGGTTTTCATGAAAATTGATAATTTTTCCTGACATTTCGATATTAGGTAAATTTAAAAATTCAATATGGATCAACTAAAAGGAAATATAGTTGAGGTGATAGGCCAATGTAAATCTAACAGTAGATACCTTTTACACATCACAAACATTCAAAATAGAGATCGCATTCAGCAACATCTTGAATGAAAAAAAGCAAATAAAATTATAATTTCTACAATTTACTAGATGACCTAGCTTTCGTTGGTAATTTTTATTTGCTATTTTTTTCATTCGACAAAGTTGCTGAATGCAACCCTGCTATTTTGAATGTTCACGTTGGTGATGTGTTGTGAAAAGGTATCTACTTGTTAGATTTACACTGGCCTATCACCTCAACTATATTTCTTGTAATTTATAATTCAGGTCAACTATGTTCGTCTTTTTTGGCATTTCTAAAAATTTCCAAAATTATTAAAAAAGTTATATATTTATTTTATTTTTCTGATATTTCAAAGAATTTTCATTTACCCAAGTGTTAATTTTCCCTTCAAGTTCCATGAATTTTCCGTAACAAAGTATAATAATTATTGCTTTTTATATTAACGTTGCGAATAAAATTGAATGTATGCGACATAAATTCTGCATTTTAGAGGAAATTATTCAAACTCCTGTTAACGACACAATTTAGAACGCGGTTCGCTATATCGGGGTTAACATTGTTCGTTATATAGAAGTCCCATAAACACCAAAGGTTAAAATTTTTGCGTTTACTGTTCCCAGTAGTTCACTATTTCGCGACTCGACTGAATTGAGATTATATTTGATCTAAATCACCAACTAAAATGTGTAAAAACATTTATTTCACTGTCCGTAACGCCTATATAGAATAAATTTAAAATCAGTGCGGCCTTAAGGCCGCACAACTTTGGCTTTCCTAGTATTTATACCATCTTAGTACAACATTGTTATTTCATATAAACCTGAAGTGCTATTCAGTGTAATAGGTATAAATTAAAATTTATTATAAATTTATGATTTGGTGGCAAATATATATACAATAATTGCAGGAAATTTGAATTCGGACCCATTCCCAATACTCATAAAAAGGTCGAAATAGAAGAACAAAAAGTATGTTCTTAAAAATATCGGTTTTAGAACACAGTTTAAAAATTGTGCCTAAAAAGGATTTTCACCGCATGATTGAAAATTTGGAGCACGGTGATATAGCGAGGTCAAAATGCAGAGTGTAAGATGGATGGGACATATAATGAGGAGATGGAAAGGAGATATGATAAGAGCATCCAGATAGAAACAAACAAATCAGAGAAAAAAAAAGAGATCTGAGAATGAGACGGTAGGACGAGGAGATGTGACAAAAGGGCATCGATGAGATGTATCTTGAAAATTGGAAAGTGAAGTGTGAGAATCAAATTGCATGGAAGAAGATTCTGTAAAGTCACATGAAAGCTTGTAGAAAAGGAGTAATCAATCTCAAATACAGGATTAGGAAATCTTCACAGAAGTGGTAAAATATCATCAGGATCGGGAATGTACCGTATTTCAAAGTTTAATGTAGAATTTCAAATGTTTTTATTTGTTGAAACTCATAAACAATAAAAGGTAAAAAATGTGAAACATCATTTTTATGACAAACTTCCCTGATACTGCGTCAACTTTGCAGCAACAACAAATAATATTATTAATGGTATAAAGTGCCTATTAAAGTAATCTTATAATTATTTATTTGTTATGATTTTATAACTAATGGAACTGCTGCTCATAAAATCAAAAGTAGGTAGGTAATTAATTACCTACTCCTATTAATTAAACCGAAATTCAAACAAATACATTTTATGTGAACATGCCTTTATAATTACATGTATAAGTTTCGCAAAAATACGTTGCAGATTTCAAAGAAAAGTACTTACTGCTTCTCTTCGTCTTCTTTCTTGTTCTCGTAAACGTTGTCTTTCTCGTTCCGTTCTCTCGGATCCAGAACTCTGGGATCCCGGCGATATACTACCTTCCGCAGGAGATTGTCTCAATTCTTCAACCCGATTGGCCGGTATGGGTTGTTGTTCGGCAACCGCTTTTCTAAAAACAAACGAAGATTAGTTAAATAAACACACTGTGGTATATCAAAAATAAGTGAGATATGTTTATACTGTAATACTAAACCAACACATTACTGTTGAAAGAAAACAACGGATTCTGGGAATAAAATAATTATCAACTAAATAAAATACGAGATCAAGAGCATTCAAACAAAAAATTTAGATGTTTCAAAGTTAAAAACTAGCTTAAATACAGTAAAATTTCACGATTGGAGGGAGCCCCAGCGCCCCCACCACGCGTACTCTACAAAGAAAAATTAATCCTGCTTATAGGTTATGCATCACGCATTACCTTAACGAAATATATTACGTCAGGATATTTAAGAAAAAAATAAATAGGTACCTGGCTTTTTCGAGAGCATCTTCTTCTTCCTTTTCCCTTCTTTTTTCGTTTTCCATCCTGATTCTTTCCCGTTCGGCTTGCTCCTTCTGCTGTCGCTTCATTTCTAAATTTTCCAAGCGTTGTTTCTCGCGATCTGCCTTTTCTTTCGCCTGTTTTTGAAACGCCTTGAAACTGTCCATCACTTGCTGTCGGTTATTTCCGTAATTGTTATTCGCGGTTGCGGTAGCAGTGGTGGAGGAGGAGAAAGAGTTGTTTGAATTTTGAGGAGAATTGTTTGATTGACCTAAACTTGACCAAGAACTCGCGTTTTTGATATTTTGTTCTTGTTTCGCTTTAAAATTGAAGCCCTGCGAATATTTTTGTTCCGGTGGGGTTTGTTTTTTGTCGGTTACGTTTAAATTTGGCATGGGCTCCAATAATTCTTCTATTGTGGGTTTAGATTCCTTTTTAATGATCGCGATGTTAATTTGCGGGTGGGTAGAGGATCGAATATGGACGGGATGGACATGTTCATGGGTATGCCCGCGATTAAGGGCGTCATTCCATTGTTATTTTGGTTTAATTCGTATTCGCTCTTTAGTGCGAATCCGTTATTTGTGCTGTGCATGATGGTGTTAGCAACGGTTGTATTTGTTGTTTGTATCATGGGCAATTCTTGTCCCATGTGAATGGGATGCATCGAATGTATGTTATGCATGGAATTGACGGGAATCATATTGCTGGCACTCGTAGTGATTTGGGGTTTAATATCGGCCATAGGTAAAATTGGCTGCTGCAACAGAGCGGATGGTATTACGTTAATAGGATGTAAGACAGAATTTTGAATTGGATTATTAAGAATAGAAGGCATTTGCGTTAATCCTATATTTGTATTATCTAATGGTTCACTTTTGATTGTATCGTTTTCTAAATTAGCGAGCGATTGTTCTAATGGATCGGTGTAAGTACTATTTAAAGGCGATATAACTACATGTTTCTTTTCTATGGGTGGCAATATGGGTATCATTATTGGTTTAACCGTTTGAACTGTTGTTGGAATTACGGGCTGTATGGGAACGACGATTGGTTTAACGTCGTTCATTATAACTGGCGGCGGTCTTGGATTTTGTATCGACGGCGCGTGCTGCTTAATTGCAATGTTATTTTCTATGCTAGGTGCTGGAGGTGGTTGATTAAATAAAGTTGTGTTGACTGTTGGATTCTCGCTGTGAGTTGTTATTGCTTGTGGCGGCTGTGGTGGAATTTGTTGTTGTGTTTTCTGTAACATCTTAACCAAAACATACAATTTAATAGAAAATTTATGAAAATGGTAGATGGGTGTTTTTGACATAGTATACATTGAAACAAAAGAAAATCTTGCCCAAAATGCAAGGGGAAAATTTTGTTAGTGATTGCATAGTGATTTACCCCTCGGCAAAGTCCAATTATCATGGTATACGAAGATTTCGTATTTTTATCATTAGCAATTTGATGACGAAATTGTAAAAAAAAACAACTAAATTACCATGAAATTTAATACTATCTGGTTAGTCTGTTCTTTGTAGTCGACGAGTTAGTTTCATGAGTAACGTTCCTCCCAAGTTTCTGTTATCGTTTTATAAACTACATACCAAATAATAGTATCTTGGGGGCAATTAAAATACCAAAGATTGCATTGCATGCACGGTGGAGTGAAGAAATCGGCGAAAATGAAAACAATGGTGAGTAATTTATATTTTTAGATCAATAATTGAAAATACCGAAGATATCGATTTGATTGAACACGGTATAATTTTTATTTTAGTTTCTTTTTTATTAATATAACATTTTATGTTGTTTCAACTTTTCATATCGCATAACAATAGATTTACATAAGCCTACGTACGAAAGCGTTAATTTTAAATTTAAATTTATTTTAATATTAAAATCGAATTAATTTGCTGCCGGTTGTTAACAGACGGATTTATCGTAAAAAATGATGATTGCACGACAATAAAATGTTTATAATAAAAGCATTTTGATAACAGCTCAATTTGACTCACCGCAGGTAAATATAACGTGAATCTACCGACAAGATACTACTACCATTAATCAGTAATCTATTTATGAAGTTCCAGATATTATATTACCCCACGTCCAAAAAAAATAACAAACAATTTTAAAACGTGGGAAATAATCTAGACAAAAATCTGAATTCGAAAGGTTGAAATTTCAGTCCAACATGAACCGACCAGTACTGTGTCATTTAAATTACATTTTGGTTTGTACTATATTACAGGAATTATTTTTTTATTTTTCATGAATGGATGTAGAAGTTGGAACGCGCAAGTCTTGAACAAAATTATTTTAATAATTGCTTATTGTGCAGTACTACAGGTATATCAGTCCTGGTATAAGCACAGAATGCCCACGCATTGCTTACACCAATTTAGTCATATTAAAATGCCATATCAGTAGTTTATAATCAGCAGCAGAAGATTATGTGAATTTTTTCTGGTAAGCATTTTTTAAATTTATACAAATTTGTATTTTTCGAATATTGAATGTTAATCTCATTTGCAAAATTTTATTACGCCTATAATTTTCAAGTTGGTCAAAGAATTAGCTCAAGTATCCAAAGTTTCATTAACCCTAAACCACCGTCATGCGGTCACCATGACCGTATCCGTCAAAATTAGGTATTCATTCAGCATCTTGGCTTTTTTTTAAGTTATTCACAACTAGCGATACAGCCGTCGGTTAAGGGTTAACTTATACGGTACGTGGGGAGGGCATAAATACAACAATTTTTCATTTGATGGTGCAGTACTTATAGTATATGCACGTGTATTACATGAATTGGTACTCAAGAATAGACGGCCAGAATAAAACGGAATAAAAAGCGGAGCTGCATCCTATTGTATAAATCAGAGCTAACTACTGCCTACCGTAGAATCGACGAATAGGGTGAATTACCCCTCCTCGGACAGGAAGGATTAAGTTAAATAACAATTAACCAAAGCATTTAATGTGATTATTTGTAATTGTTATTTAATTGGTTTACTATTATTTAACTTGATTCTTCCTCTCCGAGGGCGGTCACATGGCCCCCGTACTCACATTCACCCTATACAGGCTTTGAAATTGAACGGAAAAAAGGTTTAAGCGTTCTGTTTCGTGAAAAATATGCAAAAACCGTTACGAGTTCGTGAAAGCAAGCAGAAAAAACTGTTTTTCGCCAAGAAATTACTGCTCTTCTTACCCTTGTGTATAATATACCATTAAAAAATTTCAATATCAGTAACTGAACTGTTTTAGTCAACCGTCTTGTTCCGAACTTAATTTTTGTTTCATCTATAATATCGAGATATTCAATCAAGGGCATATATTCCGAAATTTTAAACAACTTAAAAAACCAAAAATGTCTCTAGCCGATGCTTAGCTCGAACAAAGCTTGAGAACGTCCGAAGTATGAAATTGACTATTCGATTAGTAGTTCTCAAGTATGAAATCGTATTAATGTAGGTACGGTCATAAGGTGTCTACTTTTGGGGGAGGGGGGTCAAAAACAGTAAATTTTTCATTTTATTACTAATTTACTTATTTTGCATTTTACACTTGCTTCCACTTTTCAAACGCTTTAGAGACCCCAGCCCCCTTAAATTACTTTTTACTATGTTTCAATCATGTAAAATGAGTAGTTCATCATTGAATTAGTTATGCGCGTGAATGGATTAATGAGATTTTCAAATGCCGTTCCGGTTTGTGAAAATTTCGAGTCCTGAGCCCTTTTTTCCATTTTTGGACACAGCCTCTTTCTCTAGGAGAAAGGTGATAGCTTTAAGACCCCACGGCTGCTTAAACCAGATTGGGAAATGTGTCTATAATCCTGTTTTTATTACTGATAACACAGGAATCAATTGATTTAAGTACCCTCCGAAGGACGAAGACGGTCATAAAAATTAGGCTCTCCCCCGATACGTTAGTATTAGCAATTGATCTAGCAAATTACCAGGCCATCGACCCCATAATACGATGATCGAATTATTAAAAATTAAGGCGATGGACGATTCTGGCGGACGAAACTTATACTTCAGAGGCTCCGAAGTAGTACATTAACTTCGGACTCAGTATTGTTAGAATCCAAATATGGGAATCTGTTCATTTAATTAACGAGCAAAATTATTTTTTAGCACTAAAAATGTAGTAGTTATAAATTACATACAATATAGTAAGTGTAAGGAAGACACATACGGGTCGATTGCATCGCCAAAATTGATAAAAAACGCATATACGTGACAATATGGCCGCGTTCGACTTGGACGCTTACAACGCCGTTGGTACGAACTGGCGCAACGCTTTAAGCGTTCGACTTGGAAATGTTGGCGCTGTCCGTAACCGCCATTTTCTCATGCTCACAACACATATTTCATTTCGGTAGGGCAGCGTAAGCGCGGCGCTGTAGTGGTAAATATTGAAATTATTTTTGAATTTATTTGAAAGCTGAAGTTAACCTAAACCTTTTTAACTTCAATATTTAAATTTAAACATAAAATTGTAATTGAAATTAATTGACCCAAAATAATTGTTATTAATTTGTGAAAAAATACCTAAAACTGCAATTGCATTTAAAAACAATTATTATTTCAGATTGTTTGAATATTTTATAGGTTAAGCAACTGTCACTTTTAAATTGCAGAGCTGATGGTGCTAACATATCGTCCGATTTGGAACGTCAGCGTGAGCGTTGTAAGCGCGCATTTTCCAAGTCGAACGGCAAAATTTGCGTGCTATAAGCGTTTGCGTCCGTTGGTACCAACAGCGCGTAAGCGTCCAAATCGAATGCGGCCTACGTGAGTGGAGCTTGGGCGTACAAATCTAGCCAATAAAATAATCGGGTTATAATCTCAATTTTGGGCTTTTTAGGTCCTTAATGTCAAAAAATCATTATTCAATTTTTAGTACATGAATACCTCGTCTAGGGCGACTTCAATCAATGCAGTTGTTTAATTAATAATATAAAATTTAAATTTTTAAAACAAATTGAAAACAAGAGGCACGCAAGTATCTGCTCTATATTTGATACTCAGACTTTTTTCTGCAAAGATAACCCAGTTCGATTTGCCAATTATATCAAGTATTACTGTAATTCGGCTTAATATGGTTCTTCCGTTGTGCATTAGCGGTGTTCTTACCTAAGCCTTAATGGCACTATACCCTTTGGGTATGGTACGGGTGTACTCCCTTCACATGCCCAGGCCAATTGCACCAATTAATTTTCATTGCGGAAAATCTTAAGATCAACTCAATGGGGAGGAGCTTTGTTAAATTATAAATGTTAAAATTTGAAAAACTCAACATAAAAATCGATTATATTTAATGGGGGATATTTTAGAATTTTCATGCTCACGTAAATTTAATTTGCTTCATTTCTAAGCTACAGTCTGGTCGATATATAAGTTGACAAGAGCATATTTTATGAATTTGGAAACTACTTGTTATCCTACTCTACCACTTTTACATCGGAGGAGTTTGGATGCTACCTCTTTACCCCTTATGGTCGTGCATTACAAAGATTGAGTCAGTATTTGTTCAGATGTACAGGTGTTTTGTTAATTGTTACTTCAATGCTAATAGCAGTCGGAAAGTAAGTTGACAACTATATTTTTTAATATTAAAATTCAAAATTTTAAAAAAAGGTTTCTTTTGCGTAATTTTACCATCTTTAAAGAAGTTTTTAATAATTTTAATGGTTGTGAATATATAATTATTACCAATTTATAACAGAATGCCTAAACAAAGAGAGTTAACGTCAAGGAATATATCATCGATAAATTAATGAAGGAGAAATGTCACAAAATATTGCTACTGATTACGGAATATCAAGGGAAGGGGTCAACAAAATAGTGAAAAAAATTCAAAATGTTGGATCCGCTGAAAACCGGCCACAAACAGGTAGAAGAATTTCTGCCGAAGTACAACAGAATCCCTTTATAAGTGCCAAAGAAATTCAGGAAAGGTTAAAATTACCAATTAAAGTAACGCAGATAAAGTCCAGGTTACACGAAGCAAATTTACATGGACACGTAGCTAGGAAAATGCTACGAAGCGTTTAAATTTTGCAAAAGAGCACTTAAATTAGCATCAACGTTTCTGCAAAACAATTTTGTGGAGCAATGAGAATAAATTCGAACTCAAATCAAACAAAAGACATAAAATGGTTTGGAGAAAACCAGGAGATTCTTTCAAACCTCATTTAATTATATTGACAGTTAAACACGGTGGGAGTATCGAAATTAAATAATTGAAGGCATTATGACTGCTAATAAATATATCACGATTTTATTTGATTCGGCCGACCAATTGGGCTCAATCGAGTCATGTATCGTTCAACATGATAATGATCCAAAGCACACCGCCCAGACTTGAACCCGATTAAGCACTTGTGAGACGAGCTTGATCGAAAAATCCCTCAAACGGACCGCTTTACAAAAACAAAGTTTTTGGAAGCATTAAAAGGAATGGTTAGCTATTAGTTCTGAGGTAATTTCAAAATTAATAAAAATCATTCTATCAAAGCTCAGGGAAGTTATAAAGGGATACCAAACGTACTATTAAATTTCATTATTTTTTTCATTTTTAGTTGTGTCAACTTACGTTCCGATTTTTAAATATTTAGTGTTAGTATTTTTATTATACCTTAATTTTGTTGTTAATAAGTAATAAATAAAAAACATAATTTTTTCAATATTTAAATAAAATTATTCTTGAAACTATTTTAATAACCATAATAAGAAAAAGTTGAGCTCGTCAACTTATATACCGACCCGACTGTATGTTTCGCACTCATAGATCGGCCACTGCACACATGGTTAATAATGGTACGATAAACTGGATATTTTTGAACCGATGTCATAATATATGCCACATATCGCTTTTGAACTATAGTTTCACCTCGGGCCCTTAAGAACATAATCCACCGCAATTAGTATTTCTGTGGAAAATGCAAACTGGAAAAGCAAGACTCGGCCGAAGTTTCTAAGCACAAAAGTACTTGTGAAACACCCGCATGTGCTATTTCTTCAACCACCCGGATCGTAAGCGAGCTAAAAGTAGAGAGAGCCTTCCAAAGAAAATGCTCTCCATTGTTTGCTTAATAACTTTTGAAGAAAATGAAATGAACGAGATGTTGAAAGGGAGCATGAATTAGTTATTACGGACAGATGATTTTTGAAATTTTGAGTTCCATCACTTCTCCCTTTTCTTTACGTGGGCGACACTACAGTGACAACGGACGTCCGATTTTTGATTGGCTGCGGTTTTTATTTTAAAATAGAGTGAAAATGGTCGATTTTAAATTATTTGTGTATTTTATTATTTTAATTTCTTTCGTAATTAATAGGCGCTCCCAACGTTTAAAATTTTTATATATTAGAAGCAGTAAACAATATTATTTAATTATGAGATATTTTATGGTTGAGATTTTAAGTATACGTACCCAATCAATATTGTGCTCAGATCAATAACCTTATGAAAAGGAAGTAACCCAATTTAACATTTTTTTAAATCACTTTCAGCAACGCGATTTGTAATAATTTATAACACACCACAACCCTCGCATTCAATTTTCTCTAATGGTTTTTACTACAGTTTCTCTTAAAGCGGATTATTAGAATTAGTTTTATGATGCCAAACAAGCAAAGTTTAATTGCGTGAAAAATGAGTTAGGATTTATTTAGTTCTTAGTTTTGACTAGATCGTAAACCTATGCATATTAGAACATTTTCTAACTACAATTTTTTATTGCAGTTGATTTGCAATTTAAATAGTCAGTTCCGCTTAATCGGGACACATTGATATTATTTCCTTAGTTTGATTCTTCAAATTGGCTCAAATTAGCGGCTGCCTCGATTAACCGGAATCGACTGTATTATGTACTTACCTAAGATAATCAAATGTATTAGAAAATCTAATGGATATACTCTCATGAGGTATAAAATTCAGCAATTTGTTTTTACATCTTTTTCACACTAATTGTGTTTTTCATTTCCAAACCAATGTAAGTACAATGGCATCTCGGGTTACAAACACCTCGAGTCACTAATAAATCAGCTCACAATTAAAATTTCCGAACAAATTTTGTTTGCAAGCCGATTTGTTAGTGACTAGAGGTGTTCGCAACCCGAGGTACCACTGTATTAAATATTTCGAAAATATATTTGTTTTCTATGTACTGGTAAGGTGCTAGCGTATCGATTATAATTATTTTAAGTAAATATAATATTGGGACGTGCTGTTCGGTGATAATGGAATATAACGTTTGGCTTTACTCTCTAATTGCCCGATTCGAGTTGATAATGTCTAGAGCTAGCTTCAGCGACATTATCACCCCTATATTTTCAAGTCATTTTTGTATTGCAAAAACATACATATTCAAGAAAAGAAAACATCAAAAGCAAATTTCTATCGACTATATTATTGTGATGATACGAAAAGGTTTTGGAAACCCATCCGTCACTTTCTATTCAAAATTATTCGTTTTATTAAAAAAACGAATGTTTTTTTCAAGTGTAATTGGCTATAGTTTTTTTATTGGCACTGATTTTTTTATGTCAGTATTACTCCTCCAAACCAAAAAATTCAAATCTTGTCCGCTACCAGTGCTTTAATTCCAATTATTATCTTCTCTCCAACTCCTACTCAGCTTCAAAGGCCTCGTTCATTACGGTGTTGTTAATTTCTTCTTCAACTTATGTTTGGTCCACTTAAGCGGCTTCCAACTCCAATAATTAAGGGTAAACTTCACGAATTAAAATTCATATTATACCTAGAAATTTAAAAAACAACTTTTGAATTTGTTGCTAGTAATAATATTTCTAGGTATAATATCAATTTTAAAGAAATATGGAGGGGAGGGCATGGAGTCTACCCTTCAATTTTTAACGCTTAGAAAATTACTATTAAAATTAGTATTTTTATTAGCAACCCATTTAGTAGCTAAAATATCAGCGCCGCGGGCGAATATTACCAGCAATTAAATTCTTATGTAACAACGCATAACTTTCCCGTTGATTTGATTGAATTAATTGCATATGTTATTAATTCTTTATCCGATCCGTTAGGTTTACAGCCTCTCGACAATCTTAATTAAACCTCTAGAACTCGCTTTACCTCACAATTGTACAAATCAAGGTAATCGGGTGAACAATGACTTATCTCCAACTCAAACTTGATACAACTTGTCCTTGGGGAATCTCAGAATGCAGAAATATCCAATTAAAAATTAATATTTAAATTATTTTTATTTTCTTTTCCTAACCGACCACCAATACAATTGAATTGCTAAAAATCAAAACCAAAAAGGTAAAAGTGACCCACGCTTTTAATTGATTTAGAAAAGAGATAATAGTACAAAGAGAGCAGATCTTGTGAATCAGGAAAATGTTCAAATAGGTCAATCCGAGATCACAAATTATATTCATAGCAATGCAATGTGCCATTTGCGGACAGACCCATTGTCCTGCAAAAATAAAACAGCTTTGACCAACTTTCTTCTTCGGGCCTGTAATCCCAGAATATTTTTGTTTAAATTTTGTGTTGTTTTAAATAGTTTGTATTATTTAAGTTTCTGATAAAAGAAAATTATTTGGCCTGCTCTTAAATTTCACGAGCGCCCTTAAAATGAGTTTCTGGCTACAGGTCTGGTCTTTTTTCGAATTGTCAGTAATGTAGAATTATTTTGTCCAATTGTTTTACCCTTACCCAGATAATATTGATCATGATGGTTACTCCACGGCTATCCCAAAAAATTGGGGTATGAACTTTTCCACTAGATTTTTGAATGCAAAAGAAAGCCAAAGCGCTTCCATTCCATCAATTACTATTCTGTGTCGCAGTTTCATTTCAACATCTTTTTCAAAATAGGCGATGTTGCCACTCTTGCTGGTCTCTGATCAACGTCCCAGCATTAGAAGATCCATTTTTTCGAGGTAAATTTCAAAATCTTTAATACCTCGGATATTCGTTTCAGCTCAATTCATGTCGTAAACTGCGTTAATATTTTCGGGAGTCTACACAAAAATGAGTCTTGTCATCTTCAACGGAAAATGTACCTCTATTGAAGAATGTAATACAAATGCATAATATGAAGAGCATTGATCACTAACGAGCAGTGATCATCAAACGTTGTAGCTAATACTAACGTACCGGGTTATTAACTTTCTTATGAACGTTTCCATGCTTCAAAGTGATAAAACTGCAGCATATTCACCAATCTAGTTTTTAACCAACCGTGGAGTCTTAACATTAGAACTTTTCTGTAAGAGAAAGGTCGAATGTTCAGTAGTGGACAAAAAGGCTGAAGAAGAGAGGATCACTAGTGTATTAAACATATCTTCATAAATCTGCTTACCCATTTAAATACAGGTACTTTAATTATTTATTCTCTCAATTGTAGTCGACAGCTTTCTTTGAAATTCTATCGAATAGTTTCAACTTTCTGAAAATTCAGAGTGACATTTGTAATAAGTAAATGTTTATTCCATGGTAAGACGATTTTTTATCTGTTTAAAACGATCTCGACTTAACAATATCTAGGTGTGTTTCTGCAACAATCCAAACCGTTTTAAACGCACGCTCAGACAAGCATTATTATTTATCTAAAACGAAGTATGAAACTAGCAAAATTATTTGAAGTATTTCTCATGCTGAATGAATTATGTATAGAGGGTTATAAAATAACCGGGGCAAATTTTTCCACGCCAAAATACATATTAATGGTAAGAACATTCCACGTTTTATCAACTTCGGCGTGTTGTATCTACTCATTGCCAGTCAACTTCTCTCATTAATTCTTATATGTCAAAGAAAAAGAATCAATAAAATTGAAGATTTCTTTCATTGAAGAGTCAATGAAAAAGAAAACAATCACATTATAAAACTTTTCCATTCGGTTAGCTCCACAAATACCGACAAAAATTTAGAGGCGATACCAGTGAATGTTCAGAAAAAGTACAATCAATAATACAAACCGGAAAATCGTCTGACGACGAACCCAAAGTAAATATTATTCGTGAGACCAGAATAAGCGACAGGTCTGAGTTTTAAGAGCATCTTGCATTGCTTTGCACCGTCCTGGAGGGTTTCCAATCCTCCAAGACTTTCCACTAAATTGCGAACGGCAGCTCAGATGGTGTCGTAGAGCGAGTCGTGGATTACTCAAAAAAAGAATAATGTAGGGCGCCAGAAGTTTTTAGGTAAACGCAAATTATCAAATTGACTAGTCTTTCATAAACGTAAAAACAACAAAAGTTTACTAAAGAAATTTTTACAGTCAAATTCATTAACAAATCGAAGATAAACTGTGCTGCAAGTTTAACATGTAAATAATTACAAAATTGATTATTTACCCACGCGTATATAGCTATATACCTGTTCACAAAATGTGGTATGTAAACTCAAAAAAAATCGTCTCAAAGTTTTGTTTCTTCTTGAACTTGAACAAATCTGACTGGTGGATCTTATCGGTGATTGATAATTTAATGTTGATCGGTGTACGACGCTTCGGTGTGTAATCGGCGCAAGAATTCGGCGACAAAAAAAAATAAGCATATAATTGTCTGACCTTATCGTACGTGTTGTTGATTTCTGCAACTTGATACGACTTCCAAATACATCCTAAATCTCATGAAGGTTTCGGTTTCAAAAGAAATTCCTCCATAAATGGTTTTAAACAAAAGGACCAGATTCCGTGAAACTGGATACAAGATAACGCTAATTTCCATTTAACCCAACAAAATATCAAAATCGGATTGAAACCAAATTGTGTAGCCAAATTGAAGCGGAAGTGAATTCCAAAGTGAAGCGGAAGTGAATTCCAATTGAATCACGATTGAAGCAAAATTGAAGACAGGTTGAAGTCCTAGTGAAAGCAGGTTGAACTCTTAGTGAAGTCTTAGTGAAGCCTAAAATATTGCTTGGATTTAGAGAGACGAATTTAACAAAAAAGTATAATTACCAGATGGTCGGCTTCTATTTAATAAAAATTTAGTTCGTTTCTGAACATTTGCTGTGTTTCGAACTAATATCAATAATCAAAATTCTCTCTAAACCATATCTAAGGCATATCGCTTTAGCAACAAAATATTGCTGCGCTACACTCAAAATTAATGTCTATGCGCCGAAATATATTTAATCAGCGCAATTACGAGGTGTTGTCCAAAAATATGTCTCCCTAATAAAAATAAAACGTTACACTACCTCCCTCCTAAAGAAAATAAAATAAAGTCGAAGAATTGATTTTATTTTAACTGTGAACCAAAACAAAAACGTAAATATTAAGAGAAACCTCTTAAAAAATTACGGAACCACAATAATCCTACTCAACTAAATAAACACAACTTATCACAAAGTTGTGTGCTCAAAAAGAAAAATCTCTATCTAAATAATCACAACTTATTACAAAGTTGTAAGTGCTCAAAAATAAAAGTATTAACTCAACTAGAAACTCAATTTCTTACTCAACTATAAAGATCAAAAATACTCCACTACTATGTTAACTCTAAGTCAACAAATTACAAAACTTTCCTGAAAATCAGGAGAAACAAAAAAGAAAAATTTGTACTTCCAAAAGTACTACTCATAATCTCTTACTCAAGAGCTAAACTATCTAAACTATCAAAAAAGGAACTCAAAACATAATTTGTTGTTAACTAAAAAATATATAGTTTCAAAAAATAAAAAAAATTATCAGTGTTATCCTACTGAAACATCTGAATTAGAACCATAATACGGTTTTAAATTTTTCACATGCCATTCTCCGGCGTCGCTACCATCGCTATTTTTTAATCCGTAAACTAATTTACCAGTTTTCCTAACAACTGTACATAATGTGTACTTTGGCGCTAGTTTAGCCGAAAACTGATTTGCCGCGCTAGAGAGTACTTTATTACTCTTCCAAACTTTATCGCCTACGTTAAATTCGACTTCACGTCGTCTCAAATTATACCGCGATGCATTTCGATTGTATGCATTAGAAATGCGCTCTTGAACATTGTTCATTATTTTGCCAAAATCGCTAAATTCGTCAACTATAACTTTTCTTTCTACCGGCTGAAGTTCTATACCTTTGGTAGAAGAAACTTGACCGTAATAATTTCCTGACGAGGGTACGTTTCGAGCAAAATTTAAAAACGCAGGACTATATCCTGTAACCTCATGTACTGCAGTTCTTATCGCAAAGCCAATTTTATGAATATTTTTATCCCAATGACGATGATTATCGGTAATGTAACTGCGTATAGCTGGACCTAACGTTTTGTTCACACGCTCTGTAAAATTCACCTGCGCGTGATAACGGGCGTTGTACCAGATCTTTTGGACCTTGTACTCGGCACACAACTTCTTAAATACTGAACCCGCAAACTGAGAACCGTTGTCACAAATGACAAACTGTGGTACTCCATATACTAAAAATACTTGGTTTTCAATAAAACGCGCTATACTAGAAGCAGTAGCTTGTCTCAACGGTTGCAGAAGTACATATTTAGTCAGCCAATCGGTAACTACTAATAAATAAGAAAAGCCTCCACTAGACCTAGGTAATGGTCCCATAATATCAGTAGAAATAATTTGCCAAGGAAATTGAACATTTTTCTCTCGACCCATCAACCCATATGGAGGTTGGTTAGAAACCTTTTGCGCATTACATACTTTACAACACCTAACATACTTTAATACGTCTTCACGCATTTTTGGCCAAAAATACTCTTCTGCTAAACGCTTTAATGTTTTATAAAACCCAAAATGAGCAGCTGTTGGCTCATCATGACACGACTTAAGAACAGTTTTTCGTTGTGCTTCTGGAACTAATAATTTCCACTCGGATAAATTAGATCGCAACGGAATCTTTGCAGCTATATGTTTGTAAATACTATCGCCCTCTACTTTCCATTGTGGATATTTGTCAGGATCTCTATTTATTCTTTCCCCTCAAACTAACATAATATTTCTCTAAATTTTTCATATCAAAGGTAAGTACATCAACAACATTTGATATACGCGAAACAACGTCCGACACTACATTCAATTTATTATTTTCACTGAATGAAGGATATAGTTCTGGAACTTCCTCAATAATTTTTTGTTGTTCCTTGCCGAAAACTTGAATTGAATTACTCGTTTCCACTGTACTATCAGACAAAATGTTTAACTCAATATTATTCGCTTGTGAACGAACATGCCATGATTTTGAATGAAAATCTACTACTAAACCAAATTGATCACAAAAATTCATTCCAAAAATAATGTCATAATCTAATGTTGGCACAACTAAAGCTTCTATCATCTTAGACTTATTATTGACAGTAACAGGTAAACAAACTGAACCTAAAACACGATGTTTTTTACCGTCTGCGGTAGCAACATATCTTTCACTAAGAATTTGAATATTAATATTTATTTTTCGCAAAAGTTCTATACCCTTTATACCCACAACACATTTATTTGCGCCAGTGTCCAAAAGAACACTTATTTTATGGTCCAAAATTGAAATTGAAATATACGGTCTATTATCAAAAGGTTGCGTTAAAATGGTAGCACAAATTCTATCAACTCGCAAATTTTTTGTTGAAGGTTTCTTAAACTTATCAACTTTTCTCAAATTTACATCTCGACTCATAGATTTATTTGTTTGATTTCTTAATTTATTTACAAAATTTTGTTTACTATTTACATATCTAACTCTATCATTACTATTTACAGGATTGATTTTTCTATTTACAGGGTTATTTCTATTAAAACAAGAAAATCTACGGCGTATGACCTTATCATCACGACGAAATGTATCCCGGTCATATGGATTCATTTCCGCTCTAAGTTTTTTGAACAGTTTTTACAAGTAATTGAAGTGCAGTTAGGACTTCCGCACTTAAAACAAAATTTTCTCAATTTACTAGGACACGCTGAAAAACTATGACCTACCCCGCTACAGTTCCAACAATTAAAAGCATTTGTTCTTTTATTATCTAATAATTTATGGGAATCATTACCCAATGATCTGTGATGGCTATCATTTCCCACTGACTTTGCACGAGAATGTGATGTCTCTGTTTTTGAAGATGTCGAAGGAGTTGAGGAATTTATACCCACAAACGCTAGAGATGAATCTAGAGAAACAGATTCTAACTTAGCTCGTAACTGCGCATTTTTTCTCTTTTCTACTTCTTCATCTATCGTGCGACATTGCTCTAATAATTCAGCTATCGAATTTAATTTTTGTAAAGCCAATGGCTGATAGTACTTCTCTAATAAATTACTTTTAGGTGACTCAATTTTGTAACCTCTGCAGGTTCGGTTATCAACCGGCTAAAAAGTGTTTCCATTACAGATACAAAAACGTGGGTAGGTTCATTTGAACCTTGTAAACGCGACTTTATCTCTCTCCATATTTTTTCTTCGGGATCGCTAGGTAGATAAAAATGTCTTAATCTTTTTACAAATGAAGACCAGTCGGTACAATAGGATTTGTTTTGTCTTACCCAAATTTTGGCTGAACCCTCAAATAATTCATGAGCTGAATTAAATAGCTCACTTTCGCTAACGCGACGCGACACCCTTAGTTCTTCTATTTCCTCTAAAAATGAATATAATTTCGATGGATTTCCATCGAATTTTATTCCCCATTTATAAATCGGATAGGATTTACTACTAACATTTGTGATAATGTTATTTATAGGAGCCGATGCTGTTGCTTCTTCAACCACTGCACTAGTGTTTGAAATGGAGAGACGCTCGCGAACTAATTTAATTTCTAAATCGGCCTCTAATTCTAAACAGGTAGCATAAGAGTCATCTTTAAAATCCTGTTGCTCGATTGCAACAGTAGCGTCAGTAGATATCGGTAACCTTTTTACTCTATTTGTTACATGAATTAATCTCGTACAAATTCTTTTATAAAATGAGTCACTCGGTGGACCTCCCTCAAAATCTATAATCAATGTACAAATTGATTCCAAAATTTTATTTATATTGTCTCTTTCTGTCTCAAAATTAAAGTTTGGTATCTCAAATTCTAATACGTTAATATCGCGATTTCTAATTTCTTTATCTAAAGCATTACGTAAAATTTTTCTTCTTGTGTTAAATGTTTTACGACCTGCATTAACACCTCTTATACTTAGTTCGTAATCTAATTCAGATTCCTCTAAATAAATTGGTTGCATTATTTGCTCCATGATAAAGCGATAAATCAAAATTATAATATTTAAATTAAAGTAAATTAAATTTACTTTATTCAAAACCAAAACTTAAAATGTACCTATATCGAAAAACTTTCTAAATTGATATCAATTGATAAGCAAAGAAAAAGACTGTTCGAAACTAAACGCAAATAATTTTATCTCAAGGTGAACAACCTTATTTCGCCTGCTACAATTAAATTATAACTAAACGAACTCAAAACGAAAACTAAGTTTTTCTAAAATTACTCAAAATTGGAAAATTTTCGAAAACTGGAAATAAAAAATTTCAACTACTAATATGGATTTGAAAGAAAATCAAATTGTTTTCAAAATCAACACTGTTTCGCGATTCTAAATAAACAACTTCAAAAATATAAGGTCTCTGCAAATTACTTTATAAAATTTCACCGAAAAATCGTACAATTTGATCAGGCTTTCCACGTTGTGCGCCACTTTTTAGTGCACCGTCCTGAGGGTTTCCAATCCTCCAAGACTTTCCACTAAATTGCGAACGGCAGCTCAGATGGTGTCGTAGAGCGAGTCGTGGATTACTCAAAAAGAATAATGTAGGGCGCCAGAAGTTTTTAGGTAAACGCAAATTATCAAATTGACTAGTCTTTCATAAACGTAAAACAACAAAAGTTTACTAAAGAAATTTTTACAGTCAAATTCATTAACAAATCGAAGATAAACTGTGCTGCAAGTTTAACATGTAAATAATTACAAAATTGATTATTTACCCACGCGTATATAGCTATATACCTGTTCACAAAATGTGGTATGTAAACTCAAAAAAAATCGTCTCAAAGTTTTGTTTCTTCTTGAACTTGAACAAATCTGACTGGTGGATCTTATCGGTGATTGATAATTTAATGTTGATCGGTGTACGACGCTTCGGTGTGTAATCGGCGCAAGAATTCGGCGACAAAAAAAAATAAGCATATAATTGTCTGACCTTATCGTACGTGTTGTTGATTTCTGCAACTTGATACGACTTCCAAATACATCCTAAATCTCATGAAGGTTTCGGTTCCAAAAAGAAATTCCTCCATAAATGGTTTTTAAACAAAAAGGACCAGATTCCGTGAAACTGGATACAAGATAACGCTAATTTCCATTTAGCCCAACAAAAATATCAAAATCGGATTGAAACCAAATTGTGTAGCCAAATTGAAGCGGAAGTGAATTCCAAAGTGAAGCGGAAGTGAATTCCAATTGAATCACGATTGAAGCAAAATTGAAGACAGGTTGAAGTCCTAGTGAATCACGATTGAAGTCTTAGTGAAGTCTTAGTGAAGCCTAAAATGTTGCTTGGGTTTAGAGAGACGAATTTAACAGAAAAAGTATAATTACCAGATGGTCGGCTTCTATTTAATAAAAATTTAGTTCGTTTCTGAACATTTGCTGTGTTTCGAACTAATATAATAATCAAAATTCTCTCTCTAAACCATATCGAAGGCATATCGCTTTAGCGACAAATTATTGCTGCGCTATATTCAAAATTAATGTCTATGCGCCGAAATATATTTAATCAGCGCAATTACGAGGTGTTGTCTAAAAATATGTCTCCCTAATAAAAATAAAACGTTACAGCTTCAAAGAGTTCAATTGCTGATGAATGAATAAAGAAACTGGCCGAAGATCGCCAAATTACTCTTTGATTGACAGCCGAGGGGTTGAACGTCAATAAGGAAACGATTCGATAAATTTTGTACAAAGATTTGGGCAAAACAAAGATCTTAACCGACAGCAAATTTTCAGACAGCACCAAGGCCCATTCAGATATGGTATTGCATTTGCATTGCATAAATTAAGTTGCAACGTAAAAGGTTAAAAGCATTGAATCCTATAAGATTAATAGACTTGTTCGTATGTCTGCTCTGAACTACTCCGATTAGAAAATTGTGTTTGTTTGTCACGGTGTAAGTGAACACCAATTTACACTGGCTTCAACGTGTGAGCAGACCAGTGAAATTTAGTGCAGATATACACAACCTGAAAAATAACTCAATTGTAGAAATTGTAAAATAATTTGGAGAAAACGCCTACTGGAATATTTTTTATTGACGATGTTATCAACAATATTTTTTTAAGTAATTCTCCAAAATTTTAATTTAACATTAATTTTTAATTAAATACCCATTTTAGTTGTTCCGGCAATACTACACAAAACGCGATGAACCCTTACCCAGATAATATCGATCATGATGGCTATCCCAAAAACCGGGGGATGAACTTTTCCGCCAGATTTTTTAATGCAAAAACCAAAGCACTTCCATTCCATCAATTACTGTTCTGTGTAGCAGTTTCATTCACAACATCTTTTTAAAACGGGCGATGTTGCCACTCTTGCTGGTCTCCAATCAACATCCCAGCATTAGAAGATCCATTTTTCAAGGTAAATTTCAAAATCTTTAATACCTCGGATATTCGTTTCAGCTTAATTCATATCGTAAACTGCGATAATATTTTCGGAGTCTACACGAAAATGAGTCTCCTCGTCCTCTTGTCATCTTCCAACGGAAAATGTACCTCTTTTGAAGAATTTAATACAAATACATAATATAAAGAGCATTGATCATCAAACGTTGTAGCTAATACTAACGTACCGGGTTATTAACTTTCTTATGAACGTTTCCATGCTTCAAAGTGATAAACTGCAGCATATTCACCAATCCAGTTTAAGCAACCATGTAGTGTCTTAACATTAGAACTTTTCTGTAAGAGAAAGATCAAATGTTCGGTACTGGACAAAAGGCTGAAGAAGCACTAGTGTATTAAACATATCTTCATAAATCTGCTTACCCATTTAAATACAGGTACTTTAATTTATTCTCTGAATTGTAGTCGACAGCTTTCTTTGAAATTCTATCGAATAGTTTCAACTTTCTGAAAATTCAGAGTGACATTTGTAATAAGTAAATGTTTATTCCATGGTAAGACGATTTTTATCTGTTTAAAACGATCTCAACTTAACAATATCTAGGTGTGTTTCTGCAACAATCCAAACCGTTTTAAACGCACGCGCAGACAAGCATTATTATTTATCTAAAACGAAGTATGAAACTAGCAAAATTATTTGAAGAATTTCTCATGCCGAATGAATTATGTATACAGGGTTACAAAATAACCGGGGCAAATTTTTCCGCGCCAAAATACATGTTAAATGGTAAGAACATTCCACGTTTTATCAACTTCGGTGTGTTGTATCTACTCATTGCCAGTCAACTTCTCTCATTAATTCTTGTATGTCAAAGAAAACAATCACATTATAAAACTTTTCCATTCGGTTAGCTCCACAAGTACCGACAAAAATTTAGGGACGATACCGGTGAACGTTCAGAAAAAGTACAATCAATAATACAAACCGGAAAATCGTCTGAAGACAAACCCAAAGTGAATATTATTCGTGAGACCAGAATAAGCGACAGGTCTGAGTTTCAAGAGCATCTTGCATTGCTTCAAAGAGTTCAATTGCTGATGAATGAATAAAGAAACTGGCCGAAGATCGCCAAATTACTCTTTGATTGACAGCCGAGAGGTTGAACGTCAATAAGGTAACGATTCGATAAATTTTGTACAAAGATTTGGGCAAAACGAAGATCTGCACAAAGTTAACCCACAGCCAATTTTAACACAGCACCAATGCCCATTCAAATATGGTGTTACATTTGCATTGCATAAATTAAGTTGCAACCTAAAAGTTTAAAAGCATTGAATCCGTAAGATTAATAGGCTTGTTCGTATGTCCGCTCTGAACTACTCCGATTAGAAAATTGTGTTCGTTTGTCACGGTGTGTAAGTGAACAGCAACACCAACTTACACTGGCTTCAAGGTGTGAGCAGACCAGTGAAATTTAGAAAACACTTTCTGGTATTTTTATTGACAATGTTATCAACAATATTTTTTAAGTAATTCTCCAAAATTTAAATTTAACATTAATTTTTAATTAAATACCCATTTTAGTTGTTCCGGCAATACTACACAAAACGCGATGAAAATATAAAATGTTATTTTGTAGGTTTTACTACAACTTTCACTTCGACACTAAAATGTGTTTATCGGCAAACGTTACACTAATTCTTTCCATTTTCATAAAAATAGCCATAACTTGGTCAATTTTTGCCATAGGATGTTCAAGAAAAAGAAAATATTCTTTGTAGTCTCTTATTTTTCAAGCAAATTGTCAAAATGTTAGTTGAAATTTGACTTTCACCGAGGGGCGAAAAACACCAACCTTTAAAAAACATCATTGCTCAGCCAACTTTTGACCACATTAAGCGAAGTTTGTCTCAAATGAAAAGTAATTTAATTTAGAAACAGATTTTATGCCTCTGACCTAAGTAAAACTGTTGTCAACGATATATATAAATTTATACAATACAAATGCAATGTCCTTAAAAAACAACAATTTTTAAACTAGGTAAGTTATCTCTAAAACCCTGTAAATACTTGAAATAAAAATATTTTAATTTATCCTATTGAACTATGGATAGGAATTTTGTATCAGTATTTTTTTTCCAAATTCTTTTCGAGGGCGATTTACGTTTTTGCCCCAGTCAGCAATTAATTTTTTTTTAATTCCGCAGAGTTAGAAAATACTTATTTCCCGTTAACTCAAAAAATCACAACCATTTTTGCTTCAGCACTTTTGAGTTGAATAAAATTATTTTGAAATTAATAATTTTTGCATAAAAATTACTTACCCTTATCATCCCGAATTAGAAATAAATTAAGAACGCGTAAACTTGAACGATTATCCAGATTATAATTTTACGTTTTATCATACGAACTAAATAATTATTTCAATAAACTTTATCTACTCATTTAATAATATCCAGTAACTTATAGTTTTAATAAAATTTCTATTCTTGATGGTTGCTAATAAGAGTTAACATCGTTAGGGATAGACCTATTTACTTTATATTATGTCAAACCCGATATCTAAAACTGTTTTAAAATATCTGCAATAGAAAGGAAAATAGAACAAATTTCACGTGAAAATTAATTTTATTCATAAAAATGTATAAATCATCAACTTTTTTAACTTATTTGTAGTAATCCCTTTGGTCTCGAGACGGAACAGTTCATGAAACTGTTAAAATCAGATACATTTCCTGTTATTTTAAATATGATTTTTATGTTATAAAAACACAAAATCAAAATAACTTCCTGTTTATGAATTAATTGTTTGAGGTTTTTGTGTTTTGCAGGAACAGTAAGAACGAGAAAAACAAACCGGCAATTTATTTTGAGAATGTTGCTTTAAGTTGGTCGGAGTTGCTTTATGAAAAAATCACAATAGGGATGTTGCATGGTATCGAATTTAGTGATAACTCCTATTAATTCTTGAAAATAATATCAAATGAAATTTATAACCAAAATAAAAATTTTTGAAATGCGGTCTGCACTGAGAAAATCAAATTTGAAATTCAAAATAAATCGGTCAGCCGATTACGCCTCTGAGGTCATACGCGTGATCCGGAACGTTTTTATGGAAATTTTACAACGTCGCAAAGACCTGACAGTTAAATATTCGACTTGTATTTGACAGTTGCAAACAATATAACGTTTACCATTTAAATTGTATTTTTTATTAATATAATATTTATTTTAATACAAACTGTAGTCACAAACAATTATAGGAAAAATGGTTTATTCCGAGTTTTCTGTGTTTTATTAAAATTTATTTTTCAATTTTTACACAAACTATTTATAGGTTACATTATCAACACAAACTGCATTTGCTGTGTTGCCAGTTGTTAAAAAAAATAGTTTGTGACGTCATTCGCGCTAAAAACACGATTTCAAAAATCATTTTTTATAAATTTTTTTTGAGAAAACTGAAGGTCTCCTGAACTTTTTATCTATGCAGTGCTATTTACGAGCACCTAAAGTTTATAAAAAATACTTCAAAAATCTTGCAACATCCCTATTGGTAAGTGGTTCTGCCTATTCAGGTAATACAATTCTTTGGAAAGAATCATGTGGTTTTTTTAATTTTAACAACCGATCAATTACATTTGTGGCGATAGTATTATTTTAAAACCACGTACAACTACATGAGACAATCTTGCCAGGGGAGTATTATTGATTAGGATCAATAATCAATCGAGATAATGTAATAAAATATGGAACTCAGGTATTCTCTGCATTTTTGCAGTAAGCAAAAAAAAAATTATAAAAATTTTGTAAATTAGTTTTGGTAATAACTCCGTCGGCGCTTATTACCAGACTACTGCGCAAATATTGAACTGTTGAAAAAAGAAAAAAAGTTTTAATATTGAAATTGAGGTTTGGTGTAAATAGATAACCAAACGCCGAGACTTGAAAATATATAGAAAAAAAAAATAACTTACCGATTGATTGTTGTTGATGGTGGGATTTGGAGACTTTCTCATTTTTTTTGGTTTTGGAGCCCGATTACCTACAAAAATGTGTCGATTAAAGTGTGTCCCTTATAAAATTAATGCCCTGGGTGCATTTTGCCAGTCTTACCAGCTAAGCAAATACAATAACAACCATTTGTAATTAATTCCATATCATTTTTATTTAACAGAAATTAAATTTCTTCACATTTTTTCCATTAAGTGTATTATTACAAAAAAAAATGAAATTGAACAGAACTTTTTAAAATTTAACAATATGGGATACACATAATAGAGGCAGACGCAATAAATAAAGATACAATATGAAATTGCTAGGCAAACATTAAATATTTTATTAATTTATTTACACACCTAAAACGTGGCATTTTTTTTTATATACAGGCAAACAGATAAAATTTAATACTACAGAAACTTACTATTATTATAAATCTACCGTCTATTCAAATCCATAAATTTGTTAAATTTTTTTAGAATGCCCTACAAAAACTTGAAAATGAAAAGACAGTGATAAGAGAGAGAGATAGAGACGGAAAACAAAAACAGAAAAAATGTGTGGCAAAAAAGAACAAAAAAAATTCGAGTCAGGTAAGTGTATATAAATATATTTATAATTTTTGCAAGTACAAAGAAACAAAAGTGTAAAAAAAAATGAAGAGGTATTTTAATATATTCGTGCAAATTTAAAAAAATTAAAACTTAAAACTTTAGTATGTACAACCCATACCTGACAATTTAAAACTTAGGAATAAATTACATATCGACACTACATCTTTATAAATATATAAAACAAAACAATCGTAAGATTCCGTGATGCAACACTTATCGTATTAACTAGAACCCTTTAAAAAAAAAAGTTTGTTTACACATATTTTTCTCTTTTTACAACAATACCAATTTCTTGGTATGAAACTTTCTGAACACAAGACTTGCCTCTACATTAAAACTTTAAAGAATACTTTTAAACCACTGCCTGAGTGCAAACAATGTGAATGGAGGCCTGCACAGCAGTTTATACCTCGTTTAGATTGAAATTTTTTTTCGAACCATACAGAATTTGGTCTTTCACCAAACTTCCCATTTGTTTCAATTTTTCCTCACATCTAATTATATCTATAAAAATATTAGCTACGATAACTTTTAATTTCACATTATTTTTACTCTACGAATAAAAACTAACTCCAGCCCTCATAAAAGAATAGCGAAACTTTAAAAAAAACTCAAGATTATTTATGCATGCACATTAAAGAACGTTCTTCGCATCAATCAAAGAAACTGAGATCCAAACAAAAAGCTCAAATTTTTCTTTCGACCTTCAGAGGTGTCTTCACAGTTTCTTCAAATTACAAACACTAAAAAAACATTTACTCCAAAACAAGTTAACACTAACCAAAATATTTTAGCCGCCACACACATTGTCTGCATATTAGAAATGTAGGACGCATTAGTTCGTTTCGTGTGTCAAATATACAAATTACAAATGGTTGTTATTGTAAGTGACCGTACACTGTATAGTCGAGATCCACGGTTGGCAGACTCCCATACCAATGAATGCACTCAAGGCTATGATTACCCCACTCTAAACTTTGATACAACTTTTTCCTTTTTATTTAAATGAAGAAATAATAATAATAATAAAAACAAACAAGGTAAACATTTTTGTTTCTAGTTTAGAGTGGTACACAAATGTATAATATTTCAATCGATACTTCATTAATTTGTCGTTAGATATTTTTTTTTACGTATTGTAGCATGAAATGTAAATTATTTTTTAGTTTTAATATTATTTACGAATAAACAAGAAGTGAACAAAATATGAAAAATATTTTTCTAATAAAGAGAGTGCAAATAATTAATCTTTCTCTAATTACTTCATGTTACACATAAAAGAGATGTAGGTATCAAGTGTAAGTGAAAACATAAAAGCAATAAAAGAAATCTGTTCTTCATGTTTTTGTCACAAAAATATAAATATCGCAATATAAACATGCGTTTCTTTAGGTCTATAAATATATATTATATATAAAATAAAAATTCAACGGACAAGTAATTACTTTTAACTCGTGTGTTTTTCTTTTAATGCTACTATTTTTCTCCCAACTTGTATCGTTACGATAATCCAAATTGAGATATTACTATAAAATATAAATTTTAACCTGAAAAGAGAAAAATAGTCCCGAGTTCACAATTACCGATTTTTTTACATTAAAATATCATCTCACTTTAGCACATACAGTATTCAAAAATTTGTAAAACGATATTTCACTATGTACAATTTTAAAAATATTAATTTACAATTAAAAGAGTCTCTTTCTCAACACAATGTTTTGTATTTACGTAACGATGATTATTTAAATAGAACACACTTTGTTTTGTAATAATGACAGTCATCTACACACTCACTGTTCAATTAACGTTAACAAATATAAAAAAGGTTGTTTTAAAAAACGTCAGGTATAAAATTTGTTTTGCCGATTCTACTGGTCGAAAAATTCAGATCTCGGAAGGAACAATCAATTTTTTGTTGATTTGTAATTACAAAATCTATAAGCGGTGTTTAAAACTCGGTGTTTGCATTAAAACTAATGTTTTTGTGTTTCAGGTGAAGCGAGTACTAATTACTGTTAAAAAAGTCCATCAATAAATTACATAATTGATTTAATCGACTAGAAATAGATTCACTACTGCAAGTTGGTACATGTCTCTTACTCAACTTGGAACGATGGCTTTGAATTTCAACAGTATCGGTGATGTATGTATGTATACAAAAAGCACAATCATCCTCAATCGCTTATCAATTGCACCTATGTATCTAAGATTTGGACCATTAATGAGGATTTGCAAAAAAAAAATGTTTGTGTGTCAATTTTATAATAAAAAATCAACAAGTTGGTCTTTATTTAATTCGAGATCTCTCGTACATGTCGTTGGCTGTTCCTTCCGTAATTTTAAGCGTACGATTCACGAAAATATTCATATGTCGGAATTGTATAAATAAAAATGAAAATTATTAGGTGAAAAGTTACACGTTTTTTTTTGTTTTATATTCGATTTAAATAAAAAAATTCGTTTAGCGTGCATGGCACTTTAATTCTATTCTAATGGAACTGTTCATGTATTAAACAACGCCACACTAATTCGTTTTAATAAAAAAATAGAATAAAATTAACTTAATGGATTACGTTATACGTGTAGAGTATTCAACGCATTAGAAACAGAAAGTTAACCATTAAAGTATGAAATATTATCACTTAAGTTGAATGGTGTGAGTGAGAGCTAACCTGCTTCGCTATCGCTAGAATCGGATGAACTGCTCGACATACTCGAACTGCTACTATCTGAATCTGAACTGGTCGAGGTAGATGACATGCGTCCCGACGGACCGCCCGCACCAGCTGGATCCACTTTATTGGCTTCATCTGAAATTAAGCACAACCAAGTGTTATTCTCGGTTCAACCAGCATTCCAATCTAGAACTAACCTTTTTTGGCAGTCTTCTTTGTGTTGCCTATTTTATCATTTACATCCAATAATCTCTTCTCTAATTCTTGTTTCTTTTCGGCCATTTGTTCATCTTTCGATTTGCCGGGCATTTTCTTATCTAAATAGAGGAAAAAAATAAATTTAGAAAAATGAAATGACGACAATAAATTGTGGTAGTTATAAAGTGAAATTGGAAACTGCTAGCAAAAATTTCACCCATAACTACACAATTAAAAAATTTAATAACAAAAATCCACCAGATACCAGATACATAAAAGGTAAATCAGAAATACACCCAGATACATTGGTAGAACATGCTTGCGTGGTCAAAATTAATTCAAAATCTATTTAAGCAGTTTATTTTAGCACTTTTTATACAAGATCAATAAAATAATAAAAAAAAATTAAAAAACAAACCCCCTTGCAATGCAGAAAATAAGATAACCATGAAAGATATTCAATTCAAGCATTAAAACCAAAGATTTGCATTTATTTAGAAAGACCATCAAAATTTGAAAAAAGGCGATTTAAGAAACACTTGGAAGCAGTGCAAATAAGTACACCTATCCCCCGATTTACAAGGTAGATACGTTCCTGAGAAAAACGTGTAAATCGAAAATTAAAAATTTTCAAGTCAAAACCGTGTAAATAGAAAAGCTTGCAGAAAATGCATAAGCCTGTAATTTTTTTTTAATTTATGTTAATTTATAATAATCTAAATTATGCACTCACTTGTAATTTACGAATATGGAAAATTAAATCTTTCTGAAACTGTGAAACTTTTACTCAAATACAATTTTCCGTAGATAAAACTTTAATTTTATGCGAAGAAATACAGACACAGTGTGCATGTGCAGCAAGTCAGCACATAAGCTCGGGATTCCCCGTGAGATGTGTACACAGCGCACGTGTTCAAACACAGTAGCATTTAGTAGAGTGCGATAAAAACAAAAAAAAACTTATTTGGAAAACCGTGTAAAAGCGAAAACGTGTAAAACAAGTACCGTGTAAATCGGGGGATAGGTGTATAAAGCAATTACAACAAGAGGTAGGTTATGCGGAGGAAATCTGAGCGACTTCCTCAATCCCACGGTAATAGCAGGATTAACAAGGTACGTCAAAAGTAGGTTTTTCCAGTTGTCAAATTTTTCTTAAAGCATCCAAGTAATTGGCGGTTTCTTAGCAGACAATAAGCTTAAAAGTAAGCCTAGTGTCCCCAATACTCTAGGCACACTGAAAGTCTAATCACTAAAGTCATTTCACGTTTTCAATAACTTTTTTTCAAAAGGCATTGACACAAATATGTTAACTTCTTAAATTAGGACTAGGTCCTGTAATATACAACATTAACATGGACAAAGATCCAAAGCTACTGCTGGTTCTGTGAGCATATTATTTGTTTACATCTGAAGTAGTTTGCTAGACTGGCTTCAGATGTGCCTGTTACCCTATATTATTGTTAATGATAGCAATTCATTAAACATAGGAGGACCACCGACTTTACATGCCTTCCGAAGCACGGGGACGGTCATAGATAGTAAGAGAGTCAGAAAGAAAATTTTCCTTTATAGACTCCTCCCGGGTTCCTTAGCATTAGTAGTCGATCGCTCTAACTACTAGGCTAGTGACCGTCTCCAAATATGTTTAAACACTTTACAATTAACAAAAATTAAAAACAATTTACAATTATTTTTACATGTTGTGTTAACCCAGTTAACTTCATCTTTATATCTTATATCCCATCGATTTTGGTATCTTCAGTTTGCTGCCATCCATCAAACAGATTACAGAGATTAAGAGTGAATACTTGTTAAACACGTTTAATATTTATAGCACCCACAGTAGACCAACCTGCACCCTCCTTGTGCAAAAACATTCCCGGTTTCTCTCAACTGCCCTATCTATGGTTGATGGTAGGTATATCAACTCTATTTTCCCGAGGGTACCGTCTTTGCACTATAATTATACAATTACATAAGGATATAAAATGGATAGAAGTTTCGAGGTTCACAAAATTTGACCACAGACACACACATACAGACATTTTTTGATAATGGTCTTATTTAGCTTATTGAACTTCAAAGGTGTAAATCAATCAAAAAAACAATACTTTTTATATTATAATATGATCCAAGTAAAAATAATTTCGTCCTTGCTGGGGAATAGGAGTCAATGACAGCATAAAAAAATTATAATCCAATGCAAATCATGACAAAACTAAAGGCTCAAGTACACAGGACGAGTTTACAAGCTACAAGTCGGCTTTTTGGCCGGCAGTGTACTCGATTTTCGACTTTACACGCCACTCACCAGCTTTTGAGCAAGCTAGATTCTAAACTAGCCACGTGTACTCGTAGTAGCTTGTGCACAAGTGGCTAGTAGCCAGACGACAACATGTGGTTTCCACATGACAGCTAGTTGGCTACTGAGCAAGTGGGAAATTTTGTGTGTACTCGACTACTAGCACACTCGCCGACTTTTCACAAGCAGCTCATAAACTACTAGTCCAGTGTACTCAACACACTCGCTCCGTTAGCTGCTTTTAAAAACACTCTGAAAAAAGTTGAACTACGGCGACTTTACACACCACTCTCCGGCTTTTGAGCGAGCTAGCTTATAAACTAGCCACGTGTACTTGCAGTAGCTTGTACACAAGTGGCTAGTAGCATGCATCTTGAAGATGTTGGAGGCATAAGCAGACGACAACACGTGATTTCCACATGCCAGCTAGTTGGCTACTGAGCAATTTTGTATGTACTCAACTACTAGCGCACTCACTGACTTTTTACAAACCACCTTGTTAGCTTGTAAACTCGCCCCGTGTACTTGAGCCTTAATGCTTCTCATATTTTTTTACTTTAGTTTCAATTTCTTGAAATCATGAATTCGCAATTTCAGATGTAGCAAAAGTGAAGGTGTCATTGATCACACAGTACAAAGAAAAATTCAGAATTATAAACTTAAAAGATAATTAAGGCTTCCAAACATACAACTCAGTGACCTTCATTTCCGACAAAACATAACAACTTCTTTGAAATCTTTAAAATCCATTTCACGAGGTGGATTACTTCTCCATCGAAACAACTGCTTTTTACAACTACACAACAGTGTAGCTGGCATACCTGAGCTCAGAAAACAACCTTTCTTTTCTATAATGGAGTGAGGGACGAAGCAAACAACTCAAGAGCAGTTAAATTTTCTAGTTTTCACCTTTTTGACTATTTGTATTATTTTTAGTGGAACGTCGATAACACAAATGTGGCTCTGCACGTAAGTGCGGAATTGTTGAATTGGAATAGAACATCAATTTTCAAAAAATGCTATCTACAATTCAATGTATCATTGTGCTTTTTAAAACATATATTTTTCCTAAATAGGAAATGTTTAAACTGCTTAAAAGATTTTTGAATTTAAAAATTAGTGTGGCTTGAAAGGCATTCGATGTTGATCATGCATGAATCAATAAGCAATGTCATTATTAGCAAGCTAAATAATAATAAAATGATAACTTCAACGTCTACCATGCTTAAAAATGTGTAGTTCCAATTACGTACGCCTACAGCACTCTCGAGTTTTTTAAACTTGTTGAAAACCCAAGCGTACTGAGACCGCTGGTCTGGTGCTATAGCTACCATAGACGTTAAGTAATGGAACTTACAGTAGGGCTTACGTGGCTTTTTACGTAGGCAAGATGCGACATAACTTTCCAATTCGCGCAATGTCGATGGTTTCAAAGTCTCAAAGTCAATTTCAATTTCGTCAGGATTAGAATCACGGAGAGACGGTTCTCTAGATTGAATTATGTGAACCACGCGACCTAGTTTATCACCTGAAATACATTGTATTCATAAGTAAATCGATCAATTTCAAATTGTGCATAATTGACAGCAAACTGAAAAAATTATTACCTGGTAATTTATTAATATCTAGTGAAAGCTGACGTTTTTCATCATATGACATGGGTTTTGCATTATCTTCATCTTCGGAATCAAATGCACTCAGTGCAGGAGCTTGACCTATCGATTTCTTTCTACCAGGTCCGGTTTTGTTATTAGCTTTCGGTCTCTTTTGAGTGGCGTTTTGACCCTGGGATGGTTTTGGACCCCTCACACCTTCAATCAGACCAAACACTTATTATTAGAAACAAATGTTAAAACAAACAAATATTACCTTTACTTTTGGGTGGTTTTACTGCTGCATTGGTACCTGGCATGGAATGATGCATACTGAGCGATTTTCCACCCGATGGAGGATGATGCAATTCTCCCATTGGTAACTTGCCGTCTGCTCCCGAAACAACACTCGCAATACTGTCATCGACACTATCTGTTAAAAGAGCTTTGTTTAGAGCATGCGATGCGGGTTTACCACTGAGGCCGGTACTGTTATTTGTTATTGCTTTTTTGTTTGCTTTTTCGGCATCCTTGGCTTTTTTCTTTGCCTTTTTCTTTTTAGTACTTTCCTCGACCAACTTTCTCATTTTCTCCTGCATTGTAATTAATTCTTTTTCTAATAATTTCAGTTGCTTATTTCTTTTCTCCTCTTCGGAATCTTCCGATTCGCTGGACGAATCCGAGCTCGATCCAGACGAACTGCTATCTGACTTTGCAGACATACTTCCGCCGCCGCCGCCACCACTACCCACCCGCGCCATTGGCTCATCAGGAATTTTTGCAAACCTATAAAAATTGGCAAAATTATTGCTCGAGTTTAATTTTACAACATAAACACAAGAACCTACTTCATTTCGAAAACGTCCTGCAATTTTCTTGCCATAGCTACAATGTCGTGATCCGATGGATTATATTTGTAACAATTTGTAAAGATTAATCTCACATCGGCTGCAAATTCTTGGGGTGTTTTATATTCTCTATTGTCCATTTTTTGTTTTACACTGCCCAAGTCCATTGGTTTTTTAATAATTTGATGATAATCGTGCAGGTGTAGAAGTGCTGCATCGACTGGCTTATAAAATGGCCACGCATAACTCTAAAAGGTTAAATATTCCACATATAAAAACACAATTTAAAACATCATCAAAATGTCTTACCGAATGTTTTTTAGAAAACAATTCTTTAAGTGTTTCGTTACACGATTTGAGAGCTTCTGATAATTTTTCTTTGGGTTTATGTTGTTGTTGAACAGTGGCATTTATGTTATTCATCGGTGAGATGTTTGATTGATTATATTGGACGAGGTTATCCATTTCAGGTCTAATAGGTTTTTTGATTTGTCGTCCCGATTCGCGTCGTGTTGATATTTTGGCCGACTTTGAATCTAACGAAGCATTGTAATCGTAAGCATTCCCCGATGGAGTTGTTGTGTCTGCTTTTCTTTTAACGCCTTTTCTTACCTAAAAGAAACCATGGATTATCGAAAATATTTCGATGGTTTTCAAGATGACGAACCTTTGCTGGTTGTGATAAAGGCATTACATTGCCGGGTAATACGTTTGGTGTTAAATTAGGGGGTTCCATGGGGTTTGATAAAGGTTGAGCTACGTGATAGCCGGTGCTGGGCTGCACCAATTGTTGAGGAAGGTTGTTGTGTGTTACAGGTGGCGGTACCATAGTTGTCGTAGCTGTACTTCCAGGAATTATCGGTGGGATTTGCATACCCAACGGCAAACCTGTCGTACCTGTAGTAATAAATAAAAAAATTATGGATGAACTTTTCAAAATGCAGAGACGTATTTACCGGTTACCGAAGCAGCAGGTGTCGCTACCGTTGATGTTACAGCAGGAGGTCTACCACGACCGACGCCACTTCCTCCTGCAACACCAGCTCCTCTGCCTTTTTTACCTTTTCCACCTTTGGTTGGTAAGTCCATCACATATTCGTCTTTTGGCATTTCGGCAACTTTAGTAAGAAACACCTTCTCAATACTTTGTGCCATAATAACCACATCTTCGCCTGGTTTATTATAAACATAACAATTTGTGAACATTGTGTTAATATCCTGAATGCACTCTTTTCCAGACCAATAGTAATTGTTTTCCAACCGTTTTTTAATTGTACCCAAGTCCATAGGATTTTTAATAATCCTATGGTAATCCTGTTAACGCACCAAATTTAGACATTTGATCAGAAACTTAATTTGTGGTTACTTACGGGTAAATTGAGTGCTTTGGTATCGACTGGTTTGTGAAAAGGCCATGCATGATTATGTTTCCATACAGCTTTTATGACGGTTTTTTGTAAAAATTGCAGTTGATTTGTTAGTCGGCCCGGTCTTTCAGGTGGTGGATGTGTATGTGGATGAACCATTCCATTTACAGGTTCAACCGGGATCTCGATCCTCGGTGGAGGTTCTCTGTCGTCCGGCATCCTCATAGGAGTCTGCAATACAACAATTACATACGTTGAATCAGTAATGCAAAAGTAACTCAACCAAGTAGTTTTGCAAATTATTAAGAGCATTCAAAATTATAATTAGAGCGGGTTTTGAAAATTTGATAGAAAAAATTATATTTCAAAAATTATCTACTATAAATTTTAAAGAGAATGTTGCGTTTTTAATTAAAATTATTAACATTCCAAAAAACGTATTCATACAATTATTTATTACTTGATAAATATTATGAATGAAATGCTGAGCTCCTGATAGGACATTAGTACAAAGTTGTAAGGAATAGTAATGTTTTTGTGGTAGAATTCCGATAAAGCAGATTTAATTTTTCTTTTGGAAAACTTGAGATAATTTTATTGTTTAGAAAGAATTTTAAAAATGAAAATTGGAAAAGAAAAATAAATTCACATCACCAATTTTTATCCATAGCAACATTTTTGTAAATGATGTCTAAAACAGTGGTCTCCAACTTGTCTATTCACAGCAGCTCCAAGTTTTTTGAAACAGTGTAGTTTGGCATGATACATGCAGTTACTGTTGGCCTTTTATTGTTATGTAACGAATATGATTCAGTAGCTTTTCTAACAGATCACTTTCAAAAATGTTCTTAGTAAAATATGATGTAGGTGATATTTTAAAAATGTTTAGTTTCCAAAAATTCGGGACGTGTTCAGCGCGAAAAACCGTAAAATAAAGTGTCTTACCGAATGCAACAAAGTGCTTGTTTACACTAGACAGCGGAATAGCATCTGCTCGTCACATTGTTAAATCTGGCTCGATTGAAAATGTGCATAGCCTTCTCGTCAACCGATTCTAGCCCTGCATTGTACAAACCAGGGAACGTCGCAATAAACCGCCTTTTTTATCCCTTACTACAGCTCGAAAACGCGGTTAGCTCCATTTACCGAGTTCCATTTACCAACATTGTGACCGCGACTTGGAACCCGTTTGAATTGCAATCATGGGCACAGCACTTGAACATACTAAACCAAATCGTAAGTGTAAACTAAGCTCCAAATCCTCTTGGAGCGATAAATTTTAAAAGGTTTTTATAATCGAGTTCATTAAAACATCGACAGAGAATTGTTACTCGACTCAAAACTAACTGCAGCCCATAGTAATAGTTTTGCAGATTTCCAAGTTAATGTTTTGATAACTACGCTCATAAATAGCACTTAGTATTCAGATAGGCTTACAAATTCGCCACCCCAAAGGCGGTTGTTAATTATTAAACCAAGTATGAAAAACAGACATACTAAAGAACATTTTACATTAACGAGTTAGTGTGTCCGGTTAAATGTGAATTCATTTTTTTGGAATATTTTCGAGATTCAAAATAACGAATTATGTCTACATTCTCTTTACTGTGATGGCTTCATCTAACCAATTTACATTATATGGTTTCTCTTCCAAGTAAAAGTATGCTTTACTTACAATGTATTAATTTCTGCATTTTAGTACTCATACTCGAGTGCATATTTTGGTGAATTAAAAATACAAATACACATACATCATGTGTTTAAAAGCAACACTACTCTCAACTGAAGCAGATTATAAATAACATAAATTTTCCTGTTATTAAGTAAGCTTTACTCTGTTGAGAATACGTGGGTTTAAACTTTTACTCGTAAGAGAAAGAGCATAACATAAACTGACAGAAATTTTTTAATTTTAATCTTAGCCTTCTCAAGCAGCTTAGTTAACTTGAAACCTCTGCAAGGTTTGATTAACTCGAAGAGATTTTTTAATTAAAACTGCTAATTATCATTCAATCTACATGCATCAAGTAATTCGTTAAAATTTATTACTTCTCAATTGAAGTTTTTGTGTATATACTTACCATTAAAAAAACTTATGATAATTTGAAATGAAAATTAAAAAATGTGCTCTTTAATTAACAATTTCTTAAAATTTTAAGAAAACTTCAACAAAGTCTACTTTTTTCCTTAAAATTTCACTTGACAGCATAAAGATGTGACTTTTATTTAATAAAGAAAAGTATCTTAGAAGAATTTTTACTAAAACACACGAAATAAAATTGAAAATTTTTTATTGAAAACTTAATAACGCGAGTGCGTTCGTTAAATTTCAAATACATACAAAAAAAGTTAAAATCTAAATCTATAAATAAATATTAAACAAGACCCACAACCTTAGAACTACTAATAATAATAATAATAATAATAACAAATACGTAGATATCAAAAATATAAAATTTTGCTCAAACTGCAAAAACTTACGGTGTTATTTAGTGTCGGTTGTTCAGGTTGCTGCATTTTGATAGAATTTTACGCCTATAACAGAAAAGGCAAGAATTAAAATTGTATCAGCGATTAAAATTTATTTTTAAATTAAAAAAAGTGCACACATACAGACCGGATTCACACCGACACACCAGCAAATCTTTGTAATATGAAAAGAAGCATGAATGTGTCAATTTAGCATTCAAATAAGTTCACTTTTGATGAACTCGCTAGAACTACTATCTCGAATTCTTAGAGATACAAATTGGGCTAAATTTTAAGTTTTGTTAGGAATTTCTATTCCATTTTTCCGTAAGAACAAAACAAAAGAAGCTTGACAATTTCGTATCTTTAACAATAAGTGAGAACTTAATTTGATAAAAAGAATTTTAGAAAACTAACCGATTTGATCAAGACGATACAACAAATGTCGTTTGGCCTGTTAGTCAGCTGTTTTTTGGACAAACTTTTTGCATTGCACATTCCATGCTATGTAGAAGCATACTAAGAAAAGTTGTGCATGTTTTCAATACATCTGAAACAATAAATTTTTATTTATATCAAAAAAATTAAGAAAGAAAATGTAATGAGATAAAATTAAGTGTTATTTAATCAACCACAAATTCCCGCCATTATATTCCTCAAATTTTAAGGGTTGAAAGGGGTCAAGTTCAGTTGATAAACTATCTTATCATTTAAGAGAGATTTTAATTGGTTTATAAATTATGATAAAATATTTAACCTTAGCAGCTAAAACTACAGCCTAAAACATGTATCTCACTAAATGCCAATGCAATAGACATTTTAACTATGGAAAGTCAAGATTACCCACCACTTAGGGGACCATTACTGTAAAATATTTAAATTTTTTTACAACCATTCTATTGCAGGTAGAAAAGAACCCTTATAATTGCCAGTAATTATACAATTTACAGTTACAAGAAAAGTTAAGCAACTTGAATTAAAAATTGCGTTATTCTGAAATAACAAAAATAGTAAACATGATAAGCTTTTAACCATTAATACACGTCAACATTTTGTAAACAGGTACAAAAGTAGGCAACTATTTTGAGATATTTATTATTCGGGAAATTGTGCCCAAGTTGTTCCATTTTCAAATCTTATCAAATATTGAATACTTTTAATAAATTGCAATGTTAGTAAAAATCAATTTCAATAAAATTGAAGATGTCTCTTCTAATATGTAAAATAACAGTTTTGAATAAGTTTTAGTTGTTTCAAAGAAGTTACAAACCTGAAATTTTGTAAAAATAACTCCACTTTTATCAATTTTTGTAAATCCACTCAAAAAGCACGCATTACACACACAACTGAAAAGAATGAAAGAGGTAAAATTCTGAGGATCTAGCTGTGTTTTAGGGACAATTTGTGATAAAATGATGGTACCATTGATTACTTAACATATAAGAAATTAACAGAAGAAAAACTCGACTAAACCTTAATTAAATTTCACGTGTTAATTTGAAATTTCGTTAAAACAACAATTAGGGGTAACCTCGTGCTAAAAACCTCGTGTAGATTGATAAAAAAAAAACGTCAATTATATAAGATTCTGTCCTTCGCGTCCGATATTCGAAGAGAAAAAATAAATTACTTCTTGTATCTTGAAACATTTTTCTTGATTGGTCGATCTTGAGCATATTGAAATAAAAATAAACCTCGATACAAAATTTCTTGAAGTGATGTAACGTTTTTCGCAAGTACCATCCAAAATAAAAAAAGGTACGACGCTAGATTTACGTTAACATTGAACTCACCAACACAAAATGTGACAAATAAAACCATTAATGGTAAAAAATTCACTACTAAACTGTAACTGGTAATTATTAAAATTACAGTAACGAATTCAGAAAATTTGGTTGGAGAAGGGGGTAATTATTGCATTTAAAATGTTGGGGTGGGAAGAGTTGAATGGTAAATCTGAATTTGATTGGATTTGGTAACAATTTTTAGATTAGAATATGAATCATGTGAGGTGCCGTTAATTATACTCTCCTTGATTGTGATATTTATCAAAATGTTGATATTTTATTGTAATTTCAGATTTTTCAATTTAAAATATTCGTTTTGTAATTTTGTTTCTTAGATTTTGTATTATATTTTTGCAGTTAAGAAATTTCAATAAAATTTATGAGTTACGCTTTGGGCCAAGACTTGGCAATGGTTTTGGAAATCGGAAACATGTTTTAGAATCAATTTTAATAAACATCGACAAAGAATATTGAAATTTGCTTCAACTTGAAAGCAGCTGGAGTTCATTTTCTAAATTCAACTTGTGGTAACTCCAGTAGCCACGGGTAAAAAAACGTTCGCATTCAAGTCCTGACTGAAAAAGCATTGTACTTTCTCACATTTTATCAAAAATTCGTTAAAGGAAATATTTTCAAGGAGGAATAAAGTCATCAACAGTTTTGTAGATAATAGTATATTATACATCATGGGACTAAAGTGTCACCTTTCATCCCATGTGTGAAGGTTTTTGCACGAGGCGTTAGCCGAAGACCAAAATCACATACCGGATGAAAGATTTTGGACTTTTCTAAAAAAGAAAAAATCTTTTTGCCAAGATAGAATTTATATAGGAGGTCGTCCATAAAGAACGTTCTTCCCTTAGGGGGAGAGGGGGTCATAAAATCTGACCAAATGTGACAAGGGGTAGAGAGGTGTTAGCCAAATGTGCCGTCCACATAAAAATGTCATTTTTAGGATTTGTAAAGAAATTGTGTAGAGTATTTTTATCTATAATTTTAAAATACGATAATAAACAAGAGGATCTTTGAATTGTGACCATTGGACGTTCCAGAGGGGGGGGGAGGTAAAATATTGTGACCAACTGTGACAAAAGGCGGAGGGGGGTCAAAATTTGGAAAAATGTCCTTTATGGACGGCGCCTAAGTCACATACATAGGTGATATTGAAAAAAAAATATAGTTGAGGTGATAGGCCAGTGTAAATCTAACAAGTAGATATCTTTTCACAACACATTATCAACGCAAACATTCAAAATAACAGGGCCACATTCAGCAACATCGTCGAATGAAAAAATATAGCAACAAGCATAGATAATAAATTTACAAAATGAAGTTGTCCAAGCTTTCCATGATGAATATTTTCGGCAACACAAGAATACAAGTATGCCAAAACGTCTGACAAAAGTAATTAACAGATTTTAACAAAACTAGATCATCCTTGCTTTATTAAATAAAAAGTACAATTCTACGATTTCAAGATTACAGCAACAATATTTTGGTTTCCTTGTAGTTTTTTGTTTTTCTAACGACGTGCCATCTGTTCATGACATTTTGAAAAAATACCCATCTTAATTATAGAAACTAAAGCATGTTTCACCGAGAATGTATCCCGACAATTCTGTTCAGTACTGTGGGTAAATCAATTTTTTTGGTTCGATTGTTTAAATTTGTGCAAAATTCTAGAAATAATCAATAAAACAATTGTTCAAAATGACATTCGACATTCTTGAGGGTATTAAGCAGGGATTGAAAAAAAAACAATATGCCATATTATTTATAAAGCTAAAATGTACATCGACAAATAAAATTAGAAACGGCACAAACAAAGATCTTAACTTGCTGGATGTCTTCTCTCTTGAAAGGAACAAACGGTAGCGTTGCGTTCGCCATGGAAAACGATGGTACACCAAAGATAGTACTGGTGGACTAAGCAAGATGGTAAAGATAAGTCAGAATAACGCCTTCCAGATGTCGATGGAACGTTTATGGTACTACTTCAAGAAGGCGTAACAGAAAACGGACGGATAATCCTTCAAAACGGAAAGAATCCAGAATGTCCAAAAAATATAATATCGAATTTAGTGCAGAAGCAGCGCTTAAAACGTTGAATTCCTAAAAACCAACCGAACACTGATCCAAAACACGGTATCGTTACCAGCATAAAAGAAACCATAAGAATGCAGACATAAAGAAAAAACCCTCAAAGATGTTATTGGAGAGTTTCAACAATTTCAGTGATAACCAATTCTTCCAGGATGTTAAAACTTGGACGGATAAATCCTTCAAACGAAGTTCTGATAATTTCCTCAAAATTGCAAAAGTTCAATCAACAATTGGATCACTGTAACGTCCAAAAAACTAGATTTTGTGCAAAAATTGCGATACGTAACTTTTAGAATTGGAAATCAACAGCTGAAAATTTCTAATCTACAACTTGGCGATAACTAATATTTAGAAAATTAAATATAAAATTCAAACTGTGTTGCCGCATATGGGATTTTTATAGAATTACTATGAAGGACTCTTCAAAGTAATAAAAATATACTCGTTGGCAAAACAGGACCGTAACACAACCGTTTTTTTTGTGTTTATACTCATATTATAAAAATACAGTAACCGAATCACTCATATTATTCCAAGTTTCATCGGGTGCTATAAAAATTAGAAAGATTGATAACCCCTAATCTGGACTTTTTGCATGTTCTCAAAAAGATGTCGATTAATTAAAAAAATAATTCAATTTACAAAGACAGAATTACTGTTTTTTCAAACTTAAATTAATTTTTACAAAAAAATCACAAAAATTATAAATAGGAAACTTTCTAGAATCTCTTCTAGATCTTCCAAAATCTAGACTGTAAAAATTAACATCTAGATTCTCTTTATTCCATAACACTAATAAAACATCTGATTGGTTAATTATCTAACAACCGAAGTCAGGTTGCACAATATAAGCAATAATTGGATTGTATAATTTCTGGATTTCTGTCGTTTACAGAACTTTCGATTTTTCCCCGATTGTAACCGTGAACCGATGTGCGAATAAGCGACAGGCAGCGAACTAATGGTTAACGTGGATTCCGAACCACGGAAATACGCGATCTTTACGCCGGAAATTCGCCTACAAATATTACCTAAAACATAGTTTCATTATACTGTTAGAATTTTATCATATTGAATTTTCTTCTATCCGGACTGAACACAAGGGGAGACTAATGGTAAATTTATTCAAATAAATGTGAAAACTAGTAATTTTCCCTCAATTTGATATAAGTCGAGAAATAAAAAAAAATAAATTCTCATACCAATATTAATACTCTGGCATGCTCGGCTGCCGGTAACATATAAAATTGATTTAGTCGAGGGCTTTTACCCTCAAAATTAAATGGTTTTTCATTCGAGGTGAGTTTTTCTATCATATTATACACATCAAAGAGAAAAAGAAGTTACGGTAGTTCAAAACAATGTCGACTAAAGCCGTAATAATTGGCGTCATCGAAAAGAAATTAAATTTGTTAGAGCAAGATTTCAAAATATTGAGAAGGGTAAAATAGAGGGCTTGACGTGTAAAGTTCATAACCACGAGGGTAAAAGTTTCTGCCCTTTGCGACATTTTCATTTAATAAGTTCAAGGTCAAAAATAATAAATCATTTTGTTTTTCGAAATAATTTTCAAGCTCAACGTTTTTCGTACCGAGTAGGTTTACAAACAAATGCAATTATCTGATTTTAAACAACAATAAAAGTACGAACAATACGATTCGAAGTTCGAGGAACACTCAATTGTTCAGCGGTTGGAAAATTCCATTCTGAAATCAGCTAATAAAAATTAATGATTGTCGATAAATACCTACGATTGAGTCATATTGTAAAACATAACCACACCCCCTTTTTGTATCTCGATTATTAGAAAAAATGCAAGTTGTCCCTTGGATGGAGCTGAAAAAAAAGCACCTCGAGGAAAAAGTGAAATTGTAAGAACTTGATTTGGCGGAATAACCTACGCATTTTCATGGTGGACCTTTGAGAGGGGGGGGAGGAAAACGTCAAGTGAAAAAATGAAAAGAGGAAAATTATAAAAGAAATTACGAGATGCAATTACAAAAAATGTTGTAATTTTGATTTTAAAAAGGCGAATGCAGTACGGGCCGCGCTAAAGGCGGCTGTTGGTTAAAGCTTAGGACTTGTATTTTATATGGAAACACAAAACGGTCACTTTGCTGCATACATACACACACACACGTTCGCTTGGAATAGTTTTGACGTTTGAACGCGGGAAAACTATAAAATAACCTAAACAAGAGAAAAAATACGCACATAAATATATTAAAATTTTACAATTTTTAATCTAAAAGGTTTAATATTATATCACAAATTTGATACCGAAGCATTGGAACAACATGGCGGGTTAACACTATGCTTTGGGGCAAAAGCTGACTTACAATTTTACTTTTTTACATTATAATAAAATATCCCCATGAAAAATTTATATTTGTATCCGTAAATAAGATATTCGTGATACTCATTAAATTTTACCTGTGTTTTTAATCGCCTTAATTGCATTAGAATCCTACAAAATACGAAGTAACACACTTAGCACATACCACAAACCCGCTGCCAAACTTGGCACTTTACGGCTGTGATGGCTGCCGTGTGGTTGGTCGACTGCAATCTTTAATTTCTAAATTTGACATTTCCATCAAATTCGACACGATTTTATTCGAAATCGCGTCAAAAACGCATATTTCTTAACGAGCAATAATTTGGAATTGAAATTTTACACATTAAACGCCCAACAAAAATTCGATTAGTAACAGCGATTTCTGGAAGTGTCTACGAGGTCATACAAATGGCTACTACTTAATTACGTTTTAGTCAAAATAACAATTTCACTTGAATTTTCCTTAAACTATCACAAATAGTGTTATTTACGTTACCGTTCTCAAAAATTTTAAAAATCATTTTCTCAAACCTCGGACTATCCTTCGTCACCAAAATATATTCAATTTTAGTTCAAATATGGTACGACAAATAAATGCAAAATACAAATTACTTTTCAACAAATTTTATTCAAAACTCCTCATTTTTGATTTACTATTTTTTGCGAAACTACTCGTAATTTATAAATACAAACAATTATTTTATCAATTTAGCAACCATATTAATTTATACAGATTATTGCAACATTTTGTGAAATTTTAATCCTGAAAAATTCGATAGTGGGAGAATTCTACGAAGTGGGGCCTCCCTCCTATCCTCATATTTACACACGTAAACATGACATTTCTATAAATTCTACGAAAACAAACGAGCTAATCAAGCGCACTCTGCATTCGCAACTATAAAAAAGCGCGGACAATTTAAAAATCCCTTAATATTTTTAATCGACCAAATTTACTGAAAAGTAAATAATTCCAATTCCGCCCATGAACAATTAAATCTAACGGTAAATTTTCTGATATTTTAGCCAAAATGTTTACGATCGAACAATTATCTCTTCCCATAGGCGCAGCGGCACGCGGGGCCAAAAGAGAAGCGCCGCGTCGCCCGCCAAACCTGCACAAAACATCTCGACAATTTTCAAAATCGAATTTGAAAAATTTATTTTGCAATGATAATAATTATAAAAACAAACCCCACATTATTTTCTCAATTCGACATGCCAAAATCTGATAAAATAACCGGCAGTTAATTTAAAAAAATGTTGCGGTTGGTATTATCTCTTCTCTTAACAATATATAGAAAACAAATCCAAATAACAAATACAACAAAAAATACAAAGTAAAAAAAAAATTGATCAAGTGGGATTTTGAGAATTATTTTACTACCGCATTTCCGATTTTGTTTCGAGTTGTTAAGGGAACGCGCCTAAACAATTTTGACGTGAAAGTTTAAAGAAAAAGCTAAGTGCATTTAAGTAATTTTATAATAAGTGATATTAAATTTGTGTTTACGCGATAGTTGTAAAGAATAATTACTATTACGGAATTTAAAATGAATACCGCTCAACAAGCAAACTACCCCATGGCCTCGCTCTATGTCGGCGATTTGCATTCAGACGTCACCGAAGCGCTGTTGTACGAAAAATTTTCCAACGCTGGACCGCTCATGTCTTTACGCGTTTGTCGCGACATCGTGACCAGAAGATCTCTTGGATATGCCTACGTAAATTTTCATCATCCAGCCGATGCCGAACGCGCTTTGGACACCATCAACTTTGATTTGTTAAAAGGTAAACCTATTCGCATTATGTGGTCTCAACGGGATCCCTCTTTAAGAAAATCGGGCGTGGGAAACATATTTATTAAAAATTTAGACAAAAATATTGAGAATAAGGCCTTGTACGATACGTTTTCGGCATTTGGCAACATATTAAGTTGCAAGGTGGCAATGGACGATCGCGGATCTTCCAGGGGATATGGTTTTGTGCACTTCGAAACTGAAGAATCTGCCAAAAAAGCCATCGAGAAGGTAAATGGAATGTTGCTTAACGGAAAGAAAGTGTATGTGGGAAAATTCATTCCTCGCGTGGAACGCGAAAAGCAACTTGAGGAAAAGGCCAAATTATTCACCAACGTCTACGTGAAGAATTTTAAAAAGGACGTCAACGACGAGGGCATGCAAGAAATGTTTTCCAAATTTGGCAATATTACCAGCTGTGTCGTGATGAAAAATTCCGATGGAACGTCCAAGTGTTTTGGCTTTGTCGCGTTCGATAATCCCCGGTCGGCAGAAGCCGCGGTTAAAGAAATGCACAATAAGGAAACTAGCGGACAAGTCTTGTACGTCGCTAGGGCTCAAAAGAAATCCGAACGGATTCACGAACTTCGACGTCAGTACGAACAGTTAAGAACCGAAAGATACACTCGTTACCAAGGAGTTAACTTGTTCATTAAAAATTTGGACGATACGATTGACGACGATAGGCTTCGTCGAGAATTTACGCAATATGGGACCATAACTTCGGCGAAGGTTATGATCGAAGAAGGTCGCAGCAAAGGGTTTGGCTTTGTTTGTTATACGTCTCCGGAGGAAGCTACCAAAGCGGTGACAGAAATGAATGGACGCATGGTCGGCAGTAAGCCTTTGTACGTCGCATTAGCCCAACGAAAAGAAGATAGGAAGGCTTATTTGGCTTCGCAGTACATACATCGTTATCGAATCCAACACAACATTCCATATGGACCTCCGAGTACCCCGTATATGTTACCGACCATAAATCACGGTCCCAGGTTTTCAACCACGTCAATCACATGAGACCAACCACGCGTTGGACCACTCCGACACCGATCCGTCCCAACGGAACCTACTCTGCAGTTTCTTCTTCGGCTTATCGCGTCACGTCAAGACAATCCATCCAAAATAATAACCTTCGAAATTCAAACATTGCTCGTCCAATTACCGGACAACAAGCAGCTATCGTCCATTCCAGACCGAATAGCAAATACACGGCCAACAGTCCCAACAGCATCAGCCGACCGATAACAATAAATTTAAACAATGGCGGCGATAGTGTTCCCATTAATACCAACGCACTCGCCACCGCAACGCCTCAAGATCAGAAACAAATCATTGGCGAAAGACTGTTCAATTACGTGGGAAAAATGTACCCAGAGTGGGCAGGCAAAATAACGGGTATGCTATTGGAAATCGACAATTCCGAACTTTTGAACATGATCGACAATCAAGAATCGTTGCGAGCCAAAGTGGAAGAGGCCATTGCCGTTCTTCAAGCTCATCAAACCAAGAAGACTAGCTTGGTTCAAGATTAAAAAAGTTTTAATGTTTTCATGTTTTAAATTGAACATTTCTTCCAACTTGTTAATTATTTATTGAAGAGCTGATTTCAAAATATTTAAGTTTTTAATTGTTATTGTACACCCGATTTCGCTTGTGGTTTGCACGAGGAAGAAAACATTTTACGCAAAGGGAAAAATTGAAAAAAATTTGCATAACATTTTCTTCCTTTTATTCAAATTTTGTATTTGTTAAAATATTTTTAAGTTAGAACGTGACGGTGTGATTAGTTCAAATTCGATTTTATTTGTATGTCGATATTTTTTTTTAAATAAAATTGCAATTCTATCGACCGCTGGTTTTTTATTGGTCGATGTGTGGTTTGAAGCAGTTTGAAGAAACGCATCTTGTCTTTGTCGCGCTCACGGTATAAGTTGTGGATGTGAGTCACGACGATTAATAAAGGAAAGTATGAGGTAGATATAGAATACAGTTAGTTTACCTACGTAAATTAAGTAACAAAAATGGTAGTTCGCTTAACAAAATATAAGTTTTTGATTTTTATTAAATTCTAAATTCATTTCAAACATGACAATCGTGGGCGATGCAGGTATTTTTAAAATTTTTCTTTTTAATTCTAACAGCCCAAAATAAAAAAACTTGAAGATACTCATTAAACTTGTGCTTACAGGTGGCAATTTATTTTTTTTACAAAACTAGAAAAATTTAAATTAAAAATTGTCACATTCTCAATGCAACTACATATTTAACCTTTTAATTTATCGAATTAATTCAAACGAACGCACATTTAAAACTAAACGCAAAAGCACAGGGGCGGAACTAACATTTTTGATGCCCCAAAATTTGAAGAAAATTATTATAATAAGCACTGCAAAAAATTAATCGTAGGTGAACTAAGAGAGGACATCCCATTGAAAGAAGGAGGCAAATCTAGTCGATTATGTTCTTGCAACGAAGAATTTTTTAGTGGGCCCAAATTCATCAGTTTCGCTTTCGGAGTTCTCAGTTTAGTCATAACTATTGCTCTGCTAGTTCAAATATATTATGGAGATTACCAGGTTTGGATTTGACCAAACACATTGTGCCAAAAAGTTTCTTATATCTCATTTGCTTAATATAGGTAACGCCGCATGGCAGTGTGGCTTCCGACAGCAAAGAATGTTCCACAATTGGAACGGCAATACTAAAAGACGGGGGAAATTCTGTCGATGCGGCAATTGCCACGGCATTTTGTTTGGCGGTCGTAAATCCCCATACGACGGGTCTAGATGCGTAAGTTACAACATTTTCATCGAAATCCAGCTTATTTCATAACAATAAATCGTTTAGGGGTGGACAAATGCTAATTTACAGTCATAAAACTCGCATCAATCCCATAAGCATAGATTTTACAAACGTCGAATTAAAATCAATTAAATTACCTCGCCTCGTAATAGGATTAGCTTACATTCATAAAAAGTTCGGTTCCTTACCGTGGAAGAAGCTTTTGGAACCAGCCACACTTTTGGCAAGGTTTGTATTTCGCCTACCTCTCACTTGTACCATAAATTGAAGACACTATTTTCAGGGACGGCTTTTCAATACCTAGAACTCTTGTGGAAGCAATTGAAAATTATAAAGCAGAAAAAGTTCTTAATCTTACCCAACAGGACCAAAAAGTTTATATGAAAACTTTAAGTAAATCATTACAACACATTGGGAATATTCCCGAGAAAGGTGAAAATGAATTTTCAAAAATACAGTTTTAAACTTTTTTATTTCAGTTCTGTATTCGTTTATTCCGAAAGAAAGTCGATCGATGGAAGTGTCGATCCGAATTGCACAATTTAACAATTACAATATATATGTTCCGAAAACGTCCCCTATTGGATTAATCTTATTGGATACTTTACAGCAAATCGAAAATGAAAACTTCACAAGTGCCGATGTATCAAAACCGAGGTACATCTACAACTTGGCCAAAATAATCGAAACGATTTACGAAGAAGTGAATGTTACAACACAATTTTTTGAAGGAACTTCCTCTAACATTGCAGTTATGGATTTGGACGATTTATATGTTTCTTTAATAACGTAAATGAGTTAGTTTTAAATGGTTTAATTTGAAACTTACCACGATCTTTGCAGGGGCATGTATTCTCCTTTTGGATCACGAACAATGACAGGCGACGGTTATCTGATGGATCTTAATGAATTTTTACCAACAACCCGCATTCCTGTAATTATTACGGAGAAAGATTTCATTTGTGGTCGACGGATCGTTTTAGGTGCCAGTGATGTGGCCACTGCATCGCAAATTATTACTTCTTTGCTCATAAAAGCTGAAAATGCTGCCGTGAGCATCGAAAATGCACGATTTAATATTCTCAGCGATGGGTTGATTGGAATTGAAGGTAGATGACTGCTTTTTTTAAATTATTTCTGATGTGTTGTTATTTGCAGATTCTCATAAACCACCCTTCGAAAGTGATGTTATAAAGTATTTGAAAACTGTGAAAAAAGTTGTATTTGTAAGCGAACCTTACAACAGTTGCAATGTGGTTGAAAAAACAGGAGATAATTTAAATTCACATTCTGATAGTCGAGGTGGAGGACTTGCAAGTCGATTTTAAAAAAGTCGAGTGACGTAATTGGAGCTGCGATTCCAGAATAAGCTGCTGCTTGCATTTGGTGGTCGTTGATAGGTCATTTTACGTTATTGCAAAGTTTGTACAAATGTTCATTGTAGTGATATCAGTAAGAGGAAAAATTTCATTTTCGGTTACCAGCCTGAACATCTTACACTGAGAGTTCAGTTGCTCTTGTCCCGATCCCTTTTTTTTGTCCTTCGCAAATTAAAAAAATTGCTGGGATGGCAATCGGAAATGCAATATTCCAACCCTTACTATTGTTACTCAAGCATAATACAACAAAAAATCCAGCGCACTACGTACCCTTTCAAGGGGGTGAAAGATGGAAAAAAATGTTTTTATAACTAAAAATCTATAGAAAATATCAAAAAATTGTTTAGATAAAAGTTAAATCTGAGGAAGTTAGATTAAAAAAATTTTGCGATAAAAATTGACCCAGTTGTGATTTTTCAGTTATTGTGTCTGGAAATTTAAGATAAAAATATTTATTAAATATTTACAAATATCATTAACATGCAAGTTCAAATATTGTATCATCACTAAAGTCGATAATTATTTTGCCAACGCTCAGAAATAAACATTATAAACTGAAATGCATTTCGAAATTTGGAATGAAAAATTTTAAAATGCATTTCAAAAACTACTTTATATTAAGAGGCATTTTTGAAGATAAACATATTATAAACTGAGTGAATGAAATGCATTTCGAATTTTTTTTTCAAAAGCTACAAAAATGGTGCATCAGAATGCAATTTAAATAACTACATTAAAACTTTCGATTTTACTTTTTAATAACAAATAATCCATAACTTGATCAATTTTTGCAATAGGAGATAAGAAAAACACGAAATTACCTTTCATGTCACTTTCGTATACAATACTTTTGTAGAACCTTGACCTTTCGAGCAAATCACGAGTTGAAGTTTAAAAGTGTAAAAAATATCAAACTTCTGAAAAATTGTAGCTCGGTCAATATTTATTGTACAAAAATAAAAAAGACGGTCATTGGCCTGGTTGTTAGCGCGATCAACAGCTAACGTAAGGCGCCCAGTTCGAATCTAGCATAAGGTGCTAGCAACATCTTTGAGGTATTCATCAACTTTAACATTTGCTATTAATTTCAACTTATTTTTAAAATATTATTTTAGTCCACCTTTCACACTGTTCTGAGAGAGCTTACCCAATGTAGGGCGCTAGATGTTTTGAAGCATGTGTGCAAAGTTTCAAGAACGTAACAGTCTTTTCCATTTTACAATGCTAATTTTATTAGCAAATATTGTTTTTTTAATGAAATTTTTTGTCAATCGTCTGTGCTTGAATAATTCTCATATTGAACGCGGTACAAGATTTTAACTATTGAGGCATAAACAATTAACATATGATTGAGTATATAACTTGCATTCTTGCAAATAACCGAAAAGGTTTGCTTAATTATATTAAATTACTTAACTTAACCATTATTCAAATTCATTCTTAAACGATCAACATTAATTTTATTAAAAACCAACTATGCTAAAATATAAATTAAATATCTTGCTAATTCACGCATGTTAGTATCAGGAATGTTTAACTATTTCCGCAAAACACCAATTTGGTTAAAAAATTAATATTTTAAAATTTTACAATAAAATAAATACAGTTTTGCAATGCAAAATTACGTAATCGATAAGCCAAAGAAAAGAAGTAAAACTTACCAATAATAATCATCGGTAGCACTTGGTAATCAACTGCAGGCAATTAAACGTATTTTTTAAAATGTTTGTTATTTTTATTAAAGTTTATTTGAAGTTGTTTAATTTCAAGCACGGTTTCTCTAAGTGGCACTGAGCACTGTAATTTATTAAATAAATAAATAAAATGTTACTTTAAAATGATTTTTTTTAAAGAAGTGCATATTTCAGTTACATACTCGTACACAATATTACACAATAAGCACATTTTTATAACTAAAGTAGCTAACCAGTTATTCTAATATCACTAAAAACAAAATTATGGCAAAAATGTCATAACTACTTTTTGTGGATATTAAATTCAAACAACAAAGGTAGAAAAGGTTTAAAGAGACGTGAAATATATTTGCAACAAAAACTAGAAATATAAAAACTAAGCTATCGTTTTTTGCAAAATAATTCACGCCTTTTCCTAAACGTATTACAAAATCGGTATGACTTGAGTAAATTAATGGTACAGTTAATTAAGCGGACGGAAAAATATTATTTCAAAGTTTGTGATCCTACATTGTCAGGTATTATATCAAGATTAAATATTATGTTATACAGTAAGTAAAATATCACAAAGAATAATAAACTATTTAGTACACCAATTTATATAGTAATAATATCGGTAGTTATTGTATTTTTTTAAACATAAAAAAGTTTTCAAAATTGGGTAAATTTCAATTAAGTAATTCTACTTTCATAATTAAAATATGGCTTTCATTCATTAGAGTTTCTTTTTTTCTTAAGGCTGTATATTAATGTCATCATTTTGTACAATCCGATGGTGAAATAAAGAAAGGGTGGATAAAAAATACTGTAGAAAATATTGCAAAGTGATTTGTGAAATGTAGTTGTTGAAATTATCCCCAGTTCTCGATAAAATGTACAAAATTATGATACAGCCTTTATTTAATTCGTTTATTATAAAAACCAAAAATTTTGAAAACCCCAATGTCTAACTTTTACAAAATAATATGGCAACGTAACTCATGTTATTTTAACATTGGAAAATTATTTAATGAAATAAATTTAACCCTTATTATGCCGCTAATATCAAAATTATGAAAACTAATACTATTTTGTTCTTGTTAGAAAAGTATTCCGTTTCTAGAGTCTCGAAGAGCACAGATTTGATCTAAATGTACGTATATGAGTTTTATGTAAAGTTTAAAATTTAAACACAGCATTCCAACAATGGAGAGAATATTTGTGGTCGCTGTCTCGGTAAGACGAGTATCATTTTAACAATAATTACCTCTTCGGGTTACACAAATACCGAAACTTGTGCAACCCCAATAGATAAATTAGTGCCTAAAATATTTAAACAATAATAAAAAAATTCTTAAAACTAAAAATACACTTAACTTAAATTTTTTTTGTTCAATTTGACTGTCATGTTCATAAAATATCATCATTGTAGTAAATAAAATTTATAATTCCAAAAATTACATTGTCCATCTGACAATAATAAAAACCTTTAACCAAAATATAAGCACCCTTCTTCACATCTTAACGAACCCTATTTTTATTCAACAAATTCTCCTTTTATTTTTTTCCTACATTTGTTTAATGCAACAAATTAGATCTTTTTAAAAAATAAAATGCGAATAAAAATTAACAAATCATATCTCGACAAATGTTTTCATTTCAATTGTGTGTCCTTAGACTACTGCAGCTCTGCGAATCTTTAATGACCGGCGCCGAATCCCTTCGAATATCACAATTTACAATTTGGTCACTTTTAAGTGGCACACTATCGCGTCTCACTGTACTTATGTGAGAAATAAACGAAGGTGTAGTGTTGGGAATGTTCGAATGTGGATACGTAAAATGAGTAAAATCCTTTTTGTTTGCAGCTTCTTTAATCGAACTTAAAGTTTTGCTCAACCAAGGCGACCAACTGTTTTTGGTCGTATTCAATTCCATTTCCGTCGATCGAAGATGATGAGTTAAATCCTAAACATATTACAATGTTATATTTTTAAGTAATTTGATGTTTCGTTCCCTTACCTGATTTCTACATTCCGCTTCCACTTGAGCAAGTTTTGTTTGAGCTAATTCTAATTCGAGTTCTTTGATTCTTTCTAACGCCATCGATAGTTCGTCGCTAGATATAAAATCTTTTTGATCCCCACCAGCTTTATTTCCGTCCAAATTGCTAATTAATTTACAACAATTTTCGCAACTAGCAATTTTGGTCTAAAACAAAACAATTTTGTATATTCATTTCGCCATTTTATTTCAAAGTAATTTTTTTTAAAACAATATACTCACTTTGATTGCATCGAACTCGGCTCTTGTGCTCATTAATTGGCTGTCTAATCGTTGCCTTACTAATTTATACTCGCTTATTGTTTTTGCATTTTGCTTATCATTTGTTTCTGCTTTGGAGACTTCTCTTTTGAGCATCTCTTTCAACTGAACATTTTCGTCCATCATCAGCTTACGTTCTTCCTCTAATCTAGCCACCGTCATTCGAAGTTGTTCCACCTCGCTAGCCTCGCTCTCCGCATTGTCTGCTGCCTCTGAATCCAACATGATAATTTCCCAGCTGTCTAAGAATTATTTATACTACCACTACGTGCATTGCACTTAAGAGGTCAAGACAAACACAATCAAACTTGACCGTCAAAAAATCCCATTCGAGAGGATACATTCTTACACCAACTTAGTCTTGCCTTGGCCCCATAAATATGCATAAAAACTTACCTTTTAACCCGATAAAATCGGTTTCGTATTTTTTTAACTTTTTCACTTTTATACTGCAAGCTGTTTTCATGAGTTGTTTAGCCGCATCCTCGGTGCGACACTTTTTAGGTAACGACACACGAAAATATTTGAGTATTCCTTCAAAATCTAATTGCAACAGGTCCTTTTTACACATCTAAACAGAAAGAACATTTTTTATAAACAAAAAATTGAATTTCAAACTAGCTTTATCGTGAGTGCGACTTACCAAAAGGAGGCCAATGACACTTGAAATAAGGTGTCGATACCTTGCAACAAAAACACGTCAATAACGTGAAAAACAAAATATAAGGGAAAACGTGCAGTGAATAATGTCAAAAACCATTGCGACGCAAACATGTGCGTTTCAACGCAGTGTTCCGATAAATGTTGCCACAGAGAAGTCAGTTGTTCCTCCATTAAACGATTCAATTGATATAAACGTAAATATAAGTTGTCAAAACCATCCTTGTAGAGATCTCGCAATCCATAATCATACATCAACTTCACCAAAACGCAAAATGCTTGTTCTTCGGGCATCTATAATTTTAAATCATTTTAGAATTGAATCGGTGAACTGCATTTTTTAATCTAATAGAATTTTTGCGGCGACGAAAGGAAACACTAATATGTACTTCAATGCCGCCTGTTGACAGCACTAAAGTAAAACAATTACTTTTACAAAAATGAAACTTTAAGTTTGAAAATTATGTCAAGTTTTTACACAAAAGTTCCCGAAACGTTTTATCAATGTTTAAATTTACAAAAAAAATCGACTTACATGCAATAATAACGTAGCTGCTAGAAAACTAAGGCCTTGACAGTATCCCACTTCTGAATCGTACACCGCATAAGCTTTGCTGACACGATATAGCGAATCTTGACCTAACCCACCCGCCTCCTTAAAAAAATCGTGTGCAGGAAACGTTCTTGCTATATCCCTCTGTATTACATTTTCGCAAGCGCAATCCTTGAACACAATAATTACATTTATTTAAACTCTAAAGGTGCTCTCGCCATTACCTTTGTAATAAGTATACGATATGTGTCCATCACTTGTAAATTTTCTTCCGTCCCGGCAAGCCGTTGCCATACTTCTCCCCTTAAAGCTTCAGGTATCCCAAGTCTAACTAATCCGGCTAACTGTTTTGGTTTTTGCTTAGTCGATTTCCAACGATTTAAAACGTCAGCCCAATTTTCCAGCACGTCTTCACTGCAATCTTTTGAAACTAATCCAGTTCCACTTAGCAGCGGTTCGTCTCCATCTAAACAGTTTAATTAAAACCAGAAAGTATAACTGGTTTTTTAAAAACGTACCGGAATGATATTCTTCCTTCGGAGTTATACTTTCGACAGACGTAATGCTTGGAGATTGAATGAGACTAGACAAGTTTAATGTAAGATTTAACCTGTTTCTATCAAGTTCTCCCGAAGTTTCCATACTCAAAACTTCGTAATTAACGTCCACTAAATCACCACTAACAATCTAAAATCGGCAAAAAAATTGTAACCTTCAATTTAGAAATTAACTAATGAAGACATTAACCAATTTGTAATGTCATTCAAGCAATTTAGAACGTTACAAAAGAAAGTTAATGATAAGAAATACACCTCTACAATATTACACAATGGATTACATCAAAAAATAAATTACAAATTGGTATTTTCACCGACACATTAATTGTTGTACAAAGATAAATTTTTTTTAAAAACCATACTGATAAACGTAATAAACAAGTTGAATAATTTTATACATTGATAAAAATGATAAACAAGTCAACAATTTACATTTAATCAAATAATCACATGATATTATTTATTCCTTTGCGAATTATTCAATTTGTGAGTGTGTGCTGGTTGTTACATTAATTTACATATTAAAAATTCAATTAAAATGTCTGATAAACTAATTAAGTGATAAGTTTTAATTAAATACGTTTTCGCTGACTAATACAAGTCTGAACTTACCTCTTTTAAATTGAGAAAAAATTGTTGCACCATGGTCCGTTTTTGGAAATACCAGAAACGATCATGTTGTCCAAAAACTCGCACAGGTGTTTCAATTTGGAACCTGACGGGTTCTTGAATACCACGTATTACTAAATCTACAGCAATGGTTATATGAACCTTATTATCTTTTGTTTCTACATTTAGTGTTTCGAATGCAGTTTCGGTTGGATCCCAAGTTGCAGATATTACAGTTAAGTTACGGTCGTTTGTTGGTGGCAGTGAATTATTACCCATTTGGACCTGTTAAAAAAAAAGATGACGACATGAAGTTGAAAGACATTAAGAAATTAGATCATTTGTTGCAAAACCGCAAATTTTTGTCATACAAACCACAAAGTTGAGATTAATTAGTAACAATTAACGCTCTTCATTATTTATCATGTCTAAATACAGGGTGCTCTGATTTAAGGTTTCTAAATTTTGATTTTGATCTGTTTAAATGAAATAAATTTTTTTTACAACGTAAAAGCCAGTAAACTGTTGGAAAAAAAATTAAAAGTTCCGCGTGGTTCAATTTGCTTAGAAACGAAAATTTCAAAATTTTGTTTTTCATTTATAATCTTGTCTTTCTTATGTCGTGAAAAAGAAGTCTGCATAAAAATAATTGGAAACTGTGTCTCTTTACTTTAGCATCAGAAAAAATCCGCTAAATTGTCTACATTTAAGACCGAGGAAACGATTGCGACCTAAACGCCATGTCAAAAATTTTATCTCGTACCTATTCTAAAATTCCTATTTTGTGTGTGTTAGAGCATCACAGTCTTCAGAAGCATCTGACCCCGGTGATTCCAGCACAAGAAGTAGACCTCCAATGCCGAACGTCTTATAGTTATTTTTGAAGTTTTAATTATTCTAGGAGGAAGAATTAAACGGTGATGGCAAATTGCGTCCCAGAGTCAAGGGTGCGAGTAACTGCATCTCGTCCACAATATGGTCGGATCGGTCAGTGTTACTAATTTTAATCCTTAAGTTTTCAGAGATTTAAAAATGTCAACAATTGTTTTTAAATTAAATAATGAATTTTCTAACTAAGATATAATATGTTGCTGTAATAGGTTTTTAATGAGTTTTGTACAAGGGTGAACTGATAAGAAATGAGGTAGTAATTAACTCTCGCAAAGATGGTCCTATGTTGTACTAGCATTCAAAGGCTATCCAGTCTTCAGCATTGTTAGCTTCATCAAATGTAATTATTAAGAGATGTCAATTTTAATTTCCTTATTTTTTGCACTCCCCCCCTTTTATACTATAATTTATAATTAATCACATTTGTTATATGTGGCATAAAATTCAAGCATTAGGATTGACCAGAGAATACAAAAATGACATATAAATTCCCAAATTTGTTAAAAAAATTAATACAAGAAAAAATTAACCAACTTAATAATTCTATAAGCACCAAAATTAATTTTTAATTTGATTACGTAATTAATATAGTAATACGGGGACATCTGCTCATAGATAGATTAGGTCGGAGCTTCATTTCAAGAATAATTTGCTCCACCCCATTCCACAACCTTTTAACTATTTTTTAAACTTATTTTTTAAAAATTAAAAATCCTTCGAAAAGCGTCGAGTACAATAAATGAGAATGTATAGCATGCCGAGTATAGGGCTGCTCCCACGCTCAAGCTCTCTGAAAAAGTTCAATAACAATAATTCTGCGATTTATTGTTTATTTTGCATTTCTTTTAAGAAAATTCTTCTGAAAATACAGCGTCTCATGACAATTATTGTAAAAAATTATTTGCTTGTGTTAAATTCCTACAAAATCAATTTGCAATTAGAAATATTACATTTATAAACAAATAAAGCATCAGAATATCAAAAATTTGAGTTTACAAAACCTATTTTTTGAAGACAAAAAATTTAACACAAATTCTTAATTATTCTTCTTCTTCTTCTACTTTTGGTTAGGGATAACCCTGTATGCTCAAATCTGTTAATCTGTTTTACATAACAGTAGCATCGACGGTATTCCGAAGCCATTGTCAGTACCTTGAGCACTACTTGCTTTACATCTGAGGTAGCTTGCTAGGCTTGCCTCAGATGTGCCTGTTACCCTATTTTTTTTTGTTAATGCTGGCAATTCATTAGCATAGCAGGACCACCGTCTTTACATGCCTTCCGAAGCACGGAGATGGTATTGCAAAGTGAGCTCTACCTAGATTCGAACCGGGGCGCTTTACGTTAGCACTTGATCGTGCTAACAATCAGGCCAATGATCGTCCCAAAACGCGAATAACGCAATTGCATTGCTGGTTTTACACTATTCTGTGCATTGTGAAATTGCAGTCTTACTTAATTGTAAATTTTGATAAGTTTCAAATAAAACAGTTGAACAAATCTAATTCCCGAACCACATCGATTTTTTACATTTCTTCAATTTTCTCGTCCTTTTATTTCAAAATATTACGTAAAATAGATCACCCTACATAATAAAATTTGAAGAAATAAAAAAAGACTTACCATTTCTAATAATTGCATATCAGAATGTCGAACGTGACGACCAGGAGCTACAAGAACACCAAAACACCTTTCAATGTACAACTGGGGTCCGTTATCGGACACTTGACTGATGCTAATGCTTATTTGCTTCTCTAAATTAACGCGTAATTTAAATCCACCTCGATCTTTCGGTACAGTCGAAAATTGACCCTGCAAAAATAAAACATGCGAGAATTTTCAAAGCAACGAGACCGATTGAACAACATACTTTACCGTCGTCTTCTTTGATTTCTAAATTAACTTCAAAAACATACATCAAAGTTCTAGCTTCTGGTATGGTCGTCACGGAAGTAGACATATCAGCAGCAGAAGTTACTGAATTGCTCATAGAACGTGGAACTCGTTGAAACGCCTTAGCAAAACAAGCTAAAACATCTGTTGACATATTTCTCGATATATATCAATAAAAAAACTTAAACTTACTCGAAACGCGACTAACAGCTTCTGCTATGTCACACCTAAACACGTGACACTGAAAAATCGCAGATTCCTGTGTATCACCATGAGACCACGTAAAAGCAAAACAGCCCGCTTCTTGACTATCGATGGCACCTCGGGCGTAAAAAAGTATGCGATGAATTTCGTATCGTGCTATCACTGAGTGGCTATTGGCATCGTGTAATCTAAAGAAAATACCTTTTTTAAAACGAAAAATCTAATTCAAAGAACTCTATTACAGGTTTGTTTGTTAAATTTCAGATAACATGAAATAATAATTTGGCACGCCAAAACAAATTTCACATGTAGATAAAATTTAAACCTTTTGTGGAACATTTGTTAAATGTATACTTAATAAAAATGAACAAAAAAAATCTCCCAAATATTTATAAAATTACAGTAAAAATAGAACTTATTAGATAAAAGTAGGTATCAATTTTATATTTACATCATGAAAAAGTAAACAAAATGCGCAACTTGCAATATTTTACTACTTTCACCATTTAAATCATATTTGTTTATAATACAAATATTTAAGAGTTTTTAAAATTAAACCATTTTTAGATTAGTAATTAGGATTAGGATTTCAAAATAAGATAATTTTTTACGCATTATCGTAAATTTTAAAGAATAAATAAAGTAAACCAATTTAACGCTTTTTATTAAAAATTATTTATAAATAACGCCGCAGGCGATTTTTTTAGATTGATAAACTTCTTGTTGAAGTAACTTCTATTTGACCTCAAATTTGTTATGTTAAGAAAATTTTACTGCAAATTATTTAAAACGATTAAAGATTAATCAAAATTTATCATTGCATTGTGGGTAGGGGATACACGATTCGAGTTGTGGGTTATATTAATTAGCCCAACACGCATTGTAGGTAGTGCGTTTTGTTCAAATAAATTTATCCATAACGCATTTTGAGCATTTTACAAATAGAAAAGGTTTTAAACAAAAACCTAGAACACCAAGAAATTGTAATATTGAAAGTAATTAAATTAAACCCTCCAATTGTATTATAATTAATTTTTACCAAAAGAAATAATTAAAATTGGTGTAATAAAAATATAAAAAACTAATTTAAGGATAATAAAAATTAGAAAAGCGTAGAAAACTCGATTTGTCTCTAGGTCATGTTATCTCTCAAACTGCTATTACCAACACAAAAAATTAACGACAAACAAAATAGAGGTAATTATGATTGGTCACAATTCCTTCAGAGCGACTGAATCACAACAAATGCAAACGCGACCACAAGGTAATAATGCAGCCCAAGGAAGATCTACAAATAAGGTAGGAGAATGAAATTCTTCAAAGAATGCAAGAACGACAGCAAGCTACTACTGTAGCCCATCAATTGGTTTACAAAAATAAGAAAATTGAATATCATATTAATTCTGATCTTGTAACGCTTTTCCTCGAACCTAGGATTGGTTTATTCATTTATTACCAACTCAGAAAAACTTTATGATCTACAAAGTTTCTGATTGGTCAAGATTATAAGTATACACTTGATGAAAGTAACAAAACTCACTAAAAAGTTCACAAAACAAATGGTTCAATAGATTAAGTCTAAAATAGACCTCAACACATTTAAAGCAAAACTTCAAGAATTTTCCCAACAATAAGCGGAACATCAGGGTGTGCATGGCAGGAATCTAGATAATTGACCTCAATCAAAAAATTGACCAATAATTGAAATTCAGTTTTCAAAAATACCTTTGGCGCTGGCTTAATTATGAAAGATAATAATGTAATGTAACCAACAGTATAGCGTAAAATATACACCAGCCGACTAGAAAGCGGAAGGCCACGGTTCAAGTCCTGGTTGCGTCGGATACACTGCTGTGATCAAAGGTCCGATATTAATCTTTGGACTGTGGACTTTGGAATCAGATGACAACAAAACAAATAAATCAATCATCTGATTGGTTATTTCGTCAATTTAACCTAAAGTTCGCTAACTTCAAGATTACTACGAGTGAAGAAATCAGGCATTAGTCAGCTAGTGTACATGTTTTATAACATATTACTAATCTTTGATCATATGCTAGTCCCTATATCTGAAATCGAAACTAACCTGGAAAAGCAAAAACAAGAAAAACATTATTTGTTTAAATTAATTAAATCGAGACACCAAGTAATGTAGGATTTTAATGACGCATTTCAATTGTTTGTACAGTTTGTAATTTAAACAAAAACAATAGAAATGCAGCAACAAAATCCTACATCACTAGGCAACTTGATTTATAACAAAATAATATTCTTCTAATTTCGCGTTTCTCTTATTTTTAATTTTATGTATCAGAATGCGGGGCACCACAGTGTTAAGATGTATACGCACTAGGCGGCTAGCCGCAATTTAGTGCGTTAACAAATTTTTTAGTATGCGGTTGCAGCTAACTGCACGGCTAGCCGCCTGGTGCGTATACACCCTAACATTTTATTAGGGCAATTTAATAGGAAGAAAAATATCCCTTTCCCTTTAAAAAGGGCAGAAGTACTTAAACAAAAATGTATCAAGTCTTGACAATTGTGCCTTTTAGTTTGATGTTTTAATACTTTTGAAAACAAAAAAATGCACGGAGAATTGAAATAAAAAATTGAAATTTAAACCAACAAATGAAATTCTTAATTCATGGAAATAAGTACAAGAATTTTCACTTACATAACTAATCCTTGTGACGAACATGGCACAGACACGGCTACTTTAATACCCAAGTCAGAACTTTGTTCATTAAGAATTGCCATATTACGTTGAATTTCGTTTTCAGATTTAGGAGCATTAATAGCAGCCGCCCCTAAATAAGTGACTCCGCTAAAAAATTGTGCACTCCTGATCGACATCTGAAACTAACATGTGATTATCTTACTACAAAAACCAGAGTTCAAAATGCTCTATAAAAAACTTACATTCTTCATCGCTATAATCAGGTTTCATCACATCTTGTTTCTCAACTGGAGACGTACACTGTGGAACACTGAGAGGATCTGTTCCCGGTTCAACAGGACAACTACTGTAAAATTTAGATTGGCCCACTTTTTTACCGTCATTAATATCGCACATTCCGCTGCCAGGTTCTTGTAACACTTCGGTTAAAGCATTTTTCAATTCGTTCAAATCTCCACTCATAATGCCTAATGTTGGGGTTTTGCTTGTTTCAGGTTTATCACTCACAAAATCAAATTCTTCACTTGTAGCTATCGACTCGCTCGATTTTGCACTTAAATTATCCTCCATACCTGCTCGGAAGTACCTAAAACATGCATTTTTAGAATAAAGAAATTGTCAACATTTTTAACACTGACCTTCGATTTTATGATGTTAAGGTCTGTAGGGTCATTATGTCAATGATTGATGTTTACTAATTGATTTTAACTAAAATGTTGAAGGAAGCTTATTAATGGAACGATACATTTAATTAAAATAAGTATCGCAACATTTATCACGTTCACACTAATCTGACAGATCGCCACTTAAATAAACAAGCAAAACGTCAACTACCCACAATTATTTTTCATAATGGTTTTTTTACATACATTTTTTTATAATAATTATTTCTTTAAATTTTAAAGAAAAATGTTTGTAATAATTTATTGTTACTAGCTTAATCCACTGTGATGTACGTTTAAAGTGTTTTATTTCTTACTGTAACTTGCGCTGCGCTCATCGGTATCACAAAAAGTGTCGACTGTCTATGTGTACTAGGTGTGACAATTACACATTTGCTGTAATGTAATTGAAAAACGTTTTGTTTTTATTTTTAGTTTGAAATTTATGATATTGCATTTTTAAACAAAAAAAGTAAGCAGGGGGCAATCGCTAGATTAAGTCTTTGGAACAAGAAAGAATGAGTCCGCATAAAGGTACCATGGATGTCATAGTGTTAGTTAAAACCTCTACAACCACACCTTAGCCCTACGGCATTGCCTTCCGCTCACTTCTTTCTATATTCCATTATTTAGAACTCTTTTTGAGATGGTCGAGACGAAGGAAACACTTTATAAGTATTGTTCTCTTTTCTCTGACTCTATCAGAACTTTCATGTTTTTCCGCCCGAGCACCGGCTAGACACGTCGTGGGCGGGATCGTCTGTAACCCATTCAATGTGCCTTCTTTTTGCAATCCATGTAAAATAACTCCGCCGCGCAAGGATCGGTCCTCCTACCTGCACATATTAAGATGGCGACCTCTGAGGCGTCGTCGCCTTAAGGGAACATAAGAACAGCAACTTCCTTCACCTTCTCGACGCTCCACCTCACCTCACTGAAACCGTACATTAATGGTTTTGTCAAATCTCTTACTTCCATGTTTGTGGTACGCTTTATCTTGTCTTTGAAGAGTTGCATGTCGGCTAAGATTTTTTCATTCTCACTAGGGGCAGTGGAAAATTTTCAACTTTTACCCTTAAAATTCGAAAGCGTATCAAAAGTGAAAAACATTTCTTTTATTATGATGTTATAAGCATCGTTTGTTTGATCCCTGCATCTCCGAAAGAAAGCGACCACCTGGTTTCTATCAAAAATCTAAATTCTTCTTCTTGTTAAATTTCAACATCCATGAGTGGAGGCATACGAGCTTTTACCTGGGGTTAACTCAGGTTGGTGAACGCAAATTCACTCCCTCTCCTTTTTCCACACCTTCCACAATAAAAGTTTCTAAGTTGCTGCATTATGACCAAACAAGAACTTTTACAATTCATTGTTAATTGTACTATGGGCATCGTTTCAAGTTTTGGAGAATTAATTAAAAAAAAAGAATAAGAGTATATACATAGTACACAGCTGCCCGCAATGTACGGTTGATTCTGCGGTTTGCCACATGCAACCAACCGTCCGAGCCAACCGCAGTATATGTTTTAAAAAACAAACATTTATGAGTTTGGTAGCACAACTTTTATCATATTGTCATTGTCATTTTTATGTACAATCGTGTATACGTTAATATTATTATAAAATTGACAGATGATAAGTCATGATGGCGGTTAGCCGCAATCTGACAGCATAGTGCGTATATCAACCGTGCGGAGAGCCATCGATGGAGCCGCAGTGCTAGCAACCAGAACGGTTTGCAGGCAACCGCAACTTAGTGCGTATACAAATTTTTGTATATACGGAATTAACATATAGTTCATCGGTTGCGGTTGCAGGCAGGCAGCCGTATAGTGGGTATGTACCCTTACACTTAAAGTAAATAATAATAAGGAAACCTACAATGGACAATAATTAGGTTCTACTCTAAATTATTTATTCAATAAATTAGGTATATTAATTTTATTTATCGAGTTACACAAATATTATTACGAACGTCAACAATATATTAATTTACAAAAAATACATTTAAGTAGCAAAAAGTTCTTACAAATTTTTATGAGTTTTCATATGGGTGTACAGAGATCCAGATTGAGTGAATCTGTAACCACAAACAGTACAAGCATACGGTCTTGCTCCGGTATGAATATTCATGTGGACCTTAAGTTGAGTCGTATCACCAAATGCTTTACCACAAACAGCGCATTTGTGACGCTTTTCGCCTAATTAAACAAACTTTAAGCAACAAATTCAGTTTATTCAGTCGTTCTTACCCGTATGAGTTCTGGTATGTGCGCTAAGCTGACTATGGGTTTTGTATCGTTTGGTGCAATTAGGTATTTTACATTCAAATGGTTTTTCTCCTGTATGGGTTCGTATGTGGGCGGTTAAATCGGTAGTGGACCTTGCACCTCTACCACAATACGTGCACATGAATTTTTTTTCTCCTGTATGTGTAACTTGATGGGAAGCTAAAGCAGTACCACTAATGAATGTCTGAAAGAACAACTTTATGTCGAGCTTTATCAAATAAAATCTGTAAACGCACCTTCGGGCAAGCGTTACACTGATAGGGACGCTCTTGTGTGTGAGTTCGAGTGTGTAAAGTTAATTGTGTCGATGTGGTACACGCATGACCACATACAGAACAGACAAATGGCTTTTCCCCGGTATGAATTCTTTTATGTGTCGTTAATGTATAAGCGTGAATAAATCTCTTTCTACAAACATCGCACTCAAATTTTTTTTCACCTAAAATATTCAAAAAGCAATTAATAATAATTATTATTAGATAAAAATGCTTCTTTTTCTTCTTAGGAGAAAGTCAAAATCTTCTTCTTAGAAGAAGAAAAAGAGGTAAAAATGCTTACCGAATACTTACCGGAATGAATTTTATTGTGCTTTGCTAAACTTCTAGGATCGGCATATCTTTTCCCACACGTTAAATAGACCAGCGGTCTCTCACCTGTATGTTTTCGCATGTGAATCTAAACATAGTAAAATAAATATTGGAAATCCAACTTGTTTATGTTATAATATACCTACCATTAATTCGGTTTGAGCATAAAATTTTTTATCACATTGTTCACATTTGTGTTGTTTCTCAGCAAGTCCGTGATGTCGAAGATGGGTTTTAAGCAAACAGTTCGTAGAAAATATTTTGTTACATATTGAACATTTATAGCCATCGTCGTGTTGTTTTTCATGGTTTCTGTAACCTTTTAACGCTAAAATACAAAATAGTGTAAAGATGTTGTCTTAGATTGCAACAAACAAATAAATTTACTTTTAAATTCTTTAAAGCAACTGCAACATTTGTACGATTCGGGTTTTGATCTAGTTTTATTAATTTTAGATTCGTTTGTTACATCTTCGTCGTTTCTTTCAGTTATTTCTTCGTTTTCATCACATGTATCGATAGACAGATTTTCCTACATAAATGTAAAATTATAGAATACATTTTAAATCAGTGATATTAAAATAACTTACGCCTAAGTCATCGTTTATGATTAATGCTTAAAAACAATATATTTTTTAATATTGTGGAATACTGAAACCATCGTGGACATTAGCTTCAAATTCATATCTTGCAAAAACTCAAAATCGAAAGCGTTTTTGAAAGCACTTTTGTTACTAAACAAAATTTACGTTTGTTCCGTTTAAAAAATGTTAGCTCGGTACGTTCATGCTTTTTTTTATATTTCTTTCAGACCAATGCGCAATGGTCAACGTAATTTTGAAACACTTAATTATAGAATAGAATAGTAAATTAGTTGTTTCAAGATTTCTTGTAACGGATAAATGAAGATGGTGATCAAAAGAAACACTTCAAATTTCAAATATAAAAAATAAAATAAAGAAAGGTTTTTGCAAAATAGGTGGCCAAATTAAATCTTTTGATTGATACCGTTCCCTCACTTGTAACTTTTCCAAATTGATAATTTTTCACCGCCTTTTACATTTACAAATTGAGCTCAATTTATGGACAGTAATTGTGCAGAGAGAACAAAATTTGACATAATAAAATAATTTTAATGTTGTGTAGTAAGGGGTAAATAATATTAAAGAATTATTCCACCGCTAAGCCATTGCAACATGAGAGGTTTGTAAAGTAATTTATTATATTTCTACTTCTATGGTTAGCACGACTAGAAAAAGAATATAGTAGCTTGGGGGAAGAGGGAAGTTGATGCTGAGTAGCGTGAGTATGCTGCCACCACTTCCTCTAAGTGGAAGAAAATCGGAGTTCCGGAGGCATGGGAATCAGACGATTCTTTTGCTTTCACTAAATTTCACTTTTCGTGACTAAAATGATTTTCGTGATTAAAACAAAACAAATAAAAGAAAATTGATCTAACATGAGACAATGTTTATTAATGGATAATGTTTAAAAAAATATTACGAAACTTAATACTGCGATACAAAGTTAAACGTAACTAACAGTTTCGTTGTTACGAGCCCTGGAACAATGGTTAAAAATTGGATATATCGTCGGCTTCACATGAAAAGTGCATAAGTCCAAAATTGCTGAAAATGAGATTTTTGTGCCATCTAGTTAATAAAAACATTCTCCATCGCTTGATAAAATAAAATTTGAAAAAAATCAATTAGAAGTCATTAAAATAGTTAATTAAAAAAATGCATAAGTCCAAGGGTATTCCACAGCAACATGAAAAATGCATAAGTCCAGAATATGAATTATACATAAGTCCAAGCACCTTTTATAAGCACATGAAAAAAAGGTAGATTTAGTGATCCTCTACAGTGGGAATATAACCGCAACAAAAAGAAAGGAAGGGTTGTCGTATTTTGGAAGAAAAGGAAATAAGTTTTCTGTTAAACGAGATCAGAAAGAACTAAAACCTAGATGCTCCTGCAAAAGAAAAATATTAATTGAATGCACAAAATTAAATGAAGAAAAAAGGTTGGAAATTTTTAATAAGTTCTGGTCACTTACTTGGAATGAGAAGAGAATATATGTAAGCAGCAGGATTATAAAGAAAGATACCGAAAGAGCCAGAAATAGAGAAATGAAAGTCTTACGAGAAGAACTTGTTCACTTCAATATTTTATGGACGAAACAAATGAAAGGATAAGGGTTTTTAAAACCATGTTTTGTAATACGTTAGGTATGTCGGTAAGAACTATATCTAAATGGATAACTGATTCAAGAGAAGAAAGTAGTCAAGGAAACGAAACTGACAGCGAAACCGAAAATCCAGAATCTTTAGACAAATCAAGACTTCATGAAAAAAAATTTTAGAAGCAACGAAAAAGGCAAGGAATCAAAACTTCCTAAATGAAATACCTAAACTAGAGTCTCACTATTGTAGAAAATCGACTACAAAATTATATTTAGAGCCTCATTTTAAAACAAAAAGGGATCTCTATCAATTTTACAAAGATAACTGGTGCAAAGAAAAAAAATTAGAACCTGCAAGTCGAACCCTGTTCATTTATATTTTCGAGGAGATGAACTTATCATTGTTCTCACCCAAAAAAGACGAATGCGACTTGTGCGTCGGATATAAAACTAAAAATATTGATAAAGCACAATACAATGAACATCGTATAAAAAAAGATGAAGCTCGTAATGAAAAAGAAATTGACAAAACTTCATCCAACAGGGTTTTTACAATGGACATGCAATCTGTGCTTCTATGTCCAAAATCAAACGTGTCAGCTCTGTATTATAGAACGAAATTGATCGTTCATAATTTCACGATTTTGATATTCAAAGTAAAGCCGGTTATTGTTTTATATGGCACGAGGGTGAAGGTGAATTAAAAGCCAACTGCTTTGCGACTATAATTTGTAACTTTTTATTGGATGAAGTTTTGCCAATGATAAAAGATAAAACAATCAAACCTTCAATAATTTTTTACAGTGATGGTTGTAGTGCACAAAATCGCAATGCCACACTATCCAACGCCCTTTTAAATTTCTCAATTGAAAATGATATTTGTATTATTCAAAATATCTGGAAAAGGTCATACTCAGATGGAGTGTGATTCAATGCATTCCACCATAGAAAGAAAATTAAAAGGGCGAATAATTAATGTACCAGCAGATTACGTTAATTTGGCTAAAACTGCTAGACAATTACCAAATCCCTATGAAGTAAAATATTTGCAGCATGATTTTTTTAAAGATTTTTCTGGATTAAACTTTTTTAATTCAATACGGCCAGGTCGTAAGGTTGGCGATCCAACTGTCCAAAATATTAGGGCCTTAAAATACAATAGTTGTGGCTCTATGGAGTATAAAATCCGTCATACCGCAGATTTTCAAACTTTGCCAGCAAGACAGAACAAAACTGCTAATATGGTACCATTCCAAGCACTACCCAAATTATATCAAAATTCTTTAAAAATAAAAAAAGACAAATTTGAGAATCTACAGTTTTTGAAGAAAACTATGCAACAGGACTATCATAATTTTTATGATACTCTCAGTCATGAATAAAGATTCTATATTATATTATTCTATATCTGTGTAATTGTATATTATTTTGTAATAATTGTTTTTTATTATCTTGTACAATTAAAATAAAGTAAAACACTTTTTTCGCTTAAGGGTCAGTCGTTTTTTAAATGTAAATTGCCTAAGTCCGCCTCCAATACTAGATTGAAACATGAAATGTGCATAACTCCACTATTTATGGTTTTACGAAAAAAATTTATTAATTATAGTAAATTTTAAAGAACTACACTTTTAATTAACTTTTGAAAATAATTATCAAATTAGAACATAAATTAATGCTTTTAATCAGTTTTATCACTTCCTGTAAAATTTGTCATTTGTGACTTATGCACTTTTCATATGAAGCCGACGATATACTCCTTTTATACACTTCGCAATCAGGTCTGGATCAAATAACTCAAAATTAAATAAATTAAAAAACGTCACACACTGTTTCACTTCAGGAAAAGCCAAAAACGCCCGCTTCGACCGAACTCCATGACTTGGGCTGAAGGGCCGACCAAACTCCACTGCCAGGATGGAACTCCCTGATTGAACCGCCTAACGGCATCCTCTTCTCTTATATTTATATCTTTCATGTTCAAGTACCGTTTTCGGGGTTCCATGAAATATGAAAAACGCTGGATTGTGATCTGATTACGTAATTGTTTTTAACAGTGCTCGAAATCTTAATGGCAAGTGGATTGAAAATACCACTTACCGTAGATCTTTAGTAATTAAATAGTGATCTTATATGTAATCTATTAAGAAAATTACTTAAAATAAAATTAAGACGTTGACACTCGTAACAACATTTAATAATTTAAATAAATATACGACAAAATTCAATTAATTTATAAACTTATTATAATATTGGGGTACGATTAAAATTATAGGATACTTCAGTTATTACTTAAGTGGCCCTTTAAGTCCTTTTCTTGAGTGTCTTTTGACCCAATGTTAATGCAAGTGGAAATTAGAGCTGCGTTTTAATAAATTTACCTTAATTGAATTTGGTTTAAATCTTAAATTTGAATATAATAATTAATAAATAATTATTCCATACTTTTTGTAATTTGACAGTTTGCTACAGTGTAAACCTGTATATTTTGGAAATACGACTTTCAAAAAATTTTAATTTAATTAATTAAAAAATGCATAAGTCCAAGGGTATTCCACAGCAACATGAAAAATGCATAAGTCCAGAATATGAATTATACATAAGTCCAAGCACCTTTTATAAGCACATGAAAAAAAGGTAGATTTAGTGATCCTCTACAGTGGGAATATAACCGCAACAAAAAGAAAGGAAGGGTTGTCGTATTTTGGAAGAAAAGGAAATAAGTTTTCTGTTAAACGAGATCAGAAAGAACTAAAACCTAGATGCTCCTGCAAAAGAAAAATATTAATTGAATGCACAAAATTAAATGAAGAAAAAAGGTTGGAAATTTTTAATAAGTTCTGGTCACTTACTTGGAATGAGAAGAGAATATATGTAAGCAGCAGGATTATAAAGAAAGATACCAAAAGAGCCAGAAATAGAGAAATGAAAGTCTTACGAGAAGAACTTGTTCACTTCAATATTTTATGGACGAAACAAATGAAAGGATAAGGGTTTGTAAAACCATGTTTTGTAGTACGTTAGGTATGTCGGTAAGAACTATATATAAATGGATAACTGATTCAAGAGAAGAAAGTAGTCAAGGAAACGAAACTGACAGCGAAACCGAAAATCCAGAATCTTTAGACAAATCAAGACTTCATGAAAAAAATTTGAGAAGCAACAAAAAAAGGCAAGGAATCAAAAACTTCCTAAATGAAATACCTAAACTAGAGTCTCACTATTGTAGAAAATCGACTACAAAATTATATTTAGAGCCTCATTTTAAAACAAAAAGGGATCTCTATCAATTTTACAAAGATAACTGGTGCAAAGAAAAAAAATTAGAACCTGCAAGTCGAACCCTGTTCATTTATATTTTCGAGGAGATGAACTTATCATTGTTCTCACCCAAAAAAGACGAATGCGACTTGTGCGTCGGATATAAAATTAAAAATATTGATAAAGCACAATACAATGAACATCGTATAAAAAAAGATGAAGCTCGTAATGAAAAAGAAATTGACAAAACTTCATCCAACAGGGTTTTTACAATGGACATGCAATCTGTGCTTCTATGTCCAAAATCAAACGTGTCAGCTCTGTATTATAGAACGAAATTGATCGTTCATAATTTCACGATTTTGATATTCAAAGTAAAGCCGGTTATTGTTTTATATGGCACGAGGGTGAAGGTGAATTAAAAGCCAACTGCTTTGCGACTATAATTTGTAACTTTTTATTGGATGAAGTTTTGCCAATGATAAAAGATAAAACAATCAAACCTTCAATAATTTTTTACAGTGATGGTTGTAGTGCACAAAATCGCAATGCCACACTATCCAACGCCCTTTTAAATTTCTCAATTGAAAATGATATTTGTATTATTCAAAATATCTGGAAAAGGTCATACTCAGATGGAGTGTGATTCAATGCATTCCACCATAGAAAGAAAATTAAAAGGGCGAATAATTAATGTACCAGCAGATTACGTTAATTTGGCTAAAACTGCTAGACAATTACCAAATCCCTATGAAGTAAAATATTTGCAGCATGATTTTTTTAAAGATTTTTCTGGATTAAACTTTTTTAATTCAATACGGCCAGGTCGTAAGGTTGGCGATCCAACTGTCCAAAATATTAGGGCCTTAAAATACAATAGTTGTGGCTCTATGGAGTATAAAATCCGTCATACCGCAGATTTTCAAACTTTGCCAGCAAGACAGAACAAAACTGCTAATATGGTACCATTCCAAGCACTACCCAAATTATATCAAAATTCTTTAAAAATAAAAAAAGACAAATTTGAGAATCTACAGTTTTTGAAGAAAACTATGCAACAGGACTATCATAATTTTTATGATACTCTCAGTCATGAATAAAGATTCTATATTATATTATTCTATATCTGTGTAATTGTATATTATTTTGTAATAATTGTTTTTTATTATCTTGTACAATTAAAATAAAGTAAAACACTTTTTTTCGCTTAAGGGTCAGTCGTTTTTTTTAAATGTAAATTGCCTAAGTCCGCCTCCAATACTAGATTGAAACATGAAATGTGCATAACTCCACTATTTATGGTTTTACGAAAAAATTTATTAATTATAGTAAATTTTAAAGAACTACACTTTTAATTAACTTTTGAAAATAATTATCAAATTAGAACATAAATTAATGCTTTTAATCAGTTTTTATCACTTCCTGTAAAATTTGTCATTTGTGACTTATGCACTTTTCATATGAAGCCGACGATATACTCCTTTTATACACTTCGCAATCAGGTCTGGATCAAATAACTCAAAATTAAATAAATTAAAAAAATCAAATAAATTAAAAAAAAACGTCACACACTGTTTCACTTCAGGAAAAGCCAAAAACGCCCGCTTCGACCGAACTCCATGACTTGGGCTGAAGGGCCGACCAAACTCCACTGCCAGGATGGAACTCCCTGATTGAACTGCCTAACAGCGTCCTCTTTATAGCCTATATTTATGCCTTTCATGTTCAAGTACCGTTTTCGGGGTTCCCATGAAATATGAAAAACGCTGGATTGTGACCTGATTACGTAATTGTTTTTAACAGTGCTCGAAATCTTAATGGCAAGTGGATTGAAAATACCACTTACCGTAGATCTTTAGCAATTAAATAGTGATCTTATATGTAATCTATTAAGAAAATTACTTAAAATAAAATTAAGACGTTGACACTCGTAACAACATTTAATAATTTAAATAAATATACGACAAAATTCAATTAATTTATAAACTTATTATAATATTGGGGTACGATTAAAATTATAGGATACTTCAGTTATTACTTAAGTGGCCCTTTAAGTCCTTTTTTTGTGTGTCTTTAGGCGCAATTTACCTTAATTGAATTTGGTTTAAATCTTAAATTTGAATATAATAATAAATAAATAATTATTCCATACTTTTTGTAATTTGACAGTTTGCTACAGTGTAAACCTGTATATTTTGGAAATACGACTTTCAAAAAATTTTAATTAATTTTTTTTTCATTGGAAACTGGCGTCATATCTGCAGATGCGATCTACAAATTAGATATCTTCAGATGATTATGGCCACCGAGTATACTTATTATCGTCAGATCGGTATTTTCAGACAAAATCGAGAGATTACAAAAAAAGTGTGTATGTGCAAATGATCTGCAGTTCGGGTCTGACGATCAAAGATGTTTTTTTATTCGCTGGAGACATGTTCTCTAACGCTGTAAATTCATTAACTGCAGACTGGATCTGACATGTGTATGTTAAATTGCAGATTTAAGTCAATTCTTAACTGACGATAAAATCTGCAGATTTGGCCTGAGTAATGTGTGGCCAGCACAGATAAGTTCTTCAGTTCAAGTCGATAGGTGAATGCACACAGTTAGACAATATCGCACAATCACGTTTAATTTTGATTGGTTAATCACCCGGGAAAGTCAAATATTTTTTTTAAATTAAAAAATTTTAAAAATTGTACGGAGGTTTTTGAGATCAACCAATTGCATCAGTATCGTGCATTATCATCCGACTTTCATATTTATATGTTATTTCAAAAATTTAAAACTAACAAAACTCCTCTAGTCTCGACTGATAATCAATACACCCTGAAGTTTATTTCAAAGCGAAAAATTCTTATTTTGAAGATTCAAAGAGTTCTTAATTTTAAAATGAACAGTCTTTTTTAATAAAAAATTAACGGAAACGTTGAAATATTTTTTTTAATACTGTTTCTGTTACATTTTTGTTAATATTTATGATTTTTAATAAATACATGTCCCATCAAATTTCTTCTTTAAGTTATATTTCCATAATTAAAACTATAATTTATATGTTAAAAAATTGTTTAATATACAAAAAAAAATTGTATAATAATAAATTTAAAAAAACATGTAATATTGATGCATAAAATAAATAACAAACAGCATGTAAATGGTTGAGGGCACTCCCTTGTTAACAAATAAAAGTATCAGATTATTGTAACAAAATTTTAAATGAGTCATTAAAATAATTATGGGGACTTTTATAAAAGATTTTTGGGCATAGATTTTAAGTACTATGACATTGTCATGAATATTATGTATAATATAATTATAATAGGTCAGAGTACAATATCCCAGATTTTTTGTCTGTGCAGGTTTTTCAAAATATGTTTTACAATTAGTTAGAGAATGTTAAAACAAGTCGAATGTACTATGGATGAACTCGATATTTCCAATAATAACGCTAAAAATCGATTTTTAAAATCATGAAATCAGGCTGTATTGCCAGTATGTGCGTTCCGATATGCGGGTCGGTCACTCCCTGCTATCTGTCAGGTCAACATCTACACTTTTTCGAGCTGGACCATTCTAGGGGATATTTTTAATGAGTAAAGCACTTGCTGCAACAAATGCAACTACGACAAGACTCGGATTCACCCTAAAAATGTGTTTTCGTAAAAATACTTCTTAAATCGACGCGGTTCAATGTTTTATTCAAATAACAGTACACATACGTGACGGCTGCATCAAAAATGTGATAAAATACATGATCTAGAGTAAAATTTAAAAAAAAATTCAAAATGAGCGGGGCTTGAAGTTCAAATTTAGCCTATGATAGAAACGTATTACAATTTTTGATTTTTTAATGACTAAACATCAAAATTCTTAAATCGTCCATAGTTCATAATATTTCTAATTATATTCTCTTTCATAATTTGCTTTCATTTCTACAGGAAACGTTGTATTTTAGAGTCCGGCCTGCCGTACTCTACCCATTATAATATATAATTTAAAAGTTATAATGCAGATAAAGAAGAAATAATATTTATAACTTGTGGACATTCTATATCAGACATTAGATTGATATTATATAAGTATTTTTGAATGAAGAGCCAAATTAGTTCCGATTCTTTGGGATACTTAAAATTAAAACAATGAAAAATTTTGAAACAATAATCCAAAGCTTGTACAAACAAATCAAATTTATGCAAAATACCTTGGATCCACACATAATATTCACAATTATTAACTATGATGATAAACGGTTGCAGTTCAAGTCCCACTTTTTCATATTTTTTTTTTCTTTCGGCTACACTATCTTCTAAGTCACTAATTCTTTTTAGGCGTACAATTTGACTATATTGAGAGTCAATTATGCTGGGTTTCCAAACTTTCTTATCATGTTTCTGCAACCTGACAGTTGGTTTTATAATGCCGTGAAGCAAATAAATTATTAAGAAATTTTTATAATCTGAAAATATAAAAGTTAATCTTTTCTGAAAAACGCAATACAGTGGAACCCTGTTTATCCGACTTAAACAACACCCATTTCAGGTCAGTTAATCGTGAAGACTGAAATAAATATCAAAACATGAAATTGAAGTCTGCAATCATATTACAGCAAACATATCATGTTATTCTCGATTATGACTTTTGTAATACTAATTTTCTCGAAATTAATATCATAGTAGTACTAACATAGGTATGGAATCAATCTATCTGTCTACTTGACGATCTTCTACGTAAACATTCGCCTGCTCGGTAGGATAACATATAAAAATTCTCGGAAAGGACGAATAAGCAAGGTTCTACTGTATAACAGATAAATTAACTAACTTTCAGTAGATGTACTGTCTTGCAATTCTTCTAAATGTTCTATACTTTTTCGATCTTTTAAATCTCTCTGATATAATTGGATTGCCTTATTTTTGAATGAATCCCAACATTGAAATAAATTTTGTTCCTTCCCAGGAAACATATATCCAAAATCAAGATCAATCTGCAAATAATGCAATAATTACTTGCCTACATTAGGTATAATTAAGTATAATAGTTTAATAACTAGTGAAAATATATTTTAAGTATTAATTTAATAATTATTGCAAGTTTATTGAATTTTTAATTTTAAAGTTAGTTAATTTTTTTAAATACATTTTTCTATAATTTACATTATAAAATCAATTATCAATCCAGGTTCATCCGAAAGTTTCCTGTAGAACAAAATATAAACGAAATATAAATATCATAGGTGGAAAAATTCACTAATTTTCAAATTCAATAAACTTGTAATAATTATTAATTGATATTTAAAAGGTAATAATTAAGATACTCACCAAAACTGAACTTTTTGGGTGTTTAAATAAAGGCCATTCCTCGATTATTTTTAAGAAATTCATTTTAAAAGCAATGACGACTTCTTAATTGCAATGTTATCACCCATTTCTCCAATATTTTAGCCCAATTTTTGTCGTCGAAATTGTATTTGAGCCAATTCTGAATATTGCTTACATTTTCATCATCTATTAAGGTTGTGGATAGATCATCCTCTGATGGCAAACGAAAATTGTTGGCTAAAATAAATAATTTTGAAATAAATTAATTATAATAAGAGTTTATTATTACATGTTGTAGCTGTTGAAACTGACGATTTTCTTGAATTTTTCAATGTACCTTTCTTTGCCATGACATATTTTAAATTTTTAATCCGATCGTAAAGTTTTCCTTTTGGATTTCCACCTATTTTTCTAGCAGTGTAATAGGTGGCCTGTGAACAAACAGTAAATTCAAAAAACTTGAATTTGTGATCGGTATAAACTAAACAAATTTAAGTAGCAATAAACTTACTTTACTTTCTGAAGGAAATAATTTTATAATCTCGTCCGAAAGCTGGTCAATTATTTTCAAATTGGCAGGCATGTTTCGCGACATTAAATATTCGGCAATAACGTCCACTAATACCTTTTTGTCATCTTCAATTAAATATTTATTTTCCTTGTATTCCTCGATGATTTTCTTTCCTTTTATATTTTTTTGTAAAATGTCGGACAATGACTAAAAAGTTTTAAAAGTAGCGAATGATATTAAAAAAAGATTGAGCTAATTAATTAAAAATGAAACTGAACCAAGTACTCAAATTAATAATGAATTTCATAAATGTAACATCATTTTGTACCTACACACTTACCAAAAATTCTTCGTCCAATATTTCGGAACGTGGAAATATTCGAGCTGAAGTATCTGGTAAAGGTGTTTCAGACTGCTAAAAAAATTATGATTAAGTGTTACAAAATACTTATCGCTATTATTACTATCTTACTTTGTTCGCATTATTTGCCGATCGCCACCGTTTTATATAAAATTTAAATTTTATTCGATCCCCAAGTTCAATTGCAGGGAACAAAACATCAATATCGGAATCTTCAATATTTTGTAGATGCCAAATACTCAAATTCATGTCTAGAATTATTTCCAGATTTGTATGTATATAACACAAAGTACATAGGTATATAATACAATATATTAGAAATTTGCTTACCTGTTACTTTTTGAATAACCTCCTGAGAAAAACTCCAAGAAGACAACAGCAAACTAATTTCTTTAGATTCGTAACTTCCGCTAGGTTCACTACAAGTTTGTGCAATATTATTTTCGCCTAAAAGAAGTACATCCGAAATTGAAATATTCCATTATGCAATTTTTATAAATCAATTCGACTTACAAAAAGTAACAAGTAAAAGTAACTTTTGTCTGCAAATAAAATAAGACGCAACGCAATTAGTATTAAAGTAGAGCGACTCCCACCTGTTGGTAAAGAGCGAAGTGGAAAGAATCCCATATAATCCTCCCACCCCCGATAAGAGAGAAGCTAATTTTCTTTAAATGTTGATATCTTTGTTGTTTTTGAAGTTAGAGAAAAATATTTGTACGTTCTTCAGACACTTTTTAAGGGCAATAAAATGAACCAAAAATACTTTAAATATATGTGTTAGTTTCCGCTTTATTATAGAGGGGTCGGCGCTTAAAGTATTACTAATTACACTTTGCTGTAGCAACTAAACAGCTAATGACAGCTTGCTCATGCTTTAACATGGGTCAGTCTGTTATGTTGTTTACAAGCCTAGAGAAGCATATTTACCGCGGATACATGCGGCCGTTAGTTCGAACTAAGTCAGCTCGACCTGGCTAGTCCTTACATGTGTACACTTAGATAAAGCAACCTAATCCGCTGGATCGACCTTAGTTAGATCGAGCTATATCATTGCTTTCAGTTTGAACTAAAAAAACATGTATACACCTGTGCAATAAAATTTAAAGCAAACTAGCTTAGATCGAACTAAGGTTAGTTCGAACTAACGACCGCATGTATCCACGGTAATTGTTTAACGTCACAGTTAAAAAAAAAGTTATCGAAATGGAATTCAAACGCCACAGTGTATTTGGCTACCAGCCATTGTTAATGAGCTACGACACTTAAATGTAAACAAAATATTTGTGTATCGGACCATTACACATTACAATGCTACTGGTAGCATCAAAAAACGGCATGGAGGTGGACATTCAAAACAGCAACATCGACAGAAATGGTTCGAAAGGTGAAGGCCAGAATTCAACATAATCCAACGACAAAGCGCATGTGTCTGTTCGTAGCATGGAGCGCATATTAAAAAATAAACTACGATTGAAGCCCTACGAAATATAAAAAGTGCAAGATTTAACACTTGCACAAAAGGCAGTTTGCTTAGCAAGAGGAAAGGCGTTAAAACACTTGCATGTTGGTGGTGAGCTTGAAAATTTAGTCTTATCTGATGAAAAAAAATTTATGGTTCAGCAATATGTAAACAAAGAAAACGATCGTGTATGGTTACCGTGCAAATCAAAAAACAATTTAGACCAGCAAATTGCTCTGCGAAAGCAAGCGCCTGCATCAGTGATCGTTTGGGCCGCTGTCACACAATGCTCATCACTCGTTTTCACAACAGAACGTAAAGGTAAATCAACAAATTTACTGTGAAAAGATTTTAAACAATGCTTTGTTACCTTGGGCATGTAAACAATTCGGTAGAAACCATTGAACGTTTCAACAAGACTTGGCACCATCCCATGAAGCCCGTGAAACCCAATGATTTTTACAAGAAAAAGTTCCCAGCTTCATTTCTTCACAACAATGGCCACCATATTCCCCGAACTTAAACCCAATAGATTCTTAAATATGTGGCATTCTGAAAGCCAAAGTATCAGCTAAAAAATATGAGACGGTCGACGCCTTAAAGATTGCTCTTCGCTGAGAATGAGATAGAATATCATCAGACCACATTCGTGCATGTGAAGCCTTCTCGGACAGGCTCGATGCTATTGCTATTTGAATTGCTATTTGAATTGAATAGCTATTGCTATTTAGCTATTGCTAAAGTTTTTGACAAAATTACAGCATTTTTAATAAATTGATAACACTTCAAGTGCCGACCCCTGTATAAAGTTGTGTATTTCCGAATAGAAACCATAGTTGAATATGGCATTTTTTTTAAATAACGTTTTTTATCCTCTTTTCAATGATATAATATCATTAAAGGGTTCATTATTTAATTAATAATAAATAAAAAAAGTAAAACCCAAAAAATTAAATACAGTCAAGTCACGAAATAGTGAATATCGTATGTATATAGTAAACGCAAAAATTTTACCATTGAGTGTATATGGTATCTCTGTATAACAAACAATGTTAACAGCATACTGCTATTCATACGAAATAGAATATGTCGGCTTTACTTGCCCTCCGAAGCACAGAAATGGCCATAAGAAAGGAAGACTCTACCTGGATTTGAATTCTGTACGTTACTATTACCCTTTGATGACACTAACTATCACCCCATGACCGTCTCTTTAATTATTATTGTTAAGAATGGTAAAACAAAATAGGCAATTTTGTTTTAAAAAAATGACTTGTAATGCTTTGTTTGGTCAAGTGTAAAACATAAATCTGAAGCTAATTTCCACAATGTAGATACTAGGTATATTAGAAACGAAAAATTTTAAACTACTAACGCCTGTTTCTTCACTTATCCCGATTTCTTCACCTAGAGATGTCTCATAGATAATCTATCTATTGGATAAATTAACGAAATAACCAATCAGACAGTAGCAAAACAAAACAATCAGAAATATGATTGGTTACTTTGTTAATTTATCTTATAGATAAATTATCTAAAAGATAACTCTAGGTGAAGAAATCGAGTACTAGAGATATCTATTAGATAAATTAACGAAGTAACTAATCATATTTCTGATTTTCTGCTTTGCTGCTGTCTGATTAGTTACTTGGTTAATTTATCTAATAGACATCTCTAGGTGAAGAAATCGAGCATAAAAGAAATAAAATAAAACACCAACGTACCATTATCTAAAAAATGTTGATCATTACTTCCTCCAATAAGAGTGTCGTCTAATACTCGATCATCTTTTTCTTTAAAAATTAACTGCCTCAAAATGGCATCGCAATTCACAGCTTGCTGCTTAAAATTATATGCTTCGTTTACCTGCAGAGCACAATTTGTACAAATTTGAGAAGGCAGTTTGTCTTCTCTATGGATCTAAAAATCACGATCTGAATGAAATCTGACCATAACTTTTGTTTCGTTTACCTGTATCGATGTACAATCCATGACCAGTTTATAAAAATCGCCGGTAAACAATGATCGAGTATTAGTTTGTTCACAAAGGCAGGTTCGGCAAATTAGTTTATTTAGTAAAATATTGTCATTAAATTCCGAAACGTCGCCGCTAATTTGTTGTTCCATTTTGTAAAAATTTCTAACCTTACATAAAAATTATTCTAAAAAGCAAACTGGAGAAAATTCGGATTTATTCAAACTGTCTACACCGAATTAACATAAACTTTTGTATGGCACATTCGCACATTTCAAAACAAGAACATAACGATTTCTAAAGATCAGTTCACATCGCTCTTCTGTGTACTGAAAGCTTTTGTTTTTATTTAATTTTCTTCCGTGGAAATGTCAAAAGTTTATTTAGTTCTCCAATTCTCCACGACAGAAATCCTTACCGATGAAGGGTTGTGGACATTCATGGGTTGTGGGTCTGAGACCCGATACTCTACAAAGCCAAGCAAGGTGGGTGGACTATTTTTAGTTTTTTCATAACTCCTCAGTGTTCAATCCGAGTAATGGCTTCTTTTAGTCTTAGGCAGTCGTCAATTGTTAATATACAGAACGAAATATTTTTAAGTCATCAGCATACAGAAGCGCCGGATTTTCCAACATATCAATTATATCATTGATAAAAATGCTAAAAACAGTAATGACCCTAAATTAGAGCCCTGGGGAACATGAAATAAATATGTCTGATGCTCGGACTGTTGCAAAGCCCATGTGTTCGACAAATTGCTAAAATCGCAGCATTATTCAACACCGCTAATCATTTTAATTATTTTTCTTACTTAATTGTTTTCCGCGCTAATACCGTAACGCCAACGAAAAACCGCAACGAAAGAAACAGAAACAAACAAGAATCGCGTCAAGTGTGAACAACGGACAAGGAACTTCACCTTGAACAAATCCATAAATTAAGTCGCGATTACGCACGCGCAAGTACTACCCAAGCCGTAAAAGTTGTACAAACTACAGCTTTGTTTACTACATTTTTGTGGTGTTGTTAGTTTTATTACATCCACCATTTTATTAATTGCATTGTTTGGAATTGAAAAAAGTATAAAAAAAACGACAACCAGTTGACGTGATAGTGATGGATGATCCTGGAAGAATGATGGGACACGCAGGTGGCGGTTTAATGCCACCACAAGCGTACGGTATGAATCCTCAAGGCGATGCTGCCAGTGGTGATAATGAATCTCGTAAGCAAGATATCGGCGAAATTTTGCAACAAATAATGAATATCACCGACCAAAGTTTGGACGAAGCACAAGCGCGTAAGCACACACTAAATTGTCACCGAATGAAGCCAGCATTGTTTTCCGTACTCTGTGAAATTAAAGAAAAAACCGTTCTCTCGCTCCGCAACACTCAAGAAGAGGAGCCACCAGATCCTCAATTGATGAGATTGGATAATATGTTGATTGCGGAGGGAGTTGCTGGTCCGGAAAAGGGTGGCGGTGTTAGTGCTGCTACGTCGGCTTCGGCTGCAGCACAAGGAGGCCAGCCCGATAATGCAATAGAACATTCCGATTATCGAGCCAAGTTGGGTCAAATTCGTCAGATCTATCACCAAGAGTTGGAAAAATACGAACAAGCTTGTAACGAGTTCACAACTCACGTTATGAATCTCTTGCGCGAACAGTCACGCACGCGACCAATCACACCTAAAGAGATCGAACGTATGGTTCAAATTATACACAAAAAATTCAGTTCCATTCAAATGCAACTAAAACAGTCGACGTGCGAAGCGGTGATGATTTTACGCTCGCGATTTTTGGACGCGCGTAGAAAGAGACGTAATTTCAGCAAGCAAGCGTCGGAAATTTTGAACGAATACTTTTACTCCCATTTGTCGAATCCTTACCCGAGTGAAGAGGCAAAAGAAGAGTTGGCTCGTAAGTGTAGCATAACTGTGAGTCAAGTGTCAAATTGGTTCGGTAACAAACGGATTCGATACAAGAAAAACATTGGTAAGGCTCAAGAAGAAGCTAATTTATATGCAGCTAAAAAAGCTGCAGGAGCGTCTCCTTACAGTGGCACCCCTACACCGATGATGTCGCCCGCTCCACCACAAGATTCTATGGGCTATTCCATGGCATCGGCCTACGATCAAAGTTCGGCATATGATGCCAGCAGCTGCGGTTATGATCCAGGTATGCATCAGGAACTATCACCTTAAACTTCATTCATTTAAATAACAATAATTTAATACATAAGTATACTAATTAACTTATATCATGCTACTATTGTATACTAATAATTCATAACCATTTTTTTTTTATTGTATCGTGCATTATAGAATAAGAAGACATCAATTTGGTTCAGTCAAAAATTTAAGCGTTTGGTGTGAAATCTCATTAGCAAAAACGAAAGGTATCGTTGATTACAACCATTGAGTGAAGCACTGTAGGCCCCCGATTATACATGAGAAATACAATTACCCATGGCAGTCGACAAACAAAACTGAAAGCTTAACGTGGAACGATGAGAAAATCTGATGGAGGAGGATGTGAAACTCAAGGAACCAGATTTGATAACCCAGTTTATCAACCGCCCACCCACCCACCACACCAGACTGACTGTGCAGCAATTGACTGGACCAATTGGTTCTGTTATATTTAAGTTTTAAATGTTAAGGTTTTATGTTGTGGTCATGGATCATTATAGATTATTTTATAGTTTTAGGTATTTCTCTAAATTTTATGTGGAGAATAAACTAATTGTAAAAATTTACAATATTTTATTTTGCGACCATTATTCCCCCCAGAAATATTTCATTTTTGGTACCGATTTCATATTTATAAATCGTAAGCAATTGCACTGGCTATTTTAGAGACTTCAAAAGCTTTCCTATCAGAACATCATGCAATTTGTGTCATTCCATTTTATGAGCCCCCCTCCCTATATTTATTTAAAATTTATATTCTACCTTGAAATTTAAAAAAATAATTTTTGAAAAATAGGTGAACTAACTTCAGAAATATTACCCCGAAATTTCATAGTGATTTTTTAAATGACCATGAAAAATAAAAGTAATGGGTGTGTTTTTGTACTATAAAATTTGGAGGTAATATTTTTGGGTGTACATCGTCCAATTTCAACCCCTTGCTAAATGAGATCATTTAATATTTTGTTTTATCAAAACAAATAAATTAAAATTTGTTATAACAATTGACATGCTGTAATGGTAGCGCAAAAAGGGGGGACGGGTAATAAACCTAAACCCTGATTATTCAGTGGATTATGAAAAACAAGGGTCTAATTATAATATAAAAAAAATAAAATTTGCGGTCCGCCCACAAATTTTGGAAAAAATGGCTTTAAAAATTTATTTACATTGCAATTTTCTCATTGGCTTTTTTGAACTGTAACCCCGCCCATCAACAAATAAAATAAGATTTTTAGCGCTAGAAGTAATTGTAAATAATTTTTTTGATATTTTTAATACAGTAGAACCTTGAATATCAGGGCCGACTGGGACAGTGCTCTCCACGAATAATTGAAAAACACGGATAATAATAATTGACGTCTTTGTTAAATTATAAAATTTGTTTAATAGATACTTATTACATATATTGTAGATTTAGCACTTTTATTTACCGAAAATCGTTTGTACATAACAATAAATTCAGCGAAATTTCATATTATTAATACGTATAATGCAAAAAAATACACTAAACAGCTTTGTATGTAATCCAAATGCAGCTCCGAATAAGCATAAATTTTATATATTTGATTTTACATAGTATACTACCGAAGTTGCAAACGCCCACGGATAACCTGTGCACGGTAATCGATGTATAATGCGCCCACGGATAATCGAGGTTCTACTGTATATTAAAAGACAAAAAAATTCGCTCCGAGCTAAGAATGTAATGTAACGTAAATTTTTAGGGCGAATTCGAGATTTGACATGGTTGCGTTTGTCAAAACCGCCTTTCTACAGCCTCCGGCCGGTAACAAGCGCTTTACTCATTAAAAATGTCCCCCTAGAATGGTCCGGTCCAACTTGGCAAAGTGTGGATGTTAACCCGACATATATCAAGGAGTGACTGGTAGCTCCCCACCATTTGTGACTGTCGACCCACCTACAGCGCACGGACTGGTGATAAAATGTGTACTATAATGACGTAATATTTCGAAAATCGTAATTTTCAAATTTGAATTGTGGCTTTATTAGAAGTCCGACTAAATTCATCCTCACCTTAAATGATTTGTATTTTTATGCTCTTTCGTTTGGCGAAGCGATTTTTATAGGAAAAAGTGTTCTTTTGAGTTCAAGTTTATTACCTCGACCCCAAAATGGTAGTAATATGGAACACCTCTTTGTTTTTTTCAATTTAAAGCTATAATTTACCAAAACAAAGCAAAAAATAATGACATGTACTGAATCGACACTAATAATCTATCACATGTTAAGATTACAGAGTAATAAAACAAATAGTTTTTGAAATATAAATTTTGTAAAATGGAGCCCGGGTTCCATTATGCTTTTTTTAATCCTGTCTTTTTTCTCGGACAATTTTGATAGCCTCTGCCATAGCACGTTGGTCCCAGGTTTTCCTTTTACTGTTGTTTTGGGAGATAAATTTGCGCGAGGAATTCAATAATCTCACATTTATTATGGAATCTGGTTCCATATTCGTCTCACCCATGTGGTTCCATAATGCAGGTAACTGCATATTTTAATATTTTCAAATTAACATCAAAATTTTTTTAAATAAACCATGCTTATCTTCACTGTAGTCTAGAACAATGGCTTATACTTCGATTTTACCTTTTACGAACCACATAACCAAGTGTTGTACCGTAAAAGGAACTTATATTAATAACTTAAAGCTCATTTACAACTTAAAATTAGATTTTAATATGTTAATTTTTATATTTATCACAAATGTTGTGTAAGACTATATATTACAATTATGTCTTGAACACTTAAATTGCACAAATTTAATTACTACAATGTTGAAATACATGTTTGTTTCAAAATTACCTCCAATAAAACGTTCAAGGTTCAATGTAATAAATAATTTACCCAAAAATTTTTTTGAAATATCTAATGGTTTGTTAAGTAATACCGCCACGAGTGAATTAACGAATTTTTTTAAAAATCATTTCGGTTCCTAAAAATTAAAAAAAGTAACCAAGCAACAAATTGTCATATTCCAATATCAACCATCATAATTGAAAAATTATAATAAATTAAAAAATTCCTTTAATAAATAAAATGTAAGGAAGAAAGAAGGCAATTTGGCGACCAATAGGAATTTCATTAATCCACCACACAAAGCCCACCGAGAGAGAGATAAATTTCTCTTCTCTATGTAATTAAAAATTTTAAAATGCCTATGTCGGGGTATTTGCTGTATAGCTGTCCGAATTCAAAGCATCGAACAAATTTCTTTACCATCTTTTCTCTCACTATCATTCTCATTCAATTTCTAATAAATTATTTAAATTAAATTATGAGATCAAAGTTTTAAATTATATAAAAACACGTATTACCATTAAATGGCCTTCAAAAGTCTTAAAATATGAATTATCTCGAGTAGCTATATTATAAGGTATACCTAGAGTTAAGAATCCCGAACTCGAAAATACACTTTTCCTATAGAAATGGCTATACCAAACGAAAGAACACAAAAATACAAGCTTCTAAGGTGAGGATCAATCTTGTCGGAGTTGTAATAAGGCCACAATTTAATTTTGAAAATTGCAATTTTCCCATAAGAAATACATGTAAGTGTATTAAAATGAAAAGGTATCATTCATTCTGTTGGCGGTACGTGTGCTGTGCCTGGGTCGACAGTGACTAGTGGTGGGAGATACCAGTCGCTCTCAGAGATCTGCCGCGTCAACTTTCAAACTTTTCGAGTTGGAGCCGCTTAAGGGATGTTTTAATGAGTTTAGCACGTGTCAAAACCGTTCGGAGCCCGTACGAGCCCCGGAGGGCGAGGGCGGTCAGAATAGGTTTTGACAGTGCAACCACCTCAGAAACGAATTCACACAAAAGTGATTTTTTCGGAAATTTGTTGTCCGATCACAAATTTAATTCTTTTTATTAGCTAATTACACCATTATCTTTCATAATTCGTTGTAAAAAACGAGATTCTGGTATATTTACAGTCGCCACATCCTCTTTCAATTTTGGGGCGGGGTTACAGTTCAAAAGAGCCAATGATAAAATTGCATTCCGAATTAACTTTAAAGCCGTTTTTCAAAATTGTGTGAATATTCCGCAAATTTTATTTTTTATACGCTAATTAGACCCTTATCTTTCATAATCCACTTCAAAATGGTAAAATCGATTCGGATTCTTAAGGTCATACCTAACATAATTTACTGTTCATTGTTCTTCCCTACTATTGTAAACTATAACAAAAAGAATATTTTCTTTAAAATTTCTTAAAAGTAATAAATAATGTTCTAAAAAAAGGTTTTGAGTTTTTTCAAAAGTTGGGTCGTCAAGGTTGTTTGAAATGGTTTGCTACGTTTGAGCAATTTCCCATTTTTTTTTCCTATTTTCTCATTATTTTTTGCTCGTGTTTTCTCTTCTTAGTAGCTGTGATAGTATATCTTGGCAGTCTTCACGCATTTACATACCTTAGTAGGTTTTTGTTATTTCCACTTTGTATTATCAGAATCTACTCGTGTGTTTCTTTCTCCTCCAGAACATCCTCGGCTCCTGTGGAGCCACCTCTTGGGGCCGGTGTTTTTTTGATAGACCTCACGTGGTTTCAGAAATATTTTTTGGATTAATTAGTGTGAACATTATATTATTAATTTTTCGGTTTCATTTCGTTTCTCTCCAATTTCACATTTCATGTTCATAAAATTAGGCCAATTAGGACTTGAAAGGAATATTTTGTCAGATTTTTAATATTGTATTAAAGATTCCGTCCATATATGGATTTTAGAATTACCAGGCAACTCCTTTGAGCGGCCACACTCTTCAAGACATTTTTATACCAAAATTTTATGAATTAGGAAGCAAAAGGAATTCAACTATGTATTATATTTTATGTGGCTTCAAAACAAAGTTTTTGAATTTACTCTTGCAAGACCTGGCAGAAACTTTCCGGCCACTTTGTGATGTTTACGCCATTTAAAACTTATTTTCTCAGCTCCATCATATTATTTATGTAATAAAACCAGTTGCAAAATTCTGAACATTTTAAAAAAACGAAAGGTTACTTTTTGGAAAAGTATTTTTTGACCCAAAAATTAAATGTACGAAATTTCTTTACTGCTTATGATACATTTCGATGAGGAAATTTTATTGGAGCATGAAGTATTCAAATAAATATGTTATATCACTGTTAAATTGCTCGTGGCGCAGGAATTGCTCCGTGGCGCAGGATATGTAGCGCCTTGGTTTATGTTGACTAACTCGCGTTCGATCCCCATCTAATTCGAATTTCCTATAATAACGACCACCTAGACCTTTGACAAGTTTTCAATGGATATTCCGACTTCTCTATGAAGATTTAAAGTGAATATTAGTTATTAAACTTCTAAAAGACTTGAGAACGACCTTTTTAAAGTTTACGTGAGATCCAAGACCGTTTTCCTAGCTATATATATAATTTATTACTTCAAAATGGCGTAATAGTGCATCAACTAGATTTCATATATTTTTTTCCAACAGAAGTTGTTTATTTTTTCATGCACAATCTGAATCTGCTAAAAAAATATAAAGTGCCATTATAAAGAACAAAGTTGGCCTTGAAAACTTAATCAACTAACTAAAAATTCTTTTACCTTCGTCATTATATAGCTTTTGTCCGAAACATTTTTTCATTTGATGTTTGTTTTAGAGATATTTATTGCTGGAAGTTTTAAAATGAACACCCGGTATAATGTAGATCAATTTTCAAATTTTTTTTGTAAATTGGTTTAAAAGTATTAAAAAACACCGAGGGCCGTTATAGACTTTGTTTAAATTTTACACAGAAATTTTTTTTAATTATGTCTTCCTTCTCAGTCTGTTTACCCTCAAGAGGGTTTGGTGACTCTATTCTTTAGAGTTCTCTTGGCATTCTACCTCGGTGGTTTGCCATTGCTTGCCGAGGGAAGACGGTCAGAAAATTCTCACTCCGTCCGGATTTGAACCAGGGATTTCGGTTTAGCAGTTGACGCACCTAAGTGCTAGGCTGTGACGGTCTTCATTATCTAATTATGTCTATTTATGAGTTATTAACCTAAGGTAAAATGCAAAATTATGTTTTTTCAAGGTATTTGTAATTCAAAAATGTAATGACCCTCATTGTAAAACATGAAATTAATTATCAACTAATATTGAAAGTACATCAAATTTTTGAATAAATAAAACCCTCTGAAATGTATAAAATTTGGACATTCACTATTAAATTTCAATCAAGAAAGTCGACATAAATTTCTGATATGAGCAAAAGTTGCAAATGGACAGAAAGAAAAATTTCAAAAAGGTATGTATTTTAATTCTATAAATATTTAACGGACCATTTTGGTGAATCACCCTATATATAAAAATTAATTTAAATTACTTAAATAACAAATATCAGGTTAAACAGGATATTCAACCAAAATAAATAGTTCATTATATAAAAAAGAACTTGCAATTATTCTAACTATTATAAAATACTTTATAAAGGTTTAAATTATTTAAAATACTGTTAATTTTTTCTTATAGTTTCTAACGTTTTGTTCGCTCGAGATGTTACCCGCTTTATCCTTTAGTCTTGCTATTTCATTTAACTTAATAGTCAATTTTTGTTTCAAACTTTTGTGTACTTGTGAGTTAATATCAGAATGTCTGGTAAGAGATTCGCGAATTTTGTACAAATCTCTTTCTATTCTTTTAATATCTTCTTCTATTTGCAAACTGGCTATGTTCAAATTTCTGGAAGTTTCCTTTTTAATTTCTTGTCTATGTTTACATTTTGATGTGCCCGGATTTTCTGGTTTGGGTTTTGAAATTGTATGATTAATAAAATTAAACACATCCACTTCCTGCTTCCCTTTTTCATATGCTTTTGTATTCCGTTGCTCCTGTTTCTTCTGCAGCCTTTTCAATTTTTTTTCAACACTAAATAAATCTTTATCTCCTCCCGCTTTTTCTTTCAAATGCATACAATGATCTAAATTAAAAAAAACTGTATTAATTTGATGAACATCATTTATCTAAATGCAAATTGTCTATACATAGTGTTTCATTCAAGTGAAATAACGTTCACCTTTATTATTTTAAATCAAACAGGGTACCCGATTTACAACTTTCCATGAAGATTTCCAAATTATAATACCTTTTACCGTTTTCAAGTTACAATTTACTTATTAAGATTGCAAAAATGTGCCCGTTTATGACTTAAGTAAAACTTAAGTTTTCTTTGACAGTGCCAAATTTAAAAAATTTTAACTAATTTGCCCGTTCGCATCGTACTGTTTAAGGAAAACTGAAGTTTCAGAAAGTCGTACCGCTAATAACACGTTGAATTATAGAATATAAAAGCAAAAATTTGAGGCCATGTTCTATGACATGGCCGTTAGGTTTTACGTGAATACGTCATCGCGGTACAGCCATTTTGCCCGGTTTCACCGATTGGATAAAAATTCCTAGTGACTAATGAATGACATAAACATTAATCGTACTCATTTTCGTACACACCCATACACTTTTCGTTACATAGTTTATTTAAATTTTCAAACTTGCTACCGTCTTTATTTCGTAAAATAATTAATTTTTTGGTTTTATATTATATATTTCAAATGTTTTTATTAGCGGTGTGATTTACTGAATCTTCAGTTTTTCTTAAATAGTGCGATGTAATTGGGCAAATTAATTAAGTTTTTAAATTTCGATATATTTAAATTTAACGGTGCCAAAAAAAAGTTAAGTTTTTACTTAAGTAAAAACCGGTGCAAACGGGCATAAGAAACCCAAGAGATTATTTAAAACAATTAAATAAGAATTTAAAAATATACAGGGTGTTGTTATAATTTGATAATTAATAATTTAAAATTCAGTCATGTTTGCTTAATGTAAATCACCAAATTACACTTGAAGTGAATAAGTGAAACACTTTGTATAATAACGGTATGATTTTTTACCTAAAGATCTTCCAGGGGGTAAACATACTGCAGGAACTGGCTCTATTCTACCATCACTGAAACGTCCTAAACCAGTTCCTATCACGTAGCCCATTTTCTGCATCATTTTAGATCCGAATCCCTGGAAAACATTTATTTAAAAAAGCCCGATAATAAAAATATGACATACCTTGGTGTGTTTTTCCCAATCTCCTAAAGCTTGGGATGTCGGTGTGGTCATTAAGCTCATATTAATGATATCCTCTTTATCAATATCACTATCAGAAGACAAATTTTCGTCGTCATTATCTTCTCCTTCACTACTCAACGGTACAACATCTTGCAATTCCAATTGAACTACTGCAGGGTTGGAGTCGAATTTTACAAAATATTTTTCACCATGAATTCGTTTAATTGTCGCCCTACCCCACAATTTATTTTTTTGTTTTGCCAGTACTTTACCGTCAATTCTAACGGCCTCAAAGTCCGGTTGGACATATTCTTGAAGACTTGAAAAAGATACAATTTTTCCATGAGAAAATTTACATTTATCGTCATCAAATTTACAGCTACCCTCCATGAGATAAGGACACGGTAACATTTCTTCATGTGTTGGATTAATAAACATTACTTTTACCTAAAAATTGCCAAATGATACAACAAGAAATTATAAGTTACATTATAATTTCCTTACCATTATTTCTTCGAAACTTTGGTCCTCATCAGTAGATATTACTGAGCATACTAAAGCATTATGATACATTGTGTCGCCCCATTGGTGTACATGTGGAGCACGGCACTTCATTCCTTCTAAATTTTTTAAATCATCTGCAACACCAGAATTTGAATTATTAGTTTTATTTTTTACAACTCCATCTTTTTCCATTTCCGACTGCAAGAACGTAAAGCAAATAATAATTAATTAAAAAGGTAGTGCCAATTTTACCATAAATAAGGCAAATTCTGCATCCAATCCATTGTTGGTTTCTTCATTTGAACTGTCTTGTAATTGATTAAGACTATCTTGACTAAGGTCGATAAGCTGTTGAAGTTGATCCTTCAAATCTATCAATTCGACTCTATTTTCGTCGTTGTCCCCCAAGGAAGCAAGGGTAGTTTTTACTTGAGCTAACTAAAATTAATAAAAGAAAGATATATAGGAAGTAAATTTGACATTATAAAGACGTACTTGTTGTTTATATTCTTGTATTGATTTTTTTAAATTATTTAATTCCATATTTCATAAAATAAGATACAAAACTTTAAATATTATAGGTTATATTCATTGCAAATGTCAAGTAAACGTCAAAAGTTTTTTTAGTATCGCACTCTGGTGCTCAAATCGAGAACTTGTATTTTTCTTTCGAGTTCGAAATTATTTGTGTGCGTTTCTTTCATGTAATCTAAAAATTCTACATTCTACATTAAAATATTTTAATTGCTAATTAAATTTCTGAGAGTGTTTTTGCAACTATTTGTTATTTATTTACAAGTAATTATCGTTCGTGTTCATATTAAAAAATTTATAAGTTGTGTCAATATTAAAACAAAAACTATTTTTTTTATCTGCGATAAGAAAATATGAAGAAAAAAGTAGTTTTGTGCCCTTATATTTACACGCCATGGGGATTTAACGGATGGTGCGAAGAAGAATACAGTAAGTTGCACATTTTTATCATTATCTATCAATGTATAATTTTGATCACATTGTCTTCGTGACAAGGAAGATAAGAAAATAAAGTTTGAAAATTACTATGTACAATTTTTACAAAAATATGGTTTATAAAGTTTAATTACAGAATATAAAAATTAATAATAGCCGCTTTTATTGAAATTGCTTAAACTTATTTGATTATCATCATAAACGAGTAAAAACGAATAAAAATTTTGATTTGTGCAAAGGAACATTGCGTAACGGCAATTTAAGGCTTGGGTAATCCCCGAATGGTATATTTTTTTAAAATTTTTATGCGGTGTTCTTATGAGTAAATGCGCTAAAATGTGATTATTTAAATTTTTGTATTATTCCGATACTATTGCATTTTTTATTTCATGTTCGAGGAAACATGTCGGCCTACATTATCACTTGATTAGCGGTAATCATGAAAGTTGCCTGATTATGATTTTTCTAAAGGCATATTTTTAACAAAAATTTATTTTAACAATAATATATTTGGCCAACGGATAAAAACATGGTAGTTATTTAAATCAATAATTCTATTTTTGTTGTTCCTGCTAAACAAAAATATTAATTTTATACAGGGCGTCCCCGTTACCATGGTAAACCATTAAGGTGGTTAGAAGACACTTTTCCAAGATATATTTTTAAATAAAATGTTTGTTCTACGTCAAACCCTTGGGGTGTACCCCACTTTAGAAGCAATTTTTGAATTTCTGCCTTCAAACGGCCCTAGCACCGTAACCATTAATTTTATGGTATTAATTAATTGATTAGTAATTTTTTAAAGATAATTTATTTATCTACAAAATAGTTTATAACCTCTTATCCTCTAGAATCAACGAATTTCGAGTTATGAATTAATATGAAGAGAAGAAATGTTAAAAAATTGCAAGTTTTATTTTTTTAATTTTCTTGAGGATCCTGTATCTTTTAAACGAAACTACTTACAGATAAACCAATGCACCTTTTTGGATAGAAAATTTAACGGGCTATAATTTTAGTTTAGCAACATTTTTGGAAAACCAACCTAATTTACAAAAAATACCAAAATAACGAATAAGGTCGGTACAAAAATGAATAAAAAATTCAAAAAAATATATTTTCATTAAATTTTTAAAATTGCCACTTTTATTTTCAACAGACTAACGTGCTCCTTTAAAAGGTGTAAAACAGTACTATTTATAACGACGCTTTTTTTCATTAATTTCTCCCACATTTAGCTGTCGATAAAACTCAGATTTTTGATAATATCTTGAATTTATTATATTCTTTGTATCGATCTTGTTTATTATTTTGGGATTTTCGGTGAAATGGGCTTGTTTTCCAAAAAATTTAGTAGACTAAAGTTATAGCCCGTTAAATTTTCTACCCGAATTGGGTCGGTAGTTTTGTGGAAATAGTTTTGTTTAAAAAATACAGGGTTACCAACAAAACGAAAAAAACAAAACTTGGAATTTTTTGACATTTCTTCTGTTAATTTAATTCATAACTTGAAATCCATTCATCCTAGACAATAGGAGGTTATAAACTAGTTTATAGATAAGTAAATTTTCTTTAAAAAATTACTAATCTATTAATACCATAAAATCAATGGTTAGGGTGCTATGTCCGTTTAAAAGCAGAAATTCAAAAAATTGCTTTAAAGAGGGGTACCCAAGGGTTTGGACTAGGACAAAAAATTTATTTCAAAATATCTTTTAGATAAGTGTCTTCTATCACCACCTCAAAGGTTTATTATGGTCACGAAGACACAGTGTATAATTTTCATGGTTTTAAAAATCAGTTGCCATAATATGACTATAAAAAGTTGATAGTTGGAGGTTTAAAATATGTTTATTGTTTAGTGACCATGTAGAATCTCCCAAGTGTTGATAGAAGACACTTTTCTAATGCCCGATTTCTTCAACTAGAGATATCTCTTAGATAATCTATCTATAACATAAATTAACGAAGTAGCCAATCATATTTTTGATTGTTTTGTTTTGCTGCTGTCTGATTGGTTACTTTGTTAATTTACCTAATAGATAGATTATTTAATTTATCTATCACAGTTTGAGTGTTCCTGGGGGTGCTCCACACCCCAGACCCCCCGGTCTCAACAACTTTGGTTTATAATTTGGGTTAATTGTGATATTAGTACTTGAGTGTGACTTGTTAAACTTAGTATTAATTAGTATTTTTAGAGATTTTTTCTAGATCGGTTATGCTGATATCTTCAATTTATTACTAACTAGCTGGATACCCGGCTTCGCCCGGGGTCTCATTAAAAGGTGGAACTCTGCCTTTGTCTGAATGATTGAATAGCTGGATACCCGGCTTCGCCCGGGTCTCCTATAATTAAAATACTTTGCCTTTGTGTGAAGTATTTAGATTTTCAGTATCCTGCTTCGCTTAAGGTTTTCTTCTCGACGAAATCTTGCTTCCCGTTGCTAGAGCGTTTCAGAATGATTTTAGTGTTCCCGTTGTCGAGTGTTTCAGAACGGTTTATATTGTACTCTACAATTTTCTCTACAGCTTTTCTTCTCCAGTATTTCAAATCACTTATAATAGTGTAGGTACTGAATGTGAATATACCAACGTAAAATTACCATATATCAATTACAGGTATTGGCGATGGGAATCTCGTTAATCCATTCATGCTCGTCCGCAATTTTCACTTTTTTTAAATTAAGCTTTTCGGTCCCGGTTTTTAGCGGAAAACCTCTTTAGGGTCCTAGAGAGTAACTGTGCAAAATTTGGTTGGGATCGGTCGAACGGTTTAGGAGTTATTAAAGACGAACAAACAAACAAACAAACAAACATTTAATTTTATATAATAGATTGAGATGTATTATGATGCAGATTGAAATTTCTTGAAAATTATGATATATATTGGGAGGTATTCTATACCGTTTAAACCCCCAGTCTTTAAGGAATATTATTTACTAAATTTCGCCAGATTATTTATAACAAACAAACATTCAATTTTATATAATAGATTAGATTAAAATTTTTAAATTAGAAGGTTAAATAAACAATAAAACGAAATATTATTTGTAAGCTTTCAGAAAATTATTATTAAACGTCTGATGACAGCAGTAACCATTGCTGAAAGCTTACAAATAATATTTCGTTTTATTGTTCTTCTAATTTTAAAAATTTTAATCTAATTTTAACTTCAAATATAATAATACAGTCGGGTCCGCTTATAACGAGCACGTCGGTGCTAACAAAATGTACTCGCTATATGCGAACGCTCGCTGTAAACGATTTTAAATGAAACCGATTACAATAAACTTTCACCTCGTTAATACTAAGAAATAATATTGTTGATTTGGTTGATACTACATATTTAATATATTATGATTTATTCAATATAGAAAACATAGAACATCAAAATTATTAAACAAATTGAAAAATGCGTGTAGACAAACATTTAAAAATGTACATACCTACATCACTTGTATGTAATAGCCTCAAACCTTTTTTTGGTTGCAGTTTTAGTTAAAATTAAATTTTCTGGATTTGGTGGATTATAAAAGATGAAGAATGAATAAAATTTACGGACGGTTCACACATTTTGGAAAAAAACGGCTTTAAAAATTTATTTACAATGCAATTTACTTATTGACTCTTTTGAACTGTAACCCGCCCATCGAAATTAAAATAGATTGTGGCGACAGTAAAAATACCAGAAGCTCGGTTTTACAACGAATTATGAAACGTAATGGTGTAATTAACAAATAAAAAATAAAATTTGTGGTTAGTCAACAAATTTCGGCAAAAATTCACTTTTGTGTGAATTCGAGTCTTGATGTTGTTGCGTTTGTCAAAACTGCTTGTAGCGCCAGGGTGACCTTCTACTATTTAGGTTAGACATGATTTCAGTGGCACTTTATAACAACGATAAATTTGAACAATGATGACTGAATACGAAAAATACCTACCTATTACATACAGTCATACAAAATTATATTTAGAATCACTTAGTAAGTTGTTTAATAGAAATGTCACAGCAAGTTTGTTATCATTATTGCACGTTATAATCAAAGCTAACCCTTTGGCGAGTTATTGAGTTCTCGTTGTAATCGCAGCAGTAAAATGTTCGTCGCTATTGAAAACTGCTCGTTGTAAGTGAAGCATTTCATCAATTTTGCAAATCAAATGTACTCGTTTAAACAGATGTGCTTGTTATATCCAAGCTCGTTGTAAGCAACCTCAAAATGTATTGAGCGTAATGGATTAATTTTCGGTACCTTGAAAAATTACTCGCTAAAACCGAACGCTCGCTATAAGCTATACTCGTTATAAGCGGACCCGACTGTATATATAATTTTTATATATTATATATGTTGATACTTTTGCACACTAAAAATAGTTCCTGCCCCCCTAGATTTCCCCTGTCAGTTCTACACCTGGTGGTAAAATTACGAGTGTTCTAAAAATACTAAAAATAGTTCAAAATTAATCGGAATACTCCGGTAAACTATCAACGACATAGAAACCAGGAAATATAAAGCACCCTGCCCCCCTCCTAATGACATCACTATCGGTAGGCAAAACTTTAAATGTTTAAAAATTATAGCAAATTCTGAATAATTTTAAAACAATTTATATTCTAATATACATTTGTTAATACTTTTTATCCTGGAAGAAACCTCATACCTTCTCCCTCTAAGATCCCCGTCAGTTGTCAGTTTTTCTTTATCAATACATTAAATATTTTGACACATCAGGTAGTAAAATTATTAATATTCTAAAGATACTGGAAATCCTTTCAAAATTAGTGCAAATTTGCCGGTAAACTGTTTACAACATAGAAACCAGGGGTATGACCCCTTCCCCACAACGATATTACTATCAGTAAGCAAAACTTTAAATGTTTAAAAATTATACAAAATTTTGAATAATTTTAAAATAACAATTTATATTCTAAAATATGTTGATACTTTTTACCATGGAGAAAACCTCATGCTCTTCCCCTTCCCAGACCCCCGTCAGAAAATCTTGCTTTCCGTTGCTAGAGCGTTTCAGAATGATTTTTAGTCTTAATTCCCATTAGTCAAACAATTCTCTCCCTCCTTTCACATTTTAATGATATTATAGCACAGAAACCTTCCCCAAGTCCTACTGACTTGTTGATTAAAATCGGTCAAACGGTCTAGGAGTTATTAAGAGACGAACTAAATTTTGAACAATATATTTGTGTATTATTTTATTGGTTTTAACCATTACATTACAAAAAGATATAAAAGATATATGTATAAAATAAATATTGTACATCAAAGGATTGAAAAGATTAATTAAATTAAATACATAAATCACAACATGAAAAATCGTATCCAAGAAAATGTTTGTGTTAAAATTTTGTTTATTGAAGGGCCTTTGGATACACAATATTTTTTGTTCGTCCATCTGGTGCGTACACAAATAAATCAGAAGGCTTTCCGACGCGTGAGCAGGCCACATATAGTTGTCCATGTGAAAAGCATGGATTTTCCAAATGTAATCCACACACTTGTAACGATTGTCCCTGTGCTTTGTTGATGGTCATCGCAAATGCGAGTCGCACCGGAAATTGCAAACGTTTAAATTCGAACGGCATGTCTGTCGGAATCATTGGGATGCGTGGCAATAGTACATGTTCTCCTTTAAATTTTCCATTTAAAATTGTAGCTTCGATAATATTGTTCATCATCTTTTTCACCGAAAGCCTGGTGCCGTTGCAAAGTCGTGGGGGATTGATGTTCCTGAGAAGAATGATAGGCACGCCAATTTTCAATGTCAAAATGTGTGGCGGCATACCTGGCAAATCAAGAGAATTTAAGAATTCAATTGGATAATTGACAAATTCTTCTTGATTCATAACAGTATCGATAGACTTATACGTTGTCGCTTCATCTGGTATTTCGTTTTGAATGCTGGAATTGATGGCATTGACATCGCTGTTTTTTGCCGCTAATATAGCACGTGCACTGAGCCATTGATGATTTTCGAAATTCTGTGCGATATTTGAGAAAACTTTGCTAATCAATTCGTCTGTGGTTGCTGTGACTGTACAAAAGTTTGTTGGTAATGTGATACACTGTGAGGATCCATCGATTGGTACAATATTGTTGTACATAAAATATTGGCAATACTCCTATCGTAGACACGGTAATCAATATTTTTTCTTTTTATAATTATTTACACCGATTTATCTCGTCGCCATTGTTATTGTTATGTTTAAAATATATGTATTACTTTATTACCATTTTCAATCATTTGTTCTGACAGAAAATACATACACATATTATGTGTATGTATTAGGTAGTACATAATATGAATCTCGTTAATCCATTCATGCGCGTCACCGAATTTCCCTAATTATGTGATTCTCACATTTTAAAGATATTTTGCACAGAAACCTATTCCGAGTCCTAATAAGATATTGTGCAAAATTTGGTTGAAATCGGTCAAATGGTTCAGGAGAAAATGGAGGACAAACAAACAGACATTGATTTTTATATATATAGATAAAAATAAACTGTGCAAACCGGGGTCTGGGGTGTGGAACACCCTCCAGTGCCTCACTGCTAAAAGGTAAAACATTCAATGTTTACAGATTATGAGTAGGGTTTATTATAGCGCTGTGATTTTCTTGAGAACGATGACATATTATACTGGGGAATTTATAATCCCCCTCATTCTTGGTCACTGCTTTATATTTCTTGTGCTAAAACTTTCACCATTATCGCTTAATACTGATAACCATTAGTTTGCAAATTTATCTATCACAGTTTGAGTGTGCTCCACACCCCAGACTCCCGGTCTCTACAACTTTGGTTTATAATTTGGGCTAATTGGAATATTAGTTACTTGAGTATGACTTGTAAAAGTTAGGATTAATAGTTTTCTAGAGATTTTTCTAGATCAGTTTTGCTGTTAACTTCAATTTATTTCTAATAAAAAATAAACTGTACAAACCGGGGGGTCTGGGGGGTGTGGAACACCCTCCAGTGCCTCACTGCTGAAAGGTAAAACATTCAATATTTACAGATTATGAGTAGGGTTTATTATAGCGCTGTGATTTTCTTGAGAACGATGACATATTATACTGGGGGGAATTTATAATCCCCCATTCTTGGTCACTGCTTTATATTTTTGTGCTAAAAACTTTCACCATTATCGCTTAATACTAATAACCATAAGTTTGCAAATTTATCTATCACAGTTTGAGTGTACCTGGGGGGTGCTCCACACCCCAGACCCCGGTCTCTACAACTTTGATTTATAATTTGGGCTAATTGTGATATTAGTTTACAGGTAGTAAAATTATTAATATTCTAAAGATACTGGAAATCCTTTCAAAATTAGTGCAAATTTGCCGGTAAACTGTTTACAACATAGAAACCAGGGGTATGACCCCTTCCCCACAACGATATTACTATCAGTAAGCAAAACTTTAAATGTTTAAAAATTATACAAAATTTTGAATAATTTTAAAATAACAATTTATATTCTAAAATATGTTGATACTTTTTACCATGGAGAAAACCTCATGCTCTTCCCCTTCCCAGACCCCCGTCAGAAAATCTTGCTTTCCGTTGCTAGAGCGTTTCAGAATGATTTTAGTCTTAATTCCCATTAGTCAAACAATTCTCTCCTCCTTTCACATTTTAATGATATTATAGCACAGAAACCTTCCCCAAGTCCTACTGACTTGTTGATTAAAATCGGTCAAACGGTCTAGGAGTTATTAAGAGACGAACTAAATTTTGAACAATATATTTGTGTATTATTTTATTGGTTTTAACCATTACATTACAAAAAGATATAAAAGATATATGTATAAAATAAATATTGTACATCAAAGGATTGAAAAGATTAATTAAATTAAATACATAAATCACAACATGAAAAATCGTATCCAAGAAAATGTTTGTGTTAAAATTTTGTTTATTGAAGGGCCTTTGGATACACAATATTTTTTGTTCGTCCATCTGGTGCGTACACAAATAAATCAGAAGGCTTTCCGACGCGTGAGCAGGCCACATATAGTTGTCCATGTGAAAAGCATGGATTTTCCAAATGTAATCCACACACTTGTAACGATTGTCCCTGTGCTTTGTTGATGGTCATCGCAAATGCGAGTCGCACCGGAAATTGCAAACGTTTAAATTCGAACGGCATGTCTGTCGGAATCATTGGGATGCGTGGCAATAGTACATGTTCTCCTTTAAATTTTCCATTTAAAATTGTAGCTTCGATAATATTGTTCATCATCTTTTTCACCGAAAGCCTGGTGCCGTTGCAAAGTCGTGGGGGATTGATGTTCCTGAGAAGAATGATAGGCACGCCAATTTTCAATGTCAAAATGTGTGGCGGCATACCTGGCAAATCAAGAGAATTTAAGAATTCAATTGGATAATTGACAAATTCTTCTTGATTCATAACAGTATCGATGGACTTATACGTTGTCGCTTCATCTGGTATTTCGTTTTGAATGCTGGAATTGATGGCATTGACATCGCTGTTTTTTGCCGCTAATATAACACGTGCACTGAGCCATTGATGATTTTCGAAATTCTGTGCGATATTTGAGAAAACTTTGCTAATCAATTCGTCTGTGGTTGCTGTGACTGTACAAAAGTTTGTTGGTAATGTGATACACTGTGAGGATCCATCGATTGGTACAATATTGTTGTACATAAAATATTGGCAATACTCCTATCGTAGACATGGTAATCAATATTTTTTCTTTTTATAATTATTTACACCGATTTATCTCGTCGCCATTGTTATTGTTATGTTTAAAATATATGTATTACTTTATTACCATTTTCAATCATTTGTTCTGACAGAAAATACATACACATATTATGTGTATTAGGTAGTACATAATAAGAATCTCGTTAATCCATTCATGCGCGTCACCGAATTTCCCTAATTATGTGATTCTCACATTTTTAAAGATATTTTTGCACAGAAACCTATTCCGAGTCCTAATAAGATATTGTGCAAAATTTGGTTGAAATCGGTCAAATGGTTCAGGAGAAAATGGAGGACAAACAAACAGACATTGATTTTTATATATATAGATAAAAATAAACTGTGCAAACCTGGGGTCTGGGGTGTGGAACACCCTCCAGTGCCTCACTGCTAAAAAGGGAAAACATTCAATGTTTACAGATTATGAGTAGGGTTTATTATAGCGCTGTGATTTTCTTGAGAACGATGACATATTATACTGGGGAATTTATAATCCCCCTCATTCTTGGTCACTGCTTTATATTTCTTGTGCTAAAACTTTCACCATTATCGCTTAATACTGATAACCATAAGTTTGCAAATTTATCTATCACAGTTTGAGTGTGCTCCACACCCCCCGACTCCCGGTTTCTACAACTTTGGTTTGTAATTTGAGCTAATTGCAATATATGTTACTTGGGTGTGACTTGTTAAAGTTAGGATTAATAGTTTTCTAGAGATTTTTCTAGATCAGTTTTGCTGTTAACTTCAATTTATTTCTAATAAAAAATAAACTGTACAAACCGGGGGGTCTGGGGGTGTGGAACACCCTCCAGTGCCTCACTGCTGAAAGGTAAAACATTCAATATTTACAGATTATGAGTAGGGTTTATTATAGCGCTGTGATTTTCTTGAGAACGATGACATATTATACTGGGGGGAATTTATAATCCCCGATTCTTGGTCACTGCTTTATATTTTTGTGCTAAAAACTTTCACCATTATCGCTTAATACTGATAACCATAAGTTTGCAAATTTATCTATCACAGTTTGAGTGTACCTGGGGGGTGCTCCACACCCCCCAGACCCCCCGGTCTCTACAACTTTGGTTTATAATTTGGGCTAATTGTGATATTAGTTACTTGAGTGTGACTTGTTAAAGTTAGGATTAGTTAGTATTTCTAGAGATTTTTTCTAAATCGGTTATGCTGATATCGTCAATTTGTTACTAATATAAAATAAACTGCACAAACCGGGGGGTCTGGGGGGTGTGGAACACCCTCCAGTGCCTCACTGCTGAAAGGTAAAACATTCAATATTTACAGATTATGAGTAGGGTTTATTATAGCGCTTTGGTTTTCTTGAGAACGATGACTTAAATTATAGTGGGGGAAATAATTAATAATCAAATAAATAAAAAAACAAATTGGCAGGAGCTGGATGAGATCCCAGTACCCTTCCACAATAAAAACCGCAATAAAAATGAATCAATTCAGTGAGGGGAAGTTGCCGGTCTCCCCTTGTAAGAGGTATCTCTAGGTGAAGAAATCGGACAAGGAGATATTTTGAAATAAAATTTTTGTGCTAGTCCAAACTCCTCTTTAAATGCTTTTTTTGAATTTCCGCCTTCAAACGGCTATAGAGCTTAACTATTAATTTTATGATATTAATGGATTGGTGATTTTTTAAAGATCATTTACTTATCTACAATCTAGTTTATAACCTCTTATCGTCTAGAATCAACGGATTTCGGATAGCAAATTTAAAGGGCTATAACTTTAGGCTGATAAATTTTTTTGGAAAACCAACCCATTTCACAGAAAATCCCAAAACAATAAACAAGTTATGACCCGTCATAAAAATGAAAACATACTATCAGCCGGTATTGATTTCACCCTGCACCCTTCATTAGATCAGCTACTATTTCCGCCACCTACACGTGGTTACACGCATTACAGATTGTACAACGGCAACGCTGTACAACGCCAGTAATGCCCATAAATTTTCTTTTGGCCAAAGAGTCTTTGTTTTGGCGCATAATATTATCTATCTCTCTTATCTGTGACAATATACTCTTTCTTGCCTATGTACACAGGGTAAACAGAATACAATAGAATAGAATAGTTGTGTACAGTACCTACCATAGAATAGAAAAACAGAATAGAATACAGACATGTCTATGGATAATATGTTCAGTTGTCGATTATTTATGCCCAAATTACGGTTAACGATTTTAAAAAAATTAAGCACAAAATATCTTCAAAAGTCGCGTTTTATTGTAAATTTTTAATCAATTACACCTTTTTAATTACCCCTGGTAGCTTAGGCGTCACAATATAAAATTTTTATAAATAAACAAATTCATTTTGTAATTTGCCGCCACATTTTAAAATCTTGACAATTCAAAAAAGGGTTAAAAGAGTTTAAAATCTTTGCAATTCAAAAAAGGGCTAAAATTATTACGACGACCTAAGTAGATGTAATTTTTTTTACCGATAAATAATGTTTACTTTAATAATAATACCGATACTATAATGCGAAATTTAAAAGAATTAAAATGAAAACGACCGGAATATGTAGGATTATATAAAATACAAAAAGCAATCCCAACGGGCTATGGCCCCTGTTTTGTAGGGTGGCTTTGTTAACGAACGTCGGCATAATTATTATGGTAGGTACTGTACACAACTAGCGTACGGCTTGCACCGCTTGTACATACGTAACCTCCAATTTGGTTATAAAATCTAACCTGCAAACGTGTACAACACTACAAGAAGGGATCAAAATTTGTGAAAGAACCTGGTGTAGTTTATTTAATGTTCCTACGCAAAAATGTACTAAATTACTTGATTTTTGTTTCAACATTTCCACTCATGAGTTGATTCTTTCTAGTGGCGGACATGAAGGATCTGTACAAGTCTCAAGCGGACCCCAGAACGGAATACGCCGATGGTGCAAAGTTTATACCTTTAAATAATACATTTGATGGTGTATGTCCTGAGGTTGTAGATATTTATAGAAAACTAATCGCGTCGAAGTCGTTCAGGCAACAGCATGAGTGCATTGTTTCGGTTAGTACTTCATGCAGTTGTGTGTTTTTAAATTTTAATAATTTTTTTTCTTCAAGAAATTACCAATTCCAAAAATCCTAGATGGGAATTAAAAATGCTTGATTGCATTATGTCTCTTTAAACAATATATTTTCATAGGAAAACTACACAAATGCTAATCCAAAATGCAGTTAAATATTTTTTTCCAGGTTAAACTGATTATTTCAAGATGTAAATTTTGTAGCATTTTCCTTTCTGAACTTAGCGATTCGGTTAATGTATAAGTACTTGTGTACATTATAACATTAAATTTCGTATTAAAATCAGTAAGTTCGTATTTATTTATAAATTGAAAGTAACCAAAAATATATTGTTTAAAAGCACACGTTACATCTGCAATAACGTGCAATTAATTAAGGAATATGTATTTAATTTGTGTGCATTTCATTATTCAAGGTGTATAAAAAATATCCTTATTTGGACTTGCTGTTATACGATAAAGGAACGTCTAGGTTTTTGGAGCGTGCAGATATAAAACCTATGTCAGTTGAACACTTGAACGATGAATTTCAAGTTTGTATTTATGGAAGTATATTACTTATGCAGGAATCTGTAAAGGATATGTTACAAGAAACGATAGATGGAAAAAGCATTGTTCATTTCTTATTTGACAACTACAGCGAAATAGCTAAAAAGTAATTTATTTTTTTAATCATTTTATCTTGAGAAATTTTTATTATATTTTTAGGGGTTGTAAAAAGGTGATTTTGTTAAATCGTTATTAGTAGGATTTAATACTTTATCGGTATTAATTTACGATTTCGATAACGCACCACTCTACATAAAGAATTGCTTAAATCTAATGACCATTTATGCAGATGTGTCTGATCCGGCAGTAAACGAACTTATTAGAAAAATTCTATCTGATGTAATTAAAACTGGCCTCGGTAAATTTTGAATTTTATTTTATCATCAATTTTTAAATTAAATATTTCAGATAAGATAGTATACTTTCCTTGTATTATTAATTGGGTGTCTGATCTTCCTATTGTGACAATTCGTTACACCGCTATATCGGAGATGTGCAAAACTATAGGCGTAACTTATTTGGTAACCATACGCAGTAAATTATTCAGACAGTTACTTTTAGATGTAATATGTTGTTCAAAACCAATGATGGTAAGAGAATTTTAAACCATAGGTTTGAAAATTAAGCTTTTCTTTATAAACAGGTCGTTAACTGCATATCAACGTTAATGGAATGTTATGCTGCAGAATTGAAAATAGAGTGCGACGTAAATGGGTTGCAAGAATGGCTAAAATATTGTGTTGATGAAATTATACATTTTCTAAGAACAGAAACTAGACCGACGATTTCGAAAACGTATCGGAAGATATTTATTATTGCATTTAGGATATCTCCGATGGCTTTGGTTACTCTGTGAGTTAAATATTTGGAAAAAATTGTAATGATCATAATTGAAATTTTAGGTCTAAGGAAAATCTGTTTAAAAGTGATAACGAATTGTGCGCGTTTTTAGAATGCGTACAAATGGTAAAAGAAAAGCAATTGCACCCCGACTGTGATGAATTAAAATCGATAATGAAGACCATGGAAGCCAATAACTTAATAGATTCTTTGATTATTTATAATAACGACGAGGTAAGTTAAAAACCAATTTATTTATAAAATTTGAATTTCCAGTCCAGTTCTTCCGTCAAACCGTGGAAAAGTATATAATATATTTGGAATACCTAAACTTTCACGACATGATATCCTAAAATCCTAAAAAAAACACAAAAGTTGATAATCCAGTATTGAGTTAAAAAATTTGTAGGTGAGAAAATTGATATTAAAGTTTTGTGCTTCATCGGGTACCCTTACGGATGTGTATACAAGTGCAGAATTAACTTTTATAGAAAAGTTTTTTTATTTTAATATTAACACAACAAAACCTGTACTACGAAACGAATTTTTGTCTGTTCTTAAACAAGTGTTTGACAGATTGTCCAATAGTTTTGAAGCAAGTAAAAGAACTTTTGTGGATGAACCAGAAAAACTAATTCAGTTAAATGCAAGCTATTTTGCATTTACAAAGGGAATTATGCAGGATACAATACTTGCTGGTTTATATCAAAGTTGCAATCACACACGAAGAAATGCTTGTTTAGAAATTCTTGCTAATTTAATTTCCCGGAAGGATAGAGATAAATACATAGCAATAATTGCTGCCAAGGATGTAGCCAATATTAGATCAATTATAATTCTCGACGGTTATGACCAAAATAAAATTTGGGCTTCTAATGTGTTGTGTATAATGAATCCAGCCGGTTTGGCTTCTCAAATAAGTGTAAGTGTTTAAAAATTACCTAAAGGTTCTTTTTTAATGTTGTATTTGTAGACCATAGAAAAAGGGTTGAAACAAATTGACGAATGTGTTGCCATTGCTAAAAGTTATAAAGCTGGCACTTCTCTTACCGCAGCACTTCTGCTAAAAATTTATCTCAAAACGGGAACCTTTAATCTTGCTATAAGAGAAAGGGCTTTACCAGGTTTAAAAAACAAGGATGCTAATCTCAACGATAATCACTTCTTATTAATAACGTATTTAATAAGTATTTTGGATCAAATTTACATCGATTGCAATATTAATTTGCCAGATGTCACCTTAAAAGCGACCATTCATGGATTTATCATTTGCATACGTTGTTTATTATCCGACTTGGATTTAAAGTAACAAGACCAATAATTGTTTGAGTTGTTTGTTTTTAATTATAAATTTTTAGAAAAAGAGGCACCGATAAACATTGGAAATTATTATTTCAAGATTTAATTACTTGCTGTTTAAAATTAAGCGAAATAGTTAATCCGATAGTTTGTAATCCATCACCGGAAGGTGCTTCACTAGAAGATAGTGATGATGACACCGATGATATTCACAAATCACAAAGGATAAGTGTTTTTGGATGGAAAGCAGTTAGGGAGATATCCATGTTATTTGGCGAAATTGCATCTGATGTTACAATTGCACCTACAATTAATGACAATGGACTCATGACCGAAGAACAATTAAAGAAAATTGGTGATTATTTCTTCTATTTGCTCCTTAATTCCAAACATAAAGGTGCTTTCGAACAAGCTTCTATAGGATTTTCAAAATTTTGCTCCAAATTATGGCAGTGAGTAACTTCAAAAATTCTTTGTAATTTATAAAAAATAAAATTTTTTTCAGAATACCTAATTTAATGAAATTACCAATGCAATGGATGGAAGAAATATGTAAAATAATAGAAGGGACAAGTGATGTAGATGTGGAAACTTGTCCCACTCGTCGCAGTGCTGGAATACCATTTATGGTTCAGGCAAGTTTTATTTATTTAAATTCTAAGTTAAATTTAAACAAATTAGAAAATCACATCTGATTCAACTATTTAAATTTTTTTGTTATTAATTCTTTTAAGTTAGGACTTGCATTCAAAAGGTTTTCCGGGTTCGCAGGGTAGAAAGGCCCCTTTTAAAGGTAGAAAGAAAAAGAAAAACATAGGAAATTAAACTGAAAAAAAAATGTTGAATATCTTTTGATGCAAAAAAAACCTTTCGATTGAAGAAATTTTCGAAAAACTTTAATTTTTTGGCATTATTTTGCACATTTGCGCGACGGATGGTTTTGTGAAAACGGGTTGCATCTGCTCAATCGAATTTTGGGACATATCATAATGTTTCGCTGGAATTGTTAGCGATTCAAATTGATCATCGTGTGAATTTTTACATTTTCTTAAATTTCGACGTGTTAACACTTCAAAAAGTCGAACTTAACGTATTTTTGGTTCAAACAACAATGTATCCGCTAGTAATTGCTAAAGATTCATCACAAAATTTTACGAAGAAATATTCATAAGCTGTCAATCGAAACAAAATTGTAGCAGTGTAAACTTGCAAAGTTATTTGTGAAACCACCAATCACAATTCACATTTCAATATGTTAGTTCCCACTTCAACATTATTCTTAAAAGAAATGGACTATAGAAAAAAATTCCTTAAATTATTTATAACCAAATGCAAGTATTTAAATTATAATTTTTAGGCAATCTTAGTAACACACCCAAATAGCGATGTTCTATTTAAAGATACGATAGACACAATGCTAATGATTGCTCAAGAAGAATCCAATTCTGAAGAACAGCGAATACATGCATTTAACATTCTCAGAGTAATATATCGACATTCTAAACTGAGTAGGGCCGTGATTCCGTATTGTACAGAAGGCATGATAGCAGCTGTAAATGGATTTAAGAGTGACAACTGGGGAGTAAGAAACTTTGTTTTAAGGAAACCTTGGGAAAGAAATACATTTAATACTTTTAGATTCGTAATTCGGCTACGCTTTTGTGTTCGGCAGTTACGTTAAGAATCTTTGGGCCGAATATATTGAACGATAAAGAAAATTCTCCGTCCTGTTTGCAAACTAAAATGGCAGCTAAATTATTTTTAGCTAATTATAAGGAATTATATTTGTTCATGTATTCAGAACTTTGCAACTCGGTGGTTAATAAAGAAGACGATACTTTGTATCCTGTTTTACTTCTATTTAGTCAATTATCATATTATTCAGAATCGGACGACGCACTGAGGGTGAGTAGCTTTTGTCTAATCGTGAATTAAAACTATAATTTTCTTTGTAGAGAACCGATCTGATGAAATGTGTTGATGTTTGCTTACACCATTCGTCCTATCAAATTCGTGATTTAGCAGCAAAAGTTTACATTCAATTAACAAAACATTCTAAGTTGGATCAATACATTGCAGGTTGTTTTATTCGGTTAAGTAATCCGATGATATCAGATAGTTATTGTCACGGTACATTATTGCAGGTTTGTGAAATTTGTTTTTTTGTGTTAATTCACAAATGCAACAATTTACTTCTTTATAGTTGCAATACATGTTAGACTTGCGAGTCGATAATATGCTGGATGAGGTAATTAATAAATACAAGTATAATAGTAATAACTTAAATGTGGCTGAAATAATCGATGGAACTGGCTGGATATTACTATGCTGTCCTAAGTACATAAGTCATTTAACAGCCAGCGTGTACATTGACGTCATAATGCACTTGATTCTAAGGTAAATTATATTTTTTTCAATGTTTATCGAAAATTATCTTTAATGTTTATTTCGTAGATACGATTCCGAGTTCAAAAGTTGTGATATTTTTAATCACGTCACAATGTTACTTCTTTATCACATCAAACTAGACGAAAAACATAATTTAGTTTCCGTTGGTTATCACAAATTTAGGACAATTATGTTTCAATTAAAATTATATATGAATTTTCACTTGGAACATTGCCTAGCTTGTGATAAGAAATGGAAACTTGTGTATTCACAATTTAAAATATTTGAAAAAGATTTAAGATACCACATGTTTCTTCAAGACCAGTGTATTCATTATTTGCATTTTATAAAATTAACTCTCGACGAATACGATTGGATTGCACAATACGAAGAAGAGCAAATTTTGTACATAGAACCACTGCTTCGATTATTAAGTAAAATAAACGTAGAGCGGCGAAGGCGTTTACATAATGTAATCTACGAATCTTTGATTAAATTGTCGTCAGATAAAAAGGATAACACTGTGGTAGCTCAATTCACTAAACCTGTCTTTTACGAAATGCTGGCATTTTACGATTATCCTTTATACATTCTTACTTCGCATTATAAAAACACGAATAGACTTGTCTTGACCCATATTTTAAATATGTGTACCGTATCCAACAAAAGAATAGCTTACCAAGCATTAACCTGGTTGGACGATTTTATCCACAATTTAAGAATTCCACAGTTGAAATTTTTAGATTTAACGCATATGATTAGGTTATTATATAAATGGAGTTTACCAACTAGCGATTATGCGTTTAGATATGGAGTTAGTAAATTTTTAATTCATAATAAAGAAATTTATCAACAGGAAGACTGGATTTTGAATTGTAAGGTATCGATTTTTGTTTTGTTTTTAAATAAATGGTAATCTTTTTTTAGACGACAATTTAATTATAATATGGGCCACTATCTTTGTGCTTCTAGAAGACGATGCAGAAGAAATTCGTGACATAATTAGTCAATTAACATATTATGATGTAGAAAGTGTATTTGAAGATAAGTATTATCTGTAAGTGTTTTACTATAGGTACAAACTTGGTAAAATTTTAATAATATTTTTTTAGCCCCGTAGTAGGAACTCATATTCCTTCCAGTGCTAGAAGAAATATAATTCACTTAATGCCCCGTTGTATGCCAACTCAATGTGTGATTGCTCTTTTAATATATCTAATATTAAGGCCATCAGAAAAACCAAATTTCAACATTACCACTGTAAGTATACAGAGGGATTCCCCAAACTGGTCTGTTGGTAAATATTTTTAATTATCATTTTGTTTAGAAAAAATACGTGCAGGTAGGGCACAAAGAGTTACGTAATTTTTCAAAGCACCAGTTTTGTGTGATCATCCTAATTTTCTTTACTAAAAAGTCATTTTTAGGTGTTCAACGAAGGAGAAGTAAATTTAAATTTAGAAGTATATCCAATAGCAAAAGAGGCAACAAAAATGTTGATGAACATCGCTTCCAAGATGACTGGAGGAGTACAATTTGAACCGACCAGTTATGTTTGTTTATCCGATCGTCCTTTCCACATTGCTTTTGTTTTGCATGAACTATTTTATAGCAATAAAATTCCTTTTGTAATTCCTGCAACGCTAGAATGTATGCGTAGAATTTGCACTACCATTATTGCATTTTTGGCATGCAATGACATAACGCAAGACCATGTCTTTGCCAAGTATAGAGAAATTTTAGCGTGTGCTCCTGGAAGTAAACTGACTGAGTCACTGCAACCTTGCGATAAGAACAGAATCAGAATGTTTGTAACTAATGTTTTTAATCATGAAGCGTATACAAGAAAAGATAGGGATGTATAGGTTTTTTAATATGAAATGTAATTATTAGGAGTATTAATTGTATTTGTAAAGTAATTTCTAAATCTCAGGAAATTTTTTTGTACAATTTGCAGTATTAAAAATATAATTGTCATAATCAAAGTTTTATTTACAATTAATTACATTAAAATACTTATATACAATATAAATAATACGATGACAACTTTTTTAAATGAGGGCTTTAATGTTTATTTAGCTTTTGATGAAAAACCTACGTCGAGAGAGAAATCCAATAATTTACTAAAAAGAAATGAAACACGTAGAGTAACGTCAAACATTCCAGTTCAAGAAGAATAGGTGATCGGTGTAATTGAAAAAAAAACTCACCTAAATAAGAACACAAACCTTTAAAATCCTTTTTTTGTTCTTTGTGGCAAAATTGATTCTTTGGCATAATTAAATAAGGAAAGTAATCCATACTTTTTGTTTCGTTTTGAAAAATAATTACTTACAACGTCTCCATCTAAAATTGGATACAGTTTAGGCAAGTTTTAATATCGTGATGTTTTACTCACCTAGACGTTCACTTGTCGTTGGTAATATATTTTCGTTTGCCGATAATGACACAAATAGTGCAAATGGTACAAGCCACAAGCACAGTGTGAAGTACGAAATTATCTACAATTAAAAATTATTGAAATATAATTCCTACAACGTGTAGATGCACTTACTTCAGAAAATGAATAAAATACTTGACTAAAGTGTTGAAAAGCCAAGTAATGATTTATTATTATAAAAGTTACTGCAGTCAAAAAACCTGGTGATAGAAACGACACGTAAGGAAAATTGCTTAAAATTAAGAAATGTGACAACTGCGCCAGTATCCCACAAATTATCAACGATTTGGGAAAGTCTTCAAATAACCACAAACTTATAAATAACATTAAAGTTGTCGTATTCATCCACCATATAATTTTTTTACTTAAAACTGTGTACTCTTCTACCAGTTCAGCTAAATAATACAATCCTGACGCTGCAAAAGTGTCATTTTAGAGTTAACAGGAAAATATGGATGAAATTCGTACCTATTCCAATCGTGGCAAATAAAACTTGTACGATAAATGCAACATACGTAATAATTGTTAAAAACAACATTGTAATTTTGTTCTATAAATATAAATTGTTAAATAATAGGATGAAGTTGTTACAATGTTGAACATTATCTGAACATTTTTTAGGTTATCACGGGTTCAGTTTACGTCAATTTTGACGTGTTCATTTGCTCTACGAGCCGTCGGGTCTAAAAACTATTACTCGCGTAGAAATTGCAAAAATCTTGAAAATCATTTTCTTTTTTTAATTTTAATTGAAAATTTGTTAGGATGTTAGTAAATATGAAAAAATGTGCAGCTTTGCAATTATTATTATTACGTGCTGAACCAGGGGCCGGCTTTTGAGTAGATATCTGTCCTTGATTTTTTGTTTCGTTGCTTAGCAACGAGCCATTGCAACTAAATTTGAAATATAAAAATATTAAGCAGAAAAGTCGATATTTGAATCATTATGAGTGAAAACTCTGATAACACAAGTGTAATATCGCTCAGTGTAAGTAATTTAGAATAAAAGCGGTGCTAATAAATTTAATTTAATACTAATTAATAGAACGATCAGTTTGACGATAACGATTTTTATTTAAATATGACCGAACCGCCGGCAATTAAAAATTTTCCATTTTCTCGAAAGACAACATCCGAAAGTTTAATAGACACCGATACGGATGAAGATGATGAAGGCGAAGGTCAGCTGGGAATTGACACTGACGAAAGTCGCTTTATTACCAAGCAGTTTGTAAGTAATTTTTTGTTATTATAAATATAATAATCTACCTATAGGACTTTTGAGATTTCCGTTGAGAAGACCAAAAATTTGGCTAAATTTTGAATTAAAATTTAACCTCAATTGGTTAATTTTATTAAAAAGAGTTACAAACTTGATGCAAATTGAATTCTTTAAATTGAATCGAATAAAATTTAATGAAAACGTAATCATTCAATATAACCTCAACCTATTATTGCGTATTAGTATTTATTTTTTTAATCCAAAATTATAAGAACTAATGTAAATTATAAGAACTAATTTAATTTATGATTTCTGATGAAATCTGAGGTTGGCACGGAATGCTTCCTTTTCATTAGGTTTATGGCGATGGACTTTTGGAGGCGTCTACCTCTGGAATAACCGCTGATAGGTTGGTTCCCAATAAAACCTTTCTCCCTAGAAGGCATCTACTTTCTCGAAGGCATTACCACAGGTGGCATGCACTGGATGCATCACTCCGAGGGTATTCGTTATTGCTTTGTTCTTCAGTAGGTGTTCTTGGACCGTTGGTCCTAGGGTAGTAATTTATTTCTCACCATCCTGCTTTTCGACAAACTTTTCCCTATCCTTCTTCTAGGAGTTTCAGTCTCTCTCGAAGCATTTTTTCTTTGTTTTACGTAGGAAGAGGAAAACCAGCCCGCATTTACCATCTATGCCATACGAACTATAGTTTTACGGTAAATCAAATCGCATCACTTTTATTCAAAAAAATATTGGAAGATTTTTTTCTAGAAAAAATGTTTAAACTAATTTTAACAAATTTACTATTTAAGAGTTATGACGAATCAGTCGCACAAGAAGTGGTTGCAAAACTGCCCAGTGCTGGTCCATCAAACCGCAAATGATGGCAAGTTTAAAATCTCCGAATTTTCGTGGAGATAAAAGAGATTCCATGCAAAATTTGAGCGATTCAGATGAGAGCGATGAAATGGGAATTACAAGAAAGAAGAAAAACGCTATTGTCGGGGAATACGATGCATCACAATACGATCATTTGGAGGTTAGCGAAGAAATTACGGAAATATTTCAATACATTACAAAGTAAGTTTTAGAAATACCATGAATATTTTAAATTTTCATTATACTTAGTCATCAAGTAATAATTACCTGCTTGGTGAACAAACATACAATGTAAAGAACGGGGCGGGGTTAGCGATAGAGTTAATCACGTTGTCCCTTTGGCGCAGAGGATAGCGCGTTGGACTTCTAATCCAAAGGTCGTGGGTTCGATCCCCACAAGGGATGCAAACTTTTTTTGTTTCTAAATAATATTCTTTTTTTTAGATACACACCGCAACATCTTAATTTAGATTGTAAGTTTAAACCGTTCGTTCCGGATTTCATACCGGCAGTTGGAGATATCGACGCATTTCTCAAGATCGTCCCACCAGAAAAAACTATCACCGGTGAATCATTTAATTTGGCAAATCTTAATTTAGGATTAACCGTTCTAGACGAACCAGCTTCTAATCAAAGTGACCCCGCCCTATTGCACTTGCAACTAAGGGCCTCGTCAATTAATGTTAGTCAAAGCAATCAAGTGATGGTTAGTTTTTGCAACAAATGATATTTGCTCGATAATAAATTATTTGTATTTTCCCATGTAGGTCGTAAAAGTCGATGATTTGGAAAAAAATTCCAAAGTTGTTGATAAATGGATAAAAGATGTGGCGGAATTACATCGAAACAAAGCCGCAGCGACAGTGAAATACCCGAAGTAATTTAAATATGTGCATTTCGAATGATGTAGTACCTAATTATAATGATTTTTAGTTCAATGCCAGAGTTGGAAGAATTGATGCAAGAGTGGCCCGAAGAATTTGAAAATGCTATCAAGTTGCACGAGATTCCCAGCCCTGATTTTTGTGGTTCTTTATCTCAATACGTAGACATTATATGCTCGGTTTTTGATATTCCGGTGTACAAGAATAAAATTCACTCGTTGCACGTTTTATTTAGTCTTTATGCCGCTATAAAAAATTCACAGTTGTATCGGGGATCAACCACGTTTGAAGAAAATAAAGAAAGTGCAGATATTCAAAACAATAAATCTGACCATTTAGTTTTAGAATGAAAATGTAATATTTCTGTTTCATAAAATAGTTGTTATGAAAATTTAAACAGTTTGTTATTTTAGAAACTTAGCTCCGATTGTACACAAGTAATTTAAGTTATAATGGAAAAGCAATGTTATTTACAAAATACCTTCTATACACGGGATAAATGTCATCGTTCCCCCTAAGCGTAGAATATACTATTAGGTTTCTTTGTTTCTAAGTAATGGATGCTATAATTTTTCAGTCCGTTTATTTCTGCTAGGGGCAATATGATAAACCGCAGCGTATGCATTACTCCCATTAGTGATGTTTTCTAGTTTGGGCTTTTGGGGTTTGTTAAATTTAGACTGAAAATAATTTGAATTCGCGTTTTTCTTATTTAGATCTTGACACAAGAAAACAAACTAACTTATCTTAAAGTAATCTTAATGTTACTGCCATTTCTATGCTAATAAATTAGATACATTAATATAAATTTGGGTATTTATATATTTTTTCTAAACTAAACAATAAAATATTTCCGTTAACTTAGTCAACGTGCATATTTTTTTGAAAAATGTAAAATTGTAGTAAAATGCCGAAATTTGTTTTAAAAAATAATGATTTTTGTCGCATTTAAACAGTTTACAACTCGAAATTTTAAGTCAATTGGTTCACGTTTTTGTCTAAAATCGTGGATAATAAAAACGAAGATTATTTCAAAAATTATAGTAAATTTTGACAGATCTTCAGCTTATTTTAACTATTTTTGAAATACTCCCCAGTCGTTAATTCTATTTTTCAAAACTAAGATTTACTTTCCTTCGTTGCTAGTTAACAACCATCGCTGCTTGTGTAAACCGCTTACACTGATTGACTACGAAACATAAGCTCGTGGTTCAAACTTTGCTCGCGTTAGCTAACCTGCTGGAATCAAAAAGTCCAAAATAAATCTGTGGACTATGGGAAAGGCAATGGAAAACCACCCTATGATATACTCCCTGGTAAATTTGACTTCGAACAAGTTGAATAACCAACGATATGGCACATAAAGAAGAAGAAGTTGCTTGTGTAGCAATTTTTACGTTACGCCAAAGAGTATATAGATAATCTATGTACTCTTTGGTTACGGTAAACTAAATAGTAGAACGTTTAGTTTGTACGACTTTGTATAATATAAGAAGGTGATTTAGAGACTTTGGAAACTTTCGTAAAATGGTTGGCAACCTGCAAAATTCAAATTTCTTTAAGGTTAACGTTTTTTTTGTTAAAATAAATGTTTTGTAGTTTTATACAATTTTGTTGGAAATATTAGTTTAAATTTTCAATAGAAAATGGATTCGATTTATGAGCAACCTCGAGCTACGCCGATTCCACTGTCGAAAAAGGAGGTAACTTGAAAAAAGCATCAACTGTCATTGATCATTCAATTTTGAATGAAGAGATTTTTAAATTTATTTTTACATATTTATAAAGAGTAATTTTTAGATACCTACTGTTCCTTTAGTGCCGGAAGTGTCTATGATTTTTCAGAATAACACCGCCATGCAAAATGGTAACGATAGTATGTACCTAACTTATAATGCATGGAAAGCTCGTAACCAAAATACCCTTGGTCTTAAAAATGTATCCAAACAAGGTGTCAAAAGTGCGTCACCTTTTAGATCTAATACGGACAGTTTCATCACAAAGCAAGTCCGATTCGAAGGCGAACGTAATCAAATGTTTAATACTCCCCTCGATGTGGCTACAACCCCGATTAATGATGTTGAGTCGAGATTTGCGAGGTCAAAAACAAAGCCTTTCGAACAAATTTACATGGCCAACATTCCAGATAGGCACTTAGATCTGAGTGTAATTGAATCACCTAAAAAGTTGCGTCCGAATGAAAATTATAGTCCCAATGTTAATTTAGGTTTTCATACGTCAACTGTCTATCAACAAAATTTTACACAGCAACGCAATAAAAGAAATAGTGAAGAAGATGAAGTGAAACAAATTCGTGAGAGATTGGGTGATGATCCTATGTCGAAAAATCAAATTATTGATATGTACAACTACAAACGTGATGCTGATACTCACAGATTGCCTTACACATTTAGACACATCTCAAATGATATAAAATCCAACGAGAATTATCGATTATTTTCAAATGAAACAAATAAATGTACTATTGCAACACAAACTGAACACAATTTGTGCGAAATTAATAGAATACGAGAAGATGAGCCAACGATTAAAGATTTACTGAACATAATTCAACAGCAGAACAATCAACTGCTGATTTTACAAAAACAAGTGTCCATGTTATTGAATAGCAAAGAACAACAAATTAAAAACGGCGACAGTTCGGACGATTATTGTACCCATGTCGAATCACAGAAAATTGATATATGCAAAAATATACCACAATTGGGTCTACAAAGTAGGCAACAATATTCTGTTGAGGTGTCGATCAGACGACAACAAAATTTGAACCAAATGGCAAAGGAGGCAACAAATCATACACCGAAAATATGCGAAGTGATTGAAGAAAATTCACATAGAAATATTTTAAGTGATATTCCTAAAAGTAATGAATTCCACGGTGAAAGTTACGAAAATGGTTTGTGCACTATTGATGGCTCGGTACATGTGCCTCAACCTTGTCCTAGTCCGGAAGGTAGTATCGATTATGGTTCCGTTGAAGAGTATAGTGAAGAGTAAGTGATTTTCTTAACATATGATTAATATTTATTATGTACTTTTGTTGTAGTAGCGAAGATGAACACCACAACACTGAAAAATTTTTTATTGAGGTAAGAAATTTAGTTTGGCTACCACTTTAGTAATTTTATTTTTTAAGGGACAAGTAAATCACATATTGAAAGAATCGGGAATTAATCCGAATAATAATGGTTATCCACGAAACTTTCTTCGGAAACCTACCGATAACCATAAAGTTGATAGATTAAAGAAACGAGTGCTCGATGCTACACTTAAACAGTTGCACAAGTTAGGAGTTGAAGTTCCAATCAAAGAGAACATCAAAATCAAGTATGTATTAATTGGTAGTTTTACTAATCAATTAAGGGAGACGGTCAAGAAACTCGAATTTTCATGATTTTTGTAGTGAATTATGAAAGAGGACATCGTTCTTTACAGATTAAAATAAAAAAATTTGCAGTCGGCCCATAAATTTTGGAAAAAGACGACTTTAAAAATTGGCTGTAGTTGCGTTAATCAAAACTGACCTTCCAAAGCCTCCGCTGCACTTCGGCAGTTTTGAAAAACGCTTTACTTATTATAAATATCTGCTAGACCGGTCCTACTCGAAAAATTGGGGATGTTAACCTGACAGATAGCAGGGAGCGATTGCAGTAAGTCGGTGTTGACCCACCTACAGTACACGCAGCATAAATACAATGCATAAAATGATTACGTAATATTGCGCAATAATACATTTACGTGTATTTCTTATGGAAATATGTTAATTTCAAATTTAAATTGTGGGCTTATTAAAGGACGTACCGAAACCTACCTCACCTTAAAAGTCTTGTATTTTAGTGCTCTTTCGTTTGGTAAAGCCATTTTTATAGGAAAAAGTGTACTTTTGAGTTTGGGTTTATTGGTTCTACCCCAATTAAGTTTCGGCCTTTTTATTTTAGCCAAGTTTTTTAGCTATATCCAGTTGGTGCGGGTAGGTAGGGTAGTTATGAAACGCGTTGTTCATTCTGAAGCCTATGTCGCATGCACTGTACCTTTGATACACACAGACATTCAATATTTCAACGACACAAGTTAAAAACGCCACTTGAGGCCGTTACATTTTCCAAACAATATTCCTGAGACTTTTGGATTGGTCTTTATCTTCTTCCAATATTTTTAATTCTTATCGTTAATAAAATAGTTTGTTACGTAGCCTTTTATAGAGAGAAAATAGATAGACATATTTCTGTCATAATTACATATTTGTGTCAAAACATAGGTACTCTTTGTTTTCCTTATATTTTTCATTTTTTACCCGACTGGGTTACGTTTTTCATGCGTATCCGAGTATATGTTTGTAAGTATTTGGGATTCTTTATACCCTCGAAGCATCCCAACGGCTGGATGGATTTTAATCAATTCTATTTGTCTATCAATTCGTTTAAACCATGCGATGGTTATAAGCTAGGTTTTGTTTTCGATTAAATTAGAATAAAAATTCGTAATAATTAGATTAATCTAAAAAATTGAAAGATGTGTCAAAACAAATTTTAGATGTCACGAAACATTAATTTTGATTGAAGGCTTCTTTGGCGTATGAAACTGTAAGTTATTTTGTAATGCAAAATTTCTCATCAAAACGGTAATAATTTATATTGATAAAACAAAACTAAAAAGTTGTCAATAATAAATAAATTAAAAGTCGGAGGCATAGTACATACTATAACAGGAGTCGCAAGTAAAACATGAATCTGATGCCTCCAACTGCAGTTATTTATCATATTCACCTTTTAATTTCCAGGCTCAAGGCGGATAATAACGATCACTATTTTAATTTAAGAAAAAAGGATTTCTACTATGTTCTTCTTATTTCCATCTTTTCAGTTCGCTTTTCACCTAGTCAGGTGTCCTATAATTTTTTGTATTTTACCCAGAACTTTCCTGTGTATACACTCATCTTCTATGTTACAGTAAAACTTTGATTTCTCGAGCTAATGTGGAGCAAATATAGAACTCGATTCTATTTATTACAGTAAAAATTTATTTTTAGGCCAAATGAATCAAACAAAGAATTTGAAAAAGAAGTCAGCTTCATAGTGGAACAATTGCTGATGAAGTTGCTGCCAAACGAACATTTGGCCAAGTTAACGTACAAACACACCCAAACTGTCACTTCTCCTGTAAAATGTAAACAAAATAATTTAATTCAAAGAAGACCTGAATTTTCGTTAGCTTCAATGCAATATCTTAGAAAATATAATTTACTAACTGGTAATTCAATTATTTTTGATTTATCTTAAAATAAATAATGATTTGTTTTTGTTTAGACTCAAGTGGACATAAATTTGCAAAACAAAATCAAATGTCTTCTCCGAAACGACAGGATCATGGACCTGGAAAATTTTTAGATGTTACCGAATTGAGACAACTTTCAAAACTCCCTGATAAGGATAATTGATTCTACAAAAAATGCTAGGAATAGGAAGTATAACCAGTTTTAAAATATCTTCGGTTTGCATCAGATCAGACTGACTAGAATAAGTCAAAAATTTTACATTATTTTTTTATATTATGTAAGTAATAATTAATATTAGTGTATTATATGTTATAAATTTTAATTTTTTATGTCCGTGTATAGTAAGAATAAATTTTTAAATTATTTCATACAGCAATATGCATTTTTTTTAAATTGACAGTGTAAAATCGTCCATAGGATGTCAGTTTTTCTCCATACAGGATTATAGACAAACGCGTGCACCAATTGACTTGAAATTTGACACATTTGTTTTTAAAATGATGTATCGCAAGGAAGGGCGTTGCTATAAGTATAGGATAGCTGGTTAAACTTAAAATTCAAATATTTGGTTTTAAATGTCATCCCTTTGCCATCTAAATCAATGCGTCTTGTCTTTTTCTCAAATTTACTCTAAAACAAAAGTTATTTCAACTGTTACTTTTGAAATGAACACCTGGTATAATATATTATAACAATGGAATTAAATTTTTCTACAAAACCCTGTTTACTCCTGCACTCTTTCACATAAAGATTATTAAACACATTCAAATTGAAAGATAAGATTGTCTTAAAAAATAATCTCGTAAGTTGCCCATACAGAACACTTAGCTCTACATGAGTTTGATTATATCAAAGTGCTATCAACAAAACAATAGTTTTTATTATATACAACCAGCCTACATAAATAAATTTAAAATTACTAATCATTTACTAGGGATCTCATACACTAAATGATTCTCCACAACCACATGTTCCTTTTATGTTTGGATTATTAAAAACAAATTCTGAACTAAGCTTCATTTCGACGTAATCCATTTCAGTACCTGAAAAAAAAACAGTCCTTAATATATCGACTAACGTTTAATACACACAAATACCTAACAGTGTGAGTTGTGCTTTTTTATCAATAAAAATCCTTACACCATCTTGCACTACTTCCTCATCCATTTTATCTAAAATGTAAAGAACATAATATAAATATATAAGAACACCTTTATTCTAGTTTACCTTTGCCTGTTGCGTAATCTAATGTATAAGATAAACCATTGCAGCCCCTTTGTCGCACACCAATTTTTAGTCCCAACTAGATGAACAAATAGAAATTAACATATTCAGTGCTATTCACGATTGTTTAAAAACGTACAAAGTTTCCACTTACAAATTCTGGTTTTCCATCGAGAATAGTCTTAACCCTATTTACAGCAGCTGGCGTCTACAAAATAGAAAAAATGTAAAACTCCAAATTATTACCTACTTTTTTTTCAATATTTAAAACGTAATGTCTTTTGGCAACCAATTTTTAGGTTAAGTTAAAAACAGTTGAATTTGTAATTACCAAAGTGAGAGCAGCCCTGGTTGGTAGCATTTTTCTGAATTTTACAGCGCGTACAGTTGCAGTACCTATTGCTTTTGTTGCCATTTCTAATCACTAAATTTTTGTTTAAAAATATCCAAAATATAAGTCGTTCCTACACTCAAATTAATGTCAACTGAGTATTTCCAGATTTCAGCAGATGTCGCACCGTATAGCAGCGTTTCTAAACAAATAGCGGAGATATTGCTAATCCAGGGTTCGTGTACAAAGCAAGCTTATATTAGTTGTTCATTAGGAGTTTTGCCCCGCTCAGCTTCCTCCAAAGAAAGGGAGGTTCCTTTGTGAAGTAGCATATACTTTAGATAATACTATATTTTTTCTATTTTTGCTGACACCCTCAATCATAAAGTTTAAAAAACGATTTAGAACCACTGCATAATTTTGACGTTTGTACTCAAAATATAACCTTACTATTTTAAATTTTAATTAAAAAAATACTTATATTTGAAGTTTAAAATATGTACAAACTAGGAAATTTGAAATTGTTTTCTACAACTTATGCGTTTAGTTCGAACTTTTCAAATACAATTTTTGCTGTTTCTTCAGGTAAAATCGTCTGGAATGAACCTGTTTGCGTGAAAAGTTACCCACATATTTTAATTTAAGGGCAGGGAAAATGTGGTGTTGCTGTTATCAGAATATCTGGACCAGAAGCCGGTTCGGCTCTACAAGAACTAACAGGAATGAAGACACTTCCGAAACCACGTTATGCATATTTAAGAAACATAAAGAATCCTTTAACTGGTGAAATTTTAGACAGAGGTTTAGTTCTTTGGTTTCCTGGTGAGAACAATTTTAAAATTGCATTTGTGGTTTTGACGAGAATGTTTAGGTCCTAAAAGTTTTACCGGTGAAGACAGTTGCGAGTTGCAGGTACATGGTGGTACTGCAGTAATTTCATCAATTTTAAAAACACTGGGATCTTTCAAAGGGCTGCGTTTGGCAGAAGCAGGTGAATTTACCAGAAGGTCGTTTTATAATAACAAATTAGATTTAACCGAAGTTGAAGGCATCTCTGATCTAATAGCTGCCGAAACTGAAATTCAAAGGAAGCAAGTAAGAATCTTCGCTTACTTAATTAAAATGTTTTGTGGTTTCGTACACTTTTAGGCTTTCTTACAAACGCAAGGATCTTTAAGTAAACTTTATCTCAGGTGGAAGAAAGATTTGGTGAAGTGTTTGGCAAGTTTGGAAGCTTTTATCGATTTTCACGAGAGTGAAGGCTTAGAAGATGATATTGTTAAACAAACTCGACCAGATGTAGAAAAATTGATGCAGGAAATTGTACAGCATTTAAATGACAATCGTAAAGGGGAAATTTTACGAAGTGGTGTTAAAACAGTAATTTTAGGTGAACCTAACGTAGGAAAAAGCAGTTTATTTAATTCTTTGTGTGAGTCTTTAATCGTTTTTATTGTTAACCAACTAACAGAAACAATTCAGGTTTAAAACCAGCAGCAATTGTAACTCCAATAGCGGGGACCACTAGAGATGTTTTGGAGAAGACGTTAGATATTGGGGGTTATCCCTTGATATTATCCGATACTGCAGGGTTGAGATCTCAAACAACCGACGTTATTGAAAAGGAAGGCATAAATAGAGCTTTAAGTGCTTATAAAGAAGCCGATTTGGTGTTACTCGTGATTGATAGTCTTAAGTATTTAAGCTGGCATAAGAATAACCCTAAATTAAAATTTTATAATTTTGTACTCGAGTATTTAGAAAATTTAAATATGAAGGAACTTGTAAAAGAAAATTTAAATGCCAAGTTAGTTTTTAATAAACCAACAATTTTAATTTGTAATAAAATTGATTTAATAGAAGAAGCCGATTTAGTGACTATTCAAAATGTAGGTAGCAATTTAATTTCGTGCAATCGAAACACCGGTATTTCTGTTTTATTGGAAGATATTATAGGTAAATTAAAATTTTTGTAAGTTGAACAATTTTTTCCTTGAGTATTACTATATTTAGTTTTAATTTAAGATGCGGTGAACCATCAGAAGAGCATCCAAGTGTGAGTCAAATGCGTCACCGTCAGCATTTAGACAAATGTTTGAAAAATTTACAAAATTTTTTACATCGAAGTGATAGTTCTCAAGACATTGTTTTGATGGTGGAAGAGATGAGAAAAGCTGTTGCCGATTTAGGAAAAATAACAGGAACTGTTACGACTGAGCAATTGTTAGATGTTATTTTTAAAGAATTTTGTATTGGAAAATAAAAAATCTATAAATTGTTTAGTGTTATTTTTACACAAATATAAAAATTTGACTTGGTAACATCTAAAGAATCATTTTTAGCTGTAACGTGATCCAGCATTGTATACGGCAATTATTAGATATTAGGGCCTTTACAATTTTGAAGTCCGAGAACTTTAGGATTAGTTTAATTTTTTAACAAAACATCGACAACTTCGTCATAACCTTTCCATAAGGTGGCATAAGGTAATGGAGTTCCACCATCAGCATTTTTGACATTAATAAACGCTCCTGCTTAATTGTACTTCTCAACTTTTAAAGAATTATTACGTTTTACCGTCTCAAACAAATTTTTGGTAGATGCTTACAGATCGATAACGTTTTATCCCGTCCCCTTTAATTTAATCTTTTTAATTTATTCTAATAATTTAATTAATTGGGATCGTTTTCCAGCTGTGGGACATCCAAAATTGACATTACATATATCCAGAATGATCATTTCTATTACTGCTTGGAATTTTTTATCACTCTTATAGACAGATAATTTTTGAACTAATGAGCCATTTAACGAGTTATTTTTTAAAACACTTTTTAGTTCAGATAGCTTTACTATAAGCTGGTCGCTATAGTTTTCTGTGTTATATTGTAAGTTTTGGTTTGTTTACATGCAGGAATAAAAGAACCCTTTTGGCCCTGCTTATCCGACCGAAACGGGGCCCAATTCAGGTCGGTTAAGTGAAAGATCGGATAATCGTGAAGGCTAAAATAAATATCAAAAGCAATCATATCATTATAGCAAACATATCATGTTATTCTCGATTATCACTTTTGTAACAGTAATTTTCTCGCAATAAATAACTAAATTAATATTATTTGCATAATATTATCAGAGTAGTACTAATCTAGATATATAATCAATCTGTCTTGTCTACATGACCATCTTCGTATCGGCGAGATTATATACGTCAACATCCACCTCCTCAGTTGGATGACTTGTCAAAATTCTCGGAAAGGTCAGATATGCAAGAGTCGGATAAGTCGAGTTGTACTGTGCTGTACAACTGAATCTTAATAATTCATACAAAATTTACTTCCAAGTTCAGATAATCCAGAAACCGAGAGAAAATAAAGCTAACAGCAATTTAAAAGGTGTTACCATTTATAATACTTTTTTCGCGTTTCAAATAATACCTCTAGAATTTTTCAAACTTTAAAATCGCTCTCCTGAAAAATAGGTAACAGTGACTTATGTCCTTTTTCGTTGGGGGTGTCGGATATGACTTTGGTTAGAAAGTAATTTTCTTTTGAAATTTAATCTAGCAAGTGGCCTACCGAACCATAGAATTTATTTTATATCATCTTAAAATGCTCTTCTATTGATCACCCGATACCAAGAGCTACATATCAGAGACATAATTTTTTCCTCTTTCATTTTTACTCTAGAAGAACAAGAGAAGCAGGACTTGGCATAAATATGATTTTATGTCATTTTTTTTATGTATCAGAAACCATTCGGTACTCACAAGGGGAGACCGGCAACTTCCCCTCACTGAATTGATTCATTTTCATTGTGCGTGTAGGTCTTATATTGGACTTCAACAGATGTAAGTATAAGGGCACACTTCTTTGGCAATTTTGAGAAAATTGAATTTGAATAATTATATAGGTATTACTGATGAACTGCATAAAAATTAACATAAATTTGATAAGTTGTTAATGGAATTGCGTAAGATTGCAAAAAAATAAAAACATGCGAAGGGAACTGGGATCGCATCCAGCTCCTGCAAAAAAAAATTTTTTTTTTATTTATTTGATTATTAATTCCCCCCAGTATAACATGTCATCGTTCTAAAGAAAACCAAAGCGCTATAATACTATTACTCTTAATCTGTAAACATTGAATGTTTTACCTTTCAGCAGTGAGGCACTGGAGGGTGTTCCACACCCCCCAGACCCCCCGGTCACTACAACTTTGGCTTATTGGGATATTAGTTACTTGAGTGCGACATGATAAAGTTACGATTAATTAGTATTTCTAGAGATTTTTTCTAGATCGGTTATGCTGATATCTTCAATTTATTACTAATAAAAAATAAACTGCACAAACCGGGGGGTCTGGGAGGTGTGGAACACCCTCCAGTGCCTCACTGCTGAAAGGTAAACATTCAATATTTACAGATTATGAGTATGGTTTATTATAGCGCTTTGGTTTTATTGAGAACGATGACATATTATACTGGGAATTCATAATCCCCCAATTCTTGGTCACTGCTTTATATTTTTATGGTAAAACTTTCACCATTATCGCTTAATACTGATAATCGTAAGTTTGCAAATTTATCTATCACAGTTTGAGTGCACCTGGGGTGCTCCACACCCCCCAGACCCCGGTCTCGACAACTTTGGTTTATAATTTGGGCTAATTGGAATATTAGTTACTTGAGTGTGACTTGTTAAAGTTAGGATTAATTAGTATTTCTAGAGATTTTTTCTAGATCGGTTATGCTGATATCTTCAATTTATTACTAATAAAAATAAACTGCACAAACCGGGGGGTCTGGGGGTGTGGAACACCCTCCAGTGCCTCACTGCTGAAAAGTAAACATTCAATATTTACAGATTATGAGTATGGTTTATTATAGCGCTTTGGTTTTATTGAGAACGATGACATATTATACTGGGGGAATTCATAATCGCCCCCCCCCGATTCTTGGTCACTGCTTTATATATTTTGTGCTAAAAACTTTCACCATTATCGCTTAATACTGATAACCGTAAGTTTGCAAATTTATCTATCACAGTTTGAGTGCACCTGGGGGGTGCTCCACACCCCGGTCTTTAAACTTTGGTTTATAATTTGGCCTAATTGGAATATTAGTTACTTGAGTGTGACTTGTTAAAGTTAGGATTAATTAGTATTTCTAGAGATTTTTCTAGATCGGTTATGCTGATATCTTCAATTTATTACTAATAAAAATAAACTGCACAAACCGGGGGGTCTGGGGTGTGGAACACCCTCCAGTGCCTCACTGCTGAAAGGTAAAACATTCAATGTTTACAGATTATGAGTGGGGTTTATTATAGCACTTTGGTTTTCTTGAGAACGATGACATAAATTATACTGGGGGGAATTAATAATCAAATAAATAAAAAAACAAATTGGCAGAAGCTGGATGTGATCCCAGTACCCTTCGCATATGTTTTTATTTTTTTGCAATCTTACGCAATTACATTAACAACTTACCAAATTTATGTTAATTTTTATGCAGTTCATGAGTAATATATAATTATTCAAATTCAATTTTCTCCAAATTGGCAAAGAAGCGTGCCCTTATACTTGCACATGTTGAAGTCCAATACAAGACCTACACGTACAATGAAAATGAATCAATTCGGTGAGGGGAAGTTCCGGTCTCCCCTTGTCGGTATATTTACTAAACATAATTTTAATTATTTTATTGTAAATAAGTCAACAAAAGATTTTATATTGATGTTGTTAAATGTTTTATTAAAAAAATTACTACAAACCTCAAAAAATGTTCTTCGATAAGGTTCACATGCTTAAAATTTGAATACTATTACTACTTTCCCAAATTAGTTTTTCTTATGTATGATCACTAATACATGAATTATTACCGATTGTAGATAAAACAGACGTTGGACCATCGACGTTTAGAGTTTCTCTACGAAACACTTCTTTGAAATGACAAAATATAAAATTATTTTTAATTATATCTATAGATACCATTTTACAAACCTTATAAAAATTGTTAGTCTGTATAAGACGTATCTTCTGGCAATACGAACGTCAGCATTAATGAGAAATTCGCAAAAGTTTAATAACATTTTACTGAATTGAAAGTTAAACATAACCTTAATTCGCTTTAATATACAGGATGGTGTATAACATGGACTACGGACCTCTAAAATATTCTCATCTGATTTTTGTTCTGAAGAACAACCTCTTCTAACATACTGTGCAGTTTCGGTCCATATCCACCAAAGGTGGTGTCGGGGGGACAGGAGGAGATGGTGGCGCAAATTCCAAAACTTCCAACTCTTTCGCCGCCTGCTTTCTTTCCATCTTCTTCAGCTTGAGTTTCCTCTTTATTTGCTCGCTGTTGTTGAACTACCTGGATTATCTGGAGGCCGATCAGCTTGGTCTTCCTTATTTCCGCAACGATTTCTCTTCGCATATCAGCAATCTCTTACTGTCGTCAGGCTTCCTGTGATATCTGGAGGTTGGCCTGTAACATCTGGAGAAGTTTTGGGTAAATCTAGTTACCGAATGTGTAATTTTATGGTTCTTTTTGCGCTTTGACTTCATGGCTTACGTGAATTTTTACTGCAAACAAGCCGACGACAGCTCGAGCTTGATAGTAAAATCACAGCGTTGTTTTTCTGCTTTTTTTCAGAAAATTAATTTTCTACTTTGAGTTAATAGTTAGTAGGCCGAACAAAAAAGCATTTTTTTAACTTATTCAAACAATTGATTGTTAAATTAGATATGCATTCTGCTTATTTTGCAATCAATTGTTTTTATCAATGAGAATGAAAAATCAACGAGAATTTAATCAAAAGGTCGATATATTTTTTTCGAGTGGTCTTTCGCTCATCCACCCCATATCTAGCTCCGTCACTGGTTTCCAGCGGTAATCTTTACTGAATTCTCTAAAAATACTTGTAAAGTACAAAATCTATGTACAAAATTTTTGTTTGCGGCAAAGAGGATATAAATATCACATACATCCTCTTTGGTTGCGGCTTGCGGTTAGATACTCTCTTGTTGCTAATCTCCATCTTTAATACACCATGCGGTATTGTTGTTTTTTTACATCGACAATGATTTATTAACAATTTTAAAAAACTGCATTAGGGCAGCATAGCGTAAATAATTATCCTGGCCAGGTGGTTCTGTCATATTAAAACTGTCATATTATTACGTGTCACCCTGTAAATGTGTAGATAAAGTAAAATAACAAAAAAAGATCAAATAAAATTAACATATTTGTCTCTATTTATTTTATTCTTTTGTTATATTTCAAGTTTACACAAAAATTTTACATAAAAACAAATTTAAACTTTGTGTGTGAAAGTTTTACCAAGTTGGTAGCGCAATGGTTCCGGATGGCTGGCTGAAATCATCCGTAAATGTCATTGAGTAATAACAGAGAATAGAAAGCAAATAATTAATTTCGTTATTATTATTATAATTTTAATGTATTTGAACTTTTAGTTGCTATTATTAAAGTGTTTTTTCTAAAATGAGCTTCTTTTTGTAAGTACACTTACTTATTTACCATTATTTGTTTTGTAAACACAAACTTTTTGTGATCTATTTTTATACCAAATTTGTGAAAAGAAGCAATGTTTTTCTTGCATAATTCACACGAAATCTTTTGCAGTGGAAGTCGCTCTTCGAAAACTTTCAAACCTAAAAAGAATATACCCGAAGGTACTCATCAGTATGAGTTGATGAAACATGCAGCGGCCACTTTAGGTTCAGGAAATTTACGTTTAGCTGTTATGCTTCCAGATGGTGAAGATTTAAACGAATGGGTTGCAGTAAACAGTAAGCCGATTCAAAAACGTTTAAACTTTTTTTTACCAAGTAACTTTTTAGCGGTTGATTTTTTTAATCAAATCAACATGTTGTATGGCACCATAACAGAATTTTGCACAGAAGACAGTTGTCCTATTATGTCGGCTGGACCGAAATATGAATATCATTGGGCAGATGGTCACACCGTTAAGAAACCCATTAAATGTTCTGCACCTAAATATATCGATTATCTCATGACTTGGGTGCAAGATCAGTTAGACGACGAAACACTTTTTCCTTCTAAAATAGGCGTTCCATTTCCAAAAAACCTTTTATCCATTGCCAAAACGATTCTGAAGCGGTTGTTTAGAGTATACGCACACATTTATCACCAACATTTTAGTGAAGTCGTTCAATTGGGCGAAGAGGCACATCTCAATACTTCATTCAAACATTTTATTTTTTTTGTACAGGTAAGACTTTCTTTCATTTATATTTTTAATCACAATGTAATATTATGTTTACGATAATATCACTTTTTCACTATCTTGTGTGAATATTTTTTAGTTGATTTTTCACATTATTTTGATGATGATAATTGGGCGGTAGTGGTTCTAGACTTGATAATGCTTGTGACCTCTTAACTGCTCGTGAAAATCATAATTTAATTTTCAACAAATCAAAGAAATATAAGAAACTGATACAAGTTAACAATAAGTAATCTAAATCTGGAAATGGAAATGTCATCAAAAGGTGTCGGAACAGTAGAAAATCGGTTTTGGCAAAATAGAATTCATATAAATCCATAGAAGTTTTCTAAATAAGCTATAATTAATAAGCTGAAATTAATATTAGATTAAAATTTTTAAAATTAAAAGGTAATAAACAATAAAACGAAATATTATTCGTAAGCTTTCAGACGTTTAATAATGATGACAGCAGTAACCATTGCTGAAAGCTTACGAGTAATATTTCGTTTTATTGTTTATTTAACCTTTTAATTTTAAAAATTTTAATCTAATGTAATTAATTTACGAAATGAGGTTTTTTGAGCTTTCAATGATGAATATTTCTTAAAATACATAAATATACATAAGCAACATTAATTATTATGAACAAAAAATTATTGACAAATTTGATAAAACTTTGCTTTTCTTTATACGTTATTAAACACAAAATTTATTTAAAATTTCAGAATTTAAGAAAATTTTGGTTTAATTTTATCTGAACATTGTTATAATCTTGAAATTCAGAAATTAAATTTTGTGTTTAGTGGACTCACGGAATGACAAAGCTTTGTTAAAACTTTTTTTTAATTTTTGCCTTAATAGTTCAGTTAACATTTTTTGAATGAGGCTGTTTTTTCTCAGCTGTTTTGAAAATAGAAATTTTTAATTTTGTTTGTATTTATCCCTTGAAGATAAAAGTTTGCTAAGTTATGACTCCTTGTTAAAACTGTACGATTTTATGAAAATTGGAATTGTTAATTTACTTATTTAAATTGCATTCTGACAAAAAAAGTGAACGAATTTTTATAGAATTTAAGAATATAAGTTCAACATCTAAACCTATATTTTATTAAAACAGTGTTTTTTATTATCTACACTGAACTTTCAACAAACAAGATATATGAAATTAATTTTATTGAAATATCTTTCAAGTGAGACCAACTGCGTACCTTTATTACAATCATTTGAATCTTGGTTAATTTCTGAAAAAAAGAATTTGGGAACATAAAAAATTTGTTTAATATGATCATCAAGGGATTTTCTTTTTATCATTTAGTGTCTTACATACATAATTCATGCATTTGAAATCCCCCCTTTTATCAAGTTTCTGTATATTTTTATAGATTGTCCCCATATTTTAAAATTCTTCATCGTTTAAAAACCTGCATTTTTTATTTTAAAGTGTAATTATTTTTTGTCTTTATTTTTAAAGCTTGTAAAATTAGAATGGTTACAGCAGAATTGGGGGGTTCTTTTTAGTTGGAGCCCTGGTGAGCCGCACTTACCGCAGTACCGCTACTGTAAACATTTGTACATTTTTAATAAGTGAGGAGAATAACGGTTGAGGATACGTACTCTTCATTTTGTACTAATATTTAAAGAATAAATGGAAATAATTATAAATAAAAATTAAAAACAAATTGTCGTTCAGTACGAGGTACATCATCTATGTTCAGCGAGATTACTACCTCATGTGGAAAGTTCAGATTGGCCCCTCATATGAGGACTGCCTGCTCTTCCACTCAACTCAAATGTCAGAGGATTTAAAATTTTGTCATGCAAAAGTCTGGGAATTTTTGATTTTTAAGCAAATCAGAGAAATTAACACTTTAGATAAGGAAAATTTTTTGAAATTTCAGAAAAAAAAACTTAATTAAAAATTGTTCAATAATTCAGCTGTTTTGTTCAATAATTCAGCTGTGTGGTTCAATAAATCAACTGATTTGTTTTTTCTGTTCAACAATTCAATAATTCACTTTGTTCAACACTTGAATTCTTTTTTATTTACTAATTCATTTCTTCTTGATTTAATAATTCATTTGTTTTTCATTTAATAATTCATTTGTTTTTTTGTTTAATAATTCAATCATCCTTATTCAACAATTCAACTGTTTTATGCAAAAAAGTTACTTTTCAAAAATGCTAAAAATGTTTTGTCAATAATTCTGTTGTTTTTAAATAATGTAACAATTGGTTTGTTTAACAATTTAACAATTTTTGGTGTGACAAGTGTGAAAATTCGATGAGAACCCTGTGATCAATTTTTTATAAAAGGCGGACAAGCCTTAAAATTGGTTTCTATTTGTTAATATTTTAATTAATACAAGAAGTGATCTAGTGTTAATCCACTCACTAATTTAACACTAACGTGATTCTCGTTAATCCGCTCCAATGACGCGCACTATTGGAGGATGAATCCTTCTTGCTCTGTTATAGGGTGATTCTAAATTTTAAAATGCCACATTGCATGGTACGTTTGAGATTTAGGTTTAACGTTTTGCATTGAAATCTCTGGGGAGATAATATTGTATTGTTGGGTTTCTCCAGAATTGTCATCTAGTTACCGATTGTGAAATTATATGTTAAAAAGTAAGTTTTTTTTTAAGAATATGAGCTATGTACTTTTCCACATTTAAAATTAATTTAATGTGCAAATTAAGTACAAAAACAGTAAATTTAACTTAAAACATGTTAATTTTTATTGTGAGAATCACAATAACTTTGCAAAACAATGACAAATTAGTTTTAAAACGTAGTAAACATTGTTAACAACAACACTGAATACGAAGATCCAAACTTAATGATCATATTAATTTTTACAATAAAATTTGAAGTCTGCAATTTTTACATAAATTCTTTATATTTGTACTATTTATAAATTAAGGTTTCTTGTAAAAACACATTTTAGAGTTGGTTTTCTTATTTTTTTTACGAAAACTGAATTTAGTTTTAAGGATGCAAATCGAAAAACTCAATTTGTATTCAAATATTACTTACGTCATTTATTTTTTTTTGTTATATCATCTAATTATGTTGAGATATTTACATTTAAGTGTGCGGAAATTTTTAAGCCGAGTTCTGAACCATGTAATATTTTGCAGTTTTGGTCTAATTTTGTTAAATTGTTGCATTTCAAGTAATTATCTGATTACTAAAAATGTCACTTACGTTCCATAATAATGACCAGCCCCTGAAAATTTGGATATCCCCGATCATTTTTAAACATTTGCGTTGATCAAGTATATCATCTCTGGGGCTGTTGCACAACAAAAACAAAAATCAGTCAGCTGATCACGCTAATAATTTTGAGAGTATTTTATGGTTATTTCTATAATTATTTCTAAATAATTGTAAATGTTGATTAACTTGTGAAATTATATGTTGAATAAAATATTTAAAAAATTACAAGTTGAATGAAACTTGAAAATTTTCCAACTTATATTTTAGTCTAGGATAGTTTTTGATTTCAATTTTAATGGATTTTAATCCATTTTGGGATAGTTTGGCTGACGAGTTCTTGAAGACTAAACCACTTACGTGCAACGAGGTCCTAGACTAAAATGTAAGTTGGAAAATTTTCAAATTTCATTCAACTTGTAATTTTTAAAATATTTTATTCAACATATAATTATTTCTAAATTTTCCTCTTTTGTTAGGGGGTACAATAATTAATTTTGAGTATCAAACTATTTTTATTTAAATAGCATGGGTTTACTTATTTTACAAAAGTCAGAGTAAATTGTTTTTTTGATTTAAAGAAATTGATAATTGAGAAAACCTTTAATGTTGTTAAATTTTTTATTGCAGGAATTTAGCTTAATAGACAGAAGAGAACTGGCACCACTACAAGAACTTATAGACAAGTTAACAGCCAAAGAATCCCGATGAGCAATTAACAAAAGTATGAAGCTATTTCTTATCGATCCCTCTCTATTCAAGTATGCATTTATTGTCACCGCCGTCGACTATAAATAATTTTTGTGCTTAATTGTATTATGCCTCCTCGTTACCGATACGGAAGCGATCTTTTTTATTATTTAATTATAAACACATTAACACCCCAAATGCCTTTGTGAGTGATGCAATGCAATTATGATAATATATAAAATTATAATTTATAAAACATTGTACTTTAGCATGTTTAACTTATAATAATAAAAAGGCTGTATCGATTACTACATTAAATTGCAATGTATTTTTTTAAGTTTTCGGTTTATGGTTAAGTAAGTCGTGTTTCTTTACAATTTGCATACTAAAACTTATTTTTCGATATTTTAATGTTTTTTTACCAATTATTAAAATTGTTGTTTATGTATTATAGATATTTTTATGTATTTATTTTAATTTTCAGTCGTGTATTTTAGTAACCAAAAAAGTAACAATCGGAACTGAAGTTTTTAACTACATAATTAGGAAAAGCGACATTTATTTTTAGAAAATTTACAATAATAGTAATAATAAAATGTGGCACATTATAAAATAGATAGCACGTTTGTGATTTAGTTGGTGTTATTTATTAATTTTTTTTCAAAATAGTTGTAATAGCGAACCTTTCAAATTATTTAGCTACTGTGCAATTTGTATAGATATGTATAATTATAATATTTAATAAAGTTATTTCGTAGACTTGCCATCATTTTTTTCATGTGAAAAGACAAAATTTTGCTTGTATTCATAAGCGATTCATTATTTGAATTCATAAATCAGCAAATTAACTTCAGGATTCATTTTAAAAATTTGGTCAAATTGAATTTTTCTTCAAATTTGACTGGATGGTGGAGAATGGTACTTCAAAATTCAAAACCTGCGAAAAATAAAAAACATTTGGTATGCATTATATTATTTATTATTCATTGAATTTATATAAGGTACATTTAAACGAATTTCGTTAAAATTAGAAGCTACAAAATTTTTAATTTGTATAATATACACTTTGTTACCCATGATATAGATTTAGATGCAGTAGATTGTGATGCTGTAACGTTCATATCTCTCTAAGGTTGAATAATTATCTAAATCTTCATAATATATTATGTTTAATTATAATTAAAAAAAACCCTTTTGATTTGCTTATGAAGGGGGCGGAGGTGGAGGAGCAGATAAGAGGCTGCTCATATCGATACCAGGTGGTGGTGGTGGAGCAACACAGGCAGAAGTTGCAGCAGGCCATGTGAATTGGGTTGCTGCCCATGGCTGTGTTACTGTAGTGTTGGTAGCAGCTCCCGGTGGTGGAGGTTGTGTGTTTGCACTAAGCCATGGCATACTCATTTGTGGTGGACTAGAAGCACCAGGTGGAGGTGGTGGTGGCATAATACCGGGAGGACCTGGCTGCCAGGTCATATTAGCAGCAGTCACCCAAGGTGGTGGGGCCATGCCGTTCATGGGATTCATAGCAAGTTGCATGGGATTGGGCATAGGAGGAGTTGGCATAGGCGGTGGCATAATCGAACGAGGCGTCATTTGCTGTTCAAACATGCTGATGCTAGGAACAGTTTTCTTCGGCATGGTCGAGACATTTCCATTTGCTCCAGCTGTACCGGAGGAGGAGGACCTTCTCCTAATTCTGCCATCAAAGACATATACTCTTCGTCGATTTTAGCTTTATCTCCAGGTTGGGGTGGACCTCCTTGACCAGGGCGCTTTTGCCTGCAATCACGTGCAATGTGACCTGCCGCACCACAACTCGAACACACAATGTTATTTGTTACGTTGGGCTTATCTGGACACTAAAACAGAAAATTATACATTAGCAAAGCTGTAATTCTTTCCAGTCGAATAATTTATTACCAGCCAAGACTTGTGATCAGTTGCACCACAATTGTTGCACCTTAATCCTTCATTTTCACGTAATGTACCGTTCAACTGTGCCAATTCACGCAGTTGCATTCTTCTCAAATCATTTTGGCTTTCCGGTACTTCCACGCCTTGACGAATAACTTCTTTAATCTAGCACACACAAAAAGTAAATTTTTAAAATGTTAACATTAAAATCAAATTATATTTACCTTTTCGACTGCTTTTTTCACATTTTCTGGATTTGTGGCGGTAATGTAAGCATGCAACGGTTCATCCTCTCCCGGTAAAGGCTGTCCATCTTTCCGACCAACTTTTCCTTCTTTAACGCTGCCTTTACCACGGATGATTATTTTTGCACCAGTTTCTTTTTCCATTGCTGAATAAAATATATTAAAATATAAAAATGCAATAAGATATAAAACTTACTTTTTAAAGTATTTCCTCTGGGACCAATTAACAAACCAACAAAATTAATTTCTGGATGTTCTTCCTGCGGTATCATAACTTTATCACTGACACGAATTACGGGTGGTCTAAAACACAATTTCTTTGAAAAGATTGTAAAAGAATATGTAGAAACTTACTTGTAATCTACGGGAGGTTTAAATTCAGGATTAATGCTTTGCATTCGAAGCACCATGGCATGTCGATCTTCTTCTAGTTTACGACGCGTTCTGAAATCTCTGGTGTTCAGGCGTTTACCATCGCTGCTATAAATCGGTTCTGGAGATGGCGATCTGCACACAAATAAAACGGAACATAAGCCTACCTATCGCGTTTGCTCCCAAACATTTTAAGTGCTAAATTATTCACAAATAAAAAATAATTTAACAATTCAAAGGTAGGAAGCCTGTTTCGTGTGATCTATCAATTCTAATCTGTCACTTAAATAAAGGAGCAATTCATCCACTTGTAGAAAAAATGTAATAATTTACTCGATTCAAGTTTCTTCAAAAAGTGGACAATTTGCTAATGATTAATGAATTTTAATTCTAAGCTAAGGAAAAAATTTTTTATTATTATGCTGTTCAATGCTGCAATAAAAATGTCAATTAATTTCCAAGATAAATTTGTTCTTTCTGGCTGAAATGAATGCATCTGAAACTGATACTTTTCATTAGCATAATATTAAGAGTCAAGCTAATTTATTTTTCTTAAAACCAATTCTAAACTTACATGATGAGTTACAAGTGTGGAATTTTGTAACCCAAAAAAAAATGTATGTTACATATTATTTGAATTCCCAATTGAAACTGTCCGTTATAGTGTTGTATTTATGTTGTGAAGAAACTTTCTGCGGGAAATTTAATTCTCTACAAAATTGCTTATATTATTATGTATAATTTGTTTGTGTTTTGATAGTTTTTGCAACGTTCCGAGTGTAAGGTCGCGGCGTACTTTTAAAGCCTAGAACTTTTAGTAATATTTCTTTTTTCAATAAGCATTTTAAATGAATGACCAGAGTCGCCCCATTAGTATTTATAAGTTAATTCATCTTTTGTTCCATTCTAAAAACTGCCAAGTTTACTCTTCTTAAACAGTTAGACGAGATAAAAAATGCATTGGATTTTTTGGAAATTGTTACCTTTAAGAGGTAGTTTAACTACTAACCATAGATTTCAAACATCCACATATGTGTAACTCATCCTGCAGATATAAGTTTGTTAAATTAATGCAATATTAAAATCTGATGGAATTTGGATTTAAAAATATTAGATTACAAACACTAGATTGATAAAAATGACATCTAAAGATTTTTTGTAAAATTATTGAACATTAACTTTTAAGGGGCAGTTGTAAAACAAAAGTTAATCCTCGGATGACTCTGATCTGTAGATAAAGTTTGCCGATTGGTTGGTTTTTAAATTTTCAACCAACGCCAAACTTGATCCACGGATCACCGTGATCTGAGGATTAACTTCCGTTATACAATTGGCCCTAAAAATACTATAAAGTGAAATTGAAAAAAACATTGATTTACTTAATTCTTATAAAATTCAGTTTAAATTTTCATTAAAAAATGAAATTTTAAAGAATTGGTTTGATGGGAACTTGGTATTGTAAATAAATTTCTGAATTAGAAAGAAAACCATTTGATGTCTGCTCATAAATTTTTTTGAAAAAGAAACAATATTTATCAACGGCTAATTTTGCACAAATGGTTTCCTAATTGCTCTAATAATGACCAACAGTTGCAATTTTGATGCAACTAACATTGTTCTCAAAATTGCCACTTTCGGTCATTTAGTTAAAAAAAATAAAATAAAAAAGAAAACAAATAAACTAAAACCCATCCTAATTAGCCTACTGATAAAATAAAAAAAATTAAAATTATTTTGACTTGTTTCGATGCCAAACCACTGATGATGAGCAGCTGTCTGGCAGTCGAACATGATTGATTACGGCACCTTTCTTCTGGATTGGCAGGAATTCCGAGATCGCCGGTACGCAGTTTTCGACTCACTTCCTCAATCTGGAGTTGAACTGAAATAAAACGGGTTAGGCGAGGGCAAACGCCCAAGTGTTAGAAATCGTTTGAAACAAAAATTATCTATACAAACTAAATAATTTATTATTCATATATTTTAATCAATTAACTGAAACAAATTTGTCATTATTATCATTAAAATTATCGCCACTTACTAAAAATAAATTATCTTTCTTCAAATAAGACTGCACTTGTGCTATAATAATTAAGTATAATGAAAAATTTGATATTATCTATTAAAAAGAAAATTTTATTAGAAAGCAGTTTTGAAAGTAATTCTTCACCTTTATGTCAAATTTCTTTACCCGCAGTTAAACTTCCGAATAACTATCTAATGGGGCAAAGTAACCAATTAGATTTTGATTTGTTACTACATATATATAGTTATTTGGAAGTTCAACTAGAGGTGAAGAAATCAGCTATTACAATATTCGGAAATATCCTTTACTTTTTTGGCGAGACATGGCAAACCCTGTATCGTGTGACCTTGTATAACACTGAAAAATGATGCTCACAGTAAATGATTAATTTTCATTTGAGAAGAGACCTAAATTACACAACAAAATTGTAATTGTACAAATGCTGGATTAAAAGAATAAATTTGAGTCTCTCGGAAGTTATAGATAGTACATATCATTGAAAAATTAATTTCTCATTGCAATTCATCAATTCGTTGAAGGGAATAACACACGAGAACGAAAACATTTTGTGCTCCCTAAGATAAGTTCAAGTGTATTTAATTAGTTCAGTTATGTAAAAATAATGAAAATGAATTCATTTTTGTAAATTTCCTCTGCAGCATTTCAAGAAGACTTTTTTCGAGATCCTCCACACAATAGAGGGTTAAGAAATTGTAAAAATCAAACACCGTCATCCACACTCGTACAAATAATTTTTTGATATTTGTATTACTTCCAAAAAAATTCAAGTCTGGGTTCAACTCAGAATGTTAGATCCTTGCGTTCCTGAAATAACTAATTTTTGTTTTTTAATGAAGTATTTGAAGAAATACTTACGAAATTAACATTTCAACAAACTGGAATAAACTATTTCGTGGCAAAATAAACAAAGCAAATGGCGAAGCTACCTGTTAAAGTGATCGATTAATGATACTCACCCAAAACTCACCTACATAACAGTACACAATAAATATTTTTCATTATAACAAAAAATATAAGCACACCTAACAAACAATTTTATAAATATCCTACCCTAACATGACAAATTTTGTTGATATTTGTAAGAAAATTACAAAAAAATATGAGACTTACGGAGATATGCTTCTTCCTGTTCCTTGCTCAGGTTGCAGGGTAAGATTGTTGGCATTCCAGGAATGAAAATCTTTTCGTGTTCACCCCCTGCCCATCTTGACCTTCTACGCCTACGTCTTTCTTCTTCACAGTAAGTTCTATTAAAAAAAAATCGATGTTTGAGACACCAAAAAGTAAATATACAAAATTATTACCTTGTGAACCGGCACTGTCATTAGATAATTCTCCATTTCTCTGAGCAACCAAAGCAGCATAATTTCTACTGGCGGCAATAGTTGCCAATGTTTCGGCCAGTAGTTTATTACCATCAGGTTGTTCTACAACCTTTTCGGGTGTTCTTTCTCTGTGCCTACTTCTACTTCGTTTATCTCTATCTCTTCTGTCGCGATCGCGATCCCTATCACGATGATGCCTATCGCGATCTCTGCTGCTACGTCTTTTGCGATCCCTGTCACGATCGCGATCTCGATCACGATCCGTCCTCGATCGCGATCACGATCTCGGCTTCTGTCTCTATGACGAGAAGAACCCATAATTAATTAATTTAAAGAAATTAATTTTTTGACAATTATTAAATGAGGTTATAGCACAATATGGCGACTTGATTATCGTTGATTGACTTATGTTGCAAAAAAGTCCCGTATTAATACATGCACTTGAAAAAGGTTTAATTCACACAATTACAAACGTCAATACGGCTATAAATAAGGCGAATTAACATTAATTTCGAAAATTTAAGTAATTGACGCCTATACAAAGTATGCATCTGTCATGTCAACTTATACCAACTTGTGATAAACGAAAACACGATAAAAACAAAAGTACTAATTAAGTATGGGTTGTATCTACAGAATGATACAAATAATTGCTTAGTTAACTTGTGTATTAATTATTACCAAAGAGTATATAGATATAGAGGGCCAGCCATGTATTAAAAATTGAAACGTAGAGACACCCCTGGGCACCAGGGGCGTAAAACCACCTATTGCCCAGGAACATGTACTACATTCTATCTCTAAAATACAGATATCTACTGTACCGACATCGAAAAAGATGTACTTTTTGCTACCTGAAGGACTTAGGAAAAGGTTTTATGACCTATTGTAGCTTTAATATAAGCTAATTTGGTATAATTGACAAAGTTATATGTTCTAATATGCCGTTACCTCTTTTACTTTTTGTATTTGAATAGTACAGCAATATACTATTGTCGTGCGCGCATATAACGTTTTTATTAAACAATTATATATTGTTTTTACACTACTTTATATATTAAATAAATTTAATTAAATTACAAGTTCACAGAAACATTTACTATTGTGTGGATGTATAATATTGGATCTTCTGCAGGAGGAGGACAAAATTAAAACTTTATTATAAAAATTTGTTTTTTATAATGAACTAATTTGTAATAAATTTGCTTAATGAAAATTAATTAATATGCTGTGATTACCAGTAAACATGTTGCATTATATTATATTTCGATTGGATTATATAAACAATATTGATGTGCATGTCCTCGCCCTCCCTCATTTCAAATCAAAACAGTCTAAATCGATTGTCCATCTTTTATTTTTGTTTGTACCTCTTTCGTTTTAAACAATTTAAAAAGTTTGTTGGGGGACTGGTAAAATTAATAAATAAAGCTTTAACATTAAGCAAATTATAAAATTGTTAAAAGCAAAAAAAAGTTTTTATTATAATTTTTATAATGTATAGGGTGTCCCAATAAGAGCGCTGGATTTAAATTTCTTTCTATTTTTTGTCTATAAGGTTCTATTTTTGTCTATAAGCTCTAAAATTTATAGGTATATGGGATTTGTCAATATTGCGGTTAGTAGTGGCGTATTTAAAATTGCCTAGAAGGAGGCAAACCAAGGGGGGAAAAGGAGTTAAATCACTCATGCGCGTCAGTAGTAAAGAGTTAACTAACCAATTCCAAAAATCAAAAAATAAATGAAATTAAATGTTATTTTAAATTCAAACTTATTTAAATTTTAAAACCTCGTGGTAAACATTATTTTTATCGCGAAGGGCTCTTGGGGTAAAGTAACCTTAAGGGGGTTTTGATTTGTTACCCACCCTAAAACGTTATTGGAATTAATAAAAGGTGAAAAATCACTTTTTAAATATTCGAAAATATCCTTTACTTTTTGCGAGACATGGAAAACCCTGTATCGTGTGACCTTGTATAACACTGAAAATGATGCTCACAGTAAATGATTAATTTTCATTTGAGAAGAGACCTAAATTACACAACAAAATTGTAATTGTACAAATGCTGGATTAAAAGAATAAATTTGAGTCTCTCAGAAATTATAGATAGTACATATCATTGAAAAATTAATTTCTCATTGCAATTCATAAATTCGTTGAAGGAATAACACACAGAACGAAAACATTTTGTGCTCCCTAAGATAAGTTCAAGTGTATTTTAATTAGTTCAGTTATGTAAAAATAATGAAAATGAATTCATTTTTGTAAATTTCCTCTGCAGCATTTCAAGAAGACTTTTTTTCGAGATCCTCCACACAATAGAGGGTTAAGAAATTGTAAAAATCAAACACCGTCATCCACACTCGAACAAATAATTTTTTGATATTTGTATTACTTCCAAAAAATTCAAGTCTGGGTTCAACTCAGAATGTTAGATCCTTGCGTTCCTGAAATAACTAATTTTGTTTTTAATGAAGTATTTGAAGAAATACTTACGAAATTAACATTTCAACAAACTGGAATAAACTATTTCGTGGCAAAATAAACAAAGCAAATGGCGAAGCTACCTGTTAAAGTGATCGATTAATGATACTCACCCAAAACTCACCTACATAACAGTACACAATAAATATTTTTCATTATAACAAAAAATATAAGCACACCTAACAAACAATTTTATAAATATCCTACCCTAACATGACAAATTTTGTTGATATTTGTAAGAAAATTACAAAAAAATATGAGACTTACGGAGATATGCTTCTTCCTGTTCCTTGCTCAGGTTGCAGGGTAAGATTGTTGGCATTCCAGGAATGAAAATCTTTTCGTGTTCACCCCCTGCCCATCTTGACCTTCTACGCCTACGTCTTTCTTCTTCACAGTAAGTTCTATTAAAAAAAAATCGATGTTTGAGACACCAAAAAGTAAATATACAAAATTATTACCTTGTGAACCGGCACTGTCATTAGATAATTCTCCATTTCTCTGAGCAACCAAAGCAGCATAATTTCTACTGGCGGCAATAGTTGCCAATGTTTCGGCCAGTAGTTTATTACCATCAGGTTGTTCTACAACCTTTTCGGGTGTTCTTTCTCTGTGCCTACTTCTACTTCGTTTATCTCTATCTCTTCTGTCGCGATCGCGATCCCTATCACGATGATGCCTATCGCGATCTCTGCTGCTACGTCTTTTGCGATCCCTGTCACGATCGCGATCTCGGTCACGATCCGTCCTCGATCGCGATCACGATCTCGGCTTCTGTCTCTATGACGAGAAGAACCCATAATTAATTAATTTAAAGAAATTAATTTTTTGACAATTATTAAATGAGGTTATAGCACAATATGGCGACTTGATTATCGTTGATTGACTTATGTTGCAAAAAAGTCCCGTATTAATACATGCACTTGAAAAAGGTTTAATTCACACAATTACAAACGTCAATACGGCTATAAATAAAGCGAATTAACATTAATTTCGAAAATTTAAGTAATTGACGCCTATACAAAGTATGCATCTGTCATGTCAACTTATACCAACTTGTGATAAACGAAAACACGATAAAAACAAAAGTACTAATTAAAGGCTGGAACACACATGACCGCACCGAGCCCGCACCGTACGAGCACCGCAAGTCGGCCGAGTGTCGGTGCGGACGAAGAGACCACACTTGTCCGTATGTGATATTTAATATTTAAAATAAAGTAATTGAAACCGTTGTAAACCGCACCGTGCCCGTCAAAAAGTAAACAAAACTAGTCGGGCACGGTGCGGACTAACTATGGTGTCGGTGCGGTGTCGGTGCGGATAGGTGGGGACTACGCGGTATATTTACATTGTGCAATTCTCTCGCCGTATGACGTCCTACACCGGCCGTCATACGGTGCGGCTCATGCGGCCATGTGTGTTCAAGCCTTAAGTATGGGTTGTATCTACAGAATGATACAAATAATTGCTTAGTTAACTTGTGTATTAATTATTACTTTGAAGGTACTCTCGTATCTATGGGTACGATTGAAGGGTTCTTGGAGCAACTGAATTTTTGAAAAAATTGCTAAAAAAAGGAACTTATTCCACAAATAGTAGATGCTACAAATTTACTGCTACTTCAGTTCTTTAGGCACTTTAGACTTTACTAAAAAAACCTGAAATGATATCTGTCCCATAGATAAAAAAGATAGATATCTCTCTATCTGTGATCTGTTCGGATTAGTGAAGTTGTACTGTATTTGACCAGCAGTGTAGCGTAAAGCATACACTTGAAGCATAAACAGAATCAACGAAAAGGAAGTTTTAACGACAACACAAATACTTTTGTAAACAACATTATTTATTGTAAAACCTGTATTAAGGTTCCTCAACGAAATTTGGATATATGTGCAATCACGAGGAGATCCTATTTGTGTATAAGATAATTAAAATGTAAGACCAATCGGCACTCAAGTCAGAGCTGATAGGTCCAGCAAATATTTTGTAATGTATAATTTAATAAAGAATATTTAAATCGTAAAATCGGCCGACTGAAGAGCGGTAGACCGCGGTTCGAGTCCTAGTCGAGTCGAATACACTGCTGTGATCAAAGGTCCAATATCAATCTGTGGACCATGGGGAAGGCAATGGGAAACCACCCCATGAATTATATTCCCATGAAAATTCATCTTGGCTTTGGCCAAGCTGGGTCATGACGCTTTTGACAAGAAGCAAACGATGAAGAAGAAGACTGTATTTGCAAAGTGACTTTAGGACCGATATCGGTAACACGTCAAAACGCCGAAAACAAAAACACCGAAAGTTCCACCAATCGAAACAAGATACTTCTTATAGAATAAAATTTATTTGCGACATAATAAAAGATATTTTGACCAAAACTAAGGAAATACTTTATATTTATTTAGATGAAGAAGAAGATGATGCAGATGAGAATCATAACTTTTTTCAAGTGGTATCAATGCCAGGATTTGTCAAATAAATAAAATCACTAGAAGTTTAGATCACAGGGAAGAATAGTAGTTTAGAGACTATATTTACTGAGAATGATAGTCAGCTGAAGCAAACCGACGAAACTGGGAATTACGAAAGTCAAACTGCGCCAAATCATCAGCGCACTCTTCCCAAAAACACAAGCTTAGCAAGCAAATCGAGAGGATCCTTTTAGAAATCCCAGAACTAAAAGCAGCAATAAAAAATATGGCAAGCAACAAGGCCCCGGCAATAATAGTAAAAAAAGTTGGAGAAATCGTTCCACGAAGACTCTTCTTTTCGAGAAACACACATAGAGGCGAAGCAACTGGAGTTTTTCGAAAGCAGTATGGATTTCAAGTTCAGATCCACCATCTAGGCGATCAAAAAAATAATAGAGCTGGTCAGGAGCCCAATAGAGGGACATGAAGAACAAGAAAACTATGCACCCTGGTTTAACTCGGTGAACTGAGAAAAAATACTTAAAGAGCTAAGAACAAGAAACATTCCACCCCATTTTCTGAAGATCCTAGAAAGTTATTTTAGTCATAGAAGACTGGAGGTGCAAGAATGGGCACTATAAGATACCATAAATATGACAAGCGGGGTCCCCCAAGGAGCTAACCTCCGTCCACTGCTCTGGAGCATCATGTACATCAACGTCGTCTTCGAGCTACCCATGTCACTGGGGTAAAAATAATCTGATTTGTAGACCACTTATCCAGAGTGATGACCGCCAAGAGTGAGAACAACTTAGAGACATCAGTTGTAGAAAAGATCTCCGGTTGGATGCGGGAAAGGAGCCTTGCGCTTTTTCCGAAAACAAGATGGAGGCGGTTTTAATGGTTTGGGAAATGCAGCCCAATCGACATCCGGTTACAGGGTACGTCAATCAAACCCATAGACGTTACAACGGTTCTCGGAATAGACCTACATAACGGGCTGAATTTCGGAAACCATGTACCTAACTAGAGAAGCTGCCAAAGCTGCGTCGCTTACACAGTCTCAGTACCTAACATTAAAGGACCAATACCAAGGATCGGTAGCGAAATCCATTGTGCTGTATGGGGCGCCAATTTAGATAGATACGATGAGGGTGGACAGCTACAAAAACAAATTAACGAACATGCAGAGACAAACTGAAATAAGAACAGCCTGCGCCTATGGACCATCTCCACAGATGTCAAGATAGTCATATCTTCGTCATATCGCCGCAATTTGATCAAAAGTGGCAGATATTGTGGAAATCATTCCAGAGTGGCAGATGGACTGCTGATCGAGACTTGGTACAATAGAGAACACGGATAAGTAAATTACCACCTCACAGAGATGCTCTCTGTGCATGGCTGTTTCTCGGCATACCTCCACCGTTTACATAATTATTACACCGATTAAATGGTGACGAGTACACTATTTTTGAATGTGAGAATAGGCCAGGTTTAGAGGCATTGCAACGTCCAAACTACAAGAGCCCGTGTTATCCTCCACAATAATCAGTATTATACTGCAGAGTCCACAGAAGTGGAATATCATCAGCGAGATGATATAGTGGTTGATATCCTGACGTCAAAGGAAAAAGAAGAACAAAGACAGGCAGAAAAAGAAATATGAGATGAAAGCAATAAAAACAAAAAGAAAAGAAAAAGGTCCGAAAGGGCGGAAGAAAGAAAGAGGATGATGTACGAGCTGGTGGTGTCTGGAAGACTTCCCTCTTCCTATGCAAATAAAGGTTATTTAAAATGTATTTACAAATTGATGTTTTTTATAAGGATTTTATATGTACTGATGAAGACTTTTTGGAATTTATCACTATAATTTTTCAATGTTGACGTCAGCTTCGCGGGCGACTTCCAGAGGTCTCCAGACGGCCACCCTTGCCCCCCATATAATATGCCTAAAATTAAATTTTATAAAAATCCTCGTTAGAGCAGAAAAATTTGTCTAAGCCTGTATAGTTTCCAAGATAAGGTCATCCAAAGAACCCAAATTATTTTCGATTTTTATCCAAAACCTCTTGTTTTTGAATAAAACTCTAACGGGCCACAGACCTAAAACCCGAAGATGACGATGAACTCTTGGTTTCCGATGTAGACTTTTCTTCCTGTTCATTTCACGTAAAAGTGATGATATGAATAAAACTAGATTCAATTATTTGAATTTTCACACTCCAATTTGGGTTTACCGTTTAAGCTGCTCGAGTTGATAAGATGATTTATTTTGAAAGCTGACAGCTAGGGATACGATGGCTTTATGATTAAAAGGTTATATGCGGAAATTGAATCTAGTTTCACTGATCGGTGGACAACTTTTTGTGTTTTTGCGCCAGTTGAATAGAAAAAAAAGTGAAAAACATTTATTTTTTGGTAACATTTGAAAAAAGTGGTGGTTTTGGAGGGTTGCATCGCGATAACTGTAGGAACTATAGATAATAACAATTTTCTATTTTATTTGTTTTAAACAGAATTTCATCTGAATTAATTTTGCTTAGGTCTGTTTTTGAGCAAAGCCCATAATATTAGTATGTGCAAGAATGTCTGATTTTAGGAACCTCGCTAAACAAATTTTACCATTTTTCGGTCCCAGTTTAATGTAAAGAACTAAAGCCTTAAGGACTTTTTACCGAAGCCAAACTGAAGGTTTTGCATTTTCGAGTTATTTCGAAGTCGAAATAACTAATGATGATTGGTATTGGAGCAAATTAGCAATATCTAGTACTTACATATAGGTCTACTTCTATTTTCGATGTTGCACATGAAATCTATTTATTTTAAATACCTAAATGCGGAGTTCTCTTATAATAATAATCAGAAAATTAGGCTGAAACAGCTGACGCGAGAGCCGAATTCGTTGCAACGTAAAATTTAAAAAACAAATGCATGTATACAATAATTAATAGATATCTACTTCCCAACATTTACAAGCGGGAAAATAATTCGTATAAATGTTATTTTTTGTAAAAATATCATTGTTATAAGTAAGTATTTTTATAGCCTCCCGAAAACAAATGAAAATAAAACTATAAAAGGTTGTTGGTGCTGTTATTTTGCCAGTTCATCTCCGTGATTATTAAAATGGACGAAACTAAAATTGTAATTAACATTACGAAAAGTTGAAATTTAAATGTCGTCTTGCACATACGAGTGGTATGTCAACAAAAATTAATATTTATTAAGTTGTTTTGTTTTGTTGTTATTTTTTGCAGATTTCGGTGGTGAAAATGAATTTGTTGTGGGCATGCGCCAACCGTTTCGCGTAGTCGGTGCCGCCCTCTAAAACTAAATAAATACGTTAGTATTTTAAACCATCTAGAAAATTATGTTAATTTTAATTATTCAAAACCAGCTAATTAACTAAACGCCGTGTTGGGACGGCGAATTAGATAAAAAGTTGGGGCACGTAATTGTCGAGCTTAAATGTTTTTAGTGTAAGTGGGTACGTTGTCTCTTTGGCGGGCTTCGTGTAAACAGTTGCGTTAATGGCCGCAATGTTAATGATATCGGATGGACGTACGTGTTAGGAGAGGCGTCTTTACAAGGTAAAAACGGTGTAGAAAATGTAGGGGCCTAAAATTTTAGATGATCCAATTTATCTAGAAATGTAGGAGTATTTATAATCATTTTTGTTGTGTAAAAATTAACGGCGATTTTAGTATAAACGGGAACGTTCTTGTTTGTGTTGACATTAAAACGAATAGATATTTGTTAACGTTCTTCCTTGTTTTATTGCAAAGCGTGTCGTTAACACTGTTGATTTTTGTAATTTAGATGTTTACATTGATGGTAAATTTTGCAGTAAAAATGACGTCCATGCTGAATTCGGTGTCTGAACAACTTGGTGGTAATGCAAGAAAGAAGAGGACGACTGTGGACGCCGAAACCGAACAATCGGCAGTTCCTGATTCTACAACGGTAGAAAAGGAAAGAGTCGATTTTACTCCCGGACAAGACGTTTTGCTTAAACACAAGGATGGTTGTTATTATTTGGGCACCGTTGTTGCTGTCGATAGTATTAGAGAACAATATTTAGTTAAGTTTGGAGACAACACTCAAAGTTGGTCTGGCGTTAAGAATTTACAAAAACCTAAACCAAAACAAGAAGATCTCTTGCTTTGTGTTGTTTGCAAGAAATCTTCGCCTAAAGATAGTCATGAGATTGTTGTGTGTGATACATGCAGTCGAGGATACCATCAGCATTGCCACAGTCCTATAATACCAAACGATTGTCAAAAAGATGGTGAGCATTTATGCCGATTACCTTAATTTAACATAAATTATAAAACCTGTTTCTCAAATTTGTCATTTGTATTGGTTTTCAGTCTCATCTTGCTATCACAAATATTTCTAAAATAAATATTTCTGATCGAGATATTCTTAATGTTTACCGAATGGCAAGATTTATCTACGAGATATTACAAACTTAAAACAAAATTTTTATTTAAATAGGAAACTTGTGGATGTGTAAAAGATGTTGGAAGTTAGAACCATTGAGGCATAAAAAAAATGCAGAAATCAAAAGCGCCAAGAGAGAACTTGTTCGTAAAAACTACCAAAGTTGCACAATCAATTCGTCTGTATCAACAGTTCCTCGTTCCTTTCCATATAATGTAAGCATTCAACCTTCTCTTTTTAGAGATATTTTATGACGTGCTGTTTTTGATTATAGATTGATGCGTTGTCGTGGGACGAATATCACAGGGTTAATATAGAAAAAATTTACTGTTATTGTGGTGGCCATGGGGAATGGTATACTCAAATGCTTCAGTGTAGTAGATGTAAGCAGTGGTTTCATGAAAAATGTGTGACCTGCTTACGTTTTCCGTTGTATTGTGGAGATAGGTAAGAATTTTATTTTTTTCAATTTTGTAATTAAAATTAGAAAACTTCTAAATTGACTTTAGTACGGATTTAACTGATCATAAACTTATAATAGTAAACGATATAAATTGAAAAATCTGAGATTGGAATTCTCATAAAATCTTACGAGCTGTAGAAAAATGTGTGATACGGAAGGAACTTATGAATTGAAATAGAAAATAGAATATTATGCAGTAGTATTACATTTTAAAGAAACGGTACAACTGAAGGTCTTTCTTAAATATCTCGAAAAAATACCAAGACAGTAAAAATTTTCTGCAAAAATTATTTCGACTAACTATCGACTATCTTTAACTAACCATCATTTGTTTAGTTTGCGCGTGCCATTCAAGCCTGGTTTTAAAAAACGCTTGATTTTGACGTTTCTTTGCCGCTTTTTTGATCATTTATAAAGGAATTAAAAATCTACAGAACATCACATCTCCAGTAGGACAAAATGTTTTTTTTAACTGATAAAATTGTCAAAATCTTGTTTGGACTGGAATTTATCAAGCTTTTAAAGTTTGGCGCTAAAACTTAGCGATTGGTTTGGTAAAAACGCGCACTTCAATGCTTTCAAAATTTGAGGGTCGTAAAGCTGGGCTTTCGCAGTATTTCATTACAAAATAATCTAGTGAAACGGTATAAGTTCACCCTCAAGAATAATTTATTATTTTGCATATTCTTTATTTTATTTGAATGAAGTTTTAGCAAAATCATTAATGAACAGCATTTTCTTCATCAAGAAAATCATTTGAATTAAAACATTTTTTTACTGAAATTATTTTGAAAAACAAAAAAAATAATTTTTTTTTTCATCAAAAAAGGTAGAAAAATTTCTTCATAATAGTTTGTGTAGGGATGACCCCTAACACTGAACAGGAAGTAATTACTTCCTCGGATACACAAACTATTTGAATATTAAAAAAACATAATGTTTTCAAAGAATTAGGCAAAGTTTAGTTAGTATCTTGGTTTATATCAACAACGTGTTTTTTGTGTGCACCAAATAGGGTTTATATAGACATTTTACAAACCAGAACGGCATTTAGTTGCCTCTCTGCCATTGGAAACCCTAGGGCCGGATTAAACCTTTTTTGGGACTCGTAACTATGTTGGCTTTTCTTACAATTCTAAAAATTTCTAAAATTTACTTATAATTATTTTAAATTTCTTCAAATTTAAATTCATAAAATTTCATTATTTTCAATAATGTTTTACCTCCCCCTCCCTCAATTTAGGAGTTGTTTTTAATTAAATTTTGATTATTGACTAACCTATGAGAGGTGACAAAAAAATGTACTCATAAATAATATAGCCTATACAATTCGCTTTTTTAAACATTGAATTTAATAATTTCAAGTTTAGTAAATTTTTAATTGAATTTGTAAAATAGTAAATTTTTACATTTAAATTATTAAATTCATTTAAAAATGTATTTTACAAGTTTCTAAAATAATTTTTTACAATTTCACATGTATCAGTCTCATTTTGATGTATTTTGGTCCAGGGAATCTAAATATCATTGATCTGAGATGGAACAGTCGTCATTATTTACTATCCGGCCTTCCTCGTTTATAATTTTTAATTGAAAATAGTCGGGATTGTTTGTGCTTTATTTGTACAATTTTTATTTTTGATTGCTTCCCTTTTATTCTTGAGATTTTTAAAAAATTTACTGGTGGGCGGCTGAAGACATACTGATCCTCACATTTCGAATTTTAGATCCAAAATAATTGATAATTTATAAATATTAATAGGTTAGCTGAACAATAAAACAAAATTAATTATTAATTAAAATTAAATTAATAATTATATAATTATTTAATACTAAAATTCGTTAAACTTGAGCTTAACTTAAACTCTTATTATGCAAACGCCCTAAGTTCCTAAAAAATTTAAAGTGAACAAGTGAATTTATCAAATAATTTATCTTGATCTTGAGTGTGGGATTAGGCTTACATACATAGGTAAGAAAGAGTAATTTTACATTGGCGAATTATGAAATTCGGGGTTCATACCTAGTAGTCTGTTACAGCCTTCTCCGCTCAGTTTTGGGCATTAGCCTCTTTCTCGAAGAGAAAGATTTAAGCATTAAGACCCCACGGTTGCTAAGTCCGGGTTGGGGAATGTGCCTATAACCTTTTTCATTGCTGATGCTGGCAGTCATTAACTCAGGGAGACCGCCGGCTTTACGTGCCCTCCGAAGCAGGGAGACGGTCATAAATAGTGCCAGAAACAAACTTTTTCCTTTCTTAACTACTCCCGGGATTGAACCGGATGCCTTTGCATCAGTAGTTGATCGTTCTAACTACTAGGCCAAGCCCGTCTCTTTACCTAGTAGTACTTACTGTAAATTTTTTAATAACTGAGAAACTTGTTAACCCATGCTGCGCGTCAAGATCATTTGTTTTTCTTAATATCTCGAAACTTATTAGAATAAATACAAATATAAATGCAATGGTATAAGCTACAATATTGCTGTAGAAAAGTTTTTGCTATAATCTCGTAGATTTATCATAATTAAAAACAACTCCTAAAAGGGCGGGAATTAAAGGAATCTGGGCAAGAGCCGCTTGACCCCTGGTGCAGTTGGTATTGTGATAGGATTTTCTAGATTTGTACCAAATTTTAATATGGTAACCAAAAGTGAAATATTTTTTTCTCTTAATGATCTCATTAAGACCAAGGAGTTTGAGATGCAAATATAATTTTTCTAATATTTCAATATAAACTAAATTCTAAACTGAAGGAGATGTAAAACACGATCAGTTAAAAACTTTCCTTCAGTTAACTTGCTTTCACGAACTGGAACTCTTGAACATTTTATTTTGCAAAGTGGAATTGCATTTTCGAGCGTGGCTTAGCAGAGTGTCCACACAAAGCATCCCATGTATTTGTGACTCAGTCTGCTCTTGTTTCTCGTTGAGTAAGCATCACCCCGCGCGTTCATCCGATACATTTCGTAATAATCCATTGTTTTCTGAATGTAAAATTATAACTATTTTCTATAAAATGTATTTTTTATTCATATGTTTGGGTTTCTGAAACGGATTAATTGGGGATCTACATTATTTCTTATGGGAAATATAGCTTCAGTTTTTGTACAATTCTGTTTTCGTTGAATTTTTCAAATGGTCTCAAAATTATTAGTGATTAGCTGACTGCCAGATGTTTTGGTATTTATAAATAAAAAAGAATTTTTCTTTATTTGCAAATTTGACAAGATACTCTCCTGCATAAGTGACTAAAAGAAACTCTCAGCTTTAGGTACATAAACTACTATTTAAGCTTAAAATCATAATTATTGTAAACTATACAGGGGCCTAGCTAGAAATATCGAGCCCTTACTGAAACATAGTTAGAAGACCTTCTTTCCCTTTGTTGATAAAAAAAGTTGATTTTTATAAACTATATCTTGAATAAAATATTTTAAAATTACAAGTTTAGTGAAATATGAAAATTTACCAACTTACATTTTAGTCTAAGACCTCGTTGCGCAAGGTGGTTTCATCTTTTGAAGAACTCGTCAGTGAAACTATAAAATGGATTAATATCCATTAAAATTGAAATCAAACACTATAAACTGACGAGTTCTTGAAAAGACGAAACCACCTTGCGCAACGGTCTTGGACTAAAATGTAAGTTGGAAAATTTTCATATTTCAACTTCTAATTTTTAAAATATTTTATTCGACATATAATTTGACAGGTTAATAAACATTTACAATTATTTATAGAATATATCTAATTAATATTCTGTAGGATTCTCACTCACACATTGAACTTTCTTTTGGCGTGGTTTTCTTGACTCTCGAAATAAAAGCCTAACACAGAAAACCCTCTATTTATTGTGACTGGGCCGATAATGATATTCCAGCAAGTTAGTAGAAAAGTTTGTGTTAATACTTTTATACAATATAATATTATCTGGATAACGTTCTATATTATTTATTTTCTGCTCATTTTGCTTGTGCAGGGCCCAGGTCCCCCACACCGAGGGGTTCTGAATGCTAATCCTTGTTATACAGTAGCTACGCCACTGAAACTATCAACACTTGATCAGTCAATTGGCATAACTTTAGAATTTTGAAAATTGAGTTATGCATATTTCATTTGGAACACAGAAATATGTACAACTTAATTTTCAAAATTTTAAGGGTTACGCCAATTGACCGATCAAGTAGTGATGATATACAAATACATCCTGAAAGGTTTATGGAAACCTGCATTAATCCAATTTTATATGCCCACTAAAAATTAGAGAAAACTATAGTAATTGAAAAAAATGAATTTAAATTTTTCTAAAAATTTATTAAATTTTAAGTTCACTTTAGTATGATCTGATAGCACTGATATCTCTCCCCTCGCATCATAATATTTGCTCAGATGTTGCAGGGTTACAATTAGTTAAGTTGAATCCAAACGCTTTTAGAATTAAAATAGCAAAAAAACTAAAAATTACGTAAATATTATGTATAAAATAAAATTATTTTAATTTTTTAATGTTCCGTTTTTGTACAGCAGAATTAATTTCTTTTGTAAATGAAAGATCCTATATTTTATGCATTATTTTACGCATTATTACTCTCTTTTAAGATTTTCATCTGCATTTACTATGACTATTACGGTATTATTAATTAAAAGAAATTGTGTTTTTTCTCTGCAAAATTTAAAGCTTAATTTTTCAAACTAATTTTTTTGCAAAATCTTGCAATCTTAGGCGTATTTATATAAGTTGGAGTAACCATTTTAATTGATTTTTAATTACTTCAGTTATTATGTACCTGGGTAAATAGAATACCTATTGTATTCTATTATGTACTTAGTCATGCCACAAATTCTGTCCCATGTTATTGAAGCTGTTTTCAATATTGAAAAATAAAAAATTCCACTTTTTTTAAATGGGTCCCTTTTAAATACATTTTATTATTGTTTGGTTATTTTGTGATTTTTTGGTTGATAAGTAAGGGCATCTACATCTTAAAAGTGTGTTTACACATTTACATTTAACAGTTTATTTTTAATTTTCCGCATTTTTGAAAAACTTAGAATCATCCTAGTTAATAGAGTATAGCTTGGAGTATGTTTGGAATCCTGGCAGACAGAAACATATCTAGGTTATAATTTTTAGCCAAAAGCTTAAGAAATTACAACTTCCATCAATAAAAAGTTTTTGTAATTTATTTAAATTAGGTAAATAATTATTTTTAAATTTTTGATTATATTTTTGTTTATATTCGGTACGTATTTTGTTTTATAGTAGTTATATTATAAATTTGAAAAACGTGGTTTTTCTAAAAATGTACCGAAATTATAAAGCCCCGTTTACACGTACTTTGTACCCATTTAAATGCTGTAGTGTAGATCACGTTTGTTTTTGTGTAAATTATTTTGTGTAAAGTGGATTTCATTTATTTTTCGGAAATAAATAGCGGCAGAAAATGTGTTATAAGGTTGCACAAGTCGAAATAAATTTAAAATTTTAATATTCTTTTCGATTTTGTTAAAATGTTATAAACAATTTGTTGTATTTTTAAGGTTTTACGTATTTGTGTGCTCAATATGCAATGAAGGCGTGGAATTTTTAAGACGTTTGGAATTAAATTGGGTCGAATTGGTTCATCTGATGTTATTTAATTTGACTGCTTACAATGTCATGAAGTATTACGATTTAGATAGTGTAATTATACCATATATTAATGACAACTGGCACGCACTGCAGCTTCCACCAAAGGTGAGTTTTGTTTTTGTGAATTTAAGCAAATAAATAAAACATGGCGATTTTGTTGCAGATATACAATATTTCAACTTACGACAGAAGGAAGAACATTCTTTCTGTTTTGACAAATAATCGCAACCGTTTTAAATGCGGACGCGAAATTAAAAAAAGAACTGCAATTTGGGGTTTGAGAGTACGTTTACCGCCGCCTGCTCCTTGCATTCACGTACCACTGTTAGGACCAATCAACGAAGAACAGTTGACACAAATTTGTCAGACTAGTCGTAAAATACGTTTTCTGCCCCTGGAAAAGACTGAAAATAGTAATAGCACTGATATGATAATACAGGTTGATAATCATATGCTAAATTTAATGATGGGCACGGCATATCTCGAGAACGTTCAGTCGAATCGGAATCTCCTTGCTCTAGCCCAGAAGTGGATAGAGAAAATCTTAGTGTTAATAATTGTAAATACGATATGTACAAAAACGAATTTCGTGGCGCTGGCTGTGTTAAAAAAAGTGTACCTTTTCCTAAACTAAGTTTGCAACGTAAAAAACGAACTTTAAATCTCAATAGTCGCGAGCGCGACAAACTAACAAAAAAGCAAAAACAAAAACAGAAGAGCGGAAAGATTGCGACGAAAAAGGAAAAAGGCCCAGAAGGCAGAGGAACTAAGCGGTCGAGTTTGGATTCCAAAGTCAGTAAGAACGCCGAATCTTTACCCTTAACACCACCCACTTCAGTTTCGGCACCGCCAACACCGCCCGCTTCAAGTACATCAACGTCTGGTACCGATTTGGCAATGGATTTTTGCGAGTCATCGAGTATGTTTACAGATTCGTCTAAAATTAAATTAACCAAATCAAATTTAACAAAAAACAATTTATCTTCGCGTTTGGAAACGAATTCGGTCGAATTGAATACTCCTTGTGATACATCTGGCGACGAAACTTCGTCGAAAAGCACACTCGATTTAATTATTCCTCCACCGAAGGACTTTAAAGGAAAAAATAATCCGTTTTTGACACTTTTGAGAGGAAATGAAAACACTAAAAAACGTCGTAGAAAAAATATAACTCTGCCATTGCCATTGACTGCCGTAATTCCAGGTACTCCTTTAATTAGGCCAACCAAACGACAATTGAGTGAAAAGGATATTTGCATAGGACCTAACGGCGAGGTGAAGCGTCGTCGATTACGACGTGGACGTCCTGCTCATGTTTGTTTACCCACTGCCAGTAAGACTGCTACAGTTGTTCCTGCCAGGCCTAACGCAGGTGAATGGGGTCAAAGGACCATGCGTTCGAGCCTGTCTCAAACGTCTCCCAATAATAATCAAATTGGCAATTGTGTCAATTATGCACTGAACGGGAGGCGTTTAAGGCAACGACAAGAAAAAACTCAAGATAAAGAAAAAACAATATCGAATCCTCCAACTCCTAAACATAGTCCAGTTAAGCAAGAACCTGAAATAGACTTGGATGACTTAAAAAGTTCTGTTAATAGTTATTTTGGAGCGGCGAATCGTATTGCAACAGGAGAAAAATTTACAGTACGCGCAAAACGTGTTAATCCAACAGGAAAATTACAATATTTGATAGAGTGGCCGGGAGCAAATCCAGGAATGACTTGATTGTTGGTATTTTTTATTATTTACAAATTTGTTGTAAGTCCGTTATTCCAATTGTGTGTTCATGTAATGCCATTTGTGATTTTGTATGGGCACGATTAGTTCTTAAAACGATAAAATAATTACCAATTATATTTGGTTAGCTTTTTATCTAGCAAAAAATTATTCTACAAGAAATAAGACAAACTGTAAAGAATTATGCAAAATATAATTTTGCATAATATGTATAATTTCTTATAAGAAAATTTTATAGGTAATATATACATTCGCAGGCATATTACGTAAGTAAGTTCAAATTGTGTACAATTTGCTTACAGAATATGCCTGTTAATTAATTTTTAAATTTATGCACGTTGTTTTAGTGTAAATATGGTTTGTATTTTTTTATTATGTACAAAATTTAATGATTTCATGATGTGTTTTAAATTTTTACAACCAATTGATCTTTTATTGTTATTTTAGTAACACAATTTTTTTGTTATAATGATGAAAATTGAGAATTTTGGAATATTTTACGATTATCAAGCACGAATAATAATTTTATATATTATGGCCATTAATTATTTATCATGTAGTTTTATTTAATTATTTGTCTGTTTAATCTGTAAAATATCAAACATTGAAACTGCCAAATATATCTTTTACACTGCCATTGTTAAATTTATTTATTTAAAATTTTTTCTGTAGCACACGAGTTTTTGTACTTTTTTTTATGACTGAGCTACGTGAGCATTCTTAAAAACAATTTCGTTTTAAGTATTATGTACCAGGTGATTTTTAAGTATACAATGTGTAAAATAGTTGTATTCTCCTGCAAATAAAAATTGTAAAAATAATCTCGTTCTGGTTTTAAATGCATCGCTTGGGATTGTCTGTTGTGGCGAGACTCCAAATGGCAATTCATAGCAAAGTATAATTTATTGAAAGGTAATAATTTACTACGAATTAATAAATGGAATAAACTTGAAAAGTTTAAAGAAAATTGACCTTATAAAATCACTTGGTATATTTTATCAATCCTCGGCCAGTATTTAGTTTTACGTATTTGTGTAACAAAATTTTTCCTGTGTATAAATTATTTGAAATTACAAGTTTGTTACTTTAGATTTAAAACAATGACATCAAATTGCCTCCTATAATCAGCAGTAATGCGTCTAATTGTTAATATCGAATCCATTGATCTTTTATGTTTGTTTTGCACTTCTCTGTATAGTCAAAATTGTGGTTGGTACTTTTTAATTAATTAAATTTAAAAATATAATTATAGAATTAAAATGACTTAAAAGATTAACAACACCTAATTTACCTTGACTTAATTAATTTGACCATCCATCAGTGGAAATGTGTTGAATTAAAAAAGATTTGATCTAGCACTGCTGGAACTTATAATCGCTCCTTATTCAAGTTTTTAAAGCGAAAAATTTTAATAAGTATTTTCGATTAATTATATGGGTCTATTTAGATTGGGTGAAATGATTTTTTTCACTAGATAAAAAATTTCAATTTTCTGTGATTATTAAGGTTTAAATAAATTGTTATTTATTGTCGGATTTGATTCATTTTCGGTTTTTACGCGAATATTGAATTGTGGAGTGTCATTTGAGGTCAAAATTATTTTTAGTTGAGCTTTACTGCCCATATTACTGACGAATATGGAAAACAGATCGTGGCTTTTTATGCATTATTTTGTTATTTAGCGGTACATGTCCTCGGGCACCTCCCATTTCCAATTTTTAATTAAAAAAAGTTTAAATCATTGTGCATGATTATGCATCCTTTATTTTTACCTCTTGTTTTTGAATTATTTAGAAAATTTAAATTTTTAACAAAATTTACTAAAAAAAAAAAAATTCGGTAAAAATTGGTGTAATTACAATGAATACTTCCGTGGCTGCCATACACATGACAATATTTTTAATATTAATCCAGTGCTTTTTAAAATATTCTCCAGAATATTTTTTTGTCAAGTAGTGTCACAAATTTATCTTTCCTTATGATTGTGAACAAGACCTTTCCACCAATCCAAAAGAGCCAAAATGAGAGTGGCGTGCATACATACAAATTTTGATGCAGAAGCAAATATATCCATCCATTGAGGTGTGGTTGACCAGCATGAGCTTAACATACACCCCACAAAGTAGACCAAGATTTAGAGTGAAGCTGTGACATAACGATATCAAATTTTGATGGGAAGCAAACAATTAATATATTCCATAAAGTAGTGGCTGTGCGTTGACACAGAAGTGTAGACTTGAAGAAACCGAGCTCTTAAATCTAGACTTCTATGTCGATTCGGCAATCGTTTTTATAAAGACTTTTAAACGCAACAATTCAAAAATTTAAAAATGGATAACAATAATTGATTAACAACAACCTTATGTACATCATAAATTATAAAATTTCAAAGTAGCTTCCTTCTGCGTGGATACAGAGCTTTAAACGTCGAATGAAATTTTGGACTGTTTTTCGTACCTCTTCTAGGGATATTTTGTCCCATTCCTGACGCAAAAATTGTTTTAGTGATTCTTAACTTTTGTGGGGTTTTGCACAGGGTCTGACTTCTAAAATTGACCATATGGCGTAATCCATTGGGTTGAGATCAGGTGAGTATGGAGGTTATTCAGCGGAACTGATAAAATCAGGAAAATTGATTCGGCACCACTCTTGCGTAGTTTTCACCTTGTGGGCAGGTGCAGAGTTTTGTTGAAATGTCCAATATTGGTCACCAAAGTGTGGTTGGGCCTATGGAAGAACTACAGCCTCTAAAATATCCCGATGGTAGATTTCCTTGTTAATTTTTACTCCTTCTTCCACAAAAATTAAAGGTGTTTTACTGGTAGCACAAATACCGCCACGAACCATGACAGACTTGAGGTATGCGTGATGAACAACAATGGCAGAAGGTCCGAGTGCTTCTTTTGATTAATACCTATCATTTTGACGATTGTGAAATTGTTCAATAGTAAAATTTTTCATCAGTAAAACGAAATTTTCCATTTTGAGCAGCGGTGCGATATGAAAACGGCATCGTTGAAGTCGTACTCGCTTGTTTTCATCAGTTAGCATTTGGGTTTCGAGCTTACAAGGCTTCTTAAGTTCATTTTAGCTATTCGTCGAGCCGACTCTCGCGTGATTCACGAGCCACTTTGCGCATCGACAGTCTCGGATTCTTTGAATCCGAAGTTTAATGATAATGGGATTCTGGCGAGTGTTGGCAGAACATTTTTTTCCTCTTTCGGGTCGGTCTTCCATATTACCAAGTTTTTTGAATTGTTTGATGGCGTCGGAAACGGTTTGTCGAGGAATTTTAAGCATTCGAACTATTTCACATTGACGATTTCCAGCTTCGAATAACGATAAAATTGCGGCGTGACTTTTGACATTTTATAGCTTACAAACTGATTGTTTCATTTTTTGCTTTTTTTTTCTGATCTCCATACCCAAAACTTTTAATACCAGGAATGGTAGTTTTAATATATCTTCAGAATCTCTCTCCATGGTTGAACTTATTCCTTTCAGGCAACTGTATGAAATGATCTGGATTTTATATTTTTAAACATAATAAAGTTTTAAATCTGAAAGAATTTCATTAATATTAACAATAATAAAGGTGGCATAAATTAAAAGCAATTAAGTGCCTCTATTATTAATTTGAAGTGTTAAAATGTTTTTTTAAATTATTAAAAGTTAATCTACTTACTTTATGAAGAGTTACTTGAATAGTATTAATCTGGTATCTATTAAATAATTATTGCGTATTAAAATTTTTTTTAAATGAAAAACTTTTGGAATTAAATTGTATTGTCAGTAATATAAGTTTTTAAATTGAATAGTTTTTTTTTGGAGTTGTAATAAATGGCCTCACGAAGACGGATCGATTTTGTTCAAGAAGTTACTAAAAAAAGAGAAGTAATATTATTATGCAGAACCAAAAGCTGTTGCATGTAAAATAAATACCTACACAAATTAATATATTTGAAAATTTGGTAGGTATGTATTTAAATTTTAGGATTATATTTGAAAATGATAGTTTGAACATAATATTACAGAATATAATATTATTAATTTATTATGTACATAGATTTACGTCATTCATGATTTTTAGAGTTGACCTTTGACGGGTAATATCTTGGATAATTTAAAATTTTAGTTAGTGGATTTTATGCACATTTTTAGCTAAACTTTTGAAGAGATTTGAATGATGCATGATAAAAAAATCGGATGTGACCATGCCTTTACTAAAATTAAAAAAAAATTATTTTAATAATAAAAGAAATAGTTATTTTCGATACTAGTACTTAAATAGTATTTTCCATTCGAGGTTGATTTTGCTGACGAGCCGAAGAGAGTCAAATAACAAACTTAAACATTTGTCTGAAATTCGGCAAATAAAGAAAGCGAGTTATTAATAGTAATGCTCTTGACCTCATACCTGCCGATTGCTAGAACAAATAAGGAGAACAAGATACAAATTGTATGCAATTCTGAAAGATCAAAATTATTATTAAGCATTAAAGCCCACGTTAAAGCAAGTTAGCAGTAATGCGTAATTAGTAATCAACAAATAAACAAATCTTTCATAATTGTAGATACACTATTGCACTTACTTATGTTTTGTCGAAAAATGTACTTAGGAAGGTTACTTTGTCATACGACGTTATTACAACAAATAAACACATCAATCTTTTAAACTAGCCTAGTTATTTATAAATTTGCAGGAAGCATAGATCATGAGTAGGCATATTTTACATACAAAGACCGAGTTTATAACTGAAGCGATGAAATTTTTTAGAAACAAAGGCCGACGAGATTATTACCTAGAAATATTTTAACAAAGTTGCACAATCTGGACTATGCTGAAATGAAAATAACTCGCACTAGTGCGGAAAAGTGAAGTCCTCTCGCGGAAGAATCGTACGTGCAGAAAACATGCCGCTTTCAATGCTATGTAACGTTAAAATGATCACATTTCACAACAGAAGAAAAATATTTTCCATTAACGAATTTGAACCAAAATCTAACCAGTTTGTAAAGATACGAAATACCAAATTTGGTTTAAAATGCCCTTGGTTTTTAAAATATTAAACAAAACAATTTAAAAAAAGAAGTTTTGGTGACACTTAAGTTAACCGAACTGCGATTTTTAAAACTAATAATTACGAAAGATGAGGGTTTAAATAGCACATTTAAAAAAAATTACGGCCGGACCACAAATTTTGGATAAAAGACTTTAAAATTTAAGCGCTAAAAGCAATTTTAAAGAAGTATTTTATTTTTATAATAATACTTTAGTGGTTGGCATAATGTAAAAACGTCCCTTAGCGCGGAGAACTCGAAATTTTCCAATTCGACGCGGAGCTCCTAGGGCAAACTATTAAAAATAATTAAAAATATATGGTTGCCTAAGTAACGTAGAAAATAATAAATTTTAGAGCCACCGGGTATTAGAAGAGGTTGAACTTATTAAAAATATCCTGGGCCGAGAAAACTCGAAATTTTGGATTCTTGACGCGACAGATGCTAGGAGCGAATGGTACTTTGTCGTTGTGTGTGATAACCAAGTTTCCACGTAGGAACTTTTACCAGAATAAATTTAATTATGACGCAATAATTCCCTCACTTGATATGTTTCTTATGGTAATTTTAAGAACTTTAAAATTGAATTGTGAGCTTATTATAAGATCTACCAAATTCATTCTTGTATTGTATCTTTTCGTTTGGTGAAGCTATTTTTATAGGAAAAAATGTACTTTCAAGTTCGGGAATATTAACTTTAGCCGAAGCTTCTATAAACCAAGTACAACCAAAACCTAATCAGCTCTAAGTCTTACTATGTACATATATATAGTATATAGTAGATACGAAGTAGGTAACAAATTTAGTTTTGAAATTCCTATTAGTTTTTAAAATATTAAATAAGTAAAATTATAATAAATTTCTAGAGCCAACATATTAGATAGATACGAATTATTAAAAAATTCTGGAAAAATGTATCCTTTATTCTTAAACGACTTAGATGTAGGATTCAAATGATATTCGTTTCAAGTCCAGTAGAAATTTTACCATGAAAAATTTAACTATACGCAAAATTCCTCGACTTTCATGTTTCTTAATGTGTAATTTTGAAGAACTTTAAAATGAAAATTGTGGGCTTAAGGTACAAGATCTACGCAAAATAATCAATTCTTGTAGTCTTTTCTGGAAGGACATTTTTTAGGAAAAGTTGTATTTTCAAGTTCGGGAATATTAACTCTAGCCGAAGCTTCCATAATCCAAGTACAATCAAAATCTAATCAGGTCTAAGTCTTACTATGTACATATATATAGTACATAGTAGATACGAAGTAGGTAACAAATTTAGTTTTGAAATTCCTATTAGTTTTTAAAATATTACATAAGAAGTAATATTAAATAATATTCCTGATTTAAAAAACAGAGAAAAAATAGTTCTCATGAACCAATTTTAACCAAAATCTAATCAGCTTTTACCTCTATTCTGTAACTGGTTTGTTATTCTAAAGAATTCGTTAAGCTCGTAAAATTTGGATTATACGAAATGTTTATCGCATTTGTTTCAATTTTTAAGGTTAATTTTGGGTGTACACCAAATTTTACCAGCTTAACGAATTCGTTGTAATAGTAAAGCAGTTATGGAATAAAAGTATTAACTTTAATACCAAGGACATAGAAGATTACAGAAAACTGTCTCAATTCTACAAAGATAACGCAGTTAAATATCATACATATCAAGATCCCAGCACAAAACCAATTTCGGTAGCAATCAAAAATGTTCCTATTTCTCTAACTCAAACCGAACTAGAAGAGGAACTTAAACTATATAAGCTACCAATCTTAAAAAACACTCGTCTACTATATAAAGACAAAACACCCATGCCTGTTTGCATCGTTGAACTAACAGATAATGAAAAAGCTGAAGGAATCTTTAAAATCGAGAAAATATGGGAAGCCAGAGTAATCGTCGAACCCAGACGTAAAACAATCAAATTCCCAATGCTACCGCTGTCAGAGAGTCGGACACACCAAAATTATTGCTCTCACGAACCTAGATGCGTCAAGTGTAATGGAGATCATCTCTATTCCCAATGTAAGAAGAACAAAATCGAGCCCCGGTCTGTGTAAATTGCGGAGATAATCACCCGCAAACTATAGAGGCTGTAAATATATGCTAGAAAGAAAAATACCACGGATACAAGATCCTACTCTCAGGCAACAGGAAGAACACAAAGAATTAACCCAAATAACACCAATCAAAACCAAATACCAAACCTACTCGCAGCGTTCGTCAATCAAAATAGGGCAAATGCACCAACAGGCCCCAGTACGAACCAATCTACCTGTTGTGTATTCACCAAACAATTTAAACTACAAATTATTATTTACTAATTACTTACGGCTGGTACTCCGGTGACTGGTGTGGCTCGTATTACCCGACGGCCGTGACTGAATGATCCCATCCTATTTTTTGGGTCATCTACCTCTATCCCATAGTACCAACCTTTGGATATGGAATATCGACCAATCACCGTTCCCGTACCTAGTCCGTTATACTTTATTATAATTTAAAAATATATATACTGACATTCATAATCCCTAACGACATTCTTGCTATATACAGGTCCGTATTTACATATACTACATCTTCTCCCCTTTACAATGTTAAACGATTTGGTGGTCTTGAAATCCGTCCACTCCTTCTTAATTGTACCGGTGTTGCCTCCGAGCCACTTTGCTGGTCCATGTTCTCGGCCTCTGTTGGTGGAGTATCAGGTACTTCTACTAGTGTCCTCGGTTGCGCTGTTTGTTGCTGTTGATCTCCGCCACCGATCTCTTCATGGTCTTGCACACTTGGTGTTTGTTCTGGTTCTGTATGAACTGCTTGGGGGTGTACTTGTTGGTTTACTATTGATGACTTCCTGATATTATTTGTATGTTTATAGTGTACTTTATCCCTTACTTTAACCAAGTACGTTATCCCACTTACTATTTTGAGAATCACTCCTTCTTCCCATTTGACTGTCTTGTTTGGACCTAACGCGCTTACCAAAACATGTTCGCCGACCACAAACCTTTTTGGGCACTCATACTTTTCTGGTTGTTTAACTAAAATTTTGTCTCCCGATGGTTTTAACATATCTAGTCTTGTTCTAGGTTTACATTTAAATATTAAATCATTCGGTGTTTCTCCTGTCGATGCATTGGGCATATTCCTATATGCAAACAGAAAGTTTACCACTTGTTGTTCTATGGTTAATGTTGCCTCAGCTACTAGGTACTTAAGTAGTGCCGATTTTGCATTTTGCACATGTCGCTCCGCCAAACCATTTGACTGCGGGTGGTAAGGTGGTGTTTTAATGGCTGGATGCCATTAGCTTGACAGAACTTTGTGAATTCGGTTGAATTGAATGGTGGTCCATTATCACTAACTATTACTTGTGGGATTCCCATAATTGCAAACGTAACTTTTAACTTTTCCACTGTTTTTATTAAGTCTGTTCCTCTGCTCATGTAATGGATATCCAACCACTTTGATTTACTGTCCACTATTAACAAGAACGTTTTTCCACTGCTATGAAAGAAATCGATGTGAACTCTTTGCCACACCTTACCTGTTTTAGGCCACGCAAACAAATGCTCTTCTTTCGCATTGTGCTGTGTAAGCTGACACGTCCTACATCTGTTTACCATTTCCTCGATGTCTTCATTTAGTTCTGGCCACCAAACGATCGACCTGGCCAGTAATTTACCTTTCACGATTCCCGCATGATCGGCGTGTATTAATTCCAGCACTTTCTTTCTTAGTCCTTCTGGGATCACCACTCTACTTCCTCTTAATACACAATTTCCGTCAATTGACAACTCATTACGTTTTAAAAAGTACGGCCTGAGCGTTACCTCTCCAACCTTGTCTGGCCAACCTCTATAACAATAGTCTTTTACTTTTCGTAATACTGCGTCTTTTATTGTCCATTCTGCTACTTCCTCACTAGACAATGGTAATTCGTCTGTTAAATTAAACGAATTTATCGCCGTATCTACTTCGGTCGTATCTTCGAGCGGTAGCCTTGATAACGTGTCCGCTTCACATAGTTCGATCCCTTTTTTATATTCGATGTTGTAGTCATAAGTTGATAATATTAGGTTCCAACGCACTAACCTAGATGCTGTCAACACCGATATTGCTTTTTCTGGATTAAACAGGACTTGTAGTGGCTTATGATCGGATAACAATGTAAATTTTCTACCATAAATAAATTTGTGAAATCTTTTCACTCCAAATATTATTGCCAATGCTTCGCGTTCTATTTGCGCATAATTTCTTTCTGCCTTCGACAATGTTGCCGATGCAAAACATATTGGTCTATCCACTCCATTTATTCGATGACTCAGAACACTACCTACTCCGTACGAACTTGCATCGCATGACACTATCAATGGTAGTTTCGGATCATAATGCACCAACACTTGATTTTCAGTGATGTGCTGCTTACTTTCTTCAAAACACTGCTGACATTCTGTTGACCAATTGAAATCCACGCCTTTTTCTAATAACCTATACAGTGGTTTTAAACGCGCCGACAACATGGGTACAAATTTCCCATAATAATTCAATAACCCCAGATATGCCCTTACCTGCGTTTCATTTTGCGGACTTGGGGCGTTAACTATTGCCCTGATTTTTTCTTGGGTAGGGTGAATCCCTTCTTTGTCGATTCTATGCCCTAAGTATTCAACTTTATTTTCAAAAAATTTACATTTAGCTAAATTTGCTTTCACTCCATATTCTTGCAATCTGGATAACACTTCCTGTACCAATACCTTACACGCTTGCATATCTTTCCCTGCTATTAGGATGTCATCTAGATAACAATGAACCCCTGGTATTCCTGATAGTATACGGTCCATTACCGATTGAAAGATTGACGGTGCACTCGAAATTCCAAACGTCATTCTTGTGTAACGAAACAAGCCTAAATGTGTATTAATAGTTAACAGTTTTTGCGACTCTTCGTTTACTTCCAGTTGCGTATATGCTCCTGTAAGATCTATTACTGCGAAAACTGTTCCGCCTGCCAACGATGCAAATATATCGTCCGCTGTTGGTAACGGGTACTCTGTTGGCACTAGCACTTTATTTACCGTTGTTCTAAAATCCACACATATACGTATATCACCGTCTTTTTTTGGAACTACTACAATGGGCGATGCCCACTCACTATTATCTATTGATTTGATTATACCTGCTTGCATTAGTGCCCTCAACTGTTTTTTGACTTTCTCACGTAGTGCCAACGGCATATTGTACGCTTTCCTAAATATTGGGTTGACTCCTGGTTTCACTTCAAAACTAATTTTAAAATTCTTTATTGGATTTGATAAGTCGTCGTTGAACACTTCCTTGAACTTTTCTTTCACCCAATCAGCGGGCGTTGTTGTTATCGACATAATGTTGAATTGTTCTCTCCAATCTGGGAACATAACGTCCAACCAATTTCTTCCTAGTAATGGCACAAAACTCTTATTGGTTTCTACTACGGTTATGGGTAACTTAAATTTCTGGTCTTCCTTAACTATTTCTACTGTTACTTCTCCTAATGTTTTTATTGTTTGGCCCGTTACTGATGTCAGCCCATATGCTACAGGGTGTAACTTTAAATTTTGCCATTTTTCCTTAAATAGACCCGCCGGTATAATTGTTTTGCATGCCCCCGTGTCCACTTCAAACCTTATCATTATCCCGGCTATTTCCAAGCTTAAACGATGCGCGACATTCAAAATCCTCGCTGACTTGACTCTATTCAACTGATAAACGGCTCTTGCTCCCTCTTGTGACTCTTCATTGTGTGCTTCTTCTAGTACCCCAATAGCTTTACCGCTTTGACATACTTTTGCCGTATGTCCACTTTTTTTACACCTAAAACATTGCCACGAGATTGCTGGACATGATGCCGGACTATGTTGTCTTCCACATCGAAAGCATTTTTTTTCTACCCATGTACGACTTGCCTTGTTTTCTGTTGGTGTCCTACGATTTCTTGTTATCTCACTATTATTTTTCACCCAGTGGACATCTTTGTTACCCGCCAAAACCTGGACTTGGTTGTCGGCCAATTCGTGCGCACGTGCTATTACGCATGCACTTTGAAATGTTAACGGTGTCGTTGCAATCAATTTCTTTTGTAAACTTTCGGAATGTACCCCACACACTAACCGATCCCTTAACGCATCATCTAGAAATGAGTTGAACTGACACGTGCTAGCTAAACGACGTAAATCCACAATATAACTGGCTATTGATTGATTTTCTTTTTGTTTGTAATTGTTAAACGTAAAGCGTTCACCTATTTCTGATTTTGCCGGTGCGTAATGTTGTCGTAACGCTTGGATTAGTTGTTCGTATGTCTTCTCACTTGGTTTTTCTGGCGCAATCAAACTTTTCGCTGTTTCGTATACTGCCGACCCTGCCAACGTAACAAATAACGATACTTTTAATTCTTCCTTGACTGCGTTGACCACAAAAAAATGTTCCACCCGTTCGACGTAGTTTTCAAATTCTTCGGTGTTTTCTTTAAATGGTTCGATTGTTCCAATTAAAGCCATCGTCGTCGCCAAAATGTTGTGTATTCACCAAACAATTTAAACTACAAATTATTATTTACTAATTACTTACGGCTGGTACTCCGGTGACTGGTGTGGCTCGTATTACCCGACGGCCGTGACTGAATGATCCCATCCTATTTTTTGGGTCATCTACCTCTATCCCATAGTACCAACCTTTGGATATGGAATATCCATATTTGGATATGGAACCTTTGGATATGGAATATTACATATACTACACTACCCAACCATCATCAATGATCGAACAGCTTCTACATTCTCTACTGAGTTTATTAACCCCATATCTAGGTCAAATTAAACAATTTCTTATAACCCAAATTATACCATTGCTTTTCAATGGCCCATAATAACCACTGTCTATTGTCTCAATTAAAAATCCTAAATTGGAATGCTAATGGCTTAAATAATCACAAACTAACTCTCGCGGCCTTCCTAGCTCGGCATAACATTGACATCGCCTGTATTACCGAGACGCATCTTGTCCTAAACGAACCATTTAAGCTAACAGGATATCGAGTCCACCGTAAAGATAGAAATGCTAATTATGCAGCAGGTGGAGTCTGTATACTCATCAAAAACAAAATCATACACCATGATGTCTTACCAACGGATACCACCAACTTAGAAACGGTAGCAATTAAATTAAAATGGCTCAAACAACTACATTAAAATAATCAGCACTTACAAACAACCAAACAAACCATTACTAGAAAAGCGACATGGTAAAATTATTTAACAACAACGAACCCACTCTTGTAATAGGAGATCTTAATAGCAAGAACGAAATCTGGGGATGTAGAACTTCAAATCCATCAGGATTCAAACTAAATGACATCTGTTCGCGACTCGCACTCTTGTAATGGCACCAACGGACAACACTTACTACCCATATCGAATAGATCATCAACCCGATATTTTGGACATCTTGGTAATGAAAACTTCAACAAAGCACTCACTCAAGAAGTGTTTTTGGAATTGGATTCCAACCACGCTCCAGTCATAATATCGCTACAATCAACTGCAATCCAATATCGGGAGGAACCTAGACTAATTAATGGAATCGTCGACTGGGAAAATTTCAGAAACCTCTGTGATAACAATCTTAAACTACCTAATTATATCCAAACAGAAGCAAATGTAGATGACGCTGTTCAAACTATAACTGAGGGCATTACCCTCAATGTAAAAGCCGCTATCACAAAACTTTCCCAAGAAAAAGCAAGCAACCGGATTAAACCCACCACCTAAGTTTATCTTCGACTTAATCAAACAAAAAAATCAAATTCGACGCCTGTGGTCAAGAACCAGAGATGCAAACATTAGAAATCAATTAAACAATCTTACTCATCGAGTCAAAACAGAACTAAAAAAATATAAAATAAATTCGTACAAGAAATATATCAGCGAGTTGGAACCTGGTGAATCGGGATTGTGGAAGGCTACAAGAAGGATTTTACGTAAACCTCAAGAAATTCCAACATTGCAAAAAGATGGTTCTACACACTATTCAGATGAAGAAAAATCAAAACTGTTTGCGGATCATCTAGAAAAAACCTTTCAACCTCACTTATTGAGCACGCCTGGTCACGGTCTATATGTAAGAAACTATATCGAGACGAACCTCCCATCGCCAGGGATCGATATGGAACCAACCTCGCCCAACGAACTATCTTCAATAATAAAATCTCTCAGCATAAACAAAGCTCCAGGCGAAGATCTAATACCCAACATAGTTCTAAAAAACTTAAGCAAGAGAACGCTATCTCTTCTAACTACCATATTAAACTCCTGCTTAAGACTTGGACACTTCCCAACTAAATGGAAACATGGTATTATTATTATGTTTAAAAAACCTGGTAAACCAAAACGAGAGCTCTCCAGTTACAGACCGATAAGTTTACTAACCTCTCTATCCAAACTACTTGAGAAGGTCATTCACACCAGACTAATAAAAATCCTCGACGAAAAAAACATTATACCCCCGTACCAATTTGGATTCAGAAAAAACTTCTCTACCACACACCAGCTGTTACGTATCACCGAAGAAATAGAGCGAGGATACGAAGCAAAAAAATTTACAACTATACTATTCTTGGATGTCCAGCAGGCATTTGACAGCGTGTGGTTAGAAGGTCTCAAATACAAAATCCTTCGCTTACCAATTCCCGAGTATCTCAAGACAATCCTTTTATCATTTCTCACCAAACGATCTTTCCAAGTTAAAATTCACACATCCAGATCTGCATTAAAATATATAAACGCTGGGGTGCCCCAGGGCAGCGTGCTGGGACCCGATTTGTTCAACATTTACACCCACGATACTCCATCCACAACAGCTGAGCTAGGCATGTTCGCTGATGACACCTACATCTTAACATCCAGTTCTAATCTTGAAAATGCCATAGAACAACTACAGGCAGCTACTGATATACTACTAAAATGGTACAACGAATGGAACTTGAAAATTAACAGCTCAAAATGCGTTGCCAAAGTTTTCACATTGAGAAAATCGATGATCCCACAGAACTGTCTTTAAACGGTGAATTAATCTCTTGGAACCCGGCAAACTGCGCCGTTAAATATCTCGGAGTACAACTAGATACTAAACTAAGCTGGAGAATACATATCCAGAAAAAACTAGTAGAGTGTCACGTAAAACTCAAACTACTATATCCTCTAATCAATAGAAAATCAACACTGAAACACGAATGTAGCGTTCTCCTATATAAATCTCTCATAAGGTCCTCGATGATGTATGCTTGCGCAATCTGGGGCAATGCAAGCGACTCCAATATCAACAAGCTGCAAATCTATCAAAACAAGATCCTGAGAATAGCGGTAGACGCTCCATGGTTTGTGAGGAATTCTTCTTTACATTACGAGCTTAACTGTCCAACCATTAAGCAATTTATCAAGACGACCACCATCAACTTCCATGCTAGTTCGCATAATTGCTCAAGTGTTCAACATTTCTCGCTAGGAGCGACAGGAATACACCAGCGACTCAAAAGGCGTCTCCCTCAAGACAAACACCTACGACCTAGCAACTCAACTTAACTCAACTTAAATTGTAAAATATTAACTTATATGATATTCGAGGTACATGACCTCATTAGTTATTTATTCATGCTATTGTGTAATCTTTTAAAGCTACTATGTGTAACAAACTAACTAATTTGTTGATCTACTACTATTGTATTGTATTGTATTGTACTTAGGGGTCGATTGGCTACGTGTGCCTTACAGAACTGCGACCAGTTTTGATCTTTTGTTCATAACCCTTCTAATTGGCTTTTAGGAATTCAATCTTGCTAGCAAAACAAAGAATGGTCCTAAGAGGCTTTTCTTTTCACCTCCTTGGTGTCAGTTGTGTTTGTCCCAAATATTTTTGCCTAAGTCTAGTTAGTGCAGTGCAAGTGCAAAGAATGTGCTCGGCCGATTCAATTTCCGATTCACAGAGTCTGCATTCATTATTTTCTTCAAAACCCATTTTTTTGAGGTGATATCTCACCTGGCAATGGCCAGTGAGCAGCCCCGTAATGAGTCTAATTTCATTCTTTGATAAGAGAAGAAGCTTTTTAGCTTCTTCAGTCGAGTACTCTATGAATTTCTTCGCCTGTCTCTGTCCTGGTGCATTATGCCAGAGGATATTTTGCTCTCTGCCTCCCACCTCTGGACCGCCTCCCCCCTATGTGCTTTGGATAGCCCACAGAAGGGTTCGGGCCCAATAGGGGTAGCATTTGAGCCCAGTCTGGCTAGCTCGTCAGCCATCTCGTTTCCCTCAATTCCTTCATGCCCTGGCACCCAGCGGTGATCTACTACTAACTACAATAAAAAAGGAATAAAAGTATAGGCCGATATTTTGTAATTTCTTTCAGGAAAGGAAAAGCTTGGTTTCCATGTAAAATTATGTGAAAAATGTGTAAACATTTTTGGTTTTAACATTTTTTTAATGATTTTTACGTAAGGAATGAAATCCTAAATTTTGTTTTAAAATACCAACTAGTTTTTAAAATTTTTTTCAAAATTTGAACACAAACACACACACCCACACATATTTTTTGGAAATGGTCTTATTTAGCTCATAAAAAGTGTAAATCCATTCATCAAAATCTTAATTTTTTTCTACATGAACAAGACTTTTATTTTAATTTTTGAAAATATTTTGTTTTCGTGCAGAAAAAGAATTGAGGATTTTATGGATTTACATTTTTTGAGGTCCCATGAGCTAAATTACATTGCTTTTAAAAAATGTCCGTGTATGTGAAATTTTGTGCGCGCTCTACTGCAAAAAACAATTGGAATTTTAAAACCAAATTTGGAATTTCGTTTTCTTACATTGAGATTTAGAGCTGATTAAATTTTGGTTGAAATTAGTTTATAGAAAATAATTTTGTTAATTTTTTAAATTGTTTTATTTAATATTATTTTTCATATAATTTCAAAACCAAATTTTGTATTTCGTATCTTTTTAATGACACTTGGGCTGATTCAATTTTTGTCAAATTGGTTAATTGAAAATCTTTTTTCCTTTTATCATTAAAATTTTTTTTATTGTTAATTTTTTATTTCATTATTAAAAATTACTTTTTTATTAATTTATATTTAGTAAAAGTATAATAACGTCATAGGTATGGTCACATTCGATTTTTTCATATTGTTTACAAAAAAAATGTTTAATACACAAGAAGTAGGTCCCATTTTGGGAAATTGTGGAATTGCTTCTTCGATTATCGATGGGTATAATTACTTCAAGCAGGATTCTCTGCAACAGTCTATTTTTTCTAATAAAAATCTGATCCACGCCTAACTGTTTAATACTTACGTTAAAGTAATCTTTGACATCGAATAATTTGGGTGTCGAGTAAACTAAGCAATAAACGTTGTCGTTTTCCGTGAAAATCGATGAAAATCCATAGAGCAAACCAGCAGGAAAGCTTACCCATTCTCAATTGTTATGAAATTATGGTTATCTTAAAACTTACGAGTTCCAAAAAAAATCATGATGATTTGCTAAAAATAACTGAAATAGAGCAATGCTATTGGTTTACCGAGATTTTTTGACATACGCATGCAATATATTCATGTAGTAAAACTTGCTTGTAACTATATCAGTATTTTGCAATCCCAAAAATTCACCAAACATTAATTTTGTTCATTTAAACTTTCCATCGATTCATGGTTCCTTAAAATTAGTTATTGGTTCTACATTGAAGTTGGTGCGGATTTTCTAATTAACTATCTCATATAAGAGTAGTTCAGTATGCTGCCGGCATATGTCAGCACATTCGCCAAAAATTTTTTGTTTTTGACAAGCGCCTACTTTAAAAAGACATAATTTTAAATTTCACTCTGATAATCTTCTTCAAGTGCCATACACTTCATTGTGCGTAGGCGATCAGCTTAGCCAGCCAAGCTGACTTTACTAGGAATATAATCAATGGGGTGGTTTCCGTTGCCTTCCCCACAACAACAACACATTCTGCTTTATATTTAACGTTGCTAAGTCTTCGGTAAACCATACCCTAGCACGGCCCCCCATGGGGCGAGGGTCCGCCCCTAGCCGCGGTGCGTGAGCTGTTGCGACTAGGGCCCTTTCGCCGGACTGGGCGGAGCGTTCAACGGGCAGTTAAAGCGCACGCAAGCGTACTATGCCCGTCCGGTTCTACTTATTCATCTCGGATTACGGTCCTCGATACCCTAAGTGAGGGCCGGATACACTTTCCTGGTACCCTCCCGGCTAACGCGGCCGGGGCTGGATAGGATTGCTACGCCTCTCGCGCGGCAGGACATTTCCCGGTAGGGGTGTTACCTGCTTTCGCGGGTATCCTTCCTCCAGGGGTCCCACTTAGTCTAGCATATGACTCATAACCTCAACCACTACGAGGCCAACCTCTCCTGGGGGGGTAGTGGCAAGCCACTAGGGCTCCCCCCTCCCGTAGTAGTCTTGTGTTTTCCTACTGTTCCTAAGAGCAGATCGGAGAGTATAAGACTGAACCCTCTTAATCCCGTCCGTAAGTCGAGATAGCACCAGTGCACTAAGGGGCGCTAAGCCCTTATGGGAGGGCCGTTAGGCCGCGGCCCTACTGGTATGCACATCTTAGGACAATCACGAAGACTGTAGTCTGAGGTTCCCTTCATTTGGGACAATCACGAAGATTGCGGTCTAAGGTTCCCTTCATTTTGGGACAATCACGAAGACTGCAGTCTGAGGTTCCCTTCATTTGGGACAATCACGGAGACTGTGGTCTAAGGTTCCTTCATTGGCTCCAGGATGTGGATTGCCAATCCATTTGGGCCTTTCGCGAATTTAGTCTTACGCTCCCAGATTTGTTTTACCCATATCCCAGTTCAGAGAGTGCAGTGATATGGTATCCGGCTCCGGGTTAACGACTGGTTTCGGGGTTTGGTTGTTGCCCCTGGTACACTTGACGCATCTTGGGACAATCACGAGACTGTAGTCTAAGGTTCCCTTCATTTGGGACAATCACGAAGACTGCGGTCTGAGGTTCCTTCATTTGGGACAATCACGAAGACTGTGGTCTAAGGTTCCTTCATTAGCTCCGGGGAGTGTGGATTGCTAGTCCATTTGGGCCCCTTTCGCGCCCCGAATTTAGTCTTACGCTCCCAGATTTGTTTTACCCATATCCCAGTTCAGAGAGTGCAGTGATATGGTATCCGGCTCCGGGGTTAACGACTGGTTTCGGGGTTTGGTTGTTGCCCCTGGTACACTTGGCATCTTGGGACAATCACGAAGACTGTAGTCTAAGGTTCCCTTCATTTGGGACAATCACGAAGACTGCGGTCTAAGGTTTCCTTCATTTGGGACAATCACGAAGACTGTGGTCTAAGGTTCCCTTCATTGGCTCCAGGGAGTGTGGATTGCCAATCCATTTGGGCCCTTTCGCGCCCGAATTTAGTCTTACGCTCCCAGATTTGTTTTACCCATATCCCAGTTCAGAGAGTGCAGTGATATGGTATCCGGCTCCGGGTTAACGACTGGTTTCGGGGTTTGGTTGTTGCCCCTGGTACACTTGACGCATCTTGGGACAATCACGGAGACTGTAGTCTAAGGTTCCCTTCATTTGGGACAATCACGAAGACTGCGGTCTGAGGTTCCTTCATTTGGGACAATCACGAAGACTGTGGTCTAAGGTTCCTTCATTGGCTCCAGGGATGTGGATTGCCAATCCATTTGGGCCCTTTCGCGCCCCGAGTTTAGTCTTACGCTCCCAGATTTGTTTTACCCATATCCCAGTTCAGAGAGTGCAGTGATATGGTATCCGGCTCCGGGGTTAACGACTGATTCCGGGGTTTGATTATTGCCCCTGGTACACTTGGGCATCTTGGGACAATCGCGGAGACTGTAGTCTAAGGTTCCCTTCATTTGGGACAATCACGAAGACTGCGGTCTGAGGTTCCTTCATTGGCTCCAGGGAGTGTGGATTGCCAATCCATTTGGGCCCTTTCGCGCCCGAATTTAGTCTTACGCTCCCAGATTTGTTTTACCCATATCCCAGTTCAGAGAGTGCAGTGATATGGTATCCGGCCCGGGTTAACGACTGGTTTCGGGGTTTGGTTGTTGCCCCTGGTACACTTGACGCATCTTGGGACAATCACGGAGCTGTAGTCTAAGGTTCCTTCATTTGGGACAATCACGAAGACTGCGGTCTGAGGTTCCTTCATTTGGGACAATCACGAAGACTGTGGTCTAAGGTTCCTTCATTGGCTCCAGGGAGTGTGGATTGCCAATCCATTTGGGCCCCTTTCGCGCCCAATTTAGTCTTACGCTCCCAGATTTGTTTTACCCATATCCCAGTTCAGAGAGTGCAGTGATATGGTATCCGGCTCCGGGGTTAACGACTGGTTTCGGGGTTTGGTTGTTGCCCCTGGTACACTTGGGCATCTTGGGACAATCGACGGAGACTGTAGTCTAAGGTTCCCTTCATTTGGGACAATCACGAAGACTGCGGTCTGAGGTTCCCTTCATTGGCTCCAGGGAGTGTGGATTGCCAATCCATTTGGGCCCTTTCGCGCCCTGAATTTAGCCTTACGCTCCCAGATTTGTTTTACCCATATCCCAGTTCAGAGAGTGCAGTGATATGGTACCCGGCTCCGGGGTTAACGACTGGTTTCGGGGTTTGGTTGTTGCCCCTGGTACACTTGACGCATCTTGGGACAATCGCGGAGGCTGTAGTCTAAGGTTCCCTTCATTTGGGACAATCACGAAGACTGCGGTCTGAGGTTCCCTTCATTTGGGACAATCACGAAGACTGTGGTCTAAGGTTCCTTCATTGGCTCCAGGAGTGTGGATTGCCAATCCATTTGGGCCCTTTCGGCCCCTGAATTTAGTCTTACGCTCCCAGATTTGTTTTACCCATATCCCAGTTCAGAGAGTGCAGTGATATGGTATCCGGCTCCGGGTTAACGACTGGTTTCGGGGTTTGGTTGTTGCCCCTGGTACACTTGACGCATCTTGGGACAATCGCGGAGACTGTAGTCTAAGGTTCCTTCATTTGGGACAATCACGAAGACTGCGGTCTGAGGTTCCTTCATTTGGGACAATCACGAAGACTGTGGTCTAAGGTTCCTTCATTGGCTCCAGGAGTGGGTTTGCCAATCCGTTTGGGCCCTTTCGCGCCCTGAATTTAGTCTTACGCTCCCAGATTTGTTTTACCCATATCCCAGTTCAGAGAGTGCAGTGATATGGTATCCGGCTCCGGGTTAACGACTGATTTCGGGGTTTGGTTGTTGCCCCTGGTACACTTGACACGTCTTGGGACAATCACGAGGACTGTAGTCTAGGGTTCCCTTCATTTGGGACAATCACGAAGACTGCCGTCTAAGGTCCCTTCATGACGCCGCTTGTTTAAGGTCGTTCGCAGTGACCAAGATTTGCAGTTTCACATCGTACGGACGGGTGCCTTTTGGAGTCTTGCCCATGACTCTGCTTGTTTAAGGTCGTTCGCAGTGACCAAGATTTTGCAGTTTCACATCGTACGGACGGGTGCCTTTTGAGTCTTGCCCATGACTCTCTTGTTTTAGGTCGTTCGCAGTGACCAAGATTTGCAGTTTCACATCGTACGGACGGGTGCCTTTTGGAGTCTTGCCCATGACTCTGCTTGTTTAAGGTCGTTCGCAGTGACCAAGTTTGCAGTTTCACATCGTACGGACGGGTGCCTTTTCGAGTCTTGCCCATGACCGGTTGTTTAAGGTCGTTCGCAGTGACCAAGTTTGCAGTTTACATCGTACGGACGGGTGCCTTTACAGAGTCTTGCCCATGACGCCGGTTGTTTAGGTCGTTCTCGGTGACCTAGTGCAGTTTGACTTCGTACGGAAGCGGTGCAGTCCCAACCTTGCCGAGGGCTCCCTGCTGCGGGATAGCTATTGAGTACCGGCGTCTCGCACCTTTTCGTCTTAGATGACGGGGTTTTGGGCTTCGACAGCGCAAGTCCCCGAAAAATACTGGCGAGAGTTCTTAACTGCAGTATAGCTAGGATGCTATTCCGTTGTTCCGGCTGGTAACCTTTCCTTCGGGTAGCATCCTGTTCTGGCGCCCTTCGCTTGGCACCTTTATCGACGTTCGCCGCGAACGGCGTGCGCCTTGGATGCGAGGCTGGGCCCAGCTGTGCGCCGCAGTTTAGTGACATGCCGGTCATGCCTTCCCCACAGTCCAAAGATTGATATCGAACCTTCGATCACAGCAGTGTAACCGACTCGACTAGGAATCGAACCATGGTCTACCGCTTTAAAGTCGGCCGGTGTATGCTTTACGCTACACTGCTGGTACACGCTACACTCTGATAATATGTCAATTAATTTGTGTTTTGACGCAATTTAAGCAAGGTAAGTTGTGATTTCCTTTAAACAATGGATAATATTGAATTTCGTGCGTTGATAAGGCATTATTTTCACTTGGAAAATCCGCTAAAAACAAAAAAATAATAAATATCATGATGAATCTGCGTCATCGTATAATATTGGATAGCTGAATTTAAAGGTGGCCGAAGAAGCAAAAAAGATGAATATGGAGGTGGATTTTTAAAAATAGTAACCACACCGGAAATGATCAAAAAATTCACAAAATAGTGTTAAATAATCGATGAATTAAAATACGTAATATAGCTGACATTGTAAAGGTTTCAATTTGTCAAGTGCATAAACATTTGCATATTTTTTTTTTTTTTATTGACTCCATGTACATTACAATCTATCCGCCGGGATAATCAGCAACAAGTTTGTAAGTTAATTAATTACATAACATAATCAATTATTTAGTCATAGTAGAGGCCAGCACATTTGCAGACTTCTTTTATACCCTATTGGGGCCATCCAATACTTCTGTTTGCTGCACATTTTGGCAGCTTCCATGCCGTCATTTACGTTGGGGCAGGTGCATTGGGTCGTACCGTTTTAGTCTTCTTATGGTTGGGGCTACGAAGAGATCCGATGTTAGAATGTTGGGGTGGTCCCTAGTCTTATCTGATAGTTGGAACTTATGGCCGCGATTTCTTCCTTTACTGTTCTGACCTGTAGGTCGGAGTGCAACACAGTGTTGGGAACGTACCAGGGGAGTCGCTGATGACACGTAGCACTTTGATTGGAACCTCTGCAGCCTAGCTATGTTGGATTCGCTAGCAGCACCCCATAGTTGAGCACCATATGTCCATATTGGCTTTAAAATTGCTTTGTACAGCATTGTTTTATTTTCTAGCGAGAGGCGGGAGTTGCGGCCCAATAGCCAGTACATCTTCCGATATGTCAGCCCCAACTGGAGTCTCTTGTTCCAGATGTGTTTGGCCCAGGTTAACCTACTGTCGAGATGGATTCCCAGGTACTTAACTACCTCTTGTTGGGGGAGATTGTTTCTATTCAATGACACGTTGGGGCACTTGCCTCTCCTCAGTGTGAAGGTAATATGTACCGACTTGGAGCTGTTAACTTTTATACGCCATTTCTTTAGCCATTGTTCTAGCTTATTTAGATGGATTTGTAGTAGTTGCGACGCCCGATTTGGGTCCTCGTGGGATGCCATTATGGCGGTGTCATCTGCGAAGGTAGCCGTTGTTGTGTTACTTCAGGTAGGTCGGATGTATATATCAGGTATAGGATAGGTCCAAGTACGCTACCCTGAGGGACTCCAGATCTTATCGGTATTAGGTTGGTATAAGCTTCGCGGTACCTAATCAGACAATGTCTGTCGGTCAGATAAGACTCTAAAATGCGGTAGAAGGGATGTGGGACTATTTTCTTAATCTTGAATAGCAGTCCCTCATGCCAAACCTTGTCGAAGGCCTGTGAGACATCAAGGAAGGCAGCCGAGCAGTATCTCTTACATTCCAAATCTGTTCTGATCTTCTTTGCGACGCGATGCACCTGTTCAATCGTTCCATGACCCTGGCGAAATCCGAACTGATGATCTGGGATTATTTTTTTGTCTTCAAGAATTGGTTCCAGCCTATTTAAAAATAGCTTTTCGAAGACTTTGGAGAGAATAGGAAGAAGACTGATAGGTCTGTAGGACTGGGTCAAAGTGAGATCTTTGCCTGGTTTTGGTATTAGGATCACCTGTGCAGTCTTCCATTGACTTGGAAAGTAGCCTAGTCTAAGGATAGCCTAGTCTAAGGATAGCGTTGTAAATCGTCGTTACGAAATGTGCTATTTGCCATGAAAAATTATTATTGGCAAGATGGGTGCCGCGTTTACTCACTATCGATCAAAAACAAGAATGAGTTGATGTTTCCGAACATTATTTGGCATTATTTAGACGTAATTCCAATGATTCTATTTATAAATGTTGATGAAACTTGGATTCATCATTGCGCACCAGAAACTAAAGAACAGACAAAACAATAGATTGAAAATGGTTGTAGTTTGCCAAAAAAAAGCGAAAGCAGCTTTATCTGCCGGAAAGCTTATGGTCCCTGTCTTTTGGTCCTGTTTTTGGGATATTAGATGTAGATGGGAACGGAATATTGCTCATCGACTTTCTTGAAAAATGCGAAACAATCACAGGGGTGTATTATGCATCACTATTGGATCAATTCAAGGAGAAAATTAAGGAAAACGACCGCATTTACCAGTCCTATTGCTATGCTACCCGTGATTTAGTCCCCCGTGACTTCTACTTGTTCCCAAATTTAAAAAAATGGTTTGGAGGAAAAACACGAAGAGGTTATTAGAAAAACCAACGCTTATTTTAAAGATTTTGAACAATTATATTAATTTTACTGATGTTATCAAAAAAACTTGCGGAAACGCTGAATGAAATGTATTGAACTACATGGAGACCATGTAGTAAAATAAAAATAGGTTTTTCCCAAAAGATTGTGTTTTCTTTTATAAGTTGGCAACATATTACCTTAGGTCTTCACATTTTTTTTTATTTTAGAGAATAAGTACCATATTACTTTTGGGTAAGAGTTAGAATTTAGGGGTTCGAAAATACACTTTTTTTATAGAAATGGCTTTACTAAACGAAAGAACAGAAAAATACAAGCTCTTTAAGGTGAGAATCAATGTTGTCAGGGTTGTAATAAGGCGAATTAAAATTGAATTTTCCCATAAGAAATGATATTTCAATTTTTTGAGTAGACCGGCCTAGGGAATATTTTCAATGAGTAAAACGTTTTTTAAAACGGCCGAAGTGCAGCGGAGCAGAGCGTAGGCTGCGGAAGGTCAGTTTTGATTAACGCAACCACGGCCGATTTTGAATTTTTAAAGTCGTTTTCTTTCCAAATTTGTGGACCGAGCACAAATTTAATTTTTTTATATGCTAATTAGACCCTGACCTTTCATAAACCACTTCAAAAATGGTAAAAATCCCGATCAGGGAATTGGAATTGTCACCTACTTTTGTATTATCTACAACATCCAGTGCAATATTAGCATAGCACAAAGAGTGAATAATATTTTATAGGGGAAATGGAGAATGTAACTAGGGATTCTAAATTAAAAGTTATTCTTGGATGCACTTAAAAAGTATTTAAAAATTCACGGATGGTAATCGAATTTACAATAAAGTGGCGGTTGTAATTCTAAAATTTCAAGGGCCCCAAAAAGTATAACTTTTTGAAAAAGCCTTCAGCAGTAACTCTTACGCGATCGAGGATTTTACGTAATAGCATAAAATTTAATGTTTTGGTGTACTTTAAATAAATTATATTAAGGTTTGTCTCATACGCACTTGCATTCGCACACCTCCGCAAAAACAGTTGAGGCTAATTCTTGGTAAATTAAAGAAGTTTTCATTAAGCAATTTTAAGACCGTGAAACTTCATTAAGCAATTCATACATATTTATGTTACAATTGATGTATTTTGTGGTAACACAGTGATACGGTACCTAAACGTCAAGCTATAGTTGATGAACGACACGGATGTATTCATTTGACGAGTAACAAATAGACTAAACTTGATGTGAGTGAAGGAGTGAATTTCGTACAACAATTTGTGTCAACAAAGGAGGTATAGTAACATCCAAATTAGATATAGTAGTGATAACATGTGCATTTTGATTATCTTCTCTAAGTTTTATATTATGCATATCCCAATTGTCCCATCCAAAGGATCAAAAAGATATGGAATCAAAATTTTAATTAATACCTATTTCATATTATACTTCTCATTCAAATTTAAAAACTTTTATATACTTATGAATCTATAATTTGAACATCGTTTTTTTGGAGAAACATTAGGTGCACAACATATCCTGCATGTAATAATAATATATCCTGCCGTGTTCCTATCTAATATTTAAAAACTTCGAATAAACTATTTGAATAATAGTTAAAGTACTTACATCATGTAAAATTTTTCGTACTCTAATTCAGCTTTCATTAATAAAGTTTCACATTGTCCTGCTAAACTTTTGCGAAGAGCAAGGATAGTGTGCTTACAGTAGTAAGCGAATTTAAACAGATGTCGCAATACGTGCAAAATTAATCCTTTTTAAATTTAATGTTTTTCTGCTGAATGCTGCTTTTTCCTTTTCAAATATTAAATTTTCGAATTTTACGTCGATCAATCAGCAGTTCGATTATTTAAATATTTTTAAATTTATAAGCTACCTTATTTTATAATACAAAATTATTGAATATTATCTATAAATTTAAATTATTTCAAAAATTTGAAATAGCGGTTACATAATAAATGAACTTATATTTGTTGTATAAAATATTGGCTGCTACGGAAGCAATAATATGATAGGCACATCATATCTACATATTTAGTTCCATAAGTAATTAAAAAGTAAGATGGACAGTTTTATTAACTAATTGGGATCATAAATACTTCCTGTCATAAAATATACGACAATTATTGCTTACACAATCGTAATATTTATAATAACACAAAAAATATTTTGTTTAAAATAATGAATCAATTTAAAATATATTTATTTTTAATTAATTTTTATTAGAACATTGCATCAAAAGTTATTATTTTAACTTAACCTTTAATGCTTCGATTATGAAGCATATCTAATTGTAGTTACCTTCTAGTGGAATTAATCAGTTTCTGGTACTTTACAATCAGTTTAAATAATATCAAGTTTTCTGCTTACTTTTAAATTGGAAAATCTAATTTGTTTAATTTGGTAATTGCTTTTAAAAGCAATTGCTATTAGTTAGTTCAACCGAATTAAATTTAAGATTCTATCGAGTTATGTAATTTTAACCCAGATATACCAAACTTAACTGTTAATTTGAGTTTTTTTAACAAGGCGTTTTTCTCAAATTTAGAAAAAACCCTACGTTATTGCGCAAATTTGTTTAGAATTTGTTTTGAGGTACAAAGCTAATGTATTTCTTTTATTGATTATCTGCTTAGGTTTTTAAGGTTATAAAAGTGGCAGTTACACTGATTTTTCAGCTAATTTTAAACCTTATTTATGCCCGATTTCTTCACTCATGGTTATCTTCAAGTTAGCAAACTTCAGGTTAAATTGACGAAATAACCAATCAGATGATTAATTTATTTGTTGTGTTGTCATCTGATTGGTTATTTCGTCAATTTAACCTGAAGTTTGTTAACTTCAAGATAACTACGATTGAAGAAATCCGGCATTAGTAATTCTAACTGGAAATATTTTTCTTTCAAATAGATTACTACATAAAATAAAAATCCGAGAGCTTTAAAAAAGGCACTGATTTTTTATTTATTCAAATTTCTAATTTAGGGCATTTTATAGATTAAAATTTTTTCTTTTATACCTTGAATTATCAGCCCTTGAAGAATAGTAATCATTTATTTCCGGTTTTGTTTACTTTTAATATAAAATCCGGCATTTAAATATGCTGTTTACTAATGTATTTTTTATCTCTATCAATAAACAACCTTCTAGTGCTTTGAATTTTTAAATTATTTTTGGTGTACCTATTTGCGAATTGCTTATTTGCATATTATCAAGGTTTCATATTTTTAATCAAAATGCATTTTCATGCCTCTGGGCAAACAGATCTCTAGGGCGACGATAGTTGAGATATCTGAATTTTTACGATTTTTAAAGCGAATTATAAAAGATGAGGGTTTAATTAGCAGATAAAAAATTAGCGGCCACTTTGAATAAATTTATTAATGAATGTATTTTCTTTTGCGTCTTTACAACCCCGCTTATTGAAAAAATTTTTAACAGTTAAGATACTCGAATCTAGATTTTTAAAGCGAATGAAAGGTAAGGGTCTAATTAACCGATAAAAAAATAAAATTTGTGGTCGGTTCACAAATTTTGGAAAAAATACACTTTTAAGGTGATTTCAATTTTTGGTCGCGTTAGTCAAAACTCAACCTTCCGCACCTCTAACCTCCGAGCGCTTCAAGCCGTTTTAGACAAAAGTTTTCTAGCTAAATTAATCCTTCAGACCGATTTCCTACTGGAAATTAGATCTTGCCGATTCTCCATCAAGCACGGGTAGTTGATTACATATGTATTCCATTTTAAATTTATGGCGTAATATTAAAATTACAATAATTTGACTTTTAAAATTCTAAATTTGGCTTTTATTGAAAGCATTTCATACGAATGTATTTATCGAAATTTAACTATAACTTCTAATTAATTCTATTCTACAATAATTTAATGCTTTCTATACAATCTATAGTGTTTTTTAGCTCAAATCTTAATCCTTATAAATAGATTTTTGTCGAAATATAATAATAATTTGCTTTGAATAATCTATAAGTATATTTACATAGTTTTTAATCGTACTTCTAATGACTTATAATTATTTTACATATTATTACATTAAAATTATAAGTAGTTTTAGTTGTCTTACTAATAGTTTTGTCAAAATTTAATTTTGAGTGCAACATAAGGTTGTTTATATGTTGCTTTAAAAATATTCAGCGTTTCAAAAACTGGTTGACAGATTAACTCATATAAACTTATACAAATTGTATAAAATAATTAAGAAATAATCAAGTCATTATAGATTATAAAATACGCTTTGAAAAATATTTAATTTTTTCACAATAATATTTTAAAGATTTGTAAAATAAAATAATATCAAACAGCAATGATGTTGTTAAATTAAATATTCACAAAACTTTTAAGACACGATCGAGCTGTTTTTGAGATAAGTATTTCCTAGTGAAACACAGATCAACAAGTTTACCCTTTTCGCTTTAAACAATAACCGACAAAAAATGTATTTGCACCGACGAAATGATTTGCACTGAAAGTTACAATTACTAAATTAGAATTACTAGACTTATTAGAAATAGAATTTACATTTTATTCACAAAAATATACTTTTGCTACTGAGAGTCTACAATACCTAGTGTCAGAGGGTCAGGAAAAGTAGATTGATAATAAATAGTTACTCGTTTTCACACAAAAATGTGTGAAAGATGAGGGTCTAATTAACAGTTAAAAAAATAAAATTTGTAGCCTGTCCACAAATTTTGGAAAAATTACACTTTTAGAAGTGAATCCAAGGTTTGCCGTGGTTGCGTTTATCAAAACCGACTTTCTGCAGTCTCAGCTTTGCACCGACCGCTCCAAGCCGTTTTGACAAGTGCTTTACTCATTAAATTACTCAAAATAAAAAAATAAGAAATATAATCACATCCTATAATATAGAAAAAACCGCTTTTTATAAAAAATATTTAATTTATATTTACAATTTTCTTTTTAGGCATTCTGGTTACTTAGGTTTCTACATTGGGGCTATTACCAGCTATGCAGCGTACAATGTAGAATCACAATCAACCAAAACATCATTTTTGCAAAAATTGTCAAATTGGAGTTATTCACAGATCGACAACGTTGTATTTTTCTGCTCTTTCGTTTGGTAAAGCAATTTTTATAAGAAAAAGTGTATTTTAGAGTCAGGGTTAGTCGACTTGTTCATTCAATTAAAATTTCTAAATTAAAATGTCTAATTTTAATATAAAATAACAAAATATCACATTTAAAGGGCAGGTTAAATTTATTCCACATTTCCTGGGCGGCATCAGTGACTGTATACAATTTCCAATAGAAAAAGTTATATTATTATAAACTTTCACCTGTCCATAAATTTTATTGAATAGTATACTTTAAAATTGTAAGTTTAACCAATAAATCTAATATTCATATCTTTATAATCGCCTTTAGTTTCATTCATTTTTGTTCATGGAATGGAAAATTTTTTTGTAAATTTAAAATTTATATGATTTATAACATCAATATGATTTTAATTTGAAATTTAAATAAGTAGAAAAGTTTTTTTAAGAGATTCCTTTTCATGACACGTCCAATTATCCCTGCAAATACTTATTTACAATTTACAGTTGTAAAACAGAAAAGTGTAATTAAATGAAAAGATTTAATTAAAATAGAAACAAAATTTACAAAAATTGATGTTTAAAATTTTTGATTTTAAATCTATTTGAATGGGATTTTTGAATCATCTTGTACTTTATTATGATGTTCATAAAGTGTTGCATTCAATTTTGTAATATTTCCTTGTAAGAAGGGTGTTTAGGTGTACATGTGCTAGAACTTTTAATGATGGTTTCATTGAATGAATAAGTTTGCAAATATAAGTTAGTTTAAATTTCGGTGACTTAAATCCGAATCATTACATTAAGTGAATGAAAATGAGTCTAATTAGCATAAAAATGTTAAAATTTGAGAATATTCACCAATTTTGAAAAAACGGCTTTTAAGTTAATTTGAATGCATTTTATCATTGGCTCTTTTCAACTGTAACCCCGCCCCAAAATTGATGAGGTTGTGGCGACAGTAAATATACTTTTTTTTTTTTTTTTTTTTTTTTTTTAATATTTATTATGTTTATAAGGCATCAATCCTGATGCAAAATTATAATTTGTTAATATTTTTTGAAACTGGGGAAGGGCTTCAGAAAAGTTTTTCCTCTATGGGAGATGGCCCCTTTTCAAAATGAACTAAGTTTTCATAGACAAATTACTTTATTTTGATCAATTTAAGCTAGTAAAACAGTACAAAGTAAAGTAATTAAAATGAAAAAAATTAATTAAAATAAAAAAAAATTGACAAAAATTGATAGTTTAAAACTCTTCTGGCTGTTTTTCTACTGTTGTTGTCGGCCATTCGTTGATTTCATCTTTGTATGCTTTATTCTCACCATGAATGTATCGATAAAGTTTAGTGATGTTTTGCATTTTTTTTTTTAATTTAAAGTTTTTCTTGATAAGCAAGGGTGCTTTCAGGTGATAGCATGAATAGCTAGAAGCTTTTAATGCATGGTTTCTGTAGAAGAAAACGGTGTTGCACAATATAATGTTAGTTTAAATGTTCGGTGACGGTTAAGAATTCCGAATCGCGATTTTTACCATTTTTGAAGTGGATTATGAAAGATGAGGGTCTAATTAGCGTATAAAAATTTAAAATTTGCGGAATATTCACACAATTTTGAAAAAAACGGCTTTAAAGTTAATTTGAAATGCAGTTTTATCATTGGCTCTTTTCAACTGTAACCCCGCCCCCAAAATTAAGAGAGGTTGTGGCGACAGTAAATATACTAGAATCTCGATTTTCACAACGAATTATGATAGATAATGGTGTAATTAGCTAATAAAAACATTAAAGTTGTGATCGGACAACAAATTTTCGAAAAAAAATCACTTTTTGTGTGAATTCATTTCTGAGGTGGTTGCACTGTCAAAACCTATTCTCCGCAGCCGCCCTCGCCCCTCCGGGGCTCGTACGGCGCTCCGAACGGTTTTGACACGTGCTAAACTCATTAAAAACATCCCTTAAGCGGCTCCAACTCGAAAAGTTTGAAAGTTGACGCGACGGATCTCAGAGAGCGACTGGTATCACCCCACCACTAGTCACTGTCGACCCAGGCACAGCACACGTACCGCCAACAGAATGACCGCCATATTGGAAATTTTACTACACAAAATACACTTACATGTATTTCTTATAGGAAAATTGCAATTTTCAAAATTAAATTGTGGCCTTATTACAACTCCGACAAGATTGATCCTCACCTTAAAGAGCTTGTATTTTTGTGTTCTTTCGGTTGGTATAGCCATTTCTATACGGAAAAGTGTATTTTCGAGTTCGGGATTCTTAACTCTAGCCAAATGTTCTTCGCGTATTTTTGCCATTTTTATTCTGTTCTGTTTATATTTATTTAGATTTCTCACTCCCTTTCTTCTTTTTTTAACTAGTGAAGAACTAGAACTTTTAATACCTGACATCTTAACGCAGTAATAATAAATAATGATAAAAAATTATATGCCAAATTAAAAGACCATGTACTTCAAGAAAATAAGTCGGATTTGATATACAAAGTGAAATGCCAAGATTGTAATCTTGTATATATTGGCCAAACTAACAAAAAGCTTCATAAACGAATGAGTGGACATGTTTCAAGTATTAGATGTAATAAACCAGAAACCACTGCGATTGCCAAACATATTTTAATTGATGGACATAATGCTGCTTTTACAAATGCCAAGATATTCAAATCAGTCACCAATTATAAAGATCGACTCCTTTTTGACATAAATTTGACATAAAAGTTTCTTATGTCAAAGTAAAGGAATTCCTAACGTTAGGAATTGGTTGGTGAAAACGGGCATAAATCTCCTAAACAACGGCTTTATGAAAAAAATGGAGATGACTCCTTTTCGAAATGATCGATTCAATTAATTTCAATATTGAAATTATTGGAACTGCACTACATATTAATTACTATATTTAATTCGCTATCAAAACTCTATATTATACAATTTTTCAAATTTTTTTATGGTTAATGAAGCGTTTCGTTGCTTGTTGAGGGTCATCAGCAAGCACAATATAATACTATGCGTGTTGGCAAAATAATACTTTTTAATCGATAAAACCAATACTTGAATAATTCACGACTTAATTTGATTTGAAGTTGGACAATATAATTTAAAATTAATTTATTGGCTACTGTGAGATATTATATAATTGAAAAAGCACGCATGGCTTGCACGAGCTACGGAGAGTGACTTGGAACACGTGTTGATTAGATGAAGTTAGTTTGATGTAGCACTGGGTTTATTTAATTAGGAAAAAAAATTATGTAACGTTTGAAAAAATTAAAACTAAACTCACATGAATAGTTGGCTAGGTTTTTCTAAAAAAATTTGTTTTCAAAAGCATTTTTTGGTATAAAGCTGCTTTGTATTTTTTATTAGCTAGCTATTACAGTTATTTTCCCTGTAAGCACCAAATTTGCAATAATGGCTGCTGGATATTAGTTGGTTGATAGTTTTTAATAACAACAAAATGGCAGCAAGCTGTAATAATCAAATAATAGCTTTTAGTAATAAGGGTGGGGACGGATAATAAACCTGAACTTCGATTTTGACAATTTTTAAAGTGGATTATGAAAGATGAGGGTCTAATTAGCGCATAAAAAATAAATTTTGCAGTCGGTCCACAAATTTTGGAAAAAACGGCTTTAAAAATGTATTTACAATGCAATTTTCTCATTGGGTTTTTTGAATTGTAACCTCACCCATAGACAATTAAAATAAGTTTTCAGCGCTAAAACTAATAATTGTAAATGAGTTTTTTTATATTTTTAATATATTAAAAGACAAAAAGAATTGTAAACTCCGCTCTGAACTAAAATATAATGTAGCGTATATTTTTAGCGCGAATTCGAATCTTACGGTGGTTGCGCTTTACTCATTAAAAATATCTCTACCCGAAAAGTCCAACTCGAAAACTGTGCATGTTGACCCGACAGATATTAGGTAGCGATAGGTAGCTTCCCACCGCTAGTGACTGTCGACCCACCTACACCGCACGGACTGGGAATAGAATGTGGACCATAATGACGTAATATCGTGCAATAATACACTTACATGTATTTCTTATGAGAAAATCGTAATTTTCAAATTTGAATTGTGGCCTTATTAAAAGTCCAATTAAATTCATCCTCACCTTAAATGATTTGCATTTTTGTGCTATTTCGTTAGGTAAAGTCATTTTTATAGGAAAAAGTGTACTTTTGAGTTTAGGTTTATTACCTTGACCCATAAGGGAAAGTGACTTGCGATGATATTCTTCTTTCTCCCATTAAATTTTAATGTCAAATTAAATTTGATTATGAAAACGGCTTTAAGAAAATCGAATTATTAACTTCATGTTCCTCAAATGTATACATAGTTTTTGGTAAAATAATAATTGAATTCATTGATCATAGAAGCGAAAAAATTTTATACGATCAAAACAATTGTTCTTATTTTTGTATTGTTGAAATAGTGAATTTTCCATTTATCTTTACCCCAAAAATTTTCAATGGGGTTTAAGTCCGGCGACTGGATAGACCAAGACATAACCGACTCCTGGTTGTATTCAAATATTTTTTTTTAATTTTGAAAAGTCATTGTTTTTTTGAAAGACCCAATTAACACTTATGTTGTTCCATAATCCTCCAAATTTAATTATTTGGTAAATATTTTTACCGTTGTAGCCGATCCTATAGTTAGATTTTAAACACTGCAGTTTAATTTGCATAATCATAATGTTACACCTGTTTAAGCGGCCAAGTTCAAGTAGGTACGTTGATATAAGCTTTACTTTCATTTCTCTTTCATTGCTCATAGAGTTATTAATAAATACTTGTAGGTATACAATTATTATATATACTATGTATGCTGCGTGAATAAAAAGAGTAAATACTAAGACTTCTTCATATCTAACTTTCAATATTAGACTCATTGCCTCTTACTAATCTCATCTCTTCCCCAGTTCCTCTAAATCTATTTTACTTTCCATTTGACCTTTACAATTTTTGGTGTTTAATTTCTGCTTTTCTTAACAATGGTGATGTTTATCCACATCTTTAAAATTTTATTTTTGTGTAAAAAAATACCCAACAACGCTCAATTTAAGTAAAATATGTATGTATTTCGTAATTTTTTTCGCATTACCTAAAAAATGTCATAGATACATAGGTGTACTACTAATTTTACATAATATTATGTATAGGTAAATATAAAACTTCTGTTTTGCATAATATTGCGGTAAAGTTAACGAAATTTATTTTAATTTGCTTTTATCCGTTATTTGATTAAAATAATCTTCTAGAATTTCTTCACTTTTATTTATTAATTTTATTTTGAAGAAAATAAAGAAGACAGATTGGTGTTCACTTAGTTAAATTAAAATTTTCTTTGTAATAAAAATTATGTAATAAATATAGTAAAATATAACAAAAACTTGCTTGCTTAGTGTAGGATATCTTATGATATTTTTTTTGATTGCGGAAACACTTAGAAATTAAATTTATACAGTTAAACTAAACTATTTTTTTGATTTATTAAAAATATTACGACACTTCATTTCGTTCGACACTTTTAATCAAGATTTTTGATAAACATTTAGTCCCCCTAATTTTTCATAATCGAGTCATGAGTGTGAGTCGAGGAATTTTTAACTTTAAACAGCTCAATATTAATTTTTAATTATAATTATTTTATTTATATTTTATGATTATAATATAATAATATCACGTACAGGAAGTTAAAGGTATAAAGTGTGCAGGAATAAAATATTAATTGATTTTTTTATCCTTTCACATAAATCACTTTTGAAATTGGAAGCTGTAAACCAAATCCACATATCCAATTTATTTAAAATTAAAAATGAATTATATTGATTAAATTAATTTGATATTTAATATTTAATTCGATATTTATTTATATAATTAAATCAATTAATATATTGTTTATATAATATTCTAATATTACAGTGAACCTCAACCAAAATGCAATTTATTTTTGTTGGTCCCCGGGATGTTTTTGTAATAATATATTAATCCTAGCAGTACCACAAGCGGGTCAACTCTGACCCAGAATTTACATTTTTGTACAATGTACGAAATTTTCTTTTTCGAATTCTAATATTTTTTGATAAATAATAATATACGCGCGAAGGATTTCAAAATATATTTTTAAAATTTTAATTTTTATTGCTTTAGTTTTCATTATTTATATTTGTGTAACGATGCAGTACTTTGTTTTTATTAGTTCAACATCATTTCAATTTAAATATAATAAATACTAAAATAAACACAAATTAGTCTTTTAAACAGTGGGTCAATAATGACCCAGTTTGGTATCCTAGGATTGGAAATTATTGTGTTATTTCAAATGTTAAACAGCATTTTTATAAACATTTCCGGAACAAGTAAACTTAATTTTTTTATGATTGGTTTTTCATAAACATAAATAATTTTTTATGATCGGCTGCATATAAAATATTTAGTATTTCAATTAAAGTACAATAAATTAAAATTAATGTTCCAGTAATGAATTTTAATTGTTGTAGGTACTTCGTATAATTGTAAATCTATCTCATTTCCGGTGTACATAGTTTTTGGTTTTCTGTCCGTGTTTTTTATTGATAAAATGGGCATAGATCATTGTTACACCATTATGGTACCAGGGGTCAGTAGGTAGATATTAGTGACCCATATAAAAAAATTTCAAAAAAATATCAGTTAATTTGTGACGTAAATCAATATAAGAATCAATATTATTTTGTGTTGAATACATTTGTTGGCATAATTGACAATTGATTAATGTAACTGGAGAATTAATTACAAGTATAATAAAATTTTGATGTACCTACCTACATGGTGGAAAATTGCATGAATTGAAGGTCAATGTCAGTAGACACGTTGTTGCAACAATTAGGAAAATAAATAACGATTGCTATTTAATCAAACACTAAAAAATGTTTATATATAGTAACAGACGGAGTATACTTTCAAAAATTGTTTATAACAAAAAGTTATTAAAATTTAACGACTTTCACATTGAAATATTTTAATATAAAATTTGCAGACTTCCTGATAAAATTTTACCCTGAAATCTTCAAAACGAAACAAGGTCGTAATAAAACCTGTAATAGTTAAATTAAAGGCCAGCATCATATTCAAACTGCATTCTAATTAGACATATTATATTGCACTACTCGTTTAAGTGAGAAACTTCTCTCGATAGGTCAGTTTTGCAATGTCGATGTGTAATCTATGGTTAGGTAAGAATAATATTAGAACCAGAATCTTCCGTAATTATTTTTTATATTCTTTTGTCTTGAATAATATACATCATGCATGGGAATATGGGAATTCTAAACGTTATTAGATTTTACGTACATATGTAAATCGTTGGTTCTAAGGTGGCGATGATTCGCTATTCTCCTGGACCCCTAGCTTTAAAGTAATTTTTTACGTTCTCGTGGAAGAACTGTCTATCTACATAATATAAGTCAGTTTTTATAACGTTTAAACGATCTTAATTCCTAAAGGGCAAGCAACATCTTTGGTTATGTTTAATGTTACCTGGGATCAGCAGGTAGATATTAAAGAAGCCTATAAAGGAGGATACTATAAAAAACCAAACGATTTGGATACTCTGTTAAACCGACATTCTAAAACTTAAGCTGGAGAGGATATTCTACCCCCCCCCCCCATGGTCTCTAACTAAAGCAGTGACGGTGTAAAATCTCTGATTATTATTAATCAAGACATCAATAGGGAACCTCCTTATTTTATCATGATTCACGTATAAAATTCAATGTAATTATATAATCTATTGATTGAAAGTGCTTTTTGAATTCAATTGAAAAAACTCAAAGGTAATATCCGCAAAATTAGCGGTGCAAGACAACTTAATTGCAGTAAATAGATAAACCCAGTAGTTAAACAATTTGTTAACTTTTCGTTTTAAAGTTATTTACACAATTGTAAACGTTGTACTTTTGTATTTACACCTTATAACAATAACACAAAGTGGGGGACTTACTGACGTTAATATTAAAATTGTTGATAGTGGGAATCTCGATAATATTATAGCTTATAGTATCTATAAGTCTTATAGCGACATGTATGTCTAATGTTAATTTGGCTCGCGAATTATCAAAAATATTTATTAATTTTTATTTATAAAAAAAATCGTCTATGGCAAAAAGAACGAAATTTTGAACTTTTCAGTGTTGATAAAAACGAGTTTTTGTAATTTAAAATACAAAAAATATTAACCTTTACTTAGAGGCAGTTTTAAATAAGGTAAGTTAGTAGTTTTTTTTAAATTTTAAAACATTTAAAGATTCCAAATCCGAAACGAACTTATTTATTGGCCCACAAAAAGTCGCGAATGTGTTTACATCCAATATCCATCAGCTTAACACAGTAAAATAGAAAGTGCTGTGCTAGTAATTGAAATTTTTCATATTTACAAAATATGGGATAAATAAATTGTTCTACTTGAACATTTCCGATTAACGAGTTTAACAACAATCATGGTATAATGTCTAAAAATGATTTAATTATGTTTATGTAAACCTATGGGTACCTATGTATGGTATGTAACTTCATAAAAATTAAATTAAAAAAAAAACAAACATTGTACCTACGTTTGAATTTAATTAGCAATTTTAAATGTAAGCAGTTTTGGAATTTATTTTAATTAAAATGTTTTAATTTAAATTAGCGTCATTAGAAGTTATTCAAACCATTTCATGTGAAACAAAATATTTTTTCACCTCTTTTTAAATTAAATTTTTTTATTTGCATTTAAATGCCAGATTTATTGCAGTTTGATTGGATTCGGCAAATAAAAAATTATTAACTACCTATAATCATAATCGAATAACTTTTTATTGAATTACCCACCCACAAGATCATGAATATTTGGTAAATAAAATTTTATTTGTGTGAAATCAATCGTATAAAGCTTGCACCTCATTATGGATTCAGTTATGTATCTGTAAGTTTTTTAATTTCGAAAAAATTGAAAACAATTCAAAATTGTTTGGCCATCAAGAAATGTTCATTACAATAATTATCCTAGCCAATTTATAAGAAGACGTTTACTTCAATGCAACAGCATTGAATCTAATAAATTTTAGCATCAAGGATTTGTTGACGAGTTACTCTGTAAATTATAATCAACATAATTCAGTAATTCAAAACCTCATTGTTGGAATTAATAGATAAAGTAGATATTACCAAAATAAAGAAAAATTATAATAATTTTTACTTAATTCTTCAGGAACTGAACGAGCTAAATTAAGCAGTTTAAAGTTTACACAGGAAGGCACTTTTAAGAGCTTTAAAAGTGCAATAGTTATTATCATTGTTTCTTTAAATTGTGACGGAAGTTCTAAATTACGTGCATATGAAAATTAAGTGCAATCATAATTATTTGTTCTCAACATCGAGAGTAATTTTCGATATATCAATTTTTGCTGAACACAAATTATTGATATAAAAATATTTTTTATTGAAAAAATATGTATAGTAGTGAAAATATGAATTTCCCGTTTATAAAAAATAAAAAAATATGAATAAAATTTACAAGTACACCTTTCTTGAAACTTGAAACGCGATTTTCTCTATATGACATTTTCAAAATCGGCGACGACGATATATCAAAAACTAGTGCATTGGTTTGTTTAAAATTTGAAGTTTTTCTGTTTTTTTTTAATCTGTGGGATTCATCTTTCATCTTTTAGCCCTTTTTCAGACCAGCAAGACTGGAGCCTCTTTTTCTAAGAGAAAGGTTTAAGCATTAAGACCCCACGGTTGCTAAGGCCAGGTTGGGGAACCAAGACCGTCTCAATCTGTGGGATTAGTAATTAATATTTCATGTTTTCATAAATTTTAACGTAAATTTTCTATATAAAAAATAATGTTATATTTTGTAAGTGTAGTTGTTACGTGAATATTTCGCTCTCTCACACTTGTGATTGGTTCGTTTATTTATTACCAACCCAAAAAAGGGTACGACCAATGATTTATACATTTTGTGTTAGTAACGGTTTTTTTGCTGCAGTATACCAGTGCATATACAAAATTTTTTTAACCGATTACTAATTGTTCGTCTGGTTATATTGACATCAAGTCGATTAGCATCGGTTGACCTTATAAAACGTTAAGGTCGAAAGCATTTTTCAAAGCCATCCTGCGAATAATGCGGTCTTGAGCGGTAGTAGTCTTCCTCTTTGGTATTCTTTTTGGCAGAGGTCCTGCATTACCAGAATGGTTATATTTTTCTAAAAATCTACTATCGTAATCATTTTTTAACTTATTTTCGCTATGCAGGATTAACATTTTCTGTTGATCACTTTCACTTAAATTTTTCTTTACTGTAATTGTTTTCGCTTAATTAGATTACACTAACTTATTGAAATGAAATGATAAAAAAGTACCTAATAGTTAAGTAATACTTACGACTGATATTGTTACTTAAGTTGCTACTTAGGCACATTAAAAAAAATCCTAATGCTTATAATTAAGCCAATAACAATGAGCATTTTCAAACGCGTTTAGATATTTCTATTACTGTACTTTGTCCTGGTAGATAAATCAAATTATTATTACAAGTAGCATAATTTTGCAGCATTATCATTATAAAAGTAAATAAATAATTTTAATGCACCTGTATTTAAAACCGGTGCGGCAACTTACTACTACAGAAATCCAGAGCAAAATATAGAAAGTCCATTTTAGTTATTTGATCTTTTGAATTTAGTAAAGAACTCATTTTAATTAACAATGCTGAAATCAAACATTCTATTTGGATAACAATTATTATTATAGGTTTTTAAAATTTTTACACTTAAATTGATAGGCGAATTAGATAAAACCTAAGAAATGAAAATATATGTAATACCGGGTGTTCATTTTAAAACTTTCTCGAAATCTCAAAAATCAAACGTCAGATAAAAAATGTTTCGAACAAAAGTTGTATAAAATGGCAAGGGGGAAAGAATATGGTATAATTTTATTTCACCTTTCAAGGTCATTTAAAGGTCAATTTTGTTTTTTAAATGGAACCTTATATTTTTCTTGTAGATTCAGATTTTGCAAAAAAAATAAACAACTTTTGTTTGAAAAATTCTTTTATTTGACATAAAAATTTGTGATATTTCAATAATATCAAAATATAACATTTTAATCAACCAATCATGTTTAATCAAAATTTATTTTTTTAAATTTTAGAAGGCTACTTATTAGTATAAATAGTAGAAAAAATGTTTGTAATAATAATAAAAGCACAAATAGCCTTTTAACTGTTTTTTTAAAATTTTTTTCTTAAATTCCATTAAATGTGTTTATTTTGTTCCAACGTATATTACTTGTAAAGTCGATGTCGGGTAAAAAGGTTTTTCTAATAAAAGTCGTTTATTTTTTCATGCACAATTTAAATATAAAAATATAAAACACAAAGTTGACCTTCAAATGACCTTGAAAAAGGTCAACTAATTAAAAAATAATTATACCATTTTTATCTCATGTTTTGTTTTTGAGATATTTATTGCTGGAAGTTTTAAAATGAACACCCTGTAGTACATACTAGATTAAAGCATATAAAATTTTAAGCAATAAAAATATTCTACTATTTTTGTTATAAATTATTTTATATAAAATTTAATATTTCCGTAAATTTAATAATGTTGTTAAGGTTTCATGTATCATAACGAATCATAATAATTAAAATTTAGTTTTTAATATATTTTCACGGTAATTATTCATTTATAAACAATAAAAGAATTCATTTCAAGTTTTTAATGCTTATTTCTAAAAGAATTTTATACAAAATTTATTTTTTATTAACAATAAAAGAATGCATTTAAACTTTTTAATGTTTTTTTAAGAGGATTTTAAAATAAAGCTTTTTTATTGTTTATAAATTTATTGCGGTAAAAATAGACAAAAAATCAGTTAAGTTTTAGGGTCGGGGTAATAAACCTGAACTCAAAAGTACACTTTTTCCTATAAAAATGGCTAAACCAAACGAAAGAGCATAAAAATACAAGCTCTTTAAGGTGCGGATCATTGTTGTCGGATTTGTAATAAGGCCACAATTTAATTTTGAAAATTGCAATTTTCCCATAAGAAATACATTAAGTGTATTTTTGTGTCATAAAATGCCAAATATGGAATACATTCTGTAGACGGTACGTGTACTGTGCCTGGGTTGACAGTGACTAGTGGTGGGGAGATACCAGTCGCTCTCTGAAATCCGCCGCGTCAATTTCCAAACTTTCCAAATTTCCAAACTACTTGAGGGATGTTTTAGTAAGTAAAGCGCGTGTCAAAACCGCTCGGAGCCCCGAGCGACCCAGAGAGTCGAGCAAGAGTGTGGAGAGTAGGTTTTGACAGCGCAACCACATCAGAAACGAATTCACACAAAAAGTGATTTTTTTTCGAAAATTTGTTGTCCGATCACAAATTTAATTTTTATTAGCTAATTACACCATTATCTTTCATAATCTATATATATATAAATGGATGGTATGTGTGTGTGTGTTTTGTTCCTTATAGACTCTAGACCGTTCGATCGATCCCAACCAAATTTTGCACAGTTACTCTCAGTACCCTAAAGAGGTTTTCCGCTAAAACCGGGACCGAAAGCAATTTAAAAAAGTGAAAACTTACGGACGCGCATGAATGGAACGAGATTCCATCGCCAATACCTGTAATTGATATATGGTAATTTTACGTTGGTATATTCACATTCAGTACCTACACTATTATAAGTGATTTCATTTCGTAAAAATAAATTAAGTTATAGCAACCAAAGGACAACGGGAAGCAAGACTGGAAACCGTTCTGAAATACTGGAGAAGAAAAGCTCGGGTAAAGCAACCCTGCAAAATCAAAATACTTCAGACAAAGGCAAAGTATTTTATTTTAATGAGACCCGGCGAAGCCGGTATCCAGCTAGTTCGTTATAAAATCGAGATTCTGGTATTTTAAATGTTGCCACAACCCATTTTAATTACGATGGGCGGGATTTCAGTTCACAAGAGACAATGATAAAATTGCATTCCAAATTAATTTTTAAAACCGTTTTTTTCAAAATTGTGTGAATAATCCACAAATTTTATTTTTTTATGCGCTAATTAGACCATCGTCTTTCATAATCCACTTCAAAAATGGTCAAAATCGGAGTTCGGTTTTATTACCCGTCCCCAAATTTTATACAACACAAAACGAAATTTAATTATAAATTTATTTTTAACATAAATAAAAAAAAGTAATATTATATTGTATGTAGTGCGTAAATATATACAGAAAAAAATTGAACTATATATAAAATACTAGTTGATATCCGGCTTCGCCCGGGTCTCATTAAAAGGTGGAACTCTGCCTTTGTCTGAATGATTGAATAGTGGATACCCGGCTTCGCCCGGGTCTCCTATAATTAAAATACTTTGCCTTTGTGTGAAGTATTTAGATTTTTCGAGTATCCTGCTTCGCTTAAGGTTTTCTTCTCGACGGGAAAACTTGCTTCCCGTTGCTAGAGCGTTTCAGAATGATTTTAGTGTTCCCGTTGTCGAGTGTTTCAGAACGGTTTATATTGTACTCTACAATTTTCTCTACAGCTTTTCTTCTCCAGTATTTCAAATCACTTATTATAGTGTAGGTACTAAATGTGAATATACCAACGTAAAATTACCATATATCAATTACAGGTATTGGCGATGGAATCTCGTTAATCCATTCATGCTCGTCCGCAATTTTTCACTTTTTTAAATTAAGCTTTTCGGTCCCGGTTTTAGCGGAAAACCTCTTTAGGGTCCTAGAGAGTAACTGTGCAAAATTTGGTTGGGATCGGTCGAACGGTTTAGGAGTTATTAAAAGACGAACAAACAAACAAACAAACAAACATTCAATTTTATATAATAGATAACTAAAATTAGTTGAAATCATATAAAAAATTGATTGAATTTTACATTGAATCAAGTTGATAATTCATTTAAACTAAATTAGATGATTTTAAAATTGAAAAGTAAACAAATATAAGATACAAATTAGTTGAATCAATGAATTTGTTTTAACGATTTGATGAAATAAATGTCTATAGTTTATTGAATCGTGATAGATAATACAAATACAAAAATTAGTTGAATGTTTGAAATGATTTCTTTGAATTAATTAATATTAATATTTTTTACACTTCTTGCATTTCCATTTTAGTATCAATATAGTAATGGAATATTGTTACAATGTAAAAAGAAAAAGTAATTTATTAATTCTTTATATAATTGAGAATTATAGACAATTTCTTCAATTTACGTATTTTTAATTTTTTTATTATTTAATTTTTATTTACACATTATTTATACATATTATTAGCATTTCAACATTTATATTTACAATTAATTATTAATTACTTGTATATTTCTTATAAATCTCTTTGCTGCGGTGAGTAAAACCTGTAAATAATAATTGAAATTTATATCATTACAATTTAATATACTTACTTTTTTCTTACTTACCTTAACCGGGATTCGAACCGGTACCATTGCATTTGTAAACCCTGCTTTAACCCTCAACAAGGTATTTGCATACTTAATGGTTGTTTGGTATTCTAATTCAAGAATTCCATAAATTTAAAATTAATTATTAATTATTCAATTTATTAAAAAATATGAAGTGTTTTAGTCTGTTTAAACGTGTGAAAAAACTGAACGATTTGAAAATAAAAATTAATTGTTGTTAAAATTAAAATTAATTAATAAATTATAACAAATAATAAATAGGTGTAATACTGAAGAAAGATTTAAAATTAGAAATTTTTATATGTACATTTTTTGAAAAATTTCAAAAGAAACTATAATTTTGAAATGTAAAAAATATTAACATTAAAATATAAATTATAAAAATACATAATTAAAATTTAAAATTAAATATCAAAGATTTTTAATCTTACAGGTTTTATTTCAATTTTAATTTCAAAGTTCTCTCTTCCGCCCGGTAATATTAACGTATTTAAAGAGTCGTTTAGTTAAATGACCAATAGAAAACGTGCATTTTAAATAAAATAAAGTATGGAACGTGTTGATTGCACGTCTTTCTTCTTCTTGTTATTATTGTTAATTATTTTAAAATTAAAATTAATTAATTATACTCTTAACAAATAATAAGTAGGTGTAATACTGAAAAAAGATATAAAATTAGAAATTCTTTATAAACAGCCACGTGGTATTTTGAAAATAATACAAAAATTTTTTTCAAAAAGAAAACAATAATTTTGAAATGTGAAAAATATTTAACATTATAATATATATTATAAAAATAAATAATTTAAAGTGTATTTTTAATAAAATAAAGCATGACGAGTGTTTTTTGCACGTTTTTCTTCTTCTCGATCTTTATTGCAACTTTAATAAAGTTATTTAAAATAATTCAAAGTATAATTATTTTCAAGTTCCAAATCAAAATAATTTATTTATTTTAATTCAATATTAATATTTTTAAACAATGAATTGCAATTAAATTAAAGTGGTGTTTAGCGTGTTCTTCAACAAGTAATGATAAATCGATAACATATTGTTTTCAATTTTTTGCACTTTTTTTCTTCTATACAAACAACCTGGAACTCCGTTTTTATTTGTTAATAATGACATTTCATCAAAACAAGGGGACCGCCGTCTTTACATGTCCCCGAAGTACCTAGACGGTCATTAGCTTTCAGTATGAGAACTCGGTACATTGGCACTAATGCGTTGTTGAATTGCCATCATTGACAACAAAAACAGGTTCACAGATACATCTGAAGCCAGCCTGACAAGCTATCTCAGATGTAAAACAACTAATTTGGGTTTTTGCATACCACTGAGGTTGTGTTGGTAAAACTCAGATTCTATACTTGACGTAAGAAGAAGAACAAATTTTGAATGTAAAATGGAAATAAGTACATTTCATAATATCAACTAAATTTAAAGAGTAATTCAAATTACTGTTATTATTATATTCAACTCAGCTGTAGTCTTTTTGACATTATTTTAGGTATGTATGTCATCCTGAGATGAAAGATTCTGGAAATTTTTCCGGTTAACCGGCTATTATTCCGAAAGTAAAATATATCAAATCCATGAGATTAAATTTATAGGAAATTGTATTAGCTTTAAATTTTGCCGTACACCATTATTTTGACTGTACAACGTAGAGAACACGAGAAATAGTGCAAAACTCGATTTTTTGTAACTTTTCTACACAGCGATGGTAAGCGCAGAGTTTTCATAGAGTTTAAAACACTAAAATCTTTTCAATATTTTCCCACACTTGAATATGCGTGAAGTTCATTGTCTTATCAGTGTATTCTTCTTCTACTTTCGACTAGGAGTTTTCCTGTTTGTCTTGTCTTGTTACTCCACGGATGACGAAAACCAACTTTGAGCCCATCTCTTGGGAGGTCGTCCTGAGGGTCTTTTCCCTATCGGTCGTCGATTTTTACAAATGTTGGCTATTCCATTCTCGTCCATGCGATTAACGTGATTATTCCAAGCTCTCTTTTGGTGCTTCATGAACTTTACCTTATCCACCACATCACATCGTTGTCTAATAGATTCGCTAGTTTACCTGTCTCGTAGTGTTATGCCTAGCATAGTTTTTAAAATCTTCATTTCGACAGTTTTTACTTTTTGTTTTGTTTTCTTTGTTTTAGCTCTTGTTTTTGTGGCGTATGTTAGGATAGGACGTACCATTGCTTTGTATATTCGTACCTTGCTGTCGGTTCTCATATATTTATTACTTCAGACCATGGTTCTCAAACTTCTATATACCTGTGTGGCCCTGATGGTTTGTTGATGTATCTCACTCATAAGATCTCTCGCGCTGTTAAGTTCAAAAGCCAGGTAATTGAATCTGCTCCACCATTTCCCAGTCTATTTCCAATTTACAACGGATAGTCTCCTTGGCAATCACCATTACTTTTATTTTCTTTGTTGAGATCTTCATGTTATATTTTTTGGTGGTAAGGAGGTAATTTCCTCTCATTGCTGTACCCTTACTTTTTCTTTTTGTCTCACTTAGTGCACATATTTGAATGTTATGGTCTTCCAATTCAGCTATAACTTCCCGATCATTGTTTTTCCAAGAGCCTATATTCCATGTACCCATCCGTAGAGTGCTATTCGAAGTCCGTTTTCTCGCCGTTGTCATTACCAAATGTTCCGTCCTTTTGTTCCGAGTCATTTGTTATGTCAGTGTCATTTTTAAAAAATAAAAAAATTAAAATAAAAAAAAAACAGAGAAATGAAAAAATGATCAGACAAATAATCGAAAAATCGATTGAGTTCCAGAGACCGGTCTACATGTATTTTGTGGACTTGGCAAAGACGCTTGACCGAATTAGAATCAAAGATATCATCGAGATCCTGCAACAAAGTAACATCCCCCACAACATGATACACCATCTCAACACAGAAAATACTATAAAAGGTGGACAAAAGGAGAACTAACAGAAGGAATCCCAATACCTAATGGAACCAGACAAGGCGATAACCTGAGCCTCTAATCTCTAACCTAATAATGGATAAAATATTAAAAACTAAAGACAGAAAATCATGGATATCGTATGATCAAAGAAAAGATAAAAATTATATGCTACGCTAACGACGCGGTATTGATAGTCGAAAAAGAGGACGATCTACAACAATTACCCAATATATTTAACACAACATTGAGATTATACACTATGGAGATTGCCACAGACAAGACCAAATGCCTAACCACTCAGGAAGCCCCAAAACTTGCATGCTCACCATATACAATAATGCAATAGAAATGTACTTTAAATACATTGGAGTAGAAATCTATGGACGTAGAAATTGGTAGAAACCATGTTCCAAGTTCGAAAAGCGTCGATGGTTTCAGAGATACAATCTGAACTTTCTAAAAGTTGAAAGCAAATCAAAAATATATTATCAAGCATACGTGAGACACATATTAACATACTCTATAGATGTAAGAGCAGACACGGCCAAAATAAAGAGAATGTTGACTACAAATGAAATAAAAGTTTTAAGGGTTATAACAGGAAAATTACTTGTTGATAGAGTTAGGAACTATCCCATAAGGAAAGAGTGTAAGAAGCAATCGGTTTTAAACGCCTTGCGACGTTGTCCGATACTCTATAAAGAAACGGGCTTCCTTATGTAAGGATACAACAGAAGTCGTTTACCCCTCCTCAAGAGAGCACTCGAGCAATTAATATCTCAAAGATGTTGCCAGCCGCATTAAGACAGTCATTGACCTGGTTGTTGTGGTGCTAATGTAAGACTCCCGGTTCAAATCCGGGTAGAGCTCACTTTGCAATGCCGTCTCCGTGCTTCGGAAAGCACGTATATACGGTGGTCCTCTCACATAAGATGCCTGACACAATAAGATGGACCAGAATAAGAAGAAGAGCTTGGAATGAGCACATATCTCGTATGAACTAGGATTGACTCTCAAAAATTGTCAGAGATGGAATCCCCCACAAAACGTATTTAACGTATTATTGGACTAATGTGTATTAAAAATATCATCAAGTAATATACATTGATGCAACTGCCTTACCGATGAGAAATATAAAATTACAAAAAGACTGGGCTTACTTCCATCGATAAAATACATTTTGGCCAAACAAGAGTTTTATTTTTCAAAATAAATTTTTTTATTTTCGACACAAAGCAGCACAAATTGTGCTCAACTCAATACAACTTAGCACAACTTTTATTTTTTTAATTTTTAAAAATAGCATGGCTAAGTTCACATACATACATTTTAGCTATTTTATCTCCCTGCTCAAGCCTATTTTTATTTTTATGAGGCTATGTGCCTGAGAGCTGAAATTTGAAAATTTAAAAAATAATTCTGCATGCCCGTTTTTTTAATTACCTTAAATTTAAGTTATGTAATATTTTATTTATTTGTTAAGTTCACGGAAACACATTTTCTAATCGGCATTTATAGGTACCATCAAATATATTTACCTATAAAGAAATATTTTTATAATAAAAGGATTGGTGCTCAGTGACGAAATGTTTTTGAAGTTTTGAATTATAAGTTTACGTTAGACAATGCAATATTTTATTTTTTATGTTTCTTACAAAAATACTCCTAAGCCCCCCTTCTGCGCCGTGTGATACTAGCATTTTTCAAACAAATCAAACAGTTCTACTATATAAATAAAATTTTTTATTAGATTTTACATTATGGCAGATAAAATTAATTTATAAAAAATGATGATAGGTGTAATATCCATAATATACATAATACATACACATATTTATATTCTACGACTTTATAAAGGACACTCCAGTCTTCCGTATTTTGTAATTTGCACACAACAAATAATTACACATAAAATAATATTATTTTAAATCTTGTGTAAATTTGAAACATAATTAAAGGATAATGTATCTGTATATATCATAATTTCAATAAAAATATTCTATAATTTTTTGAATGGTAACCTGTCTTATTTTTGTTCGATATTCGTATTAGATAATTTTATTTATGTTTGAAAAATTCAAAACTATTTTAATTAGATTTGTTTTTCTAAATAAAAAATTTACTTAATCACCAAAAAAGTTATTTTTAAAATATTTATAACTGCCTCCCCCCTTTCCGTTTCCAATTTAAAATATTTTATTTCTCTAGAGTTATATATTCCAAAATAGAGAATCTACAAGCCGGAACTCCTTTTATATTATATAACATTATAATATATTGTATTGTAAAATATCTGTAATGAAAACTACTCAATTTTCTGGTTGCCAAATTATTATCCTGTCAAATTACAATTTAAATTGAATTGAACGTAGATACAGTCAAATGTTATTAAAACTACATAACTTAACTACACGATAGCTCTGACACCTTATTAAACCTATGAACCACAGTTTTGTTTACAAATTGCAAAATTTTTTTGCATTTTTACTAGCAATACTATTATCGTTATCATTTAATTGCAATAAAATGAATCAAATACAATTGTTCGAAATTTGCAGTTGTAGGTATAACACGTGTAATTGTGTAAACTATTTGTCAACAATTAATTCAAATGATCTCATAAAATATTGATTTATTGCTGTACGATATTAATCGTTTTGTTATATTTTTTTATTTATTTGTTAGATATAACTAACGCGCGACAAAACATAATAATAAAGATTTCAAAATTTTCATGTACATGCACATATACCTACTAATTACAGATTACGAACAATTCAATTTAATTTTTGCAAGGCCAAATTGCACTTCAATTAAAATGTTTTAATATTTTGTTTATATGTATGTCAAGAACGTAACTTCACAATAATTTTTATTTGAAAGTAAATAAGCGCTAAAGAGCATATCGCAAAAAATATTGGCAAAAAACTTGATAACTACTAACAAATTTATTACATAACAATAATTGAACAAACGAACTAATTACGTAACGTTTTTGTTATAGGTGAAGAAAACGTTTGCTTTTAAAAAATGACCACGAAAACAGCCGACAGTAAAGTTAAAAATGAAAAAAAGAAGCAAGATTCCCAACAAACGCAACAGCAATCGAAAGATAAACCATGGAATAAGATGACATTTAAAGAGAAGTACATTTACATGTCGTCCCATATTACGGTTGAACCCATGGTAGCTTGCTACATTATGCCCAGCGTGTTGGCAAGTTTAGCAACGCAAAATTTAAATTTGGAAAAAGCCTGTCGAGTTAATTTAAAATATTCAGATGAAATATGTGACGCTCTGACGGCAAGAAATACGGCTAATTATACTAAAGAAGAGGAAGAAGTTCAACAATTGGTGGCGGCCATGGGAGTGTGGAAGACCATACTGCAAAGTGCATTACCTGCATTTTTAATATTGTTTATAGGCTCTTGGAGTGACCGAAATGGCGTACGAAAGCCATGCATGTTAATGCCGATTGTTGGGGAATTTTGCACCGTAATAGGATTAATAATATGCACATACTACTTTTACGAGTTACCTATGGAAGTTGCAGGAATAGTGGAGGGCTTGTTTCCCGCTTTAACTGGAGGATGGTTTACAATGTTTATGGGCGTTTTTAGTTATATTGCGGACGTAACCACTCTAGAAATGAGAACGTTAAGAATTGGTTTTGTGAACGTGTTTTGTTCTCTTGGTATTCCAATTGGAATGGCATTAAGTGGAATATTATATCGTAAAATTGGATTCTATGGCGTGTTTTCAACATCGGCAGTTTTATACATTTTGGCCTTTATGCATGGGTATTTGAGGATCAAGGAGGTTCCTAAAAAAGTTGTCCCTATTAAAAACGATAAATCGTGTTCATTTCTTCGTGACTTTTTCGATTTGCGACATGTAGCCGACACTTTCAGAGTTGCATTTAAAGAAGGACCGAATAATAGAAAAATGAAGGTTATGATGCTCATGTTGGTTGTCATGGTCGTCATTGGACCTATGCATGGTAAGTTGTAATTTTGATAGATGAATACCTAATAAGTAATCTCGCGATTACATGATTAGAAAGGCAAATAACAAAGTAATTAATGTTACAAAATTTGTAATAATTACCCGAATTATTGTATAGAACAATAATTTTGTTCATTAGTTCGTGGAATGCTAGCAAATAGTACAAAATTAGTATGCAGTGCACTAACCCATTTACTTCTTATGAATACAAAATGCTAGAAATTAGTATTACTCATATTGATCCTTACTATTAGTACCTACTGACTTCCTGGATAAAATTTCGTTTTAGAATTTTTAATTTCATGCAATTTGAAGGCTCTCAATCAAAGGGGACAGTAAGTGCCCCTTTTGTCACAATAATTTGTATTTAATTCGTGATAGCTGAATAAGAACTTTATTTCAATAATTAACATAACAGTATAATCAAAATTTTTTTTTAATGGTTCCTTTCGGAAAATGTTTAATATTATTAGGCAAAAACAGTAACCTGTTATTGTGCAAGGCTAATAAAATAAAAAACTTTTGCAGTAATCTTAAAAACATAAAATAAATTATACATCAAGCATTATAATAATTAATGTTAACATTAATTTTGTACCTTTCTAAACAACTTAATTTTCGGCATTCAGTTTTGTATTTTGTGAGTGATTTTACGGACGTTTATGTTTTATTTTCAGCAAATCCAATTTTTATTCTAAAATGAAATTATTCGTTTCAGCATTGTCTTTATTATACGCCTTATATTGTGCACCGCTTTAATTATATATGAAAATATACTCTTTGGTTTTCATAACAAAATGCTTCGCCAAAACAATAATCACAAAAAAAGTTGACAATAAATTTTCTAACCTTGAGTTACGCCACTGCTCTTTAATATAGCAGTCAATTGGTCAATTCAATCTAAGGAATCGCCGATAAGATGGCGTTTAAGTCGATGATAATCATCGCATTGTTAAAGTAAATTAAGTAGATTACTATGTAATCGTCGTAATCGAACACAATTGACGTTTAGGCAATTTAAAATAATTAGTTTCTAATAATCCTAAAACTATGTAAAATATAACTTATTCTCTTGAACGGAAGTCAATTATCGTAAATTTCGCCACTTAAAATTTGAATGCAATATACAAGGCGTTCGAAAATTTGTCGTTAGGATCAAATATGGAAGATACAAACCCAGAGGTAGTCAAACATTTTTTTTTGTTTATCAATCAGAATTAATACGATAATGGAGACACAAATTGTTTCGATTTCTCTTCGATATTGTGGTCGTTGGAAGATGTTTACATTATATATGCTGGTGAGTGACCGGGAAAAAGGAAATTGTGAGGAATTTCAAGGCTCACAAATCAACACCATGATCCAAACTCCACTAAAATTATGCGGTACTCATTAAAACAGAAACACATTAGAATTGATTAAGAAAATTTGGAATATTTTAAACTTATATTCATGTAAGTTGAATCCAAGGTTACGAATAACCTATCATTGGCCATGTCTATGTATTTTATAATGTAACAATATAAATATTTTAATTATTAACGAATCGAAAAATAAAAAATCTTATAATCAATTTCAAATCAAAATGCTGGGTAAAGATACACTTTCTTATGACCATTTCTTCGGAAAGTATTTATTTCAATCTGGTTGAACCAACTCCGGGGTCTAAATGCTCAAACCTTTAAAAAGAATACGAGGGAAGAAAACAGTCGAAGAAGAATATAAAAAGAAAAAAATAGATAGAAAAGATAAAATTATCAATCTACAAATTAACAATTAATTATAATTAAACAGAGTCGACTATAAATTATGCATTGAATTAAACTAATTCACAAAATCATAAAATTCCCATATATCGAGAATATCATTTTTATTAAATTAAATTATAATATTAAAATAATTTTTCTATTAAAATTAGACGGCGTGAAATTCAAGGTAAAAAATATTATCAAGTGCTATAAAACATATTCCAACAACAATATAATTCAAAACTATGTAAATAAAACGTTCGATTTACGTGTACACTAAAATTTATTGTTGGAATTTTCGGTGCAATGTAATCTTGGTACGTGTATATGTTCCATAATAATTATCATTCTGAGATACTGTAGTTTTGCAAAATAATTTAGCGATAACAGTTTTAAAATTATAATTTTATTCCCAGGCTATACAATATGAAAGTATATGTTAAAAATATAAAATACTAGGGTCGCTATAAGTACAACTAATGATTAAAAACATACTAAATCCCGACTTTGTCGGAACTTTGATAGTCAATTATATGAACGAGTTTTTTAAATTTATTATTTGAAAGTAGAGGTCAAACTGAGACATCAGTATTTTTTAGATTTTTTTGAGTGCGTTCAGCATGAGAAAAAAATTATTGAAATTTTAAGGGGGCAGGGTTATGACGTAGTTGCTCTAAACAAACGCGGCTTTAAAAACCAATTAAAATTAAGAAAAATGCTATAATGTCAATCTTGCATTTTATATTCATATATTATTTCAAAAATTTAAAACCAACCAAACTCCTCCATTGTTCAATTTTTGTAACGTGGTATGGTGCAAGGGCAAAGAAATGGTACTGTAAACCTAATATTTAATTGTTTTTAATGACTAAAGAATATAAGGGCTAATATTATTTATGTCGTGGTTTGAATTACACGTTAAGCTGTAGATAATTATATAATTACAGTATGTAAGCAAAACTGCAGAGTGGTAATTTATTAGTGTGGATTTATTAACTGTCAGTAATAATGTTGTTTTAACCCCAATCAAAAGAAAGAGTGCTATTCAGTGGCGTAACAACAAATTTTGAGGGCTTACTATAAGTATTACAATGCTCCGTATATCTTTGATACACTAATGATCTTATTTCATAATCTTTTGTCAGTAAATTTCCCTCTCCGTTGTTCGATCTTCATTTTTCTTAGGTTTTTCCTTTCGATTACAATATTATGTTTTCGTTTTCCACTATTTCATCATTTTTGTATTTGTTCATATTTATTTTGATTTCGCCCCCATTTTTTCATTAATTCTGGAATTGTTTTATAAAGTCTTTTTTCAAAGATCCTTAATTTTTTTTGGCCTACGGACGCCTGCTTGGAAATTTGCACATTCACCATGTAGTTTTTCTCAATTTTAAATATTTGAAGCTTGGGTGCCGACGGTTGGGCGCCGGGATATTTGGGTGTTGACATTTTATCATTTTAAAATTGCTTGATTAGAATCTAATAAGATTAAAAAAGTGGTATTTAACAAATTTTGGTTAATTTTTAGACCCCTTCCTCTGTTGAAATTTCATTTTTATTGTTAATTTATCATAATATGTTGTAATAATGAGAAAGTATTGTTTTCGTGCCGAAAAAAGATTTTAATGGATTTACACATTTTGAGGTCTCATGAGCTAAATAAGAACATTTCCAAAAAATGTCTGTGTATGTGATCAAATTTTGTATGAAAAAACAAATAGGAATTTTAAAACCAAATTTGGTATTTTCTATCCTTATCTTGAGACTTACAGCAGATTACATTTTGGTTAAAATTGGTCAATGAAAACTATTTTTTTAAATTTTATTATTTAATATTAGTTTTTATTTAATATTTCAAAAACTAATACATAGGAATTTCAAAACTAAATTTAGGATTTAGCATACTTATATGGAGATTTAGAACCGATTAAATTTGAGCTAAAATAGTTTGTTTTTTTATTTTAAAATTTTATTATTTAATATTAGGTTTTACTTAATATTTTAAAAACTAAATCTGAGATTTCAAATCTTTATGGTAGGAATTAGAGCTGATTAAATTTTGGTTGAAATTGGTTAATGGAAACAATTTTTTAAAATTTTTTTATTTAATATTAATTTTTATTTTAAAAAACGCATGAGAATTTCAAAACTAAATTCGAAATTTTGTATCTTTGTATTGAAACTTAAAGCTGATTAGATTTTGGGTCAAATTGGTTAATGAAAAATATTTTTTTCCTTTTATTATTAAAAAATATTTTTTTAATATTTAATAAAAGTATGATAGTCATGGGCATGGTCACATATCCGATTTTTTTAATTTTAATTTCTCATGCTTTGGAATAATTTTAATTGTAATTTATGCAGGTATTTCATGTAATGAAATTATATGAATGCTAAATTACACGTATTTAACCGTGAATGAATAATCATCGCATATTATTTATTGTTTTAATTTAATTGTTTAATTGCATTTAATTTTTTGACAAAAGTTGCTACTTAAAAAATTAATAATTATTTAAAATAATATTAAAATGTACATTGAAAATCGTTGAGAGCCAAGATTAATCTAGGGTCTTTACACATTTATCTTGTTGATTGGAAATTAATCTTTAATATTAAAAAGCATTATAAATTAAAAATTAGAATACAATGAAATTATATTATTAACCTGTGAAATAATATAAAATTAAAATTATAAAAATTAACAGGTTAACCGAAAGCTCACAAATAATTTTGTTTTATTCTTCTATGAACCTGTTAATTTTAAAATTTTAATTTAATAATAATTAGAATATAATTTATTATAGAGTATTGAAAGAAATAAAGAATATAGTAATCAAAACATACACATTGCATCTAATTGATGCTTAATTATTATTTCTCCAACAAAGGAAATTACAAACAATAAAACTAATAATCGGTTTGATTTGCAGGCGATTTCATAACATTTTGATTATTCTACAAATTTTTATAATGTGAATAACAGTTGACACTAGCACGAAATTTACATTTTTCCATTTAAAAATTTGTATTCAATAAACAATTATTATTTTTCCGAAGCGATTTTTCCCAAGAACTGGTAATTTCACGCCATTTAATTTTGACATCACAAATTCGAAAAATAGTGAGTAAAGAATTAGAAAATAGGAAAAGATTTTTAACGAACGGACGGAAACCATAAATTAAAAAAATTATTTAGCATCAAGAAATTTGTAGTTTAAAAATAATTAAATTGAACCTACCTGAAATTTGAATTAATTTTATATCTAAAATTTATGTAAAAAAATACTAAAGATATAAAAAATTAAATAAAATTATAATAAAGTGAACGAAATTGTTCCAAAAATGTATTCAAAATATTTAAGCGCGTGAAGTTGGCCCCCCATTTTCTGAATTTTTAAGATTTGATGGTTGTGCTGAGTTGTGCTGGTGTTGTGCCGATCGAAGAAAAAAGATTCAATTATTCGTTAAAACTAAAACTTTAGCTCAATGTTTAAAACAACTAGCACAATTTAGCACAATAAAACAAATTTTATTTTTTCAAAAATGGGGGCTAACGTAAAATCTATTTTTTTATTTTAAGCTTAAACGAATAATTGAATCTTTTTCTTTGATCGGCATAAGTTGGTACAACACTAGCACAACTCAACACAACCATCAAAATTAAAAAATTTAAAAAATTGGGGCTAACTTTACGTACGCCTAATGCCGGCGTAAAAATTCTATTGTTAAAGTAATATTTTTAAAATTAATAGGTTAATTGAACAATAAAACGAAATTATTTCCGAGCTTTCAGCAATTGTTACTGCTGGTATCAGTAACTAATTAATAAAAACATGTTTTGGAAAAGAAAAGCCTTATTTTAAAGAAAATTAATATATTAGTATAAAACAGGAAAAAAGTTATAAATACGGAATTAATATTAAAAACAACAAACGTAATGACGACATCGGCATGAAAAATTATGTTATTTTTCATTGTACTTACTTTTTATTTATAATTTAATAGTTATTTAATATTTGTTGTCTTAAATTATGACACCAACATATAAAAATTCCTTCTTATGCTAACGTTGTGAGTAAAATAAGGTATAAATTCTGTATGCTAGGGTGAAGTCGGTAAATTACGTCATTTAATTTCGTACTAATAACACGACTTAGTACTTAGTTCGCTGTATCGGGGTTAACGTTGTTCGTTATATAGGGCCCTCTATAGAGTCAATTTTAAATTTTTGCTTTAATTATTTCTGGTAGTTCACTATATATTTCGCGACTCGACTGTATATACAATGGAATATTTTTGTATCTAATTAGAAGTCTAGAACTTCAACAGACCAGTAGACGAGTACCATGACCTCTTGAATAATTTATTTCAAAATATATAAAAAATATGAAAATATGTGATAAATTATTTATTTTCCTGAGACATTAAAAGAACTGTAAACGATATTGTTGTTGTTCATAAGGAAGGGAGGAATGTGCAACAAAGAAATTTAAAAAAATTTAATAATGATATTTTATTTATTCATGTATTTTTAGGAGAAATGGTGGTTGTTTACCTATTTACAAGATATCGTTTCAACTGGGACGAAGTCGATTTTAGTCTTTTTTCGACATATAATATGGTTATTGGCATGATTGGTGAGTTGAATTGTATTTTGAAATTGTTGTACTATTTTTAATTTTAAATTATTTTTTTAGGTACCACAATTTCGGTGGGACTCTTTAGTCACATTTTGAAAATTGACGATGCCATTATTGGTGTCATGTCAAGTACTAGTAAAATAATTTCTAGTTTTGTTTATACATTTGCAACAGTAGCTTGGGTATTTTACTTGGGTGAGTTGTAATAACTAAACAGCGAACACGCAATTTAAAATTTTCAAACAATTTAGTTTTATTGACGTCAGATATAAAGTACATATTATCAATAATACAAATTATTATTTAAAATCCATATCTGTAATCAAATACCATGATATTTCGTATATGCTATTATATAGATAAAGCAAATTAGTAATATAATAGTGATACTTTTCTTTAATTAAAAAAGAAATTAAAGGCCTTAAAAAAAAATTAAAAAAAAAAAAAAATACGAAGCTTACTAAAGAAAAGTGAATTATTTTTTTTTGTTTCTTTTATTCTATTTATTTTAAAAATCACCTGCTATATAATATCGTTTTGATTTAATTTAATTTTCAGGTCCAATTGCTGAAATATTAAATGGGACGTCATTCATAGCCATGAGATCAATTGCCTCGAAGTTGGTTCCAACTGATGAACTAGGTAACTAACCTTTTCCGTCATTGACTGGAATATTATGAAAAAATTTATATCACCAACGCTATACATAATATTATAAAATAATTGTTGATTTCCAATGCATCAGTGACTGTAATTTTCCGCAAATTTAACTTTCAACAAGAAAACTTCAAAAAATTAGCCTTGATTTTTTTTGTTACAATTGATCAAGTTTACAGAGGCTTGTGGATAATAAAAATACATTACATTAATAATTGATGTTGATATAAGCAATCATTAATGTTATTTTAAAAAAATACCTATGTAATAATTATTTTATATGCACATTTTTTAAATTTTTTCTATTCAAGGTAAAACTAAAAATTTAGAAACAAACGTTTCTCATAAGGAAATTTAAAAAACAAATTTTTTTTATTACCAAAATATACTGCACTGTTTTGACGTGTTTAATTTGTTTTTTTTAGGTAAAATTAATTCATTATTTGGTGTATGTGAAGCCTTAATGCCTCTAGTCTATGGTCCAATGTATAGTGCTACTTACAAAGCTACCATCGAAGTAATGCCAGGAGCCTTCTTTTTACTAGGAGGATTATTAACATTACCGGCTTGTCTAATATTTGGGTAATTACATTTTTCATTGTTAAATAATAAATTAATTTCGGGTTTTTATGAAATAAAACAAAAAAATTAGTATTTTCTACCAAAGTCAAGGTTTATGGTTTAGTTACGCAATTTTTATAAAAATTCAAGTAATATAAACAGCATGATTATATGTTGGGGGCTTAAGTTAGAAAATAATAAAATATATAGCGGTTATCACTTAAAAAGTTGATTATTTAATTATATTTAAATTATGTTTATGGTACAATACCTTTTCATGAATATTAAACCAAGTAATCATGAGATTCCAAACAAAAAATAAATGAGAGCTAAATTAATTCTATAATCATTTTCCCACTTCAGTGAATGCAGGCCAAGTTTACTTTGTAGAACCTCATCGGACTCTCTGTAAATTTAAATCAGTTTATTCAAATAGCATACTTTACTGGACATGTAAATACTACTTGAGATTTTGGATTACTTGAAACTTTTATCAACAGGTGGCAATATATGATTTAAATTTATGTTGTTGTAATATTTCATAATTAATTGTATCAATTTGTAGTTGGATGTATTTGCAACATAAAAAAGATGCGATTCAAGCAGACGTGGAGAAATCCAAAGACACAATATACCAAATTTCGACACCATCTTTGGAAATATCGAAAGAAGTTGAAAATTCCAACAATCATCTTCAATCCAATGGTTTTCCAAAGGGAATAGACAATGCAGCTTTCGTTACAGAATCTCAGAGATTGTGATTTAATTTATATTAATATTTATGTGATAGTTGGATATTTTAAAAGAAAAGTGTGATACTTTATTTAAAAATTTAATGCAGGAACGAATTTTTTCAAGAAAGATGCGGTGGGATCGCTAACATTTTTAGATTTTGCTTTTATTATCATTATAAATTTTGATTTTAATTTCATTTTAATCGAAAGACAAAAATTAATTAAAAAAAGCTTAAATCGAGGAAGATTAACATTGCTGTCTACAAGTGATGATCCTTGTACATATAGAAAATTCTAGTTATAAAATATTTGTAATTTGAATAATCAAAGAGTTATTGACCAAAATTTATTCTACAGAAAATGTAACATCTTGAATTTTTCTAATACTCTAAATTTACGGATCACCAACGTGGAATGGAAAATATTAAAAAAACTTAAATTTTGAGTAGTTTTTTAAAGATTATTTATATGGAGGTAAATGATAGGATATGTTATGAAAGTCTGAAAGCATTGGGCTGCCCAGATTGGAAGTAAATTTTTGTTCATCAAAGTTGCAATAATTATTAAATAACTCAAGGAACTCAAAAATGAAATTTTTAATAAAAATGCTAGTGCCTGTTTATAAAATAAATAAATAGGCCGCGAAGGTGGTAATTTATATTGAAGTAGGCTAACCGGTGTGCTACTTTGAATTTTTACAAATTTTATATTAAACTGGCAATATTGACTCAAATTTATATCTTATAGTATTATTACTAAGTTACCTATACTAAGCATTTTAATGTACATAATTATGATTATCGTTAGATCATTTTCAATAGGGCAATTGTGCCTCGATTTTTTTATGCTGGACATTAGTAGTACAAATGTAAAGTTTTAATATTAATTTTATCGACAATAAATTATAGATTTTTTTAGATTAAGATTATTGTTTAAATGATTTTTTGAATATTTAACAACAAATCAGATTTTACACAGGTTAATTTCCAATAATTAAAAAATTATTTTAAAAATTTAAATATTTTAATAACTTGCTGCCAAGGACTCGATTTGGATTTACATTACTTGGATTTCAAACGATTATCAAAATTCAAATTTGTCAATTATTATTCGGCTTAGTCATTGGCATGTAAAGAAAAACATAGCATTTCCCCCCTTTATCTTTAATAAATAGTAAAGAGCACAAGCGTGGGCCAAATTTAAGATATTCACCAAAACTAAATCATACAATTTTATTTTTTTCTACCGATTTATTCAAAATTTAAACAAATATTTTTTCAAAATAATGAGAAATTTGTTTACACATCATTATTAATTTTTAACATAGTAAATCAGTATTACAAATTAAGATTTTAAAAATAAACGGGTTGAATTTAACAATACATTTTTTTCTGCATACGCATCATTAAAACATAATAAATTATAAAATTTAAAAAGAATAAAAGCAATATTACATCGAATTAATGTCATCGCTTAGGACAATACTTGAGCGTGTGCGCATTATCCCCGTTGCGGAGCATTTAACACACACCATAGCCCGTAGTATAGGGCACTGAATACGGCCATCTGAATATTTTAAATTATGTGTCAAATATAGCAGATACTCTCTATTTTGTAACACATAACACAAAAAAAGTTTCCCTGGACGCTATTCTTCTCTTCTACTTCTTTTTCAGCTGAAATTTTTTTAAATTTTTAAATATTTTAAATTTTAGTCCAAGGACAAGGTTAGTGAAAACCTTGATAAACTACAGATATTAGAACTATCAAGATATAATAAAATAGATAAAAACTATACAGCAGAAAAATTTATGGACATGGACATAGTAATAAAACCAATATTTACCAGGAACAGCGTGATTATTTTTGCAATATCGAAATTTTGGCTTCACACTTTGGGAAAATTCTAGAAATAGAATATTTATATTACTCTCTTAACCATGAGAAATAATTTTCATTTACTTTAATTTTACAAAAATAATTACCTGCTTCTTTAGATGTTGATGCCCTGTCCCACATGGACTGGGTTCGAGAAAAGTCATATCCTAAAAATTTATGAAGTAAGATTATATTAAATTTAATTAAAAAAATTACTTTTTAATGGTGTTGAAGTTCGAAACATCTGGTCCATTGGAACTGTGCTATCAGATTTTTTCTCAAAAATTGACCCCATAACTACCTCTGCAATTTATGGTAAAATAAAATTACTATTTAAGAATATTTTAATGTACTAATGCATTGTTTTAACTTATGCCTAAAATCTAATTAGATAAAACCAACAAAATAAAAAATGAATTAGAATAAAAACTAGAAACTAAAATACCGATTAATTGTCTTTTCTCAATTACACAAGAAAATGATTACCTGGTCTATCAAATGTGCTTTCAGATGCTTTCTTCCAGGATTTCGACTGGAATCGAGAAAAGTCATTTCTAAAATTTATAAAGTAAGATTACCTATATTAAATTTAATTTAAAAAAATTACTTCTTAATGGTTTTGAAGTTCGGGACATGTGGTCGATTGGAACTGCGCTGTCGAGTTGTTTCTCAAAAATTGACCCCATAGCTACCTCTGCAATTTTTATAAAATAAAATTACTATTTAAGAATATTTTAATGTACTAATGCATTGTTTTAACTTATGCCTAAAATCTAATTAGAAATAGAAAATGAATTAGAATGAAAACTGGAAACTAAAATACCGATTAATTGTCCTTTTCAATTACACAAGTCTATTGTAGTCATTGGAGTAAAAAAACATAGCATTTCCCCTTTTTCAAAAAAAAAAAATTTTAAAATTCCCAAAAACCAAACAAAATTTTAATTTTTTTAATTTATTCAAAATTTAAAAAATATTTTTAAAATAATAGAAATTTTTTACATCATTATTAATTTTTAACACAAGGAGACCCCCTTAAACCGATTTGCTTGATTTTTGTTTTACGAGCAGGTTATGACTAGAAATGAAGGGCCAAAATATTAGAGCGCGATATTCACCCGTTGCCGAGAAAATCTACTTTGAAAATATCGTCTTTTTTCATATTTTATGGGGTACGGCTGAAGGGTCTAGTAATTTTCTTATTGGTATCTGTGGATATAGGGATAACAAAAAATACTATATATAAATTAAAATTATAATATATCAAGTTATACCTATATATCGTTTCGACAATGTCTGACTACAAATTCATGGAAACACTGGGCCCTTCGACAGTTGAAGAAATCGAAACCGATGAAGAATCTCTGTATAGTGAAATTTCTAGGAGGCGATTGAAAGATGCGATGGTGTATTGTCAGCAACTCCTTATTGCAAATAATTTAATGGCGCCAGAAGCTTCTGCGGTAATTAGTGAAGACGCTGTGGTAGTAGGAGAAGACATTTACCATTACATTATAACAACGTTAGGAGAAAAAGGAATTGTGTCGGAGGACGAAATTTTGAAGAAGTAAAAGAAAATATGACCGAAGATTGTTCTCCAGAGAGAAAAGGATGAAAATAGAAGAAATCGATAATATTCCACTAGATTACAAAATCAAGGTTTCTAATATTGCTAGGCAACATCCAAAGTGGAGCATTAAAACTCTTCAAAAAGGAGGATGTTCCCGTCTAAAAAGCTTTAAGGATTTGAAGAAATGGAGAAAACAAATTCAAAATGGTGGAACAAAATTTGATAAATTTGAAATTATTGACTCTTGGAGCAATGACAGGTTTGTAGAAGCTCAAAAACTCTCAACAAGTATCAACAAGAAACTTGCAACAGTGGGCATTATCTGCAGCGGGTCAGTTTGAGAATTTTGAATTCAAAGCCTCTGAAAATTGGGTTGTTCGATTCAAAAGAAGACACCGAATTGGCCAGCGAAAAATAACCAAATTTGTAAGCCAAAGAGAAACCGCGACACTGGGGGAAACTTTGGCTGCCGCTGAAAGATTTCGAATCCAGACTCGTGCGTTGATACCGAAATTTGACAAAGATCTTGTTATCAATACAGATCAGACTGGGTGTCAATACCAGTCAAATTATAACCGAATCTGCGGAGCGGGATCAAAAGTTATTATTGTTAATACAAAGGACATGAACAAGGTCACCCATTCCTATACAGCACAGTATGCCATTACCCTCTCCGGAAAACTATTACCTCTCGTTTTTGTATGCCTACAAGAGGCGACAGGATCATTTGGGCCGAGGGTTAAAATATGTGTAGAAGAATATGCTAGAAAATATAAAATGTTGTTGTAACTTCTTCAAAGTCGGGAAAGTTGACAACATCTTTGTATAAAGATTATTTAACGAACGTTTTAAGCCATACGTGGAAAAGAACGTTTTCTACTTATAATCGATTCTTGGGAGGCCAAACAAATCTAGATCTATACGATGAAGTATTTCAGGATGAAGAAGGTCAATCAACTTGTACGATTAAAGTAATTCCTCCGAAATGTACACCATTGGTCCAGCCTTGCGATGTTTACTTTTATCGACAAGTAAAAAATTTTATCAAACGTCTTCAAAATTGTGCACAGTTGATCGAGACACAACGTGAAATCAATTCTCGGAAGATTGCATAAAATACAATCGATAGTACAACATCAGTTGTCCTCACCAATTTTTTCGGATATGCTGCAGTACGCGTGGTTTGCTTCCAAGCTCACTGACGAGAGAAATGTTTTCATAAATGTAAACCAAATGTGCTTCCCCATAGAAATTTTAAACAATCCTTGCAAGTGTAAGAAAACTGCATTTATAAGGTGCGCTCGATGTAGTGAAACATATTGCTTTTTTGTTTTTACGACGAATATCACCCTGGCTCCTGCGAATTTTCGGATGATTCCTCCGAAGATTAATAGATAAAAATAAGATTTTTGATTTTTAGTACACAGCTTGATATATTATAATTTTAATTTATATATAGTATTTTTTGTTATCCCTATATCCACAGATACCAATAAGAAAATTACTAGACCCTTCAGCCGTACCCCATAAAATATGAAAAAAGACGATATTTTCAAAGTAGATTTTCTCGGCAACGGGTGAATATCGCGCTCTAATATTTTGGCCCGCTTCATTTCTAGTCATAACCTGCTCGTAAAACAAAAATCAAGCAAATCGGTTAGGGTAAGGTCGGTGGTCTCCTTGTTAGTAAATCAGTATTATAAATTAAAATTTTAAAAATAAACGGGTTGAATTTAACAATACAATACATTTTTTTCTTCATACGCATCATTAAAACATAATAAATTATAAAGGAATAAAAGCAATATTACATCGAATTAATGCCATCGCTTAGGACAATACTTGAGCGTGTGCGCATTATCTCCCGTTGCGGAGCATTTAACACACACCATAGCCCGTAGTATAGGGCACTGAATACGGCCATCTGAATATTTTAAATTATGTGTCAAATATAGCAGATACTCTCTATTTTTGTAACACATAACACAAAAAAAGTTTCCCTGGACGCTATTCTTCTCTTCTACTTCTTTTTCAGCTGAAATTTTTTTAAATTTTTAAATATTTTAAATTTTAGTCCAAGGACAAGGTTAGTGAAAAACCTTGATAAACTACAGATATTAGAACTATCAAGATATAATAAAATAGATAAAACTATACAGCAGAAAAGTTTATGGACATGGACATAGTAGTAATAAAACCAATATTTACCAGGAACAGCGTGATTATTTTTGCAATATCGAAATTTTGGCTTCACACTTTGGGAAAATTCTAGAAATAGAATATTTATATTACTCTCTTAACCATGAGAAATAATTTTCATTTACTTTAATTTTACAAAAAAATAATTACCTGCTTCTTTAGATGTTGATGCCCTGTTCCACATGGACTGGGTTCGAGAAAAGTCATATCCTAAAAATTTATGAAGTAAGATTATATTAAATTTAATTAAAAAAATTACTTTTTAATGGTGTTGAAGTTCGAGACATCTGGTCCATTGGAACTGTGCTATCAGTTTTTTCTCAAAAATTGACCCCATAGCTACCTCTGCAATTTTTGGCAAAATAAAATTACTATTTAAGAATATTTTAATGTACTAATGCATTGTTTTAACTTATGCCTAAAATCTAATTAGATAAAACCAACAAAATAAAAAATGAATTAGAATGAAAACTAGAAACTAAAATACCGATTAATTGTCTTTTTTCAATTACAAAAGAAAATGATTACCTGATCTATCAAATGTGCTTTCAGATGCTTTCTTCCAGGATTTCGACTGGAATCGAGAAAAGTCATGTTCTAAAAATTTATAAAGTAAGATTATATTAAATTTAATTTAAAAATTACTTCTTAATGGTTTTGAAGTTCACATTTCGATTGAACTGCGCTGTCGTTTTTAAAGCCAAACTAAAGAAATAATATCGGATAATTTGTTTATTTGGGATGTGATTCCGTTTAATCGAGGATAGTAAATTAAAACTTAAATAATAATTATGTAATATTTAAGATAATTGTAAAATTTTATAATCACAAATAATGTTTTAGGAGTTTAAGGTAGCTTTACCTACTTTAGGTTACATAGATGCAGCATCGAATTTAAATTTATTAATATTTGAATATTAATTGATATTTGAAAAATACGAAGAATAGCCTTTTGGTTCGATATTTTTCTTATTTTTTCATAAATCTTTATTAAGTAATTAATAATCATTACATTAGTAATTAACTTAAACTTGATTTCCTGACGTTACACTTTTCATATAAAATTAAGAAAATAATATGCAAAATTGATTCATATAAATACTTATCTTTCGACATAACTTGAACCCCTTAACGTACAACTTTTTTTATTAATTTAGTGCAAAAAAATTTTTTTCCTTGCAGCAAATGATAATTTACTTTATGTTAAATCAATTTATGTAAAAAAAAAGAAGAAAACAGGAATTTGGCAACGCAGTGAAAATAGACAATTTAGACATTAACGTCGTATAGTTTGATTATCATAATAATCAAAGTAAACGAAAAACAACCCGTTATGTATGTATGCAAACATAAAGTATTAGATAAGAGCAATCTAAAATCAAACGTGACATCAACAGATTGTAAATATTGGGATAAAATAATAAGTAGAATTACATAGGGCCGCGACTTCCACATTGCTGTACCATTCTGCGAGTAAACTAATAACATCGTGTTATGTTACGTAGCTGTAGGTTAAGGGGTTAATTAATAAAATAATTGATTTTGATTTTTGTAATCTTTAGTCCAATATTCCAAAACTAGGAAACACCAAGTTAATAAATAAAATATAAAGCAACTTGGAATGCAACAGACAGACGAACATAGAAGATGCGTATGCTTTGTGTAAAAATTCAAATCCAAAACACAACCAAGCTTTCGCAGGTAATTAAAACATTGAGTTCAATGTTATTCACCACCTATATCTTTTTGAAACATTTTCTTTGGAAAATAATTGCTATACACCCTTAGCACTTCACTCAACGAACACAGGAAACTATGTGATCAACGTAACGCGTTCAGGCCATTCGTCACAATTTTATTTTAGGTGGGAAAAATTTTCCCTCCAAGTTTTTAAGAATTTGTACGCAGGTCTTTCAGGTGTTCATTTTCAAAGATCATATTGTTTTACAACTGTTTTGATAAGCAATTTAGGAATGTGGAATTTTGATGTTAAAAATAGTGATTGGGCTGGTACAGGGAATTCTTCATATCGATAAGGGTAGTAATGTATAAAGTAATAAGATAACATATTAGAATACCGTATTTTTTTTGCCAAATAACGAACTGCCGCTTTTAAACATAAAAATTTTGTTTTATAATAAAATTATATATATCAGCAATTTAATATTATTATAATTATCACGATGAATCAAAAATTTTTTTCTCTACTTTGATTTGTTAGTAATCAAAAAATGCCGATTTTGCAAAAATATCGAGCAACCTTTTGTCCTGACCAATTTGATTATTTTAATATTAATTAATCAAAAGCACAATAAAAAAACAATAAATTTGCAGGGAAACGAAATAATTATTGTTATACTTAAAAGAGAATTTTAAACAATATACAAATGGTAATAGATAAACTGGAATACTTGGAAATATTTTTATAAAAGCCAAACCATTAAAATACCGATTTTTACTTTTTATCATATTCAATAAAAACAGCTTATTAATTTATTCTCCCTTTTTAGCAGCGTTTAGGAATGTCCAAATAAAGAATTGCTATTTTGTTTGACGTGTACCTACAATAAATTATTAAAATGTTGAATTCCTTAAAGATTTAAAAGTATTTTAAGAATATACCTAGTACATATTATATAAATATTAGATTATAATTAATTTTTATAGTTTCTGTAGATTGTTAATTTTTAAATTTAAATAATTTATTATTTTCACGAGTTAACAATTTCTTAAGAAATATATACATTATAACATACTACGTATATAAAATTATATGTAATGCATTTATTATGTAATATATGGATATAATTATGTACCTACATATAATATAACTATTTAAATAATATAGTTAAATAGTATATTAGGTACAAATTGCTATCTTTCTATCTCTAATTAGTAATTAACTAAAACTTAATTTCTGACATCACACTTTCTATATAAATTAAAAAATAATATCCCCAAATTGGTTCATACAAATATCTTTCGACATAACTTTAACCCCTTAAATTTTTGATTTTCATAATTAGTCCAATATCATAAAGTAACACGGAATATACCTGTTGTAGTTGTACGTATAAATGAAAATTGTAAAATTAATTTTAATCAGGAAACACCAAGTTAATAAATGAAAAATAAAGCAACAGACAGACGGACAAGTAAGATGCTTATGGTTTGTGTAAAAATTCCAATCCAAAATACAACCAAGCCTTCACCGATAATTAAAAAAATTGAGTTTAATTTAACTCACCACCTGTATCTTTTTGAAACATTTTCTTTGCAAAATAATTGTTATACATCCTTAGCACTTCACTCAACGACCACAGAAAACTATATGATCAACCTAATGCGTTCAGGCCATTTGTCACAATTATTTTAGGTGGGAAAAATTTTCCTCCAAGTTTTTAAGTACTTACACGTAGGTCTTCAGGTGTTTATTTTCAAAGAGCCTATTGTTTTGCAACTGTTTTGATAAGCAATTGAAGAGTGTGAAATTTTGATGTTAAAAATAATGATTAGATCGGTATAGGAATTCATCATGTCGATAAGGGTAGTAATGTCATGTTAAGATAACATATTAAAATGAAATATTTTCTTTGCCGAATATCGAAATTGTCGCTTTTAAACAAAACAATTTGTTTTATCATAAAACTATATAATATGTATTTCTAGGATGTTATCATTATCACGGCGAATTAAAGGAATTTTCTCTACCTTAATTTGTTAGTGGTCAAAAAATGCCCATTTTGCAAAATAACCAGGCAACTTTTCAGGCAATCCTTTTGTACTAACAACTGGCCAATTTGATTACTTTATTAGTAATTAATGAAAAGTACAGTTAAGGTGGCAAATATTGATGATTTTTGGGCATATAAGCAACCACGGTTATAAGCAGAGTACAGATAACGTACCGTGCTCAAATTTGTAACATAATATATTTGAACATTTGTCGATAATCTGTTACAATTAGAAGTAAAAACATTTTATAGTTAATGAATAAATCTTTTTACTGCTAATTATAACATATTTTCGACAAATGTTCAAATATTTTACGTTGTCAATTTGAGCACGGTACGTTATCTGTACTTTTTTTAGGGAGATATACACCTAGGAGCCGGAAAAAGGTCATTTTGTGAATTTTTCTAGGAAAACTATTTGAAATTTTGGATTGTGAGTTTAACTATCTATAAGTATACACATTCAGGAATATTTATAATTTTTTTATTTAAAATATCAAAAATAAACAAGGATATTGTACGATCCTTGGAGCATCGTAAAAAATTTGCGTTAACGGTAACCACTGGCGTTTCTTCAAAAATCATCTGAGAAAAACAAAACAAAAAATTATTAAATTAGATACTATAATCTAGTACTTGTCATAGCCGATTTTGAAAATATTGATTTATGACAAAATAGGAGACGTTTGAACATAAAAGTCATTTTAGACCAAGAATTAGTAATTATTTTGCCTATAAAGCAAAAACTAAGTAACGAAAAGAAAAATCCTATGACAAGTACTAGATAATGGTGTGTAGAATAACCACAAAAAATTCAATGCAATCGGTTCATTGGTTTTCTTGCAATTTTGGGTACCGATTTGAAAACGTAGTTTTGAGTAAAACGCGTTTGAAAATTTGAGAATGAATAAATCATGAAATTTGTTAATTTACATGGAATCATTGATACCAGGCCCATAGTGTAAATCTTCTACGGTCGACGGAATGTTCATAACTTCTAAATTTTGTTGTCGATGACCTATTCGACCTTCTTTCGTCTGTTCTTGCGCTTGCAGCTTGGCTTTTGCTAAGCGAGTTTCGTCTTCTTGGGCAGCGTACAAATGCGCTCCCGATCCGACCGATATTCCTAACACGTTTATGACTTCCAACAATGAGGTGACACCATTGATGAATGTGCATGTTGCAAGAAATACTGCAATGTTAACAATTTTCGCCTCCTTGTTCATCGTTTTTTGGGGCTATCTTCCAAATAAGTTGGTCTTCGAGACAGAAATGATTTTAAGAGTTGCTGTCTGTTGAGCCGTAATGGTAGAATGTTCCCCATATAGTTTTTCATGTCATCCTTGGAATTACAGTTTCTGCGAATAGCTGCTATAGTAAACGCTCAGTTTATCTATAAACTTTGCCGTCAGTTTGTTTTTGCCGCCGGATTCCAGGCTTATTTATCGAAATGTTGACTTGGCGTTTTACCAGATATTCTTGAGACCTCAAGCTTCAAGAAAATGTAAAAACAAAAATTGATTTTTTCACCATGCTAGGTGTATATCTCCCTTAACCGTGGTTTGTTCTTTTGGCCAAATTACATTGGTACACCTATCCCCGATTTACACGGTACTTGTTTTACACGTTTTCGCTTTTACACGGTTTTCCAAATAAGTTTTTTGTTTTATCGCACTCTACTAAATGCTACTGTGTTTGAACAAGTGCGCTTGTACACATCTCACGGGGAATCCGAGCTTATGTGGACTTGCTGCACATGCACACTGTGTCTGTATTTCTTCGCATAAAATTAAAGTTTTATCTACGGAAAATTGTATTTGAGTGAAAGTTTCACAGTTTCAGAAAGATTTAATTTTCCATATTCGTAAATTACAAGTGAGTGCATAATTTAGATTATTATAAATTAACATAAATTTTTTCTTGGGAAGATTCATCTCGTGGTTTACTTTGATGTTGCGCTTTGCACATGGTTAAAATTGTTTATCCATCGAAATATCGCCCATCGATGAATAATTAATATAAAACTTTGTTTTATTACCTTTATTTGATGGTTTATTAGTGTATTTTCTCTTTATCTTTGACAATTGATGGAATTGTGGCAGATTCCACACTTCTTTGTTGGATCACGTTTTTCTTTGTCATCGACCTCATTTGTCGATTCCAAAATATTCTACTTTTACTAGTAGGTAAGTTGCACTTTATACTTTCAATTGTTTAATCAAATTATTTCAGATTAATTGCACACAAAAGTGCAAAAATTTTAGCACTTCCAAAATTTTACTCCATGTTGCTCAAGATGTTAAACCAAAGAGGAAGTCGTTTTTGTAGGTTTTTCTCTTATCATTTCCTACTTTTTTATCAAAAATTTGCCATTGGCTACTTAATTTAAACAAATAGTTTTATCTACAAATACAGGGTAAGTCAGAATTTTATTCACTTTATTTAAACTGTTTATTTTAAATTATCATATTTTAATGTTTTCAAACTGGTAATTGTTATTTTGTCACCTGCACTTTTATTGTTTATCACTGGTTTTACCTTACTAACTAATTTACAAAATTAAAACTATAAGTTAACAAAATTAAATCTAAATTCATTTTTCAACTGTACCTACTTACAACAGTAGTTTATAAAAAGTTGAAATTTACCGTGGTTCTCAAAAGTTTTATTTTTCTTGTCATATTTGTGTAATTTATTATTAATTAAATTTTGCTTTTTAGGTTTAATCATGATTAGAATAATTAGAAAATTCGTTGGATGGTCGACCTTTGTATTGTAACTGAAGATTCGAATTGAAATTTTGTGAATATGGAGATCGGCAAGATTATTTATTTTAATTTATTTTAATTTAATTTTAATATTTTTGAAATTAAGGTCACATGTCAATATATTGTTTCCATTGCACAAATATTTATTTTAATTAATAATAATTACTATATAAAGAAAATTACAATATCATTGAACTACAAGACTGACACTAGCGTCATTAGTTACATAACAATGACTTAGTTACGATGAAAACCAAAGCAATCTATGCTATAAAATCGCATCATTTTATTAATACTCAACCAGAAATCTAGAGTGTCAAATTGATTACTGTCACAAGCAAGAAAATAATACGAAACAAAATTATAAATTTCAAATTTTTAATTTTGAAATTTTCATTTTACTTGCAGGTTTTGGATAAAATGTTTATTTTTCTCATTTGTAAACGTCAGTTAAACACAATATTAATCAAGAAAGTTTATTTTATCAAGTCACTAACTGTAAACTGACAGTTAACTTGCAAAATTTTACAAGTTAGTAGTATTATTTACATTAGAAAATTTGATGTTTAAATTTCATTTGACGTTCAAATCATTGATGTTCAAATACTGTAGAAGTCAAGCTTACGCTTCACAAATTATGAATTTTTGGTTACTAACCATTCATTAGACTATAATATAAAAATACAAATCGGAAATAACCTGCGCGTTAGTATATTCATCCAGTAAACCTATATAATGTTAATATCATATACCATAATAAAGATATTTACCTTAGAAATAAACTCGGCTAAATGCTTTGTAAATTAAGTGAAAAAAATCGTATTACTTTTTTAATAATTAAATAAATAAAATATTTACATTAATCTGGAAGTTAAAGGACATCGTTCTGTTATTGGTTTCAGGCTGATTAGGTATTGGACGTTATGTTGTTGTAGTACTAGAAAGCATATTTGACGAATCATGAAGACAAACCTTAATCAACAGTAGTCGAGGCTAAGAAAAGTTGTTTGTTTAACCGGGCCCTGTATAATCTTGGTATATCAATCTTATTGGAAACTGAATCTTGTACATAACCTTCCGCCAGTGGATGATTTCCAACCACCGTGACGTTTCAATGTTAAAATATCAGCCCCTGCGTTTGCCAGAAGAGTAGCTGAAGTGGTCTCATACTATGTCCTTATATAATTGAGCTTCAGGCAGGTTCAAGAAAGACGCCACTTTTGAGGTATCTTAGATAAGGTGTTAATGCCAACTGGTTGGCTAGTACATTTTCATTCTTGTAATTCAGAAAGAATCTTCGATGTGATATAATTTGGGGTCTTAAAGATACGTATTTTCTGTAAAGTTCAAGAACATTTAACGAAAACCCTTCAGTAACAATCGTGAAGTTCTCGATACGTTTGTTTTGTATCCAGTAACATAACATACAGATATCCTCCCTTATCTTCTACATCATCAACCGTCATCTTTGTAATTTCGTCACATCGACAAGGCCTGATATTCCTATTATTAATGCAACCTAAAAATAATAACAAGTAAATACTTCAGTAAAACAATAATAAATATGTAATACCTTCATCATCAGGTATTCACTGTTAGGTGCCTCAGTCAGAAACTTTTCAACGTGTTCTCTTTCCAAGATTTTCGCTTTTTTAGGCTTGTAAGGTTTTGCTACACTTTTCAAATAGGCAATCAGTTTTCCGTATTCTAATATGTCAATATTTTTATATATTTTCAAAGTACTTCTTAGCATGGAATATTTCGTCCACATTGATGAAGGTGCTAATTTTTTTCTGCAATTATAGAAATAGGCCAGCATGATATCTTCATTAACTCCAATTACATGTCGCTGCTTACTCCATTCATTAAATTGATGAAATTCTTTATCGTAGTAAATTTTTTACTTTTTGGAATTAAATCCTTACATGCTGCTTGCGCTTCTTTCTCAACTTCTTGAGGAATATAAATATTTTGTTGTAATTCAACCATTTCTAATGAATTTGTTGACAATATTGATTTGTTTTAATTCGTTTACCATAGTAACTTCACACGGCATTCTACTACACGGCAGACTACTTATTAAATTTTTTTAAATTTGATTTACATACTACATAAATTTAAATTTGACAATTTAAAACGTCAAATTTAAAATTTTGAAATCGTTATATGAGGTATTGGATAAAATCTTGTATGGCACTCGTGTGTTAAGTTACATAACACACTAGTACCATAAATACATATGTAGCTATTATTTATATATTCACTTTTTAAACAGAGTGATAGATAAACTAGAACACTTATAAAAAATTATTCTCGCAAAAGCAGAATCATTAAAATACCAATTTTTTACTTTTATCATAATAATATTATCTACAATAAAAGCTTATCATTTATTTATTTTAAACTACGTTCAGGAATGTAAAATAGAACTGCTCTGTTGCTTGACGTGTACCTACAATAAATTATAAAAATGTTGAATTCTCTAAAATGCAATGACTTGAGTGTTTTTTGGTAATTAAAATTCATTTGCTATACCTAAATTATATTTACAAAATTATGTTTTAAATTTAAAAGTATTTAAGGAATATACCTGCATATTAATTAAATATTAGATTTAAATTAATTTTTATAGTTTCTATGGTCACATTTGGTCACTTGACAATTTTTTTGTATTAAGTAAGCCTTCAGCAAGTATCGGAAAAGCCTGTAAAATTAAAATTCAATTTTTTGAAAAGATATGATAACGTAACTTACACCAGGAATTGTTGTCAGGTCAATCCTATTACAACATTTTTTAGTAGATACAATGTAATTTATCAATAGACTGCCAAAATTGCATTGCTGGTTTGTTTCCTCTAAGCAGTAAGTGAACTCTCACATCACAAAATTTTTATTGTTAGGAAAATATGAAAATTCAAGTGTTTAATTGCAAGTTTTGTAAATATTTAGTTTTAATTTAGATAAGTAAGTTGAGTTCACAAAGACGATTAGTGCTACAGGTAGATAAACAATATTTCGGGTTAATTAAAGTGCCGCGACTTGGTTAAAACAATTTTGGCAATAGTGATTTATGAAGGTGCAACGGTCAGCGAATTGATTAACGACGCATTTATGCCGGAAAACATCAGAGTAGACAATAATTTAGCAATAAAATCATCAACTAAAAAATAGCAACAATCAAAATATTAAAATTTACGGAAAAATTAAAGTTTCACAACATATCAATGTGAAAAGATAATTCTGCGGGAGAATAAGATGACCGTTATTTTTGGCTTAATTCGGATTGGTTATTTATATTATGGCGTGTTTTTGAAGACCCAATAAAAAGAGAAGAAGATAAGAAATTCGCGGTAACAAAATACCGTTACATAATGACTTGGCCGGATGGAAAAATATATAAAAAGGCGCGAAAACAAATATAACCGTTGACCGATGTGTTGGAAGGAATCGTAACGAATTTTGTTACTAGGTGAGCTCTATTGGATACTCATATCTAGCGTGAAAATTTTAGACCAATAAGGTTTTTATCTATTTTAATTAGTTTTTAAAGAATTTTGTTATTAGTTAGACTTATTGTTATTCATCCTGTAGGTGATAATTCACATGCATGTCAGGTAAATTATTGTACTTACCATTAACTTTATTTGTGCAAAGTTAATTTGATGGTGCCTAAGTCAATTGATCCAAAACAATTATTGTTTGTTGTTTTTATCAGGCCGTTATAATTATTTCATTAACAAAACTTGAAAAAAAGATTGTGAGAGTTGGTTTTGTCAATTTTTTAGGTTATAATGTAATTACTACTATTAGTGTATGGTTTTTTTTAATACGAGTTAATTTTTATAATAGTTTTGTTGCATACATTAAATATTTGCACACATATTCAAGATTTTTATTGTTAACAACATTTTATCAACGGTCACTAAAATTTCTCTTCACCAACGAGGAGAGGTTTATATTTGGATTACCTATTCATTTAACAGTTCACAGGTTTTATATAAATAAATAAAAGTTCACTACAATATATATTGTGGTAAATGTTTAAATTATAGAAACGTTGTTAATAAAAAAAATTAAATGTTGAGCATGTATTAATTTAAGGTATAAATAAAAAACTTTATATAAATTGATCCTTGTATATTAAAATCCTACTTTAATACGAGAATACATTCTAAGTTACAAATTAGGTTTGTTCGATGTACGTGTTTTGAAGTGCTGTGAACAGTTTCTGATGACGTTACACTAACAGCTTTTCAGAGCCAACAGTTGACGAATAATTTTGTAACAATTTATCGTTAATGTGAATAAAAATATTTTATAAATAAGTTGTAATTATAATGTCTAATATGAATAATTTAAGGTATTAGATTTTGCAATCTAAGTAGTAATATCTAATAACTTAAATTATTCATATTTGACATTACAATGACAAGTTATTTACAAAATATTTTGAGGTTAGGTTATTTACATTACCTAAAAGTTGTTTCAAAAGTATTTGTCGGATGTTGGCTCTAAACAGCTGTCAGTGTGACGTAATCGGAAACTGCTCGGAACAGTTCAGAACACGTACAACGAACAAACCTATGATAATCTATAAATTTGTTAAAATGCAATCTCAAAATAATTACCAATTTTTTCTGAAGTTACATTGATTAGGTAATTTTGTTCATTTATCCCATCGTAATTTGCATATTGATTTATATTATTTTTTTTACCCAGAATTACTCATTTCTAAAAGCATCATTTTGGCGAATCGTTTTAACATATAAACTAATAATTGAAGAGGTAACTTTGCACTAAAAAGCATAACTTCTTTGAATTCATCTATTCATGCATTGCTGCTTCTTCTGTTTGCATAATTCTGTCGCTTGTTTTCTGTTTTCTTTATATCTCTGTTTATCCACTTCATCTTGTATTTTCAACCATTTAATTCTACTAGTTCTTCGCAGTCAGTATCAAACCATTGTCTTTTTATATAACTTCCAGCTTTTCGTATCGTTTCTTCTGCTGCCTTCACTATACTTTGTTTAATGTTTGTCTATTTTTTGTTCATATTGCTGTCTTTTTTCTGTCGTTTATTTTCTCTTTAACAATTGGGCGAATTTTTGTTGGTACTCCTTGTTTTTTAACTTCCCAATAGCTAACAGTTTACTCTCTTGGGCCAATTTTGTTTTGTTTTTCTTCATTTCGGATCTCTTTATTTCCATTAGCACTATGTTGTGGTCCGAATACAGGCTTGTGTCTCTATACGATCTTGCATTATGTATCTTAAATGTAATGCTTGTTTTGGTTACTAATATATGATCTAGTTGGTTACCTCTCTTGATTTCTGGGAGAACCCTAAATAAAATGCATTTAAAAAGTATGTACTAAAATAAAATCAGAATTTTAAAGAAACCCGCTCTAAAATGTATGTAATAAATAATATAAATACTACTAGTCGGGGAACTGATACGTTCAAGCATTATAGTATGTATTTCACCATCAACGTTTTGCGGTTTGGTATTAGTTGGTTAGTGATATTTTTAAATGTTATACCTATGAGTGTTTCCACTTTCTTCTTCGTTGCTTTGCTTTTGTCAGAAACGTCGTGACCCAAATTAGTCGAAGTTAAGATGAATTTTCATGGGAGTATAATATATGGTGGTTTCCCGTTGCCTTCCCTATCCACTTTAATTGTCATCAAATGAATTATTTTTACAATTTTGTAGTTTTAGATTCATTTTAGAAGGGTGGATAAACCAAAATTTATTCTACAAAAAATGTAACATCTTGAATTTTTATAATACTTCAAATTTACGGATCACCAACGTGGAATGGAAAATATTAAAAAAACTTAAATTTTAAGTAGTTTTTTAAAGATTATTTATATGGAGGTAAATGATAGGATATGTTATGAAAGTTTGAAAGCATTGGGCTGCCCAGATTAGAAGTAAATTTTTGTTAATCAAAGTTGCAATAATTATTCAATTACTCAAGGAACTCAAAATAAAACTTTTAAATAAAATGCTAATTTCAATAATTAAGAAAATTATTTTAAAAATTTAAATATTTTAATTATTTGCTGCCAAGAACTCAATTTGGATTTACATTACTTGGATTTCAAACGATTATTAAAATTCAAATTTGTCAATTATTATTCGGCTTAGTCATTGGCATGTAAAGAAAAACATAGCATTTCCCCCCCTTTATCTTTAATAAATAGTACAGAGCACAAGTGTAGGCCAAATTTAAGATATTTACCAAAACCAAATCATACAATTTTAATTTTTTGCTACCACTTTATTCAGAATTAAAACAAATTCTTTTTCAAAATAATGAGAAATTTGTTTACACATCATTATTAATTTTTAACATAGTAAATCAGTATTATAAATTAAGATTTTAAAAATAAACGGGTTGAATTTAACAATACAATACATTTTTTGCATACACATCATTAAAACATCATAATAAATTATAAAAAAAAATAAAAGCAAAATTACATCGAATTAATACCTTCGCTTAGGACAATACTTGAGCGTGTGCGCATTATCCCCCGTTGCGGAGCATTTAGCACATGTCAAAGCCCGTAGTACAGGGCACTGAATACGGCCATCTGAATATTTAAAATTATGGGTTAAATATAGCAGATTCTCTTCATTTTTGTAACAGGTAAAAAAAAGTTTCCTGGACGTTTTCCTACTCACTTATTTTCAGCTGAAATTTTTTAATTTTTAAATATTTTAAATTTTAGTCCAAGGACAAGGTTAGTAAAACCTTGATAAACTACAGATATTAGAACTATCAAGATATAATAAAATAGATAAATTAAAGAAAATATGGACATGGACATAGTAACAAAACCAATATTTACCAGGAACAGCGTGATTATTTTTGCAATATCGAAATTCTTGCTTCACACTTTGGGAAAATTCTGAAAATAGAATATTTATATTACTCTTAACCATGAAAATAATTTTCATTTATTTTAATTTTACAAGAAAATAATTACCTGCTTCTTTAGATGTTGATGCCCTGTCCCACATGGACTGGGTTCGAGAAAAGTCATATCCTAAAAATTTATGAAGTAAGATTATATTAAATTTAATTAAAAAAATTACTTTTTAATGGTGTTGAAGTTCGAGACATCTGGTCCATTGGAACTATGCTATCAGGTTTTTTCTCAAAAATTAACCCCATAGTTACCTCTGCAATTTTTGGCAAAATAAAATTACTGTTTAAGCATATGCATTGTTTTAACTTATGCCTAAAATCTAATTAAATAAAACCGAAAAAATAGAAAAATTAATTAGAATGAAAACTGGAAACTAAAATACCGATTAATTGTCTTTTTTTAATTACACAAGAAAATGATTTACCTGGTCTATCAAATGTGTTTCAGATGCTTTCTTCCAGGGTTTCGACTGGAATCGAGAAAAGTCATATCCTAAAAATTTATTAAGTAAGATTATATTAAATTTAATTTAAAAAAATTACTTTTTAATGGGTTTGAAGTTTGGGACATCTGGTCGATTGGAACTGCGCTGTCGGATTGTTTCTCAAAACTTAACCCATAGCTTCCTCTGCAATTTTTGGAAAAATAAAATTACTATTTAAGTATATGCATTGCTTTAACTTATGGCTAAAATCTAATTAGATAAGACCGACAAAATAGAAAAATGAATTAGAATGAAAACTGGAAACTAAAATATCGATTAATTGTCTTTTTTGATTAAACAAGAAAACGATTACCTGGTCTATTAAATGTGCTTTCAGATGCTTTCATCAAGGATTTTGACTGGAATCGAGAAAAGTCATTTTCTAAAAATTTATAAGTAAATATCTGCTGTTAAATTAATGTAATAAAAAATTACTAGTTAATGATTTTGAAGTACCGCGTCTCATAGCAATTGGCACTGTGCTAGCCGCCTCTCTGTTAGAAATTGGTAGTACGGCCTCTACAGTTAAAAAAAATTACTATTCAAGAACACTAATTCAATTATTGTAAGTTATGATTAAAATGTATTAAAATGAGAGCATCAATATAGAAAAATAAATTAGAATCAAACTGGAAATTATTAGAACGCAAATTTACTTAATATTCACTATAGTACAAGAAAATAATTACTAGCTGCATTATATGTTGCCGTTTCCCTATCCCACCACGACATTGTTGGTGAATAATGATTTTCTAAAAATTCATAAATAAATATTTGCTAATAAATGCATTTAAAAAAATTACCAGGTAATAATGGAGTATTGTACATCTCGTTTACCATTCTGGTAGCCGATAGTATTTTACAAACTGGTGGTGGTACAGCTACCCCTGCAATTTCATGAAAAATAAAATCATTGTTTGAGAATACTTTAAAACATCAATTCAATTTTTGTAATTAAAACGGGCAAGATACAAAAATTAATCAGTATCTACGAAAATTGGAAATTATTAGAACGCTGATTTACTTTGTGTTCACAATTGAACAAGAAAATAATTACCTGTTTCATTAGACCACAACGTGGCTGGAAGAGAATAATTATATTCTAGAAATATATGAATAAGTATTTGTTACTAAATGTTTAAATGTATTTTAAAAAATTACCAGATAATAGTTCTGTGGTAGTCCGAAAATTATTAACTGGTACAGGTACCCCTGCAATTTTATAAAAAATTATTTCAGAAAAATTTAATGCATTTATGATAGAAGATTAATAAAAAAACTCGCAAGATAAAAAATGAAAACTGATTATAGAATGAAAAAAATGATTACCAGCTTCAGCAGATGCCTTCTCCAACCTGGACCAAGGTCGACGAAATTCGTACCCTAAAAATTTGTAAATAAATAATTACTATTAAGTGCAATTAAAAAAATTTACCATATTCCATTGAAGTCTGAGGTTTCCTGGAGATTGCCTCTTTGCTAGACAAATGTCTAACAAAAGGTGGTATAGTTATTTCTGGAATTTTTTGAAAAATAAAATTAATATTTAAAAATGCTCTTAAACTATTAATTTAATTGTTGTAATTCATAATTAAAATCTATCAGGTTAAGACCGATAAGAGAAAAACAAATTAAAACTATAGAAACTATTGGAACTCCAATTATTACTTTATATTCACAATTGCACAACCAAATGATTACCTTTTTCACTAAAATTTTCCGATACCCTATTCCAGCTTGACTGGGTCAAAGGAAAATCGTTTCCTAAAAATTTATAAATAAATATCTGAAATTAAGTGCATTTAAATAAAATTACCTGGTAAAAATGTTGCATTGTATGTTGACTCATCCAGCAATGTGCTCGGCAGTGTGGTAGTTGGTGTTATCGCAAAGAATGGCACAGTTTGATCTGTAATTTTTTGAAAATCAATTTTAACTAATCATTTTTACAATAAATTGTACAAGAAACTGTTTACCAGTTTTATCAAAAGTTGGTGGCTTATTACACCTCGACTGTGATAAAGAAATTCCAGATTCTAAAATTTTATGAATAAATATTTGCAATTAAATGTAAGTGCGAAATAAACAAGTGTTAAATGTAAGTATTTAAAACGTCTTTCTATTCGTCTGGTATTGGATACCATGGCGTTTGGTGCAGAGATGCTTGGGACCGTAGCGTTTTGTGCCATGGCAGAAAGACGTCTGGCATGCACTGGTCCACAAGCAAAACTTTTAATTGTTTTAGTTTAATTTAAATTTTATATTATTACCTGCTTCTTGCAGGCAGCCACGATTCCACGCTGCTCGAACAGTCATGTGGTCAAATTTAAAATTTTCTTCTTGGCTATCCACCTGGTTTACATCTAAAATTGAAATTAAAGTTATAAAACAGTAATTTAACGTTGAAATACATAGTAATGCAGTATTATAAACTGCAAAATCTTGAGAGACTAAAAAAATTTATGTTTTAAGAATGAATCTAATAATTTTCAAGTTATTAGATGAATTATTTCTTAGACTAATAAATTCGTTTAAATTTCGATAATTTCGACATTTGACAATTGTCACGTTTTGGTTATTTGGTGTCAGCTTTAAAAAAAGTATCAAGAACTAACTCGAGTTTAGAGCCTGATCTATCCTTTTGGCTCATATTATTCCACCTATTTGGTATCAGCTCTAAAAATTATAACTTTTGTAAAATTATAAAAGTATGTCAATGGCGTATTTAAAAAATGCCTTTTGGAGGGGCAAACCAGATTATTTTTCAGATTCTTGTTAATCCATTTGAGCGTGTCAGTGATAAAGAGATAACTGACAAATTCCAAAAAATCTAATAAATTCAAAACTTATTTCAAATTCAACCTTTTTTCAATTTTAGAAACATTATTTTTATCACGGAGAGCTTCAGTGATTCAATCCTAGTCATCCTTAGAGGGGAGAGGGCAATTGCCTCTTGCCTACCTCTAAATACGCCTCCGAAGTATGTAAAATAAATATTCAGAAATTAATTACGTTAAATATCGCGAACTTGCAAAATACTGTGCAATCTTATCTTTCAAATCGGAAAGTACGCCAAGAAAAGCCAAAAATTTATAAATAAAAAATAGAGTTTCATAATATTAGTTTATTTGTTCTTCTTTCGTTGATCGAATGTACTTTTTTACACGAAACCATTCATCCACAAAATATTTCCATAACCAAAATTTCAATAATGTAGTCATTTTCTTTTGCCCAGAGAAGTGTCGACCTAAACTGTACAACTCACTTGGCGCACCGAGCAATCTACGTCGCGGTTCAACTCAGCACCGTGGTCAGACGCATGCCCGGTACGTTCGCACCCGTGCAACTTCGCTCTTGAGTGACCGCCCGGTTTGGTTAAGGTGCACATTCTTCCCTTACTTATATCGCTCAAATAAAAAAATAACGGCATTATGCACGCTACACGTTTTTAACTTTTGTGTCGAAATTCGTATAAAAGTCTTGCCACGAACACGATTAATTATTAATAAAATTTTTTTCGAAATTTTCACTTTTCATTTTTATCGTTTCCACCGATCCGACCCTCGAAACAATTCGAAAAGCTTGTAGAAATTATTTTGAAAACTCTATCGGAGAACCACCACGTGTCCAAAAGTTTCAAAATTAACGCCGTTTGAGAGTGAGGTCGTCAATAATGTCGAAATCTACAAGAACCCTTGACAAGTCCGTGCCGTCGCGTCGTTGTTAATCGATAAATATACAATTTAAAAAGCTAAGAATAACATTTTTGCAGGAGCACCGGGGAAAGCGTCAAATGCATTTAAAATTTTTAAAATAAATTTCAAATGGGGTACGGTACCCTTTAATTTTTTTTTGGCCTAAAAAAATGTTCTCCGATTTTTAAATTTATGGTAAGAATATATTCCCCCACAGTTTTAGATCACTTTTCATCTAAATTTTTCCATAATTTCCTATTGGTTCGTCCACAAATTGAAACCAAATTATGTAAATTTTAAAAAAGTTTTCAAATTTGCAAAGGTGTTTGTATCCCACGGCTCGAATCGGAGGAGAAAACGTTAAATTTTTGCAAGCACATCTCCATATAAAAAAAAATCAAACAAAAATTATTAAATAAGTTCGAAAACATTTAGAATCTTTAATTCTCTTTTAAAAAGCCAACAATTTTGTCTTCAACTTGAGAGGCATAATGCCTTTAGACAAGTTTAATCTATTTTACCAAATCATGTTTCGAGTACGCTCTATTAATTCTAAATATGTTCAACCTAAAGGCGTACACATTTCACTCATAAACCAAAATCCGAGACCATATTATCTTATTCCATCTCGAATGGAAACATTCCTATCCACTACAATCCTTTGGTACACACCATGCTATTGCAAAGCATATATATGTACATCAACTTGGAGAAAGAGACGGTAGAACACAACAATCGACTTTTTTTAAAAATTTCCCCCATTTAATTACCGCAGGGTTTCTACCAAATTTGTCCTTTGGTGCCAGTCCGAGTCCAACTTTTTCCAAGCGTCATTATTAAAAATAAAATTTTTCCATAAAAATTGTAGTCAATATTAAAGGAAATCGATAAACACACCGACGGTGTCGAAATTTGCGCGAATCCAGTGCACCAGCATTCGACAATTTGCAAAAGCAGTGAATCGGTGAAGGCTCCCATGGAATTCGCAAGTGTGCGAGATCAATAAAATTCCATCGGACATTAAATTTTTATACATTTCTTCAACAGCAGCTTGGAAGCCTTACCACACATCAAAGATAAAAGAATTTGCACGAATTACGCAAAAAATTTGAAAAACCTTGTGCACGATAAATTTAAAATTTCTTCGGAATGTTTGTCGTTGGAGAATTTGACAATAGTTTCTTGTCGAGTTTCATTACCACCGTCGAACAGACATTTCAAAGTAACTTTGTATAAAATAACCCGTCCGTATTACCTATCCATGCACGCGAGATGATTGATGGAATAAAAAAATTTACATCGGAACATAACTTCAATCGTCTACACTTTTTACCTTGTAAATGGACTCCGGAAACGCTCGGGTTATTAAAACGGACGTTGCATCTACCAAAAAGAAGTGCAATAAAATTATAAAGCCATCTGTCATCTTAAAATTACCCGAAAACGTTTAGTTTGTACAAATTTTCGAAAATTTTCTTCTCCGACACCCTCGAAACTTCGCTACGCGACGTGCAGATTTTTCACGCTTTACGTAGAAAATTGATGTTTAATATGGCAAAAAGCGTGCTAGTGGCACACCGTTGCGTTCGTTAGAATCCCCTTGACGACATTATACTCCCCGCGGCCCTCAAAAAGCTCACAAACACCAAAGAGAAGCGAATTTTATACCCAAAATCTGGCACCCTAACCTTACAATTGCACGGAACTTTAAACATCAAAATTTAACACCAACATCTTGCCGAATTGGCAACGACCAGATACCGTTGAAATTGTCATAGACCGTACGACGGTATAGTACCCCCTTCTGGTCCCCAAAAACCGACCCCTCCTCGCGCCGCGCGAATTTAATTCAAAAAATGTCGAAAATTGCGCCAAACCTAAATTCAATAATTTTTCGAAAATGATCGCGACGTTCTCGATGTTTTGTTTCGCCCGTTTCACGGACATCCGACAAGAATGCGACAGGCTACGATTAAAAAAAGGTACTATAAGTATTAATTTGTGCGAGAGAGACCTTGCAAGCCCCTCCCGCTCGCTCTTTGGAAATTTTTTTGTAAAAAGTCGTCCAACTTTGGAGGCTCGTTGCGAAGCCGGGATACCTCGGATGGTCAAGCGGACCAATTTGTGCACGATGGGGAACCTTCCCGCGTCGAACGACATCCCGTGCGTCGAAAACGGTTCGGCCTATTGTGCCGTGGTTAATTGCTATGAACCGTCCCTTAAAAAAGCGTCTACAAGGGCCGCCTCCGCCGCGCTCCACCTCGATTTCTTGAGCGCACACGGCTCGGTCCGCCTCGTCCTTTGATTTAAGCCGTTTTAGCTGCGAAAATTCTTAAAAAGTATAAGATTTAATTATTATAGGATTATCACGGCGAATTAACGGAATTTTCTCTACCTTAATTTGTTGGTAGTCAAAAAATGCTCATTTTGCAGAAGCACTGGGCAACTTTCCAGGCAATCCTTTATCTATCTTTTTGTACTAATAACTGGCCAATTGGATTACTTTATTTTTAATTAACCAAAAGCACAGTTAAAATACAAAAATTTTACAAATTAGCAGTAAAATTATTTTTATATTTAAAAGAGAATTTAAAACAATATACAAATGGTAATATATAAACTGGAATACTTGATAAAATATTCTTATAAAAGCAAAACCGTTAAAATACCGATTCTTACTTGTTATCATAACACTATTCAATAAAAACAGCTTATCAATTTATTCTTAATTTTTAGCTGCGTTTAGGAATGTAAATATAAAGAATTGCTCTTTGTTTGACGTGTACCTATACAATACAATTATTAAATTATTATTAAATGTAAGTATTTAAAAAGTAATTACCAGGTCTTTCTATTCGTCTGGTATTGGATACCATGGCGTTTGGTGCAGAGATGCTTGGCACCGTAGCGTTTCGTCCCATGGCAGAAAGACGTCTGGCATCCACTAATCCACAAGCAGAAATTTAATTGTTTTAGTTTAATTTGAATTTTATATTATTACCTGCTTCGTGCAGGCAGCCACGATTCCACGCTGCTCGAGCAGTCATGTGGTCAAATTTAAAATTTTCCTCTTGGCCATCCACCTGGTTTACATCTAAAATTGAAATTAAAGTTATAAAACAGTAATTTAACGTTGAAATACATAGTAATGCAGTGTTCTAAACTGGAGGATCTTGAGAGACTAAAAAAATTTATGTTTTAAGAATGAATCTAATAATTTTCAAGTTAATTGAATTATATTAGATGAATTATTTCTTAGACTAATAAATTCGTTTAAAATTCATAAGTGGAAAAATTTACCAATTTATAAATTCAATTAAAATTTCACTTAACTTGAATATTATTAAATTTATTCTTAAAACATAGTAGTATAAAAACAGTCGATTTCGGTTAATTGGGCCAAGGGTTAATCGTTTCAGCCACTTATTTAAGCCAAATCAAAAGCCAAACTAAAGAAATAATATCGGATAATTTGTTTATTTGGGATGTGATTCCGTTTAATCGGGATAGTAAATTAAAACTTAAATAATAATTATGTAATATTGAAGAAAATTGTAAAATTTTATAATCACAAATAATTTATTAAGAGTTTAAAGTTGTTGTGCCTACTTTAGGTTACATAGATGCAGCATCGAATTTAAATTTATTAATATTTGATTATTAATTAATATTTGAAAAAATACGAAAGAATAGCTTTTCGGTTCGACATTTTTTTTTATTTTTACATAAATCTTCATTAAATAATTAAAAATCATGACATTAGCAATTAACTTGGATAAAATAGTAAGTAGAATTATGTAGGCCGCGACTTCCACATCGTTGCACAATTCTGCAAGTAAACTAATAACATCGTGTTATGTTACGTAGCTGTAGGTTAAGGGTTAATTATTAAAAAATTAATTTTAATTTTGTAATCTTAGTCCAATATTCCAAAATAACACGGAATATATCTGTTGTAGTTGCACGTATAAATAAAAATTGTAAAATTAATTATAATCAGGAAACATCAAGTTAATAAATAGAAAATAAAGCAAATTCGAATGCAACAGACAGACGGACAAGTAAGATGCTTATGCTTTGTGTAAAAATCCGAATCCAAAATACAACCAAGCCTTCACCGATAATTAAAAAAATTAAGTTTAATTTAACTCACCACCTGTATCTTTTTGAAACATTTTCTTTGCAAAATAATTGTTATACATCCTTAGCACTTCACTCAACGACCACAGAAAACTATATGATCAACGTAACGCGTTCAGGCCATTTGTTACAATTTTATTTTAGGTGGGAAAAATTTTCCCTCCAAGTTTTTAAGTACTTACACGCAGGTCCTTCAGTTGTTCGTTTTCAAAGAGCCTATTGTTTTGCAACTGTTTTGATAAGCAATTGAAGAATGTGAAATTTTGATGTTAAAAATAACGATTAGGTCGGTATAGGAATTCATCATGTCGATAAGGGTAGTAATGTCATGTTAAGATAACATATTAAAATGAAATATTTTCTTTGTCGAATATTGAACTAATCAGGAAACACCAAGTTAATAAATGAAAAATAAAGCAAATTCAAATGCAACAGACAGACGGACAAAGAAGATGCTTATGCTTTGTGTAAAAATCCAAATCCAAAACACGACCAAGCTTTTACAGGTAATTAAAAACATTGAGTTCAATGTTACTCACCACCTATATCTTTTTGAAACATTTTCTTTGGAAATTAATTGCTATACACCCTTAGCACTTCACTCAACGAACACAGAAAACTATGTGATCAACCTAACGCGTTCAGGCCATTCGTCACAATTTTATTTTAGGTGGGAAAAATTTTCCCTCCAAGTTTTTAAGAACTTGTACGCAGGTCTTTCAGGTGTTCATTTTCAAAGATCATATTGTTTTGCAACTGTTTTGATAAGCAATTGAAGAATGTGAAATTTTGATGTTAAAAATAGTGATTGGGCTGGTACAGGAATTCTTTATGTCGATAAGGGTAGTAATGTATAAAGTAATAAGATAACATATTAGAATACCGTATTTTTTCCAAATAACGAACTGCCGCTTTTAAACATAAAAATTTTGTTTTATAATAAAATTATATATTTCAACAATTTAATATTATTATCCTTATCACGATGAATTAAAAATTTTTTTCTCTATTTTGATTTGTTAGTAATCAAAAAATGCCGATTTTGCAAAACATCGGGCAACCTTTTGTCCTGACCAATTTGATTATTTTAATATTAATTAATCAAAAGCACAATAAAAAAACAATAAATTTGCAGAGAAACGAAATAATTATTGTTATATTTAAAAGAGAATTTACAACAATATACAAATGGTAATAGATAAACTGGAATAGGGTAAGGTAAGGTAAATTGGTGATATAGGTTATTTGGTGATAGTTTTATAAAATTAACCACATAATATCCTATTGCCAAAATAGTCCAATTTTTTCTAGCAGATAGAGTAAATGGTCTACATTCATAGTTAAATGTGAGGCAGCCAGATGATGCGCTTGTTTACTCAAAACAAAACGAAATCCCCCTAACCTTCATTATTAAATGACATTTTTTGGGTTAATCGCAGTATCTGAATTCCGAATTTTGTTGTCAAGTTCGTGCAAATAAAATTACGTATAATTTGATATGAGTGTATTCGCCATAGATTTGGCATTATAATTCACCTTTGTTTTTGAAAAATAATTTAGATTTGTAGTTGTAATAACCTTAGCCAAGTGGGAACTTAAAGTTCACGTTTGCTGAGGATTTTATTATACCGGTGTTAATTTTAAAACTTCCAGCAATTAATATCTCAAAACCAAAAGTCAGATGAAAAATATTTCGAACAAAAGTTGTATGATAGCGAAGGGACAGAATATGACATAATTGTTTTCTTAATTTATTGACCTTTTCAAGGTCATTTGAAGGTCAACTTTGGTTTTTAAATGGCACCTTAATTTTTTTAGCAGATTCATATTTTGCATAAAAATAAACAACTTTTGTAGGAAAATTTTTTATCCCACATTAGGATTTTCGAGTAAGATGCGTTGAAACAAAATAAAAACATTTTAATAAACTGCAGCTTTATGTTTTCAGATTTATGTTGTGAAGATTTTTGAAAATGTAAATACTTTACTAAAGTACATCTTAAATAAACATTTTGTTATTTTTGTACTGAAAACAATGTTTTTTAATATCACCAAATAACCTAACCACTATCACCAAATAACCTAACCTGTCACCAAATAACCTATATAGGTAAGACATTTTTCAAGTTCCAGTTGTGGCAAGCCCGATAAATTACATTCAAAATGTTTATCAAAGATATCTGATAACTTAAAATTATTTAAAAACCTTAGAAGTTTATAAAATGCAGTTTTCAAAAATTATCACCAAATTACCTTACCTTACCCTACTTGGTAATATTCTTATAAAAGCAAAGCCGTTAAAATACCGATTTTTACTTTTTATTATATTCAATAAAAACAGCTTATTAATTTATTCTTAATTTTAGCTGCGTTTAGGAATGTCCAAAAAAAGAATTGCTATTTTGTTTGACGTGTACCTACAATAAATTATTAAAATGTTGAATTGCTTAAAGATTTAAAAGTATTTTAAGAATATACCTTATATACATATTATATAAATATTAGATTATAATTATTTTTATAGTTTCTGCAGATTGTTAATTTTTAAATTTAAATTAGTTATTATTTTCACGAGTTAACAATTTCTTTCGTACTATACGTATATAAAATTGCATGTAAAACATTTATTATGTAATATATAAATATAATCATGTACCTACATATAATATAGCTGGTATATTAGGTACAAATTTCTATCTCTATCTCTAATTAGTAATTAACTAAAGCTTGATTTTCTGACGTCACCCTATCCATATAAAAATTAAAAAAAAATATGCCCAAATTGATTCATACAAATATGTTTCGACATAACTTTAACCCCTTAACGCACAATATTTTTATTAGATAAAAGCAATCCAATATGAACCGTGACATAAACAGATTTTAAATATTTGGATAAAATAATAAATAATTAATTAAATAATTAATTTTGATTTTCATAATTAGCCAATATTCCAAAGTAACACGGAATATATCTGTTGTAGTTGTACGTATAAATAAAAATTGCAAAATTAATTTTAATCAGGAAACACCAAGTTAATAAATGAAAAATAAAGCAACTTCGAATGCAACAGACAGACGGACAAATAAAATGCTTATGCTTTGTGTAAAAATCCGAATCCAAAATACAACCAGGCCTTCACCGATAATTAAAAAAATTGAGTTTAATGTAACTCACCACCTGTTTCTTTTTGAAACATTTTCTTTGCAAAATAATTGTTATACACCCTTAGGACTTCACTCAACGACCACAGAAAACTATATGATCAACCTAATGCGTTCAGGCCATTTGTCACAATTATTTTAGGTGGGAAAAATTTTCTCACCAAGTTTTTCAGAACTTGTACGCAGGTCTTTCAGGTGTTCATTTTCTAAGAGCCTATTGTTTTGCAAATTGTTTTGATAAGCAATTGAAGAATGTTAAATTTTGATGTTAAAAATAATGATTAGGTCGTACAGGAATTCATCATGTCGATAAGGGTAGTAATGTCATGTTAAGATAACATATTAAAATGAAATATTTTTATTGCCGAATATCGAACTTGCCGCTTTTAAACAAAACAATTTGTTTTATGATAAAATGATATAATATGCATTTCTACGATGTTATCATTATCACGGCGAATTAAAGAATTTTCTCTACCTTAATTTGTTAGTGGTCAAAAAATGCCCCATTTGCAAAATAACCAGGCAACTTTCCAGGCAATCCTTTTGTACTAATAACTGGCCAATTTGATTACTTTATTTTAATTAATCAAAAGTACAGTTAAGGTGGCAAATACTAATGATTTTTGGGCATATAAGCAACCACGGTTATAAGCAGGGTACAAATTACGTAACGTACTCAAAATTGCAACATAATATATTTGAACATTTGTCGATAATATGTTACAAATAGATGTAAAAAACATTTATAGTTAATGAATAAATAAATAAACAATTATAAATAAGTTAATGAATAACAAAACAGGTCTGCGAAAAACTGAATCGTTTCGCAGGCCTGTTTTGTTTATTTATATATTCATTTTTTTTAAACAGAGTGATAGATAAGCTGGAATACATATAAAAAATTATTCTAGCAAAATCAGAATCATTAAAATACCAATTTTTTACTTTTATCATAATAATATTATCTACAATAAAAGCTTATCAATTTATTTATTTTCAACTACGTTCAGGAATGTAAAAATAACGAACTGCTCTGTTGCTTGACGTGTACCTACAATAAATTATAAAAATGTTGAATTCTCTAAAATTCAATAACTTGAGTGTTTTTTGTTAATTAAAATTCATTTGCTATACCTAAATTATATTTACAAAATTATGTTTTAAATTTAAAAGTATTTAAGGAATATACCTGCATATTAATTAAATATTAGATTTAAATTAATTTTTATAGTTTCTGTCTCGATTTCTGTGGATTGCGTTAATTTTTAAATTTAAATTTAATATTACTTTCACTAGAAACACAACCATTTCTTTAAAAAAAGTTCGTAATATACCACGAGATATATTATGTATCTGTACATACATACTATATATATAAAATAGTATGTATTGCATTTATTATGTAGTATATATTGTAATGTCACGATTACAATCATGTATTCCAGATTTGGTCACTTCATGACAATTTTTTTGTATTAAGTAAGCTTTCAGTAAGTATCGGAAAAGCCTGTAAAATTAAAATTTAATTTTTTGAAAAGAAATGATAACGTAACTTACACCAGGAATTGTTGTCAGGTCAATTCTATTACAACATTTTTAGTAGATACAATTTAATTTATCAATGAACGGCCAAAATTGCATTGTTGCTTTGTTTCCGCTAAGCAGTAAATGAACTCTCACATCACAAAATTTTCATTGTTAGGAAAATATGAAAATTCAAGTGTTTAATTGTAAGTTTTTGTAAATATTTAGTTTTAATTTAGATAAGTAAGTTGAGTTTGCAAAGACGATTAGTGCTACAGGTAGATAAACAATATTTCGGGTTAATTAAAGTGCCGCGACTTGGTTAAAACAATTTTGGCAATCGTGATTTATGAAGGTGCAACGGTCAGCGAATCAAGTAACAACGCATTTATGCCGGAAAACATCAGAGCAGATAATAATTTAGCAATAAAATTATCAACTAAAAAATAGCAACAATCAAAATATTAAAATTTACGAAAAATTAAAGTTTCACAACATGTCAATGTGAAAAGATAATTCTGCGGGAGAATAAGATAACCGTTATTTTTGGCTTAATTCGGATTGGTTATTTATATTATGGCGTGTTTTTGAAGACCCAATAAAAAGAGGAGAAGATAAGAAATTCGCGGTAACAAAATACCGTTATATAATGACTTGGCCGGATGGAAAAATATAAAAGACGCGAAAACAAATATAACCGTTGGCTGGTGTGTTGGAAGGGAATAGTAACGAATTTTGCTACTAGGTGAGCTCTATTGGATACTCATATCTAGCGTGAAAATTTTGGATCAATAAGGTTTTTATTTGTTTTAATTAGTTTTTAAAGAATTTTGTTATTAGTTAGACTTATTGTTATTTATCCTGTAGGTGATAATTCACATGCATGTCAGGTAAATTATTGTACTTACCATTATCTTTATTTGTGCAAAGATAATTTGATGGTGCCTAAGTCAATTAACCCAAAACAATTACTGTTTGTTTTTTTATGAGGCCTTTATAATTATTTCATTAACAAAACTTGAAAAAAAGATTGTGAGAGTTCGTTTTGTCAATTTTTTAGGTTATAATTGTAATTACTACTGTTAGTGTATAGTTTTTTTAATACGAGTTAATTTTTATAATAGTTTTGTTGCATACATTAAATATTTGCACACATTTTCAAAATTTTTATTGTTAACAACATTTTATCAACGATCACTAAAATTTGGCTTCACCAACGAGGAGAGGTTTATATTTGGATTACCTATTCATTTAACAGTTCAGGTTTTATATAAATAAATAAAAATTCACTAGTATATATGTATATTGTGGTAAATGTTTAAAATATAGAAACGTTGTTAATAAAAAATAATTAAATGTTGAGCATGTATTAATTTAAGGTATAAATAAAAAACTTTATATAAATTGACCCTTGTATATTAAAATCGTACTTTACCGGTAGGAGAACCACATTCTACAGTTACAAATTAGGTTTGTTCGTTGTACGTGTTTTGAACTGCTTTGAACAGTTTCTGATGACGTCGCACTGACAGTTTTGCAGAGCCAACATTTGACGAATACTTTTATAACAACTTATCGTTGATGTAAATAAAAATATTTTATAAATAAGTTGTAATTATGGTGTCTAATATAAATAATTTAAGATATCAGATATTGCAATCTAAGAAGTAATATCTAATAACTTAAATTATTCATATTTGACTATACTAATGACAACTTATTTACAAAATATTTTGAGGTTAGGTTATTTACATTACCTAAAAGTTGTTTTAAAAGTATTCGTCGGATGTTGGCTCTAAACAGCTGTCAGTGTGACGTAATCGAAAACTGTTGAGAACAGTTCAGAATATGTACAACAAACAAACCAATTATGATTTGAATTTAAAATGCAATCTCAAAATATATTCAATGTACTTTTTTTTAGATTCAACTGGTAATATACATATTACCAATTACTTCTGAAGTTAATTGATTAGGTAATATTGCTTATATTCTGATTTTGTTCATTTATCCCATGATAATTTGCATATTAATTTATATTATTTTCTATTTTACCCAGAATTACTCATTTCTAGAAGCATCATTTTGGCAAATCGTCTTAAGAAATAAATAAATAATTCAACGTCAGCTGATGGGGAAGGTTTTCTTGTTTGTTATCAACCCAAAGCCAAGGCTCAAGAATTTCCATTATTTGTTTATTACGTCACTGAAGTTTATATTTTTTTAGCGCAAAGTTACCTTTTATAGGCAACTGACGGTTTGACGGTTTTATGGTATATTTAAATTTAGTCAAAAAAGTGATTCCTTCGTATTGGATGAAATTTTTGCAGTTAATACCATCTGTTTCACTTCTTTGAATGCATCCATCTTTTATTTATTCTTAATAAATTTATTTGTTAAATAATTTTTGATATTTGTTTCCTCGCAATACATGTCCCAGATACGCGATCTTTCTACACTTTATATAACTGAGATCAATTCCCGTTCAGCAGTGGCTCTTCTCAAGACTTCTTCGTTTGTCTGCCGTGCATTCCATGGGATCCTGAGCATTCTGCGGTGAATCCACATCTCAAACCCTTTTATGCTGTACATTGTCGCAACTTTCAGGGTCCAGGTCTCCATGCCATACAGCAATACCGCCCACACGTTACATTTCGCCATTCTTTGTCGGAGTTTGAGATTTAAGTTATCATTGCAAAAGAATGCTTTCATCTTATTAAAGGTATTTTGGCTCTATTTTTTGCTTTATCTCCTTGTCCGGGTCCAGTTGATCGGTTATAAACCCTCCCAGGTACTTGAAATTACGGACTCTCTCGATTGTTTGCTCGTTCAATTGTAAGGCGGCATTAGGGTATGGCTGTCGGCTAAAAACTACAAACTTTGTCGTTTTTACGTTTATTTTCAGTTCCATTTCTTTGCTTGTCAAGTTAATATTGTTCAGCAGTACCTGCAGCCCTTCCAAACTATCTGTCAGGATTACAGTGTCGTCCGCATATTTGATAGTATTTAGCAGTTTGCTATTTACTTTTATGCCATGCTGTTGACTTTCCATTACTTACTGAAATATCATCTAATGTCTTGTTCATCAACTCCATTCCTTTGCAGTATTGCTATAAGTTTTGAATGTTGGACTCGATCAAAAGTCTTTTCATAGTCGACCAGACATGCAAATATATCTTTGCGCTGGTCACGGCATTTCTGTAACAATACTTGTCGGGAAAACAGAGCTTCTCTAGTTCCAAGGGAGTTTTTGAAACCAAATTGTGTGTCTTCTAGATCTTGTTCACATTTAATCTTAATTCTGTTGTGAATTATTCTAAGGAACACCTTAAGTATATGGTTCATGAGACTTATTAATCTGTAGTCGCTGCATTTTTTGGCTTTTTTCCTTTTTGAAATTGGTGTAAATTCAGACAGCAACTATTCTTCTGGAATCTTTCCGGTGTTGTATATTTTGTTGAAGAGCCTCACTAGCACATGAATATTGTCTTCTTCGATTAGCTTCAACAACTCTATTAGAATTTCGTCAGGACCAGGTGCTTTCTTATTTTTAGCAGTTCTTAAAGCGTACATAACTTCGGATTTCAGGATCTCGGGAGCTCTTTCACAGTTCTGGTGCTGGTTAGGTACTTCTGTTCTTTGGTCATAAAATAATTCTTCTATATAGGATTCCCAGTCTTTTAACATCTTCTCTTTCTCTAAATAAGCTTTCCCATGTCGTTTTCCAATACTGGAGAAGACCCTTTTTGTATATGCCTGCTACCTCTTTTATTTTCCTATGCATGTTGAAAATGTCATGTTTGGTGTCAAGATCTTCCATTTCCTCGCACCTTTCTTTCATCCATTTTTCTTTGGCCAGTTGTATTTCTTTTCTTATGATTTGTTGATTCTATTGTATTCATATTTGTTGTTCTTAGCTAGCCTTTTTAGTTCCATCAATTCGAGTATGTCCCGTGTCATCCATTTTTTATTTCGATTTTTTATTCTGCCATTTAATTTATTACGAGCACCTTTTTTTACTTTATTTTAAAGTTCATTCCATAATGCACTTACATCTTCCTCACTTCCATCCATTTCCCGCAAACCAGCGCTTAGTTGTTGTGATATCTGAATTCTCGTATTTTCATCCTGTAGTTTCCATAGATTCTGCTGTTTGGCATCTTTCTTCTTTAAGTTCTTTAATCGTAATTCTGTGTTTGCAATCAAAGGATTATGGTCTGATGATATGTCTGCTCCAGGGTAAGTAGTAACTCTTTTTACGTTTTTTTTAAAGTGTTTATTTGTAAGGATATAATCTATTTGATTTCTTGTAGTTTCCGGACTGCAACCATCATCCGTAGGTGATTTCCATGTATACAAACGGCGTTTTAGTAGTTTATACCATGTGTTGGTTACTATCATCTCGTTTTCCTCACAAAACTCATAGAACTTTTCCCCGCGTTCGTTAGGTTGTCCCTGTCCATATGGTTCCACCAAGTTCGCTCTACACCCTGTCCAATCTTTGCATTGAAGTTGCCGATTATGTATTTTATTTCGTCGTTTTCAAAATCTTTTATGACTTTGCAGAGCTGTTCGTATAACACATCTACCTATTCGTCGTATTTTTCCGCTGTTGGTGCATAAACTTGCACTATGTTTGTCATTACAGGCTAACTTTTAGCGGTATAAATAAAATACGATCTGATATTGATACAAAACCTTTCACATATTTCACTAGGTCTGCACTTACAAACACGCCGACTCTGTTCCTATGATTTGCATAATTTTTTTCGCTGCCTGAATAATATAAAGTGCCTTTTTCATGTCTGCAAGTTCCGTACCTGACCATCTTAGCTCACTTATTCCCATAATTTCCACATTCAGTCTTTCCATTTCCTTCGCTAAATTATCCAGTTTGCCCGCTGCAAACAGACTTCGTACATTCCATGTACCAATTCTTATCATGGTTTTCACTATTTTGAGCCGGAGATTCTTAGCACCCCTGCTCACTTAAAGGCTGCCCGGACTAGAGGCCGTATTTGTATTGTTTCTCGCATTATATATCTTAAAGGTTCTTTTTTTGGTTACTAATATATGATATGTTTGGTTATCTTTCTTGCTTCCTGGGAGAACCTTAAATAAAATGCATTTAAAAAGTATGTAATAAAATAAAATCAAAAATTAAAAAAAAACCGCCCTAAAATGTATTTAATAAATAATAATACCACTAGTCGGGGAACTGCTACGTTCAAGCATTATAATATGTATTTCACCATCAACGTTGTCGCGGTTTGGTATTGGTATTTTTTAAATATTATTCCTAGGAGTGTTTCCACTTTAATTTTCATTAAATGAATGAATTATTTTTACAATTTTGTAGTTTTTACATTCATTTTTGGAGGAGGAGCGGGGTGAAGTTGAAATTTCTAAATTTATTTACAAATAAAGATTACATAATCTGTAAATGACAGTTGTAAGTGTTTATTAACTTGTGAAATTATATGTTGCATGAAATATTTTAAAAATTACAAGTTTAGTAAAATTTAAAACTAAAATGTAAGTTGGAAAATTTTTAAATTCTACTGAACTTGTAATTTTAAAATATTTCATTCAATATATAAATGACATAATAATTAACCATAGTAGTAACAATGGCATTCTTTCAACATAATGTTTATTGTGCAGCATAGAAAAAAAATTGTAAAACATTTAAAACCAATAAATGATAGAATAACTTACTTGAGAATAAATGCAAGATTTTTCAATATATCATTAATAAATGTATACGCCCTCAAAGAGAAGGATGCAAACAAAAATGACGAATTTCATAATAAAGTAGAAAAAATAGTTGAAAAAGCACGAATATGATATGCTACTATGTATTTATAGGAGATTTCAATGCTCAAGTAGGAAAGTAATATTACTTATAACAAACACTTTTTATGACAAAACACAGTTTATGATAAATTAATTAAAAAATTAAAAGAAGGCAAACCAAACACCGATATAGATACGGTGTTAAAAAAAATAATTTGTTAAGAACCGGGTTTCGAAGGGAGCTCAAGAAGATTCGTTTCTCCACCTCGTCTGGAGTTGGAGCCGATGAGCAATATTAGTCACATTTGTGGTATTTTAATTTTTTAATTAATTTTAATTTGAAAAATAATTGGTTGCAATATTGAAATTGTGGGATTTTTATCAGTACTATCGGCTAGTGATACTTTCCTTGGAAGTGAAATTGCATTACAATTCAATTTTTTTGTAAAATTCAGTATTTTCTATAACTCCACCATCCGAAACTGTTCCGTTGGTACTAACACGCACCATTATAAATTCATAATTAGCGTTCGCTATTGCCATCAAGACGATGCTGCGAGTTTCTTTATAATTATAGAAATAACTGCAGATTAATAACCAAGCTAACAAAGCAAATAACCCCAAGGATAGCGATAGCATCGATGGGGAATAGAAGAATATAAATACAGCAGTAAAAGAACTGTAAGATTCAAAAACGTAAAAATAGAAAAATAAATAAAAAATGATTCAATGAAATCTGCGAAAAAAATGTAGATATGATAAACAAGGCAAGAATGAAGTTGAATGAAACGAAACAGAAAATCAGGAGGATAAGGAAAAAGTAATTTTCAGAAATTGCTGAACTAGGGCTGAAAAAATCACGAACATACGAAAATATTAACGAAGAAAAAAGATAAACATCAGATTGACGACTCCACATTTGAAGAGCAGGAACATTGTTTCTCTTGGAGCTTTACATATTATATGCATCTATGATTTCAAACCAAAGGGGCGAAACAGACCTTTTGAAAATGAAAGAGACAAAGTTTTGAAATCGAAAAGAAAGTTTAAAAATTATGATTAAAAAAATTTCTTTTTTTTTACGTTTTGACGTTATATTAACTGAACGGTAGCCCTCATATCTTCATATCTGTAGCAATAAATAAAGCATGGATCAGCAAATTGTTTTTAACTACCATCAGTAAATAATATATCCCAAAACTTCCGATTTTTAGGAGTTCAAGTTTAATTTTTTTATTTAATTTATCATTACATCACACCACAGTTTGACATGCGCTTTTTTAGTTCAATCCTGGGTTGATAGAGACATTCTGTTACAGCAATTATTTGTAATTGAACTGTAACGTAATTGAACCAGCAAATACTCGGAGATAAATAAAATTTTATTTGTTATGAAAGTGATGGACAATAAATATTATTTTTTGTATTTCTAAAACTAAATAAAATATTATTTAGTGATGAATGTGAAAGTATAAATTATAGATGACTCTTCCTGATTTTTATGATAATGCATTCACATCCAAACTTCCTTACAAATATTAATTAAGACATAATCAAGCAATATTTTTATAAAGGTCATCTCAATATCGAATCCTTTTACAAATTCTTCCTAATGGGCACCACGTATCAATGTTTTAAAAATAATTTTATTGCTATATGCAAATTAATAGGTTAAGTTGACCATGTCATTTAATTTATAATAAAAAATATACTAAGATTTATAATGATCGGTTAACCAAATTATACTCTTCCGAATATTAATTTACCGCCGATACCTCCTGGTTACTAATTACTATTTTCCGCGTTTTACCATTGCATTGATACAAATCAATATTTGCAGTTTAAAAGAATTTTCATTAAAATTCTTTGCAAATTAATCGCATTTAAATTTTCGAATTTAAAAGTAACAAGTACAAGGCTATTGTGATGGTTGTTCTTTATTATGCTGCTAAAATTCGATTGATTTACTTTAAACTTTCTCTTACGTCAGAAAATTGCGTATTAAGTTTTATTAGGATAATTTAACGTATCCACTTTAATTATTGTGTTAAGGCTAAGGAATTCTGTATATTTAATTAACGTTTTGCAAAGAACAATCAAAATGACGCCGATAAATTAATATTGCGCCCATAAAGTTTGAAAAATCATAAATACATAAATTAATTTGGAAAAATGTTAATAATCGATTATCTACGCACTATTTTTATATAAACTTGAAATTATATAGTATTTGAAAAAAAGCAAATTTGAAAAAATTCAAATAAGTGAGTGAAAATTATTCAGAATATTTTTTTTAATTATTCAAATTAATTTGAACAGAGGTAAAATTCAGAGTGCAAATTATAAAATTTTTAACAAAAATTAGTTCATTAAAGCGGCAATGATAATTAAATGCGAATTTGAGTAGAACATTTTAGAAACAAAAAATTAAATTTGATTCAATTGTTGGAATCTATCAGGCTATCATCATTTTATTATTATTATTTTAGAGAATTTAAATACTTATACCACAGTATAATATTTATACTGTGCCTATACTACGTCTCATAATATTTAAATAAAATTGAAGATTATTAACTTGTAGAATAGGTTATGAAAATGACTTTAATTAAAGTGATTTTTAATTAAATTTAACTATCACCTGGGTAAAATGAATAGAAATCAGGAATAGGCATTTATTGTATTTCATTACAAAACTAAAAGAAAAACTTGTGGGCCTTCTCCAAGGTATGAAAAAAAAACCAAAATCCAAGAACTGAAACAAATACAAAATATTTTTGTAAATGCACGGAAAAATATAAACAAGTAAATGTCCCACAGAAAACAATGTGGTTAGTGAGCCTTACTACTGAGTGAGTAGCTTTCGTCAGTGGAATGGGCAAACTGGATATTATTTACATTTTTTTTATTATTTTAAGTATATTTCTATTACATTTTAATAATTTTGTATTATTTCTGGATAGTTTTTATAATATATTTTCTTGTCTCTGCAATTAATTATTGCAATAAACGTATTAGCTTTTCCCGGATTTCCCTAGCCTTGAATTGTAATAAATGTAACGACATTTATCAATCATTTTCAAATAAATTCCATGTTTTTGTGTAAACATAGATTATTATTTATATTAACTTTATAGAAACTTAGTTAGTCTTTGCAGAAAATAAATTTAAGGTTGATAGGAAAATGCACTTCTTGTAATTATTATCTTTATTTACAAATAAGGAACAAATAAAGATAATAATTACAAGCAGTGCATTTTTCCATCAACCTTATTAACGTACTTGTAAACGAGCCTCAACCTAGCATAACCAATTTTTAATTGAACTTGAATTTTCAGGAAATGTAACACTTGCACAGATTTGTCAATACCTGTAAATTCGTCTGCTATATATCATTACCAAGAGGTTATGGTGGCAAAGAATAATTAGTGTAAAATATGCGATACAAGATCAAATGGAGAAACTGAACGCAACTTGGTCAGCATGAAAAAAATGCAGTAAAATCAAGCAAAACGAAGAAATAAAAGAAAGAAAAACAAGTAATTAGCAAAAATCTGAAAGACAAAGATGATCAATAGATATATGTACATCTTAGAAAGGAAAATCGGAAAACAGGCATCAGAACTATGACACACGAGGGTGGGCTGATAAGCACTCGTGTTCGATAAGAAAACAACATTTTTGTTACCTTTTTTTTATTTTTCAATACATGTTTTCCAACACATTGTCAATTTTTTTCATTCCTTTCAAATAATATGATTTGTCGAACTTTTCAATATAGCCGTTTACAGCGTCGATGATCTTCAAATTCGATACAAACCTTTTATCTCGGCTATTTCTTTAAGTTAGGAAACAGATATAATAGTCAGTAGGAGCTAAATTCGGAGAATATGGCAGATGAGGGACAAATTGGAAACCTAATTCATTGATTTTGGCCATTGCAATTATGGATGTGTGTGAAGATGTGTTATCTTGATAAAAAAGTACTTTTTTCTTCTATAAATGTGGTCGTTTTTCCTTGATTTCAGCATTCAATCGGTCCAATAATTTTACATAATATTGCTCTGTTATTTCCTTTTTTAAGGTAGTCTATAATCCCATGAGAACCCCAAAAACAGCAGCCATAACTTTTCCGGTTGATGGAACCACTTTAGCCTTCTTTGGAGTGCTAAATCCAGCTTCTATCCATTGCTTTGACTGTTTTTCAGTCATAGGTGCGTAATGATGTATTTACGTTTCATTCCCAGTAAATCTCGGAATATTTGGAATCTCAGAAGAACTGGTCGATTTTTTTCATAATTAAAAAATGGGAGACAGGTAAAATCCTCCGATTTTGACTATTTTTAAAGCTAATTATGAAAGATGAGGTTCTAATTAACACGTAAAAAACCAGAAATTTTGGAAAAATACGGCTTTAAAAATTAATTTGGAATGCAATTTTGTCATTAGCTCTTTGGAAACTGTAACCCCGCCTATTGAAAATTAAAAGCTCTAACTTTTTAGCTCCAAAAGTAATAAATGTTTTATATTTACCTATAATATAATTGCGAATTTTATGTTTGTTTGTTTTTTTAATGAAAAACAAAACAGAACTCTAAATTATCCACCTTGAGTTGGCAAATCCGACGGTCAACTGGTAAAACTTATTAACATTATCGTTGAGCTAAAAATAATCTAGAAATTAATAAAACTTTAAGCCACGGGGTTTTAGAAGAGATTCTGGTGACAGTTAAAATTCCCGGATCGCGACTTTACCATTTTGAAGTAGTTTATGAAAGATAATATAATTTGTGGTCGGTTTACAAATTTTGGAAAAAAACGCATTTAAAAATTAATTTGAAAAGCAATTTTGTCATTGGCTCTTTTGAACTGTAACCCCGCCCACCAAAATTAAAACAGTTTGTGGGGACAGTAAAAATACCATAATTTCGTTTTTTACAACGAATTATGAAGGATGAGGGTCTAATTAACTAATAAAAAAAATTTAATTTGTGATCGGACTACAAATTTCGAAAAAAAATTACTCCGCTACAAACGGTTTTGATAAGCGCTTTACTTACTAAAAACATCCCCCAAGATGATCCACCTTGAAAAAATGCGGAAGTCGGAGAGCACCTGACTCCCTCCTAACGCTGCTCTAGTTAGCTCCGCCCTATGGTTGATTCGTGCATATCACAGCACACGCATCGTTAGTACAATGCATAAAATTATTGCGTACTATTGCGCAATAATACATTTACATGTATTTCTTATGGGAAAATTATAATTTTCAAAATAAAATTTTGGCCTTATTACAACTCCGACAAGATTGATCCTCACCTTAAAGAGCTTGTATTTTTGTGTTATTTTGTTTGGTAAAGCTATTTTTATAGGAAAAAAGACATTTTCGATTCCGGGAATCTTAACTTTCACCGAGATTTTTCTTCTTTTTCTCCCTTTTAACATAGTACCACGTCCTATAATTTCCAACAGTAACCTCGGCGAAGTTCCAAAGCCACTGTTAGTACCATGAGCATATTATTTGTTTTACATCTGAAGTAGCTTGCTAGGTTGGCTTCAGATGTGCCTGTTACTCTACTTTATATTGTTAATGATGGCAATTCATAGATGGCCATAGAAGAGATTAAACTTATTAAAAACGTCTCTGAGTGCGGTAAAACTCAAAAATAAATTTAATTATGACGCAATGTTGTGCAATAGTTTGTTTTCAAATGTTTTTTTATGGCAATTTTGTGAACTTCAAAATTGAATTGTGGACTTAATATAGAACCTATAAAATTCTACGTCATCTTAAAAGTCTTGTATTAATGTTTTCTTTAGTTTGGTGAAGCTATTATTTTTGAGTGCAGGAATCCAAAAAATGTAACAAGTTGTTTATTTGATACAGATAAGTTGATATAGAGTGTGAAGCAATTATAAAACAAGGAGTTGCGAGATTGAGGTGATTAAAAAAATTAAAGAAAATAAAAAAATATAAAGAAAAACAAATTGTAAAATTATGTAAAAAATATAAGAAACAGTAGATAACGGTTGGATAAAGTGATGGAAGAGATTAAAAAATGTCAGTGAAGATTAAGAGAGTTTTACAGAAGGAGGATCAGAAACCAAGGATTAAATCAAATTAAAGCAAGAGGAGTAAGACATGTACAAATAGGGAAACATAAAATATATTAAAGACGACATCCAGAATATTCAGAAACAACATTTTATATAATAATTATAGAAAAGTAATTCGACTAACTCAGGAAACCACGGAAAGAGCGGTAGTTAAAAATGAAAATATAGAGAAATGTAACATAAATGCAGGAGTAAAACAAGGACATGTGCTATATTTGAGGTTTGATTTAACATAGCCATCGAGGAGTTATAAGGAGAGCGAAATGCGATGGAACTATAATAAATAAGGAAATCCAAATAGTAGCATATGTCGACGACTTAATAATTTATTGATATATCTTCAATGCCTTATGACCTTGCACAGAAGATTCGAGGAAGTGTGAAACTTTAAATACTTCGGAATGCAAGCTATAAATAAAAAAGATTCTGGAACCAAAGGAAGAAAAATAAATCAGCAAATTGAGGCAAAACTGGAAAGCGGAGAGATTAGGATGGTTGCTGAACACAAGGAGGAAGAATCACAAAGCTTCATTGATAGAAACAACGAACTGTTAAGGAGTAACCTCAAATAGAGGGCAATGGCGAAAAATCATAAAAGAACCAAAGACACAAGAAATTGTAGAGGAAGGAAGAAAAAAGAACAAGTGGGGACGATCTATGAAAAAAAATAAATCCAAAAACATCCTACGATGTGGCAATATTCTGAAGAGAAAGAAGAAGAAAGCCAAGATTCGAAAGAAGAGTAATAGAATTTCCTTATAGAATAGAATATTTCCCATTACGACTCGAAGTTGTTTGAAAAAGTCGAAGGTATTTCTATTTATTTTTTTCTTTTATTAGTGTTTATTAATTATTTAATTGCTATTGATTTATAGGAAGATTTTTTTTCCTTTTAGCTTATATGTGAGAGTGAGTATAATATGTACATAGGTAGTAGTTGTTATGCAAGGTCGATTATAAGGTATGCAACGGTTTTCAAGTAATTCCACTTTTAATAATCACGTAGTCTGTCTTCTCAATAAAGGAATGAATCGATATTACAAAATCGGGTAAATAATCAGTCATGCAAACATTAACGATTGAACTGTTGCAAAACTAATTCTGAGTACCTACAATTATTTAATAAGCCTAAATAAAGAAAAAATGATTTAAATAGTACAGCAGTTACATTATATCTATGTATAACTCGAAAAATTTGGCAACTATTATGTATTTCAAGCTTGGTAATAAAGTTTAGGTGCGGTAAGTGGTAATAACCAAAATATTAATAGATCAACTATGATTGATATTAGTTTTTGATATGAAAACAAGATTGTTACAATTTTATTATTTATATTGACGATTATTTGTGAGAACCTATAAAAATGATCCTAATTGATAATTTAGTCGATTGGCTACAAAATATAATATATGTATTAATATGAAACTTTTAATTAGATTTTACATTGACATAGTTAAGTTTTAACATTTAACGATCTTAGTTAATTAAGAGGTCGGAACAATGGTAGCTTTCGGATTACAAACATACTTGTTTTGCAGGATTTTATATTATATTAACTTTGTAGTTGTATATTAATTTCTACGTTTACTTACACTTTTGTCTACTCGACAGTCTGGTATCGAATCATGGTATACTCCTATAATATATTCATTTAGTCTAGAAATGCTTTTACAATTTACTTTGGCAAAAAGAGTGGTTTGCATCCTTTTCAAGCTTTCTAGAAACTTAATATTATATTAAAAACTAACAGGTTAAATCTGGATCCATAGTTTCAGTTTACATGCAAATAGAAAAACTGTGGAAAAACAAAATTTAAATGATGCATACATGGCTGTGCATATTGCTTAAACCGTCGATGTTATTTCGTATTTCATATTTCGCCAAGTTTAACTTTAACTATCTTCAAAGTTGTGTGGTAAAAATTGGCCGGTTGAACTGTGTTGCAAAAGTGGAATTGTAGCGACTCTATCCAAACAATGAGTCATATATTTAGTGTTAATCTACACTATTTCCAATAATAATGGGGAAATATATGTTAGTATGGGCGTTACTGAATGGACTGTAACATTGCCAAGTTAGCAAAATCTATAGTAGGTAAGTACTTATTATTATAAATAATAAAAGTAACAATGGTTCAAATAGTTCCGCGTTGAACTACTACTTGTAAACACCTACATGTTTATGGACTCTACTTTTATTATATTTAATAGTTTTTCTTGTTACTATATAAAGTTACAACTAATAAAAATACACAACTATTACATATAGAAAAGTGTATTAGGTCGATTACTGTTCATAAAGTTTCACAATAAAATTAGACTGATTGATTTACTTGTAAAACTTTCAGGTTAAGTTTAGTACAGTTTAATGTTCATTTAATTATTAATTTAGATGCTTTATATAAAATATTACGTAATATTGCGAAACGAAATATACGATACATATATTTTATTATTCGTTTATGTAATAAAAACATTTTTGATATAATAATTTAAAAATTTTATGTTTCCGTTTTACATAGGTGACAAACTTGAAAAGTTCATTTAAAAGTTTTCCGACAAGTAAAATTACCGCCACCGTAATTATGTTTAATTAATTTACTTGCTAATGATCTTAAGTCTGCTATTATGAGGATTAGTGTTACAATATTTTCCATTAAAATTCAATAGATTCCGAAAGGTTCCTCTAAGCTAAATTATGCAAAAGGCCTTTTGACCTTCTTTCTTATCTGGGAATAAAACAATTCTTATCTTTAAAAATTAAATTAAATAAAGTAATAAATTATATTGTTCGAACACGCCTTTGCAAAAGTACTTATTTAATTATGGTACTGGTACCTACCGGTTCAATGAAATTCTTAACCATCGTTGTCAATTAAAACTATAGGATTATCTAAAATTGTTTAGAAAGTGACCTTTTTATTTTGCGATTCCAAAAGTAAATAAAGCTTGTGGTTATGAATAGCATAATTTATAACGAGGCCTTCACGTCAAAAAAATAAACGTTTAAACTTTATTTTTCAATTTCACCCAATAATTAAACCGATTGCAATTACCTATTAATTTACAAATTTAATTTGCAACCAAAAGAGGTAAATAACTACAGGCAAAACATAATGAAAAGTGAATTGAATATACCAACGTAAAAACGCTTCTCGACGGTCCATTTCAAAACAAATAAAGAAAGCAAAATTACATTAGCAAAAGCACTTCCCTTTGCTATCACGAGATTCACCTCCTTTCACAATGCAAAATACGTCATAGGTAATTTATTTATTATGTAAAACCTTTTATTTCGAACAACTTTTTTTTTAATATTTAAATCGTTTTTTATAATATACAAAATTGTATTTTTATGTTAAAACTGCACCACCCTTTTTTTATTATAAAAACCATCACGAGGAATTACGTAAGAGACCAATCAACCTACATAATTTCGATCGACACTTTCCACTACGCAAATTTAAGAAAATTTTTGTACGTTTATTGGTTACAAGTTCAGTTTAATTAATTACCAAATTAATACTAAATTTAAATATGTACGTTTGGGGGGCCTTCTTGAGCGTTACTCTCTCCACGTGAGATCGCAGTCGGTACCTTCAAGTGTTCCAAGTTTGCTTGCCATACTAACCTGCATCGGGCGTGCGAGTGAGTGTTGTGGAAGTGCTGTTATCTTTGTGCCATAGGACTACTATATTATAGCCGAGTACAATGACCACGCTTAGGTAAAGAGCTTTTCAAATATAAAATTAAATATTAATTTATGAATAAAAATATTTTCAATGTATTCTATTAAAATTTTTTTTTCAAAATAAGCAGCAATTATTTGCTAAAATTTTATCTTTAAAAGAAAGTAAAAGAGACTTTAATTAAATCAAAGTATAAAAAAATAATTGATATTAATAATTAATAGGGTCACTTTAATTAAAAGTAACGGTTAATTAGAAACGAATTACTAAATTAATAAAAGAGAAAAAAAAATATACAAATTTAACTTTTTTTTGGTTGATCTAAAAATAAATGTTTATTTAAATACAAGTTTGGATTTAAATTAATGGTTTTCAAAAATAATAGAAAACTTGAAATAGAAATTTGCTTAAAAAATTATCTCAAAATTTTAATTAGCTTAAAAGCTAACAAAAATAATGGTAAATATTCAAATGTTGCTCGTATTAACTTATCGCTTAAATGTCATGCGTCTGGTTTAACTTTAATTGAATTAAATAATAACAATAAAGCTGCAGAATTGGATCCAACCTTAATCTAAATACATTTTTATTAATTTTTTTTTTATAGCGGTTGATGTTTTGAAAACCTAAAAATTGTTACGTAAGTTTAATATCGGGATAATAAGGTCATGATTAATTTATAAATTCCAAACTAATGTGCAAAATTTCATTGCACAATATTGGTGCGTTTTCTTCTACCTGTAGGTACGAAACATTTTAATTGACTTTATTACTTTTTGCCATCTAAAATTACAAAATTTGAGTTGCATGTTTGTCTACTGCAAATAAAGAGAAATAACAATAATTATTTAAAAAATTTTGTGTCACGCTGGAGAGGAAAGTTGGTTTAAAAAGCGACTCTTTTGTATAATAATTACATTATTTTCAATAGTTTTATTGGTTAATACATCGGTCGTAAATTTTTATTTTAAGTTGCAAAAAGTGGGTAGGCGCCCAAGTCACAACCGGGAATTTCATTTAAGGTAATAATGTACTAGTAGAAATTTTACGACACAATTACATAAAACATAAAACGTTATTTATATACATATTAAAAATTGAGAGTTTTAGCAACAAAAGATTATGTACATTATTCATTTGACTCGGTGTGTGGTAGTTGTAAAAACGAAAGAAGTATGCGAGGATATAAAGCTGCGTGTATTCAGGAAGTAGTTTCTTTTTGGCATTTATTTAGAGATATAAAATTGAAATTTTTTTTAAAATTTTCATACTTCCCCCACTGGTACAATTCAGTTCAAATAATTACAAAAAAATTATTTGTTTTAAAATAAACAAAAATTAGTATATTAAAACGTCCGCATAGTGGAAGCTGTGCATCAAATTCCACATTCCAAAGGATATGGGGAAATTGGTTAAAAGAGAACTCAAAGAAATTCAAGAAAATTAACAGACCGAAAAACAACGGTCATGCCAAGTTAAACAACAGTTTATAAAATAAGATAATATCTATTATATGAAGGGTGGGTTCGATGGTACTTTGATTTTATCTACATGTGTTGCGTTGAAGTATAATTATCAAGAAGAAAAATTTTATTGCATCTAGAAATTAATTAAAAAATGATGGTATCGGTATATCAAGAAAAAAAGGGGATTTTTAGTGCAAATTTAAAATTGAAATAATTTGTTGCTATTCGTGCATTTAAAACCAACGTTATCGTTTTCAAGTAAATGCCAGTACTATTATACTGTGCAACTACTTGAAAATGTCCGTAAGCTCTAATCAAATTAAAAAATAGAATACCAAATTTAAATAGACGTAGACACAAAAGTGAAAGTAAAAATAATGAAAACATAATCAAGTGGATCAAGTCGAAACCAATAAACAGGTTAAAGATGTACCTACATAAAGAAAAACCAAAAAATTGAAATTATTTTAAAAAGGAAAGAAGTTTTTCTTGTATTTGTCAAAAATCCAATTGTAGTACCTAAGGGTGGCACAATAAACAACAAGTACATAGCAGTGGTTTAGTGTGATCTCTGGTTGAATTGCGGTTATCAACGAATTTCTTAGTTCGTTCTTAAGCTGAATTATTAAACAATGTCATCCTGTGGATGAGCAGTAGCATAATGGGTTCGATTTATGAGCAAACATTTTTTTGTTCTACAGATCCAATTCGAAATCCAAATCAATAATTTTTTTCACTCTCTTTATCGGTTAGAATTTCAATCCAAGTTTTGCTATTTTCTGGTTTAATTTTGCTATTATCTATTTTGGGCTTAAAATGTATAGGGTCTACCAATCAGGGTTTGTTTTTAAATTTGGTTGAAATAGGTCAAGTAGGCAGTTCTGTTATTCAGTTTTTATCATATGTATAATAAAAAGGGCAACATTTAATATAATGCCTTTGATTTCGCTCGAAAATCGTGTTAAGATAATTCAAATCCATTATGAAAATGGTCGATCCGTGAAGACTACATTTCGCAAAATTCGCGATATTTTTATTTGTAACGATCGTCCATCTGAGACTACAATTGCGAATTTAGTGCGAAAATTTGAGTCCACCGGTTCAGTAGTAAACGTAAGCACAAAAAAATGTGCTCGTCCATGTCGTTCAATCGAAAATATTGCTGCAGTACGTGAAAGTGTCACAGAGGACCCAAATTTATCGGTTTCACGACGTTCTCAACAATTAGGCCTGTCCACAATGACCACATGGCGAATTTTACGGAAGGATTTAGCTCTAAAGCCTTATAAGATACAACTGGTACAAGAATTAAAGCCAGCAGATCATTCTCAACGTCTTAGATTTGCTGATTGGATCATTGAACGTGGTGCTTGTTTTTCAGAAAAAATCATCTTTTCGGACGAAGCACATTTTCACTTAAACGGGTATGTTAACAAGCAAAATTGTCGAATTTGGGCTTCTGAAAATCCAAAAGCAGTTGTTGAACAACCACTACATCCATCTCGTGTCACTGTATGGTGTGGTTTATGGGTAGGGGCATCATTGGTCCCTATTTTTTCGAAAATGAGGCTGGTGCTTTCGTTACGTCTGCAAACGTAGTCGTGGAGGACATTTACCGGATATTGTTTTCCATTCATAAATGTTCAAGCCCCTACAACATATTTCAGTAGAGAATTAGAAAATTTTCATACAAAATATGTGTTTCTTTTAAAATTTAAAACAAACCCTGATTGGTAGACCCTTTATATTAAACTGCCAATTCACGGCTTTGTAAATTTTGGAACCCGACAAAGCCTTGGTCCAGTTTCAGTCTGACGTAGAAGTTTAGAAGCTTTTTTCCTGCTGCTAAACTAAAAAGTTTAACAAAAAATCGCATTTCCAAGTTATTTCCACACAGGCATCTCGTTCACAACTGGAAATTGAATACGTAGGGGGCACTTAACAAAATTCAATTTGTCAATTATTATTTTCGCGAATAATTACATTCACACCTACTCTTTGAATAATGTTTTTGTCAAAAGTCTTGTTCAAAAAAGGCTCTATAAGAGTTTCATGTTGAATATTTATTCAATTTTTTGGTTTTGGTGACTGAAACATATTTAAAACCTACAGTATAGTCTGTTTAATTATTTTATATTTAAATAAATTTAATATTTCCTAGTTTTATCTTGAGTTATTTTCTTGAAGTTATTAAGCAAGCACATATTTTTTACCATTGATTTCAATATTGAGCTATAAAATTAATAACCAGATTCACTCTACTAGGTCATCAGTTTAATACATTTTAATTTGTTATCTTAAGGAAAGGCGGATATTCTACGTGAATATTTTAAAATTTTTTTATGTAAATGAAGTTTTGAATTAATCTATTGAAACAGTTTAATATTAATTTGAATTTGGTTATTGTCAATTCGGAATTGTTTAGCGTCAATTTACAGTTGTAAAGGTATAACATTTTTTCAAAGTAGACACTTATAGAAGGAAGATAAACCTAAATTTTGTTAAATTTTACTGTATTTTTAAGTAAAATCAAACTTTAAAGTAGTTTTTCTCGAAATCACATTTCTCTTCTTTGTGTACACGATTATGTTCGAAATAAGGGTAGAGGTAATAAACCTGAACCCAAAAGTACACTTTTTTCTATTAAAATAACTTCACCAAACACAAGAGAACATTAGTCCCATATTAAGCCCACAATTTAAATTTGAAGTTCACCAAATTCACATAAGAAACATGAAAGAGAATTATTGCGCAATATTTCGTAGTAATTAAATATACTTTACTACCAGTTCGTACGTTCATAGTGGGTTCTCCCATTCAACATTCGCGAGGTATCGCTCCTAAGCATCTATCGCGTCAAGAATCTATAATTTCGAGTACTTTTGCGCGGCTAGAATGTCCTTTCAAGTGGGCGACGCCGAAGGCGTCGCCTACTTTCAGCAAATATATTATAAATACTTAAAATTCACTAAAATTTAATTGTTTATTTTTGATGAGCGTGGTTACAACTTGAAAAGAGACAATGGGAAAAAATGTACTCCAAGTAATTTTCAAAGCCGTTTTTCCAAAATTTGTGGACCGAAAGCAAATTATATATTTTTTATGTGCAAATTAAATCCTCATCTTTCATAATTCACTTTAAAAATTGTCAAAATCGGAGTTCAGATGTATTACCAGTCCCTCGAAATAATGGATCAATTGATTAAAACTTTGTTTTTTTTCGTATCAATCGGACGAGCCTAAATTCCAAAAAATCCAAGATTACAATATTTCTCAATATAGTAAAATAAAACTTAGGTTCAAAAAGCAAAAATTTGATTTCGGTCCATCCTCTACTCATTTAATTACAAATTTCTTTAATTTTTGGGTTTCCGATGATTATATTATACATTTTACCTAAGAAAATCCTCGGGCAAAAAACAATTTAAAAAAATATGTTTTTGTATTTTAGTATAAATTACGGACAAACATATTTTTTTATTTTTTTCATTAAGAAATAATTAATTAATAAAAAATAGAGTCTTTTTCTATTTTTATTAAACACAACCGAAGAACCCAGTTACCAAAAATTGAGTTAATGGATAACTCTGATTGAACTACCAAACCGTAAAAAATCAAAATAATTATAAACCCCTACATTTTATTATAAAAATAAAGTTAAGTAAAACTTCATCAAAAATAATACTAAAAATAAGCCTAAAATTTAATTTTTAGTAACTCGACTTACTAGGTACGTCAATTGCACAGTAACCTATCTAACATCAAAAATTTTTAAATTAAAAATTAATTTTTTGATTTAAAAATGTAAATATGGGTAATTAAATAACAAAAAATGTAATTGAACAAAAATATTTTAAATACAAAAAGCTTTTCTTATTATATTTATTTAAAATTATCAAAATTTATTTACAAATACATCGAAAATACAAAATATTTGTATAGTATTTCAAATAAGTGCTGAAATAAATTTACTAATTTTTATTTTATTTCGAAAATAAATTTAATAGTTTCAAGTTAAACTATGATTTGTTAGCACAGTGCGCGGCGCATATTTACAAATATATCGAAAATACAAAATATTTGTATAGTATTTCAAATAAGTGCTGAAATAAATTTACTAATTTTTATTTTATTTCAAAAATAAATTTAATAGTTTCAAGTTAAACTATGATTTGTTAGTACAGTGCGCGGCGCATGACGTAGACGTACGACAGAATCTGTCGCGCTTGACTTACATCAATTTTAACAGAAGTGGTTTGTTATAAAGAAATCAGTTTTAATTATTCTGTCGATACATGCAGTTGGAAAATGAGTTCCCGCGAATTAAATAATGCACTAATAGCGATAATTTTAATGGAGGAGGAGAAAGAAGAAGAATTGCTAATGGTTCTAAATTGCAGTCGACAAAATAAAAGTATCGACGAAAAGTGCAGAAAAAAGTAGACAGTTTAGTATATTCGTCACTATGAATTCAGGTGAACGACTGCGTCAAAATCAAAATCGAATTCGTTTCGGAAAAATACACTCTTCCCAATCCTTTGCAATAATTAAAAATTAGTAAACGTAAAATTTTATTGTTAACTAGAAAAATCCCCAACTATTGATAAGTTCGTCTACAAATTCTTGTCAAACATTTTCAAAAAATTCTTGTTAAAAAAAGTAAGAAAAAGTGTGCTGCCATTTAAACAATTAAAAGATCTGTAAAAATTAAGAAAAATATAGGGTTTTTATTTAAAAAACCGACGATGTCATTAGCGAAAAATTATTATTCTTATTGCGAGTTACAAATTATAACTGGATCACAGCAGTTTGTTTGACGTAAGTAGGATTAGAACCGGGGTTACCCACTCTCTAGCCTGCAGGTGTACACTTTACGCTATACTCCTGCTATATAGTAATAATTAACATATCTCTTTCTCTCAAAGTCCTTCAAAATCCTCATCTTGCCGAAAAAATTAATTTTGATGAATTTTTGCACAAGAAACTTTTTTTTAATTTTGATGAATTAATTTCATATTTGAGCACTTCACTGTTTGGTCATATCCATTCTATGCCGAGAAAAGATGCCTTGAGAACAGAGATTCAAAATACCTAAAAATGTTAAAATCGCTTTTGGTTTAATAGGTATCACCACAATTTAATTTTTTATAATTAATTAAATAGTGGATTTTAATCCTTATTCAATCATATACGGCCAAGTTTAACTGAAGAGACTTGATAAATCGAAACATAATTGTACAATGATGTCTTAAACTAAACTTGTAAGTGGAAAAATTTTACATTTTAATAAAAAAATTCCACTTTCAAAAAAATTACAAAATTTTAAAACAAATTTTAATTTTTTTCTCCTTTTTGTAAAACAAAGTATACAATAATTAAAATTGTAACAATACTAGACCAACTAAGTGAATTATCAATTTTGAATCCCTTATATGGGAATCAAGATCTGATTATCTAAATTAATGTGGTACATTTGCTATTTTCCAACTTTTTGTTATTCAAGTTTACATGTTGCTTCCGGAAAGTTACATTTTCAAGATGACGTAAATCAATGTTAAAATTGCTCATACGCCTAATATCGCTTATTCAATAACATTGATTTAACATCAACAATACATAACGACATTCTTTTATTTCAATATAAAATAATAGCCACATTATTATGTTTAAATGCTTAATTATCTTAAATTTTGAAGTCGGGTAATTTGAGAATTTTTGACTCTATCGTTCAACTTTCTATTTTCATTGATATTTTTTCAACTTCCTGGTGTATCTTTTTACTAAATAAATTATAGATTACTAAATTTAATTGAAAAAACTTTCTTTTTGCAATTTGTAAAACACTTTCATAAAGAAAATTTGTATTTGGATTTAAAATAAGTACCTACCTATCGAATAAAGTGCAAAGTTGATAATTTATTCCTATTATTTAAATAAATAACAAAGTGGCGTATAGAGCTTTATTATTATAGTTGGTAATTGCAATAATTTTTTAAATTAATATGCTAACTGCATATAATACACTAACTACTATCCACTGGTATGAATATTCCTATTTATTAAACGTTAATTTCATAACTCGGTAACTTCCATATAATTACTATTATTATTTAACCAATTTTTACAGCTAAATGAGGTTAGATTATTTCATATTGCCTACAACAAGTTAATAAAATATTATTTAAACAAACAATGAAAATTGCAGCACGTAGAGTTAGCACAGTTAAGATTTAAAAAGTAGTTTCCTGTTCAAATTATTATTAATACAATCATATTTAAAAAACATAAATTATCCCAAAATGATAATAGAAAAAATTCAAATGATGTAAGAGTCAACATGTCAGAAGCTGCAATAGTTTTTGACACAAACTTACTTCTTCTTTGCAGGAACATTAATAATAATTTCATTCTTATGTAAATGTTCTTGAAAATGAATAATTTATCTAAGTATTTTAAAATTCTAAAATAAAATCGTGAGGCTTATAAATAAATAAATCACGTTTTTTTTTACTTTCGATACATTAACTAAGCATCGAGAGTGTTTAAAATTCAGTAATCGCAATCGAAATCGTGATTTAGTACACTTCATCTTCATTTAAATTTTATTCCAAAGTAAAAGTTTATTGAAAATTTTTAATAGATATCAGAATTTAAGAATGTACAGGAACTAGAACACGGTAGCGTTATACAAATGTCTAAACAACAATAGTAATGAAAAATTATTGTTAACTGTTAAATATTCTTAAAAGGGTGACCCCAAAAATGTAAGGTGAAATGTTGATACGAACATTTTTAAAATTCAAAGCAACAATAAAAGTAAAACAAAAATATATATTTCAAATATACGGTGGAGATTTCAAATTCACAACCCCAGTTCTTTAGTATACGAACACATTAACTGATTATTGGAGGAACTTATGATTTTCTACCGTTGAAATAGCTTTGTCAAAAAATCATTGAAGAACAATTGGCCAATTGGTGTAACTCTTAAAATTTTGAAAATTTTGTTGTACATATTTCTGAGCGAATTATTACATTTGGAACCCAGAAATATATACAACAAAATTTTGAGGGTTACGCCAATTGGTCGATTAAGTTTCGTAATATTAGTTTTGATCAACTCCAAACTTAAACATAAAAATTTACCAAAGTGGCTTTCTTTAGCAATTGGTTAAATAAAAATTCTATTTGATATAATCAAATTTTCCTTTATTAAGGTATTAAGTATAATTTATTTTCTTGGAAGATTGGCTTCTATTTCTCTAAAAATATTCATCAGTTATTGTTTCTTCTGGGCGATAAAATCACTTATTCTTACTATTAAATTTTTTTTATTTACACTTTGGTTGAAATAGTTTTAATTTTTCTACGAGTGAAAATTATAAACGTTTTTTCCTGAAGCCGGATTTATGTAAACGTATCCGGGTATTTAAGTAAGCACAAAATTTTTTTTTAAAAGCTAAGCATAACTTAAATACCAGATTAGAGTGGTAGTGAAATTGACCAGGAGCGAAATGTCGGGGGTCGAATAATTTCTTACCGCTGTAGTTCTCTTAGCATATTTTATGTCCAGCTCCAACATGCCACTTCCTTTCTGTCATAAGCAATTCCGTTTGTGTGAAAGTAAGGTTAAATTCTACATGTCGGTTTGCCAAAACATACAAGAATTATACGCAAGGAACTAAAACTTTAAATTTGGGCGAGTCAGAGTAGTGTCAAAGTTTATTTAGGTGGGCTGAAGAAAACTCAAAGACATACTCTCAGTATTAATTAAGAAATCTAAATCAAAATTTGTTAACAAAACGAAAATAGTTAATTCCATGTTTTACAAGTGGGTTAGCACATTTTTGGGTGGGTCATGGCCCACCCTGACCCCACTGTAGTTCCGTAGCTGAAGAATTAATATTGCAATACATTGCCATTGTAACCCAGTCTTAATATGGTAGCAATAAAGCTTTTATTTACAACAAAGAGATGAGATTGCTATTATATCGGATCGAATTAGCCTGCTGCCGTATTTTACTATAAAAATTTTTGAATTGAGTCCATGGAATCTTTTGCCAGCGTTCGGGGATGGTTTAAATACTATTAACTAATATAACATGTTTTGTAAAATCAATAATTTTTGTTAATAATAATATATTTCTCATTTTTGTAGAGAAACATAATTTATGTATTTATACAACAGGTAAGTAAAAAGAATCTTGATCTTCCTATTTCTTACACTTGGAGTGAAAGATAAACTTTTAAATAATTTAAACAATTCGTTTAACATTGTTAAGTAAATAAATTTTTGATAATTGGAATGTAAAACTTTTATACGAGGTTATTATTATTGCTTGATGAGGTGAATGCCACGCTGCTTGCATTTAATGAAAGTACAATGGTACCTGAGCTTTCCATCGGCCCGTGATATTAAATGATCATCTGGATTTTTTTAAGACTTGGGCGTTTCTTTAAGAGCGATCACGAAATGTATTTTTAATATACACAATTACGTATTACAAAAAGAACACTTATCTATTTGAACAGTGGCGTATTTAGGCATTACGCCTAGGGGTCAAATTTAAAAAATTTTATTGTAGGGGTAGCAACACTATCAAAATAAAAAAATTATTTTAATATATTTATTTGTGCTTTGGTACTTTTTTAATATTGTTGTTATTATTATTATATTGTTTGTACCTTTTCTTTGAATAAAACATTATTTTTATTAAATGATAAAAACAATTTTTATTATATGATTTCAATTATCAACATTTTTACTGCCGAGGACAAGCGGCAGCAAAAACTAAATCAAAATATGGTAGCATTTTATTGTATAGTAAAATAATTTCCTAAAAACAAGTTAAATTTAAAGTTTGAGATTTGAATTTTTTGACGTTTGAAGAAGAGTACTATTTTTTCTTACAAATCACAATTACTGATATTTTTGTATAATTCGGCTTGCTTGTTGGAAATAAATTATTTTTACTAAAAGTACTACGTTTGAGATTATAATGCATCTCTGATTAATTAAATATTAATCAAACGTAGAGTTTTACTTAAATTTGTAACATAATTTGATTAATTGAGTCGTTGTTCCGCCACTGTTTGGCAATCTTGTCAGGTATTAGTTTGATGAAAATTAGTTTCTTAGGTTTGAATGCACTTCCCGTTGAAATTTTACTTTTAACTTTACTTTAACGAAAAATTTTAAAATTTTAATTTTAATGTTCATGTTTTGTTTTGTCGATTTGCTATTAATGAAAGGCATCATAATTATTTTGTATTAAAGGTTTCTTTAAATTCAAAAAAATATATTTTTTTTTAAAAACATAGCAGTTAGTTAATGGTGGATCGTAGAGGACATATTATTCGATTTCCTGTTATTGAAAAACAATAGTTCAGATGATTGGCGAACAAAAATTAAATTTACAGATTAAATATATTAATTTATTTTATAATAAAATAAAATAACTAAAAACTTTCTTATAAATAAAATTTAGCTATAAAATTTATGTTTTTCAAATTTATTCGCTATTATGACCACACTTTATCGCACTAGTATCTAGAAGTATTACTTTTCCACGCCAGTGCGGAAAAACGCATTTTTTCTACTCATATCATAGGTAAATGGTTTATAACTAAAATTATTGTCTCTGTTTTATAACAAATCTAACACACGTGTAAATTATTAGAAAACAAAAAAAACCAAAAGACCAACTCAAACGCATTTTATCTCCTTACTACCATCTCGTACATTTTATTACTTTGTTACTCGATCACATTGTATAATTAAAAGATTATAATTAATCATTACAAATTAAGTATATTACTGTTATAAATATAATGGTAATTGCTTTAAATTTATAAAATTGTAACTTTTATCAAGTCGATTGTTGTACTTTCTTTTAATGGCGGAAACTGCATTGTATATATAATTATAATAAAAATTGTTTGACTAAAGGAAAGGTGACGGGTTACTAAAATATACCTGTGAAAAATCTTCTAAAGTGAATTCATAAGAATATATTATATTTAAGTACATCTATGTGACTGGGCTAATTAAAAAAAGAACGCGAAAAATACTAGAAACTTTTAATATAAAGCTTCCTCAATTCTAAAAAGATCTCTTAGACCTACAGTTGGGATTAAAAAAGACTATCTCATAAGGTACTAAAGATTGTCAAAACAGTCCGTTATATAATATATGTCCTTAGAAAAACAAATTAGTCCTTCTTAAATTTAAGAGTAGGTACCGCACGTGTTAATGACATTTGCATAAGTTGACAAACAAATTTGTCTACTTCATGTACTAGGAAATGGAAAACAAAATCTTTAGTCATGATTGTAGATAAATATTTGCAAATTTTTCCAACGAATTATTCTTTTGGCAAAATAAAAAAATTTGATCAGTAGCAAATTTTCGAAATTTTGGATCCTCATCACATTGTCATTTTTTAAATATTTTATTCGATTAAAATTTATTAATTAAATACAATAAATAAACTAATCACTTTATATTATTATAACTACCCAAATCCACCCCAAATCAGTGAGTTGTATTTTTGAATTTGAAAGAATTTTGTTACATTTGCCTAATATTACTTTTTATTACATTTGCCTTTACATTAGTTATTATTGTTTGTTTTCCTATTCTTAAGAAGCATAGGAAGACATCGAGATCGCAGGATATCCTGCCACATCCTTTGGTTCCTTGCACTCGCCTTAAATTTTTTATTATAGTAGATAGTTGGTGGTACCCACTCAAAATTTGCTAACATAAAATTAATTTAATTTAGTTATTGTGGCATGTGACTAAATTATATTATAATAATAAGGAAATTACCGTTTTAATATTATGATGATACAAAACATCTAATTTGCATCCAAGCGGTTACAAAATAATTTCTCAGAGCATTACTTTCTTTTTGTATTTTTTAATACCATTACGAAAACATTTAACCTCAAAAAATACATAATATTCATGTTTTTTTTACTTTCCCTGTAAATGTAAGTTCAATTTTTGGTCGTAATTTACCAATTACTAGTAATCGGCATTTTATCATTTTCCATATTGTAGTTTTGTTATTAACTACTATGTAATATTATAATAATTCATTCTAATAGTATTTTTATAGTTGTTCCCACACTTTCCCTATTTATTTATCTCTTTTATAAAAATTGGCTTTAGAGGTACTACATACGTAATTTTTAAAATAAGCAATTAAAATTCTTGTCGGTGTTATATAAAAACTTGTTGAAAATGTAGCACTGGAAAAATGTCTTTTAATAAACCTTTTTATGGAAAGCACGATAAATACATTCGATTACTACCTTGAAAATTATTCTTCCATTTATTACAGCAATTTGCAGCAAATTACGTTTACAGATGTTCTTTCCAAACTGTGCAATTTATTTTAACTCCAATGGTAGTTTTAATGCATGGTTTGGAAAGATATCATTCAATATAAATATAGAGTGGGTAGATACATTCATTATTTGCGTTTAGTGTATTCAACGTTAAGTCGGTACAAATTGGATACCGCATGTAAGTCTATTTCAAGTAATCAATTATTGGGTAAGACATAACCATTTTAATCGGGGATTGCAATCACAAATATTTTCATGTTGTGTGTGCAAGGTTACTTAATATAATGGATAGTTATTCAATAAAAGGACAATGGATTATGTATAATTTGTAAAAGCTCCTATATATAACTTTTAAGAAGAATTCGATCTATATTATACCATTCCTCATCACACTGCCCATAATATAGTCAGAACCTTTTATCTTCATCCTTTTTGTATTATTTTCAACCGATTTAACTAGACAGTTTTAAGTTGAAAAATTACAGTGTTGGACTTATGTCAGATGATTCATCTGTTGCATTTATACATTGTCCCTTATTCGGATATACGACGTTATTTTATAAACCTGTTTACAAAATAAATGATGTTTATTAAAATGAATTAGTAATTAATTTCCCATCCAAGAATTTGATGGTAAAATAGCGAAAGCGTCTACTTTCACTTCGAAGGCCGATAAACTGACTTTAACTCATCCCATGTAAATAGTATTTTAATGAAGATTTATAAATAACAAATACCTAATATTATTCATTTACTGCATTTATATAATTTTATTCGTACATACGTTTTCGGTTAGAGGTAAACTTTCGAGTTTATTTAAAAAATCAAAAAAGGTCATTTTGGCAGATACGTTCTCTTGAATTTTTGGCATAGCTACAATATTGCATAGCCTACCTACACTAAAAGCTCAGACGAGACTTGCGTGGAAGAACAGGTTCCTTGCAAATTTTACACTAAATTCAATAATTAAAAAATGGATTAGTGGACCGGATATCGCCTGGGGTTCTGGGTTTGGCACCACTGTGTTAGATAATACGTAATGTACGTGATCGAAATAAATAAAGAAAATAAACATTATAAATTATACATTTGCGTATGCATATGATGTAGAAAATAGCAAGTTGATTTTCGAATTAACTTTTTATTCATTTAAAATACATAAAAATTGAAATTAGGCTGAAGGTAACTTATTTTATAATTAACGATATTTTTATTTTACTCCGATAAAAGTATAAATTACATCATAATCACAATATTTATGATATTTAATTAATATCCTATGCAGTTTAACCTCTATTTTATAAAGGTGCAGTTAGTAATTCGAGGTATTCAAATATTTATAAAAACATGCAAAAAAAATGTATTGAAGTGAAAACTAGATTTATTATTTTTTAATTCGAAAATAATATGTTTATTAGGATAAATAATTTATTATTCTTATTATAAACATTTAATTAAGTCGGGCAGTAAATGACTCAATCAAACACATTAAAAAATTGTTAACCTTTTAAACATTTGCATTATGAAAACATAATTAAGTTTTTTGTTAGTTAGAAAACGGAAACTACCTTGAGTATTATGTACCTTTTTTTGGTTTTTGAATGTATTGGTGGATAAATGCTCAATCATAATTATAATTAACATGGAATTAATCACTTAAATCACTTAGATTGACAATAAAGTGTTAATTGCAATTATTGTTTAATTTAGTTGCAATTATAAGTGTAAGGTTATAACGGTTTTAAAATTAATTTAATTTATTTAGTTCCTTGACGTTCAGACGCAGTAATTTCTCCAATTTTAAACTTGGCCAACAACGTCTTGGCATTTCCAGAATGTCCTATACTGTCAAATTCTGCACTTGCATCTTTTCCTGCATTTTGGAGTAAAATGGGTTTGCCACCAGGATGCTTGTCTAAAAACGGTGTAACATCGTAAACGTTATTGTGAATTATTAACCAAGCGCTCTCGCCACTTTTATGCGCTTTAACTTCATTTGCAGTGAACTGTCGTGACATATAATTTTTCCAAAATTTCACTTACAATAATTGACATACATATTAATATTGAAATTAAATTGGGAATTGACAGTGTTATCAAATGGGATTATAACCTCAAAAATTAGATTGACTTGAAAGCATGAATGGAATGTTTACGAAAATAGTATACTGTGTGATATCGTTTCGGGCGTATGCCATTTTTATTGAGAATAATCAATTTTCGATTAGAATTGGCAGGAATGATTTTGATATAGAAAAGTTATTTAAAACTAAATATTATAAACCGCTATGTGTGGTTACTTCCGTACTGTATTAGCTGTAGGTAATAAATTAATATATTATAATTCATTATTTACTATTATATAATGTACATTTTAATATTTGGTATAGTAGGTAGCTTCTAAGTCGACTATGCGTACTGCTGTAAATATTTAGTGTTTAATTTATAAGGGTTCATTATGTCAAATTATAACTCTCAGCTATGTATCTAGTCGTCGTATAGTATAAGAGTAGAATAAGAACGATAATGTATTATTCTATAAAGTAAAATTGAAAAGCGTTACTCAATGGCAAATTTATTAAACAGTCATAAAATTAATTAATCAATTCAATAATAATAATAATAAATAAAACGGATGTGGGATCCAAACCCACGATTTCCCGAGAGAAGCCACCTACGTTTCCTATTAAGCTACTCTTTTGATCTATTTTAGTTCACAATAAACCATTTCAATAAATCCCTATATAACACACAATTTTATATAACAACAAGAATGAATTAATTTGCTTCTCATATTAAAATTTTATTGTTTCTTATACCTCTACCTACTGCCAATCATTAGAAATTTTTAATGCAAACCATAAACGAGTGTGTTACATCATTTAATAATCACGAGATACTAATAAATATTGTTAGAGAGTGTAGAAAGGATGAGCACTGATTTATAATGTAACATCGGCGATCATTAAAATTAACCCGGAAATAATAGTGTGAAAAATTGAACATCGTCTGTTGCATTATTGTTCGTGCTTTATCCATTACATTATAATAACGTAATGCGATCGTTTAGAATTAATGTAACGGTCTACTGATCATATTAAATGCTGCAGCTCTTAAGCTTGCAGATCAACGGAGCTTCAAGGTCTATGCATACAACATTACACGCTTATTAATTTTACTTGATCCTATTTTATTATGTAGTTGTGTTATATATTAATTACTCAATGAAGATAGTAACGCAAAAGAAAATGTAAGTGCTATTTATAAGTAACAGGAATTACTTCAACTAGTTTTACCACGTTTTTCATCTTACGTAACGCTTATCCCTTATTGCAAGAAAAAGCGACCATGACCTTAACAAAACTTGTCTTAAGGATCCGCAGTATTGGAGAAACATTGGACAAAGACATAATTCATTCATATATGAGAATATGTAATTAATACATTTTGGCAAATTACCTTCACTTCGCTTGAATAAAAATAAACTGTTTTTATTATTTACTGCTGAAGCTTTTGCTCCAAGGAACATTTAGAGATTCCTAAATTTTTAGTTTAATTTTTACTACATAGGATTTTTGGATAAGGTTAACTTTTTTCTATTAGTTCCTTCAACTCTGATGTAACTTTTAATTATTATTTTATTGCTTGTATTGTTTATATATTATATTATATAAAATGGTCTATCAGGAAACTTAGATAAATATATTGTTAGTATTATAAAAATATAAAATGTGCTGCGGGAATGGGTACAATGAATTATTGTCAATATTCCAAACATTACGGAAGTGGATTGAAAAAATATTCCAACTTTTAAACCAGATCGATTGTTCCAAATAGTTCCTTCCATTTCGTCGTAATTGTAGTTGTTGACCAATCATTTTTTACGAGTGATAGCAAAGTGATGACGTTATAAGAAAAATGTAAAATAATAATTATATAGTAGGTAAATAATAAGTGGAAATAAAATGTAGACAGTCTTTCCCTTCCATCCATGGTGATGCCAACATATCGCAACATAATTAAGCATAAAATTGACAATATTGCTCTCCAGAGAACCTTGGTACAATTTTAGAAAGGAAACATTAAAATAGCATAGTTGTAAGCAATCACAATAATAAAATAATTAAATAATATATGATAATACCGATGTTATTAATGGTGAACAATACTAGATAATTATATCGTGTTTTCAAACAAATGGTTTCTGATTTATTATGTTTTCACATAAGTGAGCTTCAGGCGTGGTATGAAGACAACTTTCACGATCCCAATAACAATCCAGTTTAAAAGACTATCAGTTCCAGTGAAAACTTTAATTAACCTGAAATTGTTAAGACAATTTTTTCGTTTTTCTATCGTTTAATAAAATCTAATAAAACGCGTTTGTGGTAGAAACTTCTCCATCAAAAATTTAAGTATTCACATTAATCAAAACTGATCATCGGTAGTCCTAGTTTTATTTATTTAAAATTTTTAATGCAGACAGATACTAACATTTTTTGTTTTAATTATTTATAATTACTCCGTTTCAATAGATCGAGCAAATTAGTATTTTAGAATAATTGAGGACCTTCAATACTTGTACTTAATAAGTTAAATATGATTGATTTAAACATTAATTAACACATCCCACCCACGTATAATAGCGTGTTTCGCTTTATGATTGAATTTAAAACTTAAGGATATGCTTTTCGTTTAATATTTAACATTGACCTTTATTAATTGACCCAATATACTTCAATCTGTTCAAAATATCCGCTTGTCAAATAGTTTTATTTGTTATCCTGATAGAACAACTGAAGGCTTACATAGTCAGCAAATTGTATAATGTATTATGCATTTTTGTTATATATGTTAATTATTTTAATATATAATCTTTCAGTATTACGAAACCTTATTTTTCCACCTGAACATGCAGAAATATTGAAAAAATCAAAACCCCAGCAGCAGAGAGGTGTAGCTTAGCCATATATCAGCCTCGGAGCTAATGTATCACGCTATGTAGCTATAGTAGCTATAGTCACCTATACGGTTAATTAAAGCAGATACATATTAATAAGATTTAATTTATAGGTAAAACAATAATTGCAACTATTACACTCGACGATTACAATAAGAAATGATATATCGTAGGTGTTTTATTGCTATTATTATTATTATTGCGATTGATAGTTTATAATTTAATTTTTTTTGTTTTATGGGTATGCATTTTAGATAGAAATACCTGTTATGTAATTGAAAGCGACAGTACTGTAGTAGTACCTACTATGTTGTATTACAGTTATAATGCACCAGAAATAGGTACAAGAGATACGGTTGGTCACCCACATATTAAAGCGACTTTATAACCTATAATATATCTTGCAGTTGCAACAGCCATGCAAGTGGTTTACTGCATATTATTGTGTCCATTGTTACTACCTAAATTAAAAGTAAAATTATTACTGAATAAAAGATTGTAAATTTACTAGGATTAATGTAATATAGTCAGAATGGCAGGGTAACTTATATGTATGTATTAATATATTATTTTTAAATGCATTTTTGCAAAAAGAACCAATTGCATAATTGGATTTCCCCATAATTTGAATAATTAATTATGTTAAATTTTTATTACAATGAATTGGTCAACGAAACTAGACTTATTAGCGATTAACTTCTTACGAATTTATCAAGCCAACGGCAAGTTTTAAATGAACTGTCGGACTAACACACCCACTGACCTATAAAAAAGTAAACCTTCAGTTATATTCAGCAAAAATTGTAATTGATTATAATTATTGGTTCTAAATTACAATGGGTAACTTATTTCAACGGTAGTTCAATTGACGCCCATATGTCTATATTGGATTTAACTCTCATATGTTCACGCATATACTACTTGTAATGATCAAATATTTAATTTGTTAATATTGAGATTTTTATTAGCTATCTCATTATTAGCTATCACCTATTGTAATATTTTAACACTTGAAAAGTGTAAAAGTAAATATTATGAGAGCACCCACCTATATACCTACCATATCTACCATAGGCAACATCGTTGGGCAATAAATTATACAAACAATAAATATTACATGCTGAGTATTTTTGCGTGAGCTTTGCTATAGATTTACTGTATAAAAACATAATAATAATTAAGAAGTTAATATAGTTAGTAATAATTACACGCAATAAATAAACTTGCGTATTTTTTTGATATATAAAATTTGTATTACGCAATGTGAAATTTTGAAGTATTAAATTGTACCAATTTAACTTATGTGCAATAGGTACCTACATTAAGTCATAACTTAATTTTAATTAATTTTAATTAAGGTGTAACTTTGATTTTATATCTCTCACGAAAGATTTTATATTGAAATCATTGTTGTTAGGAATGGAAATGCTGATGTGGTATGGATTAATTTCTTTTATGTTATTTCGATCATTAATTTATTTCATTTGATTTAAATTTAAAACATTTCTTAATTATTGTACTTTGTTCAATTTTGATATCTACCATTAAAAAGTAGGTCTTGAGAGAATTTATTCGATCATGATAATTAATCTACAGGTGCGAATAAGAAATTCTATTACACATGTGTGCGAATAACAAACTACTTTTTTTTTTTAAATCAATAAATAACACTGTTTGGCAAACATTCTATTTGCCCCCTATTCAAATTTAGGAAGATCCTTTTTGATTCGTCATGGGCAATTTAAAGAAAAAAAATATATTAAATTTTACAAGGTAATATATTTTAAATTTTAAAATGGACATTATTTGTTATATCAAAATATTTGTGTTTGGAATATTGTAAAACTTGAAGCTTTACTCCAGATGCTAACATTCTTAATCACAACTTTTTATATGCTAAAATTAGCTCATCCACAATTTCACTGCAATTTTGTGATTTCTCATTACTTAGAAAGTACAAACAGACTTTTCAAATACCTACGAGGCTTTTATTGATTTTAAATAAATAAAATTCTATTAATTTTAAATATTTAATTATATACTCAATTTTTGATTTTTTTATCAACTTGAAATATTTTAAAAACTAAAAGCGATGAAAATTTATTTCTTTAAGAATCTGTCTGAAAATTAACAAACTGAAATTTTAACAATTGAAAAAATATCTATTAAATAGAATTATATTAGAATAATAATAAATTTTTTTAAATAAATTTACAAGCTAATGTTTGCAAATATAAAATATAATATAGTAATCACTGTCAAAATCCTTTATATCTACAATATTTAGCTTTATTAATTTATTAAATCATCATAAAAAAAATACAATTATTATTATTGACATTTCAAGCTACAATGTAAAGTATAAGTAAACCCAATTAAAAAGTGAAAGAAATTTTTTATTTGATGAAGCCGCAGATACTTTTATTCAAATTAAAAAAAAATATAATTTTTCGGAAATAATTGTACTAATAAATATTTATGAAGGCGATACACCTTTAAATTCCGCTGTATGACTGGTTTTAATTAAAAGGTTGAATGATATTGAAAATTATTGTTTATGTAATGGTACAATACAACATCATATTAAATAATACTTTATCGCTATCAACGGTCTAGATTCTAGAATATTCGGTTTTGACTGAATTTAACTTATTTTTTATTTCTCAATTTTATGTAAATTAGAATTTTGATGTATTTTGACTATTTACGCTCTATTAAATAATTTTTTTAATTGTATGTTGAGAAAATGCTGAGGATGAGAAAAGAATATTACAATTTAAAAAACGTGTAGCAATTGAATTATGTAAACTATTTTTTGTTTCATCTGATTTCAAAGCCCAGGCCTACTCGACGATTTCGTTTGGAATTTCAAAAAGTGAACGTAGTTAAATTGCGAAATTTTTCTGAAATCAATCTGCAACTTTTGATCTTTGTCTCAACTTTCGAGTCCTTAAAACTAACAAACAATTGAAAGAAAGAATTTTAACTACAACATTTATTGCTTTATTTAGGGAAGAAAAAAATTTGTTTAAAATATTAAAAATAGTCGGTAAACTTTTACTATACAAACACATACAACATTAACCAAGTTATAAATATGTAAAACAAGCAAAGTTGATCAATTATTGTAATAAATATTAATATGTACTTAACATAGTTATAGTTAATAAGTAATAATTAAATATAATTAATTAACTATAACATTAAATTTTTTTTATTACCGATATGGTTATTTAGCTTATTGTTAGCTTACAGCCTAGCAAAATAATATCAACATTCGTGATAAAAAGATTGAAATTGTTCGCCTTGGTACACATATAACTATTATTTAAAAAACTCTTTTAGCGTAAAATATTTAAAATTGAAAGTAGTGTGTTTAAGTATATTTTTTATTTTCTATTTAATTCTTTGAAATGTGTCGAAAAAGTCAGTGTAAAATTGAATATTATCTTTCTTTGAAGATTTAAATAGCACCACCTACCTTGCGATATATTATTTTAAAGGTAGAAACAATCCTGATTCCTTTACAATAAAAAAACTAAAATTAGTGGATCAGTTTATGACTTGGAGGTAAAAATTGAAAGATAAAACAAAAAGTAATTTTATTCAGAAATTCTTGAAAATTCATGAAGTAACATTTTCAAAATAAATAATAATATGTACAATTGGAACTCTTCGTGGACTTCTTGATATGTTTCTGGACTAATTCGCATAATAACTCTATTTGATAACCCAATTCTTGAAGAAATTGAAGATTTTCGGGAGGAGTTTTGTGAACTACCGTTTTCAAATGACTCAGGAAAAATTTCAGAGGCGTTAAATCGGGGGATCTTGCCGGCCATTCTATCGGACTTTTCGTATCAATACATTTGCCAGAAAATAAAAAAAGTTCAAAAATGATATCTGTACACTAGTTTAAAAAGCGGATGTTGTCATGCATATTATGCAGATATATCTTTCAGTTTAATAATTGTTTTTATATTTTATACAAGGGAGGTAAAAAATTTACTTCTATTTTTTTTTAAATATTCGGCATACATAAATGCGCCCATGGTAAGTGAAACAACAACGAGACAAGTTTTGCCAAAATTTTCGAAAAAAGTAAATTTTTTAAAACAAATTTAAATTTTCTACGCAGTTCTAGCTTCCTCTACCTACCGTACCCCCAAGTTTTGCAACCACGCACTGGTTAATTGTTTTAATCGAATGTATCAGGCATAACTTGACACTAGGACAATTTATAAACAATACACCGGTAGGCTTCGTGAGAATATAAGTATGTAGGTATCTGAAAGAATATAATAACTTATTGTGATGATGTATTGTTATGATTGTTAATAATGTAAATTTATATATTATAATTATATAATTTAGAAGATATACCGTGAATTTGCACAAACTTAAAAGTCAAACAAATTATAATTATTAGTTTAAAAAAAATTATGCACCAATGGCATTGTAAGTTTTGGCAAATTGCTTGAAAACGTATGAAGTACCTTAAGATAATGAGCTATGATAACTAATAAGTCAAAAACGCGTAGGTTAATCATTTTTTGAATTTTATTTTGGTTTCTCAATCTCACACGAGATTGAATATGCAAGGTACCTACTTTTATTATTTATTAATGCCTGCTAAAGTGGGCTACACACATGCACAGGTATATCTCATATCTCATAAGACATAATTATTTTGGTTTCCTCTCTAGAAATTCTGCTATACTTGGAAATGTATCTTCTAGAAAATGTTACTTATTTTTAGGTTAGGTTTCCTTATTTTATGAATATGCACATTAAAATAGATTTTAATATGCACATGAATCGTGAGAATACATGGAAGGCTGGAATACAGAATCATCCAGATGATCACAAGGTTTCCAATTTGATTTTGCTTACTACCAATTTTTTCAATATGTATTCTACGAAGTTAATTATAATTTAAGGAAAGTTAAAATAAATGGTTCCGCAGGCGTTTTTTTGAAAGTTTCAAGGTCAGTCGTGTCTGCCAAGGCCAATCTATGATTAAGTAACCCTTTAGGGTTTAGGTCATAAAAAGTATTCGTGATGATTTATTAATCGCGTTTGCTACGCACTCATCATCTACAGGTACGAAAAATGGTTAAAGATAATGAAATAACAGTTTATAATATACGGGTATCTAATTACCGAAGAAAATTACTCGGGAAAATAAACACAATAAGAAATTAGTAGCCATTATATACTTCATTAGTCTAGCGTGACCCACGTGTGAGATACTTTTTCTGGTTGTTGGGTTAGAAAATAAAAACGCTTTATAAAAACTGATAGTGTTACACTTATACGTAAGATCGTATCTCGAGTTTCAAAGAAAGGCAAAAACCATAAACAGTAGCTCTATAAGTAACTGTAAAGCTGTTATGCATTCATTCAATCGAACGTGGATTGATTAAATCGAGGTATCAAGGCTATTGTCGGCAAATTGTGATTAGTGATCGAGAACTGAAATTTCTATTCAATTAAATGTAGCAACAAAACAACATTTTTTATATAAACTATTATTGTAACTAATAAGTCATATGTACTTACTTATGTGAAAGTAGAAACATTAATTTGCGTTTAAATTCTAAGTAGCGCCTAACACAATTACTTCATTGCGCCCATATACACACCACGTTACATTGTATTACGAAAGTGTGAATTTTTGATATTCTTTGGCTACTTTTTAATTATTAATAATTTACTTTGACAAGGGCAAAATATCTATCAATTATTTTTTTTATTAATTAAATTATAATTATCATTTTGCACCGATCATTAGTTGGCCGAGTTACTTCTTTGGATTGCAAAATAATCACAAATTAATTTTTTTGCCTTTCCATGTAGGACTTTTTCTTTTGTATAATAGATTTCAATTAGAACATATTCATATTTGGGCATTGGTTCATTAACATGGATCGAATCCTAAATTATTAGGCACGAAGAAGCAATCAACTGTTTAATTGCAAAAATGATTTTTCGCTTCGATTTGGGATTGGAAAACTACCAAAATATTAAGAACACACCTAGCAAGCTCAGAAAAGCTCACACAGCCTTGATGTAATGGTGACAAAAGAACCATTACTACTATCATGGTTGTTATTCATAACAAATCAAATAAGAGATTAATTTTCAAAGTACTTGATAATTTGATTAATGTGACTCGTAAAATAACTACAAATTGCTCACGCATACCACAATAACAATATCGAATAAAAGAAAAGTAGGACATAAAAGTGTGCTTTATTTTTTATAGAATATGATTTCTTCAGTTTTCAATCTTATCTGTTATCTTTTATTTTAATTTGATCGTGTATGTGGGGGGGGTGTGGTTATGTTATCGTGTTATGCGTAATATGTTAAGGTTAAGTTTGTGTAATTACAGACTTTGAACGAAGATAAAACAAAAGTTAACAATAAGAAAAATGTTCCAACTTGACAGAAAGGTTATTTATCTTACAGATGCCAATTAAAGATATCACGTTCATTAAATTTACCTATAATCAACGCAGATTATAACCGATTCATTAGTTGGGTCAGAAAGGTGAATGTCAAAATTACTGTATGATTAAATTCACTATTGCGAAAATTAAAAATATATACAAAAAGTACAAAATCATAAAATGTCAAGGCATTGTTTATACTTTACTACTATTTTAAAATATCCCGTAATATAAATAATATGACGGATGTTAAATAATTAAATTATGCAGTTAAGATGAAATATTACTAAAAGTAAAATGTTAATAATTAATAATAAAATATAATGTTATTAATGTGGTCTGTTCGTATTAAAATGAAATTCTTGTTTACAATAATGCAATACATCATTGCGAAATATTGGCAAAACTATGTGGGATGGATAAAAATTGTAATACTATCATGTGAGTATTTCGTCACCAACATTTCCAAATACTTCCCTTTAAAAGACTTTGTTAATTTATTTTATAATTCTGATCTGAATGTGCTTGATTGCAAACTTTTTGCAAGTATATTTAAGATACTAACCACAGCGTTTGTTATCGAATTGGATCTCTTCGTTAATTGACGAAGGACGCCTACTTCTCCCCAACATCTAATTTTTCGATGTTATCTTTCTTCTGTTGGCATTTAGGGTTGCCAAATCCTAATTCTATGAAAACCAATCCACACACGATTATTTGGCAGAAATAATTTTGTATCATTTAAATTTGGACAAGAAAACCTATGTGTTTAAAAAGTTACAAAACACCGATAAAATATCGCAGTCATTTTCAGGTTTAATTGCTATATGCATATTTATTTATACCACATACTTTTATTTGTTATTTAATCAACTCCAAAAAACTTATATATTACGTGGGGCCATTTAACCAACACATGCAATGCCATGATTAGGCACATTAAATAATAATTTCCTAAAAACAGCGAAATTTAACTTTTTATTGCACTCAATCTGTCACATTAAAAATTATTGTTGTCTCATGCACCGTGGTGTGGTTTTAAAAATTAAATTTCTAAAATATAATAATATGGTTTAATTTACAAAATAAAAAAAATATTATACAACAATGAAATATGTAGGCACACTAAGGTATACTGAATGGAATCTTTACACCGAAAATCGCCCATCTTTATTTGTATATAATAATTGATTGCAACAAGTTTTCCTTTCTAAATAATGACCTACATATGGAAGCATCACGTGAAAGATCCCGTAAGACAGTTGAGAAAGTAGTCCAGATTTTACCTTCGCGATATTAAATTACTGACATAGTCAAGTATAACATGTTCCGTCATGGTATCTCACAAAATCTTATTTTCGTAAATTAATACTCCATTTACACTAAAAATGTTATGTCACTTTCTTTACAGATTAAAATTTAAACAATTTCATACTGTATTAACGAATTTGCATTTCCATTTTAGGTTGTGGTTCAGTTTACTGGTAGTAGCTATAGCGTGCCAATGTACTTCTTGCATTCAACACAACTACAATTTAGACTTACAATCATTGGGAGAAAGCGAATGTGCCCTTTTATTAAGCGGTCCAGGAAGAAGCAGTTCCTTTGACTACAACTTGAATCTCCTAAGGGGGTCTTCTCTGTAAGATTAAAAAAAATTTTAACATCAATTTTTGATTAAATTTATTATAGAGGATACAATGGACCTCAAACTTGTATAACTTATGATGCCGTAAATGCAGCTTATCTGGACGCTAGAAAAAGAATACGTAAGCAAAGAAAACATTCACAAAATTATTTTTTCAACTTTTATTTTCAGCCGTTGCCCATCCGATTGGCGATTGGAAACCAGAACAGATAAAAACCGTAGGCGAAGTTCTTCTGGATATGTCTGCTACTTTAGCACGTACATATGGACTGAGTTACGAAGAAATTGAAAAAGGCCTTCCTTTAATAGATACGTCTAAAACTCTTGTCAAAGAAATGTGCCCACCATATTTATCGAATGTCGAATGTAGGCCTGGAAAATACAGAAGATTCGATGGGCTTTGCACTAATTTGAATCACCCGACATGGGGTGCTACAAATACTCCATTTACTAGGTAACATATAATTTATTAAAAAATTTGTAGTATTACAACACTAATTTATAGATTAATTGGACCCTTATTCGCCGATGGTATGTCAGCGCCACGCATAAGTGTAACAGGAAACCAACTACCTCTTTCCAGAATAGTATCACGGACGATGCATCCAGATGAAGGTTTTCACGATCACGCGGGGACTGTAATGGTCATTGCATGGGGACAATTTATGGATCACGATTTTACTCTTACCGGAACTCCATTGGGTAATAATACCTTTTAATGTCACAAAACTTTTTATAATTCAATTAAATGTGATTTAGATCCTCTTAATCGTAACGATCCCGAAGAATGTTGTCACAGACCAGCTCATTTAAAACACCCATACTGTAACGAAATTGAAATTCCTGCCGACGATTACTTTTATCGTTTGTTCAATGTCAAATGTTTAGATTTTGTCCGTGCATTCCCTGCTGCAAGACCAGGATGTAGATTAGGTAAGAACTTGTCAAAGTAAAAACTGTAATTGCTAATAAAAATATAATTATAGGTTCGCGAGTGCCATTTAACACCTTAACTGGCGTACTCGATGGTAATACAGTTTATGGCGTACACGAAAAATTTGCAAGGTAAATTAATTATTTTGTAATAACAGCTAATTTGAGAGCAACTTTTTATTTTAGAAAATTAAGATCCGGGTATGCAGGATTACTAAGAATGAATCCAGTCTTTAACGAATATGGCTTGAAAGATTTGTTACCATTGAAATTGGATGTTCCCGATGAGGGTTGTACCCGACCAAATGCTTCCATGTATTGTTTTGAAGCAGGAGAAATTCGTGTCAACGAGCAATTGGTACTTACCTGCATGCATACCTTGATGGCGCGAGAGCACAACAGAGTAGCACGTGGTTTAGCCGAAGTTAATCCTCATTGGGACGATGAAACTCTCTTCCAAGTAATAAAACTTAACAATTTTTGCGTGCAAAAGTGTCATACTGTAATTTTAGGAAGCACGACGAATAAATATTGCGGAAATACAACACGTAACCTTCAACGAATTTTTACCAATTTTGCTCGGAAAAGATGTCATGCAGAAGTTTGGCTTATTACTTCAAAAAGATGGTTATTGGGATGGTTATGATACCAATGTAAATCCTAACGTTATCGATGCTTTTGCCTCAGCTGCATTCCGTTTTGGTCATTCGCTTTTACCTACAGCTGTAGAACGGTGGAGTAAAGCACATAAATTTATTGGTACGTAACGGTAAATTTGCGAGGTTCCTTTAATTGTATTTAAAATTTTTTAGCATCGAAACGTCTTTCTGATTTAATTAGGAGACCGTATGACTTGTACCGTGCGGGAGTTTTAGATGAATACTTCATGGGATTAATGAATCAAGTTGCCCAAGCTATGGACGATTCGATTACTCAAGAGGTAACGAATCATTTGTTTAAAAAAGCCGGAGCTCGTTACGGAATGGACTTGGTGAGTTTGAATATGCAAAGAGGAAGAGAATTTGGAATTCCAGGTTATATGGAATTTAGAAAGTTCTGTGGACTTCCAAATGTACATAGTTTTGAAGAACTGTTAGGAACTATGCCCAACGAAACGGTTCGAAAATATAGCACCATTTTTGAGTAATAATTTTTGCTTTGCATTTTAACAAATTTTTTATTTTAAATTAATTGTAGACATCCAAGTGATGTAGATTTATGGTCTGGTGGTGTATCTGAACGACCGTTACCTGGAAGTATGTTGGGGCCTACTTTCGCTTGCATTATCGCAACTCAATTTAGTTATTCCAGAAGAGGAGACAGATTTTGGCAAGTTCTTACATGTTTGTCGAAATTCAATTTTTATACTTTTTTTTATTTAGGTATGAGTTGCCGAATCAACCATCATCATTCACACCTGAACAATTACAAGAGATACGTAAAACCAGACTTGCGAGATTGATTTGCGACAACACGGATTTAATTGATTCGATACAATTGTACCCTATGGTATTACCAGATCACGAAATGTAAGTTAGATATCATTTATAGAAATCGTAACATTGATTGTCGATATTATAGAAATCCAAGAGTTCCATGCAGAAGCGGCATTATACCAAGTATAGATTTCAGTAAATGGGCGGATTACAATGGAGCATCAAATCACTTAGCATATACGAATAATTTTGCTTATGATCCTTTATTAGGGAAAAAATAATACATATGGTATTTTAGTTAAGATAACTTGTACAGAAATTACTAACTTATTTATCTTTGTATTTACCGCCATGTTTTAGATGTAAATACGTTTATTATAAGTGACGACATTAAAAAATATTAATGAAATTGTTACTCTGAAAGCATCACCGAAGGATCCAACAGAGCGTTATTTTTTAAATATAAAAATTAAAAATATTTATTTACTAGATATTATATGGTCATTATTTTTGTATTTATATAAATTACCTATTTTGAAATTATTTAAAGAAAAATAAACTCGGCCCCCTTTACAAAATGTAACTTTGGAGGTCCAGTTTTTTAAGTACTTAGCTATTTATTTACTTAAATGGGTATCAACATTTATGTACTATAAGTTAATAACATTGTATATAATATTAGATACCATTAAATTTATTTATTTTTAAAACTTGTTTTAAATTGAACCAAAATATATTTTAATGGCAATCTTTGTCATTAACATAAAAAAGATTTAATAAATATAGTGAGCTGTTAAGTTGGAACTCGATTGGCGTACAACTGAAATATAAAGATTCTTATCATCGCAAAAAATTTCTTGACTTCAACCATGCATTCGAGAAATTAATATTGATGAAAATCAAATTTCCACCTGAGAAAAAATTGGTGCTACTGAATAACACATTCAATTTAAGATAATGATTGGTATAATAAATGGTTTCATCAAAAGTAATATAAGAAAAAAGTGAGTAAACTAAAAAACAGTATTACTTCATATGCAAAAAGATTGTGCAGTAGTCTGAAAAAATTACAAAAATAATTTTATGTATTCTAACTATGTCACATTATTAGTTGTTGTACTTTCTATTTGAATATTTTAAATACCGATTAAATATCATTATAAAGATTTTTAATGTTGTCAACCTACTACATCCATATATGGCCATATTTGGATCACCATGTACCTAATATTACCAGTTTGTAATTTTTGTATCCAATTTGTATTATTATCAAAACTTTTACTAATTTTTAAGAAAAAGTTAATTTCTTATTGTTTGCGGTAACTACATCCTAATTATTTTTACTTTTTGTTTTACTGTATTTAGTTCTTTATTGAAAAAAAAACAAAAATAAAACCAATTCTTGATAATTAAAAATGTATGAAAATACTCTACTGAAGGCATATAATACAAAATATACGGTCTTGTTATCTATTAATTTTGGTGCTCCATCGTAATGGAGATGTCTCTTCACCATTATTATGTTTTATTAATCTGACCTGGCGCCTATCGATATTTTGTTTTTCCACAAATTTTTGTAAAAGAGCTACCACTTTTTACTAAAAAGGTTATTGTGCTATCTAAAGTAAAGCTACGGATATCATTGAAATAATCCCAACAATTTTGTTTATAGTGCTAGTTTTACAATGCATATTTTTAGAAGTGTAAGTATATAACATAAAGTATTAAATATAGACTTTTCAAATTTAAATTATAAATTTGCAAATTTCCCAATTTAAATAAATTTTTAAGATATTTTCTAGCCAATAGTAAGGAAAAATTTGAAATTACGTCGGAGAAAGTTTCCTGGATGACGTCGTAACCCTTAACTTTCCATTATAAGTTAATATCAGCTGGCGGGAAATTTAATTTGAATTGCAAGTAGTATACAGTCAAATTCGTTGTGAAGTAATACTGAAATACCGTGAGCATTTATTTTATGCCTAGCTACTTAACAGAAATAATAAATTAAATTTTATGTTCGTACTGCAAATTTGTATTTAACCCTAAATACAGTAGTGATTTTTTAGTGACCCATTTATAATGTGCATTTCCAAAACCTAAACCTTAATTAATGCACCATACTTCGTAGGAATGCATTTGCTGATAGCACAACTCGAAACACCTAAAATTAGAAAATTCAAATCGTAGATCATTTAAAAGATATTTCAATTTTATATTTATTATTAGTAATGCATTTCATACTTACATGTACTAAAGTTTGTGCATTAAAAGCGATTAAACCACTTGCAGTAAATTCAATTTCTTTCTGGGAACCGCGAAGAAACATTATCATTGGTATTCGAAATATTTTAAAATGTTTTGAGTACCAATTCGAGTTGTAAATTGCCGTTGAAATACGTAATGCCTAAAATGATTTAGTTCAGGATAATAATCAATTATATTAGAAATGAATTAATTATATCAAGTTAATCTTACCTCTTGTGATAGAAAATCTGCCGAGAGGCAGTATAAAAACATTTGTAGAACAGAACCACAACCCATAAATGCATATCGGATAGAAGCAGTATAGCTGGTACTAAAATGTCAAATTTTAATAATTAGGTAGAGAAAACTTATTTTTTTGTAACGGTGTTACATCAAGTGAACAAATTGAAAGGGCGGAAGAATTACAGAGAAGAAACACTAACTAAAATGGTTTCTTTACTTTCACAAACTAAATTTGATTTCACTAAAGATGGCACAGAAAGTTACCTCAAGGTTAGCTCAGGCACTTGGATTATAAATACAAAAAAAACAATATTTATCTAAAACAAACCAATAAATCCAAGGCTTTAAGAGCCAGTTTGACAGTAAGGTGCCCAAAACAGCTTCAGAAGTTGACGACCGGATGCAAGATGGTGGATAGCGTCAGGTATTTTACCACAATCCTTACTGGCAAAATATGCTGGCCCCGTGCTTCCAAAAACACAAAACTGAAACTAGCTCCGAATCGTAAATAATAAAAGACAACTAAACAAGTCGAGCAAAAGGACAACGTATACAGTAGAACCCCGATTATCCGTGCGCGGATTATCCGTGAAGCAGCTTATCCGTGGGCCCATTATACATCGATTACCGTCAGATTATTATGCGTGCGGCGGCGGCTTATCCGTGCAGCGCCAGCAGTTTATCCGTGAACATTCGCAACTTTAGTAGTATACTATGTGAAATCAAATGTATAGAATTTATGCTTACTTCAGAGCTGCACTTGGATTACATACAAAGCTGTTTAGTGTATTTTTTGGTAATAATTTAACAAAAACGTCAATTATTATTATCCGTGCTTTTCAATTATCCGTGCCGAGCACGGTCCAGTCGGCGGATAATCGAGGTTCTACTGTATTTACAAATCCCAAAATTTTCCAAACAATTCGACATAAAACATTTACCAACTTATCTATAATAATTTACACTGGAAAACTCTTGGAATAATATCCACGATAGAGGCACCAGTATTCAAGATCGTATAATTCCAATTAAACTTACAAAATCATCTCCTAAAACCAGGAAAGCTGACGTTGCCGAATGTGTTATACTCAATTTAAGTAATTTTGTGCGTATCATCAACGTACAGCAATCCAAATTCGATAAAATAATTAAAAATTACCAATCGATAAACAAATACCAACAAGCCCGTAATTTACAGTGCGCCGTACAATGCGTTAACAATGTTTATTCTTACAATTATGCAATTTAAAAGTTCTCACAATTTCTAATAATCTTTACTTACTCGTAAAATATCCTACGAAGTTATTACATTAATGTTCCCCACAAAATGCAGCCGTCCAAATCCCATAAACATTGAAACCAAAACTAAAAGTTAAATTAAAATACACATATCTTATGTTCCGATGATTCCTCTACGTAGATAAGGGTAGGTAGACCAAAATATGCTAATTTGTTCCCAAAATATCACTAAAAGTAGATGTGATGGCTTCCCAGGAAATATCAACAAAACTCGAACACAATGAGATAAAACGATTGCAAATGAAACTTTTACTATATCCTATAATTCCAATATTCCAAACAATGTGAATCATCCAATTAATAAAACATACCCTAACCAAACTATTTCCAAATTAAACAATCAACGAACGACATCTATTTACAAAAAACATTTGATTGCAATAGGTATTAAATGTCTGGATAAATAAATAAACAAGCTATAGATAAGCTATCACCATAACATACATAGTATAAACCTACTTTATTCTCCATCATCAAATTAAACCACGTTTTAAAGAAAATTTAAATTCACAATTAATGTGATATGGAATATAGTCTCGTTTGACTACCAAAGTCATATATCACAAATAAAAAACCAAACTATCTGCTGCTCAATTTAAATTCGTAACCACACGTGTCCAAAATCAATAATCCAAACACCAAGTAAGGACATAAACAAGAATTACAGTAGTATTTTTCAACGTAATTCAAACTTAAAAACTTTGCGAATTCACTATGTATAACATTGTTGCCAGTCACATATAAAATACTATCAACGATTATACATAAACGACTAAAGAATTTTACCGAAAACCTAATAGGGGAGTACCAATAGGAATTTAGAAAAGGAAAATAACGATAGATGCAATACTCATTTTGAAGCGAATAACTGAAAAGTGTCAGGAACACAATATAGATTTGCACCTTCTTTTTATTGACTTCCGACATGCTTTTGACACAATAAAGAGAACGCACTTGTTTAAAATAATGCAAAAAATAAAAATCCCTAACAAACTAATAAAGTTAGTAAAAATTACGTTGGAAAAACAAGAGCAAAGGTTAAAACACCAGAAGGAGGAACGGTAGCATTTATAGTCAAATTCGGAGTAAGACAAGCTGATGCACTGTTGGCAACCCTATTCAATATTGCAATGGAAGAAGTAGTACGGAATAGTAACTGCGGAAATCAAGAGGGGTAGATTATCTCATACGCGGATGATGTGGTGATCATTGCAAGATCGAGGAGAAGAATGGACGAAATTTTTACTGAGCTGGCTGATAGAGCGGCGTAGGTTAGACTAAAGATCAACGAACAGAAAACAAAATAAGAATAATATTAAGTTAGGCAAATACAATTTCGAAGAAGTCCATAACTTAAAATATCTCGGAGTCCAATTTAACATTGGTAATGACAGAGGGGATGAAATTAATGAGAGAAACAAACGCTTTTATTGACAGACTAATGTTGGTGTCAGCCCAAAAGTTTTAATTGATATAATTATCTATATCACGCAAGTGAGAAATACATTAAATAATATCAGAATGCTTATTATAAGAAAAGAGCAAAAGAAGAACAAGAAAAACTATATTAGCCAACGAATAAAAGAAAGCAAAGAAAATTAATAAAAGCCAAATAAGAATGGCATTAGTTTTGTTATTTATTGTAATATAACATTCCCCTATTAGCAGGGGTAGTTTCGCCGTTGCGTACAGCATAGATATCCTAAAAATACAATTTTCATACTTACCTTACAGATATGGCATATAGTTCAGCAATAATTACAGGAATAATTGTACCATACTGCAATAACAAACATGCCGAAAAAATTTTCTTGACCTCATCGATGTACCTGTAACGTGTACTTAGAAATTATCTCTTACGTATATAACTTGAATTTTATTTTCACCTTAGTAAAAATTGGTGGTGTTGAATAAGATATTTTAGTTTATTATAATGAAGAATGACATCGCTTTGTGACTGCAACTCTTCAACATTTAGTTTTTCTACGTAGCTGTATAAAATTTTAAATTGTTTTACCATTTCAAAACAAAATCCCAAATAGAGATTATCAAAATTTGCAACAATTTTAGGAAGAAAACTAACTGTTGCTATGTTTATACTTAATAGTACTATGTACAAGTTGTGTTGATTTGGAATTTTCCAACTTCCAACAGGTAAAGCTTTTCCAAAAAATATGACCATTAGTACGATTGAAATTAAAATCGTCTGATAAGCTATTATCAAAATTTTTGAACAATAGAAATTGTAGTTGATATATTTTTAACTTCGGTTTGAATTTTATTAGAGCATTCGTCGCTTTTAAAGAAATATTTTCTTAAATCAATTAATTTTGAAATACTTTTGCGATGATATAAAATAACTAAAATCTTTCCCAGAATCTAAAATTAATAGTTTTGATATTAATTATAAATAATAGTCAAAGGTTTCACTAATCACATAATGATGATAATAGATTATACCACTAGCCTGTAAATACGATGCTATCCCTTCAATGTTTTCCACAAAATCATCGACATTCTGTTTAATAAAGAAGAATTGTCCGCATAAAATTGTTAAAATAAAAGAGTAAACCAGTATATATGTTGAAATAAGAATCAAATTTATTATTGAAGTTTTATTTGGATGCAAAAATCCCGAATTATTAAAATATTTTGATGGTATATGTAATAAGTTGTTCATGTTTCTTCTTATTGTTTCTTCGCAGAACAACGTAGACTTTTAAAATAAACTCAATCGTTCTCAATAGTTTTTATATATTTGTGAAACAATAAAAAAAATTGGATATATTTTAAAATTATACCCCTAATTATTGTCAAGACTTTACCGTATTGACTTCTTAGTTTTTATATTATTCATACACATTATTATGGGGTTTAAAATAAAAATGTTACTACTAATTATTGTTAGAAAGAGATAATTTTGTATTCTTCGAAGATTAAAAAGTAATTACATACCAATTACCGTTTTGACCACTATATTAGGATAGTTATTTTTAAATTTACATAAAAAGAATTAAAAGCTGTTCTCAATAATTTAACTTTGAATATTGAGTAGATGTTTGAATTCCTTAAAGAAAAGCATTTTTAATTTATTATAAAAGATAGATCTGAATAAGCCGCCAGGGAATCTGCCACCGGCAGTAGCGTGATATGACGTTGGAAAAATAAAAAATTCGTAATCGACTTTTCATACACGATAGGTACTATTAAAATCACGGTAAGTTCGAAAACCCGACGGATTGTCGAGCCGACCTAGAAGACCTTTCTGTCGTGCTGTAATCTTTAGTAACAGCCTTTGTAGAAAGATTTTGTCGAATTTTTCCTGAGCAGTTTTCCACGTAGAGGTCGACTCAAGATCTGTTCGAAGAAAAATTACGACTAAATCCTGAGTCTTGGGCTCATTTACAACCAAACTGGAAGTAATTCTCGGTGGGTTCAAGAATCCGTTAGTTTGCTCGATTTCACCGTGTCGATAGTGTAATTTTTGTTATATAAATAATATAAAAATATTCCAAGTGCCGGTAACAAATTTCCCGAGGGACAGTTTTTATCAAAAATTGGAGAAACCTAAGGAAAATGTGCGACGGGATGAGGAATGGTGGATGAAGCCGAGCACCGAACGGTGGCAGATTATCGTTTTTGGGAGCCGATTCTTTACGGATAGTTCCTTGTTTCAATTGAAAAATAAAAATTGCGATTACGCAATTAAAATAAGTGCAATCCTTAAAAATACAAAACCAATGGTGACGAATTAATGGTGCCAAACTAATATGATGAGAATTAAAATTTAAAGCATTTTTTGCGAAGTATCTACAACTTATATCAATTAATAGACATTATCGTGTCGGTGAATATTATTTAAAAATCAAATTAGACAAGACAGATCATAGATCTTCGATGGAATTAAAAAGAAGATTCTTTCACTTTGTCAACTCAATTCATCTCCAATTTTTATGAATAATCATAAATGGTGAGTGAAGGTAAGTTAGATGTTTATGTCGTTTTAGTTAAATATTAATTTGGGTTCAAGTGATTGTTTAATTATTATATTAATTTATCTTTTGGTAAATAGTGTTACGTAAAATCACAATACATTCTTATTACAATGTTAATTATCTCAATTGAAGCACTCACAAAATTCGTTAGACCGACAAAGGACAAATTCTACGCGAAAATCCTACTTTTACTCCTTGCGAACCGGAATACTAGAAGTGTTGGTTAAGATAACTTTTACAGAAATTACTAACTTATTTATATTTATGCTTACTGCCGTGTCTTAGATACATACGTTCAATATAAAAAATTACTGATACGGGTGGTCTCATTCACCCTGTATAAGTTATTCATAATTGCGATTTGGGATTTATTTGGTTACGATTTCCTAGAAATTATCACTGTAACAAATTGAACTAAAAAGATATTTCCATACATTTATTAGTAACTTAAACATTTAAATTATAAAGTACAAAAAAAAACCGAAAATAATAAAAAAACTATTCAAGCGGACTTATGGCTGTCCTGACTTAGTTTTAACTCGATTGGTACAACCTAAATATAAACTTCTTGTAATATTTAAACGTTGTTTAGCAGATAAAAGATGCTACTGAGATTTAAATCATTAAAACTACAACTATTGGTGACTTCTGCTTCTTCTTCTTTACATCAGGTATTAGGCCTTAAGGCCTGTTCCGACTTCCTATTGCCATTTTTTTGCTATTTATCTATCTATTTATATTTATTTATTTATCTATTGTTGACTTATCTCAAGGAAATCCAAGGATTTTCTTTAGTGGACTCAATCCTTTGAGAGAGAAATAATAATTGACTTTTTCAATAAATCAGATAGCATAGATTGTTTTAATTTTCAATTTTATTAAAATTAGTTAGAAATCTTGTCATAGAAAATACCCTTACTGTAAGCCGTTGAGAAGTTCTATTGTCATCTTTTTTTATTTTGATCAATTAAGTTTTACTACCACATTTACTTCACCATAAGGACATCATGGTAACTCAAATATTCCGATACCCTAAGAGATTTACCTGAGTATCGTTTATATGCTCATAAGAATTGAAAAGTTCCGTTATTTTGCCATTGATTATGTCATCAAAACTTAACCAAATTAATACGAAACCACTCCTAAGGTACCCCCCTTCGACTAAAAAAACAAACATAACAATCGGTCCACGGAGAAAAAATTATAGATGCTCATAAGAACTGAAGGGTTCCTCTATTTTGTCATTGATCACATCATCAGAACTTGGCCAAATTAATATGGAACCATATTTAAGGTACTCTTTTTCTAATAAAAAAACAATCATTGAAATCGGTTCACCTGGTAAAAAATTATTGCTTAACATATTGCAATAACATAACATAAATAACTAATAACTTAACCTATCTTACTATTTATCAATAACTTAACATATCACAGTAACAGATCACGCGGGAACTGAAATGGTCATTGCATGGGGACAATTTATGGATCACGATTTTCCTCTTACCGGAACTCCATTGGGTAATAATACCTTTTAATGCCACAAAACTTCTTATAATTCAATTAAATGTTATTTAGATCCTCTTAATCGTAACGATCCCGACGAATGTTGTCACAGACCAGCTCATTTAAAACACCCATACTGTAACGAAATTGAAATTCCTGCCGATGATTACTTTTAACGTTTGTTCAATGTCAAATGTTTAGATTTTGTTTGCGAATTCCCCTGCTGCAAGACCAAGATGTAGACTAGGTAAGAACTTGTCAAAGTAAACCTGTAATTGCTAATAACAATATAATTATAGGTTCGCGAGTGCCATTTAACACCTTAACTGGCGTACACGATGGTAATACAGTTTATGGCGTACACGAAAAATTTGCAAGGTAAATAAATTATTTTGTAATAACAGCTAATTTGAGAGCAACTTTTTATTTTAGAAAATTAAGAATCAGGTATGCAGGATTACTAAGAATGAATCCAGTCTAAACGAATATGGTTTACCATTGAAATTAGATGTTCCCGATGAGGGTTGTACCCGACCAAATGCTTCCATGTATTGTTTTGAAGCAGGAGAAATTCGTGTCAACGAGCAATTGGTACTTACCTGCATGCATACCTTGATGGCGCAAGAGCACAACAGAGTAGCACGTGGTTTAGCCGAAGTTAATCCTCATTGGGACGATGAAACTCTCTTTCAAGTAATAAAACTTAAAAATTTTTGCGTGTGAAAGTGTCATACTGTAATTTTAGGAAGCACGACGAATAAACATTGCGGAAATACAACACGTAACCTTCAACGAATTTTTACCAATTTTGCTCGGAAAAGATGTCATGCAGAAGTTTGGCTTATTACTTCAAAAAGATGGTTATTGGGATGGTTATGATACCAATGTAAATCCTAACGTTATCGATGCTTTTGCTTCAGCTGCATTCCGTTTTGGTCATTCGCTTTTACCTACAGCTGTAGAACGGTGGAGTAAAGCACATAAATTTATTGGTACGTAACGGTAAATTTGTGAGGTTCCTTTAATTGTATTTAAAATTTTTAGCATCGAAACGTCTTTCTGATTTAATTAGGAGACCGTATGACTTGTACCGTGCGGGAGTTTTAGATGAATACTTCATGGGATTAATGAATCAAGTTGCCCAAGCTATGGACGATTCGATTACTCAAGAGGTAACGAATCATTTGTTTAAAAAAGCCGGAGCTCGTTACGGAATGGACTTGGTGAGTTTGAATATGCAAAGAGGAAGAGAATTTGGCATTCCAGGTTATATGGAATTTAGAAAATTTTGTGGACTTCCAAATGTACATAGTTTTGAAGAATTGTTAGGAACTATGCCAAATGAAACGGTTAGAAAATACAGCACCATTTTTGAGTAATAATTTTTGCTTTGCATTTTAACAAATTTTTATTTTAAATTAATTGTAGACATCCAAGTGATGTGGATTTATGGTCTGGTGGTGTATCTGAACGACCATTACCTGGAAGTATGTTGGGAACCTACTTTTGCTTGCATTATCGCAACTCAATTTAGTTATTCCAGAAGAGGAGACAGATTTTGGCAAGTTTCTTACATGTTTGTCGAAATTCAATTTTTATACTTTTTTTATTTAGGTATGAGTTGCCAAATCAACCATCATCATTCACACCTGAACAATTACAAGAGATACGTAAAACCAGATTTGCGAGATTGATTTGCGACAACACGGATTTAATTGATTCGAAACAATTGTACCCTATGGTATTACCAGATCACGAAATGTAAGTTAGATAATATTCCATAGAAATCGTAACATTGATTGTTGGTATTATAGAAATCCAAGAGTTCCATGCAGAAGCGGCATTATACCAAGAATAGATTACAGTAAATGGGCGGATTACAATGGAGCATCAAATCACTTAGCATATACGAATAATTTTGCATATGACCCTTTATTAGGGAAAAAATAATACATATGGTATTTTAGTTAAGATAACTTGTACAGAAATTACTAACTTATTTATCTTTGTATTTACCGCCATGTTTTAGATGTAAATACTTTATTATAAGTGACAACATTAAAAAATATTAATGAAATTCTCGGACCCGGACAATTAGGCGCAGCCGAATAGGCGCGGCCGAATAGGCGCGGCCGAATAGGCGCAGGACATATAGGCGCAGAGCCGTTTAGGCGCGGGACATATAGGCGCAAAACCGTTTAGGCGCGGGACATATAGGCGCAGAGCCGTTTAGGCGCAGCCCATTTAGGCGCCGAGACATATAGGCGCGATCCGTTTAGTTGCAAAGCTATTAAAGTATTTTTTTTTATTTATGTTCTTATTCATTATATTATTATTTATTATGCAATAGTAGTATAATAGGTTCACTAACTTATTAAAACCATAGATAGATTTGCTAAGTGACGAAAAAAAACCGTAAAAAGTGAACCGATGATTCAACGACGCCTCATCTTTTTTATCAATATATGTCATTATGGCAGAAAGATTTGGAGGCGTCCATCCAGTAATTTACGTATTACTACCAACAAAAATACACGGACTTATGAAAAAATGATAGGTCTTCTAGAAGAAGTGGAACCAAATTTAAACCCCACAAAAATTGCCTGGGTGGACAGTGACTAGTGGTGGGGAGATCCCGCGCCTAAACGGCTCCGCGCCTATATGCCCTGCGCCTATTCGGCTGCGCCTAATTGTCCTAGACCGTGAAATTGTTACTCTGAAAGCATCACCGAAGGATCCAACAGAGCGTTATTTTTTAAATATAAAAATTAAAAATATTTACTTACTAGATATTATATGGTCATTATTTTTGTATTTATATAAATTACCTACTTTGAAATTATTTAAAGAAAAATAAACTTGGCCCTCTTTACAAAATTTAACTTTGGAGGTCCAGTTTTTTAAGTACTTAACTATTTATTTACTTAAATGGGTATCAACATTTATGTACTATAAGTTAATAACATTGTATATAATATTAGATACCATTAAATTTATTTATTTTTTAAAAATTGTTTTAAATTGAACCAAAATATATTTTAATGGCAATCTTTGTCATTAACATAAAAAAAAGAAATTTAATAAATATAGCGGTTAAGTTGGAACTCGATTGGTGTACAACTGAAATATAAAGATTCTTATCATCGCAAAAAATTTCTTGACTTCAACGATGCATTCGAGAAATTAATATTGATGAAAATCAAATTTCCACCTGAGAAAAAATTGGTGCTGCCGAAACGATTGGTATAATAAATGGTTTCATCAAAAGTAATATAAGAAAAAGTGAGTAAACTAAAAACAGTATTACTTCATATGCAAAAGATTGTGTAGTAGTCTGAAAAAATTACAAATAGCTATTTATGGTACTAGTGTGTTATGTAACTTAACACACGAGTGCCATACAAGATTTTATCCAATACCTCATATAACGATTTCAAAAATTTTAAATTTGACGTTTTAAATTGTCAAATTTAAATTTATGTAGTATGTAAATCAAATTTAAAAAAAAATTTAATAAGTAGTCTGCCGTGTAGTAGAATGCCGTGTGAAGTTACTATGGTAAACGAATTAAAACAAATCAATATTGTCAACAAATTCATTAGAAATGGTTGAATTACAACAAAATATTTATATTCCTCAAGAAGTTGAGAAAGAAGCGCAAGCAGCATGTAAGGATTTAATTCCAAAAAGTCAAAATTTACTACGATAAAGAATTTCATCAATTTAATGAATGGAGTAAGCAGCGACATGTAATTGGAGTTAATGAAGATATCATGCTGGCCTATTTCTATAATTGCAGAAAAAAATTAGCACCTTCATCAATGTGGACGAAATATTCCATGCTAAGAAGTACTTTGAAAATATATAAAATATTGACATATCAAAATACGGAAAACTGATTGCCTATTTGAAAAGTGTAGCAAAACCTTACAAGCCTAAAAAAGCGAAAATCTTGGAAAGAGAACACGTTGAAAAGTTTCTGACTGAGGCACCTAACAGTGAATACCTGATGATGAAGGTATTACATATTTATTATTGTTTTACTGAAGTATTTACTTGTTATTATTTTTTAGGTTGCATTAATAATAGGAATATCAGGGCTTTACGAAATGTATCTTTAAGACCCCAAATTATATCACATCGAAGATTCTTTCTGAATTACAAGAAGAAAATGTATAGCCAACCAGTTGGCATTAACACCTTATCTAAGATACCTCAAAAAGTGGCGTCTTTCTTGAACCTGCCTGAAGCTCAATTATATACAGGACATAGTATGAGACGCACTTCAGCTACTCTTCTGGCAAACGCAGGGGCTGATATTTTAACATTGAAACGTCACGGTGGTTGGAAATCATCCACGGTGGCGGAAGGTTATGTACAAGATTCAGTTTCCAACAAGATTGATATAGCCAAGAAGATACAGGGCCCGGTTAAACAAACAACAAATTATTCTTCACCCTCGACTACTGTTGATCAAACGGTTGGATCTGTTCATGATTCGTCAAATATGCTTTCTAGTACTACAACAACTATAACGTCCAATAACCCAAATCAGCCTGAAACCAATAACAGAACGATGTCCTTTAACTTCCAGATTAATGTAAATATTAATTAATCACGTTGATCTGTTTAATATAAATTAATAAAATGTATTAGTACGCGAGTGTTTTATTTTTAACTTTGAGTGAGCTAAAGCATTTTAGCGTGAGTTTTAATGTTTTAGCTCACTCCGTGACTTATACGTTAGTTTATTGGTTTAAAATCGCCATAGTTATGAGCCTATTATCATGAGGTATTGGATAAAATAATTTTATATATTCTCTGTCTATGTCACATTATTAGTTGTTGTACTTTCTATTTGAATATTTTAAATACCGATTAAATATCATTAAAAGATTTTTAATGTTGCAACCTACTACATCCATATATGGTCATATTTAGATCACCATGTACCTAATATTACCAGTTTGTAATTTTGTATCCAATTTGTTTTATTGTCTAAACTTTTACTAATTTTTAAGAAAAATAGCTAATTTCTTATTGTTTGAGGTACCTACATACTAATTATTTTTACTTTTTGTTTTACTGTATTTAGTTATTTATAAAAAAAAAAATAACACCAATTCATGATAATTAAAAATGTATGAAAATACTCTACTGACAGCATATAATTCAAAATATACGGTCTTGTTATCTATTAATTTTGGTGCTCCATCGTAATGGAGATGTCTCTTCACCATTAGTATGTTTTATTAATCTGACCTGGCGCCCATAGATATCTTGTTTTTTCACAAATTCTTGTAAAAAAACTACCACTTTTTATCAAAAAGGTTATTGTGCTATCTAAACTAAAGCTACGGACATCATTGAAATAATCCCAACAATTTTGTTTATAGTGCTAGTTTTACAATGCATATATTTAGAAGTGTAAGTACATAACATAAAGTATTAAATATAGACTTTTCAAATTTATATTATAAATTTGTAAATTTCCCAATTTAAATAAATTTTTAATGTATTTTCCAGCCAATAGTAAGGAAAAATTTGAAATTACGTCGGAGAAAGTTTCCTGGATGACGTCGTAACTTCTTACCTTACCATTATAAGTTAATATCAAACTAGTCTAATTAAATTAATTAATTAAAATTAATTATTTGGAAAATTAATTTGAATTGCAAATAGTATAAAGTCAAATTTGTTGTGAAATATTGTGAAGTAATACTGAAATACTGTGAGTATTTATTTTATGCCTAGCTACTTAATAGAAATAATAAATTAAATTTTTATGTTCGTACAGCAAATTGGTAATTAACCTTAAATATAGTAGTGATTTTTTAGTGACCCAATTAAAATCTGCATTTCCAAAACCTAAACCTTAATTAATGCACCATACTTCGTAGGAATGTATTTGCTGATAGCACAACTCGAAACACCTAAAATTAGAAAATTCAAATCGTAGATCATTTAAAAGATATTCCAATTTTATATTTATTATTAGTAATGTATTTCATACTTACATGTACTAAAGTTTGTGCATTAAAAGCGATGAAACCACTTGCAGTAAATTCAATTTCTTTCTGGGAACCGCGAAGAAACATTATCATTGGTATTCGAAATATTTTAAAATGTTTTGAGTACCAATTCGAATTGTAAACTGCCGTTGAAATACTTAATGCCTAAAATGATTTAGTTCAGGATAATAATCAATTATATTAAAAATGAATTAATTATATTAACTTAATCTTACTTCTTGCGATAGAAAATCTGCCGAGAGGCAGTATAAAGATATTTGTAGAACAAAACCACAACCCATAAATGCATATCGGATACAAGCAGTATAGCTGGTACTAAAACGTCAAGTTTAAATAATTAGGTAGAGGAAACTTATTTTTTTGTAATGGTGTTACATCAAGTGAACAAACCAAAGAGGCGGAAGAATTACAAAGAAGAGCTTGTGTCATCTGCGGGAATGGTATGCAGGTTGGCTGTACCGCAACAATAAATTAAACTAAAACGTTTGTGCACCTCAGGGTTGTGGAATTTGAAATCACTAAAGGTGTCACAGAAAGTTACCGCAAGGCTAGCTCAGGCACTTGCGTTATAAATATATAAAAAAAACAATACTTATCTAAAACAAACCAATAAATCCAAGGGCAGCTTGACAGCAAGGTGCCCAAACTAGCTTCAGAAGTTGAAAACCGGATGCAAGATGGTAGATAGCGTCACGTATTTTACCACAATCCTTACTGGCAAGATATACTGGCCCCGTGCTTCCAAAAACATGAAACTGAAGCTAACCCCGAATCGTAAATGATAAAAAAAACTAAACAAGTCGAGCAAAAGGACAACGTATATTTACAAATCCCAAAATTTTCCAAACAATTGGACATAAAACATTCAACAACTTATCTATAATAATTTACACTGGAAAACTCTTGGAATAATGTCCACGATAGAGGCACTAGTATACAAGACTGTATAATTCCAATTTAACTTACAAAATCATCTCCTAAAGTCAGGAGGGCTGACGTTGCTGAATGTGTTGTACTCAATTTAACTAATTTTGTGCGTATCATCAACGTACTGCAATCCAAATTGGATAAAATAATTAAAAATTACCAATCGATAAACATATACCGTACAATGCGTTAACAATGTTTATTGAATTTAGTGGATTGAAATCCACTAAACCACCTATAAGGGCTGATGGTGTCTTTCGAAGATTTCTCATCTTTCTAAGAAAAGTAAAAAAAGATTGAGGAAGCTACTTTTTGGTATAACTGTACAAATAGCGTTTCGTCATATCAGTAAGACTGCCTGCACCGTTAGAGATCGGCAGCAATGAAGTTAACTTTTTGTTGTTTGTTAGAGTGACAACTAGATGGGAAGCAAAAAAATGAATACATCAATAAAAGTTACAGAGAAGTGATAAAAAGATCCATGCAGAGATGCCAAAAATTATAATGGCAACATAAAATCAACCCTTGGGAATCAACATTTGAAAAGTTTGTAAAAACTGTAGATCAATTATGTATGAACCATAGGTATAAACAAACTCATTGCAGTAAGTGAACTGTTGTAAACAATCAAAGTCAATTCAGAAAACAGAAGAAGTTCAGCTCCTAGAAAGAAAAAATGAAAATCTGAAATACTGATTGAAAAGAATTGAGAGAGAAAAGATACGAAATAATGTTATAATGAGCGGCATGTAGATTGAAGAGCAGAATCCTGAAGAGTTAAAGCAATCCGTAGTGAACTTTTTGAAAGAAAAAATGGGCGTGACTACACAGGTGAAGAGAGCCTATAAGATAGGGTAGAAGAGAGTCATTATCGAGTTGAATAATTGGAATGATAAGATTGAAAATTCTTAAATGTAAGCATAAGCTAATGAGAAGTGATATTTATATAGATAGGGAGCTCACAATTATTATGGAAAGGAAAATAATGAAAGCAATAAGAGAAAGAGCAAGAGCCGAAAAAGAAAAGGGAAATCAAGTCAAAATAAGCCACCTTAAGCTGATAATGAAAGAAAAAGTGATAATATGAGATTACCGCAATAAAACACTAGTGAAAAAGCAACTAGAAGTCCCAGACCCAAATTTAAATCCAAAAAACGAAATAAGAGGAAAAACAAGAATAAAACAAAGACGAACAGGCGAGAAAATGAAAAATGAATAATGATGAAGTAAACTTACAATTTGAGGAAGAGAATTGGAAAAGGATGAGCAAAAGGAAAAAGATAAAAAAAGAGAAAGAGAAAACGAAGGAGAACTATACGGTTGGGAACGTGGAATCTGATAACGCTGTTGAAACCGGGAAAACTGGAGGAGGTGGCGGGAAAACTAATGAGATATGAAATTGACATAGCAGCGGTACAAGAAATAAGATGGGAAGGGAAGGGGAAGTTGCCGCTAGAGATTATGTATTTCTATACCCTCGAGAGGTAAAACAGGAAAGAAATGGAGTGAAATATTACGTCAATAAAAATATTGCACCAGATATATTGCAGTTTAAACCAATTGGTGGAAGAATGGTTTACCTTAAAATAAAGACAGAATCAGCACCGCTGTCAATAATAAATGTATATGCCCTAACAGAAGAAAAGAACGACAATGAAAAAGAAGAAAGATATAGCAATTTGCAAGAAATAGTAGAGAAGGTGCTTGTACATGACACACTTGTCATAATAGTAGATTTTAACGCATAAATTGGGAAGGAAGATTAAATAAAAATATATGGTAAGCATACAGCACATAAAGTTACCAACAATAGTGGATTAAGATTGTGCAATATGGCGGCGGTAACAAACATGGTAGTGAGCAGTACAAGATTCCAGCTTAAAAGGATTTACAAAATAACGTGGGTGAAACCAAGCGATAATGGAGAAAAAGGTAATTAAATTGACCACGTACTCATAATAATAGAAAAGCACAATTAGTAAGAGATGTGAGAACTTGCAAAGGCGCAAATGCCGACTCTGACCATTATTTGGTGATTGCAACGATGAATCAAAAATACATGTTAAGTACCGAAAGATTAAAAGAAAGAGTAAATGGGCAATTGGAAAGCTGAATGACATAATTGTGAAAATAGATATGAAGCTGAGTTGAATGGTGAGATGGAAAAAATGATTAAGAGAGAAGATATTAACAAAGATTGGAAATACATAAAAGAAAAGCTGTTTGAGTGTTCCCGCAAGAATATAAATAGGAAAAGTAGATAAAAAGTGGTTTGACGATGAATGTAAAAATAAAGTGATAGAAAACAGAAAAGAAATTAAAAATGAAGATATAGTAACATATATAAAGGCGTAACGAAAAACTGGCTGGGGCATATTATGAGAAGAAAACACAATGTGCTGACAAAAGTGATAATGAAACAAAGGCCATTGGAGAAAAGATAGAGAGGAAGATCAAAATTAAGATTGTTGGATAGGATCCAGCAAGATCTGAAAGAGATGGGAATTGGCGACTGGAAAAGAATATGTAAGGATAGAATTGTATGGAGAAAAGTGGTGAAGAGGGCAAAATCATATAAAAATTTATAGCTGAAAGGAGAAGACAGAAAGGAAAAGAGAAGTAATCTACCTCATGAAATGGATTTATCAAAACCCCTGGAAGGGGGTGACCATATTCCTGAAGGAATAAAAGTTATTTGATTGATTGATTGACATATAGCATACAAATGCTTTTATTGACAGACTAATGTTGGTGTCAGCCGTAAAAGAAGGAGCAAAAGAAGAACAAGAAAAACTATATTAGCTAACGAATGAAAAAAAGCAAAGAAAATTACTGAAAGCCAAATACGAATGGCAGTAGTTTTGTTATTTATTGCAATATAACACTCCCCTATTAGCAGCGGTAGTTTCGCCGTTTCTTACAGCATAGATATCCCTAAAAATACAATTTTTATACTTACCTTACAGATATAGCATATAGTTCAGCAATAATTAAGGGAATAATTGTGCAGTACTGTAATAACAAGCATGTCGAAAAAATTTTCTTGAGTTCATCGATGTACCTGTAACGTGTACTTAGAAATTATCTCTTACGTGTATAACTTGAATTTTATTTTCACCTTAGTAAAAATTGGTGGTGTTGAATAAGATATTTTAATTTATTATAATGAAGAATGACATCGCTTTGTGACTGCAACTCTTCAACATTTAGTTTTTCTATGTAGCTGTATAAAATTTTAAATTGTTTTACCATTTCGAAACAAAATCCCAAATAGAGATTATCAAAATTTGCAATAATTTTAGGAAGAAAAACTAATGTAACTATGTTCAAACTTAACACTATCAAGTATAAGTTGTGGTGATTTGGAATTTGCCAACTTCCAACGGGAAAAGCTCTTCCAAAAAATATGACCATTAGTACGACTGAAATACAACACACCTGATAACCTTTTATCAAAAATTTTTGAACAATAATAATTTTAGTCGATATATTTTTAACTTCGGTTTGAATTTTATTTGAGCATTCGTCACTTTTAAAGAAGTATTTTTTTAAGTCAATTAATTTTGAAATACTTTTGCGATGATATAAAAGAACTAAAATTTTTCCCAAAACCTAAAATTAATAAGTTTGATATTAATTACACAATAGTCAAAGGTTTTTCATACGATATAATGATTATAATAGATTATACCACTAGCCTGTGAATATGATGCTATTCCTTCAATGTTTTCCACAAAATCATCAACATTCTGTTTAATAAAGATGAATTGTCCCCATAAAATTAATAAAATAAAAGAGTAAATCAATATATATGACGAAATAAGAATCAAATTTATTAGAGAAGTTTTATTTGGACGCAAGAATCCCGAATTATTAAAATATTTTGATGGTATATGTAATAAGTTGTTCATGTTTCTTTTATGGTTTCTTCACAGAACAACGTATACTTTTAAAATAAACTCAATCGTTATCAATAGTTTTTATATATTTGTGAAACAATAAAAAAAATTAGATATATTTAAAAAAATTATACCCCTAATTATTGTCAATTGACTTTACCGTATTGACTTCTTAGTTTTTACATTATTCATACACATTATTATGGGGTTTAAAATAAAAATGTTACTACTAATTATTGTTAGAAAGAGATAACTTTGTATTCTTTGAAGATTAAAAAGTAATTACATACCAATTACCGTTTTTACAACTATATTGGGATAGTTATTTTTAAATTTACATAAAAAGAATACAAGCTGTTCTCGATTATTTTAACTTTAAATATTGAGTAGATGTTTCAATTCCTTAAAGAAAGACGTATTTTAACTCATTATTAAAGATAGATCTGAATTTGTTTGTCAACACAATTTTGCTTGTAATTCTTCATATTTGAGGGGTGGGGATTTTTTGTATAAGGTACATAATCTTTAAACACTTTAGTTGTTATTTAGTGTCTGCAAGTTTTATATTTTGGATTATTTATAGCATAATTGTGTGAAAATGCCAAAAAGAGGCAATTTGACCAAATTAGAAAAGGAAACTATTTTAACTTTACAAAATGAAAATAAAAGTTTTACGTATATTAGCAAAAAAGTAGGGTGCAATAGAGGTTCGGTAAGCCGTTTTTTACAAAAATTTGATAAAACCAGCGTTACAAAACCACTTGCAAAAGGACGACCGCCATGTAAGACTACGGTAGCTCAGAGCCGCGTTCTTCGTCGATTATTAACGAAAAATCGCTAAAAACCTGTCGACAGCTAAGAGATAAAGTAAAGGATTAAATTGGTGTAAATGTAAGTGAAAATAGTATCCAAATCGGTTAAATGAATTTGGTTTAAGAGCTTATTCGCCTATTAAAAAACCAATTCGAACCAAAACAATGACAAAAAATGACTGGAATTTGCCAAAAATACGCCAATTGGACTGCTGAAGATTGGAGCCATGTAATCTTTTGCGTTGAGTCAAAATTTTTGGGTCCGTCAAGTTAGCCCGACAACTTTAGAATTTTTTATTTTTTTTAATGTCATTTGAAAGTGCTCGCGAAGTGCTGGCGAGTGCTGTAATTTATTTTGAAAGTGCTGGGCCCGTTACATTTTATCAAAAAATCAAAAATCTCCGCGGAAGGTGGGCTAACTTGACGCAGCCCGACAATTTTGGAATGTTTTTTAATGTCATTTGAAAGTGCTCGCGAAGTGCTGGCGAGTGCTGTAATTTATTTTGAAAGTGCTGGGCCCGTTACATTTTTCAAAATCGTACAAAATTTAAAAGATACTAATTATAATGTAAATAATATGAAATAAACCTGCTTATATATTTCTGTAAAATACAAATTAAGTAATCTAAAAAATTAATACTTATTTTAGTTTACTTTCAGTGAATAAGGGTAGATCTAGGATTAATTCAAGCGGCGGCGGCGTTCTTGAATAAATCATTATAAATGTAAAAATTTGAAAAAATTAATTTTCAAAGTATAAAAATCAATCAATATATTTAATAAAGGAAAATTAAATTAATTTTTATTTTTATTTTTTATTTTTCTTGCAAACCGTATATCTTTTAAACAAAACAACTTACAAAAATTAACGGCTTAATTCGGGTAAAAATTATATATATATGGGCTATAACTTTAGTCTACAAAAATTTTTTTGGAAAACCAATCCATTTTACAGAAAATTCCAAAATAATGAATAAAGTCGGTACAAAAAATATAGTAGTCATACAGGGTGTTTCCGTGTACATGGTAAACCTTTGAGATTGTGATAGAAGACATTTTTCTAAGATATATTTTTAAATAAAATTTTTGTCCTAGTTCAAACCCTTGGGAGAGATCCCTCTTCATAGCAATTTTTTGATCTTGTTCATTATTTTGAGATTTTTTTGAAAATGAAAAATTAAGTGAACGGTGTACAATTAAAATAACACGTGGCAGAATCGGTTTAATGGTTTGGGAATATTTTTCCAACACGGATTAGGAAAATTACAAAAGAAACCCTTATTGCCGACAGGTACATTAACATTTTGGAAAAAATTTAGGACCATCTGTTTTACAATTATACGCAGATATTGAGGAATGGATTATTTAGCAAGACAATGCACCTTGTCATACGGCTAAAAAGTATGGCATATTTTTTTAAATAATTTTTTTCTTGAAAATTACGAATTATTTTATGTTTCTTATACATATTTAAAACAATTTATTGCAAAATATTTAACTATTACCTTGTTTATGTGTTACAGGTAGATGAATACTTTTTACGTAACGATATTTTTACACTGGATTGGTGTGGAAACTCCCCTGATTTTAACCATATAGAGAATTTATGGGTCATAATGAAAAGACATGTTGTTGAAAGAACACCAAATAATGTGTTAGAGCTAGAGCAGTCTTTAAATTTCGCCTGGAACAATAATTTAACACCAGAATACCTGACGCGCTTAACGTCATCAATGCCTAATCGTTTACCAGATGTAATAAAGGCCAGAGGGTCATACAAAATATTAATACCTTTATTTGTGTACCTTTATTAATGGTGCATATAAATTTTTTTAATAATAAATTTTTTTAACATCAAATTATGCAAATTTATTGTAATCACCATAATTCGAAAAAGATGAATTTTGCTTCGCAAATTCAATTTTAAAGTTTTTATAAATTTATTTCATAAATTTTGTTAATATTATACATTATTATTGTTATTATAATAATAAATATTTAAAGAATTCAATTTACACATAAAAAATTTAACACATTAGGAAATAAAAGACCGATTAATTTAAATTTGGCGACCGGGTTTTTCATATTGTGTTGACTGTATGACGTTGGAAAAATAAACAATTCGTAATCGACTTTTCATACACCGATACTATTAAAATCACGGTAAATCCGAAAACTCGACGGATTGTCCGACGGACCAGGAAGTTCTTCCAGTCGTGCTGTAATCATTTGTAACAACCTTTGGGCAAGGATTTTGTCGAATTTTTCTTAAAGACAGTTTTTCTTGCAGAGATCTATTTGAGGAAAAAGCGCAATTTGCGCGAGATCTGTTTGGAGAAAAAATTACGACTAAATCCTCAGCCTTAAGCTCGCTTACAGCCAAACAGAAAAACTTCTTGGTGGGTTTGAGAATCCGTTAGTTTACACGAATCCGCCGTGTCGATAGTGCAATTTTTGTTATATAAATAATGTAAAAATAATGCAAGAAAAATTTCCAGAGGACAAATTCTCTGGGAGACAGATTTTATCGAAAAATGGGAAAACCCGGCGAAAATGTGCGAGGGGTTGAGGAAATGGCAAACGAAGACCGAAGACCGAACGGTGCAATTTTAATAATGAACCAAGTAAATTTTCAAACTGGAAACAACTTATTGATTCTAGCTTGAAATATTCTTTGACGGTATCTGCAACTAAATGCTTTATGGAGTGAATATTGTGTACCATTTTAAAAATTCCATATATTTCTTCAAAATTCACACAAACTGTAGTATTTTTTCTTGAGGCACCCTGTATTATTACGGTGGTTTTTTCTATCCAGCTATTCAATTATTATCCTTTGTAATATTGTATCTTTTGTATCTTTTGTTGTATCTGTTGTAAGCTGTTGTTGTTAGGTTTACACTGGCCTATCACATCAACTAATATATTTTCTTTTTCAAATTATCTTTTGTATTTTTAAATTCAATATAAGAAATCATTATTTTATGTACTTTATGTAATGTTTCTAAAACATATGTATAAATATGTTAGTAGTACCAAAAATTTGTACAATTGTGACAATATCATGAAAGTGCCTTTTTCAAGAACTGACTTGGTTAGGAAATGAATAGAAGGGTGCAAATATTTAGTTAAGCATGTGTTGGTCCTGTGCATGTCCTCAGCCCCTCCCCTATTTAGAATTTTTAATTATAAAAAAGATTAAATTGATCGTGCATCGTTTGTGCATGATTGTGGCACTTTTGTGACCTCCATCAAGTTAGCCCCCCTTCAATCGATTTTTTAACTTTTTTTACGCCAAACGTTCGGTAATCGTTAGGTATCGATTAATAGTCCAATTAAAAGTTTTGGTAGTTCATAGTTTTTTCGTAATTAATCAATCAAAATGAACGTCAAGTTAGACCCCCTATAGTGAAATGTTTAACTTTTTTTTAGCTCATTTGATCCAAAGTCATGTATAAAGGTTTGATAGTCCAATAAAAATGTTTGGTTGTTTATTGTTTAGCTGTAATTAATTATTCAGTGGATTTACTCAACTTTTTTTTATCTTAAACGACGAATAGTCCCTTCGCGATAATTATTTTACCAATGAATAGATTTGGTAGTTCTTAGTTTAATAGTAATGAATTAATTAAATTGAACTTAGGTCTCTTTAGTTAATTTTCGATTTTTAATCAATTTTTTAACTTTTTTTTACGCCAAACGTTCGGTAATCGTTAGGTATCGATTGCTAGTCCAATTAAAAGTTTTGGTAGTTCATTAATTCATTATTATATTGAAGCGAAAATAACGCGCATGTCTCTGCTTTACAGGAACGACACCAGGACACCCACGTAATAATGCAATTATAAAGCACCTTCTTATTCAAAGATTTAGGATAGATTAATCTAATGGTCGATTTATATACTCGTCATTTAACATTTAAGACTTAGGAGGATTAAAATTGGTCAGTAGGGCCTTTTTATCTCCTCCACCTTTTTATTACCTTTTTATTACGATCCTACCAATAGTAATAGGCAATACGGGAATACTCCTTAATTACGGCCCTGCCTATTCATTGATTCTTTTTTCTTAACCGTTTAGAGAAAAAAGTTTGCAAATTGACAGGATTGGATGGTTTTTTGTAATGATATAATAGCCTAAATTTATATAACACTTTATGTATCTGTAAATTGAACTTAGGTCTCTTTAGTAAATTTTCGATTTTTAACTTTTTTTTTATACCAGGCGCTTGGTAATCTGTATTTTATTAACATAATATTTTTATATAAAAGCTAATAGTTCTTTATTATAAAAATGTGTTTAAATTTTTACAATAATACACTTTTTATATAAATAACTGCCTGTGGTAAAATTTCTTCATTTTCAGATATTGACGAAATCTTCTTTGATAAATCGTTGTAAACTTCCCAATGGCTATTGAGTCTTCTGCAACAGGCAATATAATGACCCGGAACATATTGTATAATGCCACTTAATCGATATGGTATATTGCTGATATCTAATCTCGTCGGCATATCTTTTAATTTGCACCTTAATCCAGATGTATCAGTGACTTCCGCCCGAATGTCAAGTTCTATAAATATATGATTGGTTGAACTTTGACTTATTGTGCATCGATTATTACAACCATTGTTCGAACATTTTACGCTTTTAACATAGGAACTGAACGAAAGGGTTTTTTGCAATGATTGGAAACCCTCATTTGCAATAATAATATGATTAACTGTAAAATGGGGTATATTTGAAGTCACCTTTTCACATTTATGATTGAGCATTCCTGCATTGTGTATCCACAAGGTTCGTTTCTCATTAATTTCATCCACATGTTTGTAACATTGTCCCAAGCATTTATGTTTTCAATTAAAACACCATCTTTTATTTCCGTAATGCAAGAGGTATCAGGAATATGTCTTTCAAAATTAACGCTCTTTCTTTTAAAACCTCGTTACTAGCTCCAGAGTGAATGAATTTAAGAAGAAGTTTTAAAGTTCTATTTTCTGTTTGTGAAATGTATTCCTTATATTCGTTACAATCCAAAGCACTTGTAAAGAGAACTTGAAAAATTGAATCAAAGCAGCAAGTGTTGACGCAACTAAGTTTTTGATACATTGGTTTATGATCTTTCGTTAATAGTTTTTCTATTGTTACCAAACCTGATTTGCTATTGCCATTTGGTAACAAGTAATTGGTTTTTAAAAACAAATTTTCATTTTGATGAGCAATTTCGGGACATGGTGTGAAATACTTGCTCTTTTTAACAATCTCTTTATTTCTGGCATGGTTAACCGATGGCGATGCTTTGTTCCTCCAATTTTCAATAGAAAATATATCTGAATCGTATTCATTGTAATCTAGTACTTCGAGTTGTTTTTGAGTATCTATATTAAAATTTAATAAATTATTTGCAAATAGATTGGTACCTCCTTTAATGTCTTCCAGATGCATTTTGAGAAATTTATCGACACGTTGAGTTTTTCCATGATTTTTCAAACTCCATTTTTCAGGTCGTTGAATAAAGCTTCAACGTAACTACTTGATGCATGTTTATAAACAGAATTAAAATGCGGTTTCATAACCGCAGTCCACAACGGGAATTCTTTTGCTATCCGTCCTAGCTGCTTATGAAACTCCGGCAAATAAAACGGATTTAAATCATCACTTATTAAATCAGAAGCTATCATCACATGAGCTTGAGTTTGAATATTTGTTATCCACAAAGTAATATTATTGCCGTTAACTTTGTGAGTGCCAAAAAAATTGCCATCAATATTCAACATTTCATCTTCTTCCTCATTTTCTTTCGAATATTCTGAAGTATTTGAAGGTATGATTTTCATCATGTTTTTAAAGTTTTCATTTGCCACTAAGGTAAGGCACTCACCTTTTGGATCTTCTTTTTTGTATGTTCTTGAAACTCTTTACAGACATCATTTTTGTTGTGCGTATACTAGTAATCTTCGTGTTTTAATATTTTTACAAAAGCGATTCACTTATATACGAAAAAATATAGTAAATGATAAATACCAACCGCATTATTTAATTAGTGCATAGTATCTAATTATTTCATATTAGATTATAATTATTATAAACATATTTATAAATACATTATGTTATGTTATAGAACTGGTTGTATGATCCTTAATTTAATAATGTTGGTGGATGAACAAACGCGTGAATGGATTAACAAGATTCGAAATAATTAATTGAGATCAAACACACAGAGTTGTGGACGCTTTTTCAATTGTTTATGTGATTATTTTATTCATCTTACACTTTTTTTTTGGGTTGGTAATAAATGAACTAACCAATTAAAGGTGCGAAAGAGTGAAAGTAAAAATTACGTAAAACGTAAAAATAACACTTACAAAATGCAAATCAATTTCTTATATAGAAAATTTTTGTTCCTAACTAAAAAAATTAAAAATAATTTGATAATCGTGCAGGTAAAGAAAATATTATAAATTAAAATTATAAATAATTACAAAATATTATTAATTGTAAACCAAAAAGGTAGCTGTATAGATGCCTAAGAACTGCGGTCATCCGAGTTCTACCTTGTTTTTTTCTAGTAAGCGTCTTGTAAGCCAAGTATTAATTATCGTATACCTCCTTCAGCTGTTTATATTTTTGTCAGTAGTGTAACGGTAATGCGGGTGTTATATCATCAAGCTGGAATACCATTTCCCACAGCCCAACTATGGAAAGATGCACGGAAAGGCAAATCTCATACAAGGATTCCGCTTATTCTGTTATCAATATCAAATTATTCATTACTTTGTTAACTTTGCATTTTGTAATTATGTTATATAAACTTGGATTATAAGTAAAATGTCATTCAGATGTTACATGCTCAAATCGCTGTACGTTTGTTTCAATAAAGTTCTGTTCTTGAATTGATCTTTTTTTTGGAGTAACTCGAGACCTCAACTTAACTCGGGCCAATTAACATTGAAACTTGAAAGCTTATTTTGCAAAAGCTGTGTTCAGAAAAATTATCTATTAGAAAACTTTCGAAAATTGTTAAATGTTCAAAGGCGGCTGTTTTCCAAATTATTAAAAATTAAATAAAAACTACCAAAACTTTTAATTGGACTACTAATCGATACCTAACGATTACCAAACGTTTGGCGTAAATAAAAGTTAAAAAATCGATTAAAAATCGAAAATTAATTAAAGAGACCTAAGTTCAATTTAATTACTACATATTAAACTAGGAACTACCAAATCTTTTCATTGGTAAAATAATTACCGCGAAGGGACTATTCGTCGTTTAAGATAAAAAAAAGTTGAGAAAATCCACTGATGTAAGCTATTCTTCTTCTTCTTCATCGTTTTGCTTCTTGTCAGAAGCGTCGTGACCCAGCTTGGCCGAAGCCAAGATGAATTTTCATGGGAGTATAATTCATGGGGTGGTTTCCCGTTGCCTTCCCCATGGTCCACAGATTGATATTGGACCTTTGATCACAGCAGTGCATCCGACTCGACTAGGAATCGAACCGCGGTCTACCGCTTTCCAGTCGGCCGGTGTATGCTTTACGCTACACTGCTGGTCTAAGCTGGTGTAAGCTAATTTGACATTAAACAATTATTATTGCATGCATCGTGGGCAGTAGCGCATGCGCATGAGCTTATGCTCTACTTGATTAATTAATTACAGCTAAACAATAATCTACCAAAACTTTTTATTGGACTACCAAACCTTTATACATGACTTTCGATCAAATGAGCTAAAAAAAAGTTAAACATTTTACTATAGGGGGGCTAACTTGACGTTATATTTTGATTGATTAATTACGAAAAAACAATGAACTACCAAAACTTTTAATTGGACTACCAATCGATACCTAACGATTACCAAACGTTTGACATAAAAAAAGGTAAAAAATCGATTGAAGGGGGACTAACTAGATGGAGGTACTTTTGTGGCAATTTCGGCACCATGTGATTAAGTAGTTAATCTTTTGGGTACTTTTTCAATTAAAATTATGAAATTCTATAACAAACTCTTCGAGGTGTTGAATTATATATATAACTAATTAACTACATAAAAATTGAATGCTCAGGATTAAAAAAAAAATCGGCGCCAGCGAGGTATGAACCCAGTACCTCACCCTTATGATTCAGATTCAAACCTTCTTTATTAATTAAGCAATACACAATTTAACGAACAATCGGTTTACAATTAATGCCGATTGTACGTACATTTTAGTTATATTAGCATGTTAGGAGCTCCTCGTGGGGTCACATATCTCCAATTTTATTTACAACAACCGTAATAGGTTTTATAAAAATTTATGATATTTCAATTTGATTTACATTTTCGTTTATCTAATGCCCGGTTTCATAAAACATTTAAACTGCGATTTCGGCTTAAATTTCGGCTTAAATGTCAAATGGGTTTCATAAAACATTTGGCTTATCCAAAATATTTAAACCTCGATATAAACTACGATTATAACACATTTGGGTTTCACAAATAAATTTAAGCCATTTTTTTTAAGCCGAGATGTCAGTCATTTCGCCAACTTTATAACTAAAAATTTGTCATAAATATTAACATGAACTGCAGTAGCACGCTATATTTTTATAAAAATTAGGATTACTATAAGCTTATTCTAGTTCAGTTTGGTTTCGGTTTCACAAAAAATTAAGGCTCAGTTTCTATGGTTTAAAGTAAGCCAAGATTTAAACAGTCAATTTTGTTGATTTCAATAATATAATCCGTCGGTTTTAAAAAATTTTAATATTTGTTGTGCTATTCTTGGTTGGGTCGCCTGTAATGTTGAGATCTCTAGTTAAAGATCAATTTGTGAGTTATGGGAAAGATAATAGAAAACCACCCCATTAATTAAATATTTGTAGTAGTCAACTTGGCTTTTATCACGTTATTTTTCTGCGCACTTTATGTTTTTGGAACACGAAGAAAAGCAAATTTATAAAAATTAAATGTAAATTTACTTTGAAACATGTTTTGCATACTTGTGTAAATTTAAAAATTGATATGATTATATTGACAATCCACTATAACAGAAGAAATTCAAAATATACTTACACTATACATTTTAAATACCTTTTGCAATTAATTGCTCTTTTCAAGTCAACTTTTTCCATTTGGCAAATTTTATTTAAATTTACGTAAAAAGTTGTGGTGTAAATCAGGCATGTCATTTAAACTTGACACTTGCAAAAAAAATTGAGAAATTTTTTTGTGAAACCCGAAAAAAATATAAGCCGTTTTTTTACAAAATTTAAGCGGTGGATATCTAGATTAAAAAAATTATTTGTATTTTGTCAATGTCAAAATGTTATAAAAGTAATTTCTATAACAAAAATTTATAAATCAATTTGCAAGGGATATTCTACTTTATCAAATAACTACCGGGAATTGTTCAATGCAGCACAAAATATTAGTTTAATCATCCAAATTTATTTTTTCACCTTCAAAGTAAACCCGATTTGATGCGATACTTTAATCCACAAAACACCTCCTATAAGCAATTTTTGGCATGATGTCGAATCGTGATCGGCGCATTTTCTTTTATAGATTCCATAGACTTAAAACATTTTCCACGAAGTGGTAATTTAAGTTTGGCGAAGAGGAAAGGTCGCACGAGATCATATCTAGTAAATACAGTGCTTGGTGTAGAACATTAGTTGAATTTTTGAACAAGAACTCCCATACAAGATGCGATCTGTGATACGGCGTATTGTCGTTAGACAAAACAACAACGACATCATTCAACAATGGCAGAAGAGGTTGACAAAGCGCTTCAAAGTTGCAGACACGACCTAGGACACATTATTTTTTGCGGTTGACCAAACACTCCTTGCGGAACCAGAAGACGACCTCCAAAGGGCAACTCAACAATGTCGCAAAAACGTATCAGCTGTGTATCTAAAAAAAGTCGGAGATGTTGGCATTCAGACGTTGCGATCATTTAAGAGCTAACATTGTATTAAATAATTGAGGAAGTGAAGAACTTCGGCTACCTTGGATTCAATGTATCATACCAGGACAATATTAAAATAAGTTTATATTTAAGAGATGTTGAAACATCTCTTTCAACGCTGCATAAATGGAGAAAACACACCAAAACAATGGAGAACATCTATTATAACACCAATCTTCAAAAAGGATGCAGACAAGATCCAGCAAATTATAGAGGTATTGCAGTAATTTGCACAGTAGGAAGACTATACTGAAAATATTAAAATCCTAATAGAAAAGAGATAGAAGGAAAAGAGGCAGAAGAACAGGCGGGCTTTAGAGCTGGGAGATCCACAGTAGATAATATCTTTACCCTGAAAATGCTTGTAGAAAAAAAAGTACAACGCGGTCGAAATTCACATCTGGCATTTATAGATGTGGAGAAGGCATACGACAACGTACCAATAAACAAATTGTGGATTGCAATGGAACAACTGCAGATAAATAGAGCGTTGATATATGCTACAAAAAACCTATACGCGGAAAATACTGCTCGAGTTAAATCCCAAAAAGTTACATCAGAAGAGTTTAACACCGACAAAGGCCTAAGACAAGGTTGTTGCCTATCCCCAACTCTATTTAAAATATACTTACATACGGCGCTAGAGAAATGGCAAAAAAAATGCAAGAATATGGGGATACAAATAGATGACGAAACGCTGTTCACCCTCTATTTTGCTGATGATCAAGTGGTAGTTGCAGAAGACGAAATTGACCTCAGTTACATGGTACGAAAGCTTAAAGAACAATACAAGGAAGCCGGCCTGAATATTAACATGAAAAAATCAGAATATCTAAGCGTGGGAATTGAAGAGGTAGAAAATCTAGATATGGACGGCGAATACATGAAAGGCACAAAGGCATATACATACTTGGGGGTTATATTTGAGAAAACGGGTAGCAGCTGTAAAGAGATTGAGAAAGAATAAACAATGGAAGGAATGTTATAAGAACTTTGAATAGCGTACTGTGGGACAAAAATATACGAAAAGGTACGAAGAAAAGGATTTATACATCCATAATTGAAAATATGGTCACCTATGGAGCAGAAGTTTGGGATATTGGTATAAAAAGTAAAAATAAGCTCAGAGCAATGGAGATGGACTTCTGGCGTAGAAGCGCTGGCAAATCAAGGCTCGATAGAGTGAAAAATGACGACATCCGAAGGATTATGGAGGTAAAAGCGAATATCGTCGAAGAAATCGAAAGAAGACAACTTGTTTGGTTCGGCCACGTAAATAGGATGCCAGAAGAAAGATGGCCTAAAAAGATGTTAAGGTGGATACCTCCCGAAAAAAGGAAAAGAGGAAGACCAAGATTGAGTTGGAGACAAGGAATTGACGAGGCAATGTCGGCAAGAGATCTGGAGGAGAAACTTTGTCTGGACAGAGGAGAGTGGAAACTGGGAACGGAGAGGCGGCGCCAGCCGTAGAAAAGATCCGTTTATATATATATATATAAATATAAAAGTTGAAAGAACACGTCAAATTCTAAATAAAGGACTTCAAGAAGTTTGGAAAATACTACCTTTACATTAAAGTACAGTCCGTCAATATTGAGACTATATTGAGCCAATACAGTTTAACTATTGTCTGAATATGGATAATCAATATTGCACAAATATTGGGATTGCATAATAGTAACCAATATTGTTTAATCTTAGATTAAACAATCATAATTTTATTTCATAACTAGTACACCCTGTAGATAATTTATTTAAAATATTGTAACATTATAAGCAAAATTTTGTATTTTATAAATAAAGTGACATAGCACATTCCATTTCAAGTAAACTAATCAAAATTAATAGGTCACAACTTTATGAAATGTAATCACTAAATCAGCATTTGTAATTATGTATATAAACTTTGTAAATAATTTAAATAAACGTAGTATCATCGAGACCGTCGTCTCGTTAGTACTTCCCTGCACTTCGACTGCTTGGTTGCTAACTTAAGACACTTTCTTCGACCAATCTCGATTGAGTCTGATCGAGAGGCAACTAAAGCGCTCGAGATGCAGCATCTTCCGCAACATCCTTTGGGAGTTTCGACATGGTCCTTCGAAACAATTTAACGAGCCAGCACCGTCAGAAAAACATTCAGCAAACACTAGCATCAAAAACAGCAATAAGGGAAAACAAACAGGCAACAATACTAATACATAAGCAGAAACAAAAAATGGCAACAGATCCAAACATCAACAAGGAAAAACAACAAATGGTCAAAAGGACACACATTCCTTTACCAAAAGTGATGAAGAAATAGGTGCATGTCTTACAAACATACGTCACCTGCAAGGAAACAATCTATCAGTACCAAGAAATTAAGAAAACAAACAAATCCAACAAAACCATTACGAAGAAAAGAATCCAAACCAGGCAGAATTCAAAATAAATCAAAGTCAAATTTGAGATACAAATTTGAACATCATTTCAATCAAGAGATGGCAGGAATGTTTTCATTAAAACATTTTTTAATTTTTACTTTTTCAGAAAATTCCAAAAAGAAACAGCATCAATCATTAGCAATCACAGCACGAATTACTAAACATCAATCAACCACAAAGGACAAATGAAAAACCATAAGAAAAATGAAAATACTACCCAAACAATTACAAACAAATTACAAGAACAATTACGAAATCATTCAGCAATATTTGGAACATCCAAAATTTCATCATTCTTTTTGAGAGATGGCAGCATGTTTAATCTTACAATTAAACAATCATAATTTTATTTCATAACTAGTACACCCTGTAGATAATTTATTTAAAATATTGTAACATTATAAGCAAAATTTTGTATTTTTTATAAATAAAGTGCACATAGCACATTCCATTTCAAGTAAACTAATCAAAATTAATAGGTCACAACTTTATGAAATGTAATCACTAAATCAGCATTTGTAATTATGTATATAAACTTTGTAAATAATTTAAATAAACGTAGTATCATCGAGACCGTCGTCTCGTTAGTACTTCCTGCACTTCGACTCGCTTTGGTTGCTAACTTAAGACACTTTCTTCGACCAATCTCGATTGAGTCTGATCGAGAGGCAACTAAAGCGCTCGAGATGCAGCATCTTCCAACATCCTTTGGGAGTTTGACAAATATTGAGCCAATATTGCACCAATATTGCATTTCAATATAGTCTGAATATAGATAATCGATATTGTAGCAATATTGGGATTACATAGTAAACCAATATTGACCAATATTTCATATCATTATCGTCTGAATATAATAACCGATATTGTACCAATATTGGGATTACAGTAAAGTTCGAATTTAGGTCTAAATAATTTTTCTATAGAAATGGCTATACCAAACGAAAAACACAAAACTAAAGCTCTTTAAGGTTATGATTAATCTTGTCGGAGTTGAATAAAGCCACAATTTAATTTTCAAAATCGATTTTCTCAAAACGGTTAAAAAATGTGTCTTTATGATCACCTTTATATGTGCACCTATTAAAGTCCTATATAAAACCTACACGAATAATGAAATAAATCAATTCCGTTAGAGGAAGTTGCCATCCTCTCCTCGAGAGTCCTATAGGAAAAAGCCTTGTGCAGTTATATCAGGTAGCTAATAAAAAAATTGCACTTTGATGGAAAACGAGCAAAGTTTTGCTGATTTAGCGTTCAAGAGAGTACAATTATATAAATATATCATATATCCTATACACTGGAAATCCTTTTCTTATTATTATTATTATTTATTTTTATTAAAAGAACGTAACAGTGCCGAACCTACACACCTAGCTAAAAATTAAATAATATTAAATATAAAAGTTGAAAAGAACACGTCAAATTCTAAATAAAGGACTTCAAGAAGTTTGGAAAATACTACCTCTGCATTACGAAGTACAGTCCGTCAATATCGAGACTATATTGAACCAATATTACGTTTAACTATTGTCTGAACATGGATAATCAATATTGCACAAATATTAGGATTGCATAATAATAAACCAATATTGAGCCAATATTGCACCAATATTGCATTTCAATATTGTCTGAATATGTAATTGTAATTGATATATGGTAATTTTACGTTGGTATATTCACATTCAGTACCTACACTATTATAAGTGATTTGAAATACTGGAGAAGAAAAGCTGTAGAGAAAATTGTAGAGTACAATATAAACCGTTCTGAAACACTCGACAACGGGAACACTAAAATCATTCTGAAACGCTCTAGCAACGGGAAGCAAGATTTCCGTCGAGAAGAAAACCTTAAGCGAAGCAGGATAGGTACTCGGAAAATCTAAAACTTCACACAAAGGCAAAGTATTTTAATTATAGGAGACCCGGGCGAAGCCGGGTATCCAGCTATTCAATCATTCAGGCAAAGGCAGAGTTCCACCTTTTAATGAGACCCCGGGCAAAGCCGGGTATCCAGCTTCAAACTTTTGAGTTGGAGCCGCTTGAGGAATGTTTTTAATAAGTTTAGCGCGTTTTGACAGTGCAACCAAATCAGAAACGAATTCACACAAAAAGTGATTTTTTTTCGAAAATTTGTTGTCCGATCACAAATTTAATTCTTTTTATTAGCGAGTTACTTCATTATCTATCATAATTCGTCGTGAAAACCGAGATTCTGGTATATTTACTATCGCTACATCCTATTGCAATTTTGGGGGCGGGGTTACAGTTCAAAACAACCAATGATAAAATTGCATTCCAAATTAACTTTAAAGCCATTTTTTTCAAAATTGTGTGAACCGACCGCTAATTTTATTTTTTTTATACGGTAATTAGACCCTCATCTTTCATAATCGAATTCGAACCGTCACCGCGATTACATAGTAAACCAATATTGCACTACAATATTGAGACGACATTGCACCAATATTGCATTTAAATTTTGCCTGAATATAGATAATCAATATTGTACCAATATTGGCATTACATAGTAAACCAATCTCATCTTCATCTTTCAGCCCTTTTCAGCCCAGCAGGACTGGAGTCTCTTTCTCTAAGAGAAAAGTTTAAGCATTAAGACCTCACGGTTGCTAAGGCCGGGTTGGGGAATGTGCCTGTAATTCTTTTAATTGTTGATGCTGGCAGTCATCAACTCAGGGGGACCGCCGGCTTTACGTGCCCTCCGAAGCACGGGAGACGGTCATAGATAGAAAGAAAGTCAGAAAGAAAATTTTTCTTTTCTAGACTCCTCCCGGGATCGAACCGGGTGCCTTTGCATCAGTAGTTGATCACTCTAACTACTAGGCCAAGACCGTCTCTTTAGACCGTAAACCAATATTGCACCCCAGTATTGAGCCAATATTGCACCAATATTGCATTTCATTATCGTCTGAATATAGATAATCGATATTGTACCAATATTGGGATTACATAGTAAACCAATATTGCATTACAATATTGAGACGACATTGCACCAATATTGAGATTACATAGTAAACCAATATTGCATTACAATATTGAGACGACATTGCACCAATATTGCATTTCATTATCGTCTGAATATAGATAATCGATATTGTACCAATATTGGCATTACATCGTAAATCAATATTGCATTCCAATGTTAAAACTATATTGCACCAACATTGGCTGTAGATGCCAATATTGCACCAATGTATAATATTGCCCCAATATTAGTGCAATATCGCGCCAAGATTGTGTGCTACATGGGACCTATAATGTTTTATAATAATTTATCAATTAATAGACATTATGTCGTTGGTGAATTTTATTTTAAAATCAAATTATGCAAGGCAGCTCGTCGAACTTCGATGGAATTAAAAAGAGGATTACACGGCTAAAATTTTTTCACTTTGTCAACTTAATTTATCTCCAAGTATTAAGTATTATCATAATTGGTGAGCGAAGGTAAGTTAGATGTTTATGTCTTTTTAGTTAAACATTAATTATTATTCAAGCATTTGTTTAATTATTATGCTGAATAGTCAAACTTATTTTTTGGTAAATATTGTAACGTAAAAGTATAATACAATTTTATTACAAATTAAAAAAAATCGGATGTACCCATGTCCATGACTTTATCATACTTTTATTAAAAATTATAAAAAATAATTTTAATAATAAAAAAAGAAATATTTTCCAGTAACCAATGTGACCCAAATTCTAATCAGCTCTAAGTCTAAATATAAAAATACAAAATACCAACTTTAGTTTTGAAATTCTCATTACGTTTTGAAATATTTAATAAAAACTAATATTAAATAAAAGATTAAAATAAAAAATTGGTTCCATGAACCAATTTTATCCAAAATTTAATCAGCTCTAATTCCTACCATAAACATAACAAATCTCAACTTTAGTTTTGAAATCTTGTTAGTTTTTAAATATTAAATAAAGAGTAATATTAAATAATAAAATTTAAAAAAATAAAAAAACAATTGTTCTCATAAACCAATTTTAACAAAAATTTAATCACTTCTAAATATCTATAAAAATATGCAAGAACCTTAATTTGGTTTAGAAATTCCTATTATTTTTCGAAATATTAATTAAAAGCTAATATTAAATAATAGGATTTAAAAGTTTAAAAAATAGTTTCCATGAACCAATTTTAACCAAAATTTAAATAACTCTGACTTCTACTATAAAGATAGTAAATGTCAAATTTATTTTGAAAATCCTGTTTTTAAAATATTAAATAAAGACTAATATTAAATAATAAAATTTAAAAAAATAAAAAACAATTGTTCGATAAACCAATTTTAACAAATATTTAATCAGTTCTAAATCTCCACATAAATTTGGTTTTGAAATTCCTATTATTTTTTAAAATAATAATTAAAAGCTAATATTAAATAATTAAATTTAAAAAAATAAAAATAATAGTTTCCATGAACCAATTTTAACCAAAATCTAATCAGCTTTAAGTCTCAATAGAAGAATACAAAATCCAAAATTTTGTTTGAAAATTCCTATTAGTTTTTGCTGTAGATCGCACACAAAATTTGACCACACACACACAGACATACACACACACATACACACAGACATTTTTTGGAAATAATCTTATTTAGCTCATAGAACCTCAAAAAGTGTAAATCCATCAAAAGTTCAAATTTTTTTTCTGCATGAAAACAAAACTTTCTCGTATTACATATTAAAAAATATTTCTAAGAACAGAAAGGCGAATATCATATTACATGTTGTAGTGATAGTTTTACAATGCATATATTTGAAAGAAGTGATAAGTACATACATATAGACTTTACAAATTTTTATTTTAAATTTGTAAATTTTGCAATTCAAATTAATTTTTATGGAATTTTCCAACTAACAGTAAGATAAGATTTGACGTCACAAAGAAAGGAAAAGTACTTTCTTGGATGACGTCACGACTGCGACTCCTTAAGTACCATTATAAGACAATAACAACTAGCGGAAAAATTAATTTGAAACGCAAATAAAAGTCAATATCATTAAATTTTTTGTGCTGAAGTATTGTGAACATTTATATTTTGTGCCTAACTACATAATATAGAAATAGTCAGTAAACGATTATTCGTACTGCAAATTTGTATTTAACTAGTAATTATAGTGATCTAGTAATCCATTTAATATCTTCATTTCTAAAACCTAAATATTTATTAATGCACCATACTTCGTAGAAATGCGTTTGCTGATAGCACAACTCGAAACACCTAAAATTGGAAAATTAAGATGGCAGATCATTTAAAAGATATTCTAATTTTATATTTATTATTAATAATGCGTTTCATGCTTACATGTACTAAAGTTGGTGCATTAAAAGCAATTAAACCACATGCAGTAAATTCAATTTCTTTCTGGGAACCCCGAAGAAACATTATTATTGGGAATTTGAAATATTTTAAAATGTTTTGAGTACCAATTCGAGTTGTAAATTGCCGTTGAAATACTTAATGCCTATAATTAATTATAAAATATTAGAAAAAAATTAAATATGTCGACTTAATCTTACCTCTTGTGATAGAAAATCTGCTGAGAGGCAGTATAAAGACATTTGTACAACAGAAGCAGAACCCATTATTGCATATCGGATAGAAGCAGTGTAGCTGGTACTAAAACGTAAAGTTATAAATAATTAGGTAACTTATTATTCATGTAATACTGATGCATCAAGCGGGAGAGTGAAAGAAGAGAAGAAGCGGAAGCGCTTGTCATCTGTAATAATGGTAAGCAGATTGATAAGATTTCTAAGCAGGGGGTTTTAGTGGATAGACACTCTTCACACACTCTTCTTCCGCTCTTCTTAACAAAAAATAAAAAAAAAATGATTGAAGAAGCGAAGATTAAAAATAGCTTTTCGCGATATACCAGTAATAGTGCCCTATAACGTTATAATTATCAAGTTAACACTTTGTTGTCTGTTTAAATGAAAACAAGATGGGAAATAAAAAAAACTAAAATAAAAAAAATGAAAGCGAAAAAGATTCATGGAAAGGTGTCAAAAATTATAAAAGCAACATAAAATTAACTATTGGGATCAATTTTTCAGAAGTTTGTAAAAACAGTGAATGAATCATAGGTATAAATAAACTGATTACAATAAATGACTGTCAACGTCAATTTAAAAAACCCAAATCTCAATTGAGGGAAGAATTGAGGCCAAAATAGACTGAATTTTATCAGAGCTTGCATACAATCGGTTTTATCGACAGGCGAGTAAGCAAGAAATTTTGGATAGCATCTTCATATAGAATATTAAAAAGTAAAACGCTTGAATTGAAAGTGGAAAGTCATAATTCATCTTTGTCGATCAGCAGTTTTATAGTAACATTCCAAGATAGCCGAATGTAGCAGATTCCTTTATTAATTTAGTAGTAAAGTTTAAATTAATAAAATTATTTATATCAATCAAGACTCTGAGAGTCCAACAAGGTGAGAAATACATTTAATACATGAGAATGCTCATCGCCTGAAGTGACCAAAAGGAAAACATCAAAAACTATATCAGCTAGAGAATAAAAGAAACAAAGCAAATTAGTGAAAGCGAAGGACCAAAAAGCAGTAGAAATAAAGATAAGAAAACCAAATTATTTAAGGAAATTTCGTACTCTAATAAGTACGTAAAGAATTTTTGGATATTCCAAAAAATTTAATTTTCATTCTTACCTTATAGATATGGCATATAGTTCAGCAATAATTACAGGAATAATTGTGCAGTACTGTAATAACAAGCATGTCGAAAAAATATTCTTGACTTCATCGATGTATCTGTAACATATATTTGGAAATGAACTCGTAGGTATATAACTTGAATTTTATTTTCACCTTAGTAAAAATTGGTGGTGTTGAATAAGATATTTTAATTTATTATAATGAAGAATGAAATCGTTCTGTGACTGCAACTCTTCAACATTTAGTTTTTCTATGTAGCTGTATAAAATTTTAAATTGTTTTATCATTTCAAAACAAAATCCCAAATAGAGATTATCAAAATTTGCAACAACTGTAGGAAGAAAAATTAATGTAACTATGTTCAAACTTAACACTATTAAGTATAAGTTGTGTTGATTTGGAATTTGCCAACTTCCAACGGGAAAAGCTTTTCCAAAAAATATGACCATTAGTACCACTGAAATACAACACACCTGATAAGCTTTTATCAAAAATTTTTGAACAATAGTAATTTTAGTCGATATATTTTTAACTTCGGTTTGAATTTTATTTGAGCATTCGTCACTTTTTAAGAAGTATTCTTTTAAGTCAATTAATTTTGAAATACTTTTGCGATGATATAAAAGAACTAAAATCTTTCCCAAAACCTAAAATTAATCAATTTGATATTAATTACACAATAGTTAAAGGTTTTTCATACGATATAATGATTATAATAGATTATACCACTAGCCTGTGAATATGATGCTATTCCTTCAATGTTTTCCACAAAATCATCAACGTTCTGTTTAATAAAGAAGAATTGTCCGCATAAAATTGTTAAAATAAAAGGATAAACCAGTATATATGACGAAATAAGAATCAAATTTATTTTTTAAGTTTTATTTGGACCCAAGAATCCCGAATTGTTAAAATATTTTGATGGTATATGTAATAAGTTGTTCATGTTTCTTCTTATGGTTTCTTCACAGAACAACGTATACTTTTAAAATAAACTCAATCGTTCTAAATAGTTTTTATATATTTGTGAAACAATTAAAAAAATAGATATATTTTAAAAAATTATACCCCTAATTATTGTCAAGACTTTACCGTATTGACTTCTTAGTTTTTACATTATTCATACACATTATTATGGGGTTTAAAATAAAAAAGTTACGACTAATTATTATTAGAAAGAGAAAACTTTGTATTTTTGAAGATTAAAAGTAATTACATACCAATTACCGTTTTGACCACTATATTACAATAGTTATTTTTAAATTTACATAAAAAGAATACAAGCTGTTCTCAATTATTTTAAGTTGAAATATTGAGTAGATGTTTCAATTCCTTAAAGGAAGACGTATTTTAACTCATTATTAAAGATAGATCTGAATTTGTTTCAAAAGAATCTGCCACCGGCAGTAGCGACTTTTCGTACACTGATACTATTAAAATCACGGTAAGTCCGAAAACTCGACGGATTGTCCGGCGGACCAAGAAGTTCTTCCAGTCGTGCTGTAATCATTTGTATCAGCATTTGGGCAAGGATTTTGTCGAATTTTTCTTAAAGACAGTTTTTCTCGTAGGGATCTATCCGAGAAAAAAGCGCAATTTGCTCGAGATTTGTTCGGAGAAAAATTACGACTAAATCCTCAGCCTTAAGCTCGCTTACAGCCAAACATGAAAAACTTCTCGGTGGGTTTGAGAATCCGTTAGTTTACTAGAATCCGCCGTGTCGATAGTTCAATTTTTGTTATATAAATAATGTAAAAATAATTTAAGACTAATTTCCCGAGGATAGATTCTCTGGGAAACAGATTTGATCGAAAAATGGAAAAACCCGACGAAAATGTGCGAGGGGTTGAGGGAATGGCAAACGAGGACCGAGAACCGAACGGTGCAGATTATCGTTCTGAAGAACTGATTATGTCGTATATTTTTTTACGGATAGTACTTTATTTTAGTTGCTATATAAAAATTAAAACGAGTGAAATCCCTAAAAATATAAAAATTGTGACGAATTAATGATTCTAAAATAATATGATGAAAATTAATATTTTAAACATTTATTGTGAATTACATATCTATAAGGTATTATAATAATATATCAATTAATAGACATTATCAAGTTGGTGAATTTTATTTAAAAATTAAATTATGCAAAGCAGCTCGTCGATCTTTGATGGAATTAAAAAAGGATTACACGACTGAAATTTTTTCACTTTGTCAACTCAATTTATCTCCAAGTATTATGTATAATCATAATTGGTAAGCGACGGTAAGTTAGATGTTCATGTCTTTTTAGTTAAATATTAATTATGATTCAAGTATTTGTTTAATTATTATGCTAAATAGTCAAATTTATCTTTTGGTAAATTTAGTAACGTAAAAGGACAATATAATTTTATTACAAATTTCACAGAAAAAAAACTATATTTAAAATGTACCCAATTGTACATTATTTCTGCACAATTTATGTCTAGATTGGCGCTAAATTCAACATTCCGCAAAAAATGTAAACTTTTGTGTCAAAGAGGATTATTTAGGTAAACAACCTAATTATGCAAGTTCAGGTACCAATTTTGTATATTATAAAATTATATGCACAAAATTGTGTGTTTTGGAGTACAGATTATGCTCTTTTTGCAAAACAAAATTATGTCTATTGCTAAAACAAAATTAGGTAATTTTTAACTACACTATTACATGGAAGATTAAACCAAGATTCTGTTCATTCCACAACAAAATTGTGAAGCTTATTCACTAATTTTATATTTACTATTAAAAAAATAAGAATGTCATAATTTTTAATAAACACATTTATTATTAAAAAAAATTAATTACATAAAATTCACATACAGTATACAAAATTATAAATAAAAATGAATTTTTACATTAATATACAAAACAATAAATAATCATATTCAAACTAACTATTTTTTACAACATAAAATATTAATTAAAATCACATCTGAAGTTTAAAAGAAATTGATAGAATAGGTATTGTTTAATTTAAATTAAAGTAGAGTAGAGTAGAGTAGAGTAGAGTAGAGTAGAGTAAAACTTTATTCAACAATAATAACAACATCAATTCAAAATGTTACATAAAACAAATATAAAAGAGATTTAATGTAGTCTAATTTGCTGAAAAGGCGAAGATCAGCAGAGACACTGTTTTTCATCTTAACCTTTGATTATCGATGTAGTCGATTTCTATAGGATTTTCCAAAAGTCATCTACCTTGTAAAATACCTGGTTTATTAGGTATTCGCGAATAACCTTCTTGAAATGTTTATCCTCCATTGACCTAACAGACGTTGGCAGCTTGTTGAATAGCTTTGGAGCATAGTATAGGGTTGAGTTCCTTGATTTTGAAAGTCTAAGGTATGTGTTGCAGATGTTCATATTTCTTCGGGTATCGTGATCATGAATGGAGTTGACCGAAATATAATTCTCTAAGTTTTTTTTTGCGTATACCAAACATTCTAATATATAGAGCGATGGTATAGTAAGAATATTTAGTTCTTTATATTTGTCTCGTACATCTGAACGATAACTCATGTTTTCTACCACTCTTATGGCTCGACGCTGTTGTTTAAATATTCTTTCTGCATGGCTTGTGTGACCCCATACCAATAAAGCATAGCTTGCGATGGACTGCACCAGTGCATGAAACGCTGTCAAGCAGATTGATTTATCGACACGATTCACCAGATTCCTCAGCACAAAAATATTCTGGCTTATTTTGCGACTCATTTTTTCTACATGTAGATCAAATTTCAAAGTGCGATCTAAAGTTACCCCAAGAAACTAACGGTATCTGCACCTGTATAGTGACTATGTTTACTTAATGAGAAAATCATAGTTTGCGTTTTATTTACATTTAAAAATAATTGGTTGTCTGCAAACCATTTAGTCAGAAAATTTTTGTTTACGAGCATATCATCTTCTAACGCGTGAAGGTCTTTATTTTTGCTTGCCTTTGTGGTATCGTCCGCAAACAAGATTAACTTATTACAATTGCTTGAAGTACTATCTGTATTTATATCATTAATGTAGATCAAAAATAACAGTGGACCCAAGATAGAACCTTGCGGTACTCCATGCGTAATAAGTTTTGGCTCTGAAAGTTCTCCTTCATATGCTGTTCTTTGAAACCTGTTTGATAGGTAAAATAGTAAATAACTGTTACAATTTTACAAAATTGGCATACAGTTATATTTTCAGCTTCCGTGTATCTAAAAACAATAAAATCGTTAAGATAATAAGTTCCTTGAAAAGTTACCCGTTTTTTGTTCCTTGATTTCTAAAGTATAAAAATACACATAACTAAAAAATATCTATAATCATTTGAAACGTTTCAGTGGAAGCAATCTTCAAAAATATGTATTTTCTTGCTTTTTATCCTAAAATCTTGCATTTTCAAAAATAAATTTATGATAAACTTTTAAGGCTATAATACTTACAAAAACACGTGTAATAATTTATGCTTTTTCTACGCAATATATATTACATATAAACCACATTTGTAATTATTACATAAAACAATTAATAATTAAAACGCGCAAGTACCGTTTCAAACAGGAACGGCATTGGAAGAAATACAATTGAAATCATCTTTTGTCTTTTTAGATTTTCCAAAATTATATTATTACGATATAATAAATATTTATTATGGTGGTTTTAATACAAAAAGATTATTGTTGCGACGTGAAATTTTGAATTCAAGATATACAAAACGTTTGTTGTTGTTATAACTGTGTAGTTATAAAACATTTGCTAAGAAATAAAGGCCAAAAAGTAAGCTAGTTTTCAGAAATGTAAAATTTTGAATTTAAAATAAACTAAATCGTTCATGAATTTTCTAGTTTTTTTTGTATATATTTCTACAAGTTGGATAAAAATTAGCATATTTTTATTACTTTCTGCCCTCCGAAGAAAATTTTTCAAATAATTCCAAAACAAATAAGGTTTAAAAAATGTCAAAGAATTAAAACCGATTATTCTGTATATTTTAAATTAAAAATTTTCAGTAGCAAAAAGCTAGCATATTTCATAGACAAAGCTAAAAATCTCCCCTTTTCTCATCTAGCTATTTTTTCAATTAACTCCAAAACAAATTAAATTCGAACAACAATCAAAAGCATTTGCAAGAATTTAGATTGTGTATTATTATGGACCCAAAAATCTGGGAAAGTTAGCTTGTCTAATTTGCCCCTCCCGTAAAGTTTTTAAATAACTATTGATAAAGAGATACAGATAAAAAAAATGATAGCCAAACGACGCATAAATGATTTAGTTTATTGAGAATTAAAAATGCAGCATCGCTTGAAACTATAATAATATTGTTTTTATTTGATAATTATTAAAAATGATAAAATAATACAAGGATTTTCAAAACAATTCATTATTATGATTCAAATTATAATAATAATTTCTTTACAAAACCTCAGTTTTTAAGTTCTATTATACCGCAATAGTGTAATAGCTATTGTAAAACGTAAGACGATTATTTATATTGAATATTCAATCCGGCCCTGTAAATTCTGACTATGAACAAAATTATAATCTACAACGGTAAACAATACAAACTACAAAAAGTTGGTAGATTTTCTACAAAAGAATAGCAATTATTATCAGTTAAATTATTAATACCAATTTAAATTTTATGTTTAATTTTAAATTTATGAGAGCTGTTTGTTATCCCCACGTAATACAAAAATGTTAAAGATTTTAAATGGATCAATATTGACTTCGGCCCTTATAACACAAAAATGTTAAAAACTATTAAAGGTTCAATGTTAACTTTGGTTTTTTTAAGGGGAGATCTAGTACTTGTCATAGCCAATTTTGAAAATATTGATTTATGACAAAATAGGGACGTTTGAACATAAATAGTGATTTTTAGACCAAGAATTAGTAATTATTTTGCCTATAAAGCAAAAACTAAGTAACGAAAAGAAAAAATCGTATGACAAGTACTAGATAATGGTGTGTAGAATAACCACAAAAAAATTCAATACAATCGGTTCATTGGTTTTCTTGAAATTTTGGGTACCAATTTGAAAAACGTAGTTTTGAGTAAAACGCGTTTGAAAATTTTAGAATGAATAAATCATGAAATTTGTTAATTTACATGGAATCATCGATACCAGGCCCATAGTGTAAATCTTCTACGGTCGACGGAATGTTCATAACTTCTAAATTTTGTTGTCGATGACCTATTCGACCTTCTTTCGTCTGTTCTTGCGCTTGCAGCTTGGCTTTTGCTAAGCGAGTTTCGTCTTCTTGGGCAGCGTACAAATGCGCTCCCGATCCGACCGATATTCCTAACACGTTTATGACTTCCAACAATGAGGTGACACCATTGATGAATGTGCATGTTGCAAGAAATACTGCAATGTTAACAATTTTCGCCCCCCTTGGTCATCATTTTTGGAGCTATCTTCCAAATAAGTTGGTCTTCGAGACAGAAATAATGTTAAGAGTTGCTGTCTGTTGAGTCGTAATGGTAGAATGTTGCCCATATAGTTTTTTCATGTCATCCTTGGAATTACAGTTTTTGCGAATAGCTAAGCCGTAGTAAACGCTCAATTTATCTATAAACTTTGCCGTCAGTTTGTTTTTGCCGCCGATTCCAGGCTTATTTATCGAAATGTTGACTTGGTGTTTTTACCAGATATTCTTGAGACCTCAAGCTTCAAGAAAATGTAAAAAACAAAAATCGATTTTTTTCACCATGCTAGGTGTATATCTCCCCTTAATACAAAAACATCAAAAACGGTTTGTTCTAGACCTGCGGAGGTCTAATAATACGCGTAAGCATAACAGATACGATATTGTCCTTTCTGCTAATAAAAAATGTCGAAAAAAATTTCAAAATTGAAAAAAATGGGATTGGTCAATCCAGCAATATGGCACAAATATAAAATGTTTTTAAATATAAATGTTTTTAATCTAAAGTCACAAAAAAGGCTAAATATTTAAAATAGGTTAAAAGTAATTAATTAAAATTAATAAAACTATGTTAGAAATTCCCGCCAAATGTACGACAATTTTATTCATGGTTCGAATATAATATGAAATTTCCAAAGATAAAATAAAATTGCGAATTTTAAAATGTGTAAAGCAGTAAATAAACTGGGGTACAATTTTGGGATTCTAAGGTTTAAGCTTAAATTTTAAACACAATTTTCCAGGTACAAAAATTTGCATTTTTTCTACAACCGCTGGAGTAAAAAAGAACCCAATTTGGGTTTAGAAAATGTATAATTTTAAGGCTGTTCTTACTCGACTGCTAAATTGACTATTTTAAGGTTTGGCGAATTACATGCCATTGCTTTAATATTTATCAAAACGCTACGAAATTTTTAACAACACTTTTCTAAAAGATGCCTCTAGAGTGCATGCCCAGTTTTAAAAATTTTGTAACTTTTTAAATTTTTTACAATTTTTAAATTTTTTACAAAATTTTTAAAACTGAGCATGCACTCTCTTTAGAGAGGCATCTCTAGAGATTAGAGAGGCATCTCTAGAGGCATCTTTTAGAAAAGTGTTGTTAAAAATTTCGTAGCGTTTTGATAAATATTAAAGCAAAGCCTTAAGTGCACAACGTTGGGTGGAAATATCGCAACCAATTTTTTTCTGTGTTGTCAATTATTTTAAATTAAGAAATTGACCTTTTAGTATGATAAATTTTGGTTATTATTTTAAATAATAAATTGATAATACTTCTATGGAAGTACTCACAAAATTCGTTACACTGGAAAAGTAAAAATGTGACACAAAAGACCTACTTTTACTCCTAGCGATACTAGCTAGTAGCTTGCTAGGCCAGCTAGAAAGCTACTTCAGATGTAAAACAAATAATATGCTCACAATACTAGCAGTGGCTTTGGAACTTTGCTGAAGTTCTGTAATCTGTAATTATGGTGTGCAGATTGTCAAGATTTCCAAAGGAGGGGTTTTGTAGAGAACAAAATGGGAAATAAGAAAACCAATAAATAAAAAAAGGGAAATTGAAAAAGATTCATGTAGAGGGGCAAAAAATTATGAAGAAAAAATAAAATTAACTCTTGGGATCAACGTTTGAAGAGTTTGTAAAAACTGTGTATGAGCAAATAAAGGTATAACAACAGAATTGTAAAGTATGTTTTAAACAGTCAACGTCAATTTAGAAAACTCGAATCTCGATTGAAGCAAGAATTGCAGCCAAAATAAGGAGAATTTTATCAGATTTTACATACAAAAGGTTTTATTGATTGCTTTCATCATGAATATCCAAAAAATTAAATTTTTATATCTAACCTATAGGCTATGTGCAAGTGATTTGAATTTTTAAAAATTCCATGCCAGCGATTACGGTGGTGAAATGTGGAACGTTTTGCTGTACTTTTGACAGTGTTTATGCAAGGTAAATAGAATACTCTATTTTACCTTAGTGTTTATGAGTATGTAGTATGTAGTAATTTTCTAATTACAAGGTTGGTATAAGTACAGTGAAAAATGCCGGCGCGCCCAACCAGTTGGCGCTGGTTGTGAACTTGCACATAGCCCAGTTCAGCAATAATTACAGACATAATTATTGTACCATACTGCAATAACAAGCATATCAAAAAAATTTTCTTCGTAGAACAACGTTTACTTTTAAAATACACTCAAGGGTGAAACAATAAAAAGAATTAGGTATATTTTAAAAATTACACCCCTAATTATTTATTATCAAGACTTTACCGAATTGACTTTTAGTTTTTATATTATTCATATACATTATTATAGGGTTTAAAATAAAAATGGTACTAAGTATTATTAGAAAGAGATAACTTTATATTCTGTGAAGATTAAAAAATAATTACAAACCAATTACAGTTTTTTTACATCTATATTAGGATAGTTATTTTTAAATTATCATAAAAACATTTCAAGCTGTTCTCAATAATTTAATTTTGAATATTGAGGGGGTGTTTCAATTATCGTTAGTAACAGCCCTTGGGAGGGATTTATCGAATCGGATCCCCGCGTAGAAAGCGACCTTCGAACTGTTCAAAAGAAAATTATCATTACCATTATCATTGGTATTCGAAATACTTTAAAATGTTTTGAGTACCAATTCGAGTTGTAAATTGCCGTTGAAATACTTAATGCCTAAAATGTTTTAGTTCAGATTAATAAATAATTAATTATACATTTTGGAAATAAATTAATTATATCAACTTAATCTTACTTCTTGTGATAGAAAATCTGCTGAGAGGCAGTACAAGGACATTTGTACAACAGAAGCAAAACCTATTAATGCGTATCGGATAGAAGCAGTATAGTTGGTACTAAAATGTAAAGTTATAAATAATTAGGCAGAGGAAACTTATTTTTCTGTAACGGTGTTGCATCAAGTGGAAAGATCCAAAAAAAGCCGAAGAATTATAGAGAAGAAACGGAAGCGCTTGTCATCTGCGGTAATTGTGTGCAGATTGCCATGTTTTCGAAGCAGGGAATTTTAGTGAATAGAAATTCTACATTACCGCACCAGTACGTGCTGATGATATCTTTCGAAAATTTCTCCTCTTTCCAACGAAAAATATAAAAAGAGGTTGAAATGCCATTTTTAGGTAAAGCTGGTACAAATAGCGTTTCGCCATATACTATACATACATCAGTGAGTGTACCTTACAACTTTAGTGCTCGTCAGCGACGAAGTTAGTCGCTTGTCTGTTAGAGTGAGAATGAGAAGGAAAGAAGAAAAGCAATAAATCACAAAATTAGAGAAAAGTGAAAAAAAAATTTATGCAAAGGTGCCGAAAATTATGAAGGCAACATAAAATCAACCCACCAATAGCTTTCGGGAAGTATGTGAAAACTGTGGAATAAATTGAAATGAAAGATTATTTCATATTTTAATTTTGACTCAAACATCCCTTGATTCACAGTATTAAGTATTAAGTACTTCCAAAATTTGATATTACTCTTAATTCATTCTCGTTCCATGTCAACTCACTATCTAATCCCAATAATTTCCTATTGTTGTAAAGCTCATATGCATCTTCATTTATCTGTATTTTCTCTCGAGTTTTAAATATTATTAAATTTGTTTTATGCTTATTCAACATCACTCCATTTGCAATAAACCTTTGTAAAAATTTTCTTAAGGAATTGACTATTTGGAGCCATGTTATTGCTTTTGTTAATAAATTTGAATCATAACCGTAGTTGGTAAGATACTATTTACTTCCAGAGATTTTTCGTATATTTATGCAATTTTTTTTTATCCCCCTCAAAATTTTCTACTTGTTCGATTAGATTAGAATGCAAATTGTTACCATACTTAGTTCTGGACGGAGATTCTGCATCAGAAGGATCAAATGACGATGTCGGATCCAATCTTTCATCCCCAAGCGCTTCCACTCCCTTTTAACTTTACTTGCATCATCATCTTGTTATCCATTGGCCACACTCATCTTTAATCCCGAATTTAATTCAGCTGTATTTATTATCAGTAAAATGTGATATAATTAACTCTAATTACTCCATACTTTTTTTGTATTCTGCCTATTTTTCTTCTTCTTCTACTTATAGCTAGGGATAGTCCCGTATGCCCAGATCTGTTGATCTGTTTCCTTCACAATAGCATCGGCAATATTCCGAAGCCATGTTCAGTACCGTGAGAATTACTTGCTTTACATCTGAAGTAACTTGCTAGGCTTGCCTCAGATGTGCCTTTTACCCTATTTTTCATTGTTAATGCTGACAATTCATTAACATAGGAGGACTATCGTTTTTATGTGCCTTCCGAAGCACGTAGACGGCCCTACAAGATGAGCCTCTACTTGATTTCGAACCGGAGCGCCTGATGTTAGCGGACGATTGCGTTAACAACCAAGCTAATGACCACTTTTTGTTGTATTATTTATATTGACTGAAAATTTAGTTAGTAACTTTTTTTTCGTATATAAAAGTTTTCTAAAACATGTCAGGTATAGATATGTTGAGGGAACATTTAAACTATTCAATTGTCCTGATTTTAAAACATTTTTAAAACGTATTAAAAATTTTTCTTTATTTTCTGCTGAAAAACGTATTCTTTTACATAATAATATATTGTTAACTTTATTTTTGTTATTTATGATAATAATTGTTAGTTTAATAATAATCAGAGATTTGCGTTTTTATAACTTTTGCTTCATAGAGTATTTTTTTTATAAAATAGTCTCTCGAGTTGCTTCGTATAATTATGATGCATGTTGAATAAATTCAACAAGAGAATTATTTGTTCAGCTTTGTTATTGTAATTTATCTGTAATTGAATTTATAATTTTATTATATTGTTTAATATTTTGTTCATTTTTATTAAAAAAATTTTATAGTTCCCATTTTGGTATAAATTTTGTGTTATTTACTTCACAGTCCTCTTCACACTCTATTTCGATTATTTTAGAATAATTTGTAATGTTTTTTTCGCGTATAAAGAGGCATTCAAATAAACGTAAGCACGCTTAGGGAGTAGAGGGTTCAATTTTTCTTACTTTTGTTGACAATGGGGGCGGAGAAGATACGTAAGGTAAAAATTACAAAATAATGAAAATGTTTTCAAAATAATATTTATAATATTAGATTAAAATTTAAATATTAAAAGGTTAAATAAACAATAAAACTAAATTATTCGTAAGCTTTCAGCAATGGTTACTGCTGTCATCAGACGTTTATTAATAATAACATTGCTGAACCTTTATAAACTTTATTTAACCTTTTAATTTTAAAATTTTAATCTAATATTAATTTCAGAGGTTAATAATACTATCTGTAATTTCAGTAATATTTATAATTTAAATTAAAAATACTATTTTTATTATAATTATTTGATTTTATTTATTAATATAATTAAATTTTTTAAATATTGATGTTTAATAAAAGTTTTAAAAAACTGAGGAAGGGGTAGACAATTTTCTTATATTTGCGTATACAGAGGAGTGGGAGTCTAAAATTTTGAAAGTATGCTTACGTAATAATTAAAGATTGCAGTTCCCCCGTATTGGTATTCCTTCCTACAATAACATTTGATGTCAATCGTTTATTTCAATTTGCTTTTACTCTCATGGGGTAAACTTCAACTTACAAGCAGTTTTGATTAACGAAGTTGTGTTGTTATCCGAGTAACAACCGCCAAATATACTTTAAGATTATATAAAAAAAATACAGCAAGATTTTAGTTTTATTATTTCAATTTTCTAAAATCATAATTATTTACAATACCTATAGTTTAAATTATATATTACATTATGTAAAACTCATCATTTGAGTATCTAATTAGTATTTTTAATATGTGAATTAAATATTTTGAATTTTTATTTAAAAATAAGCAAGGATCAAGAAAAAATTCTAATTAAATACAAATTTTATTTATTAAGATGCAATTAAAGTTTTTAATACATACATTTTCCTTTAACATTAAATAATGTATGATTACAATGTATTGGCAGTTTACAATAATACCAGAACGTATGCACTTTTTGAGGTCCATTTTGGAAGGGAAAAATTGCTTCACATAATAACAACATTAATTTTGAAACTTGTAAATTCGACACAATCACACAATACAAGTTTTGTTTTCAAGTTATGCTGATAGTGATCGCTACGCCAATTTCATAGATAAAAATTCGAAAGAATGTATTTATTACGAATTGATCCAGAATGCCATACGAGATGGAATTACAGTTCAAACCTATCGAAAAAAGAGCGGAGATTCTATTTGAAATATTTGATAAATAACGATCACAGATACTTGGAGATTACAATAGATTCTAATTGTGCTGAAAATTATCTATTTAAACAATTGTTTAAACAATTGTTATTTTTACAACATATTTAAACAATTGTTTGTAGATATCTCTGTTTTGTAGCAACTAAAAAATGCACTTCCTGCGATTGGGAAAATAGCCGACCGGGGGAAACCGTAGTGGCGAATTTTCCAAATGAAGATCTTGCATTATTGCAACAGATTATGAGCTGCTATTTTGAAGATCAAGAAAAATGTGGTTCTTGTGGTGCTCCTAAAGTGTTTAAAAAATTTTCAATCGGTCATCATTTCTTTATTGAGACAATAACAAGTTCGATGCCGTATAAATCCCAGTTCTCTACAGCTCTACGTCCCAGGAGTAACACCTCTCAAATAAAATCGATTTTCTAATATCTTCAAAAATCCTAGGACGTTTGCGAGAATTGTAGATAATTGGGATTTATACGGCATCGAACTTGTTATAGTCTCAAGAGATGATGACCGATTGAAAATTTTCAAAATACTTCAGGAGCACCACAAGAACCACATTTTTCTTGATCTTCAAAATAGCAGCTCATAATCTGTTGCAATAATGCAAGATCTTCATTTGGAAAATTCGCCACTACGGTTTCCCCCGGTCGGCTATTTTCCCAATCGCAGGAAGTGCATTTTTTAGTTGCTACAAAACAGAGATATCTACAAACAATTGTTTAAATAGATAATTTTCAGCACAATTAGAATCTATTGTAATCTCCAAGTATCTGTGATCGTTATTTATCAAATATTTCAAATAGAATCTCCGCTCTTTTTCGATAGGTTTGAACTGTAATTCCATCTCGTATGGCATTCTGGATCAATTCGTAATAAATACATTCTTTCGAATTTTTATCTATAAAATTGGCGTAGCGATCACTATCAGCATAACTCGAAAACAAAACTTGCGTGATTGTGTCGAAAGTACAAGTATTTGTGAAAGTGTAATTTCGTTTGTTGATGATTATACCTTTAAGATCTAATGAAGTACCATTTCTTAGTAATCCTATCACGGGACATTTACTTCGGCTGTTGTTGTTGTTGTATAATGAAATTGTTGGATCAGCATCTAAATAGTTAGGTTTCCTTTTTTCGTCTGATTTATAATTGCTCCACCCCAGTTTTCTTCAGAAATTTCAGCAATTCGTCAACGGCTACTCTATTTATTTTCTACCATTTCATCATTATTCAAAATGGGTTTCAAATGTTATATCTTTACACATTCGTGTAAATCTTTAAATTTTGATCCTATTATATTCATTGACCTGTTATGCTTTCTATGTGAACTTCTATAAATTCATCGAATTCTGGCTGGTAATGGCTTATGATGAAAGACTCTATGTTTTAAATCGTTGAACATGCTTTCAGAAGAAGCAGATGTTTCAGTAATATTTCCATAATTAAATATGGGCACCATCACGGAAGACCATAGTGGTAAAAGCTTGGTAAATGCAAGTCAACTTCTCTGCTATACCTGGGAATATTGTAAATTATCCCTATCTCCATGGTTTTCAGTATTTTTGTTTCCTCGAGACAACTGTTATAACTTGCTTGAATTTCTTTAAAACACATGTCGGCGGAGCTACATCGTCATCTTTAATAATTATTTCCTCCATTATTTCATCAATATTTTCATTGAACTTAAGTTTAAAAGTTTCTAAAATCAATATTTTTATTATGTGAATGCAATTTATTTGCTTTCAATAAAATTTGCTATTTCACACGATGATGTATTCTGAATTTCTATCCTATACGCTTTCATTGAGCATACTAGAAAAAATGGCAACCACAATAAATGTTTTGCTACATCAAATTCATCTAGGCAATAACCAGTCCTATTGATTTTGCTATGCAAATTTTTAAATCTTAGAAGCTCACCTTTATTCATTATACTTATCAACTCATGTATGGTTAAAGTGTCTAACCATGCTAAGTGGAATTTCGCACTTCCTAATTTCTTTCTTAATCGAGATGAACATTACTGAACAAATATCTTATTCAATATTATTGGGTGTTCTGTTTAACTACGGCCATCATTAACGCTTTAGATTGGTCCATAGACAACAACTTTTGGTAAAAGGTATATGTGTTCTTCCATTACAACTAAGCCATCCTCTTATAGCAATATTAGTGTGTTTTCTGATAACATATGTGCCACGGCAAACTGAAAATTCATTGTATGTTCATTGTAAAACCATAACAGTAACTTCATAATCAAAGAAAAATCGGACTCTGTTTTTCTTCCACTGTATGTAAAGTCTTAATGCTTGAACTACACCTCAGTTGCATCAATTGAAATTCGTGAATTTTTGATTTTGCGTAAGTGCGGATGACATTTTAATCTGAAGATGTTCCATAATTGTATAAAAATTATCTTTTACCCACATTTCTGATAATATTATTAAATGCGGTAGCTTCCTTTTAAGTCCAATAGCTAAAGAGGATCGGAATTGATTCGAGTTTCTTGGCGAGCTTTATGTTTTAATACTCTAATGCATTTAGTACTAGGCAAATGACTTGGTTGAGGATCTCCAAAATTCATTAATTTAGTTGCTCTTGTCGTTGTAGAAACGAAGCTGACATTTTCCATCTAAAAGCTTTGATTTGTACTCCGTACATTTTCCATATAATATTCTGCGTTTTTTCCCACCACTACATTTTTGAAAATCTCCACTGTACGAACAATTTACAATAACGCGGGAATCAACTGATGGTGGATTTATCACAGTACCAACGAATAAGCTACCACATACTGTGCATTTACCATCAATGTGTAGGTAAACCTTTCCAACTTCATAAATCTTATTTCTTTTAAAACTCAAACAGCAATCTCTCTTTGTAAGCTCAAAGAAATGCTCGTTAAAAATTTCAGTCCAAATATATGGCGTCAATACCGAATACAATCTCTTTGAACTTGGTCGCTCGTTTCTATTGTATAATACCGGATCGCATGTCATTTTTTTCCATTCGTCCACTGATATTGTTATTTTAAAATCAATTTTATCCTTTTTATTTATTTTTCCACTTGATATACTGCCATCGCTATTGTCTTCACATTTCTCTTCAATTGATTCAAGTTCTTCTAACTCCAACTTGCTCATTACATCAAATCTGTTAAAAAGAACTATGATATGCAGATATTTTAGGGATATATCAAAATGTAAATTTTTTTGTATATTCTTCCATACCGGGTTAGTTACTGAACGAATTTGTTTCGTATCGGGATCTTTGATATCAGATTGTTACGTTGCGCTACTAGACGTATTAGCTAAACGATAACCTGCAGTTTGAGTCAACTTTAATACTTGCCATGGTAAGAAAATGTAACTGCCTTTATTTATAAAACAATGTGTATTTATATAGTGTTTCAGTCCAATAATTGATTACCAACTGTTTATGGTTACCAACTTAAAGAATTGAAAATACATCTATAAATTAAGAGTTGTCGTAGCTGGTTTGCCGCTACAACACAGATTTATATTGCTGAAGAGCTTTTAATAAAGCTTCTGCATCAACCGAATGTTTGGCGAGGCATTCTAAACTAAGGATAGTTTTTTGGATTGATACGATAAGCTTGATACGATTGTGATACTTGTGATATAGTTTTTATATAATGTTATCATTATTTCTTTTATATACAGTAGAACTCCGATTATCCGGGCGTGCATTATCCGTAAAGCGGCTTATCCGTGCGGCGCTAGCGGTTTATCCGTGGGCGTTTGCAACTTCGGTAGTATATTATGTAAAATCAAATGTATAGAATTTATGCTTATTTTAGAGCTGCACTTGGATTACATACAAAGCTGTTTAGTGTATTTTTTTTGTATTATACATATCAGTAATATGAAATTTTGCTTTTAAAAAACCTTTAAAATGCATGCTTTACAATAAAGTCGGAAAAATTAAAATTTTTATTTTGCTACCTCAACCTCAGGGGACCTCAAAAAGTGTAAATCCATCAAAATTTCAATTTTTTTTTCTGCACAAAAACAATACTTTCTTATATTACTTAACATGATAAAGTAAAAGTGGCTCACGAATTTATTAATATTTTTGTTTAAAATTTAATTGTTTTGATTTCATAATTCAATTATTCTTCATTTAACAACATCTTTTGTGTGAAGACCTATTGATTCTGGGATTACTTTAAAATGGACGATGTAGACTGCACCGATGTTATGAGGTTATATTATGAGGTGAATCCTGCAGTTTTTCACAATTTTTTAAAAATTTTTGAGTAATGATGACGTTACCGCTTGAAGCATATCAAAAAGACCCTTTTACATTTCAAGTACGTCCAGATTCTTAAATAAAAATGGTAAAACTAGTGGCGAAATGACAATTTAATAAACTAATAAATTAATGTAGTAAATCTCTGATACAACTTAGTTTCAAATTTGTTTATTTAGAAGAAGTGCAAGTACACATTTTAAATTCAGAAATTTTAGTATTTTTCTGAAATTTTCTAAATTATTTTCAAACCAGTTAAGTTATTATGTCACGTAGGAAAAGCACCAAATTGCTCCTAGGTGATGTCATATCACTGAGATGCCATTGTTTGAAAAATACTAAACAACTTGCATGAAAATTAGTTCGTGAATTTAATTGAAGAATCAATTGTACAAAATTTGCCGTGCTGCAGTATTGTGATAATTTATTTTGTGTTAACCTAAACATTTATAGAAATACTAAGTCAATCTCTTGTGTCTATTATGGCAAAATTTGCATATAATCTTATTATAATAGTGCTTCTGGTGTGGTCCTTTAATTATGAGCAATTCCAAAAACTAAACATTAATGCGTCATATTTCGTAGCAATGCATTTACTGATAGCACAACTCGAAACACCTAAAATTTAGAGAATTAAGTAAGTACTATTGATAATTCGTTTCATATTTACCTGCACTAAAGTTCGTGCATTAATAGCAACTAAACCACTTGCAGTAAATTCAATTTCCTTTTGAGATGCTCTAAGTAACATCATCGTTGGTATTCGAAGTATTTTAAAATGTTTTGAGTACCAATTTGAGCTGTAAATTGCTGTTGAAATACGTAATGCCTAAAATGTTTCAGGGTAATAATCAATTTATTAATATTATAAATAAATTAATAGTATCAACTCAATCTTACTTCTTGTGATAGAAAATCTGCTGAGAGGCAGTATAAAGCCATTTGTGCAACAGAAGCACAACCCACAATTGCATATCGGGTAGAATTAGTATAACTGGAACTGAAATAATGTAAAGTTATGAATTAAACATACTTATTGATAGGAGAAGTTATTTTGTGCTTCTTTTGTGCATACGACAGTTCTTTTGCGTTCTTTTTTTGAAAAAAAAACTATTAGTGTTTAGTGAAGATTAAACTTATTAAAGAATATTTGACGAATGACAATGAAGAATGACAGTTTGTAAGCAAGCAGACATTAACGACACAATGGAGGAGTTTTACTTTTTTTTTTAAATTTTATTACTTGAAAGTAGAGGTCAAACCCAGACATCAGTTTTTTGAGTGTTTTTAGCGTGAGAAAAAAATTATTGAAATTCAAAAAGAGTTAGGGTTATGACGTAATTCGCCCTAAGCAAGCGGGGTTTTAAAAAGTAAAAAATAATGTTATGTTGCCAAACGATTTGAAGGATATTTATGTTCATTTAATAATTCTTAAAATTACTCTAACCAGATACATATTATTTGTTTGTAAAAAGTAAAATATTTCCATATATATTTTTTATACCTACCTTGTGGATACAGCATATAGTTCAGCAATAATTAAGGGAATAATTGTACCATATTGTATTAATAGGCATGTCGAAAAAATTTTCTTAACGCTATCGGTGTATCTGTAATTAATATTTTAATATCAACATGTAATGTATATCTTGAATAAAATTTTCACCTTAGTAAAAATTGGTGATGTTGAATAAAATATTTTAATTTATTATAATGAACAATGACATCACTTTGTGATTGTAGCTTTTCAACATTTAGGTTTTCTATATGGCTCTGTAATATATTGAATTGTTTTATCATTTCGAAACAAAATCCCAAATAGAGATTATCAAAATTTGCAATAGCATTAGAAATAAAACCAAATATGGATATATTTAAACTTAATACTACTAAATAAAAATTGTGTTGATTTGGGATTTGCCAACTTCCACAAGGTAAAGTTCTTCCAAAAACTGCAACCATTAATATGATGGCAAGTAAAGCCACATAATGAAGTTTTGTCATGGCTTTTTGAAGAAAAATAATTTTACTCGATGTATTTTTAACTTCCGTTTGAATTTTACTTGAGCACTCGTTACTGGTCAGGAAATATTTTCTTAAAGCAATTAATTTTAAAATATCTTTGCGATGATATAAAAGAACTAAAATCTTTCCCAAAGCCTGAAATTAATAGCTGTAATATTAATTACACAAACAACAACGGCTTTACTAATCACGTAATAATAATAATAGATTACACCACTAGCCTGTGAATATATTGCTGCTCCTTCTACGTTTTCCACAAAATCACCTATAGTTTTTTGGAAAAATAAGAATTGTGACGACATAATTAATAAAATTAAAATACTAATCAGTACGCATGACGAAATTAAAATCAAATTTATGATCGAAGTTTTATTCGGATGCAGGAATCCGGAATTATTCAAATATTTTGATGGTAGGTATAACAAGTTATCCATGATAAATATTCTTATTGTTTCTTCTCAGAACAACGTTTACTTTTAAAATAAACTGAATCGTTATTAATAGTTCTTATAATATCTCTAAATTCAATCGTGATACAATGAAAAGAATTATGTATATTATAAAATGTAGTATAATTAAACCATAATTATTCCTACTTCTAATTATCAAGACCATACCCTATTGACTTCGTGCATTATTAATACGAAATATTATGGGGTTTAAAATGAAAATGTTACTAATTACTTTTAAAATGAGGTAATACACGGTATTGTTTGAATATAAGAAATTAACGTGTTATTATGTATTATTTTTTTCTAAATAAATTATAGCCATTTATTTTTATTTATTTTATCTAATACCTCTTAATAACAATTCAAAATATATTTAATAATTTTTAAATTTAACGTTTTAAATTGTCAAATTTAAATTAATAACAATTTATTAGTACTATGCTTATTTTCTCTTCGATCTTTTACATACGACCGTATTTTTTAAATTTTGAACTCGTCTGCCCTCTGATGTCGACGTTTTGTTTTTATGATTCTATTATTTACATGACGAATAATTGTTTAAAAAAAATTAAGCTGGTTTTTTACGAGAAAGTTGAAGCTGCATTTTTGACATTTTTAACGCCGTCTGATTTAAAAATGCGGACTGTTAAAGCTGCAGACGCTTATAATCTCGATGCAATTAATATTTCTCTTCACTTTGGTGTTAATTTCTGCCTAGTAAAAATGAAGATGTTTAATGTAAAATTTTCGAAAATTATTGCAAGTGAAGGCGGGCACTCGCGGTCAGCAGATGGGCGGTTTGGTTTTTAGTGAGGATAGTGTAACAAACTTGAAATGTCAAACTTTTGGCAACTTATGAGGCAGGTGTTTTGACTTCCAGCTATAACTATAAATAAAAATAATATTCTTGAGATTTTAGTTGTTACATCATTGGGGGCATTGGTTTCCACAGCAAGAGTATTGGCTTTAGTACTATTGTATTCTACAGCAGTGTACTATGCTCCAGTTTTCCACGTTGATTCCAAGTTGAATTGCACAATGAGACTGATTTCTGGAGTAATAAAATCTACACCCTCATCTTGGTTACCAGTTTTGTTAACATAAATCTTCCTAAAATCAAAGAGAAACAGCTCTTCTACGAGAATATTTAAATTTGACCATAGTTTACCCATACATATCAATGTCTATAATAGAAGACCAAATCGGACGACTTTCAGAAATGGTGGCAGATAATATCAGCAATTCTGTTGGTGATATTGCTAAATATTCAACTATGGAACAATGGAATCTTAATTGGGACGATCATCATTAACATCATTACGAATAAAAATTTGATGTTAGACTACTGCATTTGGTCACACTGTTTTGACTATCCTCGCAATCCTTGCGCAAAAGTTATTTGCATTAGAACCAATCATGTTCGTACCAATGTCGTGGGACTCAATAATTTAGGAGTTTAGGGTGTAGTTTATTGGTTAAAATTCGTAACAATAATTAAATTATATTCAGCAACATTCTACATAGTTTCTATGAACTAATATTTACATAATATAACTAGTATTTAATTACTTAAATGTATGGTTAATCATAAATAATTACCTTAGTTACAGTAGTTCGTTCAACCCTGACATTTGATAGCGATAGTGTTGTTTATGTTGGATACGAATTTTTCGGAAATTTTCACTAAAACAAGTTGTTTTAGTAAGTGAAAGAGTGATATACCGTGTAAAAATTATCGATTTATCTGAATAGGTGTTAACCACTACAGCTGCCGTAAGTTGAGATAATTGTTCCGTATTTTGCAGAAGTGAGGTTAGGATGTAAAAACCAATCATGCAACGTACGCCGCCTCGCAAAAATCTTAATCCCCAAGCGATAAAACCGCAATACGAAGAACAACAGTCATACCAGACAAGACCAGCCGGGCATACAGCCGACCACAATTATTATGATCCTCACGCTCCTAATATGATGTATCAACAACCAGGGCCGTACTTGCCCCAAATGTTGCAACAATCGGTCCCAACAACAACTTATTATAACCATAGCTACCCGCATCAATCTTTTCAACAACAGCATATTATTCCATCTAAGCCGAGTATGGAACAATTTCCACCAATATCATCAAGCCATAGAAGTGAATGGCAAACAGTTGGTAGGAAAAGAGGTATGAAAAATAGCCCGGAACCCCCCAAGAAAAGCTGCTAAACAGACAGTACTCCAGAATTACTGGCTTAATGCCCCAATTGAAATAACTAACAAATTCGAAGCCCTACCACAGGAGAACCCAGAGAACGAATCACAGAATGGGAAACCAGCAGAAAAACCCGAAACCCCAAAGGCACCTAACCCACCACCTATATTCGTCGATAACGTCCAAAACGTCTCACCATTAACAGACCTACTAAAGGAGATAGTTGGGGAAGACTATGTAATGAAGGTGCTGTATAATAACCAGGTACGTTTACAGCCAAAATCAGATAAAAGCTACAGTTTCATAATTAAAGCCTTAACTGAAAAAGGTACACATTTTCACACCTATCAGCTAAAAAGTGAAAGGACATTCAGAGTAGTACTAAGAAATATGCATCCAACAACAAAATTGGAAGATTTGAAAGAAGAACTACAACGGTTAGGTCATATAGTGGTGAATATTCACAATATTCGGGCAAAAAATTCAGGAACCCACCTACCGCTATTCCATGTTGAACTAAAAACTAGTCCAAACAATAAAGAAATTTACAAAGTGACACGCCTTATGCAATCGATAATTACTTTTGAGCCTCCACACCCAAAACGAGAGATACCGCAGTGCACCAAATGCCAGAGATACGGCCACACCCAGAGGTTCTGCTTCCGACAGGCAAGATGCGTCAAGTGCACAGAAAATCACACAACAAAAGAATGCCCAAGAAAAGAACGTGACCAAGGGGTGAAGTGCGTTCTTTGCGAAGGCAATCACCCGGCAAACTACAAAGGATGTTCAATATATAAGAGTCTCCAAAAAATATATCCTTCCTTAAGAGTGAAAAACCAAACACCATCAATTAACCCAGTGAGAAGCGACCTCGTAAGAAACCCAGAACCGTACTCGTGTAACTCGTACGCGAACGTAACAAGAGAAAATCAACAGCCACAATATGTCCCTCCTACTTCTCATACCATTCCACTAAACCAACAACAGCCACAACAAAATTCTAATCTGGAGAATATGATGACAAAAATGATGGAGAAAATGGAAACCCTACTAAATCTCCTCACAACAATGCTCAGCAGAATGCCGTAATGCCAGTACAGCTGAAAATTGCAGTCTGGAATGCCAATGGACTAGCAAATCATACCCAAGAGGTAAAAATATTCCTAGCCAATCACAAAATTGATATAATGTTGATATCTGAAACACACTTCACAAATAAAAATTTCTTTAAGGTACCAAAATACAAAATATATGACACCCAACACCCCAGTGGTAGAGCCAGAGGCGGTACGGCAATTATTATTAGAGAAAACATCAAACACTATGAAGTACTTAAACATACCCATGTGCACCTTCAGGGTACAAGTGTTGTTGTTGAAGAACTCTACGGACAAATCACCATTTCAGCTGTTTATTGTCCCCCTGGCCACAACATCAGCCAAGATCAATACACGAACTACTTCAACGCGCTTGGTGGTCGTTTCATAGCGGGTGGTGACTTCAATGCTAAGCACCCTTACTGGGGATCACGATTAACTAACCCGCGAGGTCGCCAGCTCTTCCAAGCTATGAAAACAAAAAATTTGAACCATTGCTCCACTGGTCAGCCTACCTATTGGCCCACGGATAGGGAAAAACTACCCGATGTGCTGGACTTCTGTGTAGTTAAAGGTGTATCACAAAATTACCTCACCATAGAATCCTGTTATGAACTCTCGTCGGATCATTCCCCGATCATAGCGACTCTCTCGAGCCAAATTGCTGTACAACCTAAACCTGCAAATCTGCACAATAACCAAACCAACTGGGCTATGTTTAAAGAAACATTACGCACACAGCTCCCGCAACATGTCTCTATGAAAACAGAATACGAGTTAGATGAAGCAGTGCAAAAACTAATTCAAAATATCCAAGAAGCGGCCTGGAAAGCTACTCCAGAATACCTAAATCGAAAAGTAGATAACCATTGTCCAAAGCGCATCCAAAACAAAATACGAGAAAAACGGGAACTTAGAAAGAAATGGCAAGTCACACGAGCACCTAGCGATAGGACAAACTTCAATAGATCAGTTAGGGAGCTCAAAAAACTACTAAACGACTACAAGAACGAAGAAATCCAAAGCTATCTAACTGAATTGACAGCAACCAAGGCGACCGATTATTCTTTGTGGAAAGCTACCAAAAAAAAATTAAATCACCCCAGCTGGCAGTTCCACCTATCAAGACTCCCACTCAAGAATGGGCTAGAAGCAACCTCGAAAAAGCAAATACCTTCGCTGCGCACTTAGCTGAGGTTTTTAAACCCTACCCAACAGAAGCTCCCCACGAAGACGTCAAAATTAAAGAATTCCTGGAAGCTCCATTCCAGATGGAACTCCCAATAAAAAAGTTCACAAAAAGCGAAGTATCATCCTACATCAGGAACGAACTAGATGCAAAGAAATCTCCAGGCTTCGACTTAGTAACCGCAAAAGTCCTAAAAGAATTACCGGGCAATAGCGTCAGATATATTACAATGATCTTTTAATTCAATCTTGTGACTGGGATATTTTCCTGTACAATGGAAGACCGCTCAAATAATATTAATTCCAAAACCGGGAAAGCCACTGACGGAACCCGCTTCATATAGGCCTATTAGCTTGCTTCCTATATTGTCTAAGGTTTTCGAAAAATTGCTACTGAGAAGATTAATGCCAATCATCGAAGAAAGGAAAATAACTACCAACTACCAGTTCGGATTCCGGCAACAGCACTCCACTATAGAGCAAGTCCACAGAATCGTCACCAAAGTCAGACATGACCTGGAGTCCAAAAGATATTGTTCGGCGGCATTCCTCGACATAACCCAGGCCTTCGATAAGGTGTGGCATACTGGATTGCTCTTCAAAATAAAATCTTATCTACCGCACACCTACTACCAGGTACTTAAATCATACCTTAGTAATAGACATTTCTTTGTGAAATTTCAGGAAGACTTTTCACCGCTCTTACCAATTACCTCAGGAGTTCCTCAAGGCAGCGTACTTGGCCCGACCCTGTACTTGATATTTACAGCGGACCTGCCAACAACTAGCAATACAGCCGTAGCGACGTTTGCCGACGACACCGCAATCTTAGCTTCTCATACCGATCCAACAATTGCATCTCTATACCTACAAACACACCTTAATAAATTTGAGAATTGGATGAAAAAATGGCGCATCAAGGCAAATGACCAAAAATCGGTTCATGTAACTTTCACAAATAGGAGAGCCACCTGCCCTCCGGTCAGGCTCAATGGAAATCTTCTACAACAAAAAGATAAAGTCAGATACCTGGGCATGCATATGGACAGGGGTTTGACTTGGAGCAAACATATCTGGAGCAAGAGACTTCAATTGGGTCATACTCTTCGTAAACACTACTGGATGCTAAATCGTCTTTCGCAATTGTCACTTGAAAGCAAGATCCTCGTCTATAAAACCATCATAAAGCCAATTTGGACGTATGGCATACAGCTCTGGGGAGCTGCAAGTAACTCAAACATCCTTAAAATCCAACGATTCCAATCGAAGTTTCTAAGAACCGTTACTGACGCTCCATGGTATGTGCCCAATCATGTAATTCATCGCGACCTTCAAATTCCCACCATTGAGGAGTGCATCAAGATATCCAGCATTAGATACCACGATCGAATCAGGAACCACACAAACGCTCTTGCAGCGGATCTACTGACTACCCACCGAACTAAAAGGCTAAAACGTCATGACCCACTGGACCTACCCCATCGCTTCCAAACTGGATAAGATTGATCACCTGGAAATTCCTATAAGGTCCTAACGTAACATCTTGAATGTTAACATTGTAAATGGAGCTTGCACAGGCAAACTCCTCCTATGTCATCCTCATATATCAAATCTTTTACTTATTGTAATTTGAATTACAGATTGTAAAATACTAGGAAGAAATAAAAAAAAAAAGTTACAGTAGTTGTTGAATCAAGCGAAACCAAGGAAGAAGACACCTCTTTTGAACGTTAATGATGCTGCGTAGTTCAGCCGCTGTTCGACGATTTTAAGGATTTTTCCTTGTTAATTGAAGCAATGGTTATCGATCTTCACTTTTATTACTCACGTAGTAGATAACTAGTGATTATTGAAGTTATACCCAATAATTGAAGAATTAATATAAATATTATTTTTATACCCATTTCTCAATATTTATTCAAATAGGGATTGGTTATTAGTTGTTTTTAATTACACCACTAATTTATTTGAATCAGAAACTTTAGAAGTTAATCGCTATTGATTACAGACAGATGAGACAGATTTGATCGAATAATGGAAAACCCGGCGAAAATGTGCAAGGGGTTGAGGAAATGGCAAACGAAGACCGAGGACCGAACGGTGCAGATTATCGTTCTGAAGAACTGATTATGACGTATATTTTTACGGATAGTACTTTATTTTAGTTGCTATATAAAAATTAAAACGAGTGCAATCCCGAAAAATACAAAAATTGTGACAAATTAATAATTCGAAAATAATATGATGAGAATTAAAATTTTAAGCATTCATTGTGAATTACCCCATGTAGCACACGATATTGCACCGATATTGGCATTACATCGTTTAAATATATGTGCAATATTGATTTGCAATATCGCGCCAATATAGAGATGTGAACATTCCCCAAATTTTTTTTTTTTTAAATATCTGATTAGTCCAACACTTTTATATTTCTAATAATTTAGTAGAAATCTGGACAATAAATTAAGACTTAAATATGTAATATTTAAAAAAATTGTTTTTATAATCATAAAAAATTTATTAGGAGTCTATTTTACAAAAATACAGAGATATCATTCTTGCAATCTTGTTATAACATAAACACGATTACGTTGTGTTGCTAAAACAGCGACGCGGTGTCTATCACGTAAATGCAAACTGAAACTGATATTTCGTCCGATTTCTGACCAACAATTAAATCGCAAGTTCATTCGGATCCACTGTTCGCTCTACATAGGGTTTCAATGTTATGGGATTGTTCGCAGCTTTTCGTCAGAATTCTGACGAACGCCGTTCGTCCGAATTCGGATCCACTGTACGCGCAGCCTTACTCTTCTAGTTCTTATTTTAACTTTCCCAAAATCTCTCCCGTGTTACCCAATTTACGGCCTCCTTTTCACTTACATCATCTTTATGAATTTGCTGCGTAAGAAAGAGCAATGTATCATTTTTTCATATTTCATTTTTTCTAAATTATTTATGATTTATAAAATTAAAGACTGTCATTTATTCAATTATTTTTCGATGCGGCAATATTAAAATTTATTATAGAAGCGGTAGGTTCTGGCCAAATGAGAAGCAAGGTCTCGATTCGCTATAGAAACACCTGAAGCAAATAGACTTCTTTTAGATTGCGTTATCAGGTATGTAACCTGTGATTTACTTACCATCATTGCATGAATGATTAGCAAGGGAGGTTTTATTAACTGCTGCTTTTACCATGGTAGTAAAGGAAGTTTTTAAACTAAATTCCGCCGTGTAGTACGCCATTGTAGTACAGGCCGGGTTTAAATAAAAAGATTATTTTCTCTTTCTAATGCTAACACAACTAGAAGGAAATTATAGTAGCTTGGGGGGATAGCGTGGATGGTGCCACCACATTCTCCAAGAAAAGAAATTCAGGGTTACGGAGAACGTGGGATTCAGATGATCTTTGTTTTTACTTCGGTACACTCTTTACCCTAAATTTTGTATACGATCACAAGTGGAAATTTTGAGTTGATGTTAAATGTAATAAAAAGGTTCTTTGAACTTAAATAAAAAATGTGCATGGCAAGACACTTCCGTTACTAATGAGGGGAATTGACTAGTAATCCATATAGATATATGCAATCAGCAGATCAGCAAAATTAACGAGGCACGTGGAGGAAGCGACAGACAAATCAATGAGGAATCAATGAAGGCAGTTGCGTGTGTGCTTTGGATTCGAGAAGATCGAATCCAAGTGAGTCCAGCCATGCCAATTTCCTCCACGTGAATCGTTTTTGTGACCTTAGGGATACCTGGCTCTCACCCAGGAGGCTCGGGCGAGATGAAGTGTTGAATGTAGGGTAAGCTAAAGTCGTAGTAATGTTAATAGACTGTAAAATTAGGTTGTTATTTTAATATAATTAAATCGCAATAAAACATAGTCCGACTGTTTATTCCCAGTACCACTCAAGCCAAGCGAGTATGGAATACAACCCCCAATAAAGTAAGATGCGACAAAATCATAATAAAAAATGGATTCTGTCATTCATTTATTGATATTTTAAAGTTTAATAGTTCTTACAGATTGATGTGATGCTTCATCACTTCTTCTTCTTCATCGTTTTTGCTTCTTGACAGAAGCGTTATGACCCAGCTTGACCGAAGCCAAGATGAATTTTCATGGAATATAATTCATGGGTGGTTTCCATTGCCTTCCCCATGGTCCACAGATTGATATTGGACCTTTGATCACAGCAGTGTATTCGACTCGACTAGGACTCGAACCGCGGTCTACCGCTCTCCAGTCGGCCGATGTATGCTTTACGCTACACTGCTGGTCATGCAATGGATGTGATGCAATGGAGAACAATAATTTTGTTGTTGCGAATAGTACGGAGACAGTAATTATAAAATTAATTTTTACCTACTCGTTTGAAGATAATTGGTAGCCAAGTTACTTTTAATCGAATAAAATAACGATGATTGATCCAAAGATTAAAGAAAATTAAAATAAAACAAAAACGAAGTGCGGCGTCAAGTGCAAATTCAACGCAATTGACGCGAACTTACATGATTAAACTTTTGAGGCGAACTAACTGACTTAGCTCTTTGACTGACCTGTCCGCGTTTTTGGTGATAATATTTATGTTCTTCTTTCAAGCGTCATGTCTATTCTGTGGTGGATAGGTGGGAAATGCTTTTTTAGCTGTGCAGTGACTTGGTTACGTAATTCTTTTTAAAGGCAATTGAAATCTTTGAGATGAGTGGATTGAAGATGGCACTTTCCATACATTTGTGGTAATTATATTGTTGTAGAGATATTACGCTATTGATAAGATATTATATTGATAATTACAAATTCGTAATTATCTCGCACACGGTTTAGACACAATTTATCTTAAGTAAAAGGTTATGACGGCAACATCAATTATTCTTCTTCTTTCATGTGCCATATGCGGTCTCCCGGGCGTTGGCTGACTTGACCTAAGCCAAGACGAACTTACCAGGGAGTATAATTCATGGGATGGTTTCCCCGTCGCCTTCCCCATTGTCCACAGATTGATATCAAACTTTTTGATTACAGCAGTGTATCTAACGCGAGCAGGGTTCAAACCGCAAGCTTACGCTTCTTAGTAGACCCGTGTATGCTTCACGCTATAATGCTGGATAAATTATTTACCACAACATTAAACAATAATTTAAATAGATATCCGACCAAATTCAATTAATTCATAAACTGTTGATGTATAATTAAAATTACGACATATTTTAGTTTATTAATTTAAGCAGCTCTTCAGGTTTTTTTAAATATCTTTCCAGCACAATTACAGCAAGTTGAAAATATAACTTTTGTATTAATAAATTTATTTTAATCGAATTTGGTTCAAAATCTTAAATTTAATTATTTTCTTCTTTTTCACCTGTTACGATGCCCATCTCTTTCTAGACATTTCTTCTGACCTCTGGCTTATATCTGTTAATTCTGCTGGTATTTTTCTTTCCTGGTATTTTTGTCTAAATGTTGTAATAATAATAAAAGAAGGTTGTTTTATACTTTTGGAATTTGGCGCTTTGCTGCAGTGTTTTTAATTTGGTAAGTGAGATTTTTGTGCGTTTTATTGTTTATACTTATGTGAAGCCGAGGCAATGACAAAGAATATTTTTGACGGAATAAAAATACGTCGGCGTACCTTTATTGTTTGTTTTTCCCTTTAGGGAAGTCAAACTATACTTTTAGGTTTAGGTCGATGATTGAATCGAATTTTGAATTTCGGCTCTTCAACCTGGGTTCACTTCAACTTTGATTTGTCTATTCTATAGCGTTGTTTCATATTTCTGGTACACATGGCTACCGTTTGTTATTTTTGAGAAAAATAAATTGAAACTATTTAGTTGATTTATTATTCGTTCTTCATTATCTGTAATAAGTTCATGGTTCTCGCATACCATTGGAGCTTAGCCAATGCAAGGGCAGAAGATAAACATATTTTTGAAAAAAGAGGACCCACCTCTTGGTTAAAAATTTTCGTCCGGATAACCTTGTCGACAAGGTAAAATTGTTATAAATCTAAACTTCATTCGAGATTAGAGCTTTGATTATTAGTATGGACGTTATTGTTTATTTTAAATGTAAATAAAAAAATTAAAACGATCCTTAATTATTTAAAATGTTTAGAAACAATCTCGTTAACGATTGATTTAGGAATAAATTTTTAAAGCCTTTAGGAAAAGTATTACTCGATTTTTTTCATTTCTTTTGTGGAAGAAAAGCTTTTTATAACTCCACTCGGAAAAATGGTAAAAATCTTATTATGCGATTTAAACTAAAGCCTCGGATATCATTGAAATAATCTCAACAATGTTGTAGTGATAGTTTTACAGTGTGGATAATTAGGCGAAGTGTAAGTGCATATATACAGGGTGTCTCTGTAATCATGGAGAACCTTTGAGGTGAAGGTGATAGAAGACACTTTTCTAACATATATTTTTAAATAAAATTTTTGGCCTAGTTCAAACCCTTGGTGGTACCCCTCTTTAAAGCAATTTTACGAATTTCTGTCTTTAAACGTCCATAGCACCGTAACTATATTAATTTTATGGTATTAATGGATTATTGATAACTATATTAGTATATAATCTCTGATTCTATAGAATCAACGGATTTTGAGTTACGAATTAAATTAAGAGAAGAAATCTTAAAAATTCCTAGTTTTATTTTCTCGTTCTTGTTGCGGACCCTGTACCTTTTACATAAAATTTCTTACAAAAACTAATAGCCCAATTCGGATAGCAAACTTAATAGGCTATAATTTTAGTCAAGTAACATATTTTGGAAACCAAAAATACCTGGTTTGCAACAAAAACGAGAAAAAAAAACTAGAATAGTTTTGATTTCAAATTTCAATTATTGTTAAAAAATTACGTGAAAAATTGTTTATAATAAGAAAAGTTTACAATATAACGTCAAATCCCTATGCACTTATCTAGATAATATAATTCAGTTAAAATTTCAAGCAAATCGGTTAAGATCTGTTAAAGTTATATTGCCGACCAGTTTAGAAATTGTAGATTTTAGTTACAGCGTTTAAAAGTTTTGCATAGCATTATTTCATAAAAATGTATTATTTATCTCTAATCTGCGATACCTGTACCATACAATAAATTGGCCTTCTATATTAATGAATTGCTTTTCTTTATTCTTTCTGACTGATTTTAACGACAGCTGAGCCTCTTTTGGAGCGTCAGACAGCGATCGCTCCGAGAATTTAATGCGGCGTGCATCAGATTTCGCACAGAAATTAGAGGAATTGGACCAGATTATTATACCCAATATATCCATAATTTTTTTTGCGTATTTTAAATGCAAAAACGTAGCGTTTAAACTTAAAATTTTACAGTATTATTACGCCTTAAATTTAGAAATTCACAATTCAAATTAATTTAATTTTTCCAACCAATACTAACAAGAATTTTGACATCACATAGGAGAAAGCAGAAGTCATTTTTTTGATGACGTTGTAACCTATTACAAGTCAAATGTTTTTAAATTTATTGTACTGCAGTATTGTGAGCATTTATTTTGAACCTAGCTACATAATATAGAAATAATAAATTAAATTCTTCCATTTTTTTATTCATAGTGAAAATTTGTATTTAATTCTAATAATTATAGTAGTGGTTCTTTGGTGACCCATTTAAAATGTGCATTTCCTAACCTAAACATTAATTATTAATGCACTATATTTCGTAGAAATGCATTTGGTGATAGCACAACTCGAAACACCTAAAATTAAAAATTAAGATCGCCAATCATTTAAAAGATATTTTAATTTTATATTTATTATTAGTAATGCATTTCATACTTACATGTACTAAAGTTCGTGCATTAAAAGCGATTAAACCACTTGCAGTAAATTCTATTTCTTTCTGTGATCCGCGAAGAAACATTATCATTGGTATTTGAAATACTTTAAAATGTTTTGAGTACCAATTGAGTTGTAAATTGCCGTTGAAATACTTAATGCCTAAAATGTTTTAGTTCAGATTAATAAATAATGAATTTACATTTTGGAAATAAATTAGTTATATCAACTTAATCTTACTTCTTGTGATAGAAAATCTGCTGAGAGGCAGTACAAGGACATTTGTACAACAGAAGCAAAATCTATTAATGCATATCGGATAGAAGCAGTATAGTTGGTACTAAAATGTAAAGTTATAAATAACTAGGTAGGGAAACTTGGGGACCAAAATCCTACTCACACCTCCTCGCTGGTGGTCCCTGGTAACTTGCGGAGGACTCTTCGAGACCGGGTATCCAACCCCGGTGGAGAGGGGAAGTCCGTAAGGCTGACGTGAGAGGTACTCTTTAGAAGACGACCATCAGTCTCCCCCCTAAGCCAAGGTGAACGAAGTCGTGCCGAAGGCTGCGTGGCGCCCGGGGGAAAGCGGGCGTCCCTAGCGACAACCAGGGCCGGGGGTCCCTGACCCAAACCCCCAAGCACAAAAAATGACGGACAACAAACAGGAGAATAAGTTTACGGTGCAGGGGCCCGGATCCCCAGTACCGGTCGTGGATGGCGTCGGAGCGGGCGCCACACTACCGTCATCAAGTGACCGCTTAGCAACTCCGGTGGATGACCAGGCCGGGTTGCTTCTCCAAGCGACTGGAAAAGATGTCGACGACATACGTGAGAAAAAGGATACGCGTAATAACGTTCCTGACAAGGTAGACAAGAAGGTGCCAAAAACCACCGTGGTCCAAAAAAAGGGTAATCACTTGCCCCGACTGAACATCGCAAAAAGTTCAAAATCGGAGGGTAATTCGCCACTGCCATGGCCGAACACACCGCCGAAGATAAATACTCCAAAGCAGAATACTCCACTAATGCCGTCAAGCGTCAATGGTATTATCGATGGGGCTATCTTTGAATGCCAGGACAAGCTTAGGACAAAGAAAGGAGGCTTCTCCGTGGCAGATTGTAAGTCGCTGATGGAGAGTCTCACCGGTAAGCTTCGCAAAATTAAGGAGCTGATTAGTGGCGAAAAGACAGAAGTCAAAGGGGGCTCAGCAGCATCGTTCACGGCCATTGAGACCCGGCTAGCACTCATGCAAGCCGTGGCGGTTAAGCAACAGGCGACGATAGATGAGATCCTGAAGACTATCCAGTCGGATGTAATTAAAGTCAAGCTGGAGGCTAGACAGGCCAACGCTAAAAGGATTGAGCAAGATAAGGCTGACCAGGAAAGGCTGACCGGTGTCAGTTGGGCTTGCTACCATACGGACCACCGTGAACGAAACCAAACTTCTTGCCGCTGCGCTTGAGTCCAAACTGGGGACTTTCGGAAGTGTCACTTTGAGACATCCCTGCCCCCGAGCATGTAAATGTTTTGAGAGAGCCATTGACAGCGCGAAGGAATTGGCGGCGACAATGAACCGCATATGTAAGATAGACCTGGGAGGTTCTCAGAAGCTACCGGGCCAGGTCCGAGAAACGCTTTGGTGGATCAACCTTCTAATGTCACCGGCCTCCCACGGAGCAGCCCCTGCAAATACGGTGCCGGATACCTATGTGCAGAGAGTCATGAGGCAGCAAGGAGGAACGGGACCCTTGGCTAACAGCAGCCCGATAATGCCCGAGGTGGTGGTGCAGGAGATCGGCAACATCTCCTCGGAGGACGAGTCCGACCCCGAACCCGAATTCACAGATCCACGTGAAAGGGTGAAACAAAAACGGGCCAGGGCCAAAGAACGGGCCAAGGCAAAGAAAAAAGCCGAGGCAGACCAAAAGAAGGCAGCGGCCGAGTCAAAGGCTGCGGCGGCCAAACCCAAAAAGAAGCCCCCCGCAATCTTGATCAAAGTCGGGAGGCGAAGTCTTACAAGGAAGTCCTCACGAAGCTGAGGGACTGCCTGAAGGACAGCGGGGACTCCGTGGGAAAGGTGGTGCAAACCCAGGGCGGCGACGTGTTGGTCGAGCCGGGGGAGGCCGGAAACCATAACCGGCTTCACAGGGCGCTCACGGAGGGTTTCAGGGAAGAGAACCTCCAGGTGCACAGGCTGGCCAGTACAATGGACGTCAAAATCCAGGACCTGGACGGGCTTGTGGACCGGGAGGAACTGGAGAGATGCCTGAGGAGTCATGTGGGGGAGGAGGCGGACCTGCACGTCCGTTCTCTGCGGCCTGCTTTCGGCGGCACGCAGAGGCGATCGTCAGATGTGGGGAAGAAGAAGCCCGAAAGCTTTTGGAACAGGGTAGGATTAAGGTCGGGATGGTGTCGGGCTGCAGAGTCCGGCAGTTTTTTCTCGGCTTCTGCCCCAGATGTTGGGGAGGAGGACACCCGCCAACAGCGTGTCGAGGAAAGAGGGGGGAACATTGCCTCAACTGCGGGGAGCAGGGCACAAGATCTCCACCTGCACTGCGAGCACTAAGTGTCTGGAATGCGGGGCGCACACCGTACTAACGCGCGAGAGTGCAAGGGCCCCGACAGGAGGTCGAATGATGAGGGCAGGGGAAGGGGCGGGCCGACGAGTCGAGATTCTTCAGGTAAATCTCAACAACGCGGCGAGAGCCCAAGACCTCCTGAAGCTGGTCATCAGTGAACAAGACGTCGGCATCGCCATAATTAGCGAGCCGAACAGGGTAGAGCCAGGATGGGCTGCTGGGAAGCGTGGGAGAGCGGCCATCTGGGTGGGCAGCGATGTCACCGTGTTCGGTTCGGGGGCGGGAGACGAGTTTGCGTGGGTGGAGCTAGAGGAAGCGGTCGTCTACAGCGTCTATTTCTGCCAAACGACACGCTACGCGAGTTTGAAGTGAGCTTGGAGACGCTTCTCGGGGACTGTGCAAGCAGAGCCAAACCACTGCTTGTGGCGGGCGATTTTAACGCCAAGGCTCCTGAGTGGGGGGAAGATCAATACGATAGGCGAGGTGCAATGTTGCTAGACATGTTCGAGGAATGCCGGTTACGAGTCTGTAACGTCGGCAAAATACCTACTTTCTCGAGGCCCTCGACGCACGACCCCGCTCGGGAGTCGAGCTCTGTGATCGACATCACCTGAGCGACCGATGGTGTGGTCGCGAAGGTCAGAGACTAGCGAGTTCTCGAGACCGAGTCCTTGAGCGACCACCGCTACATCAGACATTCCCTGGAGCACCGGGGAAAAGAAGCGCGGCCCGAGAGGCGTCTGAAAAAGCTCAACCAAGAGAAGTTTGCTGCGGAGATCCAGCACCACCTACGGGAGTGGACTGGAAATGATCCAATCACGCTGATGCAGCTTATTCGTACGGCCTGTGGTGAGTTTACCCTCCAAAATATAAGGAAGACTCCAGTTTATTGGTGGAGTGACAGAATCAACGGACTCCGAAAGGAGGCTGTCTCTCTTCGTAGAAGGTCGCAGCGGAAACGACCCCGTTATCCGCAGGAGGCTCGAGAGCTGTACGAGCTATACGCGGCCAAAAAGAGAGCTGGGAGGAGATAGCCGCCAGCAAGAGGAAGTGCTGGTATTCCTGATCGAGGAGGTCGACAACGACGTCTGGGGCTGGGATATAAGATAGTCACAAAAGGCTCCGCGGAGGCAAGTCAGCCTCCGGACTATCTCCCGACAACATCAAGGGGATAGTGCGGAGCTATTCCCAGTCCACCAGACAAGACCCCAAGAGGTCGTCGAGATGGGGGAGGTCCCCGAATTTGAACTCCAGGAGCTCCTGCAAGCAGCCGCGAGGGTCAAATCTAACAAAGCCCCGGGGCCGGATCAAATTCCTGCCGAGGCCCTGAGGATCGCGGTCGGCCTGAATCCAGAGGCCTTCCTGAGAGTGTACAACAACTGCCTCAGGAAGGCCGCTTCCCAACCATCTGGAAGCGGGCCACACTGGTCCTAGTTAGGAAGGGCGAGAAACCTCCGGGCGAGCCGTCCTCCTACAGGCCGATCTGCCTGCTAGACCACGCGGGGAAACTGCTGGAGAGACTCCTGCTAGAGCGATTAAGGCAGGAAGTCGAAAGAGGAGGGGACCTCTCCGGAACAATACGGCTTCCGGGCCGGAAGGTCCACCTTGCAGGCGTTGCAGAGGGTGATAGACCTCGCTGGCGAGAGTAGGGGGGACCAGCTGGCGAAACCAGAAATTCTGCGCAATGGTCGCGTTAGACGTTAAAAACGCGTTTAACTCCGCGCGCTGGTTCTCCATTCTCGACGAGCTAAAGGAGAGGAAAGTATCTCCATACCTCCTGAATATCATCGGTAGTTATTTCGGAGACCGAACGCTCCTGGTGTCGGAGGCGGGGTGGAGAGAAACTCGGGATGTTACCAGCGGCGTCCCACAGGGTTCGGTTCTAGGTCCGACCCTGTGGAACGTGATGTATGACGGGGTACTCAACCTGCCACAGGAAGATAGGGTGGTAGTGTTAGGATTCGCGGACGACCTTCTGGTCGTCGCCTCTCTCGCGCGAGCCCGGTGGATCTCGAGGGCACCGTTAACGAGGCTCTCCACAAGATCAACCTGTGGATGAGGAGCCGGGGACTTGCTCTAGTCCCACACAAAACGGAGGCAGCCATCCTGTCCGGAAGGAGGAAGATCGAAGTGACCTTCCGGCTAGATGGTATTCAGATAGTGCCTACGAACCCCATCAGATACCTAGGGGTGTGGCTGGACAAGTCCCTCAAGTTTGGAGAACACGCAAGGAGAACGGCGGCGAAGGCAGGGGCAGCGGTCGCGGCGCTGTCCAGGCTTATGCCGAATATCCGCGGCCCGTCAATGGCCAAGAGGAGGCTCCTGGTGGCAGTAGCAAACTCCATCATGCTATACGGCTCCCCTGTATGGTTCGCCGCCATGGAGGTGGAGAGCTACAGGAGGCCTCTGGCAAGACTACAGCGGTTGCTGGCCATACGGGTCGCGAGGCTGTATAGAACGGTGTCGGAGGAAGCGGCACAGGTGATCGCCGGGGTTCCACCGATAGAACTTCTGGTACTCGAGCGGCGCGAAACATCTGAGGGCGCCAGTAGGGGGGAGGCTCGCGAGACTCTCCTCACGAGATGGCAGAGTACCTGGGAGCGCCCCGGCAAGGGCCAGTGGACGCGGGACCTGATCCGGGACATAAGCCCGTGGATGGATAGGGGCACGGGGAGGTGTGCTACCACCTCGCTCAAGTCTTGAGCGGGCACGGCTGCTTCGCAAGTTACCTGGCGAAATACGGCAAGAAAGCCGACGATACTTGTTTTTCTGCGAGGAGGTGGACACGCCGGCCCACACCCTGTTCGACTGCGGCACTTGGCGAGACATTAGGGAGGGAGCTGCTCGGGTCACTGGACTTGCACCAATAGGCCGTAACCTGATCCAGTTGATGCTGAGCAGTGAGCAAAATTGGAACACCATCCAGGGAATGGTGAAACAGATCATGGGTGGCAAAGAGCAACATGAGCGAGAGCTACAAAAGCTAGTTCGAGAGTCTACATTGTCGAGACAAGGCGATGGCCCGTAGAGGGCAGGACGGGCCTGAAGAAATGCCTATGCGAATCCGGGTCCGCCCAAAGGAGTGGGGTTTTAGTCGGTAAGAGTCCGACACTACCACCCAGAACATCGGGTGGTGTCCATGAGGATTTCCCCACTCCCACCGACCGCAAAAAAAAAAAAGGTAGGGGAAACTTATTTTTCTGTAACGGTGTTACATCAAGTGGAAAGACCCAAAAGGCGAAAGAATTACAGAGAAGAAACGGAAGCGCTTGTCATCTGCGGTAATTGTGTGCAGATTGACATGTTTTCGAAGCAGGGAGTTTTAGTGGATAGAAATTCTACACTACCATCAGTACGGGCTGATGATGTATTTCGAAAAATTTTCCTCTTTCTAACGAAAAATATAAAAAGAAGTTGAAACTCCATTTTTAGGTAAAGCTGCTACAAATAGCGTTTCGCCATTGAGAGTACTTTACAATTTTAGTGCTAGTCAGCTACGTAATTAGTCGCTTGTCTGTTAGAGTGAGAAGGAGAAGGAAAGAAGAAAAGCAATAAATCACAAAATTAGAGAAAGGCGAAAAAAAAATTTATGCAAAAGTGTCGAAAATTATGAAGGCAACATAAAATCAACCCACCAATACCTTTCGGGAAGTTTGTGAAAACTGTGGAATAATTGTGAACGAAAGATAATTCCATATTTTAATTTTGATTTACAATATTAAGTATTAAGTACTCCCAAAATTTGATATTACTTTTAATTCATTCTCGTTCCATGTCAGCTCACTATCTAATCCCAAAAATTTCCTACTGCTGTAAAGTTCATTATGCATCTCCATTTATCTGTATTTTCTCAGGGGCTTCACGCCCAGGATGTCGAGTTTTAAATATCATTAAATTTGTTTTATGCTTATCCAATATCACTCCATTTGCAGCAAACCTTCGTAAAAATTTTCTTAAAGAATTGACTATCTGGAGCCACCTTACTGCTTTTGTTAATAAATTTGAAATAAATTCAGTTCCAGAAATTTTTCGTATATTTATACAATTTTTTTATCCACCTTAAAGTTTTCTACTTGTTCGATTAGATTAGAATGCAAATTCTTACCAAACTTAGTTCTGGACGGAGATTCTGCATCAGAAGGATCAAGTGACGATGTGGGATCCAATCTTTCATCCCCAAGCGCTTCCACTTCACTTTTAACTTCACTTGCATCATCATCTTGTTATCCATTGGCCACACTCATCTTTAATCCCAAATTTAATTCAGCTGTATTTATTATCAGTAAAATGTGATATAATTAACTCCAATTACTCCATACTTTTTTTGTATTGTTACGAAAATTCCTTTTTGTAACATTTTAAATCTTAAACATACGCATTCATTCAAACATTTGATACGCCCATGTGTAAATTTTATTTTGAGTTTGAAGTTGAACTGGTCTTAGGGTGCACGTGATAACTTAAATCTTAAGATTTCTGAGTATCACAGCTGCATTGCATAGATCGGCAACTCTAAAAGACCTTTGTATCATTTACACGGGTATCATATATCAGTAGATTTGTGCCCTAAAACCTTAAAGTAATAAATTTTAATATTTTAGGGTGGTTTTCGGGAGAATTGTTTGATCATTTTCCCCTTCTTTACTAATAACAACTTTTCCTGAAAATAAATAAGGCAGTCACGTAGATAGGCCGAAGTGGTCAACTTCGATAGATTTTTGTGATAAATTAATTTAGATATTAGATTAAAGTAAATTAGTGAAAAGAGTTAGATTTGTATAGATTACCTAAGTTCGCCTGTCGGTCGATTTGAGTTAAATTTAAATTTCAAGTAAAACTAAAGTTGATGCCGCAAATCGCAACATTGTAAAAGTAAGATAAACATTAAATTTAAGTGCGATGCAACAATTAAACAATTGTTTTTGGTGTGCTATTAAATGAATGTACAGTATAATAGCTATCTAATATTAGAAAATTAAATTAAAGGGTAGTCCTAAGGTGTTAAATTTAGTGACTAGTATACCCTCATCCATAACCAACTATATCGTCCCTCAATCAGCAATCCGTCATCGTCTTCAACTCATCAATAAGTGAAAGACAGTGAAGTGAACCCCCAACAAAGGGCCCTTATAGTGCAGACAACAATTAAACAAAGTGATTACCCCAAAGTTGGTAAGCCATAGTAAATTATAGACTCCAGTATATTTTTGTTTGTGTTAGTTTAAGTAGATTATATTTTTATTGCCGTAGATTTAATTATTGTAAATTTTAAATATTAGTCTGTAAGTTATTAGCTAGGTAATTTTAATTTTCTTAGTACTTGGTTTTTAAATTAATGAAATTTATTTTTTATCTTTTTATTAAAATCTAATACTTAAATTGGTCTTTTATTTTGCAAAGGATGGCAGGTCAAGGTATTAGTGAACCTCCTTCCCCGGCAGGGTCTTCAGAAAATTAATGTTCTCCGGCTTTTGCTAGCACCGGGCCGTTCTAAATTTCCTTCAGAAATTTGGTTATTCTTACAGTATTCTGCCTATTTTTCTCCTTTTTCTACTTATAGCTAGGGATGACCCCGTATGCCTAGATCTGTTGATCTGTTTCCTTCACAATAGCATCGGCGATATTTCGAAGCCATGTTCAGTACCGTGAGAATTACTTGCTTTACATCTGAAGTAACTTGCTAGGCTTGCCTCAGATGTGCCTTTTACCCTATTTTTTATTGTTAATGCTGACAATTCATTAACATAGCAGGACTACCGTTTTTATGTGCCTTCCGAAGCACGTAGACGGCCCTACAAGATGAGCCTCTACTTGATTTCGAACCGGAGCGCCTGATGTTAGCGGATGATCGTGTTAACAACCAAGCTAATGACCGCTATTTGTTGTATTATTTATATTGACTGAAAATTTAGTTAGTAACTTTTTCTTTTCGTATATAAAAATTTCTCTAAAACATGTCAGATATAGATGTTGAGGGAACATTTAAACTATTCAATTGTCCTGTTTTTAAAACATTTTGAAAACGTATTAAAAATTTTTCTTTATTTTCTGCTGAAAAATGTATTCTTTTACATAATAATATATTGTTAACTTTATTTTTGTTATTTATGATCATAATTGTTAATTTAATAATGATCAGAGATTTGCGTTTTTGTAACTTTTGCTTCATAGAGTATTTTTTTTATAAAATAGTCTCTCGAGTTGCTTCGTATAATAATTATGATGCATGTTGAATAAATTCAACAAAAGAATTATTTGTTCAGCTTCGTTATTGTAATTTATCTGTAATTAAAATTATAATTTTATTATATTGTTTAATATTTTGTTCATTTTTATCATAAAAATTTTATAGTTCCCATTTTGGTATAAATTTTGTGTTATTTACTTCACAGTCCTCTCTTCACACTCTATTTCGATTATTTTAGAATAATTTGTAATGTTTTTTTTTTCGCGTATAAAGAGGCATTCAAATAAACGTAAGCACGCTTAGGGAGTAGAGGGGTTCAATTTTTTCTTACTTTTGTTGACAATGGGGGCGGAAAAGATATTATAACAGATACGTAAGGTAAAAAATTACAAAACAATGAAAATGTTTTAAAAATAAAATTTATAATATTAGATTAAAATTTTAATATTAAAAGGTTAAATAAACAATAAAACTAAATTATTCGAGGCTGATTTTGAAATTTTGAATTATTCGCACTGGACGTCCAAGGAAGAGATGGGTGACTAGAAATCGGAACAGGCCTAAGGCCTAAATTATTCGTAAGCTTTCAGCAATGGTTACTGCTGTCATCAGACGCTTAATAATAATAACATTGCGGAACCTTTATAAACCTTATTTAACCTTTTAATTTTAAAATTTTAATCTAATATTAATTTCAGAGGTTAATAATATCTGTAATTTCAGTAATATTTATAATTTAAATTAAAAATACTATTTTTATTATAATTATTTGATTTTATTTATTAATATAATTAAATTTTTTAAATATTGATGTTTAATAAAAGTTTTAAAAAACTGGGGAAGGGGTAGATAATTTTCTTATATTTGCGTATACAGAGGAGTGGGAGTCTAAAATTTTGCAAGTTTGCTTATGTAATAATTAAACATTGCAGTTCCCCCATATTGGTATTCCTTCCTACAATAACATTTGATGTCAATCGTTTGTTTCAATTTGCTTCTACTCTCATGGTTTATACTTCGACTTACAAGTAATTTTTGACTAACGAAGTTGTGTTGTTATCCGAGTAACAACCGCCAAATATACCTTAAGATTATATAAAAAAAAATACAGTAAGTATTTAGCAAAATTTCATATATTACATTATGTAAAACTCATCATTTGAGTATCTAATTAGTATTTTTAATAGTGAACTAAATATTTTAAATTTTTATTTAAAAATAAGCAAGGATCAAGAAAAAATTCTAATTAAATACAAATTTTATTTATTAAGATGCAATTAAAGTTTTTAATACATACATTTTCCTTTAATACTAAATAATGTATGATTACAATGTATTGGCAGTTTACAATAATACCAGAACGCATGCACTTTTTGAGGTCCATTTTGCCAGCTAAAAATTGCTTCACATAATAACAACATTGATTTTGAAACTTGTAATTTCGACACAATCACGCAAGTTTTGTTTTCAAGTTATGCTGATAGTGATCGCTACGCCAATTTCATAGATAAAAATTCGAAAGAATGTATTTATTACGGATTGATCCAGAATGCCATACGAGATGGAATTACAGTTCAAATCGATCGAAAAAGAGCGGAGATTCTATTTGAAATATTTGAAAAAAAACGATCACAGATACTTGGAGAATGTGTTACAATAGATTCTAATTGTACAGCAAATTATCTACTTAAACAATTGTTTGTAAAATATTCCTGTTTTATAGAAACTAGAAAATGCACTTCCTGCGATTGAGAAAATAGCCGACCGGGGGAAACCGTAGTGGCGAATTTTCCAAACGAAGATCTTGCATTATTGCAACAGATTATGAGCTGCTATTTTGAAGATCAAGAAAAATGTGGTTCTTGTGATAATTTATTTTGTGCTAAACTAAATATTTATAGAAATACTAAGTCAATCTCTTGTGTCTATTATGGAATTTGCATATAATCTTATTATAATAGTGCTTCTGGTGTGGTCCTTTAATTATGAGAAATTCCAAAAACTAAACATTAATGCGTCATATTTCGTAGCAATGCATTTACTGATAGCACAACTCGAAACACCTAAAATTTAGAGAATTAAGTAAGTACTATTGATAATTCGTTTCATATTTACCTGCACTAAAGTTCGTGCATTAATAGCAACTAAACCACTTGCAGTAAATTCAATTTCCTTTTGAGATGCTCTAAGTAACATCATCGTTGGTATTCGAAGTATTTTAAAATGTTTTGAGTACCAATTTGAGCTGTAAATTGCTGTTGAAATACGTAATGCCTAAAATATTTCAGGGTAATAATCAATTTATTAATATTATAAATAAATTAATAGTATCAACTCAATCTTACTTCTTGTGATAGAAAATCTGCTGATAGGCAGTATAAAGCCATTTGTGCAACAGCAGCACAACCCATAATTGCATATCGGGTAGAATTAGTATAATTGGAACTGAAATAATGTAAAGTTATGAATTAAACATACTACTTATTGATAGGAGAAGTTATTTTGTGCTTCTTTTGTGCATACGACAGCTCTTACGTTCGTTCGTTCTTTTGCGTTCTTTTTTGGAAAACCTAAAATACATATCTTAGGTGGATCTTCTAATAAAGAAAGAGATTTTAACACAATGGGTTAAGTACTAATAATTTTAACATGAACACAATGAAGAAGAAAAAAATAATACAAGATAATAATAGGAGTACAAATAAGTTTCCGCTGTTTTAAGAAAGACGATGCCGCACAAGGTTTATGTTAAAACTGTCAGATGAAAGACGGCATAAAATGGCGTCGGAAAACGGTATTATTGACTTTGTATCAGCATCATATACTTTTTTCGTCCGAAAATGCAGAGTGTTTATAAAGAGCTACGCCTCTTTACTAAAAACTATGTCCATTTTCGTTCATTACTGAAACACCTCTTGTAATTGTTAATGTGATTGAGGAAGCTGTCGATCTTGCCAGAGAAATAAATTTAGAAGTGAATAGTGATCAAGTTCAAAACGTTAGAAGAATCAAGTCAAAAAGTTAGATTTACACAATCAGAAGCTGCCAATTAATGAGCGTATAGAAATGCACAAGCAAGAGAAAGACGTTGAAGAATCCAATTCTTTAGACTTAAATAGTTCAATTAGAAGATGAAATGAAGGATAAAAACAGATTGACAGCAGGCCTCAGTTCAATTAAAAAAGGGTTACAAATTTTGAAAACATAGACTACAACGAAGTTTGTATTTCTGATACAAAACAAGGAATAAAAATCGGATGTGGCCATACCCATGACTTTATCATACTTTTATTAAATATTAAAAAAATAATTTTTAATAATAAAAAGGAAAAAATATTTTCCATTAACCAATGTGACTCAAAATCTAATCAGCTCTAAGTCTAAATATAATGATACAAAATACCAACATTAGTTTTGAAATTTTATTAGTTTTGAAATATTTAATAAAAACTAATATTAAATAAAAAGATTTAAAAAAAATTGCTTCCATAAACCAATTTTATCCAAAATTTAATCAGCTCTAATTCCTGCCATAAACATAACAAATCTCAACTTTAGTTTTGAAAATCATGTTAGTTTTAAAATATTAAATAAAGATTAATATTAAATAATAAAATTTAAAATAATAAAAACAATAGTTTTATAAACAAATTTTAACTAAAATTTAATCAGTTCTAAATATCGATTAAAATATGCGAAAACCTAAATTTAGTTTAAAAGTTCGTATTACTTTTCGAAATATTAATTAAAACTAATATTAAATAATAAGATTTAAAAAATTAAGAAAAATAATTTCCATGAACAAACTTTAACTCCAGCTATAAAGATAAGAAATATCAAATTTGGTTTTAAAAATTTTGTTAGTTTTTAAAATATTAAATAAAAACTAATATTGAATAATAAAACTTAAAAAAATTAAAAAACAATAGTTTTCATAAAACAATTTTAATTAAAATTTAATCAAATTTAAAACTCGACAATAGTATGCTAAATCCGAAATTTCGTTTTGAAATTCCTATTAGTTTTTAAAATATTAAATAATAAAATTTAAAAATATAAAAAAAAATAGTTCCCGTGAATCAATTTTAGCCAAAATCTAATCAGTTTTTGCTGTAGGTCGCACACAAAATTTGACCACACACAGACACACATACACACGTACACACACACACACACACACACAGACATTTTTTGGAAATGGTCTTATTTTACTCAGGGGACCTCAAAAAGTGTAAATCCATCAAAATCTCAAATTTTTTTTCTGCACGAAAACAATACTTTCTCATATTACATATGATAAAGTAAAAAACTATTAGTGTTTAGTGAAGATTAAACTTATTAAAGAATATTTGACGAATGACGATGAAGAATGACAGTTTGTAAGCAAGCAGACATTAACGACACAATGAAGGAGTTGCACTATTTTTTTAAATTTTATTATTTGAAAGTAGAGGTCAAACCCAGACATCAGTTTTTTGAGTGTTTTTAGCGTGAGAGAAAAATTATTGAAATTCAAAAAGAGTTAGGGTTATGACGTAATTCGCCCTAATCAAGCGGGGTTTTAAAAAATTAAAAATAATGCCATGCTGCCAAACTATTTGAAGGATATTTAAGTTCATTTAATAATTCTTGAAATTACTCTAACCAGATACATATTATTTGTTTGTAAAAAGTAAAATATTTCCAAATATATTTTTTATACCTACCTTGTGGATACAGCATATAGTTGAGCAATAATTAAGGGAATAATTGTACCATATTGTATTAATAAGCATGTCGAAAAAATTTTCTTAACGCTATCGGTGTATCTGTAATTAATATTTAAAAATTAACATGTAATATATATCTTGAATAAAATTTTCACCTTAGTAAAAATTGGTGATGTTGAATAAAATATTTTAATTTATTATAATGAACAATGACATCACTTTGTGATTGTAGCCTTTCAACATTTAGGTTTTCTATATGGCTCTGTAATATATTAAATTGTTTTATCATTTCGAAACAAAATCCCAAATAGAGATTATCGAAATTTGCAATAACATTAGGAAGAAAAACAACTATGAATATATTCAAACTTAATACTACTAAATAAAAATTGTGTTGATTTGGGATTTGCCAACTTCCACAAGGTAAAGTTCTTCCAAAAATGCAACCATTAATATGATGGCAAGAAAAGCCACATAATGAAGTTTTATCATGCATTTTTGAAGAAAAATAATTTTAATCGATGTATTTTTAACTTCGGTTTGAATTTTACTTGTGCTTTCGTTACTGGTCAGGAAATATTTTCTTAAAGCAATTAATTTTAAAATATCTTTGCGATGATATAAAAGAACTAAAATCTTTCCCAAAACCTGAAATTAATAGCTGTAATATTAATTACACAAACAACAACGGCTTCACTAATCACGTAATAATGATAATATACTATACCACTAGCCTGTGAATATATTGCTGCTCCTTCTACGTTTTCCACAAAATCATCTACAGTTTTTTGGAAAAATAAGAATTGTGACGACATAATTAGTAAAATTAAAATACTAATCAGTACATATGACGAAATTAGAATTAAATTTATTATCGAAGTTTTATTCGGATGCAGGAATCCGGAATTATTAAAATATTTTGATGGTAGGTATAACAAGTTATCCATGATAAATATTCTTTTTGTTTCTTCGTAGAACAACGTTTACTTTTAAAATAAACTCAATCGTTATTAACAGTTCTTATAATATCTCTAAATTCAATCGTGATACAATGAAAAGAATTATGTATATTATAAATTGTGGTATAATTAAACCATAATTATTCCTACTTATAATTATCAAGACCATACCCTATTGACTTCTTACTTCTTACATTATTAATACGAAATACTATGGGGGTTTAAAATGAAAATTTTACTAATTACTTTTAAAATGAGGTAATACACGGTATTGTGTGACTATAAGAAATTAATGTGTCATTATGTATTATTTTTTTCTAAATAAATTATAGCTATTGATGGTATTAGTGTGTTATATTGCAAATAAGTCACGCAAGAAAAATGTTAACACGTAGGGACACAATTTTATCTAATACCTCTTAATAACAATTCAAAATATATTTAATAATTTTTAAATTTAACGTTTTAAATTGTCAAATTTAAATTAATAACAATTTATTAGTACTATGCTTATTTTCTCTTCGATCTTTTACATACGACCGTATTTTTTAAATTTTGAACTCGTCTGCCCTCTGATGTCGACGTTTTGTTTTTATGATTCTATTATTTACATGACGAATAAATGTTTAAAAAAAATTGAGCTGGTATCTTACGAGAAAGTAGAAGCTGCATTTTGACATTTTTAACGCCGTGCCGTCTGATTTAAAAATGCGGACTGTTAAAGCTGCAGACGCTTATAATCTCGATGCAATTAATATTTCTCTTCACTTTGGTGTTAATTTCTGCCTAGTAAAAATGAAGATGTTTAATGTAAAATTTTTCACATTTTCGAAAATTATAGCGATTGAAGGCGTGCACTCGCGGCCAGCAGATGGGTGGTTTGGTTTTTTAGTGCGGATAGTGTAACAAACTTGAAATGTCAAACTTTTGGCAACTTATGAGGCAGGTGTTTTGACTCCCGGCTCTTGGCCTATAATGAATTTACGTGTGAAACTATAAATAAAAAATAATATTATTGAGATTTTAGTTGTTACATCATGGGGGGCATTGGTTTCCACAGCAAGAGTATCAGCTTTAGTACTATTGTATTCTACAGCAGTGTACTATGCTCCAGTTTTCCACGTTGATTCCAAGTTGAATTGCACAATGAGACTGATTTCTGGAGTAATAAAATCTACACCCTCATCTTGGCTACCAGTTCTTGTTAACATAAATCTTCCTAAAATCAAAAGAGAAACAGCTCTTCTACGAGAATATTTGAATTTGACCATAGTTTACCCATACATATCAATGTCTATAATAGAAGACCAAATCGGATGACTTTCAGAAATGGTGGCAGATAATATCAGCAATTCTGTTGGTGATGTTGCTAAATATTCAACTATGGAACAATGGAATCTCAATTGGGACGATCATCATTAACAGCATTACGAATAAAAATTTGATGTTAGACTACTGCATTTGGTCACACTGTTTTAACTATCCTCGCAATCCTTGCGCAAAAGTTATTCGCATTAGAACCAATCATGTTTGTACCAATGTCGTGGGACTCAATAATTTAGGAGTTTAGGGTGTAGTTTATTGGTTAAAATTCGTAACAATAATTAAATTATATTCAGCAATATTCTACATAGTTTCTATGAACTAATATTTACATAATATAACTATTTAATTACTTAAATGTATGGTTAATCATAAATAATTACCTTAGTTACAGTAGTTGTTGAATCAAGCGAAATCAAGGAAGAAGACACTTCTTTTGAACGTTAATGATGCTGCGTAGTTCAGCCGCTGTTCGACGATTTTTAAGGATTTTTTCCTTGTTAATTGAAGCAATGGTTATCGATCTTCACTTTTATTACTCATGTAGTAGATAACTAGTGATTATTGAAGTTATACTCAATAATTGAAGAATTAATATAATTATTATTTTTATACCCATTTTCTCAATATTGATTCAAATAGGGATTGGTTATTAGTTGTTTTGTTAATTACACCACTAATTTATTTGAATCAGAAACTTTAGAAGTTAATCACTATTGATTACAGACAGATGAGACAGATTTTATCGAATAATGGGAAAACCCGGCAAAAATATGCAAGGGGTTGAGGAAATGGCAAACGAAGACCGAGGACCGAACGGTGCAGATTATCGTTCTGAAGAACTGATTATGTCGTATATTTTTTTACGGATAGTACTTTATTTTAGTTGCTATATTAAAATTAAAACGAGTGCAATCCCGAAAAATACAAAAATTGTGACGAATTAATGATTCGAAAATAATATGATGAGAATTAAAATTTTAAGCATTCATTGTGAATTACCCCATGTAGCACACGATATTGCACCGATATTGACATTACATCGTTTAAATAAGTGTGCAATATTGATTTTCAATATTGCGCCAATATAGAGATGTGAACATTTTGCAATATTGAGGCGATGTCGCAAAACAATATTGGTGCAATATTGATTTCCAATATCGCGCCAATATAGAGATGTGAACATTCCCCAAATTTTTTTTTTTTTAAATATCTGATTAGTCCAACACTTTTATATTTCTAATAATTTAGTAGAAATCTGGACAATAAATTAAGACTTAAATATGTAATATTTAAAAAAATTGTCTTTATAATCATAAAAAATTTATTAGGAGTCTATTTTACAAAAATACAGAGATATCATTCTTGCAATCTTGTTATAACATAAACACGATTACGTTGTGTTGCTAAAACAGTGTTTGCTAAATGCAAACTGAAACTGATATTTCGTCCGATTTCTGACCAACAATTAAATCGCAAGTTCATTCGGATCCACTGTTCGCTCTACATAGGGTTTCAATGTTATGGGATTGTTCGCAGCTTTTCGTCAGAATTCTGACGAACGCCGTTCGTCCGAATTCGGATCCACTGTACGCGCAGCCTTACTCTTCTAGTTCTTATTTTAACTTTCCCAAAATCTCTCCCGTGTTACCCAATTTACGGCCTCCTTTTCACTTACATCATCTTTATGAATTTGCTGCGTAAGAAAGAGCAATGTATCATTTTTTCATATTTCATTTTTTCTAAATTATTTATGATTTATAAAATTAAAGACTGTCATTTATTCTTATGTAAATTATTTATTCAATTATTTTTTGATGCGGCAATATTAAAAATTTATTATAGAAGTGGTAGGTTCTGGCCAAATGAGAAGCAAGGTCTCGATTCGCTATAGAAATACCTGAAGGAAATAGACTTCTTTTAGATTGCGTTATCAAGTATGTAACCCTGTGATTTACTTACCATCATTGCATGAATAATTAGCAAGGGGGGTTTTATTAACTGCTGCTTTTACCATTGTAGTAAAGGGAGTTTTTCAAACTAAATTCCGCTGTGTAGTACGCCATTGTAGTACGGGCCGGGTTTAAATAAAAAAGATTATTTTCTCTTTCTAATACTAACACAACTAGAAGGAAATTATAGCAGCTTGGGGGGGGGGGGGAGTAGCGTGGATGGTGCCACCACTTTCTCTAAGAGAAAGAAAATCAGGGTTACGGAGAACATGGAATTCAGATGATCTTTGTTTTTACTTCGGTACACTCTTTACCCTAAATTTTGTATACGATCACAAGTGGAAATTTTGAGTTGATGTTAAATGTAATAAAAAGGTTCTTTGAACTTAAATAAAAAATGTGCATGGCAAGACACTTCCGTTACTAATGAGGGGAATTGACTAGTAATCCATATAGATATATGCAATCAGCAGATCAGCAAAATTAACGAGGCACGTGGAGGAAGCGACAGACAAATCAATGAGGAATCAATGAAGGCAGTTGCGTGTGTGCTTTGGATTCGAGAAGATCGAATCCAAGTGAGTCCAGCCATGCCAATTTCCTCCACGTGAATCGTTTTTGTGACCTTAGGATACCTGGCTCTCACCCAGGAGGCTCAGCGAGAAGAAGTGTTGAATGTAGGGTAAGCTAAAGTCGTAGTAATGTTAATAGACTGTAAAATTAGGTTGTTATTTTAATATAATTAAATCGCAATAAAACATAGTCCGACTGTTTATTCCCAGTACCACTCAAGCCAAGCGAGTATGGAATACAACCCCCAATAAAGTAAGATGCGACAAAATCATAATAAAAAATGGATTCTGTCATTCATTTATTGATATTTTAAAGTTTAATAGTTCTTACAGATTGATGTGATGCAATGGAGAACAATAATTTTGTTGTTGCGAATAGTACGGAGACAGTAATTATAAAATGAATTTTTTACCTACTCGTTTGAAGATAATTGGTAGCCAAGTTACTTTTAATCAAATAAAATAACGATGATTGATGCAAAGATTAAAGAAAATTAAAATAAAACAAAAACGACGTGCGGCGTCAAGTGCAAATTCAACGCAATTGACGCAAACTTACATGATTAAACTTTTTGAGGCGAACTAACTGACTTAGCTCTTTGACTGACCTGTTCGCGTTTTTGGTGACAATATTTATGTTCTTCCTTTCAAGCGTCATGTCTATTCTTTGGTGGATAAGTGGAAAATGCTTTTTTGGGTGTGCAGTGACTTGGTTACGTAATTCTTTTTAAAAGCGATTGAAATCTTTGAAATGAGTGAATTAAAGATGGCACTTTCCATAGATTTTTGGTAATGAAATCGTCGTAGAGATATTACGCTATTGATAAGATATTATATTGATAATTACAAATTCGTAATTATCTCGCACACGGTTTAGACACAATTTATCTTAAGTAAAAGGTTATGACGGCAACATCAATTATTCTTCTTCTTTCATGTGCCATATGCGGTCTCCCGGGCGTTGGCTGACTTGACCTAAGCCAAGACGAACTTACCAGGAAGTATAATTCATGGGATGGTTTCCCCGTCGCCTTCCCCATTGTCCACAAATTGATATCAAACTTTTTGATTACAGCAGTGTATCTAACGCGAGCAGGGTTCAAACCGCAAGCTTACGCTTCTTAGTAGACCCGTGTATGCTTCACGCTATAATGCTGGATAAATTATTTAGCACAACATTTAACAATAATTTAAATAGATATCCGACCAAATTCAATTAATTCATAAACTTATTATGTTGATGTATAATTAAAATTACGACATATTTTACTTTATTAATTTAAGCAGCTCTTCAGGTTTTTTTTTAAATATTTTTCCAGCACAATTACAGCAAGTTGAAAATATAACTTTTGTATTAATAAATTTATTTTAATCGAATTTGGTTCAAAATCTTAAATTTAATTATTTTCTTCTTTTTCACTTTTCGCATTAGGCTATAAGGCCTGTTACGATGCCCATCTCTTTCTAGACATTTCTTCTGACCTCTGGCTTATATCTGTTAATTCTGCTGGTATTTTTTCTTTCTTGGTATTTTTGTCTAAATGTTGTAATAATAATAAAAGAAGGTTGTTTTATACTTTTTGGAATTTGGCGCTTTGCTGCAGTGTTTTTAATTTGGTAAGTGAGATTTTTGTGCGTTTTATAGTTTATACTTATGTGAAGCCGAGGCAATGACAAAGAATATTTTTGACGGAATAAAAATACGTCGGCGTACTTTTATTGTTTGTTTTTCCCCTTTAGGGAAGTCAAACTATACTTTTAGGTTTAGGTCGATGATTGAATCGAATTTTGAATTTCGGCTCTTCAACCTGGGTTCACTTCAACTTTGATTTGTCTATTCTATAGCGTTGTTTCATATTTCTGGTACACATGGCTACCGTTTGTTATTTTTGAGAAGAATAAATTGAAACTATTTAGTTGATTTATTATTCGTTCTTCATTATTTGTAATAAGTTCATGGTTCTCGCATACCATTGGAGCTTAGCCAATACAAGGGCAGGAGATAAACATATTTTTGAAAAAGAGGACCTACCTCTTGGTTAAAATTTTCGTCCGGATAACCTTGTCGACAAGGAAAATTGTTATAAATCTAAACTTCATTCGAGATTAGAGCTTTGATTATTAGTATGGACGTTATTGTTTATTTTAAATGTAAATAAAAAATAAAACGATTCTTAATTATTTAAAATGTTTAGAAACAATCTCGTTAATGGTTGATTTAGGAGTAAATTTTAAAGCCTTTAGGAAAAGTATTACTCGATTTTTCATTTCTTTTGTGGAAGAAAAGCTTTTATAACTCCACTCGGACAAATGGTAAAAATCTTATTATGCGATTTAAACTAAAGCCTCGGATATCATTGAAATAATCTCAACAGTGTCAACTCAACTTGTAGTGATAGTTTTACAGTGTGGATAATTAGGCGAAGTGTAAGTGCATATATACAGGGTGTCTCTGTAATCATGGAGAACCTTTGAGGTGAAGGTGATAGAAGACACTTTTCTAACATATATTTTAAATAAAATTTTGGCCTAGTTCAAACTCTTGGTGGTACCTCTTTAAAGCAATTTTACGAATTTCTGCCTTTAAACGTCCATAGCACCGTAACTATATTAATTTTATGGTATTAATGGATTATTGATAACTATATTAGTATATAATCTCTGATTCTATAGAATCAACGGATTTCGAGATACGAATTAAATTAAGAGAAGAAATCTTAAAATTCTAGTTTTATTTTCTCGTTCGTGTTGCGGACCCTGTACCTTTTACATAAAATTTCTTACAAAAAACTAATAGCCCAATTCGGATAGCAAACTTAATAGGCTATAATTTTAGTCAAGTAACATATATTTTGGAAACCAAAAATACAGGGTTTGCAACAAAACGAGAAAAAAAGAAACTAGGATAGTTTTGATTTCAAATTTCAATTTTGTTAAAAATTACGTGAAAATTGTTTATAATAAGAAAAGTTTACAATATAACGTCAAATCCCTACGCACTTATCTAGATAATTCAGTTAAAATTTCAAGCAAATCGGTTAAGATCTGTTAAAGTTATATTGCCGACCAGTTTAGAAATTGTAGATTTTAGTTACAGCGTTTAAAAGTTTTGCATAGCATTATTTCATAAAAATGTATTATTTATCTCTAATCTGCGATACCTGTACCATACAATAAATTGGCCTTCTACATTAATGAATTGCTTTTCTTTCTTCTTCCTGACTGATTTTAACGACAGCTGAGCCTCATTTGGGGCGACAGACAGCGATCGCTCCAAGAATTTAATGCGGCGTGCATCAGATTTCGCACAGAAATTAGAGGAATTGGACCAGATTATTATACTCAATATAACCATATTTTTTTTGCGTATTTTAAACGCAAAACGTAACGTTTAAACTTAAAATTTTACAGTATTATAATGCCTTAAATTTAGAAATTCACAATTCAAGTTAATTTAATTTTTCCAACCAATACTAACAAGAATTTTGACGTTACATAGGAGAAAGCAGAAGTCATTTTTTGATGACGTTGTAACCTATTATAAGTCAAATGTTATTAAATTTATTGTGCTGTAGTATTGTGAGCATTTATTTTGCACCTAGCTACATAATATAGAAATAATAAATTAAATTCTTCCATTTTAGGCTTCTATACATAGTATAGAAAGAAGCCTTATGATCTGGCTTCGTGTCCGTCCGTCCGTCTGTCCGTCCGTCTGTCCGTCCGTCTGTCCGTCCGTCTGTCCGTCCGTCCGTCCGTCCGTCCGCATAATTCAAAGTCACTAAATTAGTGACAAAAAAACCTTTTGTCACTAAATTTTACTTTTTTTGTGGGTAGATGGACAAACGCGTGAATGGATTAACAAGATTCAAAATAATTAATTGAGATCAAACACACAGAGTTGTGGACGCTTTTTCAATTGTTTATGAGATTATTTTATTCATCTTACACTTTTTTTTGGGTTGGTAATAAATGAACTAACCAATTAAAGGTGCGAAAGAGTGAAAGTAAAATTACGTAAAACGTAAAAATAACACTTACAAAATGCAAATCAATTTCTTATATAGAAAATTTTAGTTACCAATTAAAAAATTAAGATAATCTGATGATCGTGCAGATAAAGAAAAATTATAAATTTAAATTAAAAATAATTACAAAATATTATATAATTGTAAACCAAAAGGTAGCTGTATAGAAGCCTAAGAACTGCGGTCATCCGAGTTCCACCTTGTTTTTATTCATAGTGAAAATTTGTATATAACCCTAATAATTATAGTAGTGGTTCTTTGGTGACCCATTTAAAATGTGATTTTCAAACGTAAACATTAATTATTAATGTACTATATTTCGTAGAAATGCATTTGCTGATAGCACAACTCGAAACACCTAAAATTAAAAAATTAAGATCGCCGATCATTTAAAAGATATTCTAATTTTATATTTATTATTAGTAATGCATTTCATACTTACATGTACTAAAGTTCGTGCATTAAAAGCGATTAAACCACTTGCAGTAAATTCTATTTCTTTCTGTGATCCGCGAAGAAACATTATCATTGGTATTTGAAATACTTTAAAATGTTTTGAGTACCAATTCGAGTTGTAAATTGCGGTTGAAATACTTAATGCCTAAAATGTTTTAGCTCAGATTAATAAATAATCAATTTACATTTTGGAAATAAATTAGTTATATCAACTTAATCTTACTTCTTGTGATAGAAAATCTGCCGAGAGGCAGTACAAGGACATTTGTACAACATAAGCAAAACCTATTAATGCGTATCGAATAGAAGCAGTATAGTTGGTACTAAAATGTAAAGTTATAAATAATTAGGTAGGGGAAACTTATTTTTCTGTAACGGTGTTACATCAAGTGGAAAGACCCAAAAGGCGGAAGAATTACAGAAAAGAAACGGAAGCGCTTGTCATCTGCGGTAATTGTGTGCAGATTGACATGTTTTCGAAGCAGGGAGTTTTAGTGGATAGAAATTCTACATTACCACCAGTACGGGTTGATGATGTATTTCGAAAATTCTCCTCTTTCTAACAAAAATATAAAAAGAGGTTGAAATGCCATTTTTAGGTAAAGCTGATACAAATAGTGTTTTGCCATATATACATCAGTGAGTGTACCTTACAATTTTAGTGCTAGTCAGCAACGAAATTAGTCGCTTGTCTGTTAGAGTGAGAATCAGAAGGAAAGAAGAAAAGCAATAAATCACAAAATTAGAGAAAGGCAAAAAAATTTATGCAGAGGTGCTAAAATTATGAAGGCAACATAAAATCAACCCACCAATACCTTTCGGAAGTTTGTGAAAACTGTGGAATAATTGTGAACGAAAGATTATTCCATATTTTAATCTTGATTTACAATATTAAGTATTAAGTACTCCCAAAATTTGATATGACTTTTAATTCATTCTCGTTCCATGTCAGTTCACTATCTAATCCCAAAAATTTCCTACTGCTGATGCTGTAAAGTTCATATGCATCTTCATTTATCTGTATTTTCTCAGGGGTTTCACGCCCAGGATGTCGAGTTTTAAATATCATTAAATTTGTTTTATGCTTATTCAATATCACTCCATTTGCAGCAAACCTTTGTAAAAATTTTCTTGAGGAATTGACTATCTGGAGCCACATTACTGCTTTTGTTAATAAATTTGAAATAAATTCAGTTTCAGAAATGTTTCGTATATTTATGCAATTTTTTTATCCACCTTATAGTTTTCTACTTGTTCGATTAGATTAGAATGCAAATTCTTACCAAACTCAGTTCTGGACGGAGATTCTGCATCAGAATGATCAAATGACGATCTCGGATCCAATCTTTCATCCCCAGGCGCTTCCACTCCACTTTTAACTTCACTTGCATCATCATCTTGTTATCCATTGGCCGCACTCATCTTTAATCCCAAATTTATATCAGCTGTATTTATTATCAGTAAAATGTGATATAATTAACTCCAATTACTCCATACTTTTTGTACTGGGTGGTCAACTAAGGAATTTCGATTTACAAGCGCTCTAAAATTGTTTTGAATAGGAATAGAGAAGTGGAGTTGGTCTTAAACGAAGGAGGGCTATGGAAATTCAGTCGCCATGGTTCGCTGGACGGGTGAGGAGCGTTCGTTCTGTGTGCGCGCTTATTACCAAAATCAAAATTCTTGCATTATTGTGCGTCGTCGTTTTCGTGCACATTATGCTTTGCACAATCTTAACCAATGTCCGAGTGCTCAACTCATTCGGAAATGGGTCAGAACATTCGAAGAAACTGGTTCGACATTGCCCCAGCGAGTGATAAACCGTCGACGGTCTGTGAGAAACGATGCAAACGTAGAGCGAGTGAGAGCATCTGTTCGCAACCAACCGGGCCTCTCGACACGCCGGCGCGCGGCCGCTCTAAATGTGAAGAGATCGTCATTGATAAACATTCTTCATAAAGATTTACACATGCACCCCCACAAGATCCAATTAGTGCAGGAATTAAAGCCAGGGGACCATCAACAACGCCTTGATTACGCCAATGAAATGGTGAACCGATTTCAAGCGTACGACAACATTTTTTTCTCTGATGAAGCCCATTTTCATCTGAACGGCTATGTAAACAAACAGAATTGCCGGTATTGGTCTTCAGAAAACCCCAAACAGAAACATGAAACTCAATTGCATAGTCTGAAGGTCACAGTTTGGTGTGCAATACACGCACAAGGCATTATTGGCCCGTACTTTTTCGAAGACGGACGCGGCCGAGCAGTAACAGTGGATTCTGATCGTTATGTGGACATGTTGAACAATTTTTGAACCAGCCCTTCAAGACTTTGATGGATACAATCGGGACACTTGGTTTCAGCAAGACGGGGCCACTTGTCACACTTCAAATCGGTCTTTACCTGTTATTCAGGCGCATTTTCCTGAAAAATTGATTTCTCGGCGTGGCCCCCCAGAAGCCCGGACTTGACACCTTGCGACTTTTACTTATGGGGATACCTCAAAAGTGTAGTCTACCGCAACAATCCCCGCACTCTAATTGCGTTGAAGGAAAATATCCGCCAGGAAATTCAAGCCATCGGTCCAGAAACTTTGCGACGTGTTTTCTAAATTTCGGGGTTCGACTCGAAGAGTGCCAGCAGAAAACGGTGGACATTTGGAGAGCGTAATTTTAAGAAATGAATTTCAAAGAGCTGAACATTATTTGTAAAAAAAATTAAAATTGACTTGAAAGTTTTTGTTTTATTTCTCTTTAAATTGGAATTCCTTAGTTGACCACCCTGTATTATGTCTATTTTTCCTCTTCTTCTACTTATAGCTAGGGATAACCCGTATGCCCAAATCTGTTGATCTGTTTCCTTCACAATAGCATCGGCGATATTCCGAAGCCATGTTCAGCACCGTGAGAATTACTTGCTTTACATCTGAAGTAACTTGCTAGGCTTGCCGCAGATGTGCCTTTACCCTATTTTTATTGTTAATGCTGACAATTCATTAACATAGGAGGACTATCGTTTTTATGTGCCTTCCGAAGCACGTAGACGGCCCTACAAGATGAGCCTCTACTTGATTTCGAACCGGAGCGCCTGATGTTAGCGGACGATTGCGTTAACAACCAAGCTAATGACCGTTTCTTGTTGTATTATTTATATTGACTGAAAATTTAGTTAGTAATCTTTTTCTTTTCGTATATAAAAATTTTCTCTAAAACATGTCAGGTATAGATATGTTGAGGGAACATTTAAACTATTCAATTGTCCTGATTTTAAAACATTTTTAAAACGTATTAAAAATTTTTCTTTATTTTCTGCTGAAAAACGTATTCTTTTACATAATAATATATTGTTAACTTTATTTTTGTTATTTGTGATAATAATTGTTATTTTAATAATGATCAGAGATTTGCGCTTTTATAACTTTTCTTTTTTTATAAAATAGTCTCTTGAGTTGCTTCGTATAATTATGATGCATGTTGAATAAATTCAACAAGAGAATTATTTGCTCAGCTTTGTTATTGTAATTTATCTGTAATTGAATTTATAATTTTATTATATTGTTTAATATTTTGTTCATTTTTATTACAAAAATTTTATAGTTCCCATTTTGGTATAAATTTTGTGTTATTTACTTCACAGTCCTCTCTTCACACTCTATTTCGTTTATTTTAGAATTATTTGTAATGTTTTTTTTCGCATATAAAGGGGCATTCAAATAAACGTAAGCACGCTTAGGGAGTAGAAGGGTTCAATTTTTTCTTACTTTTGTTGACAATGAGGGCGGAGAAGATATTATAACAGGTACGTAAGGTAAAAAATTACAAAATAATGAAAATGTTTTCAAAATAATATTTATAATATTAGATTAAAATTTTAATATTAAAAGGTTAAAGAAACAATAAAACTAAATTATTCGTAAGCTTTCAGCAATGGTTACTGCTGTCATCAGACGTTTATTAATAATAACATTGCTGAACCTTTATAAACTTTATTTAACCTTTTAATTTTAAAATTTTAATCTAATATTAGTTTCAAAGGTTAATAATATCTGTAATTTCAGTAATATTTATAATTTAAATTAAAATACTATTTTATTATGATTATTTGATTTTATTTATTAATATAATAAAATTTTTAAATATTGATGTTTAATAAAAGTTTTAAAAACTGGGGAGGGTGTAGACAATTTTCTTATATTTGCGTATACAGAAGAGTGGGAGTCTAAAATTTTGAAAGTTTGTTACGTAATAATTAAACATTGCAGTTCCCCATATTGGTATTCCTTCCTACAATAACATTTGATGTCAATCGTTTGTTTCAATTTGCTTCTACTCTCATGGTTTAAACTTCGACTTACAAGTAGTTTTTGAATAACAAAGTTGTGTTGTTATCCGAGTAACACCCGAAATATACTTTAAGATTATATAAAAAAAATACAGTAAGTATTTAGCAAAATTTCAGTTTTATTAGTTTCAATTTTTCTAAAAATCATAATTATTTACAATACCTATAGTTTAAATTATATATTACATTATGTAAAACTCATCATTTGAGTATCTAATTAGTATTTTTAATATGTGAATTAAATATTTTGAATTTTTATTTAAAAATAAGCAAGGATCAAGAAAAAATTCTAATTAAATACAAATTTTATTTATTAAGATGCAATTAAAGTTTTTAATACATACATTTTCCTTTAACATTAAATAATGTATGATTACAATGTATTGGCAGTTTACAATAATACCAGAACGTATGCACTTTTGAGGTCCATTTTGGAAGGGAAAAATTGCTTCACATAATAACAACATTAATTTTGAAACTTGTAAATACGACACAATCACGCAAGTTTTGTTTTCAAGTTATGCTGATAGTGATCAATACGCCAATTTCATAGATAAACAAGGTGGAACTCGGATGACCGCAGTTCTTAGGCTTCTATACAGCTACCTTTTGGTTTACAATTATATAATATTTTGTAATTATTTTTAATTTAAATTTATAATTTTTCTTTATCTGCACGATCATCAGATTATCTTAATTTTTTAATTGGTAACTAAAATTTTCTATATAAGAAATTGATTTGCATTTTGTAAGTGTTATTTTACGTTTTACGTAATTTTTACTTTCACTCTTTCGCACCTTTAATTGGTTAGTTCATTTATTACCAACCCAAAAAAGTGTAAGATGAATAAAATAATCTCATAAACAATTGAAAAGCGTCCACAACTCTGTGTGTTTGATCTCAATTAATTATTTTGAATCTTGTTAATCCATTCACGCGTTTGTCCATCTACCCACAAAAAGGAAAATTTAGTGACAAAGGTTTTTGTCACTAATTTAGTGACTTTGAATTATGCGGACGGACGGACGGACGGACGGACGGACAGACGGACGGACAGACGGACAGACGGACGGACAGACGGACGGACGGACACGAAGCCAGATCATAAGGCTTCTTTCTATACTATGTATAGAATAAAATTCGAAAGAATGATTTATTACGAATTGATCCAGAATACCATACGAGATGGAATTACAGTTCAAACCGATCGAAAAGAGCGAGATTCTATTTGAAATATTTGAAAGAACGATCACAGATACATGGAGAATGTGTACAATAGATTCTAATTGTACGGCAAATTATCTACTTAAACAATTGTTTGTAAAATATTCCTGTTTTATAAAACTGAAAATGCACTTTCTGGATTGGGAAAATAGCCGATGAGAAACTAGTGGCAAATTTTCAAATGAAGATCTTACCTGCAACAGATTATGAGCTGTTATTTTGAAGATCAAGAAAATGTGGTTCTTGTGGTACCCTGAAGTATTTTAAAAATTTTCAGTCAACATCTCTTTATTGAGACTATAACAAGTTCGATGCCGTATAAACCCAATTATCTACAACTCGCAAACGTCCTAGGATTTTTAAAGATATTAGAAAATCGATTTTATTTGAGAGGTGTTACTCTTGGGACGTAGAGCTGTAGAGAACTTGTTATAGCCTCAATAAAGAGATGATGACCGATTGAAAATTTTCTAAACACTTTAGAAGCACCACAAAACCACGTTTTTCTTGATCTTTAAAATAGCAGCTTATAATCTGTTGCAATAATGACAAGATCTTCATTTGGAAAATTAGCCACATGGTTACCGGTTGACTATTTTCCTAATCACAGAAAGTGCATTTTCTAGTTTCTATAAAGGGATATTTTACAAACAATTGTTTAAATAGATAATTTGCAGTACAATTAGAATCTATTGTCACTTCTCCAAGTATCTGTGATCGTTCTTTTCAAATATTTCAAATAGAATCTCCGCTCTTTTCGATAGATTTGAACTGTAATTCCATCTTGTATGGCATTCTGGATCAATTCGTAATAAATATATTCTTTCGAATTTTTATCTATGAAATTGGCGTAGCGATCACTATCAGCATAACTCGAAAACAAAACTTGCGTGATTGTGTCGAAAGTACAAGTATTTGTGAAAGTGTAATTTCGTTTGTTGATGATTATACCTTTAAGATCTAATGAAGTACCATTTCTTAGTAATCCTATCACGGGACATTTACTTCGGCTGTTGTTGTTGTTGTATAATGAAATTGTTGGATCAGCATCTAAATAGTTAGGTTTCCTTTTTTCTGTCTGATTTATAATTACTCCACCTCAGTTTTCTTCGAAAATTTCAGAAATTTCGTCAACGTCTACCTCCTATTTATTTTCACACATGTCATCATTATTAAAATGGTTGCAAATGTAAATCTTTAAATTTGTGTAAATCTTTAAATTTTGAAACTATTATATTCATTGAACCTGTTATACTTTTTATGTGAACTTCTATTAATTCATCAATTCCGGCTGAATGGCTTATGATGAAAGGCTCTATGTTTTAAATCGTTGAACAAGCTTTCAGAAAAAGCAGATTTTTCAGTAATATTTCCATAATTAAATATGGGCACCATCACGGAAGACCATAGTGGTAAAAGCTTGGTAAATGCAATCAACTTCTCCGCTATACCTGGGGAATATTGTAAATTATCCCTATCTCCATGATTTTTAGTATGTTTTGTTTCCTCAAAACAACTGTTATGACTTGATTGGATTTCTTTAAAACACATGTAGGCGGAGCTATATCGTCATCTTTAATAATTAATTCCTTTACAAAACTGTCTTTATTTATAAAATAATGTGTATTTATATAGTGTTTCAGTCCAATAATTAATTACCAACTGTTTATGGTTACCAACTTAAAGAATTGAAATTACATCTATAAATTAAGAGTTGTCGTAGCTGGTTTGCCGCTACAACACAGATTTATATTGCTAAAGAGCTTTCAATAGAGCTTCTACGTCAACCGAATGTTTGGCAAGACATTCCAAACTCAGGATAGTTTTTGGATTGATACGATAAGCTTGATACGATTGTGAAAATTTCACCACCAACACACACACACACAGACATTTTTGAAATCGCCTTATTTCTCACAGAACCTTAAATTGTGTAAATCCATCAAAATTTCAATTTTTTCTGCACGTAAACAATACTTTCTCATATTTCATATGAAAAAGTAAAAAGCCTATAGAGTCGAATTATTTAGGCAAATATCGAATTCTTATAATGCAAACCTCCTCTAATAAGAGTAATTTTCCGTTGCCTTCACCATAGAAGATATTCAAAAATTCGATTTTTATACTTACCTTATAGATATGGCATATAGTTCAGCAATAATTACAGGAATAATTGTACCATACTGTAATAATAAGCATGTTGAAAAATTTTCTTGACCTCATCGATGTATCTGTAATGTATAATTAGAAATTAACTCGAAGGTACTATATAACTTGAATTTTATTTTAACCTTAGTAAAATTGATAATGTTGAATAAGATATTTTGATTTATTATAATAAAGAATTACATCGCTTTGTGACTGTAGCTCTTCAACATTTAGTTTTTTTATGCAGCTGTATAAAATTTTAAATTGTTTATCATTTCAAAACAAAATCCCAAATAGAGATTATCAAACTTTGCAACAACTTTTGGAAGAAAACTTATTGTTGCTATATTCATACTTAATAGTACTAAGTACCTATAAGTTGTGTTGATTTGGAATTTGCCAACCACCAACAGGCAAAGCTTTTCCGAAAAATAGTACCATTAGTATGACCGTAATTAAACACGCATGATAAGCTTTTATTAAAATTTTTGAACAAAAGTAACTTTAGTTGATATATTTTAACTTCGGTTTGAATTTTATTTGAGCATTCATCACTTTTGAAGAAATCCTTTTGTAAATCAATTAATTTTGAAATACTTTTGCGATGATATAAAAAAACTAAAATCTTTCCCAAAACCTAAAATTAATAGTTTTGATATGAATATCACAACAGTCAACGGTTTTACTAATCACATAAAGATGATAATAGATTATACCACTAGCCCGTGAATATATTGCTACTCCTTCAATGTTTTCCACAAAATCATCTACATTCTGTTTATAAAGAAGAATTGTTCCCAGAAAAGTAATAAAATAAAAGAATATACCAGTATATACGACGAAATTAGAATCAAATTTATAATCGAAGTTTTATTTGGATGCAAGAATCCAGAATTATTAAAATATTTTGATGGTATATGCAATAAGTTGTTCATGTTTCTTCTTATTGTTTCTTCGCAGAACAACGTAGACTTTAAAATGAACTCAATCGTTATCAATCGTTTTTATATTTGTGAAACACTAAAAAATAGATATATTTTAAAAATTATACCCTAATTATTGTCAAGACTTTACCGTATTGACTTCTTAGTTTTACATTATTCATACACATTATTATGGGGTTTAAAATACAAATGTTACTACTAATTATTATTAGAAAGAGATAACTTTGTATTCTTTGAAGATTAAAAAATAATTACATACCAAATACTGTTTTGACCACTGATTTAGGATAGTTATTTTAAATTTACATAAAAGAAAACAGCTGTTCTGAATAGTTTAACTTTGAATATGTTAGTAGATGTTTCAATTATTATTAATAACAGCTTTTGGGAGGATTTTGTCGAAACAGATCGCCGCGTAGGGATCGACCTTCAAACTGCTTGAATGAAAAATACTACTAAATTCTGAGCATTGGGCTTGTTTAAAGCGGTAGTCCTATAAATTATCTAAAATATTCCAAGTGTCGGTGACAGATTTCGAAGAGAGCATTTCTCGAAAAATGGGAGAACTCGAAGAAAATGTGCTAGGAAATGAGGAGTAGCCGACGAAGGCCCAGTACCGAACGGTAACAAATTGATTGCAAGAGTGGAAAATGTGTCACCAAAACAAAAAGTTTGACAAATTTATGTTTGATATCTTTAAATTATAGAAATCCAAGAGTTCCATTCAGAAAGGGTATCATAAGTGGCAATAACAGATCTCGAGACAGATATAATTAATATTCGACCAAGTTATACTTGGTCTTTGCTTGTCGTTCCGTCATATACGCACACGTTCTCACCTAGTTAGAAACAAGAATGCAGTAGAAAATTGTAGGATGGCTTCCAACGCGACGCGAAGGAGGTTCATACATGGAAACGTCAAAACATTAAGGTGAACCTTAACTTGAAAATTTTATTAAACGTCTTATAAGAAACCTAAAGAGAACTTAAATTTTTGTATTTAACTTTTAAAAACCTTCAAAATGCATGCTTTACAATAAAATCGGAAAAATTAAAATTTTTAATTTGCTACCTCAACCTCAGGGGACCTCAAAAAGTGTAAATCCATCAAAATTTCAATTTTTTTTTCTGCACAAAAACAATACTTTCTTATATTACTTAACATGATAAAGTAAAAAGTGGCTCACGAATTTATTAATATTTTTTGTTTAAAATTTAATTGTTTTTGATTTCATAATTCAATTATTCTTCATTCAACAACATCTTTTTGTGTGAAGACCTATTAATTCTCGGATTACCTTAAAATGGACGATGTCGACTGCACCGATGTTATGAGGTTATATTATGAGGTGAATCCTGTACTTTTTCACAATTTTTAAAATTTCTGAGTAATGATGACGTTACCGCTTGAAGCATATCAAAAAAGACCCTTTTACATTTCAAGTACGTCCAGATTCTTAAATAAAAATGGTAAAACTAGTGGCGAAATGACAATTTAATAAACTAATAAATTAATGTAGTAAATCTCTGATACAACTTAGTTTCAAATTTGTTTATTTAGAAGAAGTGCAAGTACACAATATGAACTTTCTCAGTTTACATTTTAAATTCAGAAATTTGAGTATTTTTCTGAAATTTTCTAAATTATTTTCAAACCAGTTAAGTTATTATGTCACGTAGGAAAAGCACCAAATTGCTCCTAGGTGATGTCATATCACTGAGATGCCATTGTTTGAAAAATACTAAACAACTTGCATGAAAATTAGTTCGTGAATTTAATTGAAGAATCAATTGTACAAAATTTGCCGTGCTGCAGTATTGTGATAATTTATTTTGTGTTAACCTAAACATTTATAGAAATACTAAAGAATACTAAGTTAATACAAGTAGAAATCTCTTGTGTCTATTATGGAACTTGTATATAATCTTATTATAATAGTGCTTCTGGTGTGGTTCTTTAATTATGAGAAATTCCAAAAACTAAACATTAATGCGTCATATTTCGTAGCAATGCATTTACTGATAGCACAACTCGAAACACCTAAAATTTAGAGAATTAAGTAAGTACTATCGATAATTCGTTTCATATTTACCTGCACTAATGTTCGTGCATTAATAGCAACTAAACCACTTGCAGTAAATTCAATTTCCTTTTGAGTTGCTACAAGAAACATCGTCGTTGGTATACGAAATATTTGAAAATGTTTAGAGTACCAATTTGAGCTGTAAATTGCTGTTGAAATACGTAATGCCTAAAATATTTCAGGGTAATAATCAATTTATTAATATTATAAATAAATTAATAGTATCAACTCAATCTTACTTCTTGTGATAGAAAATCTGCTGAGAGGCAGTATAAAGCCATTTGTGCAACAGCAGCACAACCCATAATTGCATATCGGGTAGAATTAGTATAACTGGAACTGAAATAATGTAAAGTTATGAATTGAACATACTTATAGATAGAAGAAGTTATGTTGTGCTTCTTTTGTGCATATGACAGTAGAAATGTTCTACCATGTTAGAGCGAATGGGATTGTAATGATAAAAGCAAAAATATGGAATATGATAGAAATACGGACTGAGAGAAACAGAAAACCTGTAACTTACGTAGACGGCATGAAATAAACATACCAATACTTTTGAAAGCTGTTGAGTCATTGTGTATCAGCAATAGAAACCAATTTACTGCAGAAAGAAAACGCAGTCCTTTTTTGGAAAACCTAAAATACTCGTACATATCTTAGGTGGATCTTCTGATGAAGAGAGAGATCTTAACACAATGGGTAAAATATGAATAATTTTAATATGAAAACAATGAAAAGAAAGAAATTAAAAAAAAATTTCAAAAATTCTCGAAATTGTGAAAAATACTCAACATTTTAATTCAAGCATCATTCGTAAACGTTGTGGTAACTATTATCGCTGAAATGAAAACAAGCTTAAAATTATGGTTTGAAAAATTGCCTTGTGGATCAGAACGCGGTGTATTCTCAAGCTAGGCCGATTTTTGAGAAATTAAAAGAAGAAGCCGAGGAGGTGGTTAAACATAAAATGTTTAAAATTAGTATCTGTTGGTTCAGCCGATTCAAAAGTCGCTGTAATTGGCATAGCATTGTAGAAAATGCTAATAAAGAGGCCGCGTCTTTCTATGCAGGGAAACTCAAAGCTATGATAGTAAAATGTGGTTATACCTGCCAAATCATATTGAACGTGGATGAGACTGGCCTGTTTTAGAAAAAAATGCATAGAAGAACTTTGATCGGGCGTGAAGAAAAAACTTTCCCAGGTTTTAAGGGCATCAAGGATTAATTGACAGTGATGATTGGCGCAATTGCAGCTGGTGATTGTAAATCAAAACAGCTGTTAGTTTATCGCTCAGATATAATTCAAGAGCAAAAGTAAATCTAAAACTGAGTTGTCCGTAATTTGGAAGTCAAATCATAACGCTTCCCTTTTTGAGGATTAGTTTGGTCATTACTTCGTACCTGAAATTAAACGTTATTGCCAATCTAACCAAATCCCATTTAAAGTGATGCTGTTAACCGACTACTCATCAGTCATCCTCCTGCTGCTTTAACTAATTTTGACCCACGAGTGAAAGTTGTATTTTTCCACCAAATTCACCCACCTTACTTCAACTGCTGGGCCAAGGAGTCATCAAAACATTCAATACAAGACGATCATTTGCGCATCTGCATGAAGTGATGAGACGCAACAATGAGCTTTATGTTAATGATTTTGGAAATAATTCAATGTTTCAGATGCCGTGAGAATCTTGGAATGAAAATTTACAGAAAAACTTTAAATAGTTTCTGGAAAAAACTGTGCCTATTTTTTTTACCACTGAAACTCAGACAGAATTAACGCCATTTCAAGAACGATAAGAACGGATTTCTTTGCGTATTTATTCCTGTATGCTAAAACTTTAACGTTAAATTTTGCTGACAGGCCTAATTTTATTCCAGCGATATTTCACATCTAGAAGGAACCAAGCTAAGCCCTGAAGTAGGTTTAACAGTTTTAATTAAAAAAGAATATTTTTCTTGTTTTATTCCTGTACCCTTCAAATCGTTATTAAAATGTTATTATTTTAATCCTTCAGTTATTTAGGATATTATGTTCATTTAATAATTCTTGAAAGTACTCAACCAAATATTATTTGTTCATAAAAAGTTAAATATTTCCAAATGTATGTTTTTATACCTACCTTGTGGATACAGCATATAGTTCAGCAATAATTACGGGAATAATTGTACCATATTGAATTAACAAGCATGTCGAAAAAATTTTCTTAACGTTATCGATGTATCTGTAATTTGTATTTAGAAATTAACACGTAATGTACATCTTGAATAAAATGTACACCTTAGTAAAAATTGATGATGCTGAATAAGATATTTTAATTTATTATAATGAATAATGACATCACTTTGTGATTGTAGCTTTTCAACATTTAGGTTTTCTACGTGGCTCTGTATTATATTAAATTGTTTTATCATTTCGAAACAAAATCCCAAATAGAGATTATCGAAATTTGCAATAACATTAGGAAGAAAACCAACTATGAATATATTCAAACTTAATACTACTAAATAAAAATTGTGTTGATTTGGGATTTGCCAACTTCCACAAGGTAAAGTTCTTCCAAAAAATGCAACCATTAATACGACGGTAAGTAAAACCACATGAAGAAGTATTGTCATGGCTTTTTGAAGAAAAATAATTTTACTCGATGTATTTTTAACTTCCGTTTGAATTTTACTTGAGCACTCGTTACTGGTTAGGAAACGTTTTCTTAAAGCAATTAATTTTGAAATATCTTTACGATGATATAAAAGAACTAAAATCTTCCCCAAAACCTGAAATTAATAGTTGTAACGACAACGGCTTTATTAATCACGTAATAACGATAATAGATTAAACCACTAGCCTGTGAATATACTGCTACTCCTTCAATGTTTTCCACAAAATCATCTACAGTTTTTTGGAAAAATAAGAATTGTGACGATATAATTAATAAAATTAAAATACTAATCAGTACGTATGACGAAATTAAAATCAAATTTATGATCGAAGTTTTATTCGGATGCAGGAATCCGGAATTATTCAAATATTTTGATGGTAGGTATAACAAGTTATCCATGATAAATATTCTTATTGTTTCTTCGCAGAACAACGTTTACTTTTAAAATAAATTGAATCGCTTTTAATAGTTCTTATAATATCTGTAAATTCAATCGTGATACAATGAAAAGAATTATGTATATTATAAAATGTAGTATAATTAAACCATAATTATTCCTACTCCTAATAATTATTGTCAAGACCATACTCTATTGACTTCTTACTTCTTAAATTATTAATACGAAATATAATGGGGTTTAAAATGAAAATGTTACTAATTATTTTTAAAATGAGCTAATACTTGGTATCGTTTAAATTTAAAATTACGTGTCATTATATATTATTTTTTTATGAATAAATTAACTCATTTATTTCTAAATTTAGGTAAAAAGTAACAAAAGAAAACTATTTTAAATAATCATAGGTTATCAAAAAATATATGTATAATCTTTCTTATTCTCTATCCTTAACAGTTGATACTCGTCATTCCAACATACTTAATTCCATCAGTGATTTTATGCATGCCAATTACTCTGTAAATAATCATTATGTGTCTAATTGTTCTCAGATCTTCAAATCTTAAGGTATATGATGGTAAATTATAACAAATGCTTACGTTCCATTCTGATATGCGAAGGCTACTGATTATCCAATATGGTTCTCGAACTGATCGACTTAATTCGAGAAAAAAATTAGCTTACAAACGATAAGAAGTCGCTGAAAAATTATTTAGACATGGAAACAAAATGAGTGTTTCTCCAGTAGTTCCATTCCTTGCAAGTTGGTAGTCAGGGCCGGTGCCTTCTTCTACTCCCCTACAAGCAAGATTATAAGATTATATTTAATTCTATGCAATCATAAAATACTGTTTTATGACGAACATGTTTTTCCTGTTTATTTTTATTTTCTTAAATGATTTTTCTGTTCCTGATTTTGCCTAGGAGCAAGCAGGGATTTCTTGGCTTGCTCCTAGCGCCGGCCCTGTTGACTATATTTAAATGATTTTTTGATCAACGTTGATTTCTACTGTTAGAAAACTAGGTTATAATTTTGTAGCTGGTACGCATAAAGACAATAGTTAAATGATTAGGGTAGGTCAGTTAAATTATAATATAATTTATTTTTTTATAATAATTATTATAAAAAATCGTACTTTTTCTTCTTCTTTCTGGTAATTTAGGACTAAGTCCTGCATCATCCAATGCATTATTATGCCGCGCTAGGAATTACCTTGAGATCCAACTCTAGTACCATCTTTTGGGTGGCCGTCACAGAAGTTTTCTGGAGATGGGATTACCGTTTTTCGTCTATTATTTCTAAGCGGTCTGTTCATTGTTGTATTATTTCTCTTATCCATCTCACAATTCTTGAATATCGCACATTTGTCGGATATTGTCGCTTTTTACTCGCTTTTTATAGTGAGAAAACTCTTGCGTTACTATTTTTTTTGGTAACAACCTTCCACCCTTAATTTTTATGATTTTTAATCGCATGGTTTATTATGGTTTATTTTAGATACAAAAAAATAAAAGAAATAACGTACACTGGTCGATAGCAAATTGCACGCAAATTAATAGATGAAAATAATAAAATTATTATCGAAGAAGAACGTCAAGCGGATATCTGGAAGGAGTATATAAAGAGACTTTTTAATCAAAATAGAACATCCTCCGTCGCGGAGGCGCAGATACAAAAACCACACATACTAAAAGATGAGTTGCGCAAAGCAATCAATCAGTCAAAAAATGGCAAGACAGTAGGGACAAATAATGTATGTGTAGAGCTTATTAAAATGATAGACCTAGACTCAGACGACACTCGACTAAATTTTTTCAACCACATAAATGTATAATAATGGAAACTTACTAAAGGACTGGCTCCGATCAATTTTCATCCCCCTATAAAAAAAGGCTAATGCAAAACGTTGTAGCGATTATAGACTTATAAGCCTAATGAGCCACTCTTTAAAACTGTTCTTAAAAATAATGCATAACCGTTTGTGGCAAAAATTGACGAAGACATAAGTGAGACTCAATTCGGATTCCGAAATGGAATGGGAACCAGAGAAGCACTGTTTGCCATAGGAGTTTTGTACAAAATGTCTGGACCAACAGAAAATAGTTCATCTTTGTTTCATCGACTATGAAAAAGTGTTTGATAACGTAAAACTGAAAATACTTATAAAACTCTTAAAGCAGAAGGGAATCGACAGTAAAGATCACTACATCATCGAGAATTTGTATTGGAATCAGACGGTGCACATGGGAGTGACAAAAGGCGTGAGACAGGGTTGTGTTTTGTCACCATTGCTATGTAACCTTTACTCCGAAAGTATTTTTAAACACACACTGGAAGACGTGGATAAAGGAATTTAAATAAATGGCAAATCGATAAATAATATACGATATGCGGATGACACTATCATTATGGCTGACAACCCGACTGACCTCCAGTATCTCCTAGATAAAGTTAACGCGATGAGCAACAATCAACATAAATAAAACAAAGATATTGGTCATCAGTAAAACGGAAACTCAGGATACCCAATTCAATATTAATGGCAGTCCAATAGAGAGAATGACAAGCTTTAGATATCTAAGGTGCTTACTCACAGAAAACTGGGACTTCCATAAAGAAATTCGGGCAAGGATTACAATGGCACAAGACACTTTCCAAAAAATGAAACAGCTTCTATACAATCGCGACTTATCACTGGAAACACGTTGCCTTACAGTAAGGTAATAATACCGGTTTTGTTGTATGACGTGGAAACGTAGACGCTGAAATTGTCTTCCATAAACAAGCTCGAGGCGTTTGAGATGTGGCTGTACCGCAGGATGTTCCGAATATCATGGATGGAAAGGATTTCCAACGAAGAAGTGCTCCGCCGCACGAACAAAGATCGTCAACTATTCACCAATATTAAAAAAAGAAAAGTGGCTTACTTTGGTCATTCAAATTCATTATTGTGCATTCAAACTCGGTTGCTTTGGAATTTTGGTTGGCTAGAATGAGAAAGTTAAGTGATATTCATTTTCGTTGTTAATTTCGATGTGTTCGTTATTCATTTTATTGTATCCTGGATTGGTATTTTTGCCGAGTTTCAATTCAGGAGAACTTTTTGTTGGATTTTGAGCGTGTGACGTTACCGATACCATGTATGGAATTTGCCCAACATTTGCACTTTTTAGGTTTTATGCTTGCAATCAATTCCATCTTCCCAGAAGAATTCCATATTAACGATATGGATTGCTTTTTATTTTATAATGAAGGTGGTTGAAGGGTTTCAATTGTTGTTTTGTTTGTTTTTTTTGTTTGTTGTATGTTTGACTTGTATTCTGGAATTTAAAATTATATGCCACCCCATCTTTTGTTTTCTATTTCTTTGGTATGATAATAAAACAACCTCTTGTCTTCTTACTTGTTTTATTTATTTTATCTGGCGCCTTTTATATCAAGTATTTTAGTTTCCCCAGTTAGTTGTTCCACATACACCTAAGCAAAAGAATTCACGAGATCTTGGATCACAAAGCTAGTTGCTGCTTGTACAAGCAGTTAAGGCAATACAAAAAAAATGCGTGTTATGGTACACCATGATGTTAAACAATATGGGGCTGAGACTATCCCCTTGTCTTCTTCCAGATCACACTTTGATTTCTTTTTTTTACCATTGTTTTGTTTTACCTCTGTAACCTCATTTTTCCTTTATTTTAGTCTTGCATTTTGTGTTTAGTTCGGCGATAATTCTGATCATATTTGGATCAACGTGGGTCTTCTGTAACACTGGAGTTCAATAAGTCGGGTAAAAATGAAACTAGGAATAATTTTTTTTGCGTAAATTCTTGATTATTTTTGTAGATAGTCTCCTTTTAACTACAACATATGTATACCTATCCCAACGATGTTCAAGTTTTTTTTATACCGTCTGTATAGTAAGATTTCTTAAATCCTTCAAAACATGCTTCTGTTTCAACGATTACTTCAGAATTTGTTTATAATCTTCTTCCAGCAAGCCATTTTTCTAAATTTTAAATCAGAAAGTAATCACAAGGTGCCAAATCTGGAAAATTGGGTAGATAAGGGAGTAATTCGTAGCGTAATTTTGCAAGTTTTTTTGTTACAATTTTCGACGAATAAGCTGGTGCATGATCGTGATAAAAAGCACTATTTTCTTTAATAAATGTGGTCGATTTTGCTTGATTTCATCAATAAGGCTATCCAATAATGCTGCATAATATAGTCCTATAATTGTTTTCTCTTTTACTGGTTAACTAAAAGATTTTGCCATGTACATCTCAGAACACAGGCACCATAACCTTTCTAGCTGATCTTTGGAGGCAAAATTATACCATCTGATCTTCCACCGGCTTTTATCCATTGTTCAGATTGTTTTTTTGTTCCTGGCGTGTAATAATGAATCCATGTTTCATCAACAGTAATAAATCACACACTTGCTTTTTGATCATCAGTTAACAAACGCGACACCCATCTCGGTGATTGCTTTCTCATATTCAAACGATCATGCAAAATTGAATAGGTTGTATAAGTTGACGTATTCATAGCAATATCACGTACTTTCAATTAAATTTGAGATCATCCAAAACCAGGTCATGTTTCCTTGAGTAGTGACCTACTTGGTCTTCCTGAACATTTAGCATCTTTGGCACTGATACGACCACAACAAAATTCAGAAAACGATTATGTATCGTTTTAAGCGACGGTGCGGAGTCCGGGTAGTATTTATCTAATTTGTTTTTTTTCTGTAATTGTTTTACTATGACAAAAATAATATTTTATTAAAACGTTAAAATTCACTTTTTCCATTTTGAAAAAATCTCAATTGGTGTTGTTGGAATGGCTCTCACGATAAAATGAATTAATTTAACTGTCTGAAACTTTGTGTACATAGTAACAGCTTGGAACTGTCAAATGTTATTTAGATTCTGAATTTGTTGCATTATTTATTAGATTTTCACCTAACTTATTGAATGCCCTTCGTACGTTCAGAGTGTCCTTTATATGAACTGCGTCAGATCGACAAAACACATGTTAGTGGGTTTATTGTGCAGTATTACACAGATTGCATCTATAGTGGATCGATTTTGTCAAAGCTTTGCTCTTCCTCACTAATATTTACGTAGCTCACTATTATGTCTGAGATTATTTTCTGAAGCAGAAATACTACGTATATCTCTAATTGCAAGAATTTGTTTTATTCCTTTTTTACCCGACTGCGCGACAGACAGGGATATGTTTTTTACGCGTATCTGGGTATTTATTATGTAAATATCTATGTACTATGTTCTCTCCCTTAGTAAGTTCCATATCTTCTTTTGTCCTTCGTATAGATCACTCTTCATATCTTTTGAGAATTTTCCTCAAAACTCTCGTTTTTTTCTCGTAGCCTGGAGTTTGCTAAGTTTAGCTCCTGAACGTATTATCTACATCCATTAGGTGTTTTATTGGTTCTAAATATTAAGATATGCTTTTTTTTATTTTCAGCTAGAATTTTCACGTCATCTGTGAATCATGCTTTGTTGTTATGTGTAGCGTTTATGTTAATTCATCTGATCTCTAGCGCTTCTTTAGCGTTGTTAATTATGTTCAGTGTCTAGCAGACTGTTCAACGTCCTTATCTTCTATCAAAAGATTATTGGAGATTTTTTTTAGCCTTTGTCCACATTAACTCCACATTAATCTTTGTGATGTATTTTGGTTGTTTTCCCTTAGTTATTGTTGTTATGATACGTATTTGCACAATACAAGGTTATGGTCTGTGCCTACGTTTGGTGATCCAACTGTTCTGACATCCAATATTTGCTGGGGTATATATTTTTGTTGGTATGATGTAGTCTATGGTTGACCTCTGTCTTTCGAATTTGTTTATGCATATTTATGCTGTTCTTTATGTGGATAGGGGCTGTATACGCTCATAATAGCGTATAAATATAAGTCTCCATTGTAATTCTGTGTATCTTCATTGAAGAATTTTTGGTTTATGTCATTGATTTTACCGTTACCCACTCTTGCGTTCATGTCCTTCATTATAAACGTTTTTTCTCGTGTTAGTATGTCATTTAATATCCGCTGCTTTAATATCTCATAAAAAGCATAATTTTCTTCCTTTGGTTTATTGCAGTCGAGAAAGGGGTCTGTTAGATACTAAAATTACATTTTCATCTACAGTCGAACTTTGGATCTCCGTTCTGGTTTTTCTTTGTTCTTACCGTGCCTGTTATCAGTGAAATCCGTCCAGCATCCAAGTCATTGCGATTTGTTATGTGAGCTATTATTCGTTTACATCGACTGGTAGGGTGCTAGCCTGGCTTGCCGATGCTCCTCTTTCACTTACTTAAAATCTGATTTTGAATTTTGAAATTTCAGATTGAAATTTTGATTTAAAAATTTTCGAATGCTGTTAATATTTCTATATTATATAATTTAGATGAAAAAATCGGATGTGGCCATGCCCATGACTTTATCATATTTTTATTAAATATTAAAAAAATAATTTTTAATAATAAAAAGAAAAAATAATTTCTATTATCTAATGTGATTCAAAATCTAATCAGCTCTAAGTCTAAATATAAAGATGCAAAATACTAACTTTAGTTTTGAAATTCTCATTAGTTTTTGAAATATTTAATAAAACTAATATTCAATAAAAGATTTAAAAAATTGTTTCCATGAACCAATTTTATCCAAAATTTAATCAGCTCTAATTCCTGCCATGAACATAACAAATCTCAACTTTAGTTTTGAAAATCCTTTTAGTTTTTTAAAAAATTAAATAAAGGCTAATATTAAAGAATAAAATTTAAAATAATAAAAACCAATAGTTTTATAAACGCATTTTAACTAAAATTTAATCAGTTTGAAATATCGATTAAAATATGTAAAACATATATTTGGTTTTGAAATTGTATTACTTTTCGAAATATTAATTAAAACTAATATTAAATAATAAAATTTAAAAATTTTAAAAATAGTTTCCATAAACCAATTTTAACCAAAATTTAAATAACTTTAACTCCTGATATAAAGATAGGAAATATAAAATTTGGTTTTGAAAATTCTGTTAGTTTTAAAATATTAAATAAAGACTAACATTAAATAATAAAACTTAAAAAATAAAAACAATAGTTTTAATAAAACAATTTTAACTAAAATTTATTCAGTTCTAAATCTCGTCATAAGTATGCTAAATCCTAAATTTCGTTTTAAAATACATATTAGTTTTGAAATTTTAATTAAAACTAACATTAAATAATAAAATTTAAAAAAATAGTTTCCGTGAACCAATTTTATCCAAAATCTAATCAGCTCTAAGTTTCAATATAAGGATACAAAATCCAAAATTTTGTTTGAAAATTCTTATTAGTTTTGCGGTAGGTCGCACACATAATTTGACCACACACACATACACACACACACACAGATATTTTTGGAAATCGTCTTATTTTACTCAGGGACCTCAAAAGTGTAAATCCATCAAAATTTCAAATTTTTTTTCTGCACGAAAACAATACTTTCTCATATTACATATGATAAAGTAAAAATAATATAAGTTTGCCTACACATAGTAATGTATATAACGCAAAAACCAGTTTCGCCGGAGGGCTAAACTAAAATTTTGTGACGTTCATGATTATTAATTATAATTGTTATTTATTAATTTTGATTTAAATTATACACTTGTGTTTTTGCCACAGCGAAACAGCAGTGCTCCACTATTGTGACTTGCAATGGAAAATATATATTATTTTAAATAAAATTTTTTATGTAAAATGTAACTTATCAGTGACACAAAACAAACTTGAACTTGTTTTGTTTTGTGACGTCAGAATTTCATCTTCAAGTTGCTTCAAGGTACTCCACTGCAAAATATTAATTATCAAACAACATTCTTCACGGTAAGTGTTCATCTTAACATTTTGTATAAAACATGCAAACAGAAATTATTGTATTTCTAGTTGAGATTGTAAAATGAAATTTCTATCGACTATATTAGCTCTTATTACTGCATATGATTTGAGTAATGCTAAAGCAGTTAAAATTCCGGATGTTGTAGATGAACTAAATACTGCTGTGTTATTAACTAATAGAGTGCGTCGTAACAGACCAGATTTATCTCCAACAGAAAATATCCAAAATTGTGCATGTCTTACAGTTGGTAGTTGTAATCCTAGTAATGTAGCACTACCAGGAAAACCTTGTACAGGTAATCAATGTGGATATGTTAGTGAAAGGTAAGTAAAATTTATATTAATACACTTAAGTTATACAGTAAGAAATCGTTTAGCGCTTTCTCGATTAATACTGATTTGATATAACGCAGGATCTACAAAAAAGAAGAAAAAAGCTCAAAATTTACGATGATTTAAATTATTGCGGCCTTTCATTGTCGTTAAAATGATTTTATTTAGCTTCTTGTCGTCTCAGAATGCTTACTAAGCGCTAACCGAGGTCTAACTGTATTTAGTATATACCGGCCGACTAATAAGCGGAAGATTGCGTTTCAAACTTTGGTTGCATTGAATACACTGCTGTGATCGAAGATCCAACCTGTGAACTAATTGGAAAGCCAACGGGAAACCACTCCATTAATTAATAGAAACCTTAGCGGTGAACTTGTTTTTATTGTTAATGCTAGCAATTCATCAACTCTGGTCGACCAATAGCTTTATTTGTCTTCCGAAGCACAAATACGCTCCCAATAAAGTTAAAATCTCCAGATTCAAACCTGGAACCTATCCATTTTCACCAGTTGTAAAAATTGCAAAAATAATATATATAAAATTTTAAGTTCTAAGAGCTAAAACAGGATAAAAAAAATCGGATGTGGCCATGCCCATGACTTAATCATACTTTTATTAAATATTAAAAATAACTTTTAATAATAAAAAAAAATATATATTTTCTATCAACCAATTTGACTCAAAATCTAATCCAAAAGTAAAATGTAGGCAGAAGCATTCCGGGTTTTTTCTTGCTTCAGTTTAAAAATAACATTCTTGAGTAAATAAATAATTTTTACTTTATCATATGTAATATGAAAAAGTATTGTTTTCGTGCAGAAAAAAAATTGAGATTTTGATGGATTTATACTTTTTGAGGTCCACTGAGTTAAATAAGACCATTTCAAAAAAATGTCTGTTTAGTTTGTGTGCGACTTACAACAAAAACTAATAAGAATTTTTAAACAAAATTTTGGATTTTGTATCCTTATATTGAGACTTAGAGCTGATTAGATTTTGGTTAAAATTGGTTCATAGAAAGTATTATTTTTTAATTTTTTAAATTTTATTATTTAATAATTTTTTAATTAATATTTTTAGTTTTTAATTAATATTTTGAAAACTAATAGGAATTAGTACTGACTAAATTTTAGTTAAAATTAGTTAATAAAAAGTATAGTTTTTCTACTTTTTTAATTTTATTATTTAACATTGGTCTTTATTTAATATTTTAAAAACTAATAAAAGTTTCAAAACCAAATTTGAGATTTCGTATTTTTATGGTAGGAATTTAAACTGATTAAATTTTGGTTGAAATTGGTTCTGGGAAACAATTTTTTGTTAATCTATTTATTTAATATTAGTTTTTATTAAATATTTTAAAAACTAATACGAATTTCAAAACTAAATTTGGTATTTTGTATCATAGATTTTGTATATTAGATTTTGGGTCAAATTGGTTGATAAAAAATATTTTTTTCTTTTTATTATTAAAAATTATATTTTTAATATGTAATAAAAGTAGGATAAAGTTATGGGCATGGCCACGTCCGATTTGGGGACGGTCAATAAACCCGAATTTGGAATTTCATGATTTTTGAATTGAATTATGAAAGATGAAGGTATAATTAGTGTATAAAAAAAATAAAATTTGCGGTCGGTTCACACAATTTTGAAAAAAACGGCTTTAAAGTTAAATTGGAATGCAATTTTATCATTGGCTCTTTTGAAGTGTAACCCCGCCCCCAAAATTGAAATAGGTTGTGGCGACTGTAAATATACCAGAATCTCGTTTTTTACAACGAATTATGAAAGATAATGGTGTAATTAGCTAATAAAAAAATTAAAGTTGTGATCGGACAACAAATTTCAGACAACGGGGCTCCGAACGGTTTTGACACGCGCTAAACTTATTAAAAGCATCCCTTAAGCGGCCCCAACTCGAAAAGTTTGCAAGTTGACGCGACGGATCTCAAGGAGCGACTGACTCCATGGTATAATAACTACTAAGGTAGGAAATGCCTGCTGTTCTGTGCATATTACTACTTACAGATGACGTCACTGCACAAATTTGAATGCTTTTAATACCAATCAGTAGGATAGGCCTACTGTTCTGCGCATGTTAATACTCACAGATGACGTCACTGCGCAAATTTGAACGCTTTTAGGACACTTCGATATCCTACCTTGTGTTATTATACCATAGACTGACTCCTACCTAACGCTGCTCTAGTTAGCCCCGCCTTAAGGTAGATCCGCTACCATAAATCTGCACGTACTGTTATCAAAATGCATAAAATTATTGCGTAATATTACGCAATAAATAAAATAATACACACATGTATTTCTTATAGGAAAATTGCAATTTTCAAAATTAAATTGTGGCCTTATTACAACTCCGACAAGATTGATTCTCACCTTAAAGAGCTTGTATTTTTGCGTTCTTTCATTTAGTCAAGCCATTTTTATAAGGAAAAGTGTACGTTTGAGTTCGGGATTCTTGACTCTACCCTCCGATTTTTATAAATGCATAAATAAATATTTTATACGGAATTTCTCAATTGGCTGATGAATTATATTTTAGAATGAATGATGGTACTTGTGAAAGTCATCTAGTGCTGTGTTGTCAGAAATCTATATATCCGCCAACTCCTATGAATATTTTATTAAATACTATCCCTCAAATAACTCCAATGGTTCCACATCCAAGTAGTTCGAGTTTAAATTCAAATCATCCAGATGTAATTCTAGAACCTCAAATACCACCTTGTCCATGTATTCCCGAAAGCGCCTGTTACAGAGGAACTCCTTGTACAAACGGTTGCAACGCTATTGATTTGAGGTAAGCAGCATTTTATAACTGTTCGTATTTTTTTTATTGTGAATTATATTTCAGAACCAACGATGGCTCTTGCTTGGCTCCGAATGTACTATGTTGTAAAGGAGCTAATAATACTGACCAAATATCTAGCGGTCCATCAACAAACGCAAATAAAGGCTTTCCAGATTTAACTCCTGGACCTCAAATGCCAACTTGTCCATGTGTTGATTTTTACCAATGCTATAATGGAACTGCTTGTACAGACGGCTGCGCAGCTTTTGATATAAGGTAAGAATCGCTTTAAAACTCCATATGTTCTATATCATAGACTACGTTTTAGAATTAACGACGACGTTTGCGTGGCTCCAAAGGTTCTATGTTGTAAAGGACTTAAAAATACCACCATGGTAGACGTGCGTCCTGCAATTGTTCCAACTCCAGCCAACGTGAATTTGAATCCAACGAATAACATGTTATCTTGTCCATGCATTCCTCAAACTGCTTGCTACAATGGAACTCCGTGTACAGACGGTTGCAACGCCATTGATATGAGGTGAGCAGTATTTATAGCTGTTCACATTTTCTATTATGAACTACATTTCAGAATTAACGACGACAGTTGCACAGCTCCGAATGTTCTATGTTGTAAAACACTTAAAAATTCAACCGTGGTATCTATGCGTCCTCCAATTGTTTTAACTCCAAGTAAAGTAAATTTGAATCCAACGAATAACATGTTATCTTGTCCATGCATTCCTCAAACAGCTTGCAATAATGGAACTCCTTGTACGGACGGTTGCAACGCCATTGATATGAGGTAAGCAGCATTTTATAACTGTTCGTTTTTTTTTATTATGAATGACATTTCAGAATTAATGATGGCTCTTGCTTGGCTCCAAATATACTATGTTGTAAAGAAGCTAATAATACCAACCAAATATCTAGCGGTCCATCAACAAATGCAAATAAAGATTCTCCAAACTTAACTCCAGGACCTCAAATGCCAACTTGTCCATGTGTTGATTTTACCAATGCTATAATGGAACTCCTTGTACAGACGGCTGCGCAGCTATTGATATAAGGTAAGAATCGCTTTAAAACTCTTTATGTTTTATATCATGGACTACGTTTTAGAATTAACGACGACGTTTGCGTGGCTCCAAAGGTTCTATGTTGTAAAGGACTTAAAAATACTACCATGGTAGACGTGCGTCCCGCAATTATTCCAACTCCAAGCAAAGTGAATTTGAATCCAACAAATAACATGTTACCTTGTCCATGCATTCCTCAAACCGCTTGCTACAATGGAACTCCTTGTACGGACGGTTGCAACGCCATTGATATGAGGTGAGCAGCATTTATAACTGTTCACATTTTCTATTATGAACTACATTGCAGAATTAACGACGACAGTTGCATGGCTCCAAACGTACTATGTTGTAAAGGACTTGAAAATTCCACCATGGTACCCATACATCCTGGAATTCTTCCAACTCCAAACAAAACGAATTTGAATCCAATGAATAACATGTTATCTTGTCCATGCATTCCTCACACCGCTTGCTATAATGGAACTCCCTGTACTGACGGTTGTAACGCTATTGATATGAGGTAAGAAATCTTTCATACCAATTTATCTTTCTTATTATAAACCACATTTTAGAATTAACCACAATACTTGTCCGTTTCCAAATGTACTTTGCTGTCAACGAGATAATGTTACTGTTGTGCCTCCACTTCTTACTCCTAGCACTCCTCCTACGGGAGGTGCATCTAAACGTAAAGGTTGCGGAGTTCGTCATCCAACCGGAGTAGGTTATAGAAGTGTGACTTCTAATAAGGTGGCAAACTTTGGAGAATTTCCATGGATGGTAGCCATTTTTGGGAAGACGAAGATGATTACTCAGCTACCCCGGAATTTCCTCCACAGAAATTTCTCAGATACAAGTGTGGAGGATCACTTATACATCCACAAGTTGTTTTGACGTCCACTCATTGCGTAGTAGATAGAGAAAAAACATTTCAAATTCGAGCAGGTGAATGGAACATGGAATCTATCGACGAAATTTTTCCACATCAAGATCGCTCGGTCGTAAAGGTTATAATCCATCCTGAATATTATTCGGGTGCGTTATATAACGATATTGCTTTATTGATTTTGGACACGCCTTTAGATTTAGGTGAAACCATAGATACTGTTTGTTTACCACCTCAAGATGAAATATTAGAAAATGTTCAGTGTTTTACTAGTGGTTGGGGTACCAATGTTAAACTAGAAGGAAAATTTCAAGCTGTTTTGAAAAAGGTTGCATTGCCCGTTGTTCCAAGAGATACCTGCGAAAAACAATTGAAAATAGCTCGTTCACAAGACGATTTTATGTTGCATGAAAGTTTTGTTTGTGCTGGAGGGAAGAGGGAAAAGACTCGTGTGAAGGTGATGGAGGAAGTCCACTTGTGTGCCCATTCCAAAAAAATACTGCTAGATACTATCAAGGTGGAATTGTTGCCTGGGGAGTTGGTTGTGGAAAGAAAAACGTTCCAGGTCTTTATGCGAATGTAGCGCAATTTAGAAATTGGGTGGATGATCATATGAAAAAACTTGGTTATGATACATCTTACTATATCTACTAACTAATGACTTTGTATTTTTATAAGAAATAAAAGCTGTAAAACTGAAAACATCAAGTTTTTAATGAAAAAAATTATTATATTTAAAATATTTTATTTTTAAAATCTAATGTGACATGAAAGTAAAAAATGAGCATATGACGAATCATATTGATAAGTAAATTATAAAAATTAAAATCTGTGATATCCTAATTCTACAGGACGTTTTTAAACTTTCTCATTTACTACGTGACATTTTTAAGGTTAGGGCCATTCAAGCTTCGAAGTCGGATGCAAAAAGTAGTAAGTAGATTTTGTATTTTCTTTATCAATCTGGGTCTGAGGAGATCAATTCCACATTGTGGATAAGAACGAAACCTAGGTCATCCCGTAAGTTGTAGAAATTATAAATTTTGTTTGCTATTTTTTCGTTTGACGATGTTGCTGAATGCGACCCTGCTATTTTGAATGTTTGCGTTGGTAATGTGTTGTCAAAAAGTTATCTACTTGTTAGATTTGCACTGGCCTACCACCTTGACTATATTTTCTTTTTTATTTATAATAATTTAGGTCGACTATGTTTTTTTGCATTTCTAAAATTTCTAAAATTATTTAAAATTTTTTTTGATTTAATTTTTAATTTTTCCAAATTCAAATTTTGGCGCTGCTATTTACTTGTTTAATTCGAAATTCAACGTACCCACAAAAAATAAATTTAGTGAATTTCACCAACGGTATTTAGAACTAAGAAAATGCTCTAAAAAGTTCGTTTTAATCAAGTTTTACTGTAGATCGTTATTTGTGTTGAAAGTAGGTTTAAAGTACTAAATAGTTCAAATGTGTAGTAGTGTTTTCGTATCTTGTGTTTTGTTTAAGCTGGCATGACAATTTGAAGAGTTAGGTTATAAAAGAAATTATTCGTGTTTGAGCCAGTTGTTGGTGATTTATTAAAAAAAAATGGCTAGTAGTTCGGGATCAGCTATGGATAATCTTAGTTCAGCACTAAAGTACAATATAATTCCCAACCAAGAGTATTTATTACAAGGGTCTGTGCTTGATCAGTATGTGGAAGTTTTATTACATCGGTTGAGAGGATTATGTGATAATGTGGATAGTGGTCCAGAATCGTTTCATGATCATGAATTATGTTTTACCTTGCGTAGTAGTGGACCAAGTTCTTCTATGGTGCTTCCGTTAAGAGTAAGGAGGGCGTTGGATGTTCCAGAGGCTCCATGGCAATTACGTTATATTGGCCAGCCAGAGTTTGGGGATAAAAATAGACCTACAGTAGTACGCTCCAGTATTGATATGGCTTGCAGTTCTACAGTAGTTGAATTTTTAACCGAATTAGGTTGTAGAATGGATTTTGAGTACATTGCTCGTGGTTATATGTTTCGAAAAGGTCGTATGAAAATTACAGTTTCAAAAATATTTAAGATGGGTGGCATATCTAATAAACCTGGCGAAAGTATGGAACCGATTTCTCAAAGTTATTTAGTCGAACTTTCCGTTCTGGCTCCTTCCGGTCAAGATGCAATTGCCGAAGATATGCGAGTGTTTGCAGAACAGCTGAAACCGCTTGTGACATTGGATAAAATTGATTATAATAAAAGGTCTTAACAAATAGCTTAATGTGTAAGTTTATATTTTGTATATTTTATTATAAGTAATTTAATTTTTTTATAAGTGTAAATTAATAAAGTTTTTTAAATTGAACTAGGTACCTACTTATTTAATAATTTTTGGTTTTGTTAAAAGAATTTTAATTATTAAAAGATTATATTAATAAAGCCAAAGTTGTTCGACAAGAAGCAAGAAAGTAAATGCAAGAATTACGATTATATTTTGAGCAGAAAACGATTATTAGGAGCCAATATGTATTTCAAGTAAATTTGTGTTCATTATATTATTTTATACTTATTTAAAATTAAAATTTTAGAATTAAGTTAATTAAACCAAAAAAGTCGAGTTATTTTAAATTAATTTTAATGTCGCGGGTTAATAACGGTTTTATGTTAAACGAATTGAACTATACTATTACTAAATTATAGAGAATAATATCTCGTTACATGTTTTCTTACCAAAATAGAGCATTAACATTTAGTAATTACAATATATATAAATTTTTAAATATCTCTTGAATTCATAGAAATTTTTGTGACATATTTTGTGTATATTTAGTATGCACAATGTAATAAAAATCTGTTTTTGTTATTTGCAATATTAATTTATTTTGCATTCTTGTACATTTTTTATGCAAGTGTCTGTCGTAAAGTTTTTTGTATTAATTATTAAGAAAGTTGCCGGAAAAAGTGAATTTATGGATAGTGTAGGAAGAATTGTAGCCGGAAGAAAATCATTACCAAACGAGACGATAAAATTATTTTGAAAACAACTTTCAGTAATCGTAGAAAACAACAGCAACTATAAATGCAATTCTAAAAGAACTGTTGTTAAAATATCCTTCGGAACTATAAGGTTGCCTTAAAGAATTTGGAATAAAAAACCGCTCTCCTACTGTGAAACAAGAACTTGTCAACTAATAGCATGGAGGCAGCAATATATGCAATTTTGTATCGCAGATTGGAAAAATATAAGCAACATTTTTCACTTTCTCTCTTAAAATTATTTCATAACGCTGAAGTTATTTTTATTACACCTTTGCTTTTCGGATTCAAATCACTTCAGAATTAAATATTTTTGTCTAAAATGGCTTGAATGAACGTTAGCATAAACAACCTACCCTATAAAACATTCAGCATCTGGATGATTATGATGTCATGATTTGGGGATAAAACGACTGGGAACTCTCCTATCCTATCGATGTGTCGATAATTCATATCAAAAATTCGATTTGTATTATTTATTTCTCAATAAATTATTAAACAATAATATTATAATAAAAATAAACTAATTTTTGTATTTGTTATAATATTAAATGAATTATTTCAGTTAATTAACAAAAGAACCAAAAATAGTTTATTACAAAATTTTATTAAAACTTAAATATTTAAGAAGTTTATAATTTTTTGGTCAGGTTACTGTAATTATGTACTATTTGTATTGGAAATTTGTGAGGAAAATTGGTTCAATTAAAATATGAATAATAAACCATAACATAAGTTGTACAGATTCAGTTTATTATTTACGATTGTACTATTATAACCTAGTAGAATTAGATTTAAAAAATAGTAAAACGTTTTCTGAGACTTATAACAAATTATAGTTTGTCTATTTAAGTTGAGACATTCGTAAAGTTTACACGATGGCAGAAATTGCTGTATTGTTACAATTTCCGTTTCTGTGCTTATCGAAGTTTGGATTTTTATCTTCGAATGGCACTTCAAAAATTGCTCTGGTGGTTATGGTTTTCATGATAATATTAACAATTTTTTATCAATCTTTAGCATTATTTCAAATAATTTTCTTAGAAGGAGATGTTTTTAATTTTGTTGATAATGTAGAATCATTAGCAGCTCATTTTCAGGTTAGCAAAAACAGGATTAAATATTATACTTTCCATTTTATTTTTAAAAAATTAAAAAATAACTTTCATTTTATTTTAAAAAATTTAAAATATTTTTTCAGATGTGTGGAAAAATGATTGTTACGATGTACAGCAGAAAACAAATTATTAATTTAATTGAATTATCGAAGCAGTTTTGGAAATCCAATATATGCTCAGAAATAATAGAGAAAGATGTAAATCGTATTACCAGAAGTATTTCTTATTTCCAAAGGTTTTTAATATATTGCTTTGTAATTTGCGCAATTTGTGTGTCTCACAACGGTATTTTTTGGAAGAACTCTACCAGTTGGAACTTGGCAGATTAAAAATGAACCTGAACTGAACATAATTGCAATCATTTTAATGTCCATTTCATTGCCGTACTTGGGAATATTTACGTCAGGTTTTGATAATCTCTATTTGGGATTTTGCTTTGAAATGGTTACACAGTTTAGAATATTTTGCGATCAAGTAGAAGGTCTCAGTGTGGAAACAGTAAATAATACAAATGATTTAAAAATTCATTATAATAAATTAAAAATCATGATTAAACAACACAAATTTTTACTCAGGTGATTGGAATTTTCAAATTTGCAACTATTTATAATATAATTTCTTTAAAGTTATTTAAGTGACCTTAGAAGCATGTATTCCGTAACGTTGATGATTCAATATATTGGTATTGTTCCCACAATGTGTGCAGAAATCTATGCAGTTACTCAAAAGTAAGTAGTTGAAAAATGAATTGAGAAATGAAAATTTATATTGCACGATTAAAAACTAATGCTTCCATGAGTGCCCAATTTAGTGTTATTTAACAACCGAAACTTTGCTTACATTTCTTTTAAAAAGAAGTTGTGGAAATCGGTTCTGTGTACTTTTTGACTTGCTCGATCCATCGCGTTTTATTTGTTTCGTTTATTTTCTTATGCCAATTTCAAGTTTATATTTAAAAATGAGAAAAACCCACTACAACACTTTTAAAAATTTGTGGATTTCACGTATTGCTAACATCGCACTATTATTGAACAAAACATAATAAATTTGGTTTTAGTACTGATATTGCAATTATATTAAGATGTTGTATAGCAGTTCTGTGTGAAACTCTGCAATTAGGTCTATATTGCCTATCAGCAGATTTTGTTTCAACTGAGGTAAGCTACATCAGCATTGCAGCAGATATTCCACATGATATACGAATTTTCAGGCATCAAAAACTTCTGTAGCTATCTATAACTCCAATTGGTATTCAAATTATTTTAAAATTTTACGCACACCAACACAATTATTTCTTCAAGCGGCACAGCAAGATGTCGAATTTAGTGCGTGTGGAATAATACTAATAAATAGTATGACAATAGTACACGTAAGTAAGAATATAAAAGTTATTAATCAAGCTATTAAAAAAACTTCTATTAGAAAATGCACTGTGGTACATTTATGTTACAAAATATGGCCAGTGGTGGCCATATGTATTGAGCACCCTTTAAATCTACACAAATTAACGGAAATAAAGATTAAAAAGGTTTATAATTAAAAATTTATTTATATTTCATAAAAACAGTTTATTAATATTTTGTGTTACCATCATTGGCTTTGATTACAGCTTGAATGCGTTTAGGCAAGATTGAAACATTCTTCGGCAGAAAACTTAAACCATTCTTCAAAAATCTTTTCTTTTAAACTGCTCTTGAAGGTATATTATGCAAGGCCATCTTTTGCTTCAACCTGTGCCATAAATTTTCAATTGGCGACAAGTCTGGTGACGGGGGCTTTGAAAGAATTTGATTTTCTTCAAACCAACGCATGCTTTTCGTTGATTTGTGGCACGGTGCATTATCCTGTTGAAAGATGTATTCGGGATTCTCTTTTGAAAATAATCTCAGATGAGAAGGTTCCAAAACCTCTTGCAAAGTGTCGACATAGCTATTGGAATTTATCCGTCCTCGCATACTTCACTTTCACCCACTCCAGTAGTTTTTCTGCAATCTCATACCATGATGCTATCCCCTCCTAAACTTAACAGTAGGAATGACACAAGAGGCATGAAATTCTTCGCCCGGCCTCCTACGCACATATTGGTTTCCAGAATGATTACAAAGCTGTAATAATGATTAATAATTATTGTTATTATAAACCTAAAATAAATTTTGGAAAACGCAGGCCAAAATAATTTTGTTCATTGAAATTAAAAAATTTAACAATAAATAATATGTACCTCAACATTAGACTCGTCGGACCAAATGACTTTACCCCAGTCCTCGACGGTTCAGTTTTTATATTTTTTTCCCATAAAAGCCTTGTTTTCTTTGATTTTTCTGAAACTAACGGTGTACGGCGTGCTTTACGACCATGCAAATTTACTTCTGCTAATTGCCTTCTTACAGATCGTGAAAAAATTTTAATGTTATCTTTGTGTATTAACTCACTAGCAAGGTTTTTTAAATTTTTTCTTGTCTATTAGAAGTTATGTGTTTCGTCCACTTTTTGGTTTGTTTGTATAAGAACCGGTAGCATTACGACGTTTTATAGTATATTGCACTGCCCTTCTTGAACATTTAATTATTTTACCCAATACCTCATGATAATAGGCTCATAACTATGGCGATTTTAAACCAATAAACTAACGTATAAGTCACGGAGTGAGCTAAAACATTAAAACTCACGCTAAAATGCTTTAGCTCACTCAAAGTTAAAAATAAAACACTCGCGTACTAATACATTTTTATTAATTTATATTAAACAGATCAACGTGATTAATTAATATTTACATTAATCTGGAAGTTAAAGGACATCGTTCTGTTATTGGTTTCAGGCTGATTTGGGTTATTGGACGTTATAGTTGTTGTAGTACTAGAAAGCATATTTGACGAATCATGAACAGATCCAACCGTTTGATCAACAGTAGTCGAGGGTGAAGAATAATTTGTTGTTTGTTTAACCGGGCCCTGTATCTTCTTGGCTATATCAATCTTGTTGGAAACTGAATCTTGTACATAACCTTCCGCCACCGTGGATGATTTCCAACCACCGTGACGTTTCAATGTTAAAATATCAGCCCCTGCGTTTGCCAGAAGAGTAGCTGAAGTGCGTCTCATACTATGTCCTGTATATAATTGAGCTTCAGGCAGGTTCAAGAAAGACGCCACTTTTTGAGGTATCTTAGATAAGGTGTTAATGCCAACTGGTTGGCTAGTACATTTTTCATTCTTGTAATTCAGAAAGAATCTTCGATGTGATATAATTTGGGGTCTTAAAGATACGTATTTTCTGTAAAGTTCAAGAACATTTAACGAAAACCCTTCAGTAACAATCGTGAAGCTTCTCGATACGTTTGTTTTGTATCCAGTAACATAACATACAGATATCCTCCCTTATCTTCTACATCATCAACCGTCATCTTTGTAATTTCGTCACATCGACAAGCCCCTGATATTCCTATTATTAATGCAACCTAAAAAATAATAACAAGTAAATACTTCAGTAAAACAATAATAAATATGTAATACCTTCATCATCAGGTATTCACTGTTAGGTGCCTCAGTCAGAAACTTTTCAACGTGTTCTCTTTCCAAGATTTTCGCTTTTTTAGGCTTGTAAGGTTTTGCTACACTTTTCAAATAGGCAATCAGTTTTCCGTATTTTGATATGTCAATATTTTATATATTTTCAAAGTACTTCTTAGCATGGAATATTTCGTCCACATTGATGAAGGTGCTAATTTTTTTCTGCAATTATAGAAATAGGCCAGCATGATATCTTCATTAACTCCAATTACATGTCGCTGCTTACTCCATTCATTAAATTGATGAAATTCTTTATCGTAGTAAATTTTTTACTTTTTGGAATTAAATCCTTACATGCTGCTTGCGCTTCTTTCTCAACTTCTTGAGGAATATAAATATTTTGTTGTAATTCAACCATTTCTAATGAATTTGTTGACAATATTGATTTGTTTTAATTCGTTTACCATAGTAACTTCACACGGCATTCTACTACACGGCAGACTACTTATTAAATTTTTTTTTAAATTTGATTTACATACTACATAAATTTAAATTTGACAATTTAAAACGTCAAATTTAAAATTTTTTAAATCGTTATATGAGGTATTGGATAAAATCTATGGCACTCGTGTGTTAAGTTACATAAGTCACTTGAGAAATTAGCCCACTCGCCCTACGGGCTCGCGGGCTAACATTTTTCTCGCGTGACTTATTTGTAACATAACACACTAGTACCATAAATAGCTATTTTTAATTTTCACTTGAATTACACTTTGCGAATTTAATAGCACGATCTGAGCTCGTTCAGCTATGGTTAATTCACGAGTTTTTGGCATAACGGCACTTTCTTATATACACAAAATAACTAGACAAATAATCACTTCTAAAATTTGGGTTTAAGTTAACTATTCATCACTACCAACATTCAACTACAAATAATTTGGACAGAGTCAAGAAACCCGAATTCAAAAGTACACTTTTTCTTATAAAAAGGCTTGACCAAACGAGAGAGCACTAAAATACAAGACTTTTAAAGTGAGGTAGGTTTCGGTAGGTCCTTTAATAAGCCCACAATTTAAATTTTAAATTAATTTGAAATTATTATTACGCAATAATTTTATGCATTGTATTTACGGTGCGTGTACTGTAAGTGGGTTAATACCGATTTATTGCAATCGCTCCCTGCTACCTGTCGAGTTAACATCCCCAATTTTTCGAGTAGGACCGGTCTAGGGAATATTTTTAATGAGTAAAGCGTTTTTCAAAACCGGCCGAAGCGCAGCGGAGCAGAGGCTGCAAAAGGTCAGTTTTGATTAACGCAACCACAGCCGATTTTGAATTCTTAAAGTCGTTTTTTTTTCAAAATTTGTGGACCGACCGCAAATTTTATTTTTTTAATGGGTAGAGAACGATGTTATCTTTCATAATTCACTTCAAAAATTCAAATTCGGGTTTCTTGACTGTTCCCAATATTTTAAAACTGGAAAATTTAAATTAATATTGGTATTACTTCACCAGTTCATAAAATTTAGGTTTTGCAAACACAAAAGCTTTGATAATCTTTAAAAGGGTGAACCCTAACGGTCACACTTCAAAAAATTTACCTAACTGCGCTTAATTGGAATTAAGTAAAGGGTGCTCAATACATATTACCACCACTGTATATGAAAATGTTTATTATTATGTACAAGAACATGTTATCTTCATATTAATTTGTCAATATGCAAACTAGCATGGTCAGAGGAATATTTTACTTGATCAGACATTAGTGCCCGATTTCACAAACATTTAAACTGCGATTTCGGCTTAAATTTAGACTTAAATAGCATAGGCTTAAATAATATAATCGCAATTTAAGTTGTTGTGAAACCGGGCATAAGCGAACGATTTCTAAAAATTCGGTTTAGATTTAATACATTTAAAAGTGAAAGATTATTTTTTTTTGTTTTGTAAAATCTCGATATACTTTATTAAATTTTTGTAATTCCAATTGTGTCCGTCAGCAATCTTCTTTTTTTTGAATTTAGAAAAACTTTTTTTTGTTTTAATGGTTTTACAATTGATTTGTTACATTTTAATTTATATTTTAACTACAACAGACTACATATTTCTGTAATTGATGCATATTGACGTATGCGAGTCCCGAGGAAGCCGTGAGACGCGGCGAAACGTCAACTAAGATTTAGACATAGTTTTTTCTTGCATTGTCCAATACCCTATTATTTTCTTAGTTTAAAATGTATTACTTTTTCACAAAACGGAAATAAACTACATTTGTTCTGTTCGTGTGTGCGTTTATTTGTAGACGCGATATTACAAAAAATTTTGAATTGATTTCAAAGTTTCGTGCGGTAAACTGATTCTTTCATCAATAACTATTAACTGATGACTAGATTTTGGGTTATGCATTTCAAGGATTCAGTTGCCTGCAATGCTCTTCCAAAGTTGAAAACTACTAGACGGAGCTCAGATTTTTTAAACACAGTCATACACTATTTATTTCTCCCTGGGTAGGTTTGTACTTTCTTGTGGGCCAAAATTAACAATTTATAATAAACTTTTTTTTATAATGTTTAGGTATTTCGAGTTATAATGTCAACAAATGCCATTTTAAGAAGCTTGAACAATTAGTTTGATGTCAACACTTAGATGCTGCAGAGTTCACCACTTTTAATATAACTTACATAGTATAGTGTACATAATATGTATTACATATTATGTTAAATAATATACTAAGTCAATTTGCTATGGTTCTATTAAATTATTGAAATTTCAAAGCAGTCCTACCCTACAAAAGCAACTACCCTACAAAGCAGTAAACAGTTGTGCGCACGTGAGCTTTAATAGCAAACCTCCATGGAAAGTTATGGGCCCATATGCAGTACTTGTCTTGGCTTATGGAAAGTTACGCCACTACAAATAATGGTTGGATAATTAATAGACAAACATTCTCATAATAAGTTAATTAGATGTTAGAAGTAGTAATTAATTAAAATTATTATGTATACGTATTAGGAATAAAAAAGTGAGAAAATGTGGAGTATTTAATTCCTTATCATAAATTTTTTTTAAAAGATAATATAGTTGAGGTGATAGGCCTAGCCCCAGAAAATGATTATAACAAACCAATAATGTATTTCATATAAATTTATTTTACTTCATATTTAATTAAATTTAAAATTTTAAAATTAACAAGCTGTTTAAATGATGAAAGTTTAATTTTTTAAATTGTACATTAATTTTAATTTCACGGGTTAATAATAATTTATATGGTTTTTTAAGTTAAACGAATCGAACTACATATATTATTAATAAATTATAGGGTAATAAATTATATCTTGTTACATGTTTTCTTACCAAACTAGAGCGTTAAAATTAAGTAATTGCTATATACCTAATTGTGTCTGGAAAATTGGTTCAAATAAAATATGAATAATAAACCACTACATAATTTGTACAGATTCAGTTTATTATTTACGATTTTTCTTGTACAATTTACTAGCATTAGATTTTTAGAAAATAAATTATAGTGAAACGTTTTCTGAGGCTTGGGACAAATTATAGTTTGTCGATTTCTAAAGTTGAGACATTCGTCAAGTATACACGATGGCAGAAATTGCTGTATTGTTAAAATTTTCCTTTATTTGCTTATCGAAACTTGGATTTTTATCTTCAAATGGTACTTCAAAATTTTCTCTGGTGGTTATGGTTCTCACGATAACATTAACACTTTTTACTTTATCATATGTAATATGAAAAAGTATTGTTTTCGTGCAGAAAAAAAAATTTGAGATTTTTTTTCACGGATATAGCTAACTCGTCTATGCTTTAAATTGTACTATTATTATTTAAGAAAGCTTTGTACACGCCACTGTAAGTTCTAATCAAGTAGGGCGACAGGTATTATAAGTTAGGGTTGACTTCTTGATGGACTGTGACACCGTCTATTTAAAAAAACGTTTGGTTACCACATCTCAACGTTTGGATATGCTTGTTTGACGATCAGGATTATACGACGAGGTTGAAAGCGTAGTTATTTGGTTTGGTGTTTGGATTTAAAGAATGAGAACGTGAAATTTAAATCTATATATTATAAAATAAACAATTGAAATATAAAACATGTCTCCCCCTCTTTAAAATGTTATTTTAGTGACACAATAAAGCAGCTTCCATCGTGTTCTTGTTTTATTTTTCGCCTGAAGTACATCAAAACTAATAGTGATTTCTACCGTTTATTAAAAAGCAAAATCACCTGAACAAAATAGCTTACAATATCTTACATTCTCGACCTTGCTGAAGATTGGTTACCTTTATTATCCGGAACCTGCTGGACTTAGTATAAGTTTAAGATTACGTAGTCGCTATTATATCTCAAATAAATCAAACTATAAAATAAAATTGAATGAAAGTTTTATTATAATATTAAATAAATACATAAAAAAGGAAGTGGAACAATGTTGTAAAAATATAAACTCAAATTATATCAAAATTATGAATCATAAAAATTAAAAGGGTCGAGGTAAGAAACCCGTCTTCGAAAATACACTTTTCCCTATAAAATGGTTCAACCAAACGAAAGAGCATAAAAATACGAATCTTTTAAGGTGAGGATGAAAGTTGTCGGACTTGTAATAAGGCCACAATTTAATTTTGAAAATTGCAATTTTCCCATAAGAAATACATGTAAGTGTATTTTGTGTAGTAATATTTCCCAAAATGGCGGTCATTCTGTTGGCGGTACGTGTGCTGTGCCTGGGTCGACAGTGACTAGTGGTGGGTGATACCAGTCGCTCTCTGAGATCCGTCGCGTCAACTTTCAAAATTTTCGAGTTGGAGCCGCTTAAGGGATGTTTTAATGAGTTTAGCACGTGTCAAAACCGTTCGAGCCCGAGCGACCCGGAGGGTCGCGTAGGGGTGCGGAGAATAGGTTTTGACAGTGCAACCACCTCAGAAATGAATTCACACAAAAAGTGATTTTTTTTCGGAAATTTGTTGTCCGATCACAAATTTAATTCTTTTTATTAGCTAATTACACCATTATCTATCATAATTTGTCGTGAAAACCGAGATTCTGGTATATTTACTGTCGCCACATCCTCTTTCAACTTTGGGGGCGGGGTTACAGTTCAAAAGAGCCAATGAGTAATTTGCATTGTTAATAAATTTTTAAAGCCGTTTTTTTCAAAATTGTGTGAATAATCCGCAAATTTTATTTTTTTTATGCGTTAATTAGACCATCATCTTTCATAATCCACTTTAAAAATGGTCAAAATCGGATGACGGGTTTCTTACCCGTCCCCAATTAAAATTTTTAACGATAATTTCCTCACATGGAATTTTTTCTGCATTCTTAATTTCACAAAAGAGCAAATTAACGTTAAGGAACCAAATTAATACTACTTAGTAGAACACATAATAATAGGAAACAAACATCATGGTGGAGCCAGGAGATTAAAGAAGAAATAAAGAAGAAAAAACTTAAATGGGGAAGATACCTGACACATAAAACGGAAACAACATACGACGAGTACAAAAATCAAAAAACCAAGGTTAAACAAATGATAGTCGATGCTAAGACAAAATCATGGGAAGAGTTTGGAAAACGGATGGAAAAGAATAAAAAAGAGAACCAAAAACTATTCTACAGAATATTAAAAAATCTGAGGGGAAATAAACAGATTCCACTAAAGCAAATTAAAGATAACAAAGGGGAAATAATTCAGGACGAAAAGAAAATAATAGGTAGATGGAGAGAATACCGAAGGACTATTGTGCATGGAAGAAAACAAACAAGAAGAAGTCAACAACACCGAAGAACTACCAAAAGTAACATTAAAAGATAAAATCACGTTGGAGGAAACAATGATAGCAATAAGAAAGATAAAATTGGGTAAGGCAGCCGGCCATGACGGAATTAAACCTGAAATGATAAAATATATGGGAGAAACAGGAATGGTACCGAGAGACTGGGAAGTCGCCATAATACTGCCGATATTCAAAAGGGCGATAACAGAATGTGCGAAAATTATAGAGGCATTTCTCTGCTATGTGTGGCAGCCAAGGTTTATGAGGGAAAACTGGAATCCAGGTTACGGAAAGTATTAGAACCAACATTAGAGAAAGAACAAAGCGGATTCAGAAAAGGTTTCAGCATACAGGACCACATATTTACAATAGCACAAATAATAGAAAAACAGAAAAGAACCGACAGGGGCATATATATGTGTTTTGTGGACCTGGAAAAGGCATTTGACAGAGCTCCTAGAGAGCAAATTTGGAAACTGCTAAAAGAAAGAGTGGTCAGCAAGGACTTGATACAGGCAATACAAAGTATTTACAGAAAGACAAGAAATTATGTAAGAACGGGCAATATCAAGTCGGAAGAATTTAACACGGTAGAAGGGCTGAGACAGGGTGGAGGACTGAGCCCCATATTGTTCATTATACTAATGGACGAGGTGTTAAAAGAAACGAAGACAAAACCAAAAACTGGAAATAGGATACAGAAACATGCAAACAGTGGAGATAGCGAGTGTGCATTTGCAGACGATCTGGTGATATTCGCAAACAACGTACAAAACCTACAAAAGAATGTTGACATATGGAATCGGGCCCTGGAACGCAGATGTATGAAAATAAATGCAACAAAACAAAAGTAATGAAAATAGGAAGATATGAAGAAGAGATGAAAGTTGAAATCGCTGGAAGGCGGGTAGAACAAGTGAAACAATTCAAATATCTAGGAATAATTATCGATGAAAGCGGAAGCTACGAGGCCGAAATAAATGGTAGAGTGAGCTCAGCAGCAAGAATATACCATGCGCTGGGTAAAACGATAATAAACAAAAGGAAATTTCGAAGAAGACAAAAGTAACTGTATACAAGACAGTGTATCTGCCGACACTAACGTTTGGAAGCGAAACATGGAACCTGAACAGGAGAATGGAAAGCAAAATACAGGCGACGGAAATGAAATATCTGAGGAGAGTGGAGGGAGTGACGAGGATGAACAGAATAAGAAATGAGGAAATTAGAGATAGACTCGAGGTGAAGCCTGCATTGAGGAAAGTTAAAGAAAATCAGTTGAGATGGTTCGGCCACCTGAACCGGATGGAGAACGATATGCCAGTAAAAAATGTGTGGCAGGCAAAACCAGCGGGAAGGAGAAGGAGAGGCAGGCCAACAAAAACATGGGACGATAATATCGGACAAGCACTGAAAGAGATGGGAAAGACCTGGAGAGAAGCAAAGGAGATGGCAGTGGAAAGAATAGAGTGGCGTAGATTTGTAAATGGAGAACCACCACATAAAGAATGATGTGGAACACCTCAACACCTACGGGTATAATGAGGTTTTAGATTTTGTTTGATTGATTGATTAATACTACACATTCTTGCACTAATATTTTTTTTAAATATTTTATTTATATATAATTTTATTTATAATAGACTACATCATAATAATCTTATAAAACTAATTCAGTTGTTTTCAGATTAGGTTGCCCTAAGATACATATTTCCAAATTAAAATTTAATCTCATCTTGTAATTGTTTAATTTAATAAAAAGGAGTGACAAACTTGACAATATTACAATTGACGATCTACCTATATGATGGTAATAGACGAACTATTGTAATTGCAATAACCTATAATTTGAGTAATGCGAATTACATAATATTTTATCAAAACTTTGAATAACCCCAACCTATCATTGTGCATTAGTAATTTTTTGTTTAATCAAAATTATAAAAAGTAATATTAAAATATATTATATACATAAATTCGGTTTTAGAACGTCCTGCGACGTTGGAATATTAATATTTGGAAATAAATGCTATATTTCAACAAATTTAATTTATTATATTACTACATTCCATTATCAATAACAATCCAATAATAATTTAAGAAATAAACATTACATATCAATATGTACAATCATTAATCAAAACTGAATTAATAAATTAATTTAAAATTAATATAGTACATATAAATTTAAAATACTATAAATTAATAATATAAATTAGCGAGAAATAAAGTTACTATCAGGCCTAAGCCTCTCTATGCCTATGCAAATAAAAAAACTGTAATAGTACTAACGTGACAAGTTTGGAAAGGACAAGTTTAAGACAAAACAAGAAAATAAAATTTCTGTCTATATTTCTTAAAAAAATTCAACACAATTTTTCATGTCGTTATAAATATTTTTAATACAATAAAATATTTATAGAAATTACATTATATATTATTAACCTTTGAAATTAATATTTGATTCAAATTTTTTAAAAATTATAAGGTTAAATGAATCAGACATTTGTCTGATGACAGCAGTAACCATTGCTGAAAGCTCACAATAATGTTTCGTTTCATTATTCATTTAACCTTATAATTTTTAAAAAATTTGAATCAAATAAAATATTTATGTGAATGAATTTAATAGTTTCAGTGAATTTCTAATTGAATTTTATTAAACCAATAAAATTTTCCACACTTATTTATATTTATTTGCTCTTTAGGTGTTCTAGACAAGATAAATTTATAACTGATTTAATTACTGTCGGTAATTACTGACTACATAATTATTTATATTATGTTCTGTGCGAAAGAGTGAACTTTCACGTAAAAATAACACTTACAAAATACAATATAATTTTATTATACATAGGTGTTGAAAATTTATGTTACCACTGAAAAATCAAAAATTATTTGCTAATATTGCTTATGGATCCTATGGTCGTGTTGGCTTAGCGAATTAGCAAAGAATAACCAGATTCTTGTTCTGAAAGTTTTGTGGCATCAACGTTGTCGAGCTAATGGTTCAAGTTTCTTAAAATGGCATTTGTTGACATTATAACTCGAAATGCCTAAATATTATAAAACATAGTTTATTTTATGTAAGTATAAAATTTTAATTAAATTTGATAATTAGTGAAATAATTTTTTCCAAACTTACTTAATAGTCAATTATGTATGTGTACATTAAAATGACCATTCAAACTGATTTTACCAGGACAGTACTGGGTTTGTATTCTTAGTCCTGGTTGGTCGTGACATTTAACCAAGACACTTGTCTTGTATGAAATTTTATGGAAAGATTGACGAGAAGATGGAAGATTGAAGAATTAATTAAAATTAAAATTAAAAATTTATTGATTTTAAAATTACTAAATTTTTTACAAAAATATAAGAAGTAAATTTAGAAATGTAGTTGAATGTATTTTTCTGTATTAATATAAACTACTTATTGGTTATTAACTTTTTATTTATTTTTACTTATGAGACTATTTTTGCCTTCTACCGAAAGAAAGGTGAGGACCTAAACAAATGTAATCTTTTTCCATTTCAAAAATGGTCACTTTAGTGTGCACGCATATTTCATGCTATTCGCAATCGTCAAATGGACCCGGATAATAATTGAATAGAAAATGTAATATTTGAAAATTTTATACTTATAATATACAGTGACTAAAAAGTCTCCGTACGACACTATTTTAATAATTTAAATTACAATTACTTCGTTTTTACCATTATTTTTATTATGAAATATGATAAAATATAAATATTGACATTCATACATTAGTTTTAAGAAAATTTTTAAAAATTTACTAAAATCCGTCTGTAAGCAAAATAGTATATTATTTAATGAGTGTATAATGTAGGCCATATTACACAGAATTGTTTACAACACGAGCGAACGCAGTGAGCGAGTGCTAATATTCGAGTGTAATATCATTTACGAATTGAATACTATACTTTATCTTGACTGTTAAACAATAATTATTTTATCTACAACTGCATTATTTAATTATCTAAGTTTTATCGTGCTTATTAATTTTCAAATATCAAAGTTGCCATGGTTGTTAAGGAAACAAACTTGTTTATTAAAGTCAATGTGTAAACGTAAACGTGTTTTGTAGGTAAAATTTAATTTTGGTCGAGAATGTCTACAGAAGGAGTGAAGATGATATGCAGTGTACTCCTCCAAATATTAAAAGGCAGCAAAGGAAGCGTCTTTGAATTTGTTACCTAAAATCAAGGACAAATTACGAAATGGTTTACAATAGCTTCAATGAATGGCGGTTAAAGAATAAAACTTCCTCCTTTTCTGAAGATACTGTGCTTGTATACTTTAAGGAAATATGTCAATAAACAGAAATTTCCAAGAGCCGTGGAATATGAATTCATATTCCACTAGTGTAATATGAACTAAATTATGTATCTATGGTTACGCATATAATAACACTATTGTTTAACAGTCGTAGATAAAAATTTAAACAAACTGCCATAATCTGTCTATAAAAGTCTCCGTACGATGATGCATATAGAAAATGTTTCCTTTGTAGACGCACGATAAGCACTTTTATTTTTAAATTACAACGTTTTACAATACATTGCAATGTTACTATTACATTACGCAATTAATTTTTTTAGGTTTTAGTTACGGTGACCGTGTTTCAAGGGCAATAACAAAAATAAGCAAAGAAATTTTCTTCGAGGTGCGACAAACAATAATTAAATTGTATTGTGAAGGCGCGAGATCGGGGAAATGATCGGAAACCTAATTTAAGTGTTCAATACATCATTAAAAATTATGAAAACAAAGGTTTCTTGAAAAGTAAGCCCCGTTCTGGACGCCCCAAGATACTAAATAATATTATGAATCGTGCTATTATATGCGAAGTGAAGAAAAACCCCAGAATAAGTGCTACAAAAATTGGGGATGAAGTACGTAATAAACTTTATATTAGTGTTTCGGACCAGACAATCAGAAATTTGCTCAGAAAAGACAATTTTAATGACCGGGTTGCTAGATGTAGCCTCTAATTTCAAAAGTTAATAAAAGTAAAAGATTCAAATTTGCAATAGAACACAGAAACAAAGAAAAAAATAAAGAAAAAAAAAAAAAAGTTCTGGAATTGAGTGATTTTTACAGACGAGAGTAAGTTTAACATTTTCGGTTCTGATGGAAGAAAAAATTGTGACGAAAATCAAACGAAGCGCTTAATATGAAAACGTTATTCCCACAGTAAAACATGGTGGTAGAAGTGTTTTACTTTGGAGTCTATTGCAGCGTCGGGTGTGGGAAAATTATATTTTATTGATTCCATAATGGACAAGTGGGTATATTTAGATATTTTAAACACTAATTTAAAATACAGCCCAATCAATTAAGCTTTCTAAACAATTTTATCTTCCAACAAGACCAAGTTCGTATACATACGTCAATGATTGTTAAGGAATAGCTCCTTTATCATGTGCCCAAACAGTTGCATTCACCCCCAAAGTCCCTACTTGAATCCCATCGAGCACCTGTGGGATGAATTAAACCGCAGAATTCGTAAACACGATATTACGAACAAAAATACTCTTAAGAGGGTATTACAGGAAGAATGGGACAAAATTGGGTCAGATATGACAACAAATTTAGTGGAGTCAATGCCAAGACGTGTGGGGGCAGTGATTAAAGCTAAAGGGTTTTGTACAAAATATTAAATATTAACATAAACATTTCTATGCCTATTTTTAAGTACCGTACGGAGACTTTTAGTAGATTTTTGTAGATAGATTATGGCAGTTTGTTTACATTTTTCTTTCTTACGAACGGATTTTCGTAAATTGTTTAAAAAATTTTTAAACTAATGCGTGAATGTACATATTTATATTTTATCGAATTTCATAAAAAAAATAATATTAAAAAACGGAGTAATTGTCATTTAAATTGTTAGAATAGTATCGTACGGAGACTTTTTTTAGTCACTGTAATTTCACAAGTTAATAAAATTTATTATAAATTGTAAATTTTAGTCTACAAAAAATTACAAATATGCCCAGAGAGTACATTTAATATTTTTGCCGTTTAAAAAAAAGAATCTGTGCTTGATTCCGTCGCGACCCGATTTCGGAAGGGTATTTGTCTAAAAGCATTAGAATTTTTGAAAAACATATCCCAATGATTTCAGGCAAAAATTTCCCTTTGGTAGCAATGATAATACCTTTTCCTTTGATTTTGAAAAGTTTTGTTTTCTGATACCGATTTTAAATTTTTTATAATTACGGGTTTTTTATTACTCTGTTAGTAACAGCAAATGTAACATTTTTTTGCTTTATACCGCTAATCATTAGTTAAAAAACATTAATGCGATTGTGTTATTCTAAGCTCGTATTTTATTTTTGAATATAACAAATGAGGATTGCTGACTGACATAAAATTGGAATTACAAAAATTAATAAAACATAGGTATGAGATTTTATAAAACCAAGAGAAAAATTCTTCACTTTTAAATGTATTTAATCCGAGTTTCTGGGAATCGTTCAGTGATGTCTGAGCAAGGAAAGCATTCCCTCAGATAGCGTCGATTTGAATATTGACAAACATAAATATAATTTGTTCTTATCCTCATGTATAGACATTATCCAACACATTTTGAAATAACATTTTTTTATGGTACTGATTAATTACTCTTAGACTTGTACTTACATGCACCATTGTGTTACTATTAATTTTTATTATTCCACAGGCAGTAAATTCAACATCTTGCTGAGCTGCTTGAAGAAATAATTGTGTTGGTGTACGTAAATTTTTAAAATATTTTGAATACCAATTGGAGTTATAGATAGCTGCAGCAGTTTTTGATGCCTAAAATTTAATATGTTATCTGGAATATATGCTACAATGCTGATGTCGCTTACCTCATTTGAAACAAAATCTGCTGATAAGCAATATAAACCTAATTGCAAAATTTCACATACGAATATGAAAGAACATCTTATTATTAGTGCAGGATCAGTACTGAAACCAACCTTATTATATTTTCTTCATTAATAGTGCAATGCTAGTAGAAATAATAGCAATACGTCGAGTATCTCAAATTTTTAAAATCAAGTGGTTTGATTAATAATATATAGTAATAGATCTTATAATATTTTTAAATTCAGGTATTGATAATGTCAAATGAAGATAGTTAAGAGTTGGATGCGCATATGAAATATCTAGCAAGCTTAACAATTTTTGGGAGGTATCTACTTCGAATATTTTATCAAGGCTATTATTTGACTGCTAGCAGCTATTAAAGAAATAAAATTATACTTTTAACGTCTTTCAACAGCTATCGCAGTAATTTGCTGCAGTATAAATTTTCATCCATCATTTTATTTTTTAACCACTTACTTTTGTGTAACTGCATAAAATTCTACGCACATTATGGGAACCATACTGATATATTCACACATCAATGTTACGGAATACATGCTTCTAAGGTCACTTAAATATCTTTAAAAAAAATTGTATAAATAATTGAAAACTGGGAACTTCTAATCACCTTAGTAAAAATTTATGTTGTTTAATCATAATTTTTAATTTGTCATAATGAATATTCAAATCATTCGCACTATTTATAGTCTCCACATTGAGATTTTCTACTTGATCGCAAAATATTCTAAACTGTGTAATCATTTCAAAGCAAAATCCCAAATAGAGATCATTAAAACCTGACAGAAATATTATCGTGTACGCCAATAAAACCGACATTAAAATGATTGCAATTATATTAAGTTGAGGCTCATTTTTAATCTGCCAAGTCCCAATTGGTAGAGTTCTTCCAAAAAATACCGTTGTGAAACACATAAATACTGCGCACATACAAATGCAACATATAAAAACTCTTTGAAAATAATAAACACGTCTGATGATGCTATTTACTTCTGCCTCTATTATTTTTGAGCTTATATTGGATTTCCAAAACTGTTTCGATAATTCTATTAAGTTTATAATCTGTTTTCTGTTATACATCATAATAACTATTTTCCCAAACAGCTGAAAAATAATTAAATTTTTATAAATAATGTTTCCAAGTTCCAGTTTATTTTTAAGGTTATTATTATAATTTTTAATTGATCTTCCATAATGATTGGTATAAATTAATTGAGGTTATGGCCATTAGAAAAACAATTTAAAGTGTGTGCGACGTTTCGATTTTATTACTCATAATCAAAGCTAAAAAGCAAAGAAAAAAATATAGAACAGTGATAACAAAAATAGCAAAATGGAATGGATTATAATATTGTTAATGGCAGAAAATTAGAATTGTAAAAAGTATAAAATAAATAGGATAAATTACAGAAAAAAATTTTAAAACTATTTTTTGATATTTTCTTTGTATTATATCTTATTTCTTCGCATTTTTACTAATATTATTATCCATTTTATTGCGTTATTTTTTATTACTGTTCTGTATATTTTGTTAATTTTTCGTTTTGATTATGGCTAATATTAATATGAAACGTCGTACAAACTATAAATTGTTTTGCTAATGACCATTAACCTTAATTATTAATCTATACCAATTTTATTTGCAATTAATCTTCATTTTTGCTGACCTGAAAATATGCACCTAATGATTCCACATTATCAACAAAATTAAATACATCGCCTTCCATGAAAATCATTTGAAATAATGCTAAACATTGATAAAAAATTGATAATATTAGCATGAAAACCATAACCACCAAAGCAATTTTTGAAGTACCATTTGAAGATAAAAATCCAAGTTTCGATAAGCAAATCAACGGAAATTGCAACAATACAGCAATTTCTGCCATCGTGTAGGTTTTACGAATGTCTCAACAGGAGAAATCGACAAACTCTAATTTGTCCCAAGTTTTGGAAAATATTTTGGTGTAATTTATATTTTAAAATCGTAAATAATAAAGTGAATCTGTACAAATTAAGTTGTGGTTTATTATTCATATTTCGTTTGAACTAATTTTCCTGACAAATTTCCAAAACAAAAAAATACAAAATTACAAAAGCAATTACTTCATTTTAATTCTTTATTTTGGTAAGAAAACATGTAACAAGATATTATTCCTATAATTATAATTAATAATATAGTTCAATTCGTTTAACATAAAATAATATAGTTGAATAAGTTATTAACCGGTGACATTGAAATTTAATTAAAATTTAAACAATTCGACGTTTATGATTTAATTATTAATCTGTTAATTTTAAAATTTTAAATTTGTATAAAAACAATGTAGGTACATAACCCAAATTTACATTAATTACATATTGGTTTGTTTCTGCTGCAATGCAGTCATGATTTTAGCATAATTTTTCCTTGTTTCTTGTAGAACAACTTTGGTTCTATTAATTAATTTTTAATAATAATTATTAAATTTTTTTTGGCAAAATAATAAAAAATTATTAATCACGAATTAAAATGCTTCCTCTAAATAAATTAAATAATACAAAACATTTTTTAACTCTTTCGGGGAGGAGGAGCACGTGTCCCCTTGGCTACAGGCCTAGGTCAACACAAGAAAAAATAAAAAAATCTAAAAAATTTATTTTAATCAATTTTCAAAATGGTCACCTTCATTTTCAACACACAAACGTGCTCTGCTTAAAAGGTGTCAAACATGTTACAGAATTTTGTTAATTCTTTAACCAGGATTCACATTTTTTGCCCTATGTGCTGAAAGGAACTATAGCACTTTCGTATTTTACTTTATTATTTTTGATATCGCAAGTAGGGCACTCGCAATGGAGGAGTTTAGGTTTTTTATTTTGTTTTATGAAAGTATAGGTTAAACTGAGGTTTCAGTTCTTTTTTCAACATTTTTTGAGTACGTTTAATAGAAGAAAAAAATCATTTAAAGTTAAAAAATATAGAGTTGTCACGTCAGTCCTCCTATTTGAAATCACCAATTTTTTAAACTGTCGTTATGGGAAGATGGTACAAAATAACGCTTTTACGTGTACCATTGCTTTATATGTATAACCTCTAAAACACAGCATAAATAAAATTCTAAATAAAAACGATTATATAATATTTTATACTTACCACTTTAAAATAATATTAATTTTTATTAACAAATTATTCAAAATTTTATAAATAATTTTAAAAAGACCAAATAAGTGAACGCTTCATAATTAAATTTTAAAACAAATCACTTGTCACAACGAAACATAAGTGGCATGATAGCCGACATGCAGAGCTGTGATTAACTATCATTGGTTAGCTGTGGCGCGTAACTTAAATAATTTTTAAAACTTCAAAAAATGTTTAAAAATTATACAGGGGTTTTTCAAATCAATCCATTGTATAAATATGGATCATTTTTATTGGACTTTCATATTCATATATTATTTTAAAAATTAATTACTCACTAAACTCCCCCATTAGATACATTGTATACGTGATACTCGTGTAAGCCAGTTTAAAATTTTGTTTTATCTTTGCCAATGGGTAAGAATTTTTTATCGCTTAGGAATGGGGTGGATGTTTTTACTGTTAATTTTTTTAGCGGTTTTCCGGTGGTTGTATTTTTGTACCAGTGATATGGACTAAAAAATTTGAGTTGAGAACTAATTAGTATTTTTTAATTTACATTTGGTAAATTTTGGATCGCTTCATTTAGAAGATGTTTTTTTATGGATCCGTTTTATTGGAATTTTGATGCTGGCTGGTTTGATATTGGCATATTGGCGACTGTCTTTTGCGCTTATCAGATATGGGAATTTATTTTTGTGCCAGCAAGTTTTGTTTTGACGCCAAATGGATTGTGGCGTAATTTAATTGCGAGAGGCGGCGTTGGTAAAGGTCGACATTACAGGATGTTAGGGGTGCATCGATTTTGGATGTTCGAGTTGGTTGGATGGAACTGATGTTCCGCCGTCTGCTTGTGTGAGACCGTCGTCGTATTGACGGATTTTTATATTGGTTCCTTGGATACTGTCCCGGCGCTGTATGCTTCTAGTTTTTTTTTTAGCTCTTGGACTCCATAGTTGGTGTTACGGTCTTATTTCAGACTCGGAAGTAGTTTTTAGTTTTCCGAATGTTCGTTGTAGGTTGACCAATACCAGATATGGCCATCGTAATTTGATTATGTTTGATGCTGCCTTGTAACATTACACTTTCACTTGTGTTGTTACATAAATTTTATTTCATTTAATTTCAAATTTTACCAGGGTTTTTGATAATCTAAGTTGGCACTATGTTTTCCAACTTAGATAATCTTACTTTCTGATAACCCCAGTGCTCAACTAAGACCTCAAGAGCACGCATATATTTTTATTTTGGTGCAAATTTTTATCTATTTTAAACCTACTGTGATTTATTCCATCCTTCATATCACAGGTAACTTACATTTAATTTTATTGTAACGATTCTGACCACTTATTTTTAGTGGGTTTTAATGCCAGGTTTAAAATCTGTTTGGTTGCATTTACATCGCATACTTTATTTAAATTTTTGCAATGTCGTCAAGACTTTATCTTTGCCAACCATTACACCTGAACTGATATGAAAATTTAGCCCACCGATAAAAGTCGACCTTCGTCTATTTAACTTTTGTATTGGAGCTGTTACGGAAAATTATTTTTCATATTTTCTTGGAGTTTGGACTGTCGCGTTTAGTGGATGATGGGGTCCTCGCATTTTTTAGACGATGGTATTCTTGAAGCTTTGTGAGAGCTTCTATGCTCCTGATCAAGATGCCAGTTGTTCCTTGGCAGGCCTTTTGATTTACCACGAAGACAGCTGTTCCTTCCATTTTTTTTACCTCCGTTTGAAGTTGGACGAAGCGTTTGTAACGAGCCATTGCTATGAATTTGTGTAGTTTGCAAATCAATTTTCAACATTGGTGGTTGACGTTGTCGGCCTGAAGTTATGTTTAATCCATTCTTGTGTCTTTATTTGATTTTAGTAAACTTCCGGAGATAACCTGATGTGGGACGATGACGTGATTTACTCTGAAATTGAAGGTAACCCGAAATGGAAGGTATTTTAAAGAATCGATCCATCATTTTGGAAGTCTCTAGGTAAGTGAGCTATGTCAGTAAAGATTCGGGAATGTGTGTTTTACTGCGCTTCAGGTGGGACTTTTGATTTAACGTCAACGATTTCACAACAAGAATTCAATTGTTGAACAATTCATAGTAATGGGGAGTCGACTTGAACCATCACTAGCCTTCAGCTGGTGTGGTTGTATTTTGCTTTAAGAAGTTTACCCCTCAGGTGAACTTACTTATTTAACCCTTGTTTTTTTATTATTTTAGCCTGTAGCCCTCAGCTACTTGCTAATGTTACTTGCTTTGTTTTTTATTTTTATTATGTGTTTGTTCTGATAAGGAATTGAGAATATATGTCACAACATCTGTTTACTATCTTTGCTTTTGTTAAATTAAACAATTCTTCCTTTCTTGTACGTTTTATTTACTTTAGCTGGCGCCTCATTTCCATCATTTTTCCTCATACTGAGCTATGCATTGTAATTACGAATCCACGACGGTTTTCGAACCACCCACGCACTTCGACTAAATACTTAAATGTATAAGAGTTAGCCGATCGTGTAATAACAGCGACGATCAAGCAAGTGGCTAGCGTGGCAAAATTAATTTTATGCAATTATTGCTACAGCCTGCTATAATGATTTGCTCTGATTTCATGAATATTTGCGATAAGACCGGTTACAGAAATTTCTGATAAGATTTTTGTGCGTTCTTTAGTTTTAGAATTTTTCACTTTTGTAAAACCGAAGTTCGTCACCATTGAACCAGGAATATCTGGAATTTAGAAGGATTCCTAATAACACAGGATATTTCTGACGAGATGAATACAATTTTATTGGGCGGAGCTGGGTGAGTTTTAAAACTTATTTAAGGATGTGCAATGCTTATTATTCACTGATAAAATCCTATAGGCATTTTTAGCCATTAATTTTTGGTGTCGACTGTAGTGTTATGTCGACGTAGCATTTCATTGTTGCAGGGTAGATTTCTTTGATTGTTTGTTTTTTCCCTTCAGGGAAACCAAACCGTATTTTTGAGATTTGCGTCGCTTTTCAGCTTCAATGGAAAGCGACGATTGTTGTTTGAATTTGTGAACTCGAAGTTTTGTTTAAAATATACAGGGTCTGCAACAAAAAGCAAATAATAAATTTTAAATTTTAAAAAAATTTTTTTATTAATTTAATTCATTTCGAAATCCGTTGATTCTAGAAGATAAGAGGTTGGAAATTAGATTGTAGATACAGTGAAAGCTCCATAAGCGGACACTCACGGTTCCACTAATTTTGTCCGCTTATAGGAGGTGTCCGTTTAAAGGAGAGTACAAGGACTAATAAGAAATATAAATAGGTATCATATGATACCTATATGTACATAAGTAATATACATAATACTCATGCTACACTCTGAAAAATACGATTTTTGTTATACGGCGAAAAAAAACAGTTAATACGCCACCTTTTAAAGTACATATTTATTTTATTCAAATGTTTAGTATGACTATAAATACATATATGTACATAAGTAGTAGGTAAATTTTTAAAATGTTAGTCCTTGGGTTTTGAAAAAATCTAAAATGTTTGTCTATCACTAGCGGTCCTGATATTGGAACGTTCCAACTTCTAGCTTGCACAAACCATTCAAAACATCTTTTGTCTATATTAAAACCTTCCTTTTCAAAAATTCTTCTTTTGATTTATATTAATTCCAGATTGCCATTTACTTCTGATATCTTCCTTATTTTTAATTATTTCAGCTGCTTGCGTTTTCCCAATATTAAATCTTTTTGCTAAATCACGAACTGAAACTCTTTCTTTATCTAACAAATTTACAACTTCTTTTTTTTCCTTTAAGGAAAGCATTCTTTTTGATGCCATTTTACATTTACATTTACAAACTAACTTCGATAATGCTGTCTGAACTAAAGACAAAATACTAATGCATATGTATAAACACGAAAACCAAGCTCTCAAGCAAAATAAAGGGAATCACTTAATATAACAGGAGAATTACCGAATTTAATGCACATTATAATAAGCAAACCTAAGATATCGTCCGGCTATTAGAGTTTCGCGTCCGCCTATGGGAGATTTTTAGTCACATTGGGGAATAATCTAGTGTCCGCGTCCGTTTATGAGAGCGTCCGCTTATCGGAAAGCATTTAACATTGAAAATGATATGCCGAAATTTGGTTCCAGGCATTTTGTCCGGTTACGGGAGATGTCCGTTTATTAGAGCTGTCCGCAAGGAGAGCTTTCACTGTAAATAAATAATCTTTAAAAATTTTAATTTGTTAATACCATAAAATCAATAGTTACGGTGGTATGGCAGTTTGAAGGCAAAAATTCAAAATACTCCTTTAAAAAGAAGATAAAAATTTTATTTGAAAAATAAATCTTAGAAAAGCGTCTTCCATCACCACACCACCTCAGAGGTTTACCATGGTCATGGGGACACTCTGTATATAGATATATCACAATTGACAGTTTTTATTTAAATAATAATAAATAGTAATAGTATATAAAAAAAATTAAACCTAAAACTCTGCAGTTAACGATTGCCAAAAAAAATTAAAGTTTAGGTATACACTGGAATCGTTTACCCCCAATAACTTTAAAGTACTTATTTTAACAACTTATACTATTCATAAGTTACGCACTTTCAATATTTTACGTAATAAGTTACGCAACTTTACAATAAAGTGAAGTTACGGACAAATTACCACCATTCAACATTCCAAAATCAGTTCTTTTAAATAAACGCAAATTTTTTTTCTGTGCTGACATCTAGTGAATACATCGTACACCTTCATAATACCGCAAAATTGCGAAAAACCAAAAATCTAGTTAGTTTGTCACAATTTACAGTGCAATTGTTTCTATGCATGCTATGCATCGAAGTTGGTATTGTTTATCCTTGTGTTTGTGTAGAAGATGGTAATTTACTTTTAAACTATAATTACAAAAAACATGTTTTAAACTTAAAGGAACAACGCTAATTAATAGTCCGTATGCACTATAAACCAAATCCGATAAAAAATTGTACTTGGTGCACGGTGACAAAAATGATTAACAACAAGACCAACAGGTATTCATGATTAAGAATTATAACCTAAAAATATAAATTATTATCTTTTTTAGTAAAACTGTAATTCAAATTTAACATGGTTTAACCATTATATTTTTAATAAAATGATCGGCACATTGTAAACCTATGGCAATCAAAGTTTGCTATGACATGAACAGAAATAGGTAATATTTTTTAAATTACATGAGTTATGTGTAGTTAACTTAGCAAAATTTATAGCTTTTAGGGTGTAATTTATGATTTGAATTAATTTTTAAATTACTCAACAAGGACATACTATTATAATACAATAAATAACTTTTTAATTTAAATTTCAGAATACCAAGCGGAGCGGAAAGCAATGGAAACTGAGGTTTTGGAGCCAAATCAGGTGGTTCAAATGTAATGGGCTGGAAGCAAGTTAATATTGGATTAAGTTTATGTATGCTAAGAGCATAGTACCAGCAGTATACCGTGAAGCATACACGGGTCGACCATGAAGCGGTATGCTCGGTTTGAACCCTGCTCACGTTAGCTACACTGCTGTGATCAAAAAAGTTCAATATCGATCTGTGGACTATGGGGAAGGCAACGGGAAACCATCCCATGAATTATTCTCCTCCTAAAGTCATCTTGGCTTCAGCCAAGTTGAATCGCCAACGTCCGGGGACCGGATATGGCACATGAAGAAGAAAATGCTAAGAAGGTAAAATATAATTTTTAATGGATATTATGCATTTTGTCTATCGGAATATACTCATGGTTAATCGAATTTTCATAAAAGCCGCTTTACATCTTCTCATAAGAGAAGTATTTCGACAGCACATAGGAACGAAAGGTGGCGAATATACACAAAGGTAGTTGTCAAAGTTTTAGAATAGAATATTATTCTAGGTTAGAATCACGTTTTGTGTTGTTAACAAAAGATAATTAATTTATTGATTTGTTATTGAATTTATTGAACTGTTTGTGATTAATTGTGAATAATTTTTAGATTAACTTCACTCAAAACAAAATCTAATGTCAACTCTTTTACACACTCATAAAGATTTGAAGGCAAATTTTAAAAAACATACAGTTTTTCAACGGAACAACAATCGTATGTGTTCTGGTATGTTTTGTCTTATGAGAAGTCATGTGTGAAAACATATAGAAGTAAAACGGCTTTAATATTACATGATTAGATTGGTCTGCCCCGTTACGGTAAAACGGCGTATCTCGAAAATTATAGTTTTGAGAAAATAGCGTTCAAAGTTTTTAACTGGATTCGAGTAGCCTCGACAAAAAAATTCATTTCTGTCATGGTAAAACGGTGTAACTTAAGATACGGTGTTTTACCGTGACAAAATTGATTCAAAAGATATTAATATATGTAATAAAATAACATACATTTTTTTGAGTTACACCGTTTTACCGTAACAATTCTGAAATTCTTTATAAAGCTGAAGAATATTTTATCGCTGTAAGACGAATAAATTTAATCCGATTAAAAAATGGTTTTTTTTCATTTTCATGGCGAAAAAGATACGTTTTTTTTATGTGCTAATTTAATTAATATTATTGGCATAATTAATAAAATTCATGAATTTTGATGATGCCATATCATTAATTGACATTATGAGAACACTTTCGGCATTGTTAGGTAAAACAGCGTATCTTAAGATACGCCGTTTTACCGTAACAGGCAGTGGTAACGTTTTATAATACCGTTTATTTATTTACAATATTGTGTTTATTTGTAGAACCAAATGCAGTGAAACCTACATAAGCTGGAGACTGGACAAGCTGGAATCATTTCTACCATGGAAACTTTCATTATTGAAAAGGCACAAAATTTAAAGGTAAAGCATTTAATTACTTATTTACTTTGTAGTTTAGTTTGTGTCGAGTGCCACCTTTTACCACCTCAGAATTATTTTGTTCTAAATCCCAAAACTCCAACGTTGGGAAATCGCACTTGTGTATAGTCTTGTGGATATACATTTTTTAATTGGCTTATCAACTTTTTAATTTTGCAGCACTTGTCTACATAATGTAGTTGTAAGTTGATTCTTACGATGTTAAGTTGAATGTATGCATGAACCTTTTTTCTTTTCTTTTTCTCCTACATTCTCTACTCGTGCTTACAATAATAAGTAAGGTTATTTGCTATAAATCATTATTATATTATATGTTGCATATAATTTGAATAATACCATTTAAGTTGCTTCGACATAGAACAAAAATGCCGTACATATTGAAAACTCTGATTGTGAGATGTACTAGTACATTTAATTAATATACATACAATTCTGTGGGTGTGTGGATGGTACAAGAGCGGAATAAGTTAAAAATCATCATTTTTCTGTTACAACAAGTTATTATCTGGGATTTTTGTGCTATTCATTGTAAACGTAAACTTGAGTTGATAATAGTGAAATATTATATTATACATATGAAATATATTAATAAAATAAAGTAATAAGTAATAAAATAACTTGATTTATGTTCCTCTGACATAATATTTTTTGTAAGAGTTAAGTTGTAACGTAATAATTTAGTAGTAATTTGATATCCCTAATCGGAAAAAAGTACTAGTATTTATTAAATCATAATTACAAGGTATTAATTACAATCGAGATGTTCTTAATACAAATTTACTAAATCAAGTTATAGTTAATAAATTAACTTCTAAATTCACAAAATACTTCTGAATGCAACCCTGACTTTTATTAGACGGAACAAATTTACTCGACTATTTGGTTACGTATTTACAGTAGTAGCTGATTCGAATTTAATCTGAACCAGAAGCTAATATAGTTGAGTTCTTAATCTACTCTGAAAAGAATTCAAGTAACCAAAAAAATATAATAAGGAGGAAACGGTTTCTTCTCGTTATTATCGTTTCAATGTAATTAATTAATTGAACTAAACTTCACAGATAATATTCGAATAAATAACGTAAAACTTGAGTGTAGGGGGCTAACTTGATGTTTCATTTTGATTTATTAATTACGAAAAAAATACAAATAGTATAGTGCAGAATCATCGTGAAATATTTATTTATTTTTTATTTTAAAATACATACTTCTTTATTGACTGTATCAAATTTTTATAAACGATATTTTGGTACTCCGTCGCGTAGGTCGATCATCAAAACTACAAAATTTGTTAATTCAGAGCTTTTGAAAAACTTCTTATTGTATATCGTAAAATTCATAATTTCGGAATTATTGCTGGGTTCAAAATCGTGCACACCGTGAATTAAGAGGTAGTTAGGGCTCTTAAGTTAGTCAAAATTACTTTAGGTTTATCTTATTAAAATTATAAAACGCGTATGTATATAGGCAAATTACAAAATTTATTAACATTGGGAATTGGACAGTCTTATAAACACAGTTCAAATTAATTTTAAAGATCTAATATTTGATAAACATGACAGGACATTGGTACTTTTAGAATGATTTCATTCAAGTAGATAACAACAAATTATTAAATTTATATTTAAACATTTTAAATATCTAAAGCAAGCTTTCCGTACAATTAATAGCTAAATTTTAAATTAGAAAAGTGGCCAAGCTTTTAATAATCGGCTTGGAATGCCAAATCGATTTTATAATATTTTTCCAATAGCATTCAACAGAGGTCTTCGAAGGTTCTTCACTTCGTCTGTGTAACTATGCTATGAAGGCTACACCATGCTTGCATCCTCCTACAAATTAATAAGAATTTATTGAAGTATGATGGTTACGTAGTTATTTTAAATACCTACTAAACCTACCTAAATGTGCAGCACAGTTCTCACATTGCACCAAAATTATAGCTTTTGTACTTTCATCGCAAATTTAATTTACGTTATATGATTTCTTCCGAACATTGTGATCAGCTTGGAATGCCAAATTGATTTTATAACATTTTACATTACGCGGATGGATCACTTGTTTTATCGACATGGTCTCTTCAAGAGGACAAGCAATTGCGTAAGCTGCGTACTCTCCTTTTAGCAACCAAATAGGTCAAGGGAGTATTGCGGAACAATATAAAATAATTATCCAACCTTTTGGCAGTCAGAAAGTTTCCATTGGCGTCCACGCAACGTTCCACTTTAACAATAAAGTCAGTCGTTGGGTTGTAATACATCAAGAGTCCAGTAACCCATTTTTGCTGCAAAATTGTAGGTGTTATTTTTAATTAAAAACGATTTAAGTCAAAAATTAGTAATAAAAAAAACTTTGGTTGAAGGTTAACTTTGTTCATGTAAAAAGGAGCAAACACTGGAAACCACCATAAACGAGATGTAACGCGCACGCGCTGCGAATGACATTTGTTAATGTGAGCAAAGCGGAACTTTCATGCTCACTGTTGTTTTATTTCAAAATTTGGCATGTGGGTTTTATAAAATTTATAAATTAACAAATAAGCAGTAAAAAATTTGTAATATTTTTATTGTGAAATTTTTACATACACAGTAATATGTTTAAAATTTTATTAATAAAAATAATTGAAGCGTGCGTTGGAACAAAGATCTATGTTACATTTTTAAAATTTTCTATAAACAGCAAAAAACGTCGTAATTGCAAAATTTTTGGATATCAGTATTTTTTCCGAAAATCGTCAGCAAATCGATACTTCCTTGCTTATGTACACGCAGGGAAATTGAACATTACTGATTGGTCCGGTAATAATTAGTAATTGTAACAAAATGAAAGACATAAATACAAAGAAAAATTTATTCAAAACTATTTAGAAATATTAATTCCTGAAAGGGATTTATGACCAATTGCTAAATTTTCATTAAAAGTTTCAGTAGAACAAGAGATTTCAAATACGTCACTTTTTTTAGAGGAATCTCTGCTGATACTAGTTATTGTGTTTTTTGCTGGTCCGGATTCTATTGTTCTTGCAATAGCTAGGTTATTCTGCAAGGAATGTTCTATGTATCCTTCTGCTACCGAAGTACTTTGCCATCCTCCATGCCTTTTTAAATTTGTAATATCTCCTCCAGCGTCTACCAACAAACACTCAACGAAAAAGGTACTTAATATTAGTAAAAGCGTTTATTATAACAGCAAATATGATTATTAAAATTTGTCCAACTAACAATTTAATTGGGAGTATGAAACAATGTTTATTAATCCATTATTTTGCTTATTAGTCCAGTCATTTGGTGCTCAAAAAGGGGGTTACCTGGAAAGTTTTCCGGGAGTTTTGAAAATTTGTATTTTTATAGATTTCGACGTGCTCTTTTCGAATTTTCACTTTGCCACCTCGTATCGTTGCCGCTCGAGCCGCCATATTGGAAAAATGGCGGCCAAAAACAGTTTTTTGACCATATCTCCTTTTTCATTCATTTTATGATGAAAATAGCTATATAATAAATTAAACTAGAGAAAAATTCCTATAATTTTTGTCCTAACCATTTTTTTGTAAAATGAATAGTTTTAGCGTACGTACACCTCAAAGTCGACTCCTACACACCTTTTTGCCAAAAAACTCATTTCCACGCCACCGATGAGGTAGAGTAAATGGCGCGTTTTTTTTTGTGGTATCCCCAGTAAGCCTAATCCACGTGTAATGCTATATTACAAAATTTAGCGAATTCTCATTCGCTTCCCTCTCCTTGATGGACTAGGTTTTGCAAGTTCATCGTCTTCAGTACCGGACAAAACGCCACAGATAAAATTTTTTTTCACGTTATCCGCAATAAAATGATCTGCTTCGTTGCAATCCTCTTGTTTCTCGATTTCGTCACACGTTTGCTCGAGAACAGTTGCCGTTTCTTCCTCTTCATCGCTATCTTGTAATGGAACTTGCGAATTATCACAGGTACCATTGCAATTCGTGCAAATAACGGAGCACATTAATCCCGCCTTTCTGCATCCACAGGCTCTCCGACATCCTTTTTTACATTTGCAAGAAATAAGCCTTAACAAGGTTTTCGGAGCTAGGGGCTCGAATGTGGTGACAAAAATTAGCCCATTCTTGCTTTTTTTCCATCCCCATCGCTCTGCATTTTGTTCCAATGAGGCGGTTTTTGTTGGCATTATTTCCCAGGAATTTATGTTGTGACACAGTTGGGATCATTGTCTCATGAAACAGTATGTCTACCGAAGAATGCTTCCGTGATCGTCGGGATCGCTCCGCATATTTGGTACTACAGTCTGCCACATCTTCCGGATATCCATCAAATACGATGAATGGCATTGGATGAATTGTTTGATCGAACGAATGTGACGCAGTTATTGCAAATGGATGAAAACGATTCACCGAGATGCCAAACGACTCGGTGCAATAAGTATTCTCCGTCGATGACATATATAGCGTCTCCAAAATTTATATCTCCAGAATACTGTTCAAATGCCTTATACATAGAAGATTTAACGCTCTTGCGCATGCCTTCGTCATTGAAAAGAGATAACGGAAACTTTTCAAGTTCGTACATAAGAAACTTTTCAAGTTCTTTATCAGATTCTTTAGCAATGCACATTCTTTGAAAAATTAACAAAGGATTAATGGGGATAATGTCGTCTTCTATACGGATGCCTGCATTCATAATGCCAAGTGCTTTTACTCTGTCATTCCGTTTGAATTTTAGGGTATAAAAATCCCCACCCATGATTTTTGATGGCAAAAAAAAGATTAGCACTTAAATTATTTTCGACTGGTACTAAAGACAATGAACTCGCAAAACCTGGATAGGGAAGCGAATGAGAATTCGCTAAATTTTGTAATATTGCATTACACGTGGATTAGGCTTACTGGGGATACCACAAAAAAAAACGCGCCATTTACTCTACCTCATCGGTGACGTGGAAATGAGTTTTTTGGCAAAAAGGTGTGTAGGAGTCGACTTTGAGGCGTTCGTACGCTAAAACTATTCATTTTACAAAAAAAAGGTTAGGACAAAAATTATAGGAATTTTTCTCTAGTTTAATTTATTATATAGCTATTTTCATCATAATGTGAATGGAAAAGGAGATATTGTCAAAAAACTGTTTTTGGCCGCCATTTTTCCAATATGGCGGCTCGAGCGGCAACGATACGAGGTGGCAAAGTGAAAATTCGAAAAGAGCACGTCGAAATCTATAAAAATACAAATTTTCAAAACTCCCGGAAAACTTTCCAGGTAAAACTACCAAATGACTGGACTAGTATATCCATACTAGAATTTGCAATGTTTATTTAATAATGATTCTTAATTGAATTCAAAAACATTGTTTATGGAAACGATAATAATGTTAATGAATCAACAAATGTAATTTACTGGTCTTATTAACAGCATTTATAGTATTAGCAACTACGTTAATTCTCCCAGTGTATAGAATTTTGTATATCCACAAAATATTGTTCATTGTAATAGCTATTCATGTACATTGTTTCACTATATTCTATTCGTGGGCTCATGAATAGATTTTGTGTTATCAATTACTGCAGTTATTGGTTCAATGTTTGAGTTAATGTATCTTTTTGGTTCTATGTGACCATTGTCACCAAACTTACAAGTAAATACTACAGGAATAAAAAATTATAATTAAAAAAATTAACTAATAAATTAAATATAATTGAAAATTAAAAAGTACAAGTTAAACGTACAAACAACAGTTACAAATAAATTTTACATATTATAGATACTAATTTTTATTATTGTAAAGGTTTCTCATTTTTTAAATAATTAGACAAAATATGGACCTTCGAGGTCCCATTTTTGGATTTAAAATTGTAAAAAAATATTTCGATGAAACTATAAAAAGTTACACATTCTTGGGGAAAATTCAGGTCAAATAAATAAATAATTTTAAAACAAATATCTACAGCTCGAAGAAAACTTTTAAAATTATAACGAATATCATCAAAATATACTGTTATTTCTTTTATATTCAAAATATCTTCGCCTACACAATATATGAAGGGCTGAATGGCTGTTTTAATTTTCTTCATGTTAAGAATGTGGTCTTCAACTTCCTGCAGTGATTTTGCCATATACATAAATGCGTTTTGCGAGTCCGCGATTGTATATCTGGTGCTACTCTTTTTGTCGCCTTTTTTAGTTACTATTAATTTTGTTGGAACAAAGTACCCATGAAGTGACCAAAAAATGGCGGCATTTTTCCCATCTGAAAAGAACAATAAATTATAATTTAAGTTATTATTAATTATATAGTAGTATTGACTCGACTAAATTTGAAAGTGAAGCAAGCAAATAGAATGACATGAAAAAATCGATTAAAGAAATCTCCAATCTATAGAATTTAAAAAATGAACTATTTTAGAGGATTTGATAATGAATCAATGTGATGTTACAGTTTTAGAAAATCGAAAACAATAATTTATTTAAAACAAGCATGCACGAAATAATTTATACAAAATACTCACTTTCTGGTAAATCAGAAGTATCCCTCACTGTCTCTATCAAGGCTTTTAATTTTTTGTCTTTGACATGTACATTGCTTGATAAAAATTTCACCATATTGTCACGGTAATTGTCCCAATCCGTAATCAAACCATCTTTATCTTCAAAATAAATTTTAAAATCTATGTCAATCTGCAAGGAAATTAACAATTAACTGTAAGATATAATAAATTTATGTAGTGACGTACCAAACGATATCCGGAAGGATTTTTATAAAATGGCCATGCATCCATAAAAGATGACGTCGATGCCAGCTCCTTCATTTGCGACAACCGATATCTAGCACATGTTCTCCAGCACATATCAAACTCTTCTATACTCAAATTATCGTATTTGAGACTACGAAGGCAACTTTCGGAATCCACTTCAGGTTCTAAAAAACAATACAGCATTTTATTGCTAATTTGTTTTAATTTGGAAATTGATTTTCCAAATTAAAACAATATTTTTTTTGTACGCCACTTACCAAAATCTTTTACATGCCTAGATACTTTTTCTGCAATTTTCGTCTTTGGCGGTAAAACATGGCTAGATACCGCCGATTTAAACGATGCTTTCATATTGCAAAATTTATTGTAAATTTTGCCACTTTTTCCAACACGATAAAATTCCTGTAATGAAATATTTGTTAAAAATTATAGAATGAAACTTTGATGATCAAAGAAATACCAATTTCTCTGTTGGGAAACGTTCCATAATTTCCCTTTCCAATTGGTGGCTTGGAAGGATATATTAAATATTTGCTGATGCATATACTACTCAAAAACATGATTTTATTGCGAGAATTAATGTTTTAATCACTTACATAAAATAAGTTACAGGGTTAACTGATTTTCAGTCCTTAATTAATGTAAGATCATTTATTCTTACAATAAATATAGAATTATTGTACCAATAAACAGGCCCCTTAAATAATTATAAAAAGTTAGTCTATACAATAAATTTCATCACTGTAACAGCGAAATACTACTTAATAATCACGATTTATTAATATAACGAATCAAATTTTTTTGAGTGTTCAGTTATTGGTAGCATCTGTGAACAATTCATTTTTCGATCATGCAGAGTCTTCAGCGCCATGGATGATATTCTATTCCTCCATTCAATATCCATTATATCTAAAAAGCTTTTCATTTGTCGATCGGTATTCAAATCGCCTTTTCGTAATGCTAACCCTCTTGAAATTAGTGCACATTTACGTAAGCTGTGACCCAATTTTAGTGCCAGAGAAGGAACTTTATAACTCTGGGATTTATTTTCATTAATATTAGTAGGGTAAGAAGGGGGAATGGCGTTCACTTAAGGAAAACATCGTGTATTTTTTAAATTATTTATTATAAATCAAAATTAAGAAACGTATTAAAATCTTAAATTATCGATTAATCAACAATTTAACAACAGAAGCTTATATCTTTGACCTATTTCTAATAAAAAAACATTTTCAAAAAAACATGTTTGAGCGGCATTGCCCCTGGCATTGGATAATGCCGCTCGGGGTCCGGGGTTATGACGCTCAAATATGTTTCTTGGAATATATCAACTAAGGCACATCATAATGAACAAAAATGTTAACGAGATAAACGTAGTAACTTTGGTGATTAGACAAATTATATATGTTAATATGTTATTTTTGTTCACATAAATCACAAGTGTAACCTTCTGGTGAATCCCACCCTGAACAAATTGCATGAGACCACAGTCCACAGAGAATGCAGCGGTACCATAATTCGTTATTTTTACCGAATTCTTTACATATAATACACTCATTATAATTATCATCATCCACATTCATTTCATCGTCGCTATCATCATCGCAAAGAACCTCTTCATCTTCACTCTCTGAAGAACTTTCTTGCAAAATTTTTCTTTTATATGATTTTTGTTGCCTTGGTTTGTTTTGCTTCTCTTTGACAACTTTTTTTGGTTTCGATTTACTATCTTCATTAGATTTATTGCCAGTCTTCTCTTTAACAACTTTTTTTGGTTTTGATTTACTATCTTTATTAGATTTATTGCCAGTCTTATTAAGTTTCGCTATTTTTTTCCTTTCTTTCTCCTCTAAAATAACTTTCAAAGGAGTCGCCGTCAGTATGGTAGCATGTTGTTTGCGCTGTCTTTGCCTTGGTTTAGAAAGTGGTGCCACAGTTGGTGTTTTGCTATTGTAGCAAAGGATACCGGAGTTGTATGGCCACCAGCAAGATCTTCGTTACAAATAACTGCTGAAACGGATTCAAGGGATTGATCCCTGTTTGATGGACCCGGCAGAGGAGATGTATGTGCTGAAATTATGCTTATACCTTCCGATTGCACATCTTCATTAATCTGGACATTTGGATTTTGATTTTCAGTTGTTTGTTCCGATTCCAGTGCCATCAGCGATGCTGCCAAAAAGTCTTGATCGGTGAAAACGTTTGGATTAATTGGGTGTATTCCCGTGGCTCGAAATCCAGATTCTGCTTTACTTATATTCGCAACTTGTACGTATGCTTTATTGAAAAGTCCTGCAACATCATATGGAGTTATTTTTGCCATCAAATGCGACTTCATGTGCCTGTTGCATTCATGCCTATAAGCAGCTTTCAGCGGCCCATAAAAAGACACATCTAGCGGCTGCGTTCTGTGAGAACTGTGTGGAGGAATGGAAAGCATTGTGATGCAGTTTTCTTTGCAATAATTAAAAGCTTGAAGGGAAATGTGACTACTGTGATTATCGAGAATCAATAACACAGGTGATTCTTTGGTAGGTTTAGCAAATGCTGCAAAATGTTTGAGCCAAGTGATAAATAAGTCTTCGTTTATCCAGCCATTTTTAGAGTTTGTGTATAATGCTCCAGCTGGGCCATCTTTTTCTAATAAAGGCGTCATTCTCTGCCTGGCAAAAATAAACATGGGCGGTATGAAGTTTCCAGCTACACTCATCGCACACATGACTGTAACGTTGCTTCCTCGTTCGCCGCTTGTTACAGAACCAACTCTTCTTTGTCCTTTTTTCAGCGAGCACTTTCCCTGGATCTGTCACCGTGGTGATACCAGTTTCATCGGCGTTGTAAATATTGTTGGGAATAAACTTATGTTTTTCCATTAAGTCGCCAAGTTTATCATAAAAATGTGTAATTTCTTCTTTATTGAAAGCAGAAATTCTATTTAAGCTTGTCGCTTCAGCTTTGCGTATAGAAACTGAAGGATTGCGTTTCATAAAGGCGTGCACCCAATCCAATCCAGCCGTTTTGCTGTTTTGATCAAAATTGTTTTTGATATTGTTGAGTTCAGCATATTTATAAACTAGTTTACGTAAATCTGCGATGCTAAGTCCATAGTACAGCGAACCCAGCAACTTGATTTGTTCAGCAATTTCAGTTTCTTGCTGCGAGGTAAAAACAGGCTTGCGACCTAGTCTTGGGCTGTTCATGTTGTCATTTTTTAATCTATCTTTCAAAGTAGAAAATGGTATGTTATATTGTTTCGCGGCCTTTCTTATGGAAATACCTCCTTCAATGGCAGTTTTAGCAGCAAAAAGATGTTCTTCGGTCCAAGCCGCTTTAGCGGTGGTTCTTTGACGTTTTCTAGGCATATCTACAACAATAAAAAAAAATAAGTCACTAAGGGGTAATGGCGCTCAGGTGAGCGGTATAACCCCAAAAGGTTGTTAGATGATTAATTTGTAATTTAAAAAATATCGTACACGATTGGGGAAAAATAAATGCATTAACATAAAAAAAATAGTTTAACTCAAAAAAGGAAAAAAAATAGTTCAAATACACCTGAAAGTTTTAGACTTACCTACAAAAACCACTACACGAAATATTAGATCAGCGCGGCCGCAAACAAGGAAACGCACTTCACAGTCGCAGGACGCGGGCTGACTGTCCGCTCGCATCGCTGCCCGTTAGAGGCCCCCTCCCCTCGCCCTTCAGACGAGGTGGCGTGTTGCTATGTGCTATTTTAACGGAGCTAGAGAGGTGAGCGCCATTACCCACTGAGCGTCATTCCCCCTTCTTACCCTAACACATAATTGTTTTACGCCATGGATTAGCGTATCAAAGTATTTTGGCAATAAAAGTTCAGATAAACTTTTTATGCTTTTGTTTGTTGACTTTGTTTGAATCAAGAGTCTGGCAAGTTGTCTCATTGTTTGGCGAATACAATCATGTTGTTGAACACTAAATCTTTCAAAAAAGTAAAGCTCCAAGTTGAATAATTAATTCATCTTCTTTGCATATAGTTGAAATATCATCTGATCTAAATAGTCCCAAAATACATTTTTGAAAATCAACAGATGTATTAATATTCGACCAAGAACTTAATAGGGCGCTGCTTTCACCTTTAATATCGCGTCTCGAGTTTCCATCATTATTTGATATTTTATTTTTGCATGGGCAACTATATTTCACATGTCGCCATAGTGTGTGGCCTAAAAAGAAACCTAAACAGTTTGGACATGGTCCATAATCTTTAATATTTTGGAACAAACTGTCTGATGATGGGCGCCTACTCAAAATTAAGTGTCCCTTTTTTATGGTTAACACTCGAGTATTGTGGTAATAATCGCCTGCCCTTAATAAGCACAAAAATTGTTCTTTTCTTTCAAGTGATTTTTTATCCATTGCCAATAACCGAGCAACCTCCATTTCATTTTTATGCACTAATTCTAAATGTCGAGTGACTTTTCCAATTAACTTGTCACAAAAATAACAAGCATGTCTCTTATCATATATTCGTTTACCTAGAGCTATTTTTTTTGAACACGTCAATTGGGCTTCCACAAAATCTCCATCGGAATCGCTATCCGAGTTAAAATTTATTAGGGTCGTTGAAGTGCTTGGTGTTGAAGGTGATATAGTTGAACTTTTAAATTTCTTTGCAACTCGGACTTCATTTTCATCAAACGAAATGTGGGAAGAAGATATTACGGATGGCTTGTTTAAAAGTTCTATTTTTTCTGCAACTCCAACTTCATCATCTTCAAGAGAGCTGAGAGAAGATTGTATTCCGAGCCAGACGATTGATACGGCTCCGATTCGTCTTTGCTATTATCTGAATTCTCGTCTTCTCTATTATCTTCGCAATTATCTTCAATATTAAGACCTGCTCTGGGATTAATAGTAATTTGGGATAAGATTTTACATTTCCCGTGTTTGGTCTGGTCTTCAACATTATCTTTATTTGTGACATCAAAAATATTAGCCTTAGAAGAAACTTTGGTTGCTAAAGTTTCTTTTTCATTATAATCTATAGTTTCTTTTTTATTCATTGATTCTGAGGAGTCTTCTGATTCAAAATTATTATTCGAGTTGAAATTTACTTCATTTGTAGTTTGTTGAAAAATGCTGTTTTTCTCTTTTTCTGAAAAACTAAAAGTGTTTCCATCAAACAAACTCTCTGTTTCATTAAAGTTTTTCATCTTTATTACGTCAACTTCATTGTAACTAGTTATTTCTTTTATTTTTTTGGGTTTATCCGAATGAATATTTTCTATATCTTTAGAAATATCATCGTTTAACCGAGACAGTATAATTTCTTCTTCTGCTAGAGATAACAAGAATTTAAATCGGCTAATCCGATTTACTTTAACTTTGCATATAATAGCATTAGCTAAAATGGTATCTTCAAAACCATAAGTAAAGAATGTTCCTCTCTTATTCACTTCCAATCTCTCCAACCACCTGATTTTATGACGCTTTTGCGATTTGTGCGGGATATTGTCGACGCACTCTGCTAACCAAAATGGTTCTAAAATAATAAAACATTTTTTGTAATTGACAAATAAGAAAGATTTAGATAAGGTAGTAACTAGTAAATAAATTTTTAATTTTATGTTGAAATAGTTATTTCCATAACAGTCAGGAAAATGATATAAGTATTACTGACGAGGAGCAATATTGAAGTGTGAGTCACTTTGTGCCGAGTATTTTAGAGCTCCGAGTAAAGTGAGACACGTGTTTTGTCTCATGAGAGACAAGACAGAAATTACGAAAATAATAAAGGTGTAAGTACAAAAAAAAAAAAATAAATTCACAAAATACAGATAGGTGTGACAGAACTTAATGAAAGAAGCTCTATTATAAATAATACCGTGCAACACATTTGAAAAGAGCACGTAAAGAATAAAATAAACAAATCGACCTTTTAAACTGGTTGCCCTCGAACATAAACATCATCATAATGCCCTAGATACATAAATAACTATTATTTCATTTTGTAACCATAATCTTGTTTATACGCCCGCAAACGGGGGGCGCAATATGGCGTTTTATGCCCTAGGGCCTATAAAGTTGCTAAGCAATGACAACAATATTAAAAACAAAATAGTTAACAACTTCAACTTTATTACACATAATTAAATTTTAAGGATACAAATTAATAATTATTTATTAAAATTAAATACGCAATTACTTGAATTTGTTATGGTAAGCGTACCACCGCCAAAGCGAAAATGTTCTCCATTTTCTTGAGGCAATACTATCGATGTTTGATCTACATTCATCGAAGTTCCGCCAGAAATGCATTGGCCGATTTTTATTTTATTCTGCAAAGAATTTTCCACGTAAGACTCAGCAACCTTATCAGATCGCCATCCACCCAACTGCTTTAATGTTCTTGTGTCACCACCGCTCTCAGCCAATAAAGTGGCAGCACTTCTACGGAAACAATGTCCAGTAAACGTATGTGCATCTGGTAATTTTAGAAATTCGGCAATCATTTTAGGCATTTTTCCTAAAGTATTCTTCCCCACAGGCTGTAAACTGCATTTGCCACAGCGATAGGATATAAACAAATTGTTGATTTTGGAATGTTTGGGACGTAAACAAATATATTTGTTGTACAAAGCAATGTAATCTACGGGACCATCGTTCGAAACAATCGTAAATTGTCTCGGCGTGTAAGTTTTAGTTTGACGGATCTTCACCAGCAAGACAGTTCCCTCAATCGTTACATCCTGAATACGTAAATCATGGAGTTCTTCGCGCCGACAAGCTCCAAACATACCGAAAATTGTGACAACCTACAAACAGCAATGTGTATTATGAAAAACTAAACTATTAGCTAGAATAACTGTCTTACTTTAATTAACAAATAGGTAATATCTGGTGCATTTAACATAAATTGCTGAATGTGATCTCGTTGCAGTACCAATGATTTTTTAGCTTCATCACCCACTGAATTATTTTTCATAAACTCCGTAAGTAACAGAAACTTCGATATGTCTATGCTTTCCTTCACCTTCACCATCTTCTTTAGCTTCGAATAGATACACCACAGGGATGAAGGTTTATAAAGCTTGGACTAAACAAAACGAAAATGATTAATAAATACAATTATTAAGCGGTTGACATATCCTTACCATTTCAAATAAATAGACCATGACGAGTTTTTCATCGCAACTACTGACATTTTTCTCACGTCGCCATTCACAAAACTTCTCGTACTCCTTCTCGTATAAATCCTTTGATTTTATTGGAATAAGCCTATTTTGGGCTACCTCAAATTTATCCAAAATTTCTTTGGAATGATCTTGTTCGGTTTTATCCATTTTCAAATTAAAAAATTTAAATTTTTTTACAATAAAACAATAGAGCATTATAGCAACATCAACAATCTACGTAGAAACCATGGCACACCAAAAATTCATAGCACAAATAAATCCACGACATATTTTTTCCAAAATACTTAATTTTTGAATTTTTACTGTACCAAAATGAAATAAAACGTTGTATGTACCACGGGCATAATCAGATTATAGTCCCTCTGGCAATTTAAAGCCCTCCGCTAACGCGTCGGGCTTTAAATTACCCTCGGGGCTATAATCATATTGATTATGCCCTTAATACATAAATAACTAAAAAACACCTGCCAAGTAAAGATAATGCTGCAACATTATATAATTTCATAACGTAATATCTGCACTTGCATTTTAAGTTAGGATCAGAGTATTCTATGAGGAGACAGTATATGTCCGATTAGGCAGGCCTTGGTGCGGTTGCGCTAATGTAAAGGCACGCCTCTCATTTTCGTTTTTAAAATTTTAAAAACGTCAGTTGACCCGCGTTTTTTTGCCTCACTTTTTAGAGGTTAGGTGATTAAAACTTTCTTTAAAATTTAAATTGTAATAATTTGATCAGGATATTATTTGAAACTATTAATAAGTTTTCTACATCGTTTTTATTTTCATATTTTATTTAAGGTACATTTATAAATAAATTTGGTTTTCTTCTGGAATTCATTGAATGTTGCAAAATATTTTCATTTAAAAACTGGCTTCATAAATTATTTAAGCAGTTACAGTTATGTTTACGAAAATAAATAATGCTATGTTTTACTTGTTACATTATAGTTTTTAATGAAAAAATTGACTACTTGTGTTACAATTTGCAAAATAATATAAATATAATTTTTATGTCAGTACTATACAGTTTATTTACATATAAATAAAATACCTCTCGTTGTTCCTAACATACAGGTTAAGAGAGGTACGAGGTAGGTTAAGTTTGGAGACCCCATCTAAAAATTAAAGAATAATCAAAATAATTAACTCAAAAATAAGTCAAGAAATAGTTATTTACACGAAAGTCAGGAAAATGATGAATTACTGACGAGGAGCAATTTTAAAATACGAGGCACTTTGTGCCGAGTATTTTAAACTCGAGTCAAGTGAGACATTTTTCTGACGTGTCTTGTATTAAATTTTTCCGAAAATCGTAAAAATCGAAATTTTAAAACACTAATTTGAACGACATTTTTAAAATGAGCAAAGATCAAGTTTGTCAATTTGTTGGATCCATAGTTACAAACAAACAAAAAAACAATTACAAACAATTAAAATTATTACCGGACTAGTCAGTAATGTTCAATTTCCTGCGTGTACATAAGCAAGGAAGTATCGATTTGCTGACGATTTTCGGAAAACATACTTTACTCTTTTCTTTGCAATGACTTTACAATGATGTACTATTATTCTCGAAGGACAAACGCCATTGATTTTAATACTTCCTTTGATTTCATAGCCCGTTTCAAACAATTACTTTGACGTCCTTAAAAATATTTAATTAACCTAATTATCGTTCTTGTAAAAAATTACCTTTTGAATCGCTTCGATTACAATTATAATACGCGATCTTTGCATTTGCCGTTTGAACCATATCCTGCTTTACATAATTTACTTCTCTATTTTCTACTGTTCTCCAATTTTCAAAATCTTCGAATTTATCAAATTTTAGTTTCTCCTTTTTAATAACGATATTATGAACATCTGAAATATGTTTCATTAATAAAGCGTAAGATAAATAATTTTGTTTGTTGTTGTCGGGACACTTTGGACAAAATATATGTCCTTTTCTATTTTCCATTTGAACTGCAGCTACCGATGGGTGAATTTTTTTTATGTGACGATTCTTCGTGGAACTATCATAAAACTTTTTTGCACAATAAGGGCATACGGTACTGAAAAAGCAATGTTGATGTAATTTCACACAATACATATAAATATCACTTTAATAACTTACGAATCCATGGCTGTTTAAATAATAAATGTGCGTTTCAGAAGAAATACGAATTAAGTAACCTAAAAAAACTTATAATCTTGAACTAAAACAAACGTTGTAAAAAATTAAATAAATATAGCAATGAATAATTGCTGTGTATTATAATTTATAACAATATATTATTGATATAAATTAAAATTGGCAAAGAAAATTTTTCAACCGCCTAATAGCAAAAAGCGAAAGCGAAGGTAAATCTTCAGTAAAAATTTGTTAAGATAGAAAGAGGTGTGTCTATGATAACGCAAGCGCACTTAGGTCGATTTAAACCGCACCAAATCCTTGCCTATTCGGACATATACCGTCTCCTTATTCTATGTACTACATTTACGCTAATGTAATTGGTCACTTAGGACATAGAATACTCTGATTCTAAAAATTAGGATGTTTAATGGACATAGAATAAATAGCCTCTCCAGATCAACGTAACCATTAGACTTTTTAAAATTTTTATTACATTAAATTGTAGACAATTGCATTTGGAATAAAATGGTATAAATAACTCAATTTCGCAAAAATATGGACATAGAATACTCTGATCCTAAGGCGACGAAATATCTAAGAAAAAAATACTTATAGCAAACGATGGCAAACATGCATTTATACTTTTACACACCTTCTTCCATTGATCACCACTTTCTAATGGTCCACATCCTTTTGCGTTTTCTTGTGTGGCAAATTCTTTCCACAAATCACTCACTTTCGAATAGTCCGAAGGTTTGCTCTTTCCTGTTAGTGGTATTTTGTTACTACTTACAAAATCGAGCAAACTTTCGTATTGTATTTTGGTAGTTTTTTTCAAACGAATTGCCATTACTTCTTTTAAACACGTTTTTTTTTAAAGTTGTAACACGCGAATTAATTTGACATGAAGAATTTCAAATTTGAAAATTTACATCAAAGAGGGCTTGCGCATTATACTTCATAAGCTTGTTCTCTTTCTAACTTATGACATCTCTGTATAGCGTTGTTCTTATCGCATGCAATCTGTACTTATTTCTACTTTAACATAAGTGATTTAACATAAGCCATAACGTTTATGTTATTTCGGTGATACATCACACCAATTTTATATTTTACCTTATCGGGACAGTTATTATAATGTGTTAAGTTAACATAACGTTTTACGTTGTTATTTAACATAACATAACATTTAACATAACAACATAAAATTACATCACACCACTGAATATGTATTTCATACTGAGTACCTTCATATACAATATGTTTTAAAAATATTATAATATTGAATTCGATCGATTCCACGGAATCTAAATTTATACCTAAAAATATTCTTTTGTTTAATCCTGCCATAGAAACATGTTGTTTCTTGCTTAGTTACGCTGCTTGAAAGTATTTTTCCCGCTACTGTTGACGTAAGTATGCCTTATGTCCATAGTTACAATAGACGTAAGCTGATCATAACATTTGTTTATATAATTTTCGTTGACGACGGAACTTAATAGTCACTTACACTCCTAGGAAAATAATAAAATAATGATAAATTAATATTTTAGAGTATTTATTTGTGAAAATGAAATGTACAATTTAAAAACAAGGAATTTTTATAATTACATGCTCGTTTTCCAGAAAATCAGTCCCACAAATTGTATTACAAAGCAAACTTAGAAAATAAAAGTAACGAAATGAAAATTCGAATTCGAGTTATGACAATCAAATGTCAAAATTGTTTTTAAAATAATTACATTAAACTGGTACATTGCAATAGCGGGAAAAATATAATAAGCTACACGGCATGTAAGGACTATTAACACTCTCGGAAGGTAATATAATCCTCGGCTTCCGCCTCGGATTATATTAACCTTCCTTGAATGTTAATAAGGTCCTTACATTCCTAGTAGCTTAAATAACTATTATTAAATATTAAAAAATATTTTTATATTGCACTGAATCATTATTTGTCTTTTTTACCTTGACAACGAGATATATTAAATAGGCTATAATACTCTAGGGCATTATGAATCATAATGCACGCTTATTATGCCCTCTCATTCGCAGTTATATTATAAAATTCAAAATAGTTTACAATTTTATTTAAAATTAAAAGTACAATTTGTAAATGTCGAACCACTAATTGAACAATTTCCTAAATCTAAACTATGTTGAACTGAAGAAACGTTCAGGTTAGAGGCATCAGTTTTAGAGACAATTCCATTTTCGCCGGACATTCCAGTGTCTCGGGAAGTTCCAGCTTCACCATTGCCAGTACCAATTAAACGGCTTATTTTATTCTTCGAAGCCATACTTTCTTCGATGTATCCCGATGCCACCGTATCGCTTTTCCACTGTCCATGCCTCTTTAAAGTCAACATATCCCCACCTGCATTTACCAAAAGAGTTGCCGATGTTCTGCGCAAACAGTGGCCCGTGAATGCTTTAGCATCGACATAACCAAGATATTGTGCAATTTTGACGGTACAGTTCCAAAAGTATTTTTGCCAACCACTTGGGAAATGCATCTACCATTACGATATCCTAAGAAATAGCGTCGTTCTTTTGTTCCTTTCGGCCGCAATGACGTGTATTTCCGCAAGAAACTTAAAGCGTTCATCTCTTCTTCTTTTACAATCGTAAAACTTTTGGGCCCCAGTTTTGTATCTTGAATTGTTACCACCACAACCGCACCTCTGTCATCTACGTCATCTACATTTAACTTCACGAGTTCGTCCTTCTTAGGCCACCAAAATCCCCATCACCATAATAACCTGTGTTTAACATAATAGTTATTTTCAGTAATGCCACAATCTACTACCTTAAAACCTTTTCTAGAAGAAAAATGTCTTCTGGAGCCTCTTTCATAAATTTTAGCACATCTTCTCGTGTCAAAATTTTAGACTTTTTAGTAGATACCCTTTAGAAAGTTGCTTCAAAAATTTTCTAATCTACTATAATTTTTTATATTAATTTTCGTGTAGACTAGCAATGTCGACCGTAGCATAGAAAATTTTGACCATAGTGAATTTGGGCTGAATGACTCCGACTATAAAGGACGCAGACTTGTTAAAATTATTAAAAAATGTACAAAATAAATACCAATTCTTGAAAATAGCCCATTAGGACTGTTTCACTGACGTTCGTAAATTGTAAGTTATTTTTGCAATTCTGTTGTGAAATGTGATCATTTCATACACGTTACATGGCATTGAAAGCGGCTTGTTTTCTGCACGTACGATTACTCATGTTATTTGATCATATTTCGTAATCTTATCTTTCGCGAGACGACTTTACCTGCACTTTCAAGCACTAGTGCGAGTTATTTTCATTTCAGCTTTGTCCAGATTGCGTAAATTTTGTTAAAATATTCGTTATTTACCGAATTTCAGATTTGCAAAAAATAGTGTTCGTTAACGTACTTCAATACTTGTTTCCATTCTCGGTTGATTTTGCTGACTCGCCCTTCGGGCTCGTCAGCAAAATCAACCTCGAATGGAAAAGTAGCCTATTTAAGTACTAGTATCGAAAATAACTATTTTAGCATCCATTTCTCAAAGTTGTGGTATTCCTTATCATACTGCAGACGAGATTTTCTGGGTAACAAGTTCTCATTAGCTTTATCGGCTCGTTCTAGTATATTTTCGGAATTTCTTCGTCCATTCCCAATACAACTATCACTATTTTTTTTTATAAACAATAAAATAAACAAATCGTCATGGATACAATCCAACGCAAACTAGGAAATTTAGCAAAATCAAATTCAAATTTTTTTTTAAATGTACTCAAATTCGAATGCAGTGCAATATAAAACGTTGTATGCATCACGGGCATTATGATGATGTTTATGTTCGAGGGCAACCAGTTTAAAGGTCGAGGTCGAGGATATAGGTGAACTATATATTTCACCTATCTATTATTTGTTGTTTATATCTGTGCTAGGAGACATATAAACAAAGTCATAACGCCTCAGCCCATAATGAGCGGGCGTTATGATTACGCCCGCTCATTATGCCCTTTCATATTACCAAATATAAAAAATATTAATATTTAATAGTTATTTTATTGTTAATACTATTTACATATTATAATAATAATTATTTACAAAATATTATTTACAAGCTTTATTGAAATTAAAAGTACAGTTGGTAATAGATCCATTGAATGTAGCATTGCCTCCCAAGGACCAATTTTCTAAACCAATATTGCTTATTACGGCAGGATTAGAGAATTCACCTTTGTCGGTATTATCTCCTCCAGCAATTAAACTAGATATTTTGTTCTTGGAAGCAATGCTATCTTCAATGTATTCTGGTGCAACTGTGTCACTTTCCATTTTCAATGTCTCTTAAGGTAGTAGTCTGGTAACTTATGCATATTTTCATGACTTCTTTGGAGGTGATTTTTATAGGAAAATAAAATGAATTATCTTGAATATTTAGAGTGTTTTTATTTACATATTGAAAATATAAAAAAGTTTATTTGAAAAATTTAATAGTTTATTACTATTATTATTGTCATTCGAAGTTGGAACCTCAAAAAATGCACGTGGGTGGCCCGGGTGATTTTGGCTCTTGATGTTATCTGAAATCAAATATTCTTGATTATTCTTAATCTATAGACATGTCATTCTGGTCTGAACTACAAAGTTAAATTTCAACGGTAAATAACAAAATGGCGGACTTTGAAAAAGTCCTTTTATTTTAACAAAGAAAGGGTTGTAAAATAAAAAGTTAGGGGTGAAAAAAATTATCGTTAGTTCAGACGATAACTATAAGTGTGTAGAACAGCCTATTAAAATTTGAAAGCAATTGGTTCAGTAGAAAAAAAGGTAGGACCCGGGCCGACCAGAAAAAAGATGTTTTGAGAAAACGCGTTTAAAGTTCAACAACAATTTTTCATAAGTAAACTTATACTTACGTCAATCGTCTATGCCTGGACGTATAATATGCCTTCATCCTCTTCATCTTAGATGCTTACGTGTCAACGTACGATCAAATACTAACACAGTACTGTGAATTTTAACTTAAAAATACTTTAAAATTTACCCAGGTATAAAAAATGCGCGCAAACAATAGAAGGGTCCAAGCGGTTGCAGCTGCCGGTCGACCTTAAAGGTTGGACTCCGAGGCGCTCTAGGAAACTCGTTATAACTCCCGAAATATTTCGAATTTCTGTCTGAAATTTTTACAGTATATTCTCAAGACATTGTACTTTCAAATTAAGCAAAAACAAAATTTTCGATCTTTTGAACCCAAGTTACCAGACTACTACCTTAAGAGTTAACATAAATCTGCACCTGCATTGACAAGAAGGGTTGCCGATGTACGACGCAGACAATGGCCTGTGTACTTTTTTGCATCTGCATAACCCAAATATTGGGCGATTCTTGATGGTATGTTTCCAAAATTATTTTTCCCAACTGGTTGCGCAGTACATCGACCATTGCGATAAGTTAAGAAAAAACGTCGCTCTCTTATTTCCTTCGGTCGTAAAGATGCATTGCCGCGTTATACGACTCACCTCATGCTCTGCTTCTTAAAAATGCTTTTGTTTGTCCGGCTAACTCTAATTGTCAAATTTTGCAAAGAACACCATTTAAATTTTGATTGTAAATTTTCTACACCCTTTATTTCTAATTTATCACGTATCAATGCAAAAATCATGAACTACACATTTTACAAAAACAATAATTCAACATGACAACCTAAATCTAAAGTTCTTTAACATAATTTCATCAAGATTCATTATCAATAACATTTTGAATTTATAACTTCTTTGTACGTTGAACAATTTAATAAATTTTATACGTTCTTTTACCTTAAGCGTCAATTTGTGCAAGCTTAACCTCTCTTTCAACTTTAAACCACAAAGTTTTCTGATTTTTCATCTTCCACAGTCCTTTACTATTGGTATTTTCTTCCTTCTTCCGATATAGCAATCCCTCACTTCTTCCTTACACCTTGGTGCACTTTATTCACTAATTGTTCCTTTTATTTTACTAATTTTCCGACACCGGCAAAACTAACGTGCCGTTTTCTTTATCATTCAACTCAATTATCACTACCCCTCTAACAAATTCCGCCTACTTATCATTGTTCTCTCCCACAACCAACCTATCGTAGGAGGCATATAGGATGCGGCGCTCAATTATCACTACCTTTTAACATTATAACATTTTTTTTATGATCTACTTAACTATAATCACATTTTGTTTTTTATGGTTTCAATCTTTTTACATTTTTTTTATGTTCCCACGTATGACCTCGATTCTTAACCTTGCCAAATTTACTCTCAAAACCCAATGCAATTCTTTACACAATTTTTTATTTCCACAATGGTGAATTACTTAAGGTTTTCGGACCCCAATTTTGTTTCATTAATGTTTACCACAACAACCGCCCTTCTGTCATCTATATCATCCACGGTTAACTTTACAAGTTCGTTCTCTTAATCCTCCAAAACGCCCTTCACCAGAACAACCTACAGCAGACATAAATTAGTATAACGAACTTAATATCGCCCACATTAATACAATACCTTTTCCAGCAGGTAGGTGTCGTTTGAAGCTTCCCCGAAAAACTTCAAGACGTTTTCTCTTGTCAAAACTTTCGATTTTTTTGGCATATAACCTTTCGACAATGTGTTTCAAAAGGCTTCCAACCGATTGTAATTTCCAATATCGATTTTTCTGTGGACGAGCAATGTTGACTTCACCATGGAGTATTTCGACCATAATGAGTTTGGACTGAATGATTCAGACTACAAAATTACCACAAAACATTACACTGATTTATCAAAATAAAAATACAAGAAATGACTAAAATCGCTAAACAATAGTACCAGTTCTTGAAAATATCCCATTAAAACTGTTTCATTGACATTTTCACGGAATATTTGTTTCAGTCTTCAAATTTTAAACCTTATCGTACAAAGAACGCGATTTTTAGGTAGTAATTCACTATTGGCTCTTTCAGCTCTTTCTATTACTACATCAGAATTTCGTTTTGTATCATAATAAGGCGTTCGATTAAATTAATATTTTATTTCATTTGTAACCATAATCTTGTTTATACGCCCGCAAACGGGGACGCAATATGGCGTTTATGCCCTAGGGCCTATAAAGTTGCTAAACAATGACAACAATATTAAAACAAAATAGTTAACAACTTCAACTTTATTACACATAATTAAATTTTAAGGATACAAATTAATAATTATTTATTAAAATTAAATACGCAATTACTTGAATTTGTTATGGTAAGCGTACCACCGCCCAAAGCGAAAATGTTCTCCATTTTCTTGAGGCAATACTATCGATGTTTGATCTACATTCATCGAAGTTCCGCCAGAAATGCATTGGCCGATTTATTTTATTCTGCAAAAATTTTCCACGTAAGACTCAGCAACCTTATCAGATCGCCATCCACCCAACTGCTTTAATGTTCTTGTGTCACCACCGCTCTCAGCCAATAAAGTGGCAGCACTTCTACGGAAACAATGTCCAGTAAACGTATGTGCATCTGGTAATTTTAGAAATTCGGCAATCATTTTAGGCATTTTTCCTAAAGTATTCTTCCCCACAGGCTGTAAACTGCATTTGCCACAGCGATAGGATATAAACAAATTGTTGATTTTGGAATGTTTGGGACGTAAACAAATATATTTGTTGTACAAAGCAATGTAATCTACGGGACCATCGTTCGAAACAATCGTAAATTGTCTCGGCGTGTAAGTTTTAGTTTGACGGATCTTCACCAGCAAGACAGTTCCCTCAATCGTTACATCCTGAATACGTAAATCATGGAGTTCTTCGCGCCGACAAGCTCCAAACATACCGAAAATTGTGACAACCTACAAACAGCAATGTGTATTATGAAAAACTAAACTATTAGCTAGAATAACTGTCTTACTTTAATTAACAAATAGGTAATATCTGGTGCATTTAACATAAATTGCTGAATGTGATCTCGTTGCAGTACCAATGATTTTTTAGCTTCATCACCCACTGAATTATTTTTCATAAACTCCGTAAGTAACAGAAACTTCGATATGTCTATGCTTTCCTTCACCTTCACCATCTTCTTTAGCTTCGAATAGATACACCACAGGGATGAAGGTTTATAAAGCTTGGACTAAACAAAACGAAAATGATTAATAAATACAATTATTAAGCGGTTGACATATCCTTACCATTTCAAATAAATAGACCATGACGAGTTTTTCATCGCAACTACTGACATTTTTCTCACGTCGCCATTCACAAAACTTCTCGTACTCCTTCTCGTATAAATCCTTTGATTTTATTGGAATAAGCCTATTTTGGGCTACCTCAAATTTATCCAAAATTTCTTTGGAATGATCTTGTTCGGTTTTATCCATTTTCAAATTAAAAAATTTAAATTTTTTTACAATAAAACAATAGAGCATTATAGCAACATCAACAATCTACGTAGAAACCATGGCACACCAAAAATTCATAGCACAAATAAATCCACGACATATTTTTTCCAAAATACTTAATTTTTGAATTTTTACTGTACCAAAATGAAATAAAACGTTGTATGTACCACGGGCATAATCAGATTATAGTCCCTCTGGCAATTTAAAGCCCTCCGCTAACGCGTCGGGCTTTAAATTACCCTCGGGGCTATAATCCTATTGATTATGCCCTTAATACATAAATAACTATTATTTTCACTACTAAATTATTAACCACATAAACAAATCGTATTGTCATGGATACAAAAAAATTCCATATCGGCAAAGCCATGTATGTTTTTAAAAAATTAAATTTAACTACTAAATTTCAAAATAAAACATTTGATATTTAAGTTTCAAAGTGAAAAATAAAACGTTATATGCACCACTGGCGATATTGGATGTTTATGCCCTTGTGCGACTTTCATCACTCGGGTCAAAGGCCCTCGTGCTGAAATTCGTCGCCAGCGGGCATAAACATCCTCATATCGCCCTAGGTACATAAAATACTATTACAACCAAGTGGCATTATATAAAATCAAATTTAAAAGAAATTTTACCTTTCCCCAGAGAATCAAAACCAAAATCACGAAAAAACCTTATAGCGCCGAGTTGTCAAACAGTTTGTTTTAATGGTTTAAAAATGTGAGGTTAGAATTCTGTCAAATTCTTAACGAATAAACTGATTTTTATTGTGCCTACTGTGGCATTGGGCGATACTTGAAGTGAAGTATACTACCAATTTAATAAAAATTGTAAAACATACCAAAAATTGAGTTAAGTCAATGCAACAAACAAGTTGCATATAAATCTTGTCTTGTACAACTAAAATAGTAAATATTATATAAAACACTGCTTTTAGTTTGCATTTCCTCTAAGTAACTTACTTCGGTAACGAGGCGAAGTTTTTCTTCACCTTGCTTTCATTTTATCCATAAACGTGAAGAAATAATAAACCTTGTCGCTTTGTTATGTTAAAATATTGATCGTCCACTTTTCCTTATTGCGTCTTTAAAATTGCAACTACAAACTCGTGCTTCACGCCAGGTTCCTGGTTTAATCTAAACTAGGTATTTATGATGTAAACTAACCACAAAAAGTAAATGAAAGTATGCCCTAATTCTTCTTCAGTTCTTTCCTTAGGTTTTTCCACCTTCGACTCCATCTTTTTATCTTTAAGAAATGTACAGAATTTGCATTGTTCTGTTTTGTTTAATAATGTAGGGGAGTCCGGGATAGTTGAACCACTTTTATAAAACAAGGTATAATTTCTTTCGTAATTAATATAGAAAAATATAATTGATGTCTAAAGAAAGCATGGTTATATGGTAACAAAATATAAATTCCATATTTTACTAAATTAATAACCAAAAGTGCTATGCCAATTTATCTTAAAGTTGGAAAGTGGCTCAAATCTCCTGTTAGGTGGGTGACTTGAACCAAGGAGCCGGGAGATTTGAACATATCAAAGAAAGTCGTAAAAAAAAGTAATGCAAATGAAATTTTGAATGTTTTATTTATAAAACTACAGAAATTTTAATGTTAAGAACAATAAACAAGAATTACTACTAACTTAATTAACTAATAATTAAAAAATTAATATATTATTTAAGTAATATTTTTAGAACAATAATAAAAGAACTTCTTTCATTTTTATTTATTTTTGGCAACTTTGTCTTTCGCAATCACAACAAATGAAGTGTTCTGTATCCTTCTTAGTTAGCCCTACGCATATTTCATGCACATATCTTTTGCAATGAATGCAAAGACGCATGTCTAAAATTTCATCATTATTGCACACGAAGCAGTACCACTGTTCATCTTGTTCTGCTATATCCTCCAACGGACTGTCTGAGCTCTCAGCGTATTGAATAAGGGCTTCCTCTTCTTTGTCACTGTCACTATCGCTGGACTGTAGAACTTGCTTTCGTACTTTCGGCTTCTGCTTTTATTTATCTTAATATTTCTCCTTTTCTCGCCTGGTTTAAAGTTTCTTGTGGCACATCTAGTTTTTCCGGTGTTTTCGTTAAAATTTTAGTCTTCCCAGGCTGTCTACCACGTCGGGTTGTTTTCCGTGGTAATGCTTTAGGAAACGGCTTAATCATATTAGGTGTGACTTTGATGGCTGACTTTGAACTGGGTGGTGTTGATGGGATTGGTAATTCGCGCGATGTTGATGGAAGCTCCTTTGTAGAAATGGGTAAAATAAGAACCGGTGTAGAAGTTAGAATCGTTGTGTTACTTGAAGGGACGGAATTGGTAAAATTATTTGTTCTGTTTCTAGTTGCAAAATAGGTTCTTGGGGTCTCGAATTTTCTTCTCTGTCAGTAACAGCTGAGCACAAAAAATCTTCATCTTGAAATATATCCGAATTAAAGGGATGTATTCCAGAATTCTTAAAGCCACTGATTATGTTAGCCTGGCTAAAGGACGATGACATGATTTGTGATACAATATCTGGTATATTGTAAATAGTTACAGTCTTGCCAGGATTGGACAACATCCAATTATTAAGAGCAGAATTATATCTTGATTTGAATGAAGCATATACTGTGATGTCCAGTGGCTGAAGCTTATTGCTGCAATGGGGTGGGAGAGTAAGTAGAGTAATTCCATTTTCTTTGGCTATTCGAATTACATCCACACTCACGTGACTTTCATGATTGTCAAGTATTAAAAGAACTGGATTTTCTTTTGATGCATGAGAAAATTTTATGAAATGAATCATAAACTTGACAAAACTATTCGCCGTCATCCAGCCACTTGGATACGAGTCACCATCTGATCCTAATGGACCATTTTCAACAAATAAACTATTATATTTTACGCGTGGGAAGATAAAAAATGGTGGTAAAACATTCCCTATGGCGTTCACAGCAAAACAGACCGTCACAAGAGTTCCTCTTTCAGCTGACGTTACTTGACCAACTTGACGAAAATGTTTACCAGCTACCACTTTGGGGCACTTCTGTACTGTAGTACATCCAGTTTCATCACAGTTATATATATTCTGTGGTTCAAAGCAAAATTTTTCTTTTACCTCTCTTAAATTGTCGAAGAAATCTTTTACATTCTTTTTATTAAAACTTGTGGCCCTAGAAAGGCTTGTAGCTTCTGGTGTTCTTAAGCTTAGTTGTGTATTTCTTTTAAGAAATCCTCGAAACCAATCCTTTCCAGTAGATTTATTTTTGTTCCAACTTTCTGGTAAATTTTGTGATTTGCTATTGCATATTCACTTGCTATCTTCATAGCTGCTACTTTGGTTAAACCATAATGCATTTTGCTGCATTCTAGTAAATAGTCAACCAATATTTTCTCTTCCTCAAGTGAAAATATCTGAGGGGACTTGTACTGGCTTCCCGTTTCATCAAATTTTTTTAACTTCTCTTTATCTTTCACGTACCGGCCTAGTGTAGTTCTATTAATATCATACTTCATAGCAGTTTTCCTTAATGACATTCCTTTTTCAACATCTTCTATAGCATTAGAAATTTGTTGCTTAGTAAAATGATTTCTTCTTGTAGCACCTTCCTTTGGTTTGTATTGGAACGGCATTTTTGTCTGAAAAGTGTTGTCAATATAATTTAAAATAAAGCTTATAAAAGTAGTCTTAAATATGTACACAACCGCGGGAGAGTTGAACCATGGTTCAACTCTCCCTTCAGAACGTGGTTCAAGTGTCCCACCCACTACCTTTTCAAGTTTAATAAATTATGAGAAACAAAGTAAAATATTTTAGATAAAACTATTGATATTGCATGAAACTACATAAAATTGGGAAATGATTAAAAAATACTCTATATACGTACCTTAAAATATAAATAAATGGCGAGTAAACAACTATAATAATTAATTTTTACTGCGAGAGCACCAAAACGTGTTGTCGTTGATAACAATCATACGTAATGTTAAAACGCAGTGTTATCACGTAGGTGGGTACATGGCGCGAAAATGCACATTAGATGCAACTTTCAGCTGAGTAGTGCTAAATTTGAAAAAAATATGAGCGGTGGTTCATATCTCCTCCCTGTTCAAGTATCCCGGACTCCCCTACATTATTTTGTTAATAATAATGTTCAGCGTATGGGGCCCATCGTAATCACATTGAGATCGAAAAATAAAGAGCTACATAAATAATTACTTACACGAAGACGTTTGTAGTAATCTACATTGGAATGTTACTCCGATTATAAAAAATTGGCTAATTTTATCAAAAATACATTTAGGAACTCAATCCGACTTCGTTCTACTGTCGAACGTTACTTTTAAGTCGTTTAATGTACAGAGGTATACAAAAATATATCTAAAAATAAAAATCAGAGTAATTAGGTGTCATAACCTCAACTTTTTAGAAGCGAATTACTAACGTTATCACTTATAAATCATGCTTAAAACGAATGTGTGATGTCTCTAATGCATACAGGTACCTTATCGTAGAAAAATATTTCTTTAAATATTTCAATTAACCGAAAAATTTCCAAAATAAGAAAATTTCATAACCCCAAAACAAAGGAACTTCAAAGTTATTTATTATGACTGATAACACACAAATTGAAAACAGTTTTCAAAATAAGTAATTTAAATTTATTAATTGTAATGTTTAGATGTTAGATGCTACTTTATCATTTGAAATATGAGAATGAAATATAAAATATGAGAGGAAGAAGCTGGCTGATTGTAATCGATAATAGTAATTCTGTATATCGTCGGTTTAGAGGTAAAACTCACTAAGTAACATAATTTATGTTATGAGATAATTGAGTTTAAAGATATTTTTTACTTTAAAAATCAGTCTTGCTTTCGATTGAGCTGATTTTTTGGGAAAATCAATTGTATAACCGTATATTTTGTATTGTAAACCAAGAATATGTTTCCCTGCTGCAGTTAATGTTAAAAACTCATTTTTTCAAAATTGTCACTTAATGAGTTTTACCTCTAAACCGAAGAGTAATTAACGGTTTGACATACCGTCAAAGAAATTCTATCTTTTGTTTTCTTTTTTCCACGAGTCGTATTAACGTTTTCGTTTGGTAAAAGCAGAGAATACCGCGGTAGAAGTCGAAAAAACAGTCCAGTTTCATCCATATTGTAGACATTTTCCGGTTCATATTTAGAAATCTTTTCAATTCTGACAAAGCTTGTAGCAGTTCAGGATTTTCTTTATCAACTTCTGCACCTTCTCTGTGTAACATCATTGATTGTATCCCTTTCCTTTGACGAAATTTTTTCAACCACTGCCAAGATGCCTTGAATGATTCAATGGACATATCAGCTGCAATAGATTTGGCTTTTGCAATTACCAATATGGGTGGAACTGGAAGCGCAACTCTTCGCATCCCTTCTATCCATAGAAACAACTTGTCTTCAAGTTCTGGGTGATGACCGACTGAAGAGCGAAATGTTTTCTTTTTAGTATTTTCAGACATCAGAGCTGAACGACTTTGTATATTATCTTTGTTTAGCCAAATTTTTCTGATAGCACCTTCAGTAACACCATAATTTCTTGCCAGAGATCGTTTGCTTTGAGGTTTTTCCATACTGAGCTTAAAAATAATTTCATTTCGTTCTGCTTCATTTAGACGTTTCATCTAAAAAAAATGATGGTCCAAATAAATAAAGATAAAAAATATTTATAATAATGACATGTGTAAACTTACGTTGAGATGATTCACTTGTGTTAACGATGATAATTATGTGCAGACAAGAAGTAACTAGTGGTAGCCGTAAGCCGCAATATTTATACCTTATTGCATCATATTTACCATATTGCACCATATTTTTTAATGTAAGTGGGAGAGATGCAGAAAAGAAAGGGGGCGATCCTTAAAATACGTAAGTACGCACCTCCCGGTTAAGTACGCACTTTGATTCAATATGCGTACTTAACCGGGAGGTTACTGTAATAATATTCTCTTTGTAAATACACAATATAATACTACATATTACCTGCTGGTCCATCAATGAACATGATGTTGGAATTGTGTTCTTTTTCTCCGCAAATAACGGCCACCACGTGCCGATAAATAGCATGCTGTTCGGCATTGAGATTTTGCTCCCAATGTTTGGCATCTGCTGCACATTCGGCTTCCAGCCACCTAACCGCTTCTCTGCCAATTTCCGTCGTCGGGTCTTCTACATTTGGTAGGCCGTAATCCGTCAATGTTCTTCCGTGGAGTCGCAACATTCGATCGATATTGGTTAATCCAAAACTAGATCCGAGTTCAACGTTATCTGAAGAAAAATGCGTATAAATTTTAAATTTTTTTGAATGTTTCTTACCTGTTCGAAAGATATGATCTTCGCATAACTGATCACGGAACTCTCGCCATAATGTTACCGCCGGTGCGCCGTTGGTAATTATGGTAAAATATAGTTTACGCAAACCAACTCCGGTTTTGAAGCTCGCAGCTTTTCGCATAACCTCGGAGTATTCATTGTCGACGTTTAAAAGAGCACTAAAGTAAAAGACTCGAAAAAAAAAAGTTGTTACGTTGTTCGATAGCGATTAAACTAACCGAGCAAAGCTGCTTCTTGCAAACCTCGGTTCTTGTCATCATTCAAGCGCATCAGAGCATCCTGAAAAGAACACCTCTCCCAGAGTCGGAGAAAAAATCGAATTCTTCGAACGCGATAAATCTAACCGGCAAACTCGTTTGGTCACAAAATGTTTGCCTCCGTGACATTCCAAAACTGGCACGGAACTATTTCGTCGCGGTTTCGAATCGACGTTGTATTGTTCGTAAAACGTCAAATACGTAACGTCGTCGAATTCCGCCTTTCTGGACCCTTGAAAGTACATTATCAACTTGGAAGCGCTGCGTTCACGTGCTTCGGTTTCTTTTCCAGGTAGAAACATGATGAAGTCTTCGTTGTGTAAATGAATCGGCAATACGACGACCGTTGGTTCTCGACAGCACAAAACAAACTCGAAGAAGCGCCAAGCCGCTTCGGAAGCGCTGACATATTTGAATTTGGCGTACTGTTCTAAAGATTTCGTCGTTGTCGTCAATCATTTGTGCGAGAACGTGATCGGGGCCTTTATGAATATATGTGTATAAATATTTCACGATCTGTAATAAACAACGACAAATGTGTATACAAAAATTCAGCCCAATGCTAATTTTTCCGAGTTGAAAATCTAATTTGAATGGTAATTATATATAATGAAAGCTGCAGTAGGCAATGGTCTAATATTGAAAGTGAAGTAAAATAATAAGGACTATCTCCTCTGATGTCATAACTAGCCTGTCGACCAATCACGAGATCTAATTTCAAAAATGTACTCCAATCAGATTTCAATTTAGCGAGCATTTAAGGTGCCTAGTGAAATCTACCAATCACGAGTAAGATGAATGAATTACCGATCATTTTCGATAATTTTTTATAATCATGACGCACTATTATAAAGTTCTATTCCTTAATTTAAAAATACAATGAATTCTAATAAAATAAATAGTTTTAAAACATTTTATTTTACAATCGATAAACATTTTATAATTATATAATCAATAACAAATTATAGATTAAAAGACATTTATGAAGAATTATAATAATTATTAGTGATGGTGCAGTTAGTGTACAAATGTTGTACCGTTTTCGAAATGGTTTCGTGGTTTTCAACCAACGAAGTTGATATAGGTGTCACCAAAGAGGTTGGAGCTATGGATGGCGTAGAAACAACAGGCAATATTTTATTATCAGCACTAACTTCAGTTGCTCGCATAGCCTTAACAATCTTTTCGTGATGCTCTGCATCAATCTGCAAATACGGGCGAATTGGTGGGTGCTGCTATGGCCACTCATTTTATTAATTGCTCTTCTCCAATTAAATTAATTATCGGGAGATAGTCCTCGAATTTCCTCTTGCATAGAATATTATCCTATCATTTGTTCTCTACATATTTTCGATTGCAATCGGCCCTCGTCTGCGACTCGGCCCGATTGTTGTCAAAATATGTAATCGAACAAAATGATCGATAATATTCTATGCACTTGGAAATTATATATGAGAATTTATAATAATGAAATTTTTTCGATTTTAAATTTGTAAATTATTGTTGTTAAACAATGAATTTATTTTTCAAAGATTGCAAGTATTAAAAAAATGAGTTGTGCTAAGGTTTAGGTTTAATTATTATTAATAAAATAAAAATAAGAAATCAATTGACTACTGATATTGATCACATAATATTGTACATAATGTCAATTATGTACCTAATAGTTTTTAAATTTCCGTGTATTATAAACATTTGAAAAATAAACTTGAAATATTAAAATTTAATTACCTTGATTGGTACGATAGTATTTAAATTATTATCCGTATGTCTTCCTAGACACACGGTTCCGCTTCTTTGGTCATTTTCTGCATTGCGTTATTTTTTTTGCAGAATTTCTATTGACTTCAGGATTAGTTTGGGCATACTTCTGTACCGCTTGGCTGTTTACATCAGGATTCGATTCCTGGTAGTTCTTTACCGCTCGTCTGTGTACATCAGGATTCGATTCATTGTAATTTTTCACAGCCCGTCTGTTTACATCAGGATTCGAGGTTATATACCTCTTCACAGCTTGTCTGTTCACATCGGGATTTAATTTTCTGTATTTCTCAACACTGTCAGTGTTGCGTTCGAGAATGGAAGCTGCTGCCTTAAGTTTGCCACGACACACTTTTTTAGGCCTTCTACTCGATCGAGTTGTTGATTCTTCTATTACCTAAGATCAAAAATATATTTAATTGGTTTCATTAAAAAAAAAATACGATCTTTCCTAGCAATAATTTATATTAAATATACTACATACCTCAAAAGATTCCGTTGGAAACGGTGACAGTTGACCACTGCGCAAAATTCCTCGGCGTGCAGTCTGATTTCACTTCCTATGTATCATTCCTGTTCAGGACGTCGATTCAAAGCAAGGGAGGTCGCGAAAGCGATAGCAAAAACTCCACAATCGTACCCATTCCCTTGATTCTGCACAGGAAGGAACCTGACTTCGGGTAATTCTTTGGGAATTCAGCGTGTTTAAATAGTAGTATGATGTTGGTGTAACTGACCAGAATTCAAACTGTCGTATATAAATAAGATCTGTCTGTCGTAATGGATACAGATCCAATGTCCAATCTTCGAATTATTAAAACTAAATAATATCTGGATGTCCCTCGTTCCCCTCTCCACAGGCTAAAATATTAAAATAAGTAACACGATTTGTTTTATTAAAAATAGAAATATACCTGAATATTTTCCACTCCATACAACAGGTTTGAAGATTGCACATTGAATCCATAATTCAGCAATATTGCACCAAACATATCCATGTGGACATTGGTCAAATATTTATCTGATGCATTGGGAGCAAAAACTGACCAGATATCCTCCTCCGGCAAAACCAAATTCTCCTTAACATCCAAATCAAGTCGAGGCATAGTATCCAAATCAAGTCGAGCCATAGTATCCAAATCAAGTCGAGCCATAGTATCTAAATCCAATCGAGGTTTCTTCGTTGCGGAGAAATTGTCCAAACGTTTCACACTATTTTTAGCTTTTCGTGGCATATTTCTTGCAATGAAAAAAATGTTTATTTAGTTCCCATTTTTAAAATAAAAAAATATTTACAGATGTTGACAAATTCATAACACGTAAAAAATTCAAAAAGAAAAATAATAACACCGTTGTTAAATAGCGCCAAGAGTTTAGAAAATAAATTTAAAAATTTCTATCATCAAAAAATATGCAATTTTTTTTATCGAAATAAGCTAAAAACTGAAATAGAAAGTGCACGACTTATTATAAAAAAAGTATAAGTTTAATTTATCGAATCGAAAAATATTCGAAAAAGCGTAACCGTCGCCATATAATTCTTATTCCCTTTTTTTTTTATATTAATACTCCTCCTTTTACACATTTTTACTTTATTATTCCTGCCTTATGTCGAACCATTATTTACTCTACAATAAGTCCTCGTGTATGTTTATTTTCCATATGAAATTCCCTATGTTTACCTCCACCTCTTTTTCCTATAGCTTCTTTCACTTTAAATTCATATCATTTACCTCAATACTTCGTATACTCATTTTGATCAACATCATCATCTTCTCCTTCTATTTACCCCATTTTTATAATTCATCAGGCATTTTACTTCTGACTTTAATACTCCTTTGGACCTTTTGTCCTATTTCTATATTCCCCTAATTCATCATAATATTTCTCTCAACTAACTTCATATACTCTTTATTTCTGCTCCTTATATTTGTTCATCATTAAATCCACTATTTCATATCTCCATCTCCTCTTAATCTTTCTACCTAACCTCTTTCTTTGTACTCATAAACATGCACGATTTCTTTTTCCTTTTATGTCATAATTTTCGACCTATACGTCTCGTTCCCCTGAACTTCCCTCTTGACTTTCTAATTGATCCCAACCCGTTTCTCTTACATACGGAAACATCAAATTTATGAAATTTACCCCTAAATCCACCATCCATGTGATCCAGGTCGTATGAGTTATCAAAATATACGCGTGTTATCCTATATGGTCCTTCATACGGCAGGCTCAGCTTAGCACAAACACCCATTGGACGGTTCGACACTCTTAGCCGTCTGACCACCACCAAGTCTCCTATCTTAAAAATCACCCTTTTCTTTATCCTATTATTCACCTTTTCTTCATATCTTAACGCAATCAAATCTGCCTTTTCCTCGCCCTTTCACAATCTGCTTGATAATCAAATGAATTTACATTAAACCTCCAAGGTCTCTCCGGCATTGTACCTGTCATTAAGTACCATGGCGAATAACTCGTTTTAAAATTTGGACTTACATTAATGAAATGTTCTACCCTATCTAAACATTCTACCCATCTATTATGTTGCTCTTGTGTTAATATTCTTAAAAACTTAATTACCTCACCTATTATTCTTTCTGACGGATTGCTTTGCGGGTGTCTTATTGAAGTAAATCTAACCTCTATGTCTTGTTCCCTCAACTGATTCATGAATCTTTCATTGTAAAAATATGTAGCATTATCTGCCAAAATCTTCTTCGGTTTAACAACATTATTTATGAACAGATCAATTTTAAGTTGTAAGCTTTAATTGTCAAAAAATTTGAAAATATTGCTAAAATTTTCATTATTTCTAATTGCCAGTTCTAATAACTTAGTTTTTTCTTAGCTAAGTAATATTATAGTAAAAATTGGTTTGGTGGAACACAATTTTGAGCTAAGCAAAAGTGTTTTTCTAAGAAAAACTTACCTACTTTTTTGTTTAGTTTATGTAGGTGGAACCGGGCGTAACAAAAGTACAACGTAAGAAAATTTACAAAACTTGCAAATGTTTGTTTACTGGTTATCATGGAAATGAAATCATGTGTAGTTCAATTTTTTAAATTACAAATTTTTGGAAAATGAAATTTGTGAATTGAATAGTCATTTATAATACCACAAGTAGTCAAAGTTATGTCGATTATTTTTGAGGTGGTACACGAATATTTATTGCGCTTGTGTACAAATAGCACGAGTGCTATTCACAAGCGCAATGAACATGAGTGATACCACCTCAAAAATAGTCTACTTAAACTTTGACTACGAATGGTATTCGAGAGACTATTCAATTCACAAATTTCATTTTTAAAAAAATTATAATTTAAAAAATTGAGCTACATGATTTCATTTTCCCTTACGACCAGTAAACAAACTTTTGTCATTCGCAAAGTTTTGTATTTATATATAAAATTGTCACTTGAACCACTTGTGCAATTGTCGAAATAATTCCACTAGTGCAATTGTCACTACAATTCATTTCGGTTGGCTCTGAAATTGCAAATGTTGCTTTTTGATTAGTCCACTTTTAACAGATGACATGTGAATTGAATAGTCTAATAAATACTCCCTTCGTTATACATTTGGAATTTAGTTTTGTCCAAATTTATGGTATATATTTACAATAAATTTTATTACTACTCCTATTAAACATAATTACAAATAAATTTTATTGATGAAGAATCTAGCTTTGTCTAGGGCTTCTTGAGAACACATTAAAGTAAATGGTAAGCGTATTTCACGCCGAAGTTTAGCATTAGGAATGTGGGAAGTCTTATACGAATTTCTTCCTTCAACCAACAACTTAGTTGATTCCATACATGTCTGCAATGTTAGGAATGTTACTGTAGTTCAAATTTTATTTCAAAATATTTTTGAAATAATTACAGATTTCTTTAAATTTTAGTTCAATAATTTTCCAAATGTGGCATTTACTATTCGAGTTTAAATTTTAATACTTTGAACACATGTGTTATCAGCATTGATGGAACGCACATTTTTCCAATTGCGCCTTGCCATTCGACAGAGTAACTTGTTACAACATTTTTAAGTGAAGTATTGTTTATTTAGGGCGTTTGTAGTAACCAATTTATTGTGAAACATAGTGTTATTTTTCATCCAAGTTTTTGGGATTAAAATTGGTTACTACGTCTTGGATTTTTCGTGTTTACCGGATTTAATGAGCACCTTTTTTTGGAAAATAATCTAATCTTCATTGTCGAAGGATTAAAATCGTCCATTTACATTACATCGCTTAAACCCTCCAACAATATCTTGAGGTATGTTTGATAACTTGAAAAACCACATTTGTTAAGTTTAAAATTTCAGGGTATTACTACTGGCTTACATTATTAATTGTGACTCGCCATTATTATTTTGGATTACCATTACCATCTGGGTATTATTTCGAACGTACGCTACCGTCTTACCGATTTGACTTGTTGGTGTTGCATTCCTTGGTTGGTTATTATCGATTGGTAGAAAATTTAAATTGAAGCCTTCTTTATTTTAACATCTGTTATTTCTGCTTGATTCAAAATTCCACCTGTTGCCTGAAACTCACCACAAGCTCCTTTTTTGGAAAATTCCTTCAATTACACCATTGGCTATCTTTTATTGCTGCCCGAGTTTAACCATCAAGAAAGAAGACATCAAAAAAGATAAGAATTTGTTTTTTTTGTGCCGTCAGATATTATCTGTTATTTGAAATTGTTAACTATTTTTATTGCGCGACAAAATATTTATTAGACCGTTCTATGAACAAATTTTTATTCAATAATTTAACTATTTTTGAAAATACTGTAATTGATTACAGAAAACGCGTAAAAACATCTGTGCGCCAAATAAACGTATGTGCGGTAAAATTGTTAACGCTGATTTATAAAATTATTAAATTACACATTTTTATTACATTTTAAGTTTTTAAAGAGTCGCCCAATATTGCGCTTAATTGTAAATTAATTAAGAAGCAATAATTAAATCTGGAAAACACAAGAAACAACATACTGTACTTACACGTTTTTGTACTTCTGGTTACTCCTTTTTTTGCAGCAGTTTTAATTTCCGCAGTTTATTTGTGGACTACTGATTTTACATACAGGGTGGTCTTTAAACTTCGTGGCGCTCAGATATCAACTTATCTACAAGCGAAGATATACGCTTTAATTTCTTTCCTCGTTTGTAAAGTCGAACAACGTAGACGTAAAATGCGTCTCTTGGCATTTCTTGATATTCCTTAAACGCAACATCCGAAAATATATTAAAAGATATATTGAATTTTTTGTAATATAATTCTTGTAGTAATTTTGCCGTCGTATTACATAAGCATTTAACAATTCCTTCTTTTTAATTCTTGCCGTCTGTTTTACGCATATTAAAAGCGTAATCACATAAAATTTGGTTAAGGGTTTCTAAAGATGATGGATTTTCAAACAAAAACTTTCTCACCTCACAAAACTTTTTGAACTGCTTCCACACCGAATCTTCTGATCGTTTGGTATTTTTTGGTTATACATTTATGCATTCTTCACTAATTTCCTTTAAATTTATTATTCCAAATCTACTAGAACTCATTTTGCTTAACTTGATTTGTATCGCAAATTTATTTGTTTTTTTTATTTATTATGTATACTAGCAACGTATCTACCTATGCATGTTGATTTTAATTTAAAAATTAATTTTATTATAATCACGGATGATAAAAATTATTGTTCGATAAATTGTCAAATTAAATATCACTCGTGATCATGATATTGCTTCGGTCATATTTGCCCAATGATCACTCCTGCTTGTTGCTACTAGAAAAGAAGCAGTTGTGATTGATTCGGAAAAATTACCGACAATATCATAATCATTAGTGATATTACTGTCGAATATTACATATTTTTACATAATATTTTTAAAGGGGGTTCTAATGCAGAAAATTATATCCACGCACACATTAATACCAGAAATACAATTCAAAGAGAATATATTATGGTGTGTGGAAGCGCAGGTTTCCTGTGTTAGCTATAGGTATCCGTCTAAAATTGCAAACAGTAATATCTGTTGTGGTGGCTTGTGCTGTATTGTACAATATTGCATTTAGGAAAATGAAGAACTTCCACCAAATGAAGTTGAAGGAATACATCACTTGATCGAGAATGGCCAAATAACTGCAGAAGTTCAAAATAATGAAAGATATGGTGGAACACGAGATAATATTGTGAATAATTGGTTTAATCAATCAACCTTAACTTCTTTGTGTTTTATGGTTTCTTAATTATCATAAAATAATTACAGATTTATTTTTTATACCAAGAAATAACAAATTAAGATATCAACAATTTATGTTTTGTTTATAAAACTTTATTGATCAAAAATCAACATTGTTTTTAATTATTGCCATGTTTATCACTTTTAAATTTCTGGCCAGCACTTCATGACTCACATTGTTATCTGGAAAATATTTCTTTTTAAATTACCACTCAAGTGGCGTGTGTTTAAAATAATGCTAAAAAAATCGATGCCAGCGATTACGGTGGTGAAATATGAAACGTTTTACTGTACTTTGTGACAGTGCTTATCAGTTGTAGTTTTATTAATAGTTATTTACATGAAAGTCAGGAAAATGATGTATTACTGACGAGGAGCAATTTTAAAATACGAGGCACTTTGTGCCGAGTATTTTAGAGCTCTGAGTAAAGTGAGACATTTTTCTGACGTGTCCTGTATTAAATTTTTCCGAAAATCGTACAAAATCGAAATTTTAAAACACTAAATTGAACGACATTTTTAAAATGAGCAAAGATCAAGTTTGTCAATTTGTTGGCTCCATAGTTACAAACAAGCAAAATTAATTTTGTTACAATTACTAATTATTATTACCGGACTAGTCAGTAATGTTCAATTTCCCTGCGTGTACATAAGCAAGGAAGTATCGATTTGCTGGCGTTTTCGGAAAATGATGTTTACATTATAAAACGAGAAATTTAAATCAAATTGTGCAGTAAATCAAATTGTTCAGTTTTGCTATAATTAAATCATTAATTTCAATTTCTTGCAATAATTTTCTTTTCTCACTTTATTCATTTCTTTGGCATGTTTATATTTCTCTATTAATGCATTTTTTTGGGTTCACATTGTAGCTTTCCCATCTTCTCGAGATCACCCATCAACCCATTCCACCAACGCATCCTAGGCCTTCCTCTCACTCTCGCTTGACTGGGTCTCCACATCCTTAACAATTTAATCTCTCCTTCAATATTTTTTCTCATTATGTACATACATATTATACTGGAAACAGAGTAAAATGATATCGTTCTCTGCAAAATCAAGCATTTCCACCGAACTGCAATGGGAAGTATGACCATTCAGTATTAATATTACTGTCCGTTCTGGCTTTCTGGGTAAAAAATGATTTTTTAGCCACAAACTAAATATTTCACTTGTTACTTAAGCTGATTTTTGTGACATGTAAATAGTACATCCAGGTGGCATGTCATTTTTGTGCTCTGGTTTTACGTTTTTCTCTTTAAAAATGTACGCTGGAGGGAGAAAAGTTCCTTCTTCGTTACAACACGTAATAAAGATATTGTCTCTCTGTTTCTCTAGATGCCACTTTGGAAACAGTTTTAGAGCTTTTGGCAGCTACGACATACCCAAGATTATTGTTCAACTGCAGCCCAGTTTCATCGATATTAAAAATGTTTCCGGGTTTGTCGATCAAATCATTTGTGACTAAAGTGTCCTGAAGTAAATCAAAATATTTCTTGGCATTTTCTTTATTCATATTTAGAACACGAGCTTGGGAAATTCCTTCCGATTTCCTAATGAAAAGCTCCGAATTACGTTTCAAAAATAAATGCATCCAATCAATTCCTGCCATTTCCGTTTTTATGTTGAAATTATGTTTAATTCTTAATTGTTCTGCTAACTTATAAGCCATTGACCGAACCTCATTTTTTGTAGGTGTGAAGCAATATTTCATGTTCATGTTTTCTTAGTAAAAACATACTATGAGAGTTCTTTTTTTTTAAATCACTTCCGTAAGTATTTTATAAAATGATGGGTATTGTCGAAAAAATAAAGATGTATTAAATCAACCATAGGATGGCTAATTTTGTTATTTGCATTTGATAACTTCCCTGAAATCCCAAATTCCGTCTACATCTTTCTATTGGTAGCTACCCCATCACAGACTATGGCGTGTACTTCTACTTGACAATTTTTCAGTTTTTTAATGATTTGCTTTACCGTTGTTTTGTCACTAAGTAAGTATTGGCTTACCATTTTTGCGCATTTGTTGATGCCGGGCCATGCAAATCGAAAAGTTTTTGATTTTGCCATTGATACTGAAGTTTGGTTTATAGCTAGGAGTTCAGGAAACTGACCTATTATTTTAAACGTGAAAGAATTATGGTGATTCTTGCAAGTTGTGAGTTCTTTTCACAACTGTGAACTGTATACTCACTCCGTGAGCGAGTTTATTGACCAGTAGGTCGAAGTGTTATAAGAAGTCCATATCGATGATGGGTTTTTCAAAGTCTGTTATGATAAATTCACATTCGAATTCACGGCGTAGTTGAAGATTTATTTGTAAACATCTTGTACCATATGTTCCGATCGGTGCTGCGAACAAGCTTCGACGAGCTGGGTTCTTGATTTTAAATTGAGCAGAGGGTAAAACTGATACTTCTGTACTCGTGCCGAAAAGAAATTTTGTAGATGTGATCAGATATGCATAGGCAGTTTAGCCCTGGAGGTATTGGTGGCACCAACAGTGTTCCTTGTTTGCTGCATTTTTTGAACGAGAATGTGATCTGTGATGACTACGATAGTTACTTACCTACAATGAAGTGAAAGCAAAAAGTAACTTAAAAATAATGATGCTTCTATTTAATACTTTATTTATTAAAGTGAGATAACTATTGCAAAAAATTTAAATATATAAAATATTTATCAGTAAAATAATAGATATTAGATAATACTATACATATCAAATTCTTAACAGGCGTTTATTTTACTATTAGAAGAAAAATAGCTCATAACAAAATTCGATTTTAAAGTATTTATTTGAGTTGTTAATTTTTAAATGTTAATTAATCTGGTGGTTTTACCTTTTTCTTTAAGGTTATCCCGTCTTTAGATGTTTTATTTTTGAACCATGTTTGAATAGTCTTGAGGACCTAAACCAAAAGACACGTTTTGTAATATGACGAAAGTATAAATAAATATGACAAAATAGAAATGATAAGGTACTACTGATAAATTGTAATTAGTTGTTACAGGTAGAAGTTTTCAAAACAATTTGCTTTAGAATAAAAATGCAAGCGTACTTTGTATTTTCAACGATCTTACATCTTCTCCTATTGGTTGGACTTGGTTTGATGCAATGTCTAAATTTTGGAGGTTTAATGTTTTCTGTAGATAATGGCCGTCTTAGTTCCTTCTTTACCTAGATTCCATAGAACATTAGTTACTTCACTCTTGAAATCAAATAACGTCATTTTGTTTGACTTTTCGAATTGCTTTTGGATTCTTCTATACAGTAGCCAAGAGTTAACTACTGCAACATCTAGCATGTGGTAGAAAATACAGTGATACCAATGTTTACTTATTAGACAACGATACAAACCCAAGTGCGAGTGTTTTGATTTAAAGTTCTACTTTAATTGGACATTGAATCCCAATGCTGTTTTCTGTTCTAGAAAACTTATGGTTGCATTTTCTGATTCCGAGACGCGAACAGAGCCCGCGGTTAGTTCGAATTTTGGCGATAAGTCGGTAGAATCATTTCCTCACAATTGGCGCAACACTATTTTTAACGATCAATAGTTTTAAGCTTTGTTATTTTTTTAAATTTTGCGAAGATACGCTACCGCTCCGTATGAAGTTTGACTAGCGTCACAAAATATGTATAGCTCAAATTTTGAATTTGTATTTATTTCCTACTACGTTTCTGGGAATTCTATATTCCAGTCGACCTTAAGTTTCCAAATACATTGTAGAAGAATCTTTGCGTTTATTGTAAATGGCTCGTAAATTCTACCAATAGCCACTGAAATGCTTCGTTTGGTGCAGCTTTGGTCGATAATTTCGACCAAATTAATATCGATTTTATCGATAAATAAAATTATTGAATTTAAATCAAAATGCAAATCATCGATGCATCATAATTTAATTCAAGGACCTTTGAGCACAATGTTGCATTATTTTCTGATTCGTTTTGTTCGATATAATTTTTAAATTCAGGATCGTTTGTATGCCATTTACGTAAGTTAATTCCAGCATTGCTCAAAATATTTTTATATAATAATAATAATAATAGAGGTATTCAATTGGGTTTTTAAACCTCGTTGTAGGCATGAAAATTCACTTTTCCATACTCCAAACACTCGTTCAACAATAATACTCGTTCTTATGTGTACAGTATTATATCGCTCTTCTTCTTCTTGTTCATTAGCGCTATAATAAAAAGGAGTATTTATTAATATAATTAAAATAAAAAGAAAAATAGCAATTACCTGGTTACAAAAGTGGAGTTAGCAAATATTATCTGCGAGGATAACCACTGCCACCAAGTAAAACTTCAATAACATCACCACTTTCAAATTTCACTCGAGCACTACTTCTATCAAAAATTACGCTGTCGTGAGTAGACCTGGGATGACGAACTACAATATCCAACATTTCCTCCACCGACGGTCCAACAACTATCTCAAATAAAACAACACTATAACACATGTAAAACTAAATATTTGTACCTGTGTATATCTGCACATTTAGTGAAAAATATCCTTTTCTGTTACGGAAGATTTCTGCGTATTCGCCTCCTGGACTGCTTATGCGAACATGGGAACAATGAACACATCCAGAAGTCGTTGGGAAATGTGCAATGTTAAAAAATTTATTAATGTAAAACTACTATAATTTGCATTCAAATGACATATGTAATCGCACGAGACGCTCTCAAGCCGGGGTCGGAGGTGGCTTGAGAATTCACGATTAAAACGGAGCTCAAGCCTAGTTTTAGAGACTATTGGTAGCGTTTTAAGGTAAATCTGGTTTCAAAACCGAATCTCGTCTCGAGCCGCAACTATTAGTACGGGCATAAATTTTATTTGTGAAAATGCTTTTTCTATGTCCGCTATAATTACAATTTTTCCGACACGAAAGTTTAATAGAATGTTCATTAGATCATTCATTAAATTTTCGTTCGATTAATGATGGTAAATTTGGCGAATGATCAGACGCTTTAAATACAAGCCATATCTTCGCGATCTACAGGACGATGCTGCTTAGTAGGGATTTATCTCTGCACATTCACGGGATACTTATTCAGCAATTCCGCTGTTTACGAATTCGTGCACGGCTTTATCGTATTCTATTAAAAAGTATTCAAAGCAAGCTTTCCGTACAAATAATAACCAAATTTTAAATTAGAAAAGTGGCCAAGCTTTTAATAATAAGCTTGGAATGGCAAATCGATTTTATCATATTTTACATTACGCGGATGAATCACTTGTTTTATTGATATGGTTTCTTCAAGAGGACAAGCAATTGCGTAAGCTACTCTCCTTGTAGCAACCAAATAGGTCAAGGGAGTATTGCGGAACAATGTAAAATAATTATCCAACCTTTCGGCAATCAGATAGTCTCCATTGCCGTCCACGCAACGTTCTACTTTAACAATAAACTCGTTGGGTTGTAATACATCAAGAGTCAGTAACCCATTTTTGCTGCAAAATTGTTCATGGGTGTTCTTAAATTTTGACCAAAACTGTCTTACTTGGGCCCACTAAACTGCTTTGAATTTTAAAAAAGTTTGGGCTACAAAACCATAATGAGCTTTATAACCGAGTGGCATTATATAAAATTGAATTTTAAAAAAATTTTACCATTCTCCAGAGAATCAAAACCAAAATCACGAAGAAAACCTTATAGCGTCGAGTTGTCAAACAGTTTATTTTAATCGTTTAAAAATGTGAGGTTAGAATTTTGTCAAATTCTTAATGAATTAAATAAACTGATTTTTATTGTGCCTACTGTGGCATTGGGGCTACATGAAGTGAAGTATACTACCAATTTAATAAAAATTGTAAAACATACCAAAAATTGAGTTAAGTCAATGCAACAAACAAGTTGCATATAAATCTTGTCTTGAACAACTAAAATAGTAAATATTATATAAAACACTGCTTTTAGTTTGCATTTTCTCTAAGTAACTTACTTCGGTAACGAGGCGAAGTTTTTCTTCACCTTGCTTTCATTTTATCCATAAACGTGAAGAAATAATAAACCTTGTCCCTTTGTTATGTTAAAATATTGCTCGTCCACTTTTCCTTATTGCGTCTTTAAAATTGCAACTACAAACTCGTGCTTCACGCCAGGTTCCTGGTTTAATCTAAAATAGGTATTTATGATGTAAACTAACCACAAATAAAGTAAATGAAAGTATGCCCTAACTCTTCAGTTCTTTCCTTAGGTTTTTCCACCTTCGACTCCATCTTTTTATCTTTAAGAAATGTACAGAATTTGCATTGTTCTGTTTTGTTAATAATGTACATTATTTTGTTAATAATAATGTTCAGCGTATGGGGCCCATCGTAATCACATTGAGATCGAAAAATAAAGAGCTACATAAATAATTACTTACACGAAGACGTTTGTAGTTATCTACACTGGAATGTTACTTCGATTATAACAAATTGGGTAATTTTATCAAAACTTCATTCACGATCTCAATCCGGCTTCGTTCTACTTTCGAACGTTACTTTTAAGTCGTTTAATGCACAAAGGAATACAAAATACAGCTAAAAATAAAAATTCAAGTAATTAGGTGTCATAACCTCATTTTTTCAGAAGCGAATTACTAACGTCATCGCTTATAAATCATGCTTAAAACGAATTGTGATGTCTCTAATGCATACAGGTACCTTATCGTAGAAAAATATTTCCTTAAATTCAATTAACCGAAAAATTTACAAAATAAAAGTTCATAACCCCAAAACAAAGGAACTTCAAAGTTATTTATTATGACTGATAACACACAAATTGAAAACAGTTTTCAAAATAAGTTATCTGGATTTGATAAAATTTTAGCGAAATAATTTAAGATGATAGTTTTTAATTTTGGTGGTACTTCTCCCGATATACTATAAAGACTCTAGGTGTGGTTCTAAGTGCTTTATCCGCTAAACTGGCCCTTGGTTGTACTATATTGTATCGAGGGTTTTTAAAATATTTTTGCACGATTGAACTATTTTGTTTATGTACAAATAGTGTTTCTATGACGTTAAGTTGATTTTACTGGTTGCTAGGGGTAACTAAATAAAATTTATTTTTTAATTATTTAAAATAAAATTTCAAATAAAAATATGATTTATTTGAAATTAAATGTACAGTTAGAAATTGAAATGGATATATTGCTTTTTTCGGTGTTTGTATTAACAGAAAATGGCCGTAATATAGAAGCACAAGTTGACGATTGTTGTATATTATCGAGGACGTTATAAGACGGCTTATTGTCTTCATGTAGAATCTTTTCTGCAAATTGATTTTTGTTTTGAAGAGAATCTTCGACATAACTTTCAGCTACAGTAGAAGATTTCCAACCTCCGTGTCTTTTTAGTCATAGTTAAAATGTCTGCACCTTTGTTGGCTAATAATGTGGCCGAAGTACGTCGAAACGAGTGACCAGTGTAATTAACTACATTTTTCAATTTTAAGTATTCAGCAATTTTTGTCGACAAAGTTCCAATTGTACCTTTACCAACTACTTGATTATTGCATTTCCCATTCCGATAATGTAGGAATAAATGCAACGACTTGGCGTTGTTTGGCCGCAGTTTAATGTATTTCCGAACAATTTCCAAATAATGAATTTTTTCGTATTTTTTATTTATAACTGTAAATGTCTGCTGAATATTAGTTTTTTGTATTTGAAATGCTCATAATTATAACCGATTCTCTGCGACATGCTCCTGCTACTCCTAATATCATTGCTACCTAAGAAAATACATATTCGTAAACATATCCTCGTATTTTACAAGCATTCTAAATTTACCTTATGGATTAAAAACAATTCGTCTGGTGCTTCAATTAAAAATTTATACATTTCATCCTTGGTAAAAACACTGGCCTTTTTAGGTTTATATCCAACATGTTTTTCTCTTTAGAAAGGCAATTAATGTGGAAAACTTGGAAACATCAATATATTCGTGTAGAAAAAATGGGGTTTCAACATTGAGTATTCGCCCCACAAACTACCTGCAGCTGCTTTCAATTTTCCGTTTCTTTGGACCAAATACGCCAACAAGACTTTTTCACTCATATTTCGATTCTTTTCTTCACACCAATCTTTGAAAATTTTATACGTCGTTTCATAACGTTCCCTAGATTTTTCGGGAATTATTGCCGAACGTCCAATATTACAAGCTTTCTCTATATCACCATTTTCACTCGCAGAATCACTCATTTCGGTTTTATAATAATACTAGCAAGGTAAAATCGGCCTTTCGGCCGATTTCACTTGCTAGCTCTGCGAGGCGCCGACCTCTGGTCGGCTCGCGGCCTTCGGCCGCGCGGTTTTTCTTGACGTATTACTTTTTTCGACACTGTATTTTTAGTTTGTATTTGGTGGTTGCATTTTAAAAGGATTTCTTCGTGGTAACCAAAACGTGATGTAGTAGTGGACAACATATGTGCGATGTTCCTGTGACGCGTGTTTAACTTTTTCTTTTTAAATTGTAACCTTGGTTACATTCTCAGGTTTCTTAGAATTTTTTTTGTTTTAGAGTCGACTGAAAAGTTCTTAATTGCAATTATATTTTTTATTTCGGTACAATTCAAAACATTGTATACAAAATGTGTGCTTCAACATAACAATCATATTTGTTATGATTGTTGTTAAAAATATTTTGCGATGATATTATTATCGTTTCTTTCCACACCACCCCAGAGGTAAAACGAAAAGTGCGTTTTTTTTATAGTGGTGTCCCCGATAGGCCTATGTCCACTGCATACTACGTATATGTAGGTATAAAATATTTACAAAAAGATTCAATTTAAGATCGGTTTAAAAAAAAAAAGATACAATTATAAGATTATGTGGTGGCAGGCTGGCCATTATTACGTGCTTACTAATAACAATTACTTGTGATGTGTATTTTATTTAAAAAAAAAACTCGTATTCGAAATTAATTTGTGGCTTTGAAAAAAGCCGATTTGTTTTTTGTTGATTTAAGGGAAAAACTTACGGCTCCTATCAAAATTGAAAATAAAATTTGATAATTTAAATAAAAAATTGAATTGAAAACTGCAACACAAAAAATTTAAAAAAAAAAAAAATTATTGAAAAGATTTTAAAATTGAAAAAATGAAAATATTGAAAATTTATTGAAAAATGTTGAAAATATTAAACAAATTTTGAATTAATTACTTATAATTAAAGGTGGTGGTGGTCTTTGACGATCCATCGTGATTAATAATTTGTACAATGGTTTTTTGAGCAATTTCGTAAATCGGAATCGCTATAATCATTCCTATCACCACCACAATTTTTAAAAAAAACTGCGGCTCTTTTGGCCGTTAGTTTTTCCCTTAAATCTGTTATTTTGTTACGACGGTGTTGTCGCCGTCTTCGTAGCCGTCGTCGTCGTGTTGATTGTTCGTTGGTAGGATGAACTGGTGATTGTTGAACTATAACTGCAAACGAAATAAATAAAATGTTTTTTTGTGTAATATTTTATGTATCTCTATAAATTGTGAATTTGCAAAATAAACTCGATTTAAACTGAAACGTTTGAGTAAATCAATTAGAATTTTTTTTGATAAATAAAAATTTATCAAACTAATAATTTGACGAAAAGTATAGTTTTGATAAAAATAGTAAAACATAATAATTTCAATACGATATTATTTTTTATCACAGTTATTAATGTTATTGTTACTTTATATAAATGTTTATAATATATTCAATATAAAATGAATATTATAAAATATTTTGGATTTTCTTGCATAATTGGATAATACTTAGATTTTCAACTAATAATAAATACTAACAATTTCGTGTAATTTTTAAACGAAAAACTGAGCTATCTAATATCATAAAATTGATTCCAAGTTCATTTTTACGAAAAAAATAGTTTTTGAAGAATGTTTTGGCGTAACCAAGCCCAAATGCTTGATAAATGAATATTTGTGGATTGTATGTAGCTGCGTCGTTATGTTAATTTGAAAATTTGTCACTTACCAGTGGCAGGTGGTCGGATCTTCTCCTTCCTTCGGATAAAGGAATCAAAGGAAATGAAATGGTAGGAAAACAAGGAACACACTGATAAGCACTATGATTAAAAATATATTCACGATTATCCAGCGAATGGAACACAAAATAACCGGATGGTTAATTTTTCGTTCGTACGTTTCTTCGGATTTTTTCAACACACTGCTTTTAAATTCGACCTTCGGTGCACCCACACATGCGCACCAGGAAAAAGACCAAACGGCGTTAACAAAGAATAAATATAAAAAATTAAAAATTACTTACGATTTTCTGGAGGATTCTCCATAATTACATTTGAAACTGCAAATGAAATAAATATTCAAAATATTAAATATTCAATAATAATTTTGTGTCTTAATATTCTTGAAACGAAATGAAAGCTAACTAACATTGTTGATTATAAAATCAATTCAAGTTAATTTAATTAAAAAAATAATAGTTTTTGAACAATACGAAACTATTTTAAATATTTATAATTAAAAATTACTTACGATTTTCTGGAATTTGTTCCGCCATCACGATGTTTATAACTGGAAATTAAATAAAAAAATATAATGAAATAAAAAATAAAATAAGTAATATATTTTTTTGTGTTTTAAATGATTTTTAAACAAAATCAAAGTAAAAGTGAAAAAAATAGTATTCTAAAAATAGTTGGTTTAAATTACTTAGGCTTTTTTATTATTCAAAAAATATTTGGTGTAAGCAACTTTTCGGCCGGATTTTTTCGATTTCGAAACTATTGAAAATTAAATTTTTTCTTACCATTTGTAATTCTACTGCGGATACTAATAACGCCATTTGAAAATTTTGACGACAAAAATATTGTTTTAAAAGTTATATAGTATACGTTCATTCTATCACTATGCCGAAATATGTTGGATTAAAATTTTGGTTTAATTATAATACAGACCGAGAGAGTGTCGGATTACCGAAAATGTCGGATTACCAAAAATGTCATATTACATATCAAAGATGTTTTATTCTTAATGCGTTTGAACACAATGAAGTTAAAAAAAAAGGAAGAAACAGTAAAGGTACATGTAATTTATTAATACCAGGATACAAAATGACAGTATGTACATGTAAGTTTTTAAAAGAAATACGGAAAGAAATTTAAGTAAAATCTACAATATGTATGTACATACATACATATGTATGTATACATACATATTTACACATTAAAGAAGTCTGTGATTTTCTTTTGTTTCTTCGCACGCAGGCAGTCCGTCATTGCTTGTTCTTGAATACCTTTTAACATCAAAATATTTGAAAAGTCTAATTCTCTCTCCTCACACCAACGAAGCAAAGTTTTCGTTGCCGATAACGCTTCATCGCAGCTGACGGTGAAGTTTTTCTCTGGCACTGCCTCCTCGTTCACTTCGTCATCTACTGTCATGACTTCCTGGATTATTTCTGCTTCTGATACATCATAAGCAAGGTTGTCCTCAATAATCCATGTTCTGAATTCCTCACTTGATGCTGGCGGAAGTTTCACTTCGTTACAAATTTCAAGTGCAGCCTCCAAAATAGATTCAGAATCGTTGGAAGAAGAGTAGCATGTTGTAAGATGTGGGTTGTTAGGCCAAATATTCTTCCAAGATTTTATCAAGGTTGTGCTTTTTAGTTGCTGCCAAGCAAATGCTGCATTCAAAATCGCATCCTTAATGTTAAAGGATTTCAAAATGGCTGCAATGTCATCATTAGGTTGACTGACAATATCCATTAAAAGGCGCTTTTTGTAATGTGCCTTGAGAGTCTTTATGACGTTTTGGTCCATTGGCTGGATCAAAGCGGTCGTGTTTTTGGGCAAGTACATTACCTCAATGTAACCATCGGCAGTTTTAACTTTTAATTCATCCTTGTCAGGGTGTCCGGGTGCGTTGTCAAGCAATAGAAGGGCTTTCACTGGTAACTTCTCCTTTTTTAGTTCTTGCTTAACTTGAGGGACAAAGCTTTTAAAGTACCAATCATGAAAAACCTCTTTTGTGACCCATGCACGGCTTTGACACATGTAGGTTACTGGTAAGGATTCGACCTTTACGTTTTTTAACGCACGTGGGTTTTTTGATTTACCAACAACTAACAGTTTTAACTTGTGAGTTCCTGAAGCATTCGCACATACCATCAGAGTGATTCTTTCTTTTTGTAATTTTCTTCCAGAAACTTTCTTTTCATCTTCGGTTACAAATGACTTTGTTGGTAGCTGACGCCAATTCAAGCCGGTTTCATCGGCGTTATAAATTTGTTCAGGAACTAGGCCAAGTTCATTGATTTTTTGCGTCCAATTTTCCAATGAATTCCTGGATTTCAGACTCGTTAGCAGACACTTTTTCGCCACTCATCTGCATAAATCGTATACCATGGCGTTTTTTGAAGTTTTCAAACCACCCGTGACTAGCGCGGAAGTCAGTTTTCTTTGTTATTTCTTGGTAAAAAAACTGGGCTTTTTGTTTCAAAATTTTTCCTGAAATAGGTGCATTCCGGTTTCGCTGCTGTTTGAACCAAATGAAAAGAGCGTCTTCGACCTCGGGCAACTCGCTAGTCTTAAGAGTTTTTCTGTTCCTGGGCTCATCATCAACAGACTTTATGAATTTTTCAATTTTTTCTCCCTATTTTTCACAATATCGTAATTTTATTGCACAGGTGTATACATGTTTTTCTTTAGTTCGAACTGAAAGCAATGGTCCCAACATAAACTTTATGTTGACAATTTAACTACACCCCATGTTTAATGTCACACAAATTTAATAATAATTGTAATGGATAATAACGCAATTTCAAGTATTATTTTAAGTTATCACAGGATCAGTGAAATTAGGATGAATGTTTAAGACGTATTATTCAACGGTTGTCTGTAAACATACATAATAATTTCTTTGCCTGTCAGCAAATTGACTCTTCTTGTTTAACAAGCATAATTAAGCCAAAATATCGCCGTTATTGGCAAAAGCAAAGAAATGTACAATTTTGGGAAGAAACTGTGCTTAAAAGTTACACGGACGAAGATTTTGTGGAAACTTTTAGAATGACAAAGGAAACTTTTGAATTTTTATGTAATAAGCTCGAGCCACTAATGAAACCTCACCCAGCACCAGTTAGGAAACCAATACCTTTTAAAATGAAAGTAGCGATTAGTTTGTATAAATTAGCAAGTTGTTGCGAGTATCGTGTTGTCGGGAATGTTTTTGGTGTGCACAAAACCACAATTAAAAAGTGCCTCTATGAATTCGTAAATGCTTTGAATACTTTTACAAGCGAAATGATACATCTGCCAAATTTGAAAGAAGCTGAGAGTATTGCAGATGAAATAGAAACAAAAACTGGAGTTCCTCAAATATTTGGATTCATAGATGGTAATCTTATTTATTCTACACAAACTTTTAATAACGCTAATATTTCTTAGGAACACACATACCTATTTTGCCACCTTCCGAGGGTTACAAAGATTTTATAAATAGAAAGGGATGGCCATCAATTATTTTACAAGCAGTGGTCGATAACAAATATTTGTAAGATTATATTTTGTTTAAATATAATATCTATGTATGTATTATTTTTGAAAAATTATAGATTTCGAGACATTTCAATAAATTTTCCTGGATCATGTCATGACGCCTTAGTTTTTAAAAATTCTAAATTGTTTTTAAATGCTGAGGATACAATTCCAATTAAATTAAAAATTATTGATGAAACTCCTATTCCATTCATGCTAGTAGGAGATCCAGCGTACCCTCTCTTACCATGGTTAATAAAGTAAGTCCCAACAAGAACGCAAGATTTAAATTGTAAATAAAACACAGATATTTAAAAAAAATCGTGAAACTTTATTATATCGTAAAGTAGACAGAATGAGGTTATGTATAGAACAATATACCATATAACAATATACAATGGACTTCAAAACCCCAAAGAAAATGTCTAATGGTGTTAAGTCGCACGATCTAGACGGCCAATTCTGGTCTCCAAAACGCGAAATAACACGATCGGGAAATGACTGATGCAGCAATTGAAATGTTTCTCTGGCTGTATGACATGTGGCGCCGTCTTGTTGAAACCACATGCCCTCCACATTCATTTCTTCAATTCTAGGCACGAAAAACTGGTTATCATTTCACGATACCGAACACCATTGACTGTTTGCGGGGTTGGAGTTTGAGCGACATCATCACGTACAGCTGCGACATTTTCGGGCGATCGACCTGGTCGAAGGCGCGTTATTGTCTTTACATCACTAACAGACCCAGTTTTGGCAAATTTATCCATTAATCTCTTTACAGTTGACTCTTTTGGGGCATTATTGTGACCCCAAATTGATCGCAATTTGCGTACTGTAGCCGCAAAACTTTCACCATTTTGGTAAAACAATTTCACAATGAGAATGCGTTGTTCAACCGTGTAGCGCTCCATTTTTACTAACCTCGTACCTTCTACTAGCAAACAATAACAATTGTTCAAATGTCAAACAATGACACTTCGAATGGCGCCAAATTTAAATCTTGCGTTCTTGTTGGGACACCCTTTAAAAGGGTATGTTGGAAAAATGAACGAAAAAGAAGAATCTTTTAATACATATTTAAGTTCATCAAGAATAGCAGTAGAAAATGCGTTTGCCAGATTGAAAGGACGATGGAGATGTTTGTCGAAACGAATCGACATATATTATAAATTTGTACCAAAACTTGTATGCACATGTTGCATATTGCACAACATTATAGAGAAAAGAGGAGAACGTTTTAATTCTTCTTGGTTAGATTCAATCAAAGAATATGAAAATAGATTGCCTCAGCCGAAATAGAGAGCTATTATTGTTAACGAAAATAATGTAAATGTTAATATGAAGCAAGTCAGAGACGTTTTAAAAGAGTATATTATGTTCAACAATTTTCCTCAAAGAAGATCATCAAGGTTTACACATTAATAATGTATGAAGAATTGTATTATTTTATATTGTAGAATTTCATTTATTAAAACTTTTATTATCATTATTGCAAAAATTCACAAACAAATAAATACAACTATTTGAAATAAATAAAATATTTTATAGATAGCAGCGCAAAAATTTGAATATAGAGAAAGAAAAATTAATTAAAAACAAACATTTTTAAAATAATTTTGGAAATTTTTAGAAATGCCTGAATTATAAATTGAAAAAATATACAGTAGTGTGAAATGAATTGCACCACTGCTTGCGTTGCTTTAAAATTGTGAATAAAATAAAAACTAAAGGACGTGGGTTACTGCCCTTTTAAGTACGCATACCTGCATCATTTTATGACCCTCTTAGCGCAAAATAATTTAAAATAACATTTTTTAAATACTTTTAATTCGGTTAAATTCTAAAATATCATTAATTATACGTAATTAATTAATTTTAAAAATTCGATTTTAAGTTGTTTGGGCACACTAAAAATGAACGAAACACATTTATTTTATTAAAAATTTATTATTTTAATAATTAATAATTAATTGTGACAAATCTAATATTTTGTCGACCCCCCCCTTTGCTTTTAAAACAGCTTAAACGCGGTTTGGCATAGAATTTACTAAATTATTTAAATATTCTATGCTCAAACCTTCTTTCCATACTTTATTTATGGTTGTAATTAATTCTGTCTTATTTCTTGGCCTTTCTTGAGAAATTTTTTTCGCCATCACATACCAGCAATTTTCTATAGGGTTTAAAGCCCAGTTAAGTTTTCAGGCCATTGTAAGCGGATTATCCCTTTTGAGTCCAAAAAATTTTGTACCTGTGAAAATTAACCGATTTAATTATTTGCCTATACAATATGCAAACAGTAAAATATGAAAAAATTTAAGTACTTACAATTTTTGCCCGATGGCAGGGTGCGGAATCGTCCTGAAAAATGCACTTACTTACATCTTGAAATTGTAAATTAACAGTTGGCAATAAACTTTCCTCCAAAATTTTTATGTAGTCAGGTGCCTTGACAGTCCCTTCTATGAAGTTCAAAGAACCCACCCCTTTACTAGAAAAGCATCCCCAAATCATAATACTAGTTGGGAACTTAACTGTTCTTTTAAGGCAATCATCCTTAAAACGTTCCCCTTTCCTTCTTCGAATGTAATTAATACCATCTGTTCCGTGAAGATTAAATTTGGATTCATCGGAGAAAATAACTTTTCCCCAATCTTCTACAGTCCAGTTCTTATGCTCCTTGGCCCAATTGAACCTTCTAACCTTCATGGCTTTAGTTAAAAGCGGTTTACTACAAGGGCGCCGAGCGTTCAACCCCATTGCAATTAACTTCGACGTACAGTTGAAGAACAAACGGCCACTACGGTACTTTCTTTCCATTCGGCATTCAACTGTGTCGAAGTTCCTGCCCGATTTTTTAAACATAATCGCTCTAAAACCCGATCATCCCTTGGGGTTGTTTTTCTTCGAGTTCCACCACGTTTTTATTTTAATTTCTCCAGTTACCGAATATTTTTCAAAAATCGCACCACAGTTGAATGGCTACACTTAACCCTTCGACTTATAGCCCGCACAGAAAAATTTTCATTTTTAGCGCAAGAATTACTGATTTTGCGCTTCACTTAATAACTTAAATGTTTCATTTTACTAGCTGTTCGCTCTTCCACTGCTAAAAATAGACTGAACAAAGTAATAAAATTTTTTTTGTGCTGTAATATCATAAATTAGTGCCAGTTTAAGTGCCTAAATGCGCAATAGGTCCACGCCCTTTGGTTATTGAAATATCAACTACTTTAATGCAACGCAGGTACCGGTGCAATTCATTTTCACACTACTGTATAGTTGAGGTGATAGGCCAATGAAAATCAAATAAGTAGATAACTTTCTTACAACACGTGTACTTATTAGATTTTCATTGACCTATCTCCTCAACTACATATATTTATTCTTTATTATTTTGTAACTGAGTTGTAAATTTTAATGAATCTACAAGTTCTCGTAGAAAATTTTCCGATTTTTCTCTCTCTTCTTTTAAAAAGTTTTCTTCCCATTCTTTATGTTTGTGTAATTCTTCCGCAATCACTTTTTGTTGTTCTTCTAACAAGTTCTTCTGCAATTCAAGTTGCATCTTCTTCCACTCTGAGCAAAAGGATGTCATACTTTTGGAGTATGCTCTACTAGCTAATAAGTACATTTTAGTTATTAGGCATGATTACAATATTACTAACTTGTACTTACGAGTATTTTCGTTAATTGATTTGCGTGGAGTTTCACTGACAGCATTAATTTCAAATGATGAAGATTGAGGACTATCTAAAAACACTGTAACGTACATAAGTACATTTTATACATTCATATTATTATAAGAAACATATTTAATACATTTACCTGTATCTTGAACATCTAGAACTTCAATGGCAGTGTTGATGGTAGGTTTTTCTGAATCAACTTGTAAATCAATACCAAATGAAGTTGAAGCTACTAGAACTGGTCTTGAAGACAACAATTCATCAAGTAAGCTCCAGTAGCTGCACTCCATCCGTGATGCTCCCGATACATTATTACTCCTTTTCGTTTTAAAATACTCAGATTTTAAATGTTTCCACTTGACCCTTATTTGGACCGCCGATTTAATGATTCCCTTCTCTTTTAAAAAATTTTGAATCATATCAAACACTTGTATATTCCGGAAACGTTTTCCATCTATAAGTTTATTTACATTATGCTCCTGCATAATGTTCAACATTTCGAATATTTCTTCTTCTCTCCAGGTTCTACGTTTCTTTTCCATTCTTGAATTTATAGTAACGTCAAAATGAAAGGTCAAAAAACGAACGTTCAAATGAGGTTAAGTAAAATATCCCAAGTAGGTGGCAACAATGTGTCTAGTTCGAACTTAAGCGTTTACATTCAATTTTAAGATCGACCTAAATAACTAGTCCAGGTATTTAGCTCGATCTAACTAAAGTCGATCCAGCGGATTGGGTCGCTTTACCTAAGTGTATACATGAAAGGACTAGCCAGGTCGAACTGAGTTAGTTCGAACTAATGACTACATGTATCCGCGGTAAATGTACAAACTCTGAAAGAAACTTATGCCCGTTTTCACCAAGAATTCCTTAAGGTGTTAAGACCTCCCAACCTAAGGTAATTCTTAAGGAATTTTTAGCGCTTGGTGAAAACGAAATTTGACATAAAAGTTTCTTATGTCAAAGTTAGGGGATTCCTAACGTTAGGAATCGGTGGATAAAAACGGACAATAAAGTAATAGGATGGCCACAAAATTAACAATAAAAAGTCAACAAATTAAAAGTACAATTTGGAAAAATCTAGAAGGCTTTTGGAAAGTATTAATGTTTGGACAAAAATCAACCAATAGGAAGACGGGAAATTGTATAATATTAAAATTCTTATATCGCTAGAACGGTTATTTTTTTACATGAAAATGTAATAATGTTTCGTAGATAATTATTCTCCGTTAAAATTGTTCTTTGAAACTTTTTATCGTACGATAAATGAAAAGCGAGATATTTTTAAAAAAGGTGGATTTTGTGGTCTTTGACTTTGAAAATACCTTGTGAAGCAAACATGATCTCGAACTTTTCACACATTGTTTATAACGACGTAATAAAGGTGTATATCAAAATTCAGCAGCCCAATGGTAATTTTTCCGAACTGAAAATGTAATTTGATTGAGCTACCATAGCATTTTATTGTTCGCGTTGTTGTAGTGAAGTGATTAAAAATTTTCTACCTACTCGTAGAATTTTAATACAATATACAAATTTTACAAATAGAATATCAAACTCATTGATAACAATAATTATCAGAAGCAATTTACATAAAAAATAACCATTTTGCGTTTCTAATCAAATAATCGCAGTTGTGCCGATCAACAAAATTGATTCAAGTTAATTTTACCAAAAGTATATGGTTTTGGTAAAATAATTCAAATAGGTACGATCGGAAAAATTCAAAAATGGTAACTTACGGTTTTCTGCAACCATTTGATCGGTCATTTTAAAATACAAAAAATACTACTGATATTAACGCAAAACGACATAAGCTTATACGAAAAAACAAACGTTACTGCTTTGTTTATCATATGTCAAGCTTAATAATAAAAAAATAATAATACGACTTGATAAAAACGAAAATTGCCTTACATTAAATTTTTTATAACAAAAATTACAAAGTGAAACATGGCTATGAAAATTTTCAAAATTAAGCATTATTTATTAACCCAACTATCATTTTAGCGGATAAGATTCGTATATCCTCTAAAAATATCTTTTACAGTTCTAAAAAATAAACTTTATCAAAATTTGCGCTTTTCTATTAAGTTTTATCAGCCGCGTGGGTCGACAAAGTCGATTTAAGTTAATTTTACGAAAAGTATGGGTTTTGTAAAATAATAATTCAAATAGGTACGAATGGGAAAAATTAAAAAAAAAAACTTACGATTTTCTGCTAAGGTTTTCTCGCTCATGTTGGAGTATAAATTTGTTGCGACTTTTATGGTACACATACAACAACAAACACAAAAAAGCTAACGCTGTTGATTTGTTTATTGTGAAAAATTTGATAATACTTGATAAAAACGAAATTTTTTGAAAATAACAGCGACATCTATTGGTATCATTTCATTCAACAAATTGGTGTTCGAATAATTTACTTTTTTCTATAGCAAATCTTAAAGTGCGGTTTGTTCGACTGAAAATAATAGAACAAGTGACACTTTAGCCGCAAGAGTAGATAAAGTAGCATTTAACAGCAAGGGTAGATAAAGTACTTTAATTTATTTTATTGCATTTAAATAAGTAGATACATTATAAATTACTTTTGATTTACAAAAATATTTCAATTTTGCAATTGATATTGCCAGAAACCTCTATTCTTGGAATTGTACCACAGCTTGTGTTTATTTGTTGCGGCAATCGTACAGGGGTATTAGTCTGCATTTCTACCTCACTAAGAATATGCTTTGATGCGGCAATCTTAGTGGCAACCGATTCTTCAATGTAGGTTTCTGCCACGGATGAAGATTTCCACCCACCAATACGCTTGACTGTCATCAGATCAGCACCAGAGTTTGCCAACATTGTAGCTGCGGAACGGCGGAAACAATGTCCAGTATACTCTTCTGCATTTGGTAGCTTCAAGAAATTAGCAATCTTCTTAGGAACTTTATATAGGGTATTTATCCCTACAGGTTGGATGGTACATTTTTTGTCGATAATTGATGAAAAACTTCTTGTGAGGCACGTTTTTAGGACGCAAGGCGATGTATTTTCTTATGATTTCTAACACACTCATTCCACATTCCTTATCAGCAATGCAAAACGATCGATCTTTTTTGGTTTTAGTATCAATAAGTGCAACGAGCATGGCCGATTTTCGATCATCAACATTTGAAACTTCCAGCTTGTACAATTCATCTGACCGACATGCCCCATACAACCCCATTATAGCAACAACCTGTAATTTCAAATTCCAATTACATAAATTATTCAATCCAGTAATTCTAAAAATCGTACCTTCATAAACAGATAGTCTTCATCTAAAGCTTCTTTTAAAAATTTAATGATATTATCCGGTTCAAAGATTTTCGACTTTTTAGGCTTGTATCCATTACCCAATCTTTTCAGCAATGAAGTCAATTTACTGTATCTGCAAAATATTCCACGATATTATTTGTTAGTGCTTCCGCTATTTTATTTTCGACCGAACACCGCACATTTTTAATCAAATGTTCTATAAAAACTACAAAATTGTCCGAGGTCATCCATCCGGATGAGTAAGCCGCGCCACCGGAACCGTTTGGAGCTCCAGTCAACATGTGCGGCTTAAAATTTTTCCGCGGAAAAATGAAAAAAGGAGGAATAAATGTTCCATTAGCACATATAGTATAGTAGAGCACATTGTGACTAATGTACCCCTTTCTGCACTTGTAATCTTTCCCACTTGTCTTGCTTTTTTACCTGCGAGTATTTTTGGAGGTTTGTGGACGTTGGTTACGGCGGTCTCGTCGCAATTATATATTTGGAATCCTTGCACCTCGTGCTTTCCTATCACTTCTTGCAAGTTTTTATAAAAGAATTTTTATAATAAGATAAGAAAAGAATTACGCTGAATTTATTAAAACTTGTAGCTCTACTTAAGCTCGTGGCTTCGGGTGTTCGAAGGCTTAAGTTAGGATGTCGCTTTCTAAATAAATTAACCCACTCAATTCCTGCCATATTATTTACTGTCCATGATTCAGGAACAACTTTCTCATTAGCTATTGCATAGCGATACGCTAATTCTTGTGTGTCTCTTAATGTTAATCCATAGCACATTCTAGAAGCCTGCAGTAGGTATTCACTTAAAAGATTTTCTTCCTCTGTTGTAAATACGGATTTAAAACCGTGTTGCCGTGCAAAATTAAAGTGCTGGAGTTCACTGTTAAAGGTTTTATATTTCAAAACTTTACGATGAAGGGCTGATTTGCTAACACCATATTTGATCGCTGCTAGTCGTATTGAGAGTCCATTCTGTGTAAAATCATTAATGGCATTTTTCATTGCTATCTCATTTTCTATATGGGTTAACTGGCTATTTTCCATTGTTTCCGTAAGATTTTTTCTTGAATTTTTCGGCATCTGCAAAATAAATAAAATTGTTATGCTGGTATATAGTGGGACAACCTAAAAACAAGTCCCACTATGCACCATCACAAAATGTCCCACTATATACCACTACGAGTCGTTTAAAATTTAAATTTTTAAATTTCCCGCTTCTGTATTGGTGTGTTTCCGAGCTTAGCAATAGCAACCGCATGCGTGAGTGAGGTTATGATAAAAAAATTTAAAGAAATTTAAAAGTAAATAGCTAATGTATTATGAAAAAACCGAATATCATAACAAAAAATTACAGTGCTACCTTACCTTGACATTCGTAATTCTCCAAAACCGTATAATATTTAAATTTGTTTTTAACAACTGTTACACGTCTTACCCACTCAAGGTCTTACACTCAACTGGCGATAGCGATAGATAAATATTTGGTAGTAGAAAAATGCATTGTCCCACTATATACCGTGTCCCACTATATACCGGTTACCCTATTCGGCAACGTAATTTTAATAAAAGTTTTTTATCTTCGATATAGGTTACCTTTAAATTACACAGTTCTTTTCTACGGCAAGCTCCGAAAATACCAATAATTAAAGAAACCTACAATAATATGAATAAGTTATTCTTAGATAAATTAAAATAATATTAGTACCACCTTCATCATTAAATATCGATCGTCGTTGGCTTCTTTCAAAAATTTATGTATTTCGTCTTTTGCAAATATATTGGATTTTTAAGCTGATATCCATCTCCATTTCGTTTTAATTTAAATTTGACAATTTAAAACGTCAAATTTAAAATTTTTAAATCGTTATATGAGGTATTGGTTTTGTTGGTTTTTAAGTTACATAACACTAGTACCATAAATAGCTATTCTACCTACTCGTAGAATTTTAATACAATATACAAATAGAATATCAAACTCATTGATAACAATAATTATCAGAAAATTTACATAAAAATAACCATTTTGCGTTTCTAATCAAAATAATCGCAGTTGTGGATCAACAAAATTAATTCAAGTTAATTTTACTAAAAGTAGGGGAGTCCGGGATAGTTGAACCACTTTTTATAAAACAAGGTATAATTTCTTTCGTAATTAATATAGAAAAATATAATTGATGTCTAAAGAAAGCATGGTTATATGGTAACAAAATATAAATTCCATATTTTACTAAATTAATAACCAAAAGTGCTATGCCAATTTATCTTAAAGTTGGAAAGTGGCTCAAATCTCCTGTTAGGTGGGTGACTTGAACCAAGGAGCCGGGATTTGAACATATCAAAGAAAGTCGTAAAATAAGTAATGCAAATGAAATTTTGAATGTTTTATTTATAAAACTACAGAAATTTTAATGTTAAGAACAATAAACAAGAATTACTACTAACTTAATTAACTAATAATTAAAAAATTAATATATTATTTAAGTAATATTTTTAGAACAATAATAAAAGAACTTCTTTCATTTTTATTTATTTTTGGCAACTTTGTCTTTCGCAATCACAACAAATGAAGTGTTCTGTATCCTTCTTAGTTAGCCCTACGCATATTTCATGCACATATCTTTTGCAATGAATGCAAAGACGCATGTCTAAAATTTCATCATTTTGCACACGAAGCAGTACCACTGTTCATCTTGTTCTGCTATATCCTCCAACGGACTGTCTGAGCTCTCAGCGTATTGAATAAGGGCTTCCTCTTCTTTGTCACTGTCACTATCGCTGGACTGTAGAACTTGCTTTCGTACTTTCGGCTTCTGCTTTTTATTTATCTTAATATTTCTCCTTTTCTCGCCTGGTTTAAAGTTTCTTGTGGCACATCTAGTTTTTCCGGTGTTTTCGTTAAAATTTTAGTCTTCCCAGGCTGTCTACCACGTCGGGTTGTTTTCCGTGGTAATGCTTTAGGAAACGGCTTAATCATATTAGGTGTGACTTTGATGGCTGACTTTGAACTGGGTGGTGTTGATGGGATTGGTAATTCGCGCGATGTTGATGGAAGCTCCTTTGTAGAAATGGGTAAAATAAGAACCGGTGTAGAAGTTAGAATCGTTGTGTTACTTGAAGGGGACGGAATTGGTAAAATTATTTGTTCTGTTTCTAGTTGCAAAATAGGTTCTTGGGGTCTCGAATTTTCTTCTCTGTCAGTAACAGCTGAGCACAAAAAATCTTCATCTTGAAATATATCCGAATTAAAGGGATGTATTCCAGAATTCTTAAAGCCACTGATTATGTTAGCCTGGCTAAAGGACGATGACATGATTTGTGATACAATATCTGGTATATTGTAAATAGTTACAGTCTTGCCAGGATTGGACAACATCCAATTATTAAGAGCAGAATTATATCTTGATTTGAATGAAGCATATACTGTGATGTCCAGTGGCTGAAGCTTATTGCTGCAATGGGGTGGGAGAGTAAGAGAGTAATTCCATTTTCTTTGGCTATTCGAATTACATCCACACTCACGTGACTTTCATGATTGTCAAGTAAAAAGAACTGGATTTTCTTTTGATGCATGAGAAAATTTTATGAAATGAATCATAAACTTGACAAAACTATTCGCCGTCATCCAGCCACTTGGATACGAGTCACCATCTGATCCTAATGGACCATTTTCAACAAATAAACTATTATATTTTACGCGTGGGAAGATAAAAAATGGTGGTAAAACATTCCCTATGGCGTTCACAGCAAAACAGACCGTCACAAGAGTTCCTCTTTCAGCTGACGTTACTTGACCAACTTGACGAAAATGTTTACCAGCTACCACTTTGGGGCACTTCTGTACTGTAGTACATCCAGTTTCATCACAGTTATATATATTCTGTGGTTCAAAGCAAAATTTTTCTTTTACCTCTCTTAAATTGTCGAAGAAATCTTTTACATTCTTTTATTAAAACTTGTGGCCCTAGAAAGGCTTGTAGCTTCTGGTGTTCTTAAGCTTAGTTGTGTATTTCTTTAAGAAATCCTCGAAACCAATCCTTTCCAGTAGATTTATTTTTGTTCCAATTCTGGAAATTTTGTGATTTGCTATTGCATATTCACTTGCTATCTTCATAGCTGCTACTTTGGTTAAACCATAATGCATTTTGCTGCATTCTAGTAAATAGTCAACCAATATTTTCTCTTCCTCAAGTGAAAATATCTGAGGAGGCTGTGTTCCTTATCAAATTTTTAATTCTCTTTATCTTTCACGTACCGGCCTAGTGTAGTTCTATTAATATCATACTTCATAGCAGTTTTCCTTAATGACATTCCTTTTTCAACATCTTCTATAGCATTAGAAATTTGTTGCTTAGTAAAATGATTTCTTCTTGTAGCACCTTCCTTTGGTTTGTATTGGAACGGCATTTTGTCTGAAAAGTGTTGTCAATATAATTTAAAATAAAGCTTATAAAAGTAGTCTTAAATATGTACACAACCGGAAGTTGAACCATGGTTCAACTCTCCTTCAGAACGTGGTTCAAGTGTCCCACCCACTACCTTTTCAAGTTTAATAAATTATGAGAAACAAAGTAAAATATTTTAGATAAAACTATTGATATTGCATGAAACTACATAAAATTGGGAAATGATTAAAAAATACTCTATATACGTACCTTAAAATATAAATAAATGGCGAGTAAACAACTATAATAATTAATTTTTTCTGCGAGCACCAAAAAGTGTTGTCGTTGATAACAATCATACGTAATGTTAAAAAGCAGTGTTATCACGTAGGTGGGTACATGGCGCGAAAATGCACATTAGATGCAACTTTCAGCTGAGTAGTGCTAAATTTGAAAAAAATATGAGCGGTGGTTCATATCTCCTCCCTGTTCAAGTATCCCGGACTCCCCCATATATGGTTTGGTAAAATAATTCAAATAGGTACGATCGGAAAAATTCAATAAATTTAATGTTTCTGCAACCATTTGATCGGTCATTTAAAATACCAAAATACTACTGATATAACGCAAAACGACATAAGCTTATACGAAAAACAAACGTTACTGCTTTGTTTTATAAAAGCTTAAAATAATAATAATAATACGACTTGATAAAAACGAAAATTGCCTTACATTAAATTTTGTAACAAAAATTACAAAGTGAAACATGGCTATGAAAATTTTCAAAAATTAAGCATTATTTATTAACCCAACTATCATTTTACGGATAAGATTCGTATATCCTCTAAAAATATCTTTTACAGTTCTAAAAATAAATTTGTTCAAAATTTGCGCTTTTCTATTAAGTTTTATCAGCCGCGTGGGTCGACAAAGTCGATTTAAGTTAATTTTACGAAAAGTATGGTTTTGTAAAATAATAATTCAAATAGGTCATGGAAAAATTAAAAAGAAAACTTACATTTTCTGCTAAGGTTTTCTCGCTCATTTAAAGTATAAATTTGTTGACTTTTATGGTACACATACAACAACAAACACAAAAGCTAACGCTGTTGATTTGTTTATTGTGAAAAATTTGATAATACATTGATAAAAACGAAAATTTTTGAAAATAACAGCGACATCTATTGGTATCATTTCATTCAACAAATTGGTATTCGAATAATTTACTTTATTTCATTTTGTAACCATAATCTTGTTTATACGCCCGCAAACGGGCGCAATATGGCGTTTTATGCCCTAGGGCCTATAAAGTTGCTAAGCAATGACAACAATATTAAAACAAAATAGTTAACAACTTCAACTTTATTACACATAATTAAATTTTAAGGATACAAATTAATAATTATTTATTAAAATTAAATACGCAATTACTTGAATTTGTTATGGTAAGCGTACCACCGCCAAAGCGAAAATGTTCTCCATTTTCTTGAGGCAATACTATCGATGTTTGATCTACATTCATCGAAGTTCCGCCAGAAATGCATTGGCCGATTTTTATTTTATTCTGCAAAGAATTTTCCACGTAAGACTCAGCAACCTTATCAGATCGCCATCCACCCAACTGCTTTAATGTTCTTGTGTCACCACCGCTCTCAGCCAATAAAGTGGCAGCACTTCTACGGAAACAATGTCCAGTAAACGTATGTGCATCTGGTAATTTTAGAAATTCGGCAATCATTTTAGGCATTTTTCCTAAAGTATTCTTCCCCACAGGCTGTAAACTGCATTTGCCACAGCGATAGGATATAAAAAATGTGTTTTGATGTTTGGGACGTAAACAAATATATTTGTTGTACAAAGCAATGTAATCTACGGGACCATCGTTCGAAACAATCGTAAATTGTCTCGGCGTGTAAGTTTTAGTTTGACGGATCTTCACCAGCAAGACAGTTCCTCAATCGTTACATCCTGAATACGTAAATCATGGAGTTCTTCGCGCCGACAAGCTCCAAACATACCGAAAATTGTGACAACACAAACAGCAATGTGTATTATGAAAACTAAACTATTAGCTAGAATAACTGTCTTACTTTAATTAACAAATAGGTAATATCTGGTGCATTTAACATAAATTGCTGAATGTGATCTCGTTGCAGTACCAATGATTTTTAGCTTCATCACCCACTGAATTATTTTCATAAACTCCGTAATAAAAGAAATTGTTCACTTATTCCTACTTTATCTTCGAATTCCCAAGGGTAATTTATAAAGCCTTGGAAACAAAACAAAAGAAAATAAATTTTTTTAAGGGTTTTATTTTCCTTAATTTTTCAAATAAAAACCATACTTTTTTGAACTAATAACTTTTACGTCCATTCCAAATTTCGTTCTTTGAAAATTTCCTTTTTTTTTGAAACCAAATTTTGGGTCCCTCCAAAACAAAATTTCTTTGGAAATAATGTTGGTTTATTCCTTTAAATTAAATTTAATTTGTTTACTTAAAACCTTTTGACCTTTTAGAATTTCAATTCTGGTGAAACCATTGGACGTCTACAATAAACAAATATTTTTAAAATTTTGAAATTTTCCGTACCATTAAATTTTAAAGTTGAGAATCTTGCAAAATGGTTCACCTTTAAGTGTAGCTTTTGGATAAATTAATTTTTTTACATCTAATAGTGTATTAACGTTTTGAATGAATCGTGGAATTCTTGCTACAGCGTAAAAGTGCCATCAAAATTTGGCAAATTGATTAATGGTAAATTTATATGCTTTTGTTTGTCATTTTGGTTACTATGAGAAGCTGAATTAATTGATTGTTGAGAATCTGATTGTATATTTTGATTTGTAATTGATTGTGATTTATCTTTTTTATTGATAACATTATTGAAACTCTTTGAGTTGTCAAGGCCGGCGGTATGTCAACGCCATCTTCTGGTAACATTAATAGTTAGAAACGCGGAACGCAGTTGGCAGATGCCAGTATTATTTTGTTGAATTTGAATGTTTGACCACTCAACTGGTTCGTTTTTAAACCATTATGGTCCTAGCCATCATAAGCTGGACGTTATTAGTTGGCTTGGTAACACTTCTCTTGATATAAAGTCTGCTGGATTGTCCTCTGATTTTACATAATACCAATTATTTTCATGAATTAAGTATGAAAATAATTAAAGAGAAAGCATAATGAAGATCATTGCGTTTTGCAGTCATCTTCCTTGAGGTTAACATGTAGGAGAGTTTTAAAGTAAATATTCACGGAATCTTTTAGGCACCCATGTTAGTAAGTTCTGCAAATCATTCTACTTTTTAGTTGAAATAGGTTTTAGTGTCTTATTGGTTTCGGGTATTGGAAAAAGCAACATTGTTTTTACTAATAAAGATGGTATTGTACACATCGTTATTCAAAGAAATAATATCCCCTGTAGCATTGTCACATCCAGTTGCAAGAATTTGCAAATTTTCTTGAAGATATCCTGCGTGCTATTAGTGGTTGGATTTATTTCCATGACGATCTCGCCATCTTCTATAATATGTATTATTTTGATAAACTTATGTAATTTTTTAATTACCGTCCTCCTCGGTCAAAAGTGAGGTTACAACAGGTTTTTTGTAATATTTTTTGACTTCTTGATGTCATGTTGACTCGATTCACTTATTAAATTATTAAAATAAAAAAAATTATCAAGTATTTCGTGTTAACTTCACGAACAAAATAATGTGACTTTATGGCAACTGAGGTACACTAAAACAAAACAGTATTAAGTCCAGTCACCTAACCTCACATTTGGATTTAATACCTAAATATTAGATATCTTCTAGAGCCAAACTGTTTCGAAAATCATTAATCCTGTTTGATTCGATTTAATGAAGGACTTAATATCAATAATCTATACCTATCTCGTAAACGGGAAGAAACTGTACATTTTGCATTTTTAATAATGGTAAAACTAAGAGCACATGTTTGGACATGATATATGTATTTGTGCACTTCAATATGTGTTTTTCGATTTAATTCACAGTTTTGAATTTGTATTTATAGTGTTTTTGGTAAAGCTTATAGAAAACATGAATGTGCAATACAAAGTTGATTCAAAAAGAAATTCATTTAATTGGAAAACACAGTTTCGTCAAAAAGTGAACATACAATACCCGTGTTTTAACACATCGATTTGTATAAAAACGATCGCATTGATGATTTAAAATAAATACACATTGTAATTTAAGTGTTTCTAAACGCCAAGCCAACGTTTTTACAGGTGTCAAAAAGAGTAGTTGTACTATGGGACCTTTGGCTCAATTTCTTTATATTTAATTAAATTTATTCGCGATTTATTCGCGCTTTTGTGAATTTTAATTAAATAAATCCGCGAGTTCTGGTATCCGCTTCTTCTGTATTATGAGATGCGATTACAATAATTTAATAAATTTTTGATATTAAAATTGTATTAATTTCAGTGTTTCATATGCAAATGAGATAAATCAGCGGGTTTGGGGTAATTAAAGAGTTAAAATATGGTGGTTTATTTTAATGAGTTTGATATTAATGTAATCTAATTTATGATTTGTAATGAAATCGATTAGTCATTGAATTATTGTTACCAATTCAAAAAGTATTTTTAATGGACTGTTATCGTCGAAGGGATCATCGGTTTTTGCACCTGATACCTACGTTGATACTTTCCTACGCTTACCTCAGGATAAGCAAGATACCTGCTTTTATAAGTTATAATGAAGAGGGATTGTATTCACTATCTTTATGTAATATAAAAATTGCACATGTATCTTTTATCATTAATTATTCAGAACTTAAACAAAATATTTACCGATGTTATTATGAATGTTTAAAGAACTCAACTAAAATAAAACTATATAGGTATTTTTTTATGTTTAATGTTTATTCAAAATTAAAATATTCAACAGATTTATAACAAATCACATACGAGCTATTAATTCCTGAGTACTAGGACGGCTTGAATCAATGATTTGCGATAATTCATCATTAATCGCGTAAGAATATGTAGGGAAACCTCGGTCAGGTGTGCCATACCCAATATTAGTGATGAATCTGTCTAGCCTGGCGCACTCTTTTACATCAGGAAGCCGCTGCAGGGTTTCGGCTAAGTCAGGTGGATTATTAAGTTCATCATCGCCAACAGCTTTGACGAAGACTATTATTCTCCACCGACACAATTGAAAATTAGAGTTAGATCTCATTATATCATCATTAACACTTTTTTCTTCTTGAATTAGCTCAATGGTAATTGCTTCTATTACCTCACCTTCAACAATAATAATAATAATATTTATTGAAGACTTATAACTTTACAGAGTAAACAAAATATAGTACATCAAAAGGTAAAGGTTTAGCAGAGCTGATTTTCAACAAATACCTAGTTTCCGAATCACTGGAAATCCAGAATTCGATCTTTAAGCTTGGCCTTAAAGGTGGAAGCTGCATGGTGTAGTGTAAATAGGTCACTATGCTTTTCGAAAAGTGAAATCACTTGGTAGCTTTAATATTAGATCTACATACAGGACAATTCACGGAAATCTTTGATTGGTTCCCATTCTTCAAACAATTTAGATGAAATTTATGGAGCAGTTTTGATTTTGAGCGATATTGCCGTCTTCTAAGACATTCATACATATCACACGTATCTTCTGTTTGGTATCGTTTCTACAACGAAGTAACAAAACTTTTTTCAGAAGTAGAGCTATATTGAGATTATTGGTTCAAGTAGGGGGGTAATAATGACTTGCGCTCATTATGGCCACACAAGCTCGTTCAGATTTAAACCTGCTTAAACCAGTATTATGATGTAATTTAAATCAATGTGCATAACGCACAAATGAACACCACAATCAGTTTTAATATTATAAATAATTCAAGATTTTTTAAAGTGAATATAGCATTCTTCTAATAATTTCTCTACGATAAGAATTCTAGACGATAAGGAGTTATCTTTAAAAAGTTCTAATCCATTAAGTCTAAAACTAATAATATCGGTACCACAGCCGTTTGAAATTAGAAATTCAAAAATTGCTTTAAAGGAGGTACCCCAAGCGTTTGGACTTGGACAAAATTTTATTTGAAAATGTGTCTTAAAAATTGTCCTTTATCACCATCTCAAAGGTTCTTTACGGTCACGGGGACACCCTGTATATACATATTGTAGTGACGAGTGTAGAGATTATACTAATAGTAGTAGCTAAATGCAATAATAAACCACCCCACGAAGCCAAATTGCAGTGATGAGAGTGTGAAATTATAAAATAGATAAATGTTGAAATATGGTTTGAATGCAATAAATGATAAACGTTTCGTCTTTTATTAACGATTTTGTCACTAAATTTTCGTCCACTCTAGTGTTTTCCGTGACATTTTGGCTTCTTGTGACGTTATTTTTTCTCGATTTTCCTGGACTGTTGTTTTCCTCAAAGCAAATTTTCTGGCCTTTCTCAAAGTGTTAATTTTTTAATAATTTTATTAAAATTGTTAGGGTGGTGCTATATTTTGAATTCTTAGAAGGCAAAAATACGTTGTTACTCAATTCTTCTGGCTGTTGAACTTTTTTTCGTTAATGTCGCTCTACCCAAGTAAAGTTTCATTAATCATTATCACCAAAATTGTTTGAAATGAGTCGCGGTACTTTGATTAACCCGGAATATTGTTTATCTACCTGTCTTGGCAAACTCAACTTACTTATGTAAATTAAAACTAAATATTTATAAAAACTAAAACTTGTTTTATTTCCCACAATGGAAATCATGTGTCATGTGGAAGTCCATGCACTGCTTTGAGGAAACAAACCAACAATGTAATTTTGGCCGTCCATTGATAAACTGTTTTGTATTTGCTGAATGTGTCGTAATGGAATTGACCTGACAATAATTGTGAGCAGAAGCAGTTATAGATTTTGTACTCCTGCGATAGTTTTCAAACGAGAAAATCCTGAAGTATACCTTTAATTTTAAATAATTAAATTTTAAATATTTCAGGCTTTTCCGGTACTTGCTGAAGGCTTACTTATTACGAATAATATCATGAAGTGACTAAAATTTGGGATCTGTGTAATCGTAACATTACTATATAATATACCCAGAAACGCGTGAAAACCATAACCCTGTCTTTGCTGTCACGCAGTCGGGTAAAAAGACTGAACAACTTTCATTTTTGGCAAATGGAATCAAATTTGGCTGATTATCTTATGGCAGCCTTTTCATGTATTTGCAACTGCTGTATATGTCAGATTAAGCAAATTGCAGCCGGCCACAGAGAACATCATTTAAAATTTTTAAAAGATGAACAGGTTCATTAAATCCAAAAAGTAGCAATTTTAAATTTTAGTTTAATTTTCATGTCACAGGTTAATAATTTATACCGTTTTATGTTAAACGAATTTTTATATTGATAATAAATTATAGGAAATAATGTCTAGTTAAATGTTGTTTACCAAAATAGAGCACCAAAATTAAGTAATAATTACAATATACCCAATAGCGTATTATTTTGTATAGGAAATTTGTCGGAAAATTGGTTCAATTAAAATATGAATAATAAATCACAACATAAGTTGTACAGATTCAGTTTATTATTTAGATTTCACTATTATAGTGTTACCTAATGTAATAATTAAATTTATAAAAATAAATAATAGTAAAATGTTTTCCGAGACTTCTAACGAATTATAGTTTTGTGTTTTAAAGTTGAGACATTTACAAGCACGAGTAGACGTTTAAAATTTACACGATGGTGGAAATTGCTGTATTATTACAATTTCCGCTAATTTGCTTATCGAAGCTTGGATTTTTATCTTCAAATGGTACTTCAAAAATTGCTCTGGTGGTTATGGTTTTCATGATAATGTTAACAATTTTTTATGAACTTTTATCATTATTTCAAATAATTTTCTTGGAAGGAGATGTTTTTAATTTTGTTGATAATGTAGAAGCATTAGCTGCTTTTTTTCAGGTTAGTAAAAATCAAGATTACATATAAAAATTTAATGATAAAAAATTTGTTCAGATGTCTGGAAAAATAATTTTTATGATGTATACTAGAAAACAAATGATAAAGTTAATAGAATTATCAAAACATTTTTGGAAATCCAACATATGCTCGAAAATAACAGAAACAGAAGTGAACAGTATCAGCAGAAGTATTTATTATTTCCAAAGGTTTTTAATATGTTCTTATTTTATTGCCGCATTCTTTATGTGCCTCACAACGGTATTTTTTGGAAGAACTTTACCAATTGGAACTTGGCAGATTAAAAATGAACCTGAACTGAATTTATTGGCAATCATTTTAATGTCGCTGTTATTGGCGTTCTTGGGAGTATTTCTGTCAGGTTTTGATAATCTTTATTTGGGATTTTGCTTTGAAATGGTTGCACAGTTTAGAATATTTTGCGACCAAGTAGAACATCTCAATGTCGAAACAGTAAATAGTACAAATGATTTAAAAACTCATTATAATAAATTAAAAATCATGATTAAACAACACAAATTTTTACTGAGGTGATTGGAAGTTTCAAGTTTGCAACTATTTATAATATAATTTTTTTAAGCTATTTAAGTGACCTTAGAAGCATGTATTCCGCAACGTTGATGATTGAATATGTTGGTATTGTTCCCACGATGTGTGTAGAATTGTATGCAGTTACTCAAAAGTAAGTGGTTTAAACATAAATTCATGAATGATTCATATTGTAGAAAATTACTGTAATAACTGTCGACAAGTGATGAAAGTATAATTTTAGCCCTTTAAGAGCCTTCCAGTAATTAATAACCAGCAGTATAGCGTAAAGTATACACCATCCAGACATAGAAAGCGGGAGATCGCGGTTCAAGTTCTGGTCGCGTCGGATACGCTGCTGTGATCAATGATCCGATATTAATCTTTGAATCGATTTTTTTTACTTACTGTTGATTTTTTCAAATTCTTTTGAGATGTTATAGGTGCTACGAGCAAACCTCCTAATCGGTATTGGGAGGTTTGCTCCCCAATAGAGGGATAGTAGGTCCCTCTAATACTATTTCTCCAAAAGATTATTATGTATTCTCGAGTATTACATAATAGAAACATTTACTCTTAGAAATTTGTAGTATTTCACGCATTACTACTATTTTCTAGCATAGCATTATTATTAAAAAACATAATAATAGCTATTTATGTAATGAGTACATAATTTAGGTCTTTATTGGACGAAGCCTATGGTTTATGGCAGAGCGAGCTTGCGAGCGAGGCCAATAAATAGGCTGAGTCCAAAAGCCTAATTATGTGCGAATTACATACATACTTTATGTTCGACTGCACCCTAGAAGATTTTCTTTTACATTATTTGACGTAATATTCGAAAATCCACTTTGACATTTATAAATTTTATAATTGCAAAGAGTGCTTTTCTATTTTTCCTGGTTACTATAAGTCATTTATTGATTTGTTTTAAATTGTGTGAAATTATTTCGGGTTAGCTAAAGTATCGCTTCTTCCGACCAAGTCGAAATATTTGTACGAAGAAACTTACGTCTAATGCTGTAATTTACAGATGTTCCTTTGCAGCTACATTAAAATTTCAAATTTAAATAACACTTGGACATTAATTTTGACGTTTATTTCATTGACATTGACAGGCGGCCGTTTTACTTTATTAATAAAGTAAAATGGACTAGTACTATAAAATAGTATCTTATGGCTGCTAAGTGATATTGTAATCATATTATTATAATGCAATCGTACATAAATTTGTTTTCAGTACTGATACTGCGATAATAATAAGATGTTGTTTAGCCGTCGTATGTCAAACTGTGCAATTAGGTTTATATTGCTTATCAGCAGATTTTGTTTCAAATGAGGTAAGCAACATCAGCATTTTAACAGATATTTTAGATAATATTCTAAATTTCAGGCATCAAAAACTGCTGCAGCTATCTATAACTCCAATTGGTATTCAAATTATTTTAAAATTTTACGTACACCAACACAATTATTTCTTCAAGCGGCTCAACAAGATGTTGAATTTAATGCGTGTGGCATAATAAAAATAAATAGCAACACGATGGTACATGTAAGTACAAAAAATATAACAGCAATTAATCAATGCCATTAAAAAAGTTCTATCAGAATAAGATGTCTATGAAAGTGCAGATATAAGCATGCACGAGAACGTAATATTATCTTCATATTTGTCAAAATGCAAACAGGCACGGTTTGAGGGAACGCTTTCCATGCTCAGACATCAGTAAATGGTTCCTAGAAATTGGGTTTAGATTAACTACATTTTTAAAAGTGAAGGATTTTTTTTGGTTCCATAAAATTTCGATATACTTTATTGAATTTTTGTAATTGCAACTGTGTCAGTCAGCAATCCTCATTTCTTTGTATTCAAAAACAAAACTCAATATGCAATTATTTGGGAAAAGTAGAATGGTATTACTCAATTTTACCTATTATTAAAAGTTATAGGGGTAAAATATTGTTGCTGTTATTGATAATAAGGAAAAGCCTGCGATCATTTAAAATTTTAAATCGGTAACCTTTTTCAGAAAAAGGTATTTATTAACATTATTTTTATTGTGTTGTAAACCAAGTTGTAACAATTATCAAATATTTCTTTAGTACAAATTAATAATAAGAATCCCTTTAGTAGGAATTTAAAAATATTACATAGGGAAAAATAGTTGATATTATAACAAATTTGCGCTTACATGGTGCCCCCCCCCATGTGTGTGCTATACCGATAAGACAGAAACATATAAATCTTACATATAACATAAATATCAATTTTGCAAAATTTAAATACAATTACTATAGCATTCCTATTAAGGGAGGTTAGAATCAAGATATAAACCTCTGGCTTTTGCACATTGTTTATTTATATCGCCTATATGGTTTCCAGATAAACATAAATTTTGTAAAAATTTACACGACCATGGTAAAAAGCCAACCGTCGGTAAAAAAACTGTTTTTTTACTCGCGAAAGATAAACCTCTCCTTAGTGCGTGACTTTGTATTAATTTTTTTTAATGTTTAGGTATTTCGAGTTATAATGTCAGCAAATGCTATTTTAAGAAGCTTGAACAATTAACTCGACGTCGCCACTTGGACAACAGAGTTCACCAATTTTAATATATCGTCAATTTTAATAGTTCACCAATGTTTATAGAAATTTGTATATTAATTTCATTTAAAATATTATTATATTGTTAGCTAACAATAATTATTGTAGAAATAGTTAAATATTTATAAAATACATTACATCGATAAATAGAGTAATAATCTAGAATAATTTTATTTTAAGCAATCTAAAATAAAAAATATTTATAATTAATTTATTAACTAGTGAAAGTATATGTTTTAAGAATGAACTTAATAATTTTCAAGTTAAGTGAACTTCTAATTGATTTTACAAATTAGTAAATTTGTTTATGTACGTAGTTGTAAACAAATATTTTATTAACACTTTAATAATCGATTAATAACACATTAACGTTTCGATTTAAATAATCTCGTCAGTTAGACCTAGACTGATAATTTAATTCAAAACTGAACTTGTATTCAAAGCTTAACTAGTGAAACAATATATAATTATTTAACTAATTGAAATATGATCTGTTTAATGAAATATTTGGATCGCCATTGACTATCAGAAGATTTGTGGTTCTTTCAGAAAAATGCCAGTTGGGTTTACAATTATTTATTAATTAACAAATTACTTGATCGGGCGGCATATAGTTATTTCGTTCATGAACAAACTAAGACTAAGAACTACCACTTGCAACTCACTACATTTGTAAAAATACGCAAGTTTATTGACAACTCAAAATAACGTGTACAGCGTTTTTCAGGATTGATTGCCCCTAAACATCCGTTTTATGAGTATGTACCTGTCCCATCAGCAAATACTTTGACAATGCATTCACTTAAGGCATGTTCCACACATGTTCCACACATAATATTCACATATTAATTTTTTTTCCATTAAAATAAATATCATTACTACATTTAAACTTCTACTACATAATACCCTTTTGGAAAAAAATTTACATTTTCCAAAATTAAATTTTTTTTTGATTTATAAACATGCCTTAATTACAAAAAAAATTACAAAACTAATTTCTAATACTTATACCTTTTAATCGTTTTCGATTATTATTGTTTAACTGTTGATTATTGAATATTTTTACATTTACATAGCTTATTGATAATGGGGGAGTTTAATGCGTAATTAATTTTTAAAATAATATATGAATATGAAAGTCCAATAAAAATGATTTATATTTATACAATTGCTTGATCTGAAAACCTGTATAATTTTTAAAATTTTTGAAGTTTTAAAATTATTTAAGTTACGCGCACAGCTAACCAGTGATAGTTAATCATAGCTCTGCTGCGTTGTCAGCTATCATGCCACTTATGTTTCGTTATGACAAGTGATTTGTTTTGAAATTTAATTATGAAGCGTTCTCTTATTTGGTCTTTTAAAATTATTTATGAAATTTTGAATAATCTGTTAATCAAATTAATATTATTTTAAAGTGGTAAATATAAAATATTATATTTAAAATAAATATTTTATTTAGAATTTTATTTATGCTGTAGTTTAGAGGTTATATGAAGCAATGGTAAACGTTAAAGCGTTATTTTGTACCATCTTGCCATAACGACAGTTTAAAAATTCTCTTAAACTTTTTATGTACGTTCCAGTTAACATTAAGTTAGCTTGGTAAACATTTAGATATGGTACACCAAGATGCCACTGTATACCATAATTATAGCAAAGGTCTGCCAAGTAGCATCTATTTTGAAAAGAACCTGGAAATATTAAATTTAACCGTTTTCCAGAATGACCACGAGACACAATGTTCATGTAACTTTCGGAATAGTTATTAGTCTCGTTGTAAATTAATCTAGCGGACTTCCGTATTATTTGGTCTAACTCATCATAAATTTTATGCCATACTCCCACTGCCTTTAGATAATCGGTGTTGTCGAAGTCGTTTTCTTTTATGCAGAAGTATGGTTTACACTGTGCATGATTTCCATATACAAGATTAGGTCCATTTGATAAATCTTCTCGTAATTCTTAAATACTTCCTTCAGTGCTATTGTAAACTATTGCACCTTCGACAGCACTTTCTAGTGGTTTTATATAATCATTACTGATTAACTTGCGAGTTTTTACTTCCAGTTTTTCAGTCTTTTCATGTTTTGCTGAATTTTAAAGAGCTTTACCGTAATATTTGACAACATGGGTTGTGCATTCCACTTTTTAAATGTCTCTCCCGCACAAAACTGACTAGGAGAAAATTCGTCTAGTCACGAAACACAATTTTTTTCCCTTATTCTATCTCCCCACTGTAACAAAAAACTAATTGGAAGTTTATTTAAACGATCTTGGAGTAATTGTGGATTTGATAAATGCCTTTGACAGTTCATTGACGTGATAGTAACCACCAAATTTTGCACAGCATTTGAAGAGTCAATAATTGTATACAATTTGTCTTCTTTGATAGGTGGAATTTTTCGCGTTTTTTTCAATCTGTTCTCCCACTACAAACTCTAGGCGTCCAAATCTTCGCTTCAGCAATGATAATATTTCATCATACCAATCTGATAAATTTAGATGTGCCGATACTGTCTCTCGCGCTTTTCTTTGCAAACACTTATGTATCCGATTTATATACTCTTTTTTGGAGAATCCGCAAATCTCCGTTGTCTCTTTTAAGTCATAAGGTTAACCCATTCTATAGGTTCTCCGGAAAATATCGGCATGTCCATTTTGATGTTTTGCCTTATCAACATTTTCTCCAAATAGGCATTTTGTGGTGTAGATTTCATGACTGTATGGTCTGTATAATCTCCTTCACCACGTTCTTCTCGAGGATCCATTTTCCTTATCCACTGTTGGACTTCGACATGGCTATCACTCTCTACCAGTGCTTCGCATATTTCCGATTCTTCACTATTATGTGAAATTTTAAAATTAGAAATTGTGTCACGTTCGCTATTTATTTTGGCAATGGTGAGTTGTAACTTCTGTTGGATTATATCAATTTCTGCTGCTTCAATTGCTTCGATAATTTTTACAGTTTTTGCTTTAGCTTGCGCTAAGAGCTGTACTGCTTTTAATTCAGCCTGCAATACTTTGCTCTGACTTGGATCGTTTGGAACATGAACTGTGAAGAGAACCAACTTTTTCTAATAATCTTGCACTTCTGCGTAAAGACATCGCTACAACTATAATCGATTTCTATTATTATCTTATTCGCAGGTGTAAGGCTATTATCTCCAGAATCGCGTTCCAACGTACAAATTATTGTAGGGTGATCAGCTGTTATTTGGATTTCAAAATCCGGTTCGAAGTACCAATATTTCGTCTGACTACTCAGGTCTTAAACAGCTATTGCTGTTAACTATTCAAAATAAATGAACTATAACTTTTTACGTCTATTGCTTATTTACTGTACAAGCCACTTAAAAAATAACAAACTGTAACCATAACAACTAAAACCTTTTGCCAAAAACGCCGACTACTTTTCTCATTTTTGTGTTTATTTTCTCTTCTAACAAAAACTTCTTGAGGAAGAATTGTAACATCGCGAAATACTTTTTCAATTGAAACAGGGACCATGGATGCATTTTCAACTTCAATGTAATCCATCAATACTTTATTTTGATTTTCGGAACCTATAGCTGTTTCATTTGCGTTCTCCAGAGATCTATTTTATTAGTAATATTTTTATAATGATAGTGAAATGAAGGAGCGAAATAACCTGAAATTGGTCTCTAAATGTATTAGTACCTACTGCATGAGATGAGAAATTCAGACCAGCAGTGTAGCGTAAAGCATACACCGGCCGACTTTAAAGCGGTAGACTATGGTTTGATTCCTAGTCGAGTCGGTTACACTGCTGTGATCAAAGTTCCGATATCAATCTTTGGACTGTGGGGAAGGCAACGGGAAACCACCCCATTAATTATATTCCCTAGTAAAGTCAGCTTGGCTTCGGCTAAGCTGATCGCCTACGTACAATGAAGTGTATGGCACTTGAAGAAGAAGACTGCATGAGATAAACTTTGAACAAGGTGCTTGTCTTCTCATTTTGAATTTTTAGTTTAAAGAAGTCTAAATCGACTAAGCATTGTTTGTGCAAAGAACGATTTGAATCAAATCGTTAAAATTTAGCATGTCTAAACTTTTTTAAATTACGCGAAAACAAAAAGGTACAAACGAACATAAAAGATGCACAATCGTGCACAAACGATGAAAAGCAAGCTTCTTCTTTAACTTCTTCTTAGATCTGTTCTGATCTGTTTATTTAACCCACAGTAACCTCGGCGAAGTTCTCATGCCACTGCTAGTACTGTGAACATATTATTTATTATACATCTGAAGTAGCTTACTAGGTTGTGCATTCCTTTAATCATACGAGTGATTTGTTTGTATGTAATTGCCACATACACTTTCAAAATATAGACAAAGAAATTATATAACTTTTTAGAAAGTACTGGCTGTGCTAAAAAATAATTCCTTATTGTACTAAAATTTAAATTTTACAGATAGCTACTAATTTACAAAATCTCATTAGTATACTATGATTAACTTACCTTACTCTAACCTACCTAACTCTAGCTTCAAATTCTGTAGCACTGTTGGAAAAAAAATCTTGAACTACTGTCACAACTAAGATTGAAATTTGGATCAGCGCCAGCGTCGGAATAATCGACGTTGCTATGGATGGGAGATGTAGAGTATTTTGTTTTATTAAATTTAGTTAAACGTAATTTGGTAGGACACTCGGTATTACAGGCACTGAATACACATTAAGTCCAGAACTAGTAACCATCGAATTCATAAAATGTTCAGCTTGTTCAGCATTTTTTTCAATTTATTCACGAGTTGACTCTAAGATTCCATGCTCAGGACTTTTAATTGGTATATATTCATTTTTGGACCTTAAATGATCACAATTTATCATCGAATTTGAAGGAACCCCTGCTTCTGTATTCCTTGAGTTTGCTAGCTCTAAAATTCTCAAAGTTGTTTCTCGACTTGATTGATTCATATTGTATTATACACAAAATTTCAACCTCCTTCTTCTTCTGCGCTTCACGGTGTAGGCATTTATACCTGTTCCGGTACCCATCTTTTCCTCGGTCTTCCCATATTTCAACCTATCAGCAACAATTCATCAAAAGTGACTTAACTTAAAATATAATCAGCATATTTAGGTTACCTTGATTTGCTAAAATGACAATTCAAATTCAAATTGTCTGTTGAGTGAGGAGGATATTGCAAAATTTTCCTATCAAAGCCAGTAATTTCTTGGAAGATAATTACTGCAGCCTATGGTTTAAAGATTCATTGTTCCACTTTGGAAAATACTGATCTTTTCCAACGTCTTCGCACATTTTCCATATTGATCTGGGGTCGTTTTTGCGCTACCTTTTTTTAACATCATTATTTTCAAATTATAAATGTTTATTAGCTAAGTAAAAAAGAACAGGATAATTTATAACAAATGAATCCGACCCATGATTTTGGATTGAGTGTGAAGGGCAAATTAAACTTCTCACGCTGTTTGTTGTGCTGTGATTTTCGGGTCAGACGGGGCACATCATTAGGGGAGCAAATGTGTATCAATTCCATATAAAACATAATTTATTCAAACAAATTCTATAATTTCTGCTCGAAATTATAAAAATTTGACAAGTAAATTGTCCTATTTTTTTTATTAATCCGGCAGCTAGCGGTTTTTTTCCCAAGTCGTGGGCTTGCTTAAGGTAATAAAATTCTACTAATAAGAGACAATCACAAAATTATATTTTAATAAAAGGGTAACCAATATTAGATAAATTTGAAATAACAACAATAACAATTTTAACAGATTTCAAAATTAAGGTTAGACTAAAGGTGTTTCTTGGATGAAACAGTAAATACATCTACACATAGCTTCAAAAATATTAACCTACAAGATGTTAATGGATATGATTACCGCACTTGAACATAACTAAATTGAATACACCAAATTGCCACCATTTCTGCAGAACCTTCTTTGGTACCATCGTCATTCTTTCATTTTTTCTTCGGGATTGATAATTTGAAAATTGCAATTTTCGTTATTACAAATTTTATAGTTAGAGAAAAAGAAACATTCTGGCATTTTTCTAAATTATACGTGTGCAAAAACTTGTACGTTTTGGTCTTCCAGTTGCATTTTAATATCCAATGTGATTTCATCTACGTTGACAATTATGTTCTCCATTTTCAATGATCGTATATTTCTAATTATAAAAATTTAAAGGATTGTTTCGCACATTCCATATTATTAAATCACACAGTATGAAGTACGTTTTAGATAACAAACTTGAAATGACTACAAGTTAGTAAAACGTTGTGTCTGTGTTGACCTTATAATATGTTCAAAATATAAAATGCGTTGATAAATTAAAAAATTTATTGCAATAAAAATAAAAATTCTTAGAGTAAATCTTCTTCTTCTTAGGGTGCCGTCTCCTCATAGGAGGTTGGCTACTATCATACAGCATCCGGAATACCAAGCTATTGCCTCAGGTTCTTTAGCCAGGACTGCCTCTTTCTGCCAAGACCCCGTTTTCCTTCTATTTTCCTTGCATGATTAGTTGGAGAAAACCATATCTCTCATTTCGAAAGATATGCCCGAAGTAAGCCGCTTTTCTTCTTTTGATGGTGGTCAAGACCTTTCTATCTTTATGCATACGACGCAGAACTTCTTCGTTTGTAACATGTTCCACCCAAGATATCTTAAGAATTCTCCGGTACATCCACATTTCGAAAGCTTCTAGTTTGTTCATGGATGCAACCTTTAAGGTCCATGCCTCGACGCCATAGAAAAGTGTTGACAGAACATAGCACCTTGCGATTCGCCATCGGGTTCTCAAATCCAGTTCTCGGCCACATAGTATGGTCTTCATTTTAAAGAAGGAGTTACGTGCCAACTCAATCCGTGTTTTGATTTCGCCATCAGGATTCCAGTCCTCGTGAAGCCAACACCCCAGATACCTGATCTTATCTACCCTCTCCAGTCGATCGCCCCCGACGCTAATATCTATGTTGTTGATTGGTCTTTTGGTTATTGCCATTATTTTTGTCTTTTGTTTGTTTATACTGAGTCCGCTTGCGTTGCTGACTTCATTTATTTTGTTAATTAGTATTTGTAAACCTTCAGGGCTATCGGCAAAATGAGGGTGTCGTCCGCGTATCTGATGTTATTAATTACTCTTCCGTTTACTTTAATTCCTTGTTGTGCTTCGTCGAGAGCTTCCAGGAAAATGGTTTCCGAGTATAAGTTGAAAAGGAGTGGTGAGAGAACACAGCCCTGACGGACTCCCTTTTGAATTTCAATGTCTTCGGTTGTAACATCTCCGAATTTCAGCTGAGCCGTCTGATACCAATATAGGTTTTGTATAATATTGATGTTTTTACCGTCAACACCTATTCTCCGCAATAAGTCAATGATTACGTCGTGTCTCACATTGTCCAAGGCTCTCTCATAGTCTATAAAACAGGTATATAACGGTCGCTGTTGATCAAGACATTTCTGTGCCAAGACTTGAATAGAGAATAGTGCTTCTCTTGTTCCTTTAGAACCTAGAACTCTGGTTCCGTTAGAGTAAATAAATAAATATAATGTCGTCACTTATTTCGATGAATTTGACACCTGTAATGCAGTAACCAAGGGTCATATAAATACTGAATTTCTCAAAGTCTAGATGAAACATAACTTTTTAATGCATGGAAAGTTAAATCACTTATTTTTCGAAAGTCTATGTGTATTTCGTCAGGATTTGAAGCATAAACTAAAGGTTCTCGAATTTTAATTATATTCGCTATGTCTGTCAATTTATTCTCGGGCAGTAAAGAAATTTTTTCGCAACTTCAATTTTCTCGTGGTCGGTAATTAAGTTTGAAGTTTCTTCGATAGAATTTGCTGCCAATTCAGTACCACGTTTGGTAAAGTGAACCTGGTCACTTACTTCTAATAAAGCACTTTCAAACGAAACGCTTGGTGCAGATGTGTTCCCAACAATATTGGTATTGTCGGTTTGCTCCACTTGCTTAGCTCGATCTTTCTTAATTGGTTTCAATTTTTTATTCTTCAACTTGTTTATTTGTTCTTGTATCGAAAGCATTTTTAGTTGTAACATTTTAATTGTGTTATTTGTTTCGTCATCTGTTGAACTATCACTGCGTGAATTCGCATCAGATTTAGATAAATTACTATTTTTGGTAATACTATCACCACTACTGTCGCTATCACTACTACTGTCACTATCACTACTACTGTGCCTATCACTACTACTGTCACTAGCACTACTACTGTCATTATTACTCCTACTAGTACTACTGCTGCTAATAGAAATTGTTCTCACAGTACCTATATTCGATGCACCAGATGCAATCGTTAACTTGGATATTTTTTTTAGCTTTTCTTTGGCGTCGTGTTGGGTTGTTGTGGCTTGAATATTAGCGTTCTTAGGGTTACTGGTACTTGATTTTGGTGATTCGTTAATATTTGGATTACGTTGCGTCGATATTGTTGTTTTGGGTATTTTAAACTTCCTTTCTGGCAAATTCGTGTTAGATTTCCTCATCAACTTTGTTTTGGTTTTATCAATATCTTTTGTTTTAGAACACCTTTTGCGATGAGCTACTTCCTGAACTTCTAGAACGGACACTTTTTGAGCGGCAGATGATATTCCAATTTCGTATTCTGATTTTGGCATTTTAGCAATTTCGCTGCGAAACAGATCGTCAATACTTTCGGCCATTATAACGACTTCTTCATTCTGTGTATTATACGTAAGGCAATTATTTATCATTGTATTGAAATCCTCAATACATTCTTGTGCACACCAATAGTAGCTATTTTCTAATCGTTGTTGAATTGTTCCTAAATCCATGGGTTTTTTAATAATGGTGTGATAATCGGGCAAATTGAATGCTATGGTATCAACTGGCGTATGAAACAGCCACGCGAATTTATGATTCCAAACTGTTTTGATCACGGTTTCTTTTAAAAATGCAAGTTGATTTGTTATTCGACCCAGTCTTTCAGATGGAGGGTGTACATGCGGATAAACCATTCCGTTTATGGGCTTTACTGGTATTTCAATTCTTGGAGGAGGTTTGCAATCCATTTGTTATTATTTTGATCGGTAATAATCTTCTAGGTTCTTTTTTCTTCTAGCTTTTATATGACTGTGAAAGGTGAAACAGAAAATATTTTTTACTTATGTTAGATACATAGATATAATGCATATTATAAATATATTACATAAGAAGTACCAACTGTGAATATTTTAATATTTCGTTATGCAAGATTTTATATACTCCTTTAGATATATAGTAGGTATGATTACATGCCTGTTTGCCTCTTTTTTTTATTTCAAAAAGGCTACATTACTCTTAAAAACTTAACTCAAAAAGTAAGACATAAAATTGAAGCAACATAAAGAATACAGAGTGGCCTAAAGTAAGCTGACCATTTTTAACAAATCATATAACGCATTAGTTTTAAAACAAAAATATTATGCTTAAAATTTTTATCGTTAGGATTTTAGAAGAAGAAAAAAAGCAATGAAGGCCACGCGACTAGACTTTCACTACGAATTAACCGATTGGGGAAAAGCTGATCCACTGCGTTCCTTCCAACCAATGAAAAATGGGCTATGCCCAAGACAATAATTTTTCAATAATTTGATGAAATCGCCAAGCAAAAAATTGGAATACCTTATCCCATTAAGAGCCAGTTATATAATAAAAGTGAATTCTCGGATCACGCTGATGCGTGGATCAAGTTCGGTAATTGCTTGGTTTTTAAATTTTCAACCAATCGGCAAACTTTCAACGTAATCTGAGGATTAACTTTCGATTATACAACTCCCTTCGAAAAAATAAGAACCTATGATTTTTTCTTCAAGTACACCCCACCATATGTTCATACTCCAAATATAATATGTTGATTGTCGCAACATTTGTGTTATTGTCCACTCAACGTTGCGTTGATTATCGAATGGTTCGCAACCAAAGAAAACTTATAATATGTATTTTTATTTATAACCAAATTTGCAAACAATATTGTTCATCGGGCACTTCGTATCTTGATATTTTTGGATTGTAGCTACTTATTCTAAGTAAGCCCGCTTGAATCAATTTTTTAAAACTTTTCTCATACCAGAGGTTTGGTAATACTTCGGTGTTTTTCGTAATTAATTTCGTAATTAAAATTTAACGTAAAGTCAGTCTCGCTAGTCGATTTTAAACGTGTTTTTAGCTCATTTGTTTGAATATTGTTTGGTAGTTCCTAGTTAAATAAAACATTTTATAGTTCGTTGTTTAGTTCGGTGTTTTTCAACCTGTGGGTCACGACCCCCCAAGGGGGTCACAAAGTTTTGCTCGGAAGGTCACGGTCGCTAGCCAGGCAAAATAAAATTTTTTTTAAATAAATCTATATATATAAAAATGGTGTGTGTGTGTGTTTGTGTATGTGTGGGTGTTTGTTCCTTATAGACTCCTAGACCGTTCGACCGATCCCAACCAAATTTTGCACAGTTACTCTTTAGGACCCTAAAGAGATTTTCCGCGCTAAAAACCGGGACCGAAAAGCTTAATTAAAAAAAAAAAGTGAAAACTTGCGGACGCGCATGAATGGAACGAGATTCCCATCGCCAATACCTGTAATTGATATATGGTAATTTTACGTTGGTGTATTCACATTCAGTACCTACACTATTATAAGTGATTTCATTTCGTACAAATAAATCAAGTTATAGCAACCAAAGGACAACGGGAAGCAAAACTGGAAACCATTCTGAAATACTGAAGAAGAAAAGCTCGGGTAAAGCAACCCTGCAAAATCAAAATACTTCAGACAAAGGCAAAGTATTTTATTTTTAATGAGACCCCGGGCGAAGCCGGGTATCCAGCTAGTTTCTTATAAAAATAAAAAAAATACAATTTCAGTAAGAAGGCTATGCCTGTTTATTTCTTAAAAATTTGTCGAATCGTGGTTCTATTTTTGAGACGCAAATAATCAAATCCTTTTCTAACTGGAGCCTGTTTACTTTCCTAGTTTTTATGCTCACAATTGATGAAAACGTTAGTTTTGCATATATAGGAAGTAGCAAATGTCGCTAATAATTTCAAAACCTTCCCGGTCGGCTCTGGATATTCTTCTTTTTTCTTCATCCAGAAGACCTCAATATTTTGCGAATTGAATTCATTTTAAGCATGTCGTCAGTAGCGAAATGTATAACATTTTCTTTCATCTTTGTGGTTAAATCAGCTAATTATACTGACATTCAAAAAAGGATTTAGTATTCATCTACGTCCAGTGGCAGCTTCAGGGTCCAATTTTGAAAAGTAACTTAATAGTATCTCTTCTAAATTATGCAATCTCTGTATCATGCAGGCAATGTTAGAAAACAAAATGCTTGGCTACTGTTTACGTATTTGTAAACGTAACCTCGACTTAGGTATTTTGAGCGAAGCACACATGTGTTCCGAAATTTTCCAACGTGACGATTGAAGCTTTCGACCAAGTTAATTTCACTTTGAAATCCGTAAACGGTGAAATTAAACGCCAGGCACTAACTACTGTACGCGAAATTTATTATTATTATTAATAGGTTTCACACTCCTTTCACTACGTCTTCATTCTTCATCGCTTCTAATATTTCTCGATTCATCATGGTTCTTGTTTCACTTTCATGAACATGTTTTGTGCCTAACACAGTTCTCAATATTTACGTTCAAAAATTCTTAATTCTTCTTCCTCTTTTTTTGTAAAGCACATAACTTCCGACGCGTATATTATAACCGGTCTTATCAATGTTTTATAGATAATCTTGGTTGACCTTGATATGTGTTTATCTCTAAGTAAGTAATAAGTAATTATCATTACCAGCTTGTATTCTTCTTTTGGCCCTTCAGCTCGCTCGCCGTTACAATTCACTAGTACCCCAAGATAGTTAAAACTTTTTACTTCTTCGTACTCGTTTCCATCCACCTCTAAAAAACTTACTTTTTCCGTTCTTCCTCTTTGGTATTTCATATATTTTGTCTTATCCTGATTTATCAGCAATCCCATCTTTTGCGCCATATCATTAATTTTTCTAAGACTTCCTATTAATTTTCTTTTCGTTCTCGTTATCAAAACAACGTCATCTGCATAGGCTATCACCTGTAGTTCTTTATTTATTATCGTACCATTGGCTTCTATGCTTCTCATTATCTTTTCTAGGACCAAATTAAACAACGTTGCAGACATCGCGTCTCCTGTCTTACTCCGCTGTTTATTTCAAATTTATTTGTTACGCCTACTGATGTTTTAACGCATGCTATCGTTTCTTTAAGTGTCATATTTGTCAACCTTATCAATTTCATTGGAATATCCATTTCTGTCATTGTTCTTATTAGCTCGTCTCTGTTTACTTTATCAAATGCCTGCTGAAAATCGATGAACAACATATGAGTGTCTATACCAAATTCCACGCTTCTTTCCATTATCTGCTTTAAAATAAATATGGCATCAACTGTCGACCTGCCTTCGGTGAAGCCGCATTGATATTCTCCAATCGCTTTATTTGTAAATTTTTTAAGCCTTTTATTTAATAGTGTGGTTGTATTCAGTAGTGTGATTCCTCTATAATTACCGTATATTTTTGGGTGTACTTTCTTTTTATCGTTACTATAATTCCCTCCTTCCATCTTTGAGGCATTTTCTCTTCCATCCACACCTGCTTTACGAGTTCGTAAATTCTCTCATGTAATCTTTCTCCCGCATATTTAACCAGTTCTGCATTTATACCATCTTTACCTGGCGATTTTCCGTTTTTAATTTATTCACTACTTCTTCGTAGGAGGTCTTCTACTATTTGGTCTTCTTGTCTTATCTCTAGAAATAAAAATAATAAATTAACTATCATAATTACATTCAGAATTAACTATTAGTATACTTAAAAATCTAACGTAGATTTTTAAACGTGCGGTCTTGCCGAGAACTCAAATTGGACTCCCCTCACACCTTCCATAGCGTGCGCGCGTTGACTTACGCACGTGTTAGTCTGTCTAACGTGCTTAACAGTACAGGACCGGCTTTAATTAAAGTGATATTCGAAAACAATGTAATATTTCTGTAATATGTTAGAACTTACTACTCAGGATCGATACATTGCAATTTATTCGACAATCTTTTGAAAGAAAGTGAAAGAATCAAACATTATTTTTTGTCAAGACAGTTGGCAGTTGAAAATTTTCTTCTCTTGGATGCTTTTATTCAAAATATTTAGGTAGTTAAAAATAACAGCGAGAAATGCCTTAATACAGTCCTCACAATATGAAAAGCCCGGTCGCGAAATTTAAATTAATCGGTCTTTTATTTCCTGATGTGTTAAATTTTTCATGTGTAATTTGAATTCTTTAAATATTTATTATTATATTAACAATAATAATGTATAATATTAACAAAATTTATGAAATAAATTTATAAAACTTTAAAATTGAATTCATGAAGCAAAATTCATGTTTTTCGAATTATGGCGATTACAATAAATTTGCATAATTTGATGTTAAAAAATTTATTATTAAAAATTTATATGCACCATTAATAAAGGTACACAAATAAAGGTATTAATATTTTGTATGGCCCTCTGGCTTTATTACATCTGGTAAACGATTAGGCATTGATGACGTTAAGCGCGTCAGGTATTCTGGTGTTAAATTATTGTTCCAGGCAAAATTTAAAGACTGCTCTAGCTCTAACACATTCTTTGGTGTTGTATTAACAACATGTCTTTTATTATGACCCATAAATTTTTATAGGGTTAAAATCAGGGAGTTTCCACAGCAATCCAGTGTAAAAATATCGTTACGTAAAAGTATTCATTTACCTGTAACACATAAACAAGTTAATAGTTAAATATTTTGCAATAAATTGTTTTAAATATGTATAAGAAACATAAAATAATTCGGAATTTTCAAAAAAAATTATTTAAAAAATATGCCATACTTTTTAGCCGTATGACAAGGTGCTTTGTCTTGCTAAATAATCCATTCCTCAATATCTGCGTATAATTGTAAAACAGATGGTCCTAAATTTTTTTCAAAATGTTAATGTACCTGTCGGCAATAAGGGTTTCTTTTGTAATTTGTAATTTTCCTAATCCGTGTTGGGAAAAATATTCCCAGACCATTAAACCGATTCTGCCACGTATTATTTTAATTGTACACCGTTCACTTAATTTTTCATTTTATAGCGCCGTACATATTGCTTGCCACCGAAACCGCATAGTAAAATTTTGACTCAACGCAAAATATTACACAACTCTAATCTTCTGCAGTCCAATTGGCGTATTTTTGCAAATTCCAGTCATTTTTTGTCATTGCTTTGGTTCGAATTGGTTTTTTAATAGGCGAATAAGCTCTTAAATCAAATTCATTTAACCGATTTGCGATAGTATTTACCCTTGAATTTACACCAATTTAATCCTTTACTTTATCTCTTAGCTGTCGGCAGGTTTTAAGCGATTTTTCGTTAACAATCGACGAAGAACGCGGCCCTGAGCTGGCGTAGTCTTCCGTGGCGGTCGTCCTTTTGCAAGTGGCTTTGTAACGCTGGTTTTATCAAATTTTTGTAAAAAACGGCTTACCGAACCTCTATTGCACCCTACTTTTTTGCTAATATACGTAAAACTTTTATTTTCATTTCGTAAAGTTAAAATTGTTTCCTTTTCTAATTTGGTCAAATTGCCGCTTTTTGGCATTTTCACACAATTATGCTATAAATAATTCAAAATATAAAACTTGCAGACACTCAATAACAACTAAAGTGTTTGAAGATTATGTACCTTATACAAAAAATCCCCACCCCCTCAAATAAAAAAAATTACAAGCAAATATTACCTGAAAATTACACCGGGCTTTTCATATTGTGAGGACTGTAGCTAACCAGAATCACAAAAATTATTCGTATATTCAGATTTAGCATCTTTTTCTAGCAGATCACTTCTTTAAACACATTATTTAAATCAAAAGGTAAAACCTTAGCTACCAGTGCTTGCCGATGAAGAGAGCAGTGTGTGTCCATAAAACATTTGGAATTACTGATGTTAATTTTGCAACGAGTCCGCATTTATTACCAGTCATAGCTTCCTAATCAGTGAAAACCGGAGGCGGGAGAAGACGCCAGAAGTTTTTACTTGTAAAGGGGTTATAACAGGAAATTGTTAAATTACAATTTCTGTTACGAAAGGTACGCTTTATCGCACCTTTCCTATATTACCTTGGGTTACCAATCACGTGTAAGGAAGATAAGAGAGTCGCACCGGTCATGCTAAGAAAAGGGGAGTGATCACCGAGCCTCGAAAGGAGTGCGTTGTAGATGCGTTATAGTTTTGCATATTGGTTTATCTACCAAAGTTGGTGGAAATTAATCGTTTTGATTAATAAGTTAGTGCATCATTCGCGGTAGCGCTTATCAGCGGATATAAAGTGTATCACTCAATCGAACATATTTAAAGTGGTTAGTTCGAGAATAAGTTCATCATCGGTTGACCACATTTTTCGTCGGCTCCATGTTTTTGGAAAAATCGCGGAAAAATCATTGTTATCTTTTGGAGGTTAGTTATTTGCACTGTGAGTGGAAAAATATTTCCTATCATTTAGTTCAACGATCAACGCTCATTATTTTCAACGGCCTATTTATGTCGACAATTGCAATAAATTCGAGTCGGCGAGCATTAGTATTACCTTCAAGTGATCTGGTTTTAATTAGTTTGAAACGCAATAAGTACGATTCTGTACTTGATATCAGTCGTTTCCGAAGTGTTTTTACCGCTCCGATTATCACCTGGAGTGCGCCATCTAGTGTCTCGAGTGTTTTCTTCCTGCAGCAACATCTTCCAAAGGCATCAATCCGGCGGAGAAGATTACCCAGTGTAGTTTGTGTTTGTTTGATTTCAAAGTTCACCGAACCGCTGCCAGCAACCCATTGTCATCTTATTTACTTTGTAAGGTATCGTCCAGCTGGTGAGTCCAAATTTTTACTACTTAAGGTACCCGTTGCTTTGAGCATTTTAATTTTAACATGATTGAATCACGTTATGATGATTGATCCACGCGCACTGGGTCAATTATTTTGTTTCACAAAGATTGTTGCACTTAGTAATTTTGCAATCTCTTATACTTAGCACCTGCAGAGCTTTTACATTTTCATTTTTTATTAAATAAACGTTTTTGTTTAAATCATTTGAGTTTTATTTACTCATTACTTTTAAGGAAGTGCAAGGACAACGTAAGTTTAACGAATTCTCAACTCTCGCTTCCACTCCAAGTAAAGCTAACTCTAAACGAACATCAGGGTAAAACACGTATTTATAGATTTGTGTTATTGCGAACCGAGGTAATTTCAAATTACCGTACATTTGCATATCAGGGTTTGCTTATTCAAGAAGGTTGAAAAACACAGCTTTAGTTGAATAAATTAGTGAAGTTGGACTTTGCTTCGCAAGCGCTGCTCTCAATAGTTGTTGCGTTGAATTTGCAGTTAATGGACATAATGTACAAGAAGTTGAAGGATAAGAAGTCGAAGTTGATAGACAAGAAGTTAAAGTTGAAGGATGAGAAGTTGAAGTTGATGGACAAGAAGTGTAAGTTGAAGGATGAGAAGTTGAAGTAGATGGATACGAAGCAGAAAATGTTCCTTGTATATCAGTTGTAGTAGATATCATTTGTGCTGTCTTGGCTTGGCCATCTACCGAATTTTCCACATAGCCTTCTGCTACATTACTCGACTTCCATCCTCCCAATCTTTTTAATTGGAGAACATCTTCTCCAGTGTTGGCCAGTAGTGTCGCTGATGTTCGACGAAAACAATGCCCAGTGTATGTATTGGCATTGTTTAATTTTAAAAATGTTGCTATTTTTTTTGGGAATCCTGCAATGGAATTATGCCCAAATGGCTGGTTGGTAATTTTATTAAATCTCCATTGCAGAAATAATCTATTATTGGTAATATTTTGTCGGAGATTAATATATTCTTTTATTATTCCGATCCACTCTTGGTTCCGTGCGGGGAGTCTGTAACCCCCATCGGACGCGTCCCCAGGTGGCGGATAGGGGAATGCCGCCCAGATATGGGTGGTAGGAGGGAAATTAAATACCTCCCGCGGACCAACAGACCGGTAAGATGAATATCGTTAACTGGAGAAGTAAGTTATCTAGGGGACCTTTCCCAAACTCAAAGGTTGGAAAGCGGCAGCTGACTTTTCAATACCGTCCACAGGCAAAACAAAATGGCTGTGATTCGGGCAGCAAACGGCGCAATGGTAACCATGAAAACGGCGTTTGTACAGCGGTGTAGAAGGCAACGGAAAACCACTACACTCCTAGAAAATTAATCAACATGGCTGGAAAATTAAACAATGGCCCCGAGTACGGGCGCCCCTTCAATGGGGCAGGGGTGCGAAGAATCTCCCGTTCGGCCAAGAAGATTGCGACGTGGAATGTACGTAGTATGTTTCAACCAGGAAAGCTGCAAAACACAATGCAGGAAATGCAGAGATTGCATATTGATATACTAGGCATTAGCGAAATGCGATGGCCGGGTAGCGGAAAATGTAATACCAATGAAGGAGTAGTTTACTATTCTGGAAATAACGACCCCAACCACCGAAACGGAGTGGCAATAATAGTATCCAAGGAGATGGAAAAATCAGTAAAGAATTATATTCCGTACTCAGATCGAATAATACTACTACAATTAAAAGCTGCACCTGTAGACATGAACATCATTCAAGTTTACGCCCCCACTGCAGATAAAGATGAACAAACCCTGGAAGAGTTCTACGAGCAGATAAAAGCAGTTTTAAAATTAATAAAATCACGAGAAGTATGCGTCATAATGGGTGATCTTAATGCAAAAATTGGAAAAGGAAAACAAAACAATTGCGTGGGAGAATATGGATTGGGAAGAAGAAACGACAGAGGAGATCGTCTAATTCAATTTTGTGAAGAGGAAGATTTGGTTATAACAAATACGTTTTTTAAATTGCCGCCACGAAGATTGTATACGTGGAAGGCCCCGACAGACGACGCACAAAACTTGATAAGAAATCAAATAGATTTCATAATGATTAATAGACGCTATAGAAATAGTATAAAACATGTTAAGACCTATCCTGGTACAGATGTTAATTGAGATCACAACCCCGTAATAGCGGAATTCAAAAATCAATTCAAAAAAGTTGACACCAATCGACGCATGAATAGAATCGACATCAACAAACTAAAACAACCAGAAACGGCAGAATCTGTTCGAGAAGAAATTAACAGGGGGATAACTGAATTGATAGGAGGACAAATGGAAAATGCCAATAATGTCAATAGTACGTGGGGAGAGATGAAAATGACAATCAAAGAAACTTGAAGGAAGGAGTTAGAGAAAAGAAGAAGAATTGGATGAACGACGAAATTCTAGAACTGATGAATCAAAGGAGACAACACAAGACTAGAGACATCCAGAAATATAGGAAGATAGATCGAGAAATAAAGAAAACCATAAAGAGAGCAAAAGAGAAATGGATGTCGGAGAGATGCAGTGAGATAGAGGAGCTCCAATCAAAGCACGACATGTTTAATATGTACAAAAAGATAAAGGAAGCTACTGGAAATTTCAAAAATAGAGGTAGTGGTGTGTTGATGGACGAAGATGGGAGTATTGCAATGAGCGTGGAGAAGAAGCTGACCATATGGAAAAAGTATATAGAACAACTATTTGAAGATGACAGAATGAACGATCATGGCATAAAAGATACATTAGATACTGGACCAGATATCAATAGAAACGAAGTGGAGTATGCTATCGGAAACACAAAAAACAATAAAGCACCAGGGCCAGATGAAATACCGGTTGAGCTATTAAAATTACTAGATGATAATAGCATAGATATTCTGGTCAGACTATTCAACATAATATATCGCTCAGGTAATATACCCGAAGATTGGTTAAGGTCAACTTTCGTCGTGCTTCCAAAAGTGGCTCATCCTAAGACATGCAAGGACTACCGTACCATAAGCCTTATGAGCCACACATTAAAAGTGTTCTTAAAGATTATACACGGAAGAATATACCGTCGATGTGAGGAGATGGTGAGCGGCACACAATTTGGCTTCCGAAGTGGCCTCGGAACCAGAGAAGCACTTTTTTTCCATGAATGTTTTGGTGCAGCGATGTCGAGACGTAAATAGCGATGTGCATTTATGTTTTATTGATTATGAAAAAGCGTTCGATAGAGTACAACATGGGAAACTCGTTAGGATTCTACAAGAAATAGGCTTGGACACTCGAGACATTAGAATCATTGCGAACTTATACTGGAATCAACGAGCAAAAGTGCTGGTGGAGGACAATACCACGGAAGAAATCGAAGTCCTGCGAGGGGTTCGCCAGGGATGTGTGCTGTCGCCCTTGCTTTTTTAACCTCTACTCGGAGAAAATATTCAGTGAAGCTCTTTGTGATCGAGAGGAAGGAATATGCATAAATGGAAAAATAATAAATAACCTGAGATACGCAGATGATACGGTTTTGCTGGCAGAATGTGCAGAGGACCTACAGATTTTGATCGATACAGTTAATAATGTCAGTAAAGAATATGGGTTAAAAATTAACATAAAAAAAACCAAATATATGGTCATTAGCAAGACGGAAAATATCCAGACGAGAGTGGCAGTGGGAAACGAGCCAATTGAAAGAGTGGCAAGATATAAATATCTGGGTTGCAATATGTATGAACACTGGGAACAACACCAGGAGATAAGATGTCGTATAGAGCAGGCAAGAAACGCTTTTGGAAAAATGCGAAATTTGTTATCTAATCGCGATTTTAACATAGATCTAAGAAATAGATATCTTGCTATATGGTGCTGAAGCGTGGACTCTTACAGAAGACTCGTGCAGGAGAATAGACGCAATTGAAATGTGGATGTATCGAAGAATGCTGCGTATCTCATGGATGGATCGCGTCACTAACGTAGAGGTGCTTCAAAGGATGGATACTTCATTGGAACTAATGCATACAGTGAAAAAAGCGCAAACTGGAATATCTTGGACATGTGATGCGAGGCGAGAAGTATGAACTGCTTCAGCTGATAATACAAGGCAAGATCAACGGAAGAAGAGGACCTGGTCGTCGCAGAATTTCATGGCTCAAAAACCTTAGACAGTGGTACGGGAAGAGCACAAGATCGTTGTTTCGCGCTGCTGTATCAAATATACAGATAGCAATGTTGATTGCCAACCTCCGGTAGGAGAAGGCACCTGAAGAAGAAGAACTCTTGGTTCGTTACCATGAATGATCGAGGATGGTAGATTTTTGTGTTCGGAATGATTATACTAATGTGTTTATCTAAAACATGTATATCATCCATTTTCATTTTGTACAAGTCCTCACTTCGACAAGCACCGGAAACAGCAACCTAAAATATTAAAATAAGTATATTCACATATTTTGTATAATAAATTGAAAGTTTTACCTTTTGAGGAAGAAATTCAATTGTCGCATTAGTTAAAAAATTGTCTATATTTGCTTTAGTAAAAACACTTGATTTTTTTGGCCTTATAACCGACATTTTGTTTTTTCAAGTAAGCTGTCAGTTTTGAAAATTTTGAAATGTCAATGTTATCACGAATGTTCAATGTAGTACGCAGCATTGAATACGTAGACCACAATGTAGATGACTTTTTGTCTATAGCCATTTCATTAAAATACACTTAACACACTTTCTGAGTTCATATTTTGCACGGCCTTATTTCTACACCAATTTTTAAAACCCAAGTAAGCCTTTTCATAACGCAATTTACTTTTTTGCGGTAACAAATTTTCAACCGCTTTTTGCGCAACTTCTCGCAGTTCGGGAGGCGTACATTCCAAATCAGACATCTTATTAAAAATTATTCAAGCACAAATATAAAAAACGGAAACAAATCTGTAAATCTCGCTAACAAAATTTAATTATGTTAGTTAATTTGTCAAACTGAATTTGTCAGTCAATGTTAAAACAAACATTTGTTTTATATATTTTATAGCAACTTGATAATTTTTATTTTCAAAAATGAAAAACGTAAATAATTTTTATTTATTTGTTATTTACAAATTGATTGTGAATAAAATAGTATACATACCTTGGTGTCAAGCTTCATTCCAGCGTCGCGCTTGGAGTTGACTTCGCGCTCCGCAGTAATGAAGCATTTTCCACCTCGGTACGTAATATACTATTATTCGCAATCGGTCGGTAATTGCTCGTTTCCGACTTTTTAAAAAATTTGAAAGTGCCAAATTATCAACTACTAATATCAACCGGTGTGTAATGAAAATTATTCACTCGTTATACCACGTGGCGGTCAGTAATGAACAAATGGGCGTGGTTTTAACGTAAATAAAGCGCTGCTGATACAAATGTCAAATATAGTTAGGTTATAACAATAATTAGAAATCATAATTGGGCGTGCAAATTATAAAACATTTTAATTAGAATAATTGCTTATTGCAAGTGATAGCCCTTTTTTAAATTTTCGCTAAGATTTATTTGTTGCTAGTTTAAAAAATATTTGGATGATCCGATAAGTTTAAGCTTCGACATCGAAAAGTTTTGTTAACAATTCCTGGCATTTTATCGTTCAAATTATTGATGTATAAGTACATATTGTGACATTTGAATACTTATTTATGGTAAGTCCTATAATACTTTCTCATTTTCTTGTTAAAATTTATTTGTTACAGTCAGGGTTCGCAGTTTGGAACCGTAGAAGTCTTCTGACGATTGGCTACACCGTCACACTTTATTTGCTACATGACACCAGAAGTGCAACCTAGATTAGCCTAGCTTATCATAAAACCAACCTAGAAAGTTTAAATAATTTTATTATGGAATATTATGCAATTTTGAAAATTATTGAAAATATAAGAAGATTACTTAAGAGTAACTAATGTTTACAAGTTTTCTTCCGAAGATTTACGTATTCTTTAACAATTACAATCCATTCCGGGCGCGTTATTAAGAATGATCGAGAATGATAGTTCACATAGAATGATCACTTCGGCATGCACCGCTAACTCCGATTATTAAAGCAACCTAGAAAGTTTAAACAATTATGTTCATTGTATGTGAGTACAAAATTTATAATTTTACCTTTTGTAGAAGAAATTCTATAGGCGCATCACTTAAAAATCTATCAATTTCAGTTTTATGTAAAACACCTGATTTTTTGGCTTGAACCCAACATTTTGCTTCTTCAAAAAAGCTCTCAATTTCGCAAATTTTGAAATATCTGTATTATCTTTAATATTGAATGTTGTTCGTAGCATTGAATAAGTTGCCCGTAGAGTTAACGTAGAAGGTTTTTTGTCTTTCGACAATTCACTAAAATAAGCAAGCACCACACTTTCTGAATTATTCCGTGCTTGTTTATTGCAACGCCAATCCATGTAAGCTTTGTAGGCTTTTCATACCTTGCCTTACTTTTGTTGGGTAACAAATCACCTACTGCATTTTCTGCAACTTCTCGAAGCTCTGGTGGAGTACAAGATAATTCACTCATAATCACAAAGCGACAAAAACAATAATACTAATTATTGTCAAAAAAACGCACGGTAATTTTTGCTTTGACGCCTACTAAAATAATTATCACTAACGTGATATGAGCTATTAAAAGTAGAGGCGCTGATACAAATGTCAAATATGACATAACTTAATATAAATTTGAAAACGCATTATTTCCATTAAACCAACCCCAACTTCGCGATTGCGAATAAAATAGTATACATGCTTCGGCGTAAAGCGTCATTACTAACTTCGGTTAATTGCTGACCTCCGGCTTCGCCGTCGGTCAGCAGAACAGACCTCAGTTAGTAATGACTTGCTCCGCCTCGCTATGTAATATACTATTACTATAAAATTAACCATAAAACTAGATGATTAACAATTTTCAGAAATTCTAGAAGAATTCAAAATGAAAACAAAATTCTGATGTAATTATATTTTTACTTATCGCAAATCATCATCTCTAATAGCAAGATCGTTGTGTTGTTGCTGAGGCAGCAGTAAAACATACGGCTTCAGTAAGCTTTAAAAGGCAGTCATCCTGTTCACTTTCATTTTATTACATCGGGTGCGTTCAGCGTTAGACGGATCAGTCAACTATGTTGTGTCACGGTTAAAAAATGTATTTGTTAATTATTTAAATTTTAAAGTGTGGCTCTGTCCTTTTGATAGTTACTATCGTTAGACCAGAAAACAGATGATATATTAACAACAATTTTGAAGGTATTTTTGAAAGTTAATTATTGTTAGTTGAGAAAATTGTTAGATGTGCCGTTTGCTCTGAAATTTCGGTAAGATAAGATAAGAAATTAAGATAAGTGTTTTGTGCTGTATCTATATTATTTGTTATAAATTACGTAGATATTGCGCTATAATTTTGATTGCGAGTTAATTTATTGTTGTTGAATTGTTTATTTATGTGTTGATTTGTTTTGTTTATTTTATTTTGTTTATTTATGTGTTTTGTTTATTGAAGGACAAACTAGGTACCGAAGACGTAACAGTAGAGCTACTCAAAACTGCAAACACGGAAAGCACCAGAAAATGTTTCATGGTAGGAGTTGACACCGAACAAAAAGGCACAGTGTACGATCCAAATTTCTGGCCAGTCGGCATAAGGTATGAGCGATTTGCTTTTAATAGAGGCATCATTTTTACAGAAACACCAGAAAATACAGACCATAACTTAAATTCATATGTGACACCAACACAAAGCAAGAAACCAAATTTTAACGTAAAACAATTCAACAAAAAATAAACAACATAGTAAGGCCTTTACACGTAAATGCAACAACAAATCAAAATTTAAGAACAGATATAAAACATAAAAGCAAAATAAAATACTACATCTAAACATACAATGCCTATCCAACAAAGTTGCTTCACTGGAGCACATACTGCAAGACCAAAATATCGATATTGTATGTATGAATGAACACTGGCAAAACCCGAAAACATGCATATGCTTAATGTAAATGGCTACCAATTAATATCCTACTTTGCCAGATCAAGGCACATACACGGCGGAGTAGCCCTGTTCTCAAAAAACAACTGGGCATGTACACCACTTCCACAGATAGCAGCAAAATCAATCGAAATCGAAGGCGAATTTGCAGCGTCTTACGTAAAGAAAGTTAACACGATTATCGTATCAACTTATCGATCACCAACAGGTGACCCCAACAAGTACTTGGAATTACTTGAAGATATTATCTCGGAGTTAACAAAATGTATAATTTGCGAACAAAATTAATTATAGCGGGTGACTTCAACATAGACCTCAATTCCAACACAGTCGAAAAACTTAATCTCTTACAGCTCATGAAATCATTCAACCTCGAGAAAGTCATATCTGAACCGACACGCTACAATCAAACAACAGCAACCTGCCTCGACAATTTTTCACAAATCTCGAACACATCACTGCTTATCTACCTGAAACCACCATATCCGACCACAGATCAATCTGCATGGAGTGGTACACTAATAAACAAAGAGAACAAGACAAGATAAAGAAAAGAAAGTTCTCCAAAAAACTGATAATCAAATTTAAAGAAAACATCAATAAAATAAATTGGGAAAATATATATAGTGAACAGGATCCCGAAAGAAAGTTCCACCTATTTAACAAGACGATTCAAGAAATGGCTGACGCAATCTTTCCAGAAAGATCCTACAAACAAAACAAAACAAAAATCAAACTCTCAAAAGAACTCGAAATATTAAAGAAGCAAATCACAGAACTAAACTTGTACAACAAACACAATCCCACAAACAGCAGGCAAAGCTACAATAACCTTAGAAAATTATTCAATCACAAACTAGAAATACTCAAGAAGCAGATGAACATGCAACAGATCATACAGTCAAACAATACTCCAAAAACTACCTGGACGATAATCAATAAGGAACTGGGCAAGAAAAAAGAACTCCACAAAGACATAACGCTTAAAGCCAACGATTTCTCCAAATACTTCAAAAATGCAACCAATAGTTTAAACGAGAAAATTCCAAAAGTAACCACAAGCCCATTGCAACATTTAAATTCAACTTTTCCAAGAACAGAAACATCCATATTCTTACACGATGTTACCGAGGCCGAAATAGAAAACGCAATATCGCAACTAAAAAATTCACCATCGTACGACATCTACAACTTAAACATAAAAATTATAAAATTCATCTATCAAGACATACTACCGGTACTATGTCACATTCTGAACACGTGCATGATACAAGGAATCTTTCCGGACACTCTCAAGATATCAAGAATTATTCCAATATACAAAAAGGGAAATAAAATGAAGCAGCCAATTACAGACCAATATCAATACTACCCATATTTTCAAAAATATTTGAAAAATTACTATGCGATCGTTTTCTGGACTTTTACACAAAAGGAAACTCTAACAAAACAGCAATTTGGATATCAAAAGGAAAAAGCACGATAGACGCAATTAGATATCTCACAACTCAAGTGTACGAGAAACTAGAAAACAAACAAAATGTCAAATTGTTTTTGCGATTTAACGAAAGCTTTTGATATGATGGACCATAAGATATTCCTCAATAAAATCCAACACTACGGATTCAGGGGAATTGCTTATGATCTAATAAAATCATACCTCAGCAGCAGGACGCAAGCAGTATCATGGAACGAACAATTAAGCAATGAAGAACCTGTAACATGTGGTATTCCGCAAGGCAGCATTTTAGGACCGCTCTTCTTCGTCGTGTATATAAACGATCTTCCAGGAATTATGGAATGCCCGACAATTCTATACGCGGATGACACAGCCATCATAGAAGAAAGCGACACGCAATCCAACAAACACAAGGAGACCGCAGCAAAATGGTTTACATCAAACAGATTATTGATGAATGATAATAAAACTTACGAGATAACTTTCACAACCAACAGAACCGATAAAAATCAGCAAAACACAGCAAAATACCTAGGCATAACACTGGACAGCTACCTCACCTGGAACGACCATACAACAAATCTAATGAGCTCACTAGGCACAGCTCTATATGCAATACGTAGAATAAAGGCAACCATTGGAAAAGAAGCTGCAAAACTTGTATATTTCTCGATGTTTCATGCCAAAATGGTGTACGGTCTTCAGATTTGGGGGCACTCGGCACACCTGAACCGAATCTTTATAATGCAAAAAAGCCATACGAGAATTAGAAGGATCGCCTTGCAGAACACACTGCAAACCATTGTTTAAGTCTCTCAAAATCATGACCTTGCCCTCCGCATACGTATACGCCTCCATAGTGCATATTAAGACTGACAGTACAACACATACCACAGCTACTCATTCCTACGAAACAAGACGAAGGAACCAATTGCAGACAAAACGACTTCGACTCAAATGTAGCGAAGGCGACAACCTAGGCATTAAGTTGTATAACAAGCTGCCAGAAGAAATCAAGAGCCTTCCCTTAGTGCAGTTCAAACGGAAAACAAAAGAATTCCTGACGGAAAAGGCACTATACGAAGTCTCCGAATTTCTGTGTCAATAAGTTGAGATGAAAACCAGCACATGCTGATCTCCACTTTTTTAAGTTATTTTATTATTCCGAATTTATTGTAATGCTAACTATAACTTAATAAAGATTATTATTTATTATTATTATACTTTGTGCATATTTATAATATTTTACCATCATATTGTATCTTGCTTTTGCAAGAAACATACGCGGTTATATTTACCTTTTTTTTAATCGAATCAAACTTTGGTGCCGTAGTAATTTTTCAATCAAGTTATTTGTTGACAGTTCAAATGTATCTCTTGTAGTTCTTGCAATTTTTTATTTTATATGGGTGACTTCTTTTCTAAACGCTACTCTTCGTGATTTGGGTAGTAGATTATTTTTGGGGAGTAACGTTTTAATATCACGTGATGCCTAGGCCAAATTCAGTTACCTTCCATAGTTTTTTTTGCTTGAAAAGTAATCGCCAATTAAGTTTTTTTTCCTTGCCCGAATTGAGCTAGCCATAGGAGCATATGCCAATACCCCGAGGTTTGGGAAAATACCATCAATCCCCTTGGATACCACTTTTAACCGTGGCAGTTGACTATGATGGTTATCAGTCAACTATGGTGACACTCACTTTTATTGCCTTGATAAACTGCTCTAGGTATAGGTTCTCAAGCTAAACTTCATTTCCTTTCAAACTTAATCTGCAGTAATGGGATTTAACAGGATTCAGCAGGTGCACCTTTAATATGATTTTTATTCAAATTCTTTCCATTATTGCAATCTAGGATTTTTATCTTTTTCACTCCATGCTCGTCTGGTAAAATAACAGCTTTGCAACACATACAGTTCCTAGTTTACTCAAAGTTGGAACTTGAGTACTGTTAACATGTAAGTGAAAAAAATATAACAGCAATTAATCAATGCCATTAAAAAAGTTATATCAGAATAAGATGTCTATGAAAATGCAGATATAAGCATGCACGAGAACGTAATATTATCTTCATATTTGTCAAAATGCAAACAGGCACGGTTTGAGGGAACGCTTTCCATGCTCAGACATCAGTAAATGGTTCCTAGAAATTAGGTTTAGATTGACTACATTTTTTCACAGTGAAGGCTTTTTTTTTTGGTTTCATAAAATTTCGATATACTTTATTGAATTTTTGTAATTGCAACTGTGTCAGTCAGCAATCCTCATTTCTTTGTATTCAAAAACAAAACTCAATATGAAATTATTTGGGAAAAGTATAATAGTAAAGGTCTACCAATCAGGGTTTGTTTTAAATTTTAAAAACACATATTTTGTATGAAAATTTTCTAATTCTCTACTGAAATATGTTGTAGGGGCTTGAACATTTATGAATGGAAAACAATATCCGGTAAATGTCCTCCACGACTACGTTTGCAGACGTCGATTCTTTTAACAAAATTTTCGAATACATTTTGCATAATTGCGAACTTATTTCTCGGATGACGGCTTCGATATTTGTTTTAGTTCTGAAATTGTTTGTGGATTATTCGCGTAAACATTATCTTTCACATAGCCCCACAAAAGAAGTCCAATGGCGTTAAATCACAGGATCTTGCTGGCCAGTTGACGTCACCTTTTCGCGAAATTAAACGCCCGTTAAATTTAGTTTTCAATAGTTGGATTGTTTCTCGCTGTATGGCACGTAGCTCCATCCTGTTGAAACCACAAGTCTTCCACACCCATATCATCCAAAATAGGCCATAAAAATTGGTTACCATATCCCTATAGCGAACTCCATTGACAGTAACGAAAGCACCAGCCTCATTTTCGAAAAAATAGGGACCAATGATGCCCCTACCCATAAACCACACCATACAGTGACACGAGATGGATGTAGTGGTTGTTCAACAACTGCTTTTGGATTTTCAGAAGCCCAAATTCGACAATTTTGCTTGTTAACATACCCGTTTAAGTGAAAATGTGCTTCGTCCGAAAAGATGATTTTTTCTGAAAAACAAGCACCACGTTCAATGATCCAATCAGCAAATCTAAGACGTTGAGAATGATCTGCTGGCTTTAATTCTTGTACCAGTTGTATCTTATAAGGCTTTAGAGCTAAATCCTTCCGTAAAATTCGCCATGTGGTCATTGTGGACAGGCCTAATTGTTGAGAACGTCGTGAAACCGATAAATTTGGGTCCTCTGTGACACTTTCACGTACTGCAGCAATATTTTCGATTGAACGACATGGACGAGCACATATTTTTGTGCTTACGTTTACTACTGAACCGGTGGACTCAAATTTTCGCACTAAATTCGCAATTGTAGTCTCAGATGGACGATCGTTACAAATAAAAATATCGCGAATTTTGCGAAATGTAGTCTTCACGGATCGACCATTTTCATAATGGATTTGAATTATCTTAACACGATTTTCGAGCGAAATCAAAGGCATTATATTAAATGTTGACCTTTTATTATACATATGATAAAAAACTGAATAACAGAACTGCCTACTTGACCTATTTCAACCAAATTTAAAACAAACCCCCGATTGGTAGACCCTTATTACTCAATTTTACTTATTATTAGAGTTATAGGGGTAAAATATTGTTGCTGTTATTGATAATAAGGAAAAGCCTGCGATAATTTAAAATTTTAAATCGGTAACCTTTTTCAGAAAAAGGTATTTATTAACATTATTTTTATTGTATTGTAAACCAAGTTGTAACAATTATCAAATATTTCTTTAGTAGAAATTAATAATAAGAATCCCTTTAGTAAGAATTCAAAAATATTACATAGGGAAAAATAGTTGATATTACAACAAATTTGCGCTTACATGGTGCCCCCATGTGTGTGCTATACCGATAAGACAGAAACATATAAGTCTTACATATAACATAAATATTAATTTTGCAATATTTTAAATACAATTACTATAGTATTCCTATTAAGGGGAGGTTTACTTTTCAATGCTCAAAAAAGCATGTTTTTGCGAATTTTTTAATCGGATTAGAATCAAGATATAAACCCTGACTTTTGCACATTGTTTATTTATATCGCCTATATGGTTTCCAGATAAACACAAATTTTGCAATAATTTTACTCGACCATAGTAAAAAGCCAACCGTCGGTAAAAAACTGTTTTTTTACTCGCGAAAGATAAACCTCTCCTTAGTGCGTGACTTTGTTTTAATTTTTTTTAATGTTTAGGTATTTCGAGTTATAATGTCAACAAATGCTATTTTAAGAAGCTTGAACAATTAACTCGACGTCGACACTTGGACAACAGAGTTCACCAATTTTAATATATCATCAATTTTAATAGTTCACCAATGTTTATAGAAATTTGTATATTAATTTCATTTAAAATATTATTATATTGTTAGCTAACAATAATTATTGTAGAAATAGTTAAATATTTATAAAATACATTACATCGATAAATAGAGTAATAATCTAGAATAATTTTATTTTAAGCAATCTAAAATAGAAAATATTTATAATTGATTTATTAACTAGTGAAAGTATATATTTTAAGAATGAACTTAATAATTTTCAAGTTAAGTGAACTTCTAATTGATTTTACAAATTAGTAAATTTGTTTATTTACGTAGTTTTATGCAAATATTTTATTAACACTTTAATAATTGATTAATAACACATTAATGTTTCGATTTAAATAATCTCGTCAGTTAGACCTAGACCGATAATTTAATTCAAAACTGAACTTGTATTTAAAGTTTAACTAGTGAAACAATATATAATTATTTAATTGAAATATGATCTGTTTAATGAAATATTTGGATCGCCATTGACTATCAGAAGATTTGTGGTTCTTTCAGAAAAATGCCAGTTGGGTTTACAATTATTTATTAATTAACAAATTACTTAAATCGGGCGGCATATAGTTATTTCGTCCGTGAACAAACTAAGACTAAGAACTATCACTTGCAACTCAACATTTGCAAAAATACGCAAGTTTATTGACGTCAACTCAAAATAACGTGTACAGCGTTTTTCAGGATTGATTGCCCCCTAAATATCCGTTTTATGAGTATGTACCTGTCCCATCAGCAAATATTTTGACTGCAATTCAATGCATTCACGTAAGGCATGTTCCACACTTCACATATAAATTATTTAGATTAAAATAAATATAATTACTACATTTAAACTTATACTACAAATACACCTTTTCAGAAAAAAAATTTACATTTTCCGAAATTAAATTTTTTTTTGATTTATAAATATGCCTTAATTACAAAAAAATTACAAAACTAATTTCTAATACTTATACCTTTTAATCTTTTTCGATTATTATTATTTAACTGTTGATTATTGAATATTTTTAGACTTACGTACATAGCTTATTGATAATGGGGGAGTTTAATGTGTAATTAATTTTTAAAATAATATATGAATCTGAAAGTCCAATAAAATGATCTATATTTATACAATTGCTTGATCTGAAAACCCCTTGTATAATTTTTAAAAATTTTTTGAAGTTTTAAAAATTATGTAAGTTACGCGCCACAGCTAACCAATGATAGTTAATCACAGCTCTGCAGCGTTGTCAGCTATCATGCCACCTATGTTTCGTTATGACAAGTGATTTGTTTTGAAATTTAATTATGAAGCGTTCTCTTATTTGGTCTTTTTAAAATTATTTATGAAATTTTGAATAATTTGTTAATCAAATTAATATTATTTTAAAGTGGTAAATATAAAATATTATATAATTGTTTTTATTTAGAATTTTATTTATACTGTGTTTTAGGGGTTATATGAAGCAATAGTAAACGTTAAAGCGTTATTTTGTACTCTCTTGCCATAACGACAGTTTAAAAAAATTCTCTTAAACTTTTTATGTACCTACGTTCCAGTTAACATTAAGTTAGCTTGGTAAACATTTAGATATAGCAACAGCGTTGTGTATTATCATCTAATTGGTGAATTCAAATAGGGGGACTGACGTCACAACTCTATATTTTTAAACTTTAAATAATTTTTTGCTTATATTAAACGTACTCAAAAAAGTTTGAAAAAAAAGAGCTAAACTCCCCCATTGATTCTTTTTGTAAAATTTTTGTCATATATATATGATAGCACTACGGGCCTTGCAGACCCATGGCTTGTTTGACCACGTTGGACCATTTCTTTCGATCTCGAGCTTCATTAATAAATTCTCTGATGTGCAAGGACTTTAAATCCTCCTTTACTTCTTCTTTCCATTTAGATTTTGCCCTACCTCTTCTTCTCGTTCCACCCATATTCGTTTAACACTGCCGATAGTGGATCACCTTGTCTTAACCCGCATTCGATCTTAAATTTTCTTGATAGCTTCCCATTTATTTTTACTTTGTTGGCGGTTTCTTCAAGTGTCATTTGTACCAATCTTATTAGTTTATTCGGTATTTTAAATTGCTATATATTTTATTTTATATTTTGTAGTGCTACATATAGTTGATTTCTTTTGACGCTATTGTACGGTTGCTTGAAGTCAACGAACAACAAGTGAGTTGGTAGTTTGTACTCATGACTTATGGACTGTATTTCTCTAAGTACGTATTTTTGGTTCGTTACTGACCTACCCCTACGAAAGCCACTCTGGTATTCCCCAAATATTTTATCTGCATATTGGTTCAATCTATTTTTTATGCACGTTGCCAATATTTTGTATGCAACATTTAATAAAGCTATGCCTCTATAATTATTGCAATCAGACTTGTCACCTTTTTTGTGAATTGAGAATATTATAGCATCTCTCCACGACATTGGTATTTCTTCTTTCTCCCATATTTCTTCGATTAGTTCAACTACCATTGTTTCGACCATTTCACCTCCGTACTTTATCATTTCTGCCTGTATAGCATCTTCCCCTGCACTTCTGTTGTTTTTCAGGCTTTTTATTATATTTCGGATGTCTTCTAGCGTTGGTTTTTCCACGTTTGCTTCCATTACATTACTGTCGAATATTTCCGGCTCTTTTCCTTGATCCGCTGACCTGTTGAGAAGTTCTTTAAAGTATTCTGCCCATCTTTCGATCGCTTTATCTTGGTCTCCCACTAGGCTTCCTTGTTTGTCCTGCCATACTATTATCTTTGACTGACGACCTCTTTGTACTTTTTTGACACCTTGGTAGAAGTTTCTAATTTCCTTGTTTCTATATTTTTCTTCTATCGCGTCCAAATACTTTACCATGTGTTTTCTTTTTTTCTCTCTAAGTAATGCTTTGCATGCTTTCCTTTGTAGCTCATATTTGCGTCTGTTTTCCATTGTTCCTGTTTGTAGCATTATCTTTCTAGCTTTTTCTCGCCTACTTATTTCCCTCTGACATTCCAGGTCATACCATTCCTTGTTTTTGTATCTTCTTACGATGTCCGTCTGGAAGTTGCTTTTATCATAACTTTTGTGAAGATATTCAATTTTTTCTCACTATACAAGGAAAAATCGGGTATTTTAGGGTTTTTTCTTTGCTTCTAATATCTTATTAATTGCTTTTGAAAATTCTTCTTGTGTTGTTTTTTCTTGAAATTTAATTCGTATCGGCTTGTTTGACATTTTGTCTTCGATTTTTATTTTTGCTGGAATAATTTGTTTTAGCTTGGTTCCTACCATGAAATGATCGGTATCAATATCGGAACCCCTGTAAGTTCGTACATCTTTTACACTTACTTCACTTCTCTTTTCTATCAAAACATGGTCAATCTGGGTGACGGTTAAGATTCCCGGATCGCGATTTTTACGATTTTTGAAGTGGATTATGAAAGATGCGGGTCCCAATAGCATATAAAAAAATAAAATTTGCGGAATATTCACACAATTTTGAAAAAAACGGCTTTAAAGTTAATTTGGAATGCAATTTTATCATTGGCTCTTTTGAAGTGTAACCCCGCCCCCAAATTGAAAGAGGTTGTGGCGACTGTAAATATACCAGAATCTCGTTTTTTTACAACGAATTATGAAAGATAATGGTGTAATTAGCTAATAAAAAAATTAAAGTTGTGATCGAACAACAAATTTTCGAAAAAACATCACTTTTTGTGTGAATTCGTTTCGGAGATGGTTGCACTGTCAAAACCTACTCTCCGCACACGCCCGTCCCGGGCGCTGGCGGCGCTCCGAGCGGTTTTGACACGTGCTAAACTCATTAAAAACATCCCTTAAGCGGCTCCAACTCGAAAATTTTGAAAGTTGACGCGACGGATCTCTGAGAGCGACTGGTATCTCCCCACCACTAGTCACTGTCGACCCAGGCACAGCACACGTACCGCCAACAGAATGAATGATATCTTTTTAATTTTAATACACTTACATGTATTTCTTATGGGAAATTTGCAATTTTCAAAATTAAATTGTGGCCTTATTACAACTCCGACAAGATTGATCCTCACCTTAAAAAGCTTGTATTTTTGTGTTCTTTCGTTTGGTATAGCCATTTCTATAGGGAAAAGTGCATTTACGATTCCCGGTATTTTAACTCTAGCCGTCAATCTGGTTTACGTTTTCTCCATCAGGTGCTCTCCATGTTCCTTTATGAATTTCCTTGTGTTGGTATTGTGTACTTACTATTTTCAAATTTTTGTCATAACAATATTATAAATTATTTAATAATACATTTTATATTACTTTTGCTTGACCTGATTTACGTGTAAGATTGATCTCTCATCCAAGTTCCAAATGTGTGTTGCTAAAATTAGATAGCATTGATGTATAAGGTATCTTTAGATTATGTCAATTTTATAATTTAAAAACGTAAGTAATATGACTGGGGTAGACTTTACTCCATCGTTTGTTGTGTTGCAATCTCCTAAAATTCTTGTGATGGTAGATTAAACCATCAGCAACAGAATTGCGAAAAATTCCTCGATCAGTTGAAATGCAAAAATAAGCTAAAACTCACAATAATGATTACAGAAAAAACAAAATCGATCACTTGCAAAACTCACTACATTATATCCTGAAATAACCTAATGATTGATTAAAATTGAAAATCTTCAACTACCATCATTACCAAAAAACAATTAATTTCGTCAATGTTGCATTCTTCTGGGAAGATGGAATCGATTGCGAACATAAAACTCAAAAAGTAATGTCATCGTGAGATAAGGAACTACAAGATGTCGGGGCAATTCCACACATAGTATCGGTGAATCCAACAAAAAAATCCTTCTGGATTGAAACTCGGCAAAAACAAATCAAAACTACTTTCAACTTGACAAATCCAGGGATGCACTGAATAAATTCTATGCGGCTTCATGGACCTCGAACTGATGTAAAATTGTAATCTAAATTCCCATTTCTAATGCACATTTACGAAACTTCATATAGTAAATTTAATTAAATTGCAAAATTCAAACGAAAAACGTCCAAAAGAAAATCATCAAAAAGAAAACATCCCAAAAGAGCTAAAAAGGCCGAATTAGAATAATTAAAATGAATAAAAATAATCAATTAACTGCAAAAAATATGCAGCTCTTAAATTATAAATACACGATCACATCAAAATTAAAACGAAAAATGAAGATAACATAACTTGCTTATTTTTGCCAAAATTCTAAAGCAACCAAGTTCGAATGCATAGAGCGTTGCAAAATAAACCGCGCGATTTAAAATCAAATAATATGAGATGGAGGTTTGTTGACAAATACTAGTAACGTAGGTTTAATTGCAAACCGCCCGTTACAGAAGACTGATCTTATTTTGTGTTTCATGTATTGGACCAACCAACCTTTCATCGAAAAGGATTATTGAAAAGGTTAAGGTTATTATTTATGTTTGTTATTATTTAGAAAAAATTTGCCCTTTGTTGGACAACCTTTGTTGTTCAAAATTTCGACATAAGAATAATTTTAAAATTGTCGCTAATATCAAAGCAAAAAAGAAATTCTTCTATTATTAACATTCAGTAATGGTTGGTTTAGGGTAGGTTCATATCTTAATACTCAGCCGGTACAACAGATAATTTTCGTGCTCTATCGCAATTGGAATTTTTCTTTCGTCGCAGCTTCCGACATTGTGCTTGATTTTTGTATTTAGCAATATATCCTATTGCCGGCTTTCCTATAGTGCAACCTTTTTTTTTTTTTTTTTTTGTTCGTCGGGAGTGGGGAAACCTTGCATAGGCCCCCCCCTATGTGAGGGGGGGAGTGTCAGATTCCTACTGACTAAAACCCCACTCCGTAGAGACGCCGGGATTCGCAATTGCATTCCTACCGTACGCCTCACTCCTAAGCTTGTATACTTTACTTATACTAGAGGTCTTGGGCAGCCCTCGCGCATTTCTGGCTGGCCTGGAGCATCTGCATTCCTGTTGGGGCCCTTGCATTCCCGTGTGTTCGTTCGGTGTGCGCCCCACAGTCGTAACACTTGGTACTTGCTGTACATCCGGATATCTTGTGACCTTGCTCTCCGCAGTTGAGGCAACTGTCTCCCCTTTTTCCCCTGCAGGTGTTTGACGAGTGGCCTTCCCCCCAACATCTTGGGCAGAAGCCAAGGGAATACTTTTTGACTTTGCAGCCCCACACCATTCCCACCGTAACTTTTCCAAGTTCGATGAGTTTGTCTGCTTCGGCTTCTCCGCATCTGACCACTGCCGATTGCGTGCCGCCGTAAGCCGGTCGTATGAAACGCATACTGAGATTGGCTTCTTCTCCCACATAACGCTTTAAACTCGCTAATAGCTCTTCTTTGTCCACAAGCCCATCCAGGTCCTGGATTTTTACGTCCGTTGTCCGGGCTAGCTTGTGAACTTGGAGATTTTCACTCCTCAGTTTTTCTGTAAGGCTTTTGTGCAGCCGGTTGTGGTCACCGACTATTTCAGGTTCGATTAGGATGTCTCCTCCCCTGGGTCTTTATCAACTTGCGCACCGTGTCGCCAGTATCTTTTAGGCAGTCCCTCAGCTTAGTGAGCGCCTCCTTGTATGTTTCTGCTTTCCCGACTTTAATTAGAATCGCCGGGGGTTTCTTTTTAGCTTTGGCTTCCGCTGCCTTTAAATTGGCGGCTGCCTTCCGTTCCTGTTCTTCTTTCCTTTTCCTTTCCTTGGCTCGTTCTTTAGCCCAGGCTCTCTTCTGCCTAATTTTATCTTGGGGATCGGTGAATCCATCATCCTCTTCGGAAAAAATGCTTCCATCCACTTCCGCTACCACTTCTGCCACTATTGGACTGTTGGCCGCCAAGGGGTCTATTACAGGTCTCCTTGACGCTTTTTGCGCCTGAATATTAGGTACGCTTCTTTTAATCGTGACCTCGGATTTTCCCGTTACTAAGTCCGTAGTGCTGGTTGATTGGTCTACCATCACCTTTTCCAATTTAACTTCAGCGAGATCTTGCAATCTTACCAGATCGGCCTGGTTAATCCTGTTCAATGTCGTCGCGAGTTTTTCCGCGCTGATTATTGCGCGCTCGAGGACGTCAGTTTGGGCATGTGATTTCCCAAAATCGCTTAGCTTAATTTCCAACGCGTCAACCAGAAGCTTGACCTCATCAACAGTTGACCTTATGGAAGTTACCTCATTTGCCGTTTTCGTCGCTTTTTCCTGGTTTTCTTGTTCCAGGATTGCCCTGTCAGCGTTTTCCTGCCTAGCTTCAAGTCTAGCCCTGATAACGTCTGCCCCTATATCGACCAACATTCGGTCAATAGTTGCCTGCTGCTTGTCCGCAGTAGCCTGCAAAGTTGCAAGTTGCGTTTTAATGGCCGCGAGCGAAAAGTCCTGCGTACTTTCCGCTTGCTGTGCTTTCTCGCTAAGGTATAGCTCCTTAATTTTTTGGAGTTTCCCGGTTAGGCTGTCTCTGATCATCTTACAGTCGCCTGAGGAGAATCCTCCCCTCTTGGTCTTGAGATTCTCGTTACACTCTTTAATCGCATCAGTGATGTTGGAGATGATATTGTCCTTAGAGACACTCGTTGGTGAGGGCTGCGGTGAAATCCCCGCCGATTTGGACTTAGCTGATGCGTTTAGGGGGGGCAATAATGCACCCTTGCTAGGGGCCAAAGTAGTTTTAAAGATCTTACTTAAATCTACCTTCTTTGCTAAGTTCTTGCTCGAGTCCTTTGACTCGCTTGAGACGTTGTCCATTCCAGTCGCTTGGAGAAGCGCCCCGGCCTGGGCATCCACCAGGGTCGCTAAGCGGTTGCTTGATGACGGTCGTGTGGCGCCCGCTCCGACGCCGTCCACGACCGGTACTGGGGATCCGGGCCCCTGCACCGTAAACTTATTCTCCTGTTCGTTGTCCGTCATTTTCTTCCATACTTAGTGCAACCTAAATACGTAAAACTCGTCAGAAAATAAATTAGAAGAATGTTCTAAATTATAAATACCATGTCTTTTCTTTTCCTCCAAGCACCAAGATGCCACTGTATACCATAATTATAGCAAAGGCCTGCCAAGTAGCATCCATTTTGAAAAGAACCTCGAGATGTTAAATTTAACCGTTTTCCAGAATGACCACGTGATACAATGTTCATGTAGCTTTCGGAATAGTTATTAGTCTCGTTGTAAATTAATCTAGCGGACTTCCGTATTATTTGGTCTAGCGCATCATAAATTTTATGCTGTGGGGTTTGCGGTCGACGGTTCCACACAAAAACACAATATTTAACGATATAAAGGTGTTTTATTCGTAACAATTTGAATAACAAGTAAAATAACGAAATATAAAAAATAATAATGATAACAACGTGCTACTGAACTACAAACACACTTCAAGACGGTGGGACTACTAATCACTTGAACTACTTTCTGTAACTGTAACTATAACTGTTCTCTTCGTTTATTTTGTCAGCGTCCCCCTTGGGTGTGTGATGTCGCCAGTCTTGCCAACTTGAACGTGTTGCCAACCGAAATTTAAAATTTGAATTTGACAGAGCCGCCACACTACTCCCCCTCTAGTGATGAAGTCACGATAAATCTGGCCGGTCGTTTAACATGACGTCCTGATCGTGATGTGGCTGGTTGATTAGGTGGGTCTTGAATAGTAACCTTCCGTGGCTTGATTTTTGGGCTCGGAAGCTTGCAGGCTGGATCCACTATCGACTGTTGTTTGTCTGGTTTGTCCATATCTTCTACGTATGCTGCTTTTAACCGGTTAATCGAAACTTCTTGTTGTTTACCTTTTATTTCGATTATAAACGTGACCTCTTTTTGTTGTAGCACTTTGTAAGGTCCTTCGTAAGGAGGTGTTAGCGGTGGAGTAACGGCGTCGATACGCAGAAAAACATATTTGCAATTTCTCAACTCTTTTTGTACAAATACGGGTCTTCTGGTTGCGTGGTTGGATGTAGGAGTTGGTTTTAAAAATTGCATAACTTCCTTTAAATGTGTTACGAAATCGCTTGGTGATGTGTTGTTTGATTCTTCAAAAAATTCGCCCGGCAATCTTAGCGTGGTACCGTAAACTAATTCGGCTGGCGTTGCACCGATGTCTTCCTTTAATGTGGAACGATAGCCTAGTAGAATTGTGGAAATCAAATCAACCCAGTTGTTGGAGCGATAGCACTTTATCGATGTTTTAATGGATCGATGCAGTTGCTCAATCAATCCGTTTGCTTGTGGATGGTAAGCGGTGCTCCTAAGGTGTTTAACGCCAAGCATTTTGGTTAGTTCGCGAAACAGAGTTGATTCGAACTGTCTTCCTCTGTCCGTTGTAATGTTTTGTGGCACTCCGAATCTTGAAATCCATCCGGTGACTAAAGCTTGTGCAACCGTTTCGGCGGTGATGTCCTGGATCGGAATTATCTCTGGCCAGCGTGTGAATCTGTCTATACAGGTCAAACAATATGTGAAACCTTGCGATGATGGCAGTGGACCAACTAAATCGATGTTGATGTGGCTAAATCTCTCTCCTGGAACCAAAAATGTTGCAAGCGCTGGTTTATTATGGCGCTGGACTTTTGATCTTTGACACGAGAGGCAATTTTGGGACATTTTCCTGCAATCTTGTCGAACTGATGGCCAGACAAATCTATCGGTTATTAATTTTGTCGTAGATTTGACGCCGGGATGTGACAGGTTGTGGATTGCATTGAAAACTGTTCTTCGGGATGTCTTCGTTATGAAAGGCCGTATTTTTCCAGTTGACGTGTCGCAGTATATTTGAGCGTTGACATTGGGAAACGTGCATAATTTCAGTTGCAATGACATTGGTGAGCTGTTACCTGTGAGGATTGCTTGCAGTTCTTCATCGTCTGCTTGTTGTGCAGCTAGCAGTTCGTAATCAATAGTGTGTGCGAAACCGTTGGATATTGCTTCGACTCTTGACAACATGTCTGCTATGACATTTTCTTTACCTGGAACATAACGAATGTCTGTTGTGAATTGACTGATAAAATCGAAAGTGACGCAGTTGACGAGGCGAAGCTTGATCGGGTTTTTTGTTAAACATAAACATGAGTGGTTTGTGATCGCTGTAGATTGTAAACTGTCTTCCTTCGAGAGATGATCGAAAGTGTTTGATAGCTTGGTAAATGGCCAGTAATTTTCTGTCGTATGTACTGTAACGTGCTTGTGTGCTTGTCAATCGCTTTGAATAGAAACCTAACGGTTGTAGTTTTCCATTTGTTGCTTGTTGAAGTACTGCACCTACGGATGTGTCTGATGCGTCGACGTGTACACATAGCTGAGCGTTGGCCGATGGATGGGATAACATGACAGCATTGGCTAGTTCTTTTTTACAACTTTCAAAAGCCGCTAGAGTTTCATCATTCCATTCGATGTTAGATTTGTCGTTCTTCTTGTTTCCTTTTATCAGCTTTTGCAAAATACCTTGAGATATGACTGCGTGAGGAATGCAACGTCTATAAAATTTAGAGATGCAAGAAATCTACGAAGTTCTTGAGCAATTTTAGGTTGTGGGAAATTCGTGATCAAATCAACTTTTTCTGGTGCGGGTTGAATGCCATGACTGTTGATGATGTGCCCTAAAAAATTGATTTCTGCTTTAAAAAATTCGCACTTGCCAATATTGATCGTGAGGCCATGGTTGCGTAAACGTTCGAAAACGGTTCGTAGGTGTTTAGCATGCTCTTCGTCACTGTTTGATGCGATTACGATATCATCGATGTATTTGAAAACAAACGGTAAACCTTGTAGTACTTGATCGATGTACCTCTGAAATGTTTGACCAGCGTTCCGTAAACCAAACATCATTACTGTAAACTCAAAGAGTCCAAAAGGCGTGATGATTGCAGTTTTTGGAATGTCATCTTTGTGTACCGGAATCTGGTTATACGCTCGGGTTAAATCTATCTTCGAGAACACCTGTGAATCGGACATGTTGATGGTTGCATCTTGGATGTGTGGCACTGGGTATCGATCAGGAACGGTTACTGTATTTAATCGACGGTAATCACCACATGGACGCCAATCCCCATTCTTTTTTTGAACCAGATGAAGTGGGCTGGCCCAAGGTGAGTTGGAGGGACGACATATGCCCTGTTGTATCATGTACTCGAACTCTTTTTTGGCAATTTCGAACTTTTCAGGAGGCAACCGACGTGCTTTTGCAAAAAATGGTGGTCCTTGAGTCTCGATGTGGTGGAACACACTTGATTCTGTAGGTGGTCTGTTGCACTGGTTTGACTGTGTTATGTCAATAAATTCTCGCAATAGTTGCTTGCATACAGAATCAATTGGAACTGACGAAATGTTCACATCTGAATTGGTGATTGTTTCTACTTTGCCAAAAACTTTTAACTTCGTGGTGTTGTCAATAAGTTTTTTGGTTTTCAAGTCCACTAATAATCCGAATTTATCAAGGAAGTCTGCACCTATTATCGGTTTTGACACGTCCGCAATGATAAATGGCCATGAAAGTTGTCGCCGGAGACCAAGATTTATATTTACCAGCTTTTGTCCAAATGTTTTTATTATGGAACCGTTTGCGGCATACAATTTGAAATCGTTGGTTTGATTTTTCTTGTCACGAGCTGTAGGTGGGATTAGTGATAGGTCTGAACCTGTGTCCACTAAAAATTTAATATTAAGCGTTTTATCTGTGACGAACAAGCGACTGATTTCATGGACAACACCTCATCTGTCACTGGCGATGGGTGTTGCGTGCTTAGTTTTTTTGATTTTTTTGGTTTAGTTTGCACCATTCCGTGCACTTCTTCGCGTTATCCTTGAATTTGAAGTGATACCAACAAGTATCATATTTCTTAGTTACGTGGGTGCTTCTGGTACCTGAGTGGCTTCGATCTCTTGACTGGGATCTGCTACGTTCAAATTTTGTGCTTAAAACTTCTACTTTTTTGGTAAGTGAAAGAAGTTGGTCTTGTATGGTGTCTATGACTTGTGAGTTTGTCATTTTTGAAGTTGCACGTGGTCGACTTTTGTTCACCAAAACCAAAAAAACGACAAGTTAGATTTACTGTGTTACTGTTTTACTTGCCTCAAAAGTTCCTCGTGTGTTCAATACAACGGTATTTTTGATGTTCTTCTGTCGGGTCACCAGTGTGGGGTTTGCGGTCGACGGTTCCACACAAAAACACAATATTTAACGATATAAAGGTGTTTTATTCGTAACAATTTGAATAACAAGTAAAATAACGAAATATAAAAAATAATAATGATAACAACGTGCTACTGAACTACAAACACACTTCAAGACGGTGGGGACTACTAATCACTTGAACTACTTTCTGTAACTGTAACTATAACTGTTCTCTTCGTTTATTTTGTCAGCGTCCCCCTTGGGTGTGTGATGTCGCCAGTCTTGCCAACTTGAACGTGTTGCCAACCGAAATTTAAAAATTTGAATTTGACAGAGCCGCCACAATGCCATACTCCCACTGCCTTTAGATAATCGGTGTTGTCGAAGTCGTTTTCTTTTGTGCAGAAGTATGGTTTACACTGTGTATGATTTCCATATCGCACCCTAAAAATAACACTGTCGTAACTTCCAAAACCATTATTTTGAGATAATCGCATTTAAAGATTGCAACGGTTGTAGTAATTTTACCATTATGTATAATGTCACCTAATTTATTTTAAATAATAATTTGGTCGGTTCTAAACCTAAACAAGTAGTATTTTGAGAATGGAAATAAATTTTTATGCTATAAATTAATTAAATAAAAGTTGAAGGTGGAACATACGACAGTTTTCCATTAAAAGATGAATGTACAACAGTATTACGTTGTTTATTATTTTCAAAAAAAGTCTTCAATAATGTTATCTAATCTAAAAATAAATTTTCTTCTTCTTCCTCTTCATCTTGCAGATCAATTACAAAATGTTTTTGTTTGAGATTGCTTACCAGTGCTTCATAAAACTGCGCATGGGACTTGGGTATGTGATTCTGGTTCAGCAACCACATCAAATCTTTCTTTTTTTCAATAGATATTCCTGGATGGCTTGCATACATTGCATCTAATTGTAAGTTTGATGATGTACTAGAACTTTTTCTTCCGCGGCTCTTAACTGTTATTAGAAGTTTCGACGTGGTACCATTGAAAAGAGCGTAAAAAAATACATAACAATCAATCAAAATCTGAAAATTGTCATTTTGGAAGTTACGACAGTGTTATTTTCAGGGTGCGATATACATGATTAGGTCCATTTGCTAAATCTTCTCGTAATTCTTAAATACTTTCTTCAGTACTATTGTAAACTATTGCACCTTCGACAGCACTTTCTAGTCGTTTTATATAATCATTACTGATTAACTTGCGAGTTTTTTACTTCCAGTTTTTCAGTCTTTTCATGTTTTGCTAATTTTTAAAGAGCTTTATAGTAACATTTGACAACATGGTTTGTGCATTCCAATTTTTTAATGTCTCACTCGCACAAAACTGACTAGGAGAAAATTCGTCTTGTGACGAAACACAATTATTCTTTTCCATTATTCTCCCCACTGTAACAAAAAACAAATTGGGAGTTTATTTAAAAGATCTTGGAGTAATTGTGGATTTGATAAATGACTTTGACAGTTCTTTGACGTGATAGTAACCACCAAATTTTGCACAGCATTTGAAAAGTTAATAATTGTATACAATTTGTCCTCTTTGATAGATGGAATTCTTTGCGTTTTTTCAATCAGTTCTTAATTACAAACTCTGGACGTCCAAATCTTCGCTTTAGCAACGATAATACGAATCTGATAAATTTAGAAGTGCCGATACTGTCTCTCGCGCTTTTCCTCAAACACTTATGTAGCCGATTTATATACTTTTTTTTGGAGAATCCGCAAAATTCCGTTGTCTCTTTTAAGTCCTAAAGTTAACCCATTCTATAGGTTCTCCGGAAAATATCGGAAGTCCGTTTTGATGTTTTGCCTTATCAACATTTTCTGTTCCAAATAGGCATTTTGTGATGTAGATTTTATGACCGTATGGTCTGTTAATCTCCTTCACCACGTTCTTCTCGAGAATCCGTTTTCCTTATCCACTCTTGAACGTCGACACGGCTATCATTCTCTACCAGTGCTTCGCATATTTCCGACGCTTTACTCTTATGTGAACTTTTAAAATTAGAAATTGTGTCACGTTCGCTACCTTGATCTGCTAAAATGACAATTCTAATTCAAATTATCTGTTGAGTGAGGAGGACATTGCAAAATTTTCTTATCAAAGCCAGTAATTTCTTGGAAGATAATTACTGCAGCCTATGGTTTTAGGATTCATTGTTCCACTTTGGAAAATACTGATCTCTTCCAACGTCTTCGTACATTTTCCATATTGATCTGGGGTTGTTTTTGCGCTACCTTTTCTTTTCAACATCATTATTTTCAAATTATAAATGTTTTATTACGTAAGTCAAAAATAACAGGATAATTCATAATAAATGAATCCGACCTATGATTTTGGATTGAGTGTGAAGGGCAAATTAAACTTTTCACGCTGTTTGTTGTGCTGTGATTTTCGGGTCAGAGGGGGCACATCATTAGGGGAGCAAATGAGTATCAATTCCATATAAAACATAATTTATTCAAACAAATTCTATAATTTCTTCTCGAAATTATAAAAATTTTACAAGTAAATTGTCCTATTTTTTTTATTAACCGGCAGCTAGCGGTTTTTTTCCCAAGTCGTGGGCTTGCTTAAGTAAGGTAAGAAAATTCTACTAATAAGAGACAATCACAAAATTATATTTTAATAAAAGGGTGACCAATATTAGATAAATTTTAAATAACAACAATAACAATTTTAACAGATTTCAAAATTAAGGTTAGACTACAGGTGTTTCCTGGATGAAACAGTAAATATATCTACACATAGCTTCAAAAATATTAACCTACAAGATGTTAATGGATATGATTACCGCACTTGAACATACCAAAATTAATACACCAAATTGCCACCATTTCTGCAGAACCCTCTTTGGTACCATCGCCATTCTTTCATTTTTTCTTCGGGATTGATAATTTGAAAATTGCAATTTTCGTTATTACAAATTTTATAGTTAGAGAAAAAGAAACATTCTGGCATTTTCTCTAAATTATACGTGTGCAAAACATTGCAGTTTTTGGTCTTCCAGTTCCATTTTAATATCAAATGCGATTTCATCTACGTTGACAATTATGTTCTCCATTTTCAATGATCGTACATTTCTAATTATAAAAAATTAAACCATTGTTTCGCACAGTCCATATTATTAAGTCACACAGTCTGAAGTACATTTTAGATAACAAACTTGAAATGACTACAAGTTAGTAAAACGTTGTGTCTGTGTTGACCTTATAATATGTTCAAAATATAAAATGCGTTGATAAATTAAATAATTTATTGAAATAAAAATAAAAATGCTTAAAGTAAATAAATAAATATAATGTGGTCACTTACTATTTCAATGAATTTGTCACCTGTAATGCAGTAACCAGGGGTCCTATAAATACTGAATTTCTCAAAATCCAGATGAAAGATAACTTTTTAATGCATGGAAAGTTAAATCACTTATTTTTCGAAAATCTATGTGTATTTCGTCAGGATTTAAAGCATAAACTGAAGGCTCTCGAATTTTAATTATATTCGCTATGTCGGTCAATTTATTCTCGGGCAGTAAAGAAATTCTTTTCGCAACTTCAATTCTCTCGTGGTCGGTAATCAAGTTTGAAGTTTCTTCAATAGAATTTGCTGCCAATTCAGTACCACGTTTGGTAAAGTGAACCTGGTCACTTCCTTCTAACAAAGCACTTTCACACGAAACGCTTGGTGCAGATGGGTTCCCAACAATTTTGGTATTGTCGGTTTGCTCCACTTGCTTAGCTCGATCTTTCTTAATTGGTTTCAATTTTTTATTCTTCAACTTGTTTATTTGTTCTTGTATCGAAAGAATTTTCAATTGTAACATTTTAATTGTGTTATTTGTTTCGTCATCTGTTGAACTATTACTACTTGAATTCGCATCAGATTTAGGTAAATTGCTTTTTTTGGTAATATTATCACTACTACTGTCGCTATCACTACTTCTGTCACTATCACTACTACTACGCCTATCACTACTACTGTCACTAGCACTACTACTGTCACTAGCACTACTACTGTCATTATTACTGCTACTAGTACTACTGCTGCTAATAGAAATTGTTCTTACAGTACCTATATTCGATGCACTGGATGCATTCGTTAACTTGGATATTTTTTTTAGCTTTTCTTCAAAGGTTTTACCAATATCTTTTGTTTTAGTAACACCTTTTTGCGATGAGCTACTTCCTGAACTTCTAGAATGGGCACTTCTTTGTGCGTTATGTGAAATTCCAATTTGGTATTCTGATTTTGGCATTTTAGCAATTTCACTGCGAAAGAGATCGTCAATACTTTTGGCCATTATAACGACTTCTTCATTCTGTGCATTATACGTATGGCAATTATTTATCATTGTATTGAAATCCTCAATACATTCTTGTGCACACCAATAATAGCTATTTTGTAATCGCTGTTGAATTGTTCCTAAATCCATGGGCTTTTTAATAACGGCGTGATAATCGGGCAAATTGAATGCTATGGTATCAACTGGTGTATGAAAGAGCCACGCGAATTTATGTTTCCAAACTGTTTTGATCACGGTTTCTTTTAAAAATGCAAGTTGATTTGTTATTCGACCCGGTCTTTCAGATGGAGGGTGTACATGCGGATAAACCATTCCGTTTATGGGCTTTACTGGTATTTCAATTCTTGGAGGAGGTTTGCAATCCATTTGTTGAGTAATTATTCTGATCGGTAAGAATCTTCTAGCTTCTTTTTTCTTCTAGCTTTTATATAACTATAAAAGGTAAAACAGAAAATATTCTTTTACTTATGTTAGATACATAGATATGTATAATGCATATTATAAATATATTACATAAGAAGTACCAACTGTACATATTTTAATATTTCGTTATGCAAGATTTTATATACTCCCTTTAGATATATAGTAGGTATGATTACTTGGCTGTTTGCCTCTTTTTTTATTTCAAAAAGGCTACATTACTCTTAAAAACTTAACTCAAAAAGTAAGACGTAAAATTGAAGCAACCTAAAGAATACAGAGTGGCCTAAAGTAAGCTGACCATTTTTAACAAATCATATAACGCATTAGTTTTAAAACAAAAATATTATGCTTAAAATTTATATGGTAAGGATTTTAGAAGAAGAAAAAACAAACAATGAAGGCCGCGCGACCTGATTTTCACTACAAATTAACCGATTGGGGAAAAGCTGATCCACTGCGTTCCTTTCAACCAATGAAAAATGGGCTATGCAGCCGTCTTACTAAAACTTCATTGTTGCTCGCATCTCAAGACAACATTTTTTCAATAATTTGATGAAATCGCCAAGCAAAAAATTGGAATACATTATCCCATTAAGAGGCTGATATATAATAAAAGTGAATTCTCGGATCACGCTGACGCGTAGATCAAGTTGAATAATTGGTTGATTTTTAAATTTTCAACCAATCGGAAAACTTTCAACGTAATCCGAGGATTAACTTTCGGTTATACAACTCCCTTGGAAAAAATAAGAGCTTTTCTTCAAGTACACCTCACTATGTGTTCATACTCCAAATATAATAGGTATATTGATTGTCGCAACATTTGTGTTATTGTGGAATCAACGAATTATCGAATGGTTCGCAACCAAAGAAAACTTATAATATGTATTTTTATTTATAACCAAATTTACAAACAATATTGTTCATCGAGCACTTCGTATCTTGATATTTTTGAATTGTAACCACTTCTTTTAAGTTAGCCCGCTTGAATCAATTTTTTAACTTTTCTTATACTAAAGGTTTGGTAATACTTAGGTGTTTTTCGTAATTAATCAATCAAAATTTAACGTAGTCAGTCTCGCTAGTCAATTTTAAACGTGTTTTTAGCTCATTTGTTTGAATATTGTTTGGTAGTTCCTAGTTCAATCAAATATTTTGTAGTTCGTTGTTTAGTTCGGTGTTTTTCAACCTGTGGGTCGCGACCCCCCAAGGGGGTCACAAAGTTTTGCTCGGAAGCTCACGGTCGCTAGCCAGCCAAAATAAAATTTTTTTTAAATGAATATAAATTATAAATTTATTATAAAAATAAAAATAATTCAATTTTAGTAAGAAGGCTATGCCTGTTTATTTCTTAATAATTTGTCGAATCGTGGTTCTATTTTTGAGACGCAAATAATCAAATGCTTTTCTAACTGGAGCCTGTTTACTTTCTTAGTTTTTATTCTCACAATTGAAGAAAACGTTAGTTTTGCATAGATACGAAGTAGCAAATGTCGCTAATAATTTCAAAACTTCCCCTGTCGGCTCTGGATATTCTTCTTTTTTCTTGATTAACAATGATTAACAATTTTCAGAAATTCTAGAAGAATACAAAATGAAAACAAAATTCCTGATGTAATTATATTTTTTACTTATCGCAAATCATCATCTCTAATAGCAACATCGTTGTGTTGTTGCTAGGCAGCAGTAAAACATACGGCTTCCAGTAAGCTTTAAAAAGGCAGTCATCCTGTTCACTTTCATTTTATTATATCGGGTGCGTTCAGCGTTAGACGGATCAGTCAACTATGTTGTGTCACGGTTGAAAAATGTATTTGTTAATTATTTAAATTTTAAAGTGTGGCTGTGTCCTTTTGATAGTAACTATCGTTAGACCAGAAAACAGATGATATATTAACAACAATTTTTGAAGGTATTTTTCTAAAGTCAATTTAGAAAAAATTTGTTCTTTGTCGGACACAATTTGTTGTTCAAAATTTCGACATATCTAGAATAATTTTAAAATTGTCGCTAATATCAAAGCAAAAAAGAAATTCTTCAATTATTAACATTCAGTAATGGTTGATTTAGGGTAGGTTCATATCCTAATACTCAGCCGGTGCAACAGAAAATTTTCGTGCTCTATTGCAATTGGAATTTTTCTTTCGTCGCAGCTTCCGACATTGCGCTTGATTTTTGTATTTAGCAATATATCCTATTGCCGTCTTTCCTATGGTGCAACCTAAATACGTAAAACTCGTCAGAAAATAAATTAGAAGAATGTTCTAAATTATAAATACCATGTCTTTTCGTCCAAGCACCAAGATGCCATTGAATACCATAATTATAGCAAAGTTCTGCCAAGTAGGATCTATTTTGAAAAGAACCTGGGAATATTAAATTTAACCGTTTTCCAGAATTACCACGTGACACAATGTTCATATAACTTTCGGAATAGTTATTAGTCTCGTTGTAAATTAATTTAGCGGACTTCCGTATTATTTGGTCTAGCGCATCATACATTGTATGCTATACTCCCACTGCCTTTAGATAATCGGTGTTGTCGAAGTCGTTTTCTTTTGTGCAGAAGTATGGTTTACACTGTGCATGATTTCCATATACAAGATTAGGTCCATTTGATAAATCTTCTCGTAATTCTTAAATACTTCCTTCAGTGCTATTGTAAACTATTGCACCTTGACAGCACTTTATAGTCGTTTTATATAATCATTACTGATTAACTTCCGAGTTTTTTACTTCCAGTTTTTCAGTCTTTTCATGTTTTGCTAATTTTTAAAGAGCTTTACAGTAACATTTGACAACATGGTTTGTGCATTCCAATTTTCTAATGTCTCTCCCGCACAAAATTGACTAGGAGAAAATTCGTCTAGTGACGAAACACAATTTTTCTTTTCCCTTATTTTATCTTCCCACTGTAACAAAAAAACTAATTGGGAGTTTATTTAAAAGATCTTGGAGTAATTGTGGATTTGATAAATGACTTTGACAGTTCTTTGACGTGATAGTAACCACCAAATTATGCACAGCATTTGAAAAGTTAATAATTGTATATAATTTGTCCTCTTTGATAGGTGGAATTGTTTGCGTTTTTTAATCAGTTCTTCCACTACAAACTCTGCGCGTGCAAATCTTCACTCTAACAATAATAATATTTTATCATACGAATCTGATAAATTTAGAAGTGTCGATACTGTCTCTCGATCTTTTCCTTGCGAACACGTATGTAGCCGATTTATATACTCTCTTTTGGAGACTCCGCAAATCACCGTTATTTCTTTTAATTAAGTCATAAAGTTAACCCATTATATAGGTTCTCCGGAAAATATCGGCAAGTCCGTTTTGATGTTTTACCTTATCAACATTTTCTCCAAATAGGCATTTTGTGGTGTAGATTTCATGACCGTATGGTCCGTGTAATCTCCATCACCACGTTCTTCTCGAGGATCCATTTTCCTTATCCACTCTTGGACGTCGATATGGCTATCATTCTCTACTAGTGCTTCTCATACTTCCGACGCTTCACTATTTTGTGAACAGTTAAAATTAGAAATTGTGTCACGTTCGCTATTTATTTTGGAAATGGTGAGTTGTAACTTCTTTTTGATTAGTTATATCAATTTCTGCTGCTTCAATTATTTTTGCAGTCGCAATTTCTGCTGCTTCGATAATTTTTCCAGGTTTTGCTTTAGCTTTCGCTTAGGCCTGTGTTGCTTCTAACTCAGCCTGCAATACTTTGCTCTGACTTGATCGTTTGGAACATGAACTGTGAGGAGAACCAACTTTTTCTAATAATCTTGCACTTCTGCGTAAAGGCATCGCTTCAACTATAATCGATTTCTATTATTATCTTATTCGCAGGTGTAAGGCTATTATCTCCAGAATCGCGTTCCAACGTACAAATTATTGAAGGACTAATGTATCGTCTGACTACGGCCAAGTATATCAGGTCTTTAATAGCTATTGCTGTTATCTATTCAAAATAAATGGACTATAATTTTTTACGCCTATGGATTTATTTACTGTACAAGCCTCTCAAAAAATAACAATACTATAAGCATAACAACTAAAACCTTTTGCCAAAAACGCCGACTACTCTTCTAATTTTTGTGTTTATTATTTCTCAGCGACACCTATTGTATTCTTTTTCAGAAATAAATGACGAACTTAGATTATTTTCTGATATATTGATGTTTATTTAATCTTCTTTAAGTTCTCTTCAAACAAAAACTTCTTGAGGAAGAATTGTAACATCGCGAAATACTTTTTCAATTGAAACAGTGACCATGGATGCATTTTCAACTTCAATGTAATCCATCAATACTTCATTTTGATTTTCGGAACCTATAGCTGCTTCATTTGCGTTCTCCAGAGATCTCTTTTATTAGTAATATTTTTATAATGATAGCGAAATGAAGGAGCAAAATAACCTGAAATTGGTCTCTAAATATATTAGTACCTACTGCATGAGATAAACTTTGAACAAGGTGCTTGTCTTCTCATTTTGAATTTTTAGTTTAAAGAAGTCTAAATCGACTATGCATTGTTTGTGCAAAGAACGATTTGAATCAAATCGTTAAAATTTAGCATGTCTAAACTTTTTTAAATTACGCGAAAACAAAAAGGTACAAACGAACATAAAAGATGCACAATCGTGCACAAACGATGAAAAGCAAGCTTCTTCTTTCTTCTTTAACTTCCTCTTAGATCTGTTCTGATCTGTTTATTTAACCCACAGTAACCTCGGCGAAGTTCTCATGCCACTGCTAGTAGTACTGTGAACATATTGTATTTATTTTACATCTGAAGTAGCTTACAAGTTTGTGCATTCCTTTAACGATACGAGTGATTTGTTTGTATGTAATTGCCACATAAACTTTCAAAATATAGACAAAGAAATTATATGACTTTTTAGAAAGTACTGGCTGTGCTAAAAAATAATTCCTGATTGTACTAAAATTTAAATTTTACAGATAGCTAATTTACAAAATCTCATTAGTATAGTATAATTAACTTACCTTGCTCCTGCTTCCCCATGACTTATTGACTACTTTATTAATATTCACAAGTCTTACTTTAACCATTTTGTAAAAAATTTAAATACATACGTAAAAAAGCTAGTACAAGCTTATACACGTCCTCTCTCTTTCAAAGTGAGTAGTTTGACGATGTGACAGTAGATATGTGACAATACTTTTTTCCACATTTTGCAAATTTTGTAGTTGGACAAGAATTGAAAATTGAATTTTTAAAATGCATATGTTACCGGCAATCTGCAAAATTAGGCAATTTGCAGAATTCCTAGGCAATCTGCAAACCCACCAAGTGGTTAGGCAATATGCAAATTCACTAGTACTTTAGGCAATCTGCAAAATGGCTACGGTGTTTTAGGCAATTTGCAAATTGTCTATATTGTTAGTCAATGTGCTTTTGAAAATGTAACAGGCTCACATTGACTAGACATTGTGCAACAGTTTCACTTGCCGGATTGTAACAAATCGTAACAAATTTTCAAACCCCCTCCCCTAGGACCGTTACGTAATTTGTGAACAGTCCCCATGTATTATTCTGTATTATTTTAAATCAATTAAAAGTTATAATTTTATTATTATGATGGTTTGTAAACTTTGTAGATATGAAGTAATAAATGTGGGTGGCGTTTTCAAATTAATTAAGTTAAGAAAAACTGCAGAAGACTCTATTTTATTTGTGATCTGCAATGAAGAACTGTTCGACGTTTTATTACAAGCCCATATTTCCACCGGGCACGGTGGACGAGACCGAATGGTCAAAGAAATTAATTTGAAATATGCGTTTGTTACCAGAGAAGTGATTTCTATTTTCTTTCGCTATGTGAAGAGTGCAAATTAAAAATCTATGCCCAACAAGAAATTAGTAGTAAAACCTATACGTTCAAATAACTTTATGTCTAGGTGTCAAGTTGATCTAATTGATTATCAATCTCAGCCAGATGGAGAATATAAATTTATTTTGGTATTTCAAGATCATTTTACAAAATTTGTCCAGTTACGACCTTTAAAATCCAAGACGGCAAGTGATGTAGCATGGGAGCTCTATAATATTTTTTGCATTCTTGGAGCGCCTAGTATTCTACATACAGACAATGGTAGGGAATTTGAAAATAAAATTTTAAAAGAGCTTCTAACTTACTGGCCTGAATGTAAACTTGTACATGGAAAGCCGCGTCACAGCCAGTCGCAAGGAGCGTTGAGCGCGCCAATCAAGATATCGAAAATATGATAACTGCTACTATGTCTGATTACAAAACTACGAACTGGGCTAAGCTTTTGCCCTTTATTCAAATATCTAAAAATAGAGCACTGCATGCCGGTATTCGTCGTTCACCCTATGAGAGTCTTTTTGGGATGCCTTTAAAAGTAGATTTAAATGGATTACCTATACCGAAAGAAATGCTTGAAAAATTAATACTGAAGAAGAACTGGAAACTCTTTTTGAAGATTCGAGTTTAGAGAATCAAAACACAGTATCTGATGATAACATTGAAGTTATGCGGTCCGAATACGATGTAGATAATAATGAAGGGGTAGTCAACATCACAGAAGAACACGTAAGTGACCAGGAAAACAATTTTGAAGATATGGATATTGAAGATATGCAAATTATATTACAAGATTGTAATCTTGAAGTAAACAAAGAAGTGTGCACTGTTTGTGAATGTACTTGTGAGAGCGAAGAAAACTGTGCTGACTGCAAAAACTATGTTCACAAAACGAAATGCAGCCAAAGTATCGAGAATAGAATAATTTGTTTGCATTGTATCAGAAGCCAGAATATAAATGTTGAGAGGAACCAGACAAAAATTTTTCAGGATCTTCAGGCAAATAAAATGCTTGGAAATTCTCAAAAAAAATTTAAAAGGGGTTTCACTACTGGCGATAACGTAATAATACCCGTGCCATCTTTCGATAGGGGTCGAACAGATCCACGAAATATGTTGGGTGTTGTTATTGGCGAAGAAGATGGGTTTTTTAAAATAGGAACTAGAACAGGAGTTCTACAAAAATGTTATAGTCGGAATGAATTCGAGCCGGTGACCCAAAATTTTATAAACGCAAAAGATGTACCTGCAGCCGAAATTAGTCTTCGATCGGCGGTGTCAACTGCTTCCTCTGGAGGTGGCCAGGGAATGCTAAAATGTAATTGCACAAAGAAGTGCATAAATAAATCTTGCAAATGCCTTAGAAATAATGTAAAATGTAATAGTCGCTGTCACTTTAGTAATCCATGTAAAAATAAATAAAATAAAAAAATAAGTAATAATTTAAAACTTTTAATTAACAAGTTATATTATAGTTAAAAATTAATATATTATAAAAATAAGTAACCTAATATTGTTCCTTTTAAAATTATCTATTTAAAATATCGTTTTTCATATTGCCTAGTCAATGTGAGTCTGTTACATTTTCAAAAAGCACATTGACTAACAATATAGACAATTTGCAAATTGCCTAAAACACCGTAGCCATTTTGCAGATTGCCTAAAGTACTAGTGAATTTGCATATTGCCTAACCACTTGGTGGGTTTGCAGATTGCCTAGGAATTCTGCAAATTGCCTAATTTCGCAGATTGCCGGTATTATACTTTGAAATGTATTTATTAGTTCTAGCTAGAAAGTGTGCTTACAATAATATAACAATGTCTTTATATAGTAATTCGTTAGGTTTGGTTGGTACCAATCTACGATGTAGTATATTGGACACCCTGTATCACAACATCTCCACTTTTAACTAACCTAACCTAATTACAATAACAATAATTAAAAATAGTAACTAATCTTCTGAAAATGTGAATCTTCTTGGTTTAATAATTCTTCTTCCATATCTTGATGCTGGTTGATCCGGATTAGTTTCATTCGTTAATTTGTTGTTGTCTAGTTCTGTCGTCGTACTTGTTTGACTTGACCTGTCTTGATTTCTACTTCCGTTTTGCATTACGATTTCCTCGTTTTCTTCATCATTAATTTTTTCCTTAGTTTTTAGTATATGTTCTCTATTTCTTCTAAATATCTTTCCTTCTGGAGTTTCTATAACGAATGATCTTGGGTTGATTTCTTCCTTAATCTTGCCTGGAATCCATTTTTCTGCCGGATTTTTTAAATCTTATTACGACTCTATAAACTTTGAACAAGGTGCTTGTCTTCTCATTTTGAATTTTTAGTTTAAAGAAGTCTAAATCGACTATGCATTGTTTGTGCAAAGAACGATTTGAATCAAATCGTTAAAATTTAGCATGTCTAAACTTTTTAAATTACGCGAAAACAAAAAAGGGACAAACGAACATAAAAGATGCACAATCGTGCACAAACGATGAAAAGCAAGCTTCTTCTTTCTTCTTTAACTTCCTCTTAGATCTGTTCTGATCTGTTTATTTAACCCACAGTAACCTCGGCGAAGTTCTCATGCCACTGCTAGTAGTACTGTGAACATATTGTATTTATTTTACATCTGAAGTAGCTTACAAGTTTGTGCATTCCTTTAACGATACGAGTGATTTGTTTGTATGTAATTGCCACATAAACTTTCAAAATATAGACAAAGAAATTATATGACTTTTTAGAAAGTACTGGCTGTGCTAAAAAATAATTCCTGATTGTACTAAAATTTAAATTTTACAGATAGCTAATTTACAAAATCTCATTAGTATAGTATAATTAACTTACCTTGCTCCTGCTTCCCCATGACTTATTGACTACTTTATTAATATTCACAAGTCTTACTTTAACCATTTTGTAAAAAATTTAAATACATACGTAAAAAAGCTAGTACAAGCTTATACACGTCCTCTCTCTTTCAAAGTGAGTAGTTTGACGATGTGACAGTAGATATGTGACAATACTTTTTTCCACATTTTGCAAATTTTGTAGTTGGACAAGAATTGAAAATTGAATTTTTAAAATGCATATGTTACCGGCAATCTGCAAAATTAGGCAATTTGCAGAATTCCTAGGCAATCTGCAAACCCACCAAGTGGTTAGGCAATATGCAAATTCACTAGTACTTTAGGCAATCTGCAAAATGGCTACGGTGTTTTAGGCAATTTGCAAATTGTCTATATTGTTAGTCAATGTGCTTTTGAAAATGTAACAGGCTCACATTGACTAGACATTGTGCAACAGTTTCACTTGCCGGATTGTAACAAATCGTAACAAATTTTCAAACCCCCTCCCCTAGGACCGTTACGTAATTTGTGAACAGTCCCCATGTATTATTCTGTATTATTTTAAATCAATTAAAAGTTATAATTTTTTTTATTATGATGGTTTGTAAACTTTGTAGATATGAAGTAATAAATGTGGGTGGCGTTTTCAAATTAATTAAGTTAAGAAAAACTGCAGAAGACTCTATTTTATTTGTGATCTGCAATGAAGAACTGTTCGACGTTTTATTACAAGCCCATATTTCCACCGGGCACGGTGGACGAGACCGAATGGTCAAAGAAATTAATTTGAAATATGCGTTTGTTACCAGAGAAGTGATTTCTATTTTCTTTCGCTATGTGAAGAGTGCAAATTAAAAATCTATGCCCAACAAGAAATTAGTAGTAAAACCTATACGTTCAAATAACTTTATGTCTAGGTGTCAAGTTGATCTAATTGATTATCAATCTCAGCCAGATGGAGAATATAAATTTATTTTGGTATTTCAAGATCATTTTACAAAATTTGTCCAGTTACGACCTTTAAAATCCAAGACGGCAAGTGATGTAGCATGGGAGCTCTATAATATTTTTTGCATTCTTGGAGCGCCTAGTATTCTACATACAGACAATGGTAGGGAATTTGAAAATAAAATTTTAAAAGAGCTTCTAACTTACTGGCCTGAATGTAAACTTGTACATGGAAAGCCGCGTCACAGCCAGTCGCAAGGGGGCGTTGAGCGCGCCAATCAAGATATCGAAAATATGATAACTGCTACTATGTCTGATTACAAAACTACGAACTGGGCTAAGCTTTTGCCCTTTATTCAAATATCTAAAAATAGAGCACTGCATGCCGGTATTCGTCGTTCACCCTATGAGAGTCTTTTTGGGATGCCTTTAAAAGTAGGTTTAAATGGATTACCTATACCGAAAGAAATGCTTGAAAAATTAATACTGAAGAAGAACTGGAAACTCTTTTTGAAGATTCGAGTTTAGAGAATCAAAACACAGTATCTGATGATAACATTGAAGTTATGCGGTCCGAATACGATGTAGATAATAATGAAGGGGTAGTCAACATCACAGAAGAACACGTAAGTGACCAGGAAAACAATTTTGAAGATATGGATATTGAAGATATGCAAATTATATTACAAGATTGTAATCTTGAAGTAAACAAAGAAGTGTGCACTGTTTGTGAATGTACTTGTGAGAGCGAAGAAAACTGTGCTGACTGCAAAAACTATGTTCACAAAACGAAATGCAGCCAAAGTATCGAGAATAGAATAATTTGTTTGCATTGTATCAGAAGCCAGAATATAAATGTTGAGAGGAACCAGACAAAAATTTTCAGGATCTTCAGGCAAATAAAATGCTTGGAAATTCTCAAAAAATTAAAGGGTTGCACTACTGGCGATAACGTAATAATACCCGTGCCATCTTTCGATAGGGGTCGAACAGATCCACGAAATATGTTGGGTGTTGTTATTGGCGAAGAAGATGGGTTTTTAAAATAGGAACTAGAACAGGAGTTCTACAAAATGTTATAGTCGGAATGAATTCGAGCCGGTGACCCAAAATTTTATAAACGCAAAAGATGTACCTGCAGCCGAAATTAGTCTTCGATCGGCGGTGTCAACTGCTTCCTCTGGAGGTGGCCAGGGAATGCTAAAATGTAATTGCACAAAGAAGTGCATAAATAAATCTTGCAAATGCCTTAGAAATAATGTAAAATGTAATAGTCGCTGTCACTTTAGTAATCCATGTAAAAATAAATAAAATAAAAATAAGTAATAATTTAAAACTTTTAATTAACAAGTTATATTATAGTTAAAAAATTTAAAATATTATAAAAATAAGTAACCTAATATTGTTCCTTTTAAAATTATCTATTTAAAATATCGTTTTCATATTGCCTAGTCAATGTGAGTCTGTTACATTTTCAAAAAGCACATTGACTAACAATATAGACAATTTGCAAATTGCCTAAAACACCGTAGCCATTTTGCAGATTGCCTAAAGTACTAGTGAATTTGCATATTGCCTAACCACTTGGTGGGTTTGCAGATTGCCTAGGAATTCTGCAAATTGCCTAATTTCGCAGATTGCCGGTATTATACTTTGAAATGTATTTATTAGTTCTAGCTAGAAAGTGTACTTACAATAATATAACAATGTCTTTATATAGTAATTTGTTAGGTTTGGTTGGTACCAATCTACGATGTAGTATATTGGACACCCTGTATCACAACATCTCCCTTTTTAACTAACCTAACCTAATTACAATAACAATAATTAAAAATAGTAACTAATCTTCTGAAAATGTGAATCTTCTTGGTTTAATAATTCTTCTTCCATATCTTGATGCTGGTTGATCCGGATTAGCTTCATTCGTTAATTTGTTGTTGTCTAGTTCTGTCGTCGTACTTGTTTGACTTGACCTGTCTTGATTTCTACTTCCGTTTTGCATTACGATTTCCTCGTTTTCTTCATCATTAATTTTTTCCTTAGTTTTTAGTATATGTTCTCTATTTCTTCTAAATATCTTTCCTTCTGGAGTTTCTATAACGAATGATCTTGGGTTGATTTCTTCCTTAATCTTGCCTGGAATCCATTTTTCTGCCGGATTTTTTTTAAATCTTATTATTTCATTTTTTTCTACCTTTTCCAATAGTCGTGCCCTTGATCGTAATATTCTTTCATTCTATCGTTCTATTCTTCTTTATTTGTGTATATCTTTTCGTGTTTATTAATTTAGGGTGTAAATTGTCCTTGATGCTTGGTATCTTTGAACGTAAAGTTCTAGACATAAGCAATTCTGCAGGAGATTCTAGTTCTCCTTTTCTTGTCGATCTGTATTGTAAAAGCGCTATATATTTGTCTGTATTTGTTTCATCACATTTTGCAAATAGTTTCTTAATAGTACCAATTGTTCGCTCCACCAGACCATTTGATTTTGGATAATTTGGGCTAGATGTTTCTATCTCAATGTCCCATTCTTCACAAAACTTACGATATTCCGTTGAGTTAAACGGAGGTCCATTGTCAGACATTGCCTTTTGCGGAATTCCATGTCTTGCAAATATACATTTTAGATGTATGATTATTGTTTTCGCTGTATAACTTTTTAACGTGACTAGTTCCACAAATTGGGAATAATAATCTACCACTATCAAATATGTCTGTTTGTTGTATTGGAATAAATCAATGCCCACCTTTTCCCATGGCAGCAATGGTATTTCGTGTGGTTTTAGTGGTTGTTTCTGATTATTCTTCCTATGTCTCAAGCATGCTTCACATTTATTTACTAGCTCTTCTATATCATTGTTAATTGATGGCCAATATACTGTTCCTCTTGCATTACTTTTACATCTTTCTATACCCATGTGGCCTTCGTGGATTGTTTGTAATATATTTTTTCTCATTTCTATTGGTATTATTATTCTATTGTTTTTAAAAAGAACTCCATCAATAACATGGATATCGTTTTGTATTTTAAAATAATTTTTTGCTTCGACGTTTACCAATTTTTTATGATCTGGCCATCCTTTTTCATTGTATGACATTACTAGCTGTAAAACTTCATCATTCCTTGTAGCTTCTTTGATTTCTTGTAATTTCTTTTCTGATACAGCCAGGTTTTTTATTAATACATTTACGTGTATATTTGTTTGTTTTCAATCTCCTTTAGTTCAGTCCTATCATCTACAATTGCAGCTCTTGATAATGTATCCGCAACATACATCTCGGTCCCTTTCTTATAAATTACTTCTAGATCATATTTTTGAACTTCTAGCATGAGTCGTTGTAACCTTGCTGGTACATCATATAGATTTCGTTTGAACAACGGTATTAATGGCTTGTGATCTGTTTCCACTGTAATTCTTTGACCGTAAATGTACTGGTGAAATCGTTTGCAACCATACACTATAGCTAGCAATTCTTTTTCTATTTGTGCATAGTTTTGTTGACTTATACTTAGTGTGCTAGATGCGTATGCAATCGGACCTGTCTCATGAAGAATTACTGCACCTACAGCATCTTTTGATGAATCAACCGACATCGTGATTTTCTTTTTGTTATCGAAATAGCTTAACAAAGGTGCTTTTGCAATTAATTCCTTTAATTTATCGAATTCTTGTTGATGTTCGTTTTCCCATTGCCATACCACTTGGTTTTTTAAAAGATTTCGTAGACAACTTGTTTGTAGGGACATATTTTTTACAAACGCACTTAAGTAAGTCACCATTCCTAAGAATCTTTGCAGGTCTTTTACTTTAACAGGCTTCGGCATTTCCAATATTGCCTTAATTTTTTCATTGTCCGGTACCACGCCTTTCTTACTAAATTGATGTCCTAAAAACTTGACAGTACTTTGGCCAATTTTACATTTTTCTCTGTTAAATTTTAATCCAATATTACTTGCACGCTTTAATACTAATTTTAGGGTTTCATTGTGTTCTTGCATGTTCTTTGCATGGATCAGGAAATCATCAATATAGATTATCACATTTTCTATGTCTTGAAAACATTCCACCATTTTTCTGTGAAATTCTTCTGGTGCCACACTGATTCCGTATGGTAATCGTAGAAACCGATATCTTCCATAAGGCGTTCCAAACGTACATAATTTTGAACTTTCTTCACTTAGTGTTATCATCCAAAATCCTTTACTCGCATCCATTGTAGTAAATATTTCAGCATCTGTTAGACGGGCTTTAATTTCTTCTATGCTTGGGAATTGGTAGTGAGCTCGTTTTAAAGCTTGGTTTAGTTTTCTTGGATCTAGACAAACTCGAAGTTCACCTGATGGTTTGTTTACCAATACTAGTGAATTGACCCATTCAGTTGGTTCGGTTACCTTTTTTATTACATTTTGTTTCTCCATGCTTTCTAGTTCTTTCTTTAATTTGTCCATTAGCTTAAACGGCACTCTTCTTAGGGATCTATATGTGGTTTTATTCCTTCTTTTAGTTTGAGGTTCATTGTTCCAGGAAGCGAACCTAATCCTTCAAATAAATGTTTATATTTATTTAAATCCACAGTTTCCCCTTTGGTTAATTTATTTTTACTGGTTTCCTGTATTCTTTCAACGGATTCTGCATTTATTACCTCGTCTTTGTTAATTTCCTCTATTCGTTTAATGAGTTTTAATTCTTGGCAGGTTGGTAAACCTATCACCCCGTGACACTTTTCGTTTATCACATAAAATTCAATTTCCTTTAGTGTGTTCCTGATTCGACATGATATTTGACACGTACCCATTATTTTCATTTTCTGACCACTGAATGTAGATACAATAGCCATACTTTTTGTAATTTTCTTTGGATCCAATCCCAACCTATAATAATCGTCACATGGTAACACGTTTACTTGTGCCCCGGTATCTAGCTGGCACTTGAAATCTCTCTCGTTTATTTTTAAATCGATCATCCATTTATCAGCATACTTTATGTTGTTTACCTCTAAATATGAAATATAAAAAATCATCGTTTTCGTCTTTGTCCGTTTCTTTTATGTAATTAACTTTCCTTCCATAAAAGCACTTTTTGGCAAAATGATTTAATTTTCCACATTGCGTGCACGTTTTACCCTGTGCTGGACAATTATTATATTGATGCTTTGATCCACACTTCCTGCACTCTTGTTCTCCATTTTTATTCCTATATCTTTGAAGCCATTGTTCTTTTCTAGTTGGCTGTTTGTTTATTTTTGCTACCATTTGTTCTTCACAAAAAAGTTTTCTCGAGATTTCTTGTATTCTCCATTGATTTTGCTGTTTCTATTGCTTTTGATAGATCAAATATCTTTCCACCATCTAATAATCTTTGTCTTATACTTGTATTGTCTTGATGTAACCCGCAAATAAAAATGCTTTTTACTATACTTTCGCGTAAATTTTCTAATTCACAAGTTAAACTCAAGTTGATAAGATCCGTAACGTAACCATCAATTGATTCTCCAGTTTTCTGCCGTCTAATAAAAAATTGTGTCTCTCAATTTCTAAATTTTCTTAGGCATAAAATGATCGGAAAATTTTGTACTAGATCTTCATATTTAATATCTTTGATTTTTATGTTAAAGCTTCTGAAGATATGCATTATTTCTGAGCCGAGATGATGCAGTAAATTGCATTCTTTTCAAATCTGACTCACTTTCATCTTTACCTGTTGCAATTAGGTATATTTCAAATTCTTCGATCCAGTTATTCCAAACGTCTGCCATATTGCTTTGCGTAATTTTGATGGGTGATATGCCACTTTTAATCATCGCCTTGTTAACTTCCATTTTTAATTGAAGCTTTGTTTCTTCTTTTATTGTTGCTTGAATTTCTTCTGACACTTCTGACACCATATTATACTTTGAAATGTATTTATTAGTTCTAGCTAGAAAGTGTACTTACAATAATATAACAATGTCTTTATATAGTAATTTGTTAGGTTTGGTTGGTACCAATCTACGATGTAGTATATTGGACACCCTGTATCACAACAGCCGGTAACACATATAATTATGGAAAAATTTATTTTTAACGTGTATTATTTTGTAAAATGCGGGAATTTTAAATTTGAAAAAATTGTAAGAATTTTAAAATAAGGAAAAAAATTATTACACAAATGTTGATATATAGGTATTCAAAATTCCTCATAAATTTTACTTTTTAGACACTCACTCTTCACGTTTTTGTTTCCTCTTTTGTCTTTTTTTGAACTTGTTCATCAATTCTAGCTTCAAATTCTGTAGCAGTTGGAAAAAAAATCTTGAACTACTGTCACATATGTGACGACGTCGCTATGGATGGGAGATGTAGAGTATTTTGTTTTATTAAATTTAGTTAAACGTAATTTGTTAGGCACTCGGTATTATAGGCACTGAATACACATTAGGTTCAGAACTAGTAACCATCGAATTCATAAAATGTTCAGCTTGTTCAGCATTTTTTTCAATTTGTTCACGAGTTGTTTCTAAGATTTCATGCTTAGGACTTTTAATTGGTATAGATTCATTTTTAGACGTTGAATGATCACAATTTATCATCAATTTGAAGATCCCTGCTTCTGTAGTTTAGTTTGCTAGCTCTAAATTTCTCAAAGTTGTTTCTCGGCTTGATTGATTTCTATTGTATAATCTACAAAATTTCGACCTATGAGCAACAATTCATCAAAAGTTACTTAACTAAAAAGATAATCAGCATATTAGCTTACCTTTGTTACGGTCCTGTTTTGCCAACGGATACCTTTATTACTTCGAAGATTCCTTTATAGTAATTTTATAAAACTCAATATGCGGCAACACAGTTTAAATTTTAAATTTAATTTTCCAAATATTAGTTATCGCCAAGTAGGCCAGTCAGTAGAGAATTGAAATAAGGTGGTATGTTGCAAACGGTGGTGTAGAAGATTTTATTTTTTTAACTTGTATAAATAGGTACAAGCATGTGAAAAACAAAAATGCTAACACGAGCAACCTCGGGAGAACTTTTGGCAGCCAAAGAACTTCAAAATTTTAGGACTTTTTTTAGTTTTTTGCATATAACTCCTAAACCGTGGATCCTATCAAAACATTTGTGGTTTAACAAATTAAAGAGCGTTAAATTCTGCGTCGAATAAGTACCACAACTTAATAATTTGGTCAAGTGGTATGGTTGAAAACTACGCCTAAAAACGATGATTTTTTCTAATTTTGTAAAAAACTGAGATTTAGTAATACGTAAGTGTGCGTCCGGCATCGATCGCGTTGCACTAAATTCGTTGTAACTTTTAAACTAATTAATGAAATTGAGCATTCAAAAGCTTAAATGAAAGAAGAAACATGTAGCTATTGGACTATTATATTTTCTAATATAAAAATGAATGTATATAAAAGTAGTAAATGTATATAGTTGGAACATACGGAGATATCCGATAAAATCGCTAAGAGCTCTACCATTTCTACAATTCTTAAAATAAAGATCTGAAATTTTCATAAATTACTCTAAAAGTAATGTATAAAGATATCCGATAAGTAAAAAAAATCTCAAAAATTTAGTATTGAAGATGTATACTCAAAATTTCAAAATTTTGGGTAAGTAATAAAATCTTAAATGTATACCTAACTTTAACCACATATTACTCTTGCTTAAATCGCGTTATTGAATTTTTACAGGTGCGATTTTTAAAGCTTGAAATGTGTACTTTAAGATGCTATAAGAGGTTTAGGTTAAAAAGTAAATCAACCTTTTTATTTTACAGAAATAAAAATAAATTTTTGCTCCAAAATTCGTTAAATTAGAGGTACGTTAAACGTTAATAACTTTTATAAAAAGTTTATTTAACCTACCTAACTAGCATTATATTATTAATAGGACTTAAAAATAAGTGAATTTAGTGTAAAAAATTTAGAATATATAATAATAGCTCTTAGCGATTTTATCGGATATCTCCGTATGTTCCAATTATATACGTATACTACTCTTATATACATTTATTTTTTTATTTTAAAGTATAATAATCCAATAGCTACATGTGTCTTCTTTTATTTGAGCTTTTGAATGCTCAATTTCATGAATTAGTTTAAAAGTTACAACGAATTTAGTGCAGCGCGATCGATGCCGGACGCGCACTCACGTATACGTATATCTCAGTTTTTGACAAAATTAGAAAAAATCGTCGTTTTTGACCGTAGTTTTTGACTATATCACTTGACCAAATTATTAAGTTGTGGTACTTATTCGACGCAGAATTTAATGCTCTTTAATTAGTTAAACCACAAATGTTTTGCTAAGATCCGCGGTTTAAGAGTTATATGTAAAAACTAAAAAGTCCTAAAATTTTGAAGTTCTTTGGCTGCCAAAAGTTCTCCCGAGATCGCCCGTGTTAGCATTTTTGCTTTTACATGCTTGTACCTATTTATACAAGATAAAAATAAAATCTTCTACACCACCGTTTGCAACATACAATTCCTTTACTGACTGGCCTAAAGTGTTAGATTGAAAATTATCAGCTGTTGATTTCGAATTCTGAAAGTTGTGCGTATTGCAATTTTTGCACAAAAATCTAGTTTTTTTGGACGTTACAGTGATCCAATTGTTGATTGAACTTTGAGTTTTTTCAATCCAAGTTGTTTGGGATTTATATTGGTCATTGTTTTGGATATATTTTCTGTACCGGCTTTTGTAAGCAATTTTGAGGGAATTATCCGAACTTCATTGGAAGGATTTATCTGTCCAAGTTTTAACATCCTGGAAGAATCAGAATTATCGCTGAAATTGTTGAAACCCTCCAATAACATCTTCGAGGTATATTTAATAACTATTATTATCGCATTATGCTAATTTCGAGTTTTAGGGTTTTTTTGTACCCGTTTTGGTTTCTTACGTGTGCGAAACCATATCTTTACATTACCGATCGAGTTCTTGAGTTATCGACGAAAGGAAGCCTGGCCAAAGCCTTTTTTGGATCCATCACAACTCGTCAATACGAGGTCCGCTCGAATCCTACTCCCCGTTACTATCAAACTCGTCCAGCTGTCAAGGACGAAGACTCCAGCAAGATAAGATTTTTGTTTGTGCCGTCAGATTTGATTTGTTACCTTTTGATCATTATTGCGCGGGTTATTTATATTGGGTCGTTCTTTTGAACATATTTATTTTATCTAAAAGCTGTGATTTTGTTACGATTTTTGTGCGCCTAGTATACGTATACGGGGTAATTATTTTTAACAAAGTTTTACAATCACGTTACATAGCAACCTTATTTCAATCTAAAGGGTAACCCAATATTGCGCTCACTGTAATTTTTTTTTATAAATTAAATCTTAAAACGGACCAACACTTCGATACTTGCGGCACCAGACTCGGTCCTTTCCTTTCCTCGGGAACCAACTTCGCAGTTTATTTGGTGCCTGCCGTGATTATTAGTATACAGGGTGGTTGTAAACTGCGTGGCGCCCAAACCACATCTTCACAGCCTGCTCTTTGGAGCGTATCGCTTGGCACTCCCTGTATAATAATCCCACACCATCGAAGGGAAGAACCGGCTCGGTGCTTTACCGTTGGCGTCTCCTGCTCACGAGCTAGCAAGGGGGCAAGTCTTTTTTTGCCAGCCGCCCCTGAGATTAGCGGCTGCGAGGTTTTAGTCTTTTGTACATCTAGGCATTCTAACGCCCGACTAAAACTGTAACACCTTGATCTGCAAAATGACAATTCAAATTCAAATTGTCTGTTGAGTGAGGAGGACATTGCAAAATTTTCCCATTAAAGCCAGTACTTCGTTGGAAGATAATTACTGCAGTCTATGGTTTTTAGGATTCATTGTTCCACTTTGGATAATAATGATCTCTTCCAACGTCTTCGCACATTTTCCATATTAATCTAGGGTTGTTTTGCGCTACCTTTTCTTTTCAACATCATTATTTTCAAATTATAAATGTTTTATTACCTAAGTAAAAAAATAACAGGATAATTCATAATAAATGAATCTGACCCATGATTTTGGATTGAGTGTGAAAGGCAAATTAAACTTCTCACGCTGTTTGTTGTGCTGTGATTTTCGGGTCAGAGGGGGCACATCATTAGGGGAGCAAATGTGTATCAATTCCATATAAAACATAATTTATTCAAACAATTTCTATAATTTCTTCTCGAAATTTTAAAAATTTGACAAGTAAATTGTTCTATTTTTTTTTATTAACCGGCAGCTAGCGGTTTTTTTCCCAAGTCGTGGGCTTGCTTAAGTAAGGTAAGAAAATTCTACCAATAAGAGACAATCACAAAATTATATTTTAATAAAAGGGTAACCAATATTAGATAAATTTGAAATAACAACAATAACAATTTTAACAGATTTCAAAATTAAGGTTAGACTAAAGGTGTTTCCTGGATGAAACAGTAAATACATCTACACATAGCTTCAAAATATTAACCTACAAGATATTAATGGATATGATTACCGCACTTGAACATAACAAAATTTAATACACCAAATTGCCACCATTTCTGTAGAACCCTCTTTGGTACCATCATCATTCTTTCATTTTTTCTTCGGGATTGATATGTTGAAAATTGCAATTTTCGTTATTACAAATCTTATATTTAGAGAAAAAGAAACATTCTGACATTTTCTCTAAATTATACGTGTGCAAAAACTTGCACTTTTTGGTCTTCCAGTTGCATTTTAATATCGAACGCAATTTCGTCTACGTTGACAATTATGTTCTCTATTTTCAATGATCGTACATTTCTAATTATAAAAAAATTAAACGATTGTTTCGCACATTCTATATTATTAAATCACACAGTATGAAATACGTTTTAATTAACAAACTGTCTGTGTTGACCTTATAATATGTTCAAAATATAAAATGCGTTGATAAATTAAAAAATTTATTGCAATAAAAATAAAAATGCTTAGAGTAAATTTTCTTCTTAGGGTGCCGTCTCCTCATAGGAGGTTGGCTACCATGATACTGTACTCGTCTCTGTCTCTTGCGAGTCGGATTAATGTTGCGGCATCCGAAATACCAAGCCATTGCCTCAGGTTCTTTAGCCAGGATTGCCTCTTTCTGCCAAGACCCCGTTTTCCTTCTATCGTATTTGCCTTGCATGATTAGTTGGAGAAAACCATATCTCTCATTTCGAAAGATATGCCCGAAGTAAGCCGCTTTTCTTTTTTTAATGGTGGTCAGGACCTCTCTATCTTTATGCAAACGACGCAGAACTTCTTCGTTTGTAACATGTTCCACCCAAGATATCTTAAGCATTCTCCGGTACATCCACATTTCGAAAGCTTCTAGTTTGTTCATGGATGCAACCTTTAAGGTCCATCCCTCGACGCCATAGAAAAGTGTTGACAGAACATAGCATCTTGCGATTCGCCATCGAGTTCTCAAATCCAGTTCTTGGCCACATAGTATAGTCTTCATTTTAATTTACAATTTATTTACATAGTAGGTCTACTTTTATGATAAAATATATCAAAATATGATCCTCCACAATTATTTTCTATAATTACTTTGTACTTAAATTATCAGTTAAACTATAAAATTTGACCAAAAAGTATCAAAATTGATTGTTAAAGTCGGGTTCCTGCTTTATGTTTTCGTTTAGCGATCGCGTTCTGCTGGAATCGTTTGATTGTTGATTGTGATATAGCGACATATTCGGTTCGGGCGATGGTAGTTGCAAGGAATTCGGAATACCGTGATGTACGCCCATGTTCATGGCGGCCGAAGCGCTGCCGCCGCCGCCGTTCATGTGCAAGTTGTTGTTGTAATGCATTCCGCCCATGCCGTTATTTGGGTGCAAGTTCATGGATGTGTGCATGCTGTTGTGATATGGATGATACGGATTTGTAACGTAGTTGTTCATATGCGACTGATGGTTGGACATTCCGTTATACGGATCAAATTGATTGTATTGATTTGTGTTATCGCGAAAATACGGATGCGGGTTGGTGTTAAAACCGTTATAGTAGCTGCTGTAGTCGTAGGACATCATACAGTTTCCAATTTGATTTCCACTCAACGGATGGCCCGATGGTGACGGCGTTTGCGTGCTGTCGGAACTGGTGCTCGACGATGGTCCCAAACCGTTTTGATATGAATTGTTGGAATGATTGCTATTCGTTTCGGTTTTGATGGTCGGAGGCGAAACCGAATTTGTCGTGGTCGGCGAAACGGCGTTCACGTCGACCCTGTCGCTGGTCGAAGGCGTCGCCGGAGGAACTCGATCGTTCGTTTTTGTCGTTTTTGCTCCTCTCGGATTAATTTGTCTGGGCGCAGCAACTTTGGGACTCTTTTGTCTCGCCTTGGCCCTTCGATTCTTAAACCAGACCTGAACTCGAGACTCGGGTAAATTAATTTTGGAGGCCACTTCTTCTCGCATAAATACGTCTGGATAGCGCGTCTTTTCAAACAACGATTCTAAAATATCCAATTGGCTTTTACTGAACGTCGTCCTTTCCCTCCTTTGTTTTCTCTGATTTTGGCCAACTCCCATAGGAAAGCCGGGATGTAAATCGTACCCATGATTAAACATGAAATTGGTATATGGCGGATGTCCTGGATACGAAGCAGCGTGCGGCGTACGCATAAAAGCGTTGTTATTCATATTGATATTCGCCGGTGTAGTCGTTAAAGCGATGGTTGTTGGTGTTACTGCATGTGTTTTTGATGTTGCACTGACTAGATCTGATTGCACCGGTTTTTCGTTCTTCTCCACTCCTTTATCTGTTATATTATTCACTTGACATTCCGTTGGTAAAATTTGAAGAGTACTATTTTCCTTCAACGCTTCCTCGTGTTCTAGAATGAAATCTTCAAGCGTTATTTCTGACCCTTGTCGTTTATCGGCTGCGACACACAAAATCCATTTGTAATAAAAACACAAAACAACTGCACTAAAATCCGCGTTCTAATAGAGCAATGTTGAAGATTGTTATTATATTGGCACTTGAAAAAATTATACGAATATTTTTTTTCGAAAATTGTCTTAAACCGCGAAAGCAGCGTGTCAAGCTGGAGCAACTTAATTTTTTAGAAAATAAAGTAACTGATTTCGTCGAGTAACTGATTTCGTCGAGTAACTGATTTCGTCGAGTAACTGATTTCGTCGAGTAACTGATTTCGTCGAGTAACTGATTTCGTCCAGTAACTGATTTCGTCGAGTAACTGATTTCGTCCTGTAACTGATTTCGTCGTTAAAGAAGGAGTTACGTGCCAACTCAATCCGTGTTTTGATTTCGCCATCAGAATTCCAGTCCTCGTGAAGCCAACACCCCAGATACCTGATCTTATCTACCCTCTCCAGTCGATCGCCCCCGACGCTAATATCTATGTTGTTGATTGTTCTTTTGGTTATTGCCATTATTTTTGTCTTTTGTTTGTTTATACTGAGTCCGCTTGCGTTGCTGACTTCATTTATTTTGTTAATTAGTATTTGTAAACCTTCAGGGCTATCGGCAAAAATGAGGGTGTCGTCCGCGTATCTGATGTTATTAATTACTCTTTCGTTTACTTTAATTCCTTGTTGTGCTTCCTCGAGAGCTTCCAGGAAAATGGTTTCCGAGTATAAGTTGAAAAGGAGTGGTGAGAGAACACAGTCCTGACGGACTCCCTTTTGAATTTCAATGTCTTCGGTTGTAACATCTCCGAATTTCAGCTGAGCCGTCTGATACCAATATAGGTTCTTAATTCTTAATTTAAACATTTATAATTTGAGAAATTTTCATTTAACTTTTTTAAATTTCTGGATTTTGCAATTTCCTGCAAATTTTTAGAGTTCATGTTAAACGTGCACATCTGGATTAAGTTCCATATTTTATCCGCTATCCAGCTATCAGAAATGTCATCGCCTTGTCCACGTTTGTGCTGATTTAAGGTTATTAAAAGATGTTTTATTGCTTTCATGTAGTTGTGCAAACTCTTATATGCGACTCCAATGTATGTTCTGTATAATATATTGATGTCTTTACCGTCAACACCTATTCTCCGCAATAAGTCAATGATTACGTCGTGTCTCACATTGTCAAAGGCTCTCTCATAGTCTATAAAACGGGTATATAGCAGTCGCTGTTGATCAAGACATTTCTGTGCCAAGACTTCAATAGAGAATAGTGCTTCTCTTGTTCCTTTAGAACCTAGAACTCTTTTTCCGTTAGAGTAAATAAATAAATAATGTGGTCACTTATTTCGATGAATTTGTCACCTGTAATGCAGTAACCAAGGGGTCATATAAATACTGAATTTCTCAAAATCCAGATGAAAGATAACTTTTTAATGCATGGAAAGTTAAATCACTTATTTTTCGAAAGTCTATGTGTATTTCGTCAGGATTTGAAGCATAAACTGAAGGCTCTCGAATTTTAATTATATTCGCTATGTCGGTCAATTTATTCTCGGGCAGCAAAGAAATTCTTTTCGCAACTTCAATTTTCTCGTGGTCGGTAATCAAGTTTGAAGTTTCTTCGATAGAATTTGCTGCCAATTCAGTATCACGTTTGGTAAAGTGAACCTGGTCACTTACTTCTAACAAAGCACTTTCAAACGAAACGCTTGGTGCAGATGTGTTCCCAACAATATTGGTATTGTCGGTTTGCTCCACTTGCTTAGCTCGATCTTTCTTAATTGGTTTCAATTTTTTATTCTTCAACTTGTTTATTTGTTCTTGTATCGAAAGCATTTTCAGTTGTAACATTTTAATTGCGTTATTTGTTTCGTCATCTGTTGAACTATTACTGCGTGAATTCGCATCAGATTTAGGTAAATTGCTATTTTTGGTAATACTATCACTACTACTGTCGTTATCACTGCTACTGTCGCTATCATTGCTACTGTGACTATCACTACTACTGTGACTGTCACTAGCACTACTACTGTCATTATTACTACTACTAGTACTACTGCTGCTAATAGAAATTGTTCTCACAGTACCTATATTCGATGCACCAGATGCATTCGTTAACTTAGATATTTTTTTTAGCTTTTCTTCAAACACATTTGATTGTTGGGTTGATGTGGCCTGAATATTAGAGTTCTTGGGGTTACTAGTAGTTGATTTTGGTGATTCGTTAATATTTGGATTGCGTAGCGTCGATGTTGTTGTTTTGGGTATTTTAAACTTCCTTTCGGGCAAATTTATGCTAGATTTTCTCATTAACTTTGTTTTGGTTTTATCAACATCTTTTGTTTTAGGAACACCTTTTTGCGATGAGCTACTTCCTGAACTTTTAAAACGGGCACTTTTTTGAGCGGTAGATGATATTCCAATTTCATATTCTGATTTTGGCATTTTAGCAATTTCAGTGCGAAAGAGATCGTCAATACTTTTGGCCATTATAACGACTTCTTCATTCTGTGTATTATATGTACGGCAATTATTTATCATTGTATTGAAATCCTCAATACATTCTTGTGCACACCAATAGTAGCTATTTTCTAATCGTTGTTGAATTGTTCCTAAATCCATGGGCTTTTTAATAATGGTGTGATAATTGGGCAAATTGAAAGCTATGGTATCAACTGGCGTATGAAACAGCCACGCAAATTTATGGTTCCAAACTGTTTTGATCACGGTTTCTTTTAAAAATGTGAGTTGATTTGTTATTCGACCCGGTCTTTCAGATGGAGGGTGTACATGCGGATAAACCATTCCGTTTATGGGCTTTACTGGTATTTCAATTCTTGGAGGAGGTTTGCAATCCATTTGTTGAGTTATTATTCTGATCGGTAAGAATCTTCTAGCTTCTTTTTTTTCTAGCTTTTATATAACTATAAAAGGTAAAATAGAAAATATTCTTTTACTTATGTTAGATACATAGATATAATGCATATTATAAATATATTACATAAGAAGTACCAACTGTACATATTTTAATATTTCGTTATGCAAGATTTTACATACTGCCTTTAGATATATAGTAGGTATGATTACATGTCTGTTTGCCTCTTTTTTTATTTCAAAAAGGCTACATTACTCTTAAAAACTTAACTCAAAAAGTAAGACGTAAAATTAAAGCAACGTAAAGAATACAGAGTGGCCTAAAGTAAGCTGACCATTTTTAACAAATCATATAACGCATTAGTTTTAAAACAAAAATATTATGCTTAAAATTTATATGGTAAGGATTTTAGAAAAAGAAAAAACAAACAATGAAGGCCGCGCGACTAGACTTTTACTACTAATTAACCGATTGGGGAAAAGCTGATCCACTGCGTTCCTCCCAACCAATGAAAAATGGGTTATGCAGCCGTTTTGCTAAAGCCTCATTGTTGCTAGCATACCAAGAGAACAATTTTTCAGCAATTTGATGAAATCGCCAATCAAAAAATTGGAATACCTTATCCCATGAAGAGCCAGTACTATAATAGTACGTCAGTACTATAAAAGTAAATTTGCGGATCACGCTGACGCGTGGATCAAGTTCGGTAATTGGTTGGTTTTTTAATTTTCAAACGTTCAACGTAATCCGAGGATTAATTTTCGGTTATACAACTCCCTTCAAAAAAATAAGAGCATATGATTTTTTCTTCGAGTACACCACACCATGTGTTCATTCTCCAAATATAATATGTTGATTGTCGCAACATTTGTGTTATTGTCCATCTAACGTTGCGTTGATTATCGAATGGTTCGCAACCAAAGACAACTTATAATATGTATTTTTATTAATAACCTTTGCAAACAATATTGTTCATCGGGCACTTCGTATCTTGATATTTTTGGATTGTGACCACTTCTTTTAAGTTAGCCCGCTTGAATCAATTTTTAACTTTTCTTATACCAAAGGTTTGGTAATACTTAGGTGTTAACGTGTTTTTAACTCATTTGTTTGAATATTGTTTGGTAGTTCCTAGTTCAATAAAACATTTTGTAGTTCGTTGTTTAGTTCGGTGTTTTTCAACCTGTGGGTCGCGACCCCCCAGAGGGGTCACAAAGTTTTGCTCGGAAAGTTACGGTCTCTAGCCAGGCAAAATAAAAATTTTTTTAAATAAATATAAATTATAAATTTATTATAAAAAAAAATACAATTTCAGTAAGAAGGCTATGTCTGTTTGTTTTTTAATAATTTGTTGAATCGTGGTTCTATTTTTGAGACGCAAAATAATCAAATCCTTTTCTAACTGGAGCCTATTTATTTTCTTAGTTTTTATGCTTACAATTAAATAATTTCAAAACTTCCTAGCCAGCTCTGGATATTCTTCATCCAGAAGACCTCAATGTTTTGCGAATTGAATTCCATTTTAAGCATGCTATGAGTAGCAAAATTTATAACATTTGCTTTCATCTTTGTGACCAAATCAGCCAATTGTACTGACATTCAAAAAAGGATTTAGTATTAATCTACGTCCAGTGGGAGCTTCAGAGTCCAATTTTGAAAAGTAACTTTATAGTCTCTCTTTTAAAGCAGCTAGCCCTGCTCTGTGGTCTCGAGTTAGGGTGAAGGTTGCTGAAAAAATAATATAATGCTCTCTTGGGTGTTTAAATGAAATTACCAAATTCAACAAAATAACAAAACTTATCTTTATTAAAACAATCTTCTTTAAAATTGCAAAAGCGGTACAAAAATGTTGGCAACCGCTTATCGAGAATCTCAGATAAACTGTGGCGAAACTATTTAAAAAAAAATCTTTCCTCGAGAAGGTAAAGTTATAATTGAGCACGAGTAAAATAAATTGCTTCTAATACAGTGTTGCAGCTATTAAAAAGATTAAAATCTCTCACCCCCCTGGCCAGGAAGGAAGTTACAAGTGCTACCTTATACAGTGGGTTCCCAATAGTTGCCCCAGTAGCAATTTGCACCTTACACGAAACTTTCAGCACGCTTATTGTTGAGGACCAAAACGACTTTTGTTATGGACAGAGTGGATGGCTTTGACTGCAGAAACGAAACCCAACAATCAGGAAAACTTCGTGTTCCGTAGGTGTTTGAGTGTTGGTCGGAGTTTAAGGTTCGTTATTTATTTTGCGACTTATACAGAAGAGATCACTAATCAACCGTGATCTACAGACGACAATAATTGAATCAGCCGATGCTCAGCTAAAAATAAAGTGTATCACTCAATCGAGGATATTTAAAGTGGTTAGTTCGAAATAGTTCGAGACGGTCATTGGCCTGGGTGTTAGCGCAAGGACTGCTAATGCAAGGCGCCCCGTTCAAATCCGGGTCGAGTTCACTTTGCAATGACGTCTCCGTGCTTCGGAAGGCACGTAAAGACGGTGGTCCTCCTATGTTAATGAATTGACAGCATTAACAATAAAAAAATAGGGTAACAGGCACATCTGAGGCAAGCCTAGCAAGCTACTTCAGATGTAAAGCAAGTAGTGCTCGAGGTCCTGACACTGGCTTCGGTTATCGCCGATGCTACTGTTAAGTAAAACAGATCAACAGATCTGGATATACAGGGTTATCCCCTAGCCAAAAATGCTCGTTTTCTATTGGTGGGGATCTTGTGGTTGACAATCTTATTGAGAACAATAATTCAACAATATATTGTATTAATATCAAATTAATTTGCGGTTTTTTAAATTTTACTTAAAATAATAAAATTAATTCGCGGTTTTTGAATGTTAATTAAAATAATCATTGGTTTCTGGTATTGGTTTCTCTTCTTCTTCTTCATTGTTTGCTTCTTGTCAGAAGCGTCGTGACCCAGCTTGTATTTGTAACCAATCTTGTATTTTTTTCACATTTTATAATACAATAGAAACCAACCAGCAGTGTAGCGCAAAGCATGCACCGGCCGTCCGGAATTCTTAGGATAATTTTATCGGCGGGGAGGAGGTTTGATGCGAATAGGTGAAATCTGCGCGAGAAGGTGGATCGGGCTGTAGGTTAGAGTTTGGTTTTATAGTTTTTAGAGTTGATGCAAATGGGTGGAATGTGCGCAAGAAGGTGGATCTGTGTGTCGGTGGAATATCAAATAAATATTAAGTTGTAAACCGCACTATAGCAGAAACTTGTAAGTAGACCGCATACTATAGCGGCACCATTTAATAGGGAGGGGGGTCCTGTAATCAGTTTTGCTTGCCGCAAACCACCATAATTGCGAATCCACCCTAAAATCTAAAATTAACATCTAAAAGCAGAACAATTTTAATTACATTCCTACAATTTTTTATTACAGACCTGTCTTTTCATTTATTTATACTTTTTATTATAGACTTGTCTTTTTTATCTGATTATAATCCAATGTAAGTACTTTGAGTACTGGTAAGCTACCACCGGTGGAACTTACATGTTTTGCCCAGCTAAATTTTGTACCACCGGTGGAACTTACATGTCGACCCTCGGTAGGTTTTCCACTAAGAGGATTAAAATTTGACCATCGGTGGAACTTACATATGTCCTTTAAAATATAGCTATTCTGCTCGGGATTTACAAATCCTCTTATAGGGGAGGATCGATCCTCATACAAACAAAATTTCTCATATATGTACCTCAAAAAGGTTCATAATTTTCTATGTCTAACAGCCTCCGCCACTATCTTTCTCTGTCCCCATACCATCCCTCCACCCACTCGCCCCCATATACCCCATCACTTGATTCCATTATTTAATCCGTGGTCTACACTGTATCCTATTCTCATTTGGCTTCCATAAGGTTATTTTTTCACGATGTTTTCGTCCTGGCTCCGCATTATTTGACCCAACCAACGTATTCTTCGCGAATTGATGAATTTCACTATGTCCTCCCCTTTAAACTCCTGCAGTACTTCATAATTCATCCATGCTCTACGCTCACCATTCTCATCCTTTTTTGGTGCCAGGATAGTTCTCAAAATCTTTCTTTCGCATCTTCTCAGTACTCACTTACTTCAACCAATTTAACACTCTTGTACTGAAGCAAGCAACTATAAATACTCAATTTTTCGGAAACGAATTCCGATATTTGTATTTTCAACTTGGACGAAGTCCAGATGAAAGATAACTTTTGAATTCATGTAAAGTTAAATCACTTACTGCTTGGAAGTCTACGTGTATTTCGGCAGGATTTTAATAATAAACTGAAGGCTCTCGAATTTTAATTATATTCACTATATCTATTAGTTTATTCCCCGGCAGTAGAGAAATTCGTTTTGCAAGGTCAATTTTCTCGTAGTCGGTAATAAAGTTTGGGGTATAGCTTATAGAATTTGATGCCAATTCAGTATCAGGTTTGGAAAAGTGAACCTAGTCACTTACTTTTAACAAAGCACTTTTAAATGAAACCCTTGGTGCAGATGCATTACTCACGACTTGCTTAGCTTGATCTTTTTTAATTGGTGTCAATTTGCTTTTCTCCAACTTGCTTATTTGTTCTTGTATCGAAATCATATCTGCTTGTAACAGTTTAAATTTGTAATTTGTATTACTGCGTGAATTCGCACCAAATGCATGTGTTAATTCGTTAAGATGTTCAGATAAGTTTTGTATTTGGATATGTATCGTGTTGGGTTGATGTGACTTCAATATTGGAGTTATTAGGATTATTAGTACTTGAGATCGGTGGCTCGTTAATATTTGAATTACGTTGTATTGATGTTGTTGTTTTAGATATTTTTCACTTTATTTTTGGCAACTGCTTATTTGCTTTTCTTATCAAGTTGGTTTTGGTTTTATCAATGGCCTTTGTTTTAGGAACATCTTTTTACGATGTGCTGCTTCCTGAATTTCTAGAAGTGACACTTGTTTGCGCGTTAAACGATATTCTAATTTCATATTCTGGTTTTGGCATTTTAGCTATTTGATGGAGAAAGAGATGTTTAATACTTTTTGCCATAATAACTATGTACATCTTCTGTATTCAATCTACAACAATAAACAGGGGAGTGGGGGGCAATCAAATTTATTTTTCTTTAAAACTTGTTTACTTTTGAAACCATTTTAACGATTTTGAAGCAAACTTTTCAGGTTGTCAACATTTCTAGAAAATGCCAGTATCACCATTCGATTCTTTAGGCAATATTTTGGTATTAAATTTTTTCCCAACCCTCCATGACTACTGTTTTGAAAATAATACTGTTGATTTTTTTGCCCTGTATGTGTACTGACTGACTAGTCATTGCCCAGCCCGAACCGCTGTCTCAAGAAATCTAAAATTTGGAAAGGATATTCCTTGTGTAGCGTTCTAAAGAGAGAAAAGCGAAAATGTGTTTCACGGATTTTTTTAATATTTAGGACAACCCTGTATATTTACAATTAAGTATTGGTCGACACATAATTAGCTAGCCTAAATCACCGGACCTTGAAACCCTTTTGTCTCAAATGCACTTTTATAAAACCATACCTTACGGTAATTTGATGAAAACGCCTAGGATTCCACTTCTGAAGTATATCTCTATCCAAGTCGGCTTAACTTGGTCTTATTATTTTTCCAGTTGGTAAAATGTTAATTGTATATTAAAAAATCAGTTCGGCTGCATATATTTATTTAACAACTAGCTGGATACCCGGCTTCGCCCGGGGTCTCATTAAACAGGTGGAACTCTGCCTTTGTCTGAATGATTGAATAGCTGGATACCTGGCTTCGCCTGGGGTCTCCCTATTATTAAAATACTTTGCCTTTGTGTGAAGTATTTAGATTTTCCCGAGTATCCTGCTTCGCTTAAGGTTTTCTTCTCGACGGGAAATCTTGCTTCCCGTTGCTAGAGCGTTTCAGAATGATTTTTAGTGTTCCCGTTGTCGAATGTTTTAGAACGGTTTATATTGTACTCTACAATTTTCTCTACAGCTTTTCTTCTCCAGTATTTCAAATCACTTATAATAGTGTAGGTACTGAATGTGAATATACCAACGTAAAATTACCATATATCAATTACAGGTATTGGCGATGGGAATCTCGTTAATCCATTCATGCTCGTCCGCAATTTTTTACTATTTTTTTTAAATTAAGCTTTTCGGTCCCGGTTTTTAGCGGAAAACCTCTTTAGGGTCCTAGAGAGTAACTGTGCAAAATTTGGTTGGGATCGGTCGAACGGTCTAGGAGTCTATAAGGAACATACAAACACACAAACACACACACAAACATACATCCATTTTATATATATAGATAGAAGATAGATAGAAATTAAATTCACCCTGTATGGGAATCTCGTTCCATTCATGCGCGTCCGCAATTTTTCACTTTTTTTAAATTAAGCTTTTCGGTCCCGGTTTTAGCGGAAAACCTCTTTAGGGTCCTAGAGAGTAACTGTGCAAAATTTGGTTGGGATCGGTCGAACGGTCTAGGAGTCTATAAGGAACATACAAACACACAAACACACACACAAACATACATCCATTTTATATATATAGATAGAAGATAGAAGATTAAATTCACCCTGTATGGGAATCTCGTTCCATTCATGCGCGTCCGCAATTTTTCACTTTTTTTTTTAAATTAAGCTTTTCGGTCCCGGTTTTTAGCGGAAAACCTCTTTAGGGTCCTAGAGAGTAACTGTGCAAAATTTGGTTGGGATCGGTCGAACGGTCTAGGAGTCTATAAGGAACATACAAACACACAAACACACACACAAACATACATCCATTTTTATATATATAGATAGAAGATAGAAGATTAAATTCACCCTGTATGGGAATCTCGTTCCATTCATGCGCGTCCGCAATTTTTCACTTTTTTTTTAAATTAAGCTTTTCGGTCCCGGTTTTAGCGGAAAACCTTTTTAGGGTCCTAGATAGTAACTGTGCAAAATTTGGTTGGGATCGGTCGAACAAACACACACACCCACACACATACAGTAGAGTTCATATATAGCGACTTTGCTTATAACGACTAACCGGTTTTAACGACGAAAATGTTTACTCAAGTTAGGTTTCATAGTTAGGTACTGAGAAAATATAGCCGTTTAGTGCGACTCCGGTTTAAGCGACCAACTGCTTATAGCGACTGTTTTAATCGGACGTATCATCATTATTTATGATAATACGTCCGGTTAAAACGACGCGCAATGTTTTGTTTACACAACCTACGCACCAGTACCTCGGCGCTCCAACTTCACCTCGCCCCGCGCGCTTCACCTCTTCTTATTGGCACACTTAAATCACAGTAAGTGTTTGTCACTTGTTATGACAAGTTGTTAAAGCTCGACAAAATGAGTTCTGTGAAGCGAAAGTGTTTTACAATTGAAGAAAAAAGTGCAATATTACAATAATATTACATAATATTCCTACAAAATGTTTTATTTACCTAAATAGGAAATTATAATGCATATATATTCGTAAGCTAAGTACTTAAGAAATAATCCGTTTTGTACGTTATCCGGTTAGTACGACATAGTATCGCCGGTCCTTTGAAGGTCGTTATATCCGGATTCTACTGTACATCCATTTTTATATATATAGATTACTGGTATTGGCGATGGGAATCTCGTTCCATTCATGCGCGTCCGCAATTTTTCACTTTTTTTTTTAAATTAAAAGCTTTTCGGTCCCGGTTTTTAGCGGAAAACCTCTTTAGGGTCCTAGAGAGTAACTGTGTAAAATTTGGTTGGGATCGGTCGAACGGTCTAGGAGTCTATAAGGAACACACAAACACACCCACAAACATACATCCATTTTTATATATATAGATAGAAGATATATATATATATAGATTGTGCGGCCTGAAGGCCGCACTGTTGGAAATAATTTTAAATTCACCCTGTATGGGAATCTCGTTCCATTCATGCGCGTCCGCAATTTTTCACTTTTTTTTTTAAATTAAGCTTTTCGGTCCCGGTTTTTAGCGGAAAACCTCTTTAGGGTCCTAGAGAGTAACTGTGCAAAATTTGGTTGGGATCGGTCGAACGGTCTAGGAGTCTATAAGGTGTAAGGTGATTTTTTTTTGGATTGTAGCCCACCCCAATTTTCGTTCTTTTATTTTATAAATTTTTACAAAGTATAAATTCATTTTGCAGTCATTTAGTTAGCTTAATGTCGGTTGAGTATTTTAAATTTCATGGTTGCTCAATTTTTATTCCGTAGAAGGAAGTTTTGTGTTCATATTTAAATTCTTATCTACCATCACGTGCCGTTTTCCAGACAACCTTCAACAATTTCGTTCAAGTTATACGTTGTTCGTAGCAGCTGAAAGCTTCACCTGCCATCCGAGTGGTCACGAACGCGCCAATGTTATCCCTTCTTTTGAAAATATCGTCAGTTGGCTTCGAGCTTTCTTAAGTCAAGTCGCTCCGTGTTTTGACACGTTAAATTTTACCATCTTTATTACCGTTTCGTTAGTTTTTGAGGCGACCAATGCTAGTTGTAGGTGTACATCTGACCGGTGAATGTATTATCGTTTTTAAGCAAGTGCCAATTATCGTATTGTATCGTATTTCCGTTGGAAAGTATCGTTGTGTGTGTGATGTTATCACACCTGTTGACCCACCTTTTTGGGGAATTTTTAATGTTGAGCACTCTGCCGTTTTGTCGTTTCCGTTTGGAAGAAATAACCCTCAGTTGTGGATTACCGTCTCGTCACCGTGTCTAGAAAATCACCCGCATTAGAGCAAGTCGACCTCAATGTTACGTTCATGAAGTCGATGACCCTGTTCAGTCATCACCACCAATTTCGAATCCGTTACCAAGCAAAACCAACTTTCTGCGTTGCTGGGATTAACTTACTGTATTTAAGGTCAGTTATTTATCTATATATATAAAATGGATGTATGTTTGTGGGTGTGTTTGTGTGTGTGTGTTTGTTCCTTATAGACTCCTAGACCGTTCCACCGATCCCAACCAAATTTTGCACAGTTACTCTCTAGGACCCTAAAGAGGTTTTCCGCTAAAACCGGGACCGAAAAGCTTAATTTAAAAAAGTGAAAAATTGCGGACGCGCATGAATGGAACGAGATTCCCATACAGGGTGAATTTAAAATTATTCCAACAGTGCGGCCTTCAGGCCGCACAACTGTCAGCTAGTACCATTTAATTGTGGACAACTGTACGTCAAGTGTTTATACCGCCATGTTTATTTGTTTCATCACTGTTGTTTAAACATTAAGTTATTCTAAATTTAAAACCACGAACGCCATCTGCGGTCGTTGGACTTAACCGAGTGAGTTTGAAGACCTGTCACTTTTAAAAGAATAATAAATGTCAAGTGTTTATGTCATGTTTATTTAACTTAAGTAAATTTTAATTTTAAGAATAAACTTTTATACCGTCAATTTTAATGTCACAAACATTCATATCGAGTGCACTCCATTTAGAAATTTTACCGAATTGTAAATACTACAATTTATTTGTTTTATTGATATCTTTATGTACCGATTTATTTGTATCGTATGCTGTGTTGTCGTCAAATATAATTTGTTGCTATATTACCAAACTTGTGTTGGTGTTGATAATTATTTTACAGGTCCTATCTTTGTGAAGCCGCACAGAGGAGTTGGGTTTTTGCTAAGGTAAAGCGGAAGTAACGAATTTAAGTATTTATTTCATTTTGTTTTAAGGTTTGTACCGATCTAGTGTGCGGTACATTATTTTCTTTCCATCTTAACCTCGGACTACACTAGTGGCGCCCTCTATTTTTCAGTATCGGAAACCATCCCGATTTCGACCCTTCCGGCGCACGCAATTCAAAATTCATATTTTTTTCGTCTACCCCGACCTCACGGCGAGTTTAGTCCGGCACTTTTAGGCTTTCGTTACGGGTGTGTGCGCCGACGAATTTTTTCCGTAACAAAGGAACACACAAACATACATCCATTTTTATATATATAGACTAGCTGGATACCCGGTTTCGCCCGGGGTCTCATTAAAAAGGTGGAACTCTGCCTTTGTCTGAAGTACTTTACTTTAGGCTCTTGGACTTAAAAAGAATTTAAATGGGTAGACTGAATATTATAAAAATATAAAATTGATAAATTATTTATTTTATTTATATAATTGAAATTATCACTTGACGCATTTCTTCTTGCGGCTCGACGTTGTTGGTCTCGGTGTTCTGATCGACGATTCCTCATTGCCAACCGAGCCGTTTCACGTGTGGCCTCTCTTTGTGCCTCTGTTTGTGAAGCACGAAGCCGGGCCATACTAACACGATGCCTCTCTTGTGCGATTTCATCTCCAGCAGATTGATTCGCAATATTTCGCAGTCTATTTGCATTACGGCTTCGTTGTGAAAGATTCGATCTTCTTGCTCGCGGCATTGTAGAGATTAGATTACATTAATTTCCATGTCCATGACTGACTGACTCTTTAATATCTGCCGGTTGTGTCATGTACCAACCTTTAGATATTAAATATCCACCAATCACCGTTCACCATACCTAATCCGTTATGCTTTATTTACATATACACTGTATACAACATTATTACACTAAATTAATACAGGACCGTATTTACATATAATCATGAAAATCGGTTCAGCCGTTCTCGAGTTATAAATGGTGTAACTAAACACAATTTTGCGACTTTCTTTTATATATTTCGCCAATCCATTTTTTTGCATTGCAGTGAGGACAAACTGCTGTCAATCCTCCAATACCAATTATATGGTAATTTTCGTATTCAAGATTACTATCGTATTTGAATGCTTCATTCTTCAACAAAGACCATTTCGCAACTCGTGCTGTTGCTTGCCGTAACCTATTAGCTTCACGTCGAATCAAGGCAGCATCTTCGTTTTCTTTACTTCTAGCATTAGCGGTTTTCAACCTATTAGTTTCTCGTCGAATCAAAGCAGCATTTTCGTTTTCTTTACTTCTAGCATTGGCCATTCTCAACCTATTAGCTTCACGTCGAATCAAGGCAGCATTTTCGTTTTCTTTACTTCTAGCATTGGCTATTCTCAACCTATTAGCTTCACGTCGAATCAAGGCAGTATTTTCGTTTCCTTCAGTTATAACGATATATTCACGACGGGCTTCTCTCTGGACCGCTACTTCCTCATCAGATTTTTCTTGCTTAAGAGCCGTATTTGAAGACTTTCCAAGTTTAATTCTTTTAGGCGAAGGTGTTTCTGAAATATCTGTTATAGATAACTTTCTTTTATGACACTCGTTAATATTTTCCGTTCCATTAATATCGTCATCAACAACAATATATTCAATTTCGGACATCTTTTCTTTTTTAGTTTATAGATATGATGATATATATAATTATTTATATATATAATAAATTGTAGTTGGTACATAGGGGATTATCGGTTTAACGAAATCCATAACGTGATAATACAGCCTCTTGTTGAGAAAGCTTAAACAACCTCATTTTTTAAAGAAATTAATGCTTATAAAATTTTTCTTCTTTGATAAAAATTCCTCTTAATACCTTTGAATAGCAAGCTTGTGTTTGAAGTTGGAAGAATATCTCGATTCGACTATTTCATTGGTCGAAAAATTTTTTCTTTTGGGTTGGTATAATAAATGAACGAACCAATCAGAAGCGCAAAGGACACGAACACACACACACACACTGAGAAATATATATTAGAAGACTAGATAGATAGATTTTGTTCTTACTGCACTTTTGACTTGAAATTTTGATTTTCTTAACATGCCAATTATTGAACATAAAATTTTGATGTGAGAAAGATACCTCCGATCATTACCGACATATTAGGAGGCGGAGCCTGCATGTTTCGATCGCCACAATAGTGAGAGAAACAACTACAGCTGCTCTGCTGGGTTGATTGCTGGCATGTCACGATTATATTACTGCCCGATTTCTTCACTCATAGTTATCTTCAAGTTAGCGAACTTTAGGTTAAATTGACGCAATAACCAATCAGATGATTGATGTATTTGTTTTGTTGTAGAACCGAAAAAACTTGGTTGAAACTGACTAATAAGATAATTTCACAATGAACTGATTATTTCATTTTTAGAAGAAGGCAAGTTAAACTGACGCACGTAGGCCACCCAATTGGCCCATTGTACTACCTCTCTTTGTTGGCCGGGCGTCCTGTTGGCCACCGCCCGATTCCACCGATGGTCAAAAGTTAATCCCCTATCCCAAAATGGTCAACGTTGGGCAGTAGACGATTCCACCGATGAGGGTCAGGGTCAGCTTATAGGGTATTAGTAGGATTAATGTATAAGAAATAATACAAGTATTATGTATGATCATTATGTAATTTATTCATAAAGTTAAAAAAACCAAAAAAAGAATTATGTATGATCATTAATATGAGTGAAATGATTCGAAATGTTTTTCCAAAAATCTAATCTATTTATAGAGTTAGAAGAGTACGAGGCAATGTAATATTGCAAGCGTCGTTGTTTCCTGATGGTATCGGTATTGTCCGGCTTAGGTTTCTCAATACTATTAATTTTCATATAAGTATTAATTTGCACCCCCTTTAATTTTTCTAAAAATATGTATAGCGATGGATGGGTGCTGTAAAACTTTGAGTTAAATACATAATGGAATGATTCGCAAGCATTGGTTGTCCGGCACATACTTGCTGTGTGCGCTGCCCAGAGCTTAGGTGGAAACATTGAATTAGCATCGATATAGGTTCGAAATATATAATCCGAAAACTGGTCTAGCCTTGCATCGTTTGGCAATATTGCAATTAAATCTTCGCTATAAGCGGCATCAACTTCGTTTGCGTTTAAGTATTGTAAACCGAACATATATCGCAACCATTGGCCAATTTCGGACCCATTATCTCTGTATTCTGGAACCAAGCCCAGTTTTTGTATTTTTCTATACCAGGCTTGACTCAAATGGAATCGGCACCCAATGAGTTCGACGTCTTGCCAAACATGTTTAAGACTGGCATGAATAGCCAATTCAAAATCAAGAGTAACAGTTTTGGGTCGAAAAATTAATTGATTTTGAGAGGCAATGTCTATTAATGATTTGAAGCAGCGCTGATAAGTTTCTTGAGATTTGTCTTTTAAGAGACAAAACACCAATGCTATATAATGCCCATTTGCATAACCATGTATTGTAAACAGTTGTTTAAAAAATTTGGTACAATATTCAAAAGTACCATCCACGTATATATTGTCTACAGAGCATAAACATCGTAAGTTCGTAAGACAGGAAAAAATAATTAAATTATTTTGGCTGTCATTAAGCATTAAGAAGTTTTCGTTGTTTTCTGTTTCAACGACGATGGAATCTAACGCGGAATGAACGTCCACCACTGAGGTCGGTAAAGGTGGCAGTTCTTTTCTCCTTGCATAATAAATACTTTTTGTAATCAATTGAGCGTCGTGGCGATCAATTTCCACTCGGTCAACTGTAGTAGCAGTGATGGCGCTTTCAAGAATATCCGATGGTTTTTTTGAATGATCTTCAAGAGCCTTTCGTTTAGCAAAACCGGCAACCGCTTGTCGTTTTATTTGCTGTACATCTTCTTCGTGATTATGTTGCGGATTTTCACTAACAATTATCCTCTGCTCCCCGCTTCCTATAGTGTACATATTAGCCGAACATGTTTTATTAGAACATCGCCACTTAACCTGCCCATTTTGCAATTCAGACTGTTTATAGAATTTAAAGTCACTACGCACTAATAGCACATTTCCGCGTTTACCGTAAATTTCTCGAAGTGTTTCCATAATTTCTGTTGTGTATCCACCAAACAATTTAAACTACAAATTATTAATTACTATTTACTTACGGCTGGTACTCCGATGACTGGTGTGGCTCGTAATTAAATTAAATTCTATATAATTTAAGTATCTTTATGATGTGTTATTATTCAACACATAATTTAACACATAGTTAGCATTACCTACTAAAAATACCAACCTAAATAATGCTTGTTCAATAATTAATAATAAACCGCTAATTTCTTAGGTTGGTGCAGATTCCACCTATTTGGTTTCAAATTCAAAAAAATTTTTAAAAAACCAACTGTAACCTACAGCCCAATCTACCTTTTCGTGCAGATTCCACCTATATTTGGTATAAACTCTGAAAAAATAGAATTTTAATTAGGTCGAAAGTGGTATTGTGGAAAAAATCGCTACTTTTTTTATGGTTTCTCTAATAAGGTTTTTTGATCCACCTCCCTACGATTCATACGCCACCCTGTATATATCTTATCTACTTAAGAACTTAAGGACTTATAGGCTTAAAAATTAAAAGATTACATTTCTGACCAGTCTACCTGCCCGATGGCAGCGGTGGAATCGTCATGTGGGATTATAAAAACTTTTGACCATCGGTGGAATCGGACATCGCCGTCTTTGTTTACCCCCAGACCCCGCACCCTGACAGCCGTTAGGCGGTGATTTGACCTCGCCATTTGGCTCGCACCCCCCCAACAATGGCAGGCGTTACGAACAATAAACTTCCCATCCCGTAATTCCACCAGTTATCACACCAAGCATAACAGCAACATGTTGATGTTCACCAGAAGGTCGAGCCAAGATATCCCGGTTCGCACCCTGTAACATTACAATATTTTCAATTGAACAAAAATTATTTTAGTGATCGCTCCCAAAATAATATTGAACTCCTGCAAAACTAAATCGTCTTGCTCTAAGACAGCTAAAAAATTAAATTAAATTTTGGTGGGATCTGGTAATCACAATCAAACGATTTCCACCTGACATTGAATCAAAATAAATTAGATCAATAAAGATCCGTCAAAACCCTAATGAGATTCATGTTGTTCTCACTTACACCCCCTCTTCTACCACGATTGTCTTACTCAGGATTAGCCTTGAGGTCCTTTACATGAAACACGCCCAAGTCCTTGCCGTGCTCATCTCTCAATCGATATGTAAGAGTACCCGTTACTTCTGCAACTTTACATTTTATATATTTTGGCGCAAGCTTTTTAGAAAATTTATCTATTGCGCTGGATAAACAGAAATTCCGCTTCCACACAATATCGCCTCGTTTAAACGATAGGGGGCGTTTGCGCAAGTTGTACCTTGATTTGTTCCGTTCGTATGCGGCTTGGAGTTTTTGGACAACAGTTTTATACAAGTCACTGATGTTGTTCGCATCAGAAACAACGCGTTCACGGGTACCGACTTCAAATTCTTCTGGTGAAGCCTGTTCTAACTTCCCATAATATGTACCGTTATTAGGCACGGACCGTCCTAAATTCAAAAATGAGGGAGTATATCCGGTTACTTCGTGTACGGCATTTCTGATAGCATGTGCAATTTTGTAAACATGTACATCCCAGGACCTATGATCTTTTTCAACAAACGATCTTAAACATGTGCCAATGACTCGGTTGGTACGTTCCACAGGATTACTCTGCGGATGGTACGCAGCCGTATACCAGATCTTTTGTACTTGGTATTCATTGATCAGGTCTTTAAAAAGTTTACCAGTAAATTGTGTACCGTTATCGCACATAATTACTTGTGGAACCCCAAAAAGTAAAAACGTTTCCTCAATTTTATGGACTATTGAAGAGGCGGTAGCCTGTCTCAAAGGATGAACAAGCACAAATTTTGAAAACCAATCCGAAATTACCAATAAAAAGGTATTACCTTTTTTTTGTCTTAGGAAAAGGACCCATTAGATCGACTGATAATATTTGGAATGGATAATCAACCCGCTTTGCTTTCCCCATAAATCCGGGACGTAATAAATTTGAGGACTTGCTCGCTATACAAACTTCGCATTTTAAAACATACCGTGAAATGTCGGATTTCATACGCGGCCAATAATATATTTCGGAAATTTTTTTGAAAAGTTTTAAATATTCCTAAATGTCCACTTAAAGGGTTGTCGTGACAATCCTGCATTATCTCCCGCCGACGCGATTTTGGTACCATAACTTTCCATTCTATTAAATTTGAAACAATATTATGTTTGTTAGGTACAAACTTAAAAACATAACCATCTTCTACCTTAAAATTTGGGTATTTATCTGGATTATTATTAATTTTATCTATTGTTTTCTGATACCACGCGCTTTTGTCTTCCGGTGACAATGTAATAGCATGAATGTTGATTGGCGCTCTCGATAAAGCATCGGCCACAACATTGAGTTTGCCTTTACGATGTATTATCTCAAAGTCGAATTGGTTAAGGCGTACTGCCCACCTCGCGAGACGACCCAAAGGACTCTTAACTGATCCTAGCCATTTCAATGCCTGGTTGTCAGTTATGACTGTAAATTTGGTTCCCTCAATGTATGGTCGAAACTTATCAATCCCAAACAGAATTGCACAACACTCCTTCTCCATGGCGTGATAATTAAGTTCGGGTTTAGTTAAAGTTCTACTAGCATAGGCAATTACTTTTTTCGGTTTCACCTTCTCCTTGTACTAAAATTGCTCCAAGACCTGAGTCCGAAGCATCTGTTTGTATGGAGAAAGGTTTAGTAAAGTCAGGGCTGCTCAATATAGGAGCTGAGATAAGATGGTTTTTTAAGTTTCTGAAAGCGCATTCTGCTTCATCCCCCCATAAAACTTTCTGCCGTTTACTTTTACCTTTCAAAAGTTTTAGGATAGGCGCCGCAATGGTGGAAAAATTGGGTATGAACCTACGATACCACCCAGCCATGCCTAAAAATCGTTTGATTTCAGTTGCGGTAGTTGGAGTAGGATAGCTAACAATGGCTTCCACTTTATCGGGATCAGTTCTTAAACCTTTTGCATCAACGACGAAACCCAAATATTTAAGAGAATCACGACAAAATTCGCATTTATCCAAGTTCACGTTTAAACCCGCCTTTTTAACCTTTCGTAGACTTCAGTCAGTAGTTTGAGATGTTTTTCAAACGTGCTACTAACGATAATAATGTCATCGAGATAAACAAACACGTTATCGAATTCCGGGCCAAAAAGGCTGTCCATCAGACGTTGCAGCGTCTGGGGGGAATTATGTAAACCGAACGGGAGGACATTAAATTCAAAAAGTCCACGTCTAGGGACAGTAAATGCGGTTTTTTCACAAGATTCTGCCGATAATGGAATCTGCCAAAATGCCTTCCTCAGATCTATTGAGGAAAGATACCGTGCATCTCGTAACCGATCTAAAATATCGCTTATATATGGCAAAGGATACGCATCAGGTTTAGTAACCTCATTAAGTCGCCTTCCATCAAAACAAAACCGAGTTTCGCCGCTCTTTTTCTTAACCATAACAATAGGCGATGACCACCCAGAAAAAGACGGTTTAATAACATTTTGACTTAACATCTTATCTACCTCGATGTTTACTTTATCTAGCATAGCAGGGGAGAGGGGATAATGGCGCTGTTTAATAGGTGCAGCATTACCCGTATCTATGACATGTTCTACTAAGTTTGTTCGGCCTAGCTTAGAAGGAGCTATGTTATTAAATTGAGCGATAACTTGCTCTAATTTCTGAACTTGATCTAAAGTCAGATCTGCGCGTGAATGAATGCATTTTTTCGTTCGTTAATGAATTCATTTCTTTAGGAACAGTAAAGGTTTCAGTTTCGTAATCCGTTTTTAACTTAAACATTTTACAAAATTCGTACCCTAAAATTAAAGGATAGTCTATGGAATCCGCGACTATAACTACAACATTCTTAGTTACACCTTCAACTGTTAAAGGTAATACAACTGTCCCGTACACATTTTGTAATGTACCATCTGCTGAACGCAGAGGTATACGATTGGATCGATTTATTTGTAAATTTAATTTGTTTATGAGATATAGTCCCTTGCGACCAAGCACTGATTGATTTGCTCCGGGATCCATAAATGCTAACACCTGTTCATTCCTAATTTGAACCGACAGATATGCTCTGTTATCGAAAGGGCGGTGGGAAAATAAAGCATTAACATCTGATGGAGTAGAGTTGCAAAATGATTTGACCCGAGATAACCAATGCTTCCACTCGAAACTATCAGCCTTTAATCTAAAGGGGCTGGGAGTGAAGGGGCTGTGCCTTACTCCCGCCTTGCGCCGTTTTTTGCACAGAGAGAGCAATTATGAAAAGTAGTATCTGGAGTACCACAGATATAACAAAACAAATTCCGTTCCGAGGATGGGCACTTCTGATAAAAATGACCGGTACCTCGACAATTAAAACATTTTGCATTAGCAGGTGGTGCTCTATTAAAATTTCTGCTAAAATATGTATTGCGTCTCGGATTCGTTGGCATTGAATGTATTGCTGCCTTACCGCGATTTGATGTTCCTGGCGATCCGGATCTGCCAGAAGCAACGTTACCCGTAAATTGATTTTCATGGCGTTCTGCTTCCGATAGCAGTTTACAAGCCTGCAGTAAAGAATTAATTGAATCCGTTTTTTGAAAAGCTAATTGCGAATGGTAACGCGGTTGCAAATTTTTCTTCATTATTTTAACCTGAGTACTCTCAGAAGGAACTTCGCTCAATCTGTTAAATAATCTCCTCAAAAAAGCAATATAAATAAATGGGGGGTTCTTCGAAACCTTGCGTTCTATTTCGAATTTCCTCCCAAATAGCATCATCATAATCAAGTGGTAAAAAATTAAATTTTAAGGCCTCAACCAATTCTGCCCAAGAATTAACAAATGGTTTGGTCGTTCGACACCACACCAAAGCATTTCCTTCAAACAAGTCGTACGCGCTTTTAAATAACAACTCGTCGGTTACTTCGCGAGAGGATTTGAGTTCGTCGACTCGTTCTAAAAAATTAGTAACTCCTTCGATATCATTTTCAGTATCACCGGTAAACTTTAAATTCCATTTACTGATTGTATCTGGTTTGTGATAAGGATATGGGCGGCTAACCGAGTCTTTATAATGAAGCTCAGGAATATTATATAAATTCTTTGGTGGCAACGTCTTAACTACCGGATCCTTTGGAGTACTATCTTGTTTAGGGGTTTGGTTTTCAGTTGAAGACTGAGAATCAATATTTTGATCTAAACTAATATTAAGAGAAGCAATTGTGGTTGCATCAATCCGCTTTAATAAATCTTGAGGACTAAGGTTACGCATAGCTGCACTGATATCATTTTCCGACGTCTGAGGAGACATTAAAAGTGATTCCACATCGTCTAAAGCTTGAACTACTTGTTGTTGTAAAGTTTTAATTTTACTGCTTTCCTCATCGGTTGAAGCGATAGGAACACAATAATTTAATTTAGCTAAGATGTGTTCTAAACGTGCAATTAATGCTAATAATTGATTTAGTTTTTGTAGTGGAATTTGGCGCCTGAGACTTGGAACGGTGTTGGTTTTCTCCAATGTCCTGCTAAATCCCTACGACTTTGGGAGGCATTTCCCCAAAGTATTTAGTTATTGCAATACATTTGTGTTGTAACCTTATACCTTTTTATATGGAACTGGAATATTCCTAGGTTTATAAGAGTTCATTTTTTAATAGGTTTTGAGGAAATATGATTCATGTTTTCTGAACTCGAATTAATTTTGATACATTTTCATTTTAGGCGTTCGTTAGTAGTCACACTGATTGCTATCGACGAGGCCGGAATTTGTGCTATTTTGAATCAAACGCCTGAGAGGTAGTTAGCCTTACCACACCCGTTGTTAAGTTTTTCTTGTTTCTGTTTATTATAAATGTCTAAGGAAGGGTAGGGACATGTCTCATTCTGAGAATACTACAACTATGTCCGTAATAACTAATAATCACTTTAATGGTTACCAATATTAACAATACACCTAGCGCTTAAATCATCATCAGGATTCTTACAACCAATAGTGGGCTCTATGAAGCTTTCTCTTTAAATCCATTAGTAGCTTCAACAATTAACATCTTTCTTAATTAGGTTCGATCGTTAGGAGCTCCATCTTCTTCCTATTTCTTACCAGCCCAGGTTTTAGCTTGGCAGAGGGGAGTGTGTAACAAGCAGATTGCTTGTTACAATATTTTCAATTGAACAAAAATTATTTTAGTGATCGCTCCCAAAATAATATTGAACATAAAAGTTTTCGAATAAATTTGTTATGGGTGATAACGCAATCTTCTATACACAGTAAGATAGAGAGGTCGAGTGAAATTTTTATTTTAGAAAATTTTCGAAAATTTTGGATTTTTAATTTAAAATTCATATTGGATTGGATGATTATTGCGATTTTTTTTTGGTCTTATGTTGGTTGGAGGATATTGATCCTGAGTTTGAGCAGATTCTTTGGAATTGACAAATGCCATTCCTGGTTGTTAACGAATCGAAAATTTCCGACCGTTTGAACAACTACTTTTTTGGATGTCATATGGTGCTATACTAGTTTTCTTGGTGAGATAACGCACAGTCGACGGAAAATCCCATCTGGGAAGTGTGGAATATTTGACAGATGTTTATGGAACTTTCTTCTTTACCTATCCCGTCAATATCCATTGAGGAACATCATCTCTAGGGCCGTAGCATCCAGGAACTTATCTTTTCCGAGTGCACATCCCGTGCTGGAGTGTTAGTGGCTAGACACTATATGTATTACCATTTTGTTGTGGCTATTACAGGTTGCTGCTAAAAGAATTTTAGCCGGTTTGGTAATTACTTTTATAGCCAGGCATACTGTGTATGTATAAATTTACAAAGTTGTTTTTTCTAGCGATTACTATCACGCATTTGTTTTTTTTTTGGTTACCAATTTCCAGGGAAGGCAGATCTGGATTGCTGGTATTGGTTTTTTTTTCATCCATTCAAGCCAGGTAAGACAACTGTTGATATTTTTTATATGCATGTGTGTGCCTTCACCACTCCACTGACAAAGCTGAAATCAAGAACGAGATAGAAAGGAATGACCACATAGTGAGCGGTATCTGGAACATTCGCCATAAAACAACAAAACAGCCACTCCCAATGTTCTACGTGGACTTAAAACCAAATCAAAACAACCAAGAAGTTTACAAAATCAAGTCAATTAAGAATTCCAGTGTAACGTTTGAACCACCGCACTTTAAGCGTATAATTCCCCAATGTGTACGATGCCAATGTTATGGCCACACAAAGAATTTTTTTGTCATAGGTCCCCAAAATGCGTGAAATGTGCAGGACCTCACGATACCAACGCATGTCCACGTAAGGTAAAAGACAATCAAGTTAAATGCGCGAATTGTAATAGAGATCATCCTGCCAATTACCGTGGCTGCGTGGTCCATAAACAATTGCAGCAACGATTGTACCCTGCCTTTAGACAGAAAGGTAATCAAAACCCCAATACAACAGAAAATCAAAATTTTGGTATAAAAAACAAATCTAATACAACCCACCATGAATTTTGCCCAAGCAGCCGCAAGCAACAACAACACCAATAATAGTAATATTTTGAATGAATACCCAAATAGTCAACAAGCACAAGCGCCACAAACAAGTGATATTAATGAACTTAAGAACATGATGAAACAACTAATGGGACAAATGAGCACTATGCTCAACCTCCTAACAACGGTTGTCAACAAATTAGTATAATGCACTTGCAGTATAAAATTGCCGTTTGGAACGCAAACGGACTAAGCCAACACACACAAGAAATTCAATCTTTCATAGTAGATCAACATATTGACATCATGTTAGTATCCGAGACACATTTTACAAATAGGAGTCACTTGAGAATTCCCAAGCACAAAATATATCACACTGAACACCCCGATGGAAGGGCTCACGGCGGAGCTGCTATAATAATTAAAGAAACTATAAAACATCACGAAATACAAAAATATCAAGAAGAACATCTACAGGCTACAAGCATCTCGATAGAGGACAAAATGGGAAATCTCACAATCTCGGCAATCTACTGCCCCCCCAAGCATAACAACAAGAAAGAGCATTATGACCACTATTTTAAAACGCTTGGAAGCAGATTCATTGCAGGCGGCGACTATAATGCCAAGCATTCGATGTGGGGATCTAGGCTTATAACATCAAAAGGCAGAGAACTTTATAAAACAATGCAAGCTAATAACCTTAAATGCATATCAACCGGTGAACCAACGTACTGGCCTACGGATAGACAAAAAATACCAGATGTAATCGATTTTGCATTACAAAAGGTATTGACATCAAAAAAGTAAAAGCCGAATCCTGCTTAGACCTCTCCTCTGACCACTCGCCCGTAATTATCAAAATTTTTACCGAAATAATAAATAAGGAAAAACTACCAAGCTTATACAGCAGGAAAACCGACTGGAATGGCTTCAAGGAAAAATTGGACCAACTTGTGTCACTCGATATCCCTTTAAAAACGGATCAGGACATAGATGAAGCGGTAAACAAATTAACAAATGACATACAATCAGCGGCGTGGTGGGCAACGCCGGATGCAAAATTTACGGAAATAAGAGAAGAAACGCCATACGCAACAAAAGAAAAAATAAAAGAAAAGCGAGCACTCCGCAAACGCTGGCAACAAACAAGGCATCAAAGCGATAAAGCTAAATTAAATAAGGCATCAAAAGAGCTAAAACATCTGTTGACAGAAACCAAAAACCAAGGTATACAAGCATATTTGGAAAGCTTAACCGCATCGCAGGCTACTAATTATTCTCTGTGGAAAGCAACAAAAAAGTTGAAGAGGCCACAACAATCGATTCCCCCAATTAAAACCGAGGGCAACCAATGGGCACGGAGTAATAAAGAAAAAGCTAGGGCGTTTGCAATTCACCTGGCTAACACCTTCCAACCATTTCCAACTATGACTACAACAGTAGAAGAGAAGAAATCGAAGAATACCTTGAAGCTCCTTTTCAAATGGACCTTCCAATGCGGAAATTTAGAAGAACGGAGGTAGAAAATAATTCTAAAAGAAATCAACCCACAAAAGGCCCCGGTTACGATCTAATAACAGGAAAGGTACTACAAGAAGTAAGTACAAAATGTTTAACTGCTATCACCCAAATATTTAACGCTGTTATTAGACTAAATTATTTTCCAAGTCAATGGAAGGTTGCACAGATTGTGATGTTACCCAAACCTGGAAAAAAACCTGACGAAGTAAAGTCCTATAGACCAATTAGCCTCCTTCCTACGCTATCCAAGGTACTAGAAAAGCTAATACTTACACGTTTAAAACCCATTATCGAAAATCATAATTTAATACCAAATCATCAATATGGCTTCCGTAATTCACATGGAACGATCGAGCAGGTGCACAGGGTAGTCAGAAAAATAAACGAAGATCTCAATGATAAAAGATACTGTTCAGCGGCCTTCTTAGATATTAGTCAGGCGTTTGATAAGGTGTGGCATAATGGTCTACTATACAAACTAAAAAAAAACCTTCCATACCACTACTTCCTTTTATTAAATCTTACATAAGTGATAGGCACTTCTTCGTCAAACAAGATAGTGAATACACCGACCTTTACCACATTAAATCTGAGTCCCACAAGGAAGTGTACTGGGCCCGGTCCTGTACCTTTTGTTCACGTCAGACCTTCCACAAACCAGAAACACCATGATCGCGACCTTTGCAGATGACACTACCATCCTTTCAAGTCATATTAATCCAACAATGGCATCAGAAAACCTCCAACTCTGTCTGAATGCAATACAATACTGGCTTAAAAAGTGGCGAATCAAAGCCAATGAGACAAAATCGGTACACGTGACATTTACTATGAAGAGGGACACCTGTCCTCCAGTTAAACTCAACAACTGTGAACTGCCACAAGCGGAAGATGCCAAGTACCTGGGTATGCACCTGGATCGACGCCTAACGTGGCGAAAGCATATCTTCTCTAAACGGAAACAACTTGGGATAAAACTAAGCAGTATGTATTGGATCAGTGTTGATAGTGCTTGTTAGTGGATTATGAATTTGTACCGATTTGATAGAGATAATAAGGTGATTTAAAGGTGCGCTACAGGAATAGAGAAATTTTGGATGAGAGTGAGGTGTTTCCGAGAATAAGGAATATATATTTCGAGAGATTGGTCTGACCACGCGGTGAATTTCGAGGTTAACTTTCGGAACGGGAAGAAAAATTGAAGTATACCAATATACAAAGATTTCAAAGCGAACTGTTACTAAATCCCTAAGGCGAGAAACCATATAATTAAAAACCGAGTACGACCTGATTAGAGTTTGCGAAGGTGAAAAACCATTTCAAGGAAAAACACAAAAGTGAGAAACCATAAAAGGATTTATTGTTTTTTAGTACGGCCCTGTGTGATAGGCGTATACAAGGCAGCGATCTCCGAAGGGTTGACCTGGATCAAAGCCTTGCGGCGAGAAACCATTTACAAAACAGTAAAAGGAAGACAAATGTACGAAGGAAATAAAAGGTTAAATAATAGTAAGGACACTGTTGAAATAAGATCACGTTCAAATAGTGAGAACCAATTGTCGGAATACACAAAACGAAAGAGATCCCCAAAAGGTGAAAACTCCGCAGAAGAATTGGGTACAGTGTTTCAAAGGAGCAAAAAACCGCAAGATCACCTTCGAAAACGAAACAAGCTGAGAAAAGTAGTGAAGAACAAAGGATCGAAATGGAAGCAGTTTTGCAAGCTATTGAAGCTATGAGAGCGGAAATGCGAGATGGATTTAGGGATAGTAGAGAAGAGGTGAGAGAGCTGAGAGACGAGATTAAAAAAGTGCAGGAGGATAGTGAGAAAAAAGAAGAATTCTGGATTCGTGAAAATCAAATACTCTCAAACAGAGTTAAAGAGCTGGAAAATATATTTGAAAAGCAGGAAAAAGCAAAAAAACGAAACAGTATAATTATCAAAGGACTTGAAGTGACTAACCCTGCGCACGTGAAAGAAAAAGCTCGGAACTTCTTAAAAGAAAAACTAGGTGTGGAGATTGGACCGATTGATGCTTTTCAGATCGGGAGGAATGTGGAAAAAGACCAATAGTGGTGAAGCTGCAAACCTGGGAAGAAAAAATACAGGTAATGAAGAACAAAAATAGGTTGAAGGGAAGAGGAATATATGTGGATGATGATATGACAAAGAATGAGATGGAGATACAAAGAAAGATAAGAGAAGTAGCACGCAAAGAGACTGACAAGGGAAATAAGACCAGAGTTGGTTATCAAAAAACTAACTATAAATGGCAAAGTATATGAGTGGAAGGATATTCAATCAACCATAGTAGAGTACAATGAGGCTGAGGATGGGCTGAGTACAAAAAACTAGCAAGTAACCAAAAAAACTCTCAAAATAGAACGACCCCTGCAGCGAACATGGATTTTGATTTTGAAATTGATGATAAGAAATGTAAACAAAAAAGGAAGAAATTTAGAAAAAGGAAGAAAAAAAAAAGAAGAATAGCAACATGGAACGTTCGAACGATGCTAATCCCTGGAAAAATGAATGAGATAGTTAAGGATATAGAGAGATACAGAATAAGCCTGGCAGCAATACAAGAGGTCAGATGGAAAGCGCATGGAGAAATAAAGATGAAAAAACATACATTGCTGTACTCAGGTGAGAACAAACAAGGACGAAATGGAGTAGCATTTATAGTGAAGAGAAACCTTGCGAATAATATTATTGAATTTAAACCGATAAATGGTAGACTAGCATATGTTAGAATTAGAGGTGAACATGTAAATCTATCTGTAATAAATGCGTATGCACCGACGGAGGATGCTGATGAAGAAGAAAGCGGAAATGTACGAAGAAATTGAAAGACTATATCAAAGAATACCAAAAAGAGATGATTTGATTCTGTTAGGGGATTTTAATGCCCAAATTGGAGCAGAAGATTATGTTAGAAGCGTGGCCGGAATACACACATTACACAGAAGAACAAACGAAAATGGAGAAAAGTTGTGTAACCTGGCGACGCTGTGTAATTTGAGAGTAGTAACAACTGATTTCAGGCATAAAACTAAACATAAAGAGACCTGGATAAAACCAGGAAGCGACAGTGGAAACCAGATTGATCATATTCTGGTAGCAAATAGAAGAACTTTTAAGGTAACCGATGCAAGATCATATCGAGGAACAAGTGTAGATACCGATCACAACATTGTCATAATGGAAGTCAAAATCGGTAAGATCCAAGAAAATATGAGACAGGAAAAAAAAAGGAGTAACGTGTTTGCAGTAGAAAATTAAATGATCAAAAAATACAGAGAGAATATGCACAAATGTTACAAGACGAGACGATGAATAAAGAACAAAGTAGAAACGTGGATGAGGAATGGAGCAATATAAAAGATAGTATAACGAAGACTGCAGAAAAAACAATTGGACGAATGGACATTAGAACAAAAAGAGAATGGTTTGATAAAGAATGTGAAGCGATGATAGAGTCGAAAAGGGATGCCAGATTGAAATGGATGAGATCGCAAAAACCAGAAGACGGTGAGGTATACAAAGAGAAGAGAAGAAATACGGTTAAAATGTGCAAACACAAGAAACAGAAATGGATTGAAAAAATGATGACGGACATAGAAACAAATAATAGAAACCCCAGAGAATTTTACAAAAAAATAAAAGACCAGAAAACCAACTACAAACCCGAAGTGAGAGGAATGATGAACAAAGAAGGGCATATGAAGTATGAAGAGGAGGAAATCAATAATATCTGGAAAGAGTATTTCAAAGAACTACTAAACGAAGAAGCTGGAGAAAACACAATAGAGGACGAAACAACAATGCCAAATGAAGTAGAAACAGTAGAAGAGCCAACGTATGAAGAATTTTGTAAAACGATAAACACTATGAAAAATAGAAAACACCAGGATTGGATGGCATTAATACTGAGCTGATAAGAATGGGAGACGAAATAACGTTAAGAAGATTGTATGAATTAATTTTGGCCGTATGGTCCGAAGAAATAATGCCAGCAGAATGGAATATCGCAAAAATCATTCCAATACATAAGAAAGGAGATATGAAAGAATGTAGAAATTACAGAGGGATATCACTGCTGAATAACTGCTATAAAACCTTATCGAAAATGATACAATCGCGACTACAAAAATATGTAAATAATGAGTTAGGAGATTACCAACAAGGATTTCGCCCTGGCAGATCAACAATAGACGCAATATTCATAGTGAGTCAGATAATGGAAAATCCTATGAACACGACATCCGAATTGAAATGATATTTGTTGATTTCAAACAGGCCTTTGATCGAGTTAGTAGAAGGAATTTAATGGAAGAAATGAGAGAACTAAAAATACCTGCAAAACTTATAAGACTGATACAAATGACACTCAAAAAATCAGCAGCGGTGGTAGCAACACAAACCGGAACAACTGAAGAATTCATCATAAATGCGGGCGTAAGACAGGGCGATGCATTGTCGGCAACATTATTCAACATAGTGCTAGAACGAATTGTAAGAAGAACTAAGTGCAATGGAATGATCAACAATAAATAAGTACAAGTGGTAGCTTATGCTGACGATATTGTAATAATAGCGAGATCACACAAAGCATTGGTCGAAACGTTGATCAAGATTAAGGGTGAAGCGGAAGAATCGGGACTACAAATAAATGACGCAAAAACTAAACTTATGAGGTGTTATAGAGGTAGAAATAAGTCGTTACAAGACATAAGAGTACAGGAATGCACTTTTGAAGAAGTCAAAACATTCAGATATCTAGGTATGCAGATCAACAACACCAACGAGAGAGAAGACATAATCAAAGATAGGATAATGGCTGGAAACAGAGCGTTTTACTGCAACAGAAAATTAATTATGTGTAAACAATTAAGAAAAAAGACGAAGATAAATATCTACAAAACCCTGATAAGACCCGTAGTAACATATGGAAGTGAGATTATGTGCCTAACGAAGAAAGAAGAAGAGAAGCTGCGGGTATTCGAGAGAAGGATAATGAGGAAAATAATGGGACCGGTGAAGGTTGGAGAAAACCAATATAGACGAAAGACAAACGATGAAATAGAAAGAGAACTGGAAGAACGAAGCATTGTGAAGCACATTAAGGCGATGAGATTGAGCTGGTTTGGACATGTGCTGAGAGCGCATGAAAACAGTGCAATTGGATGTGCGATGAGATGGAGACCAGACACGGCGAGACCTAAAGGACGGCCGAGATTAAGATGGGAAGATGAAGTGGGAGATGATCTGAGAGTGATGGGGGTCAGCAACTGGAAATCAACTGCTCTGGATAGGCAACAATGGAGAAGAGTTGTAGAAAGTGCGAAGACACATAAAGAACTGTAACCCCAAGAATAGTGAACAAAAGTGGAAGAAAATAGGGACTAATCCACCCTAAAAAAAAAGGATTGAAAAACGTCAAACGACGTGGCGATATTCCGTCAAGGAATGGAGTGCCGTGATGATGATGATGTATTAAATCATTGGCAGAAAATCTCAACTGTCGTTAAAAAACAAAATACTCGTCTACAAGACTATACTGAAACCAGTCTGGACCTATGGAATTCAGCTATGGGGAACAGCTGCAAACTCAAACCTGGACATTCTCCAAAGGTTTCAGAACAAAGTATTGCGTATAATAGTTGACGCGCCATGGTATATGCCAAATAGTGTCATCCAAAATGACATACAGATACCTACCATCAAAGAGGAAATCAGAAGATTCAGTATAAGATACCACGAGAGACTGGAAGTACATCCCAACCCAACTGCTTACCAACTGACAATACCAAGCTGCGAGGCACGCAGACTAAAAAAGATTCTTACCGGAAGACCTCGCCAAGAGATAGTGTTAGTCATTTATACGCTTCGGCTAATGTAAAAAACGCGTAATATTCACGGGAACATTATGCACATGTCAAATTGCTTTTGTCAAATAATTAGCTTGTTATCTTTGTAGATAGATTGCTTAATAAATTGAGTTATGTAAAAAAAAAAAATGTGTGTGCCTTTATTTTTTTGAATGCTATACTGTTTCAAACCCTCCAATTGAGGAAAAAACGGTTGAAATTTATTTTGGTAGCAACCGATCAAACAATATCGTTGTCAACTTATTGAAAGTCATTAAATTGTATGGACGTTGATTACTGTTTATTAATTTTTTTTCACTTATTAATTCAGTGGTTAATCCCCTTCCCTGTCTGGGTTAATTTACACTGAGTTTGGCGCCCTGAGGATATTCTGGTTGGTTTCAATTATTCAAAATACCGGACGAATACCTAAGCAGAGAACCCACGACGGTAATAAGTTACCACCCACGTTCTCCGACTGTTCCTGAGAAAGGTCCAGTTAGCCCAAACCAAAAGCGGCACAATTTCGGCGAGTTTTGGCACAACCCCACCATTATGCCAGGTACTACTGCAGTACCGCTGGGTAATCATCTGATTAAAATGAAACCCGTTCCTTTACTTCCTTGTCTTTTTTCCCCAGAGTATAGAAATATGAAGCCATCTCCACTTATTTCTCCTTCATTATTCCACCTAGTTTCCTGGATTGCAGCCACCTCTATCTTATACCTTGCCATCTCCTTCACTACCTCGTTCATCTTTCCAGGTCTTAATAGTGTTCTCACATTCCAGGTAGCTAATCTGATTACCTCGCTTCTTTTGCCATGCCTTTTCACATCCATCCTGCGCCTTTGATTATCCGTCTGTTCCATATCAATCATCCTTGTTCCCTGCCTTGTCCATATATTTTTGCCAGCTTTCATTTCTGGAGCATCTATCTGGGAAGGTCCAGATACTCCACCCTCGGGCTGCATCAGTTTTTTGCGGGTTGGCTCTGATCAATCTTCAGAGCGTTTTTTTCGTATCCCATTTATATACTTTGTTCTGTTTGATTAGGTTTTGGTATCCGACTCTTACTCTTTCTCCTTTTCCTATTTCGATTTTAGCTAAGGACCATATGTGGTTCTGTATCTCCTTCTCCTTACTAGTCAAATCATTTTCAACATATATGGTAGAACCCCTAAGTTTATTTTTGTTTTCCATAACTAGTCTCTTATGTGAATTATTTTTCAATCTTTCCACAATAACCTATTTTTCGGCAATTCTTCCTACCTTGAAGGCAACCACCACCTCAATATGTACCTGCATTTTGTCGTTCAAGAATTTCTGAACCTTATTTGGGGCCACATTTCCATCCATTGTTAAATTTTTTATTATTATACTAGCTGGATACCCGGCTTCGCCCGGGGTCTCCCTATAATTAAAATACTTTGCCTTTGTGTGAAGTATTTAGATTTTTCCGAGTATCCTGCTTCGCTTAAGGTTTTCTTCTCGACGGGAAATCTTGCTTCCCGTTGCTAGAGCGTTTCAGAATGATTTTTAGTGTTCCCGTTGTCGAGTGTTTCAGAACGGTTTATATTGTACTCTACAATTTTCTCTACAGCTTTTCTTCTCCAGTATTTCAAATCACTTATAATAGTGTAGGTACTGAATGTGAATATACCAACGTAAAATTACCATATATCAATTACAGGTATTGGTGATGGGAATCTCGTTCCATTCATGCGCGTCCGCAATTTTTCACTTTTTTTTTAAATTAAGCTTTTCGGTCCCGGTTTTTAGCGGAAAACCTCTTTAGGGTCCTAGAGAGTAACTGTGCAAAATTTGGTTGGGATCGGTCGAACGGTTTAGGAGTTATTAAAAGACGAACAAACAAACATTCAATTTTATATAATAGATTTTATATAATAGATTATCCTTTCTCTTGTCTTTCTCTTATCTTTCCAGTTGCTCTTTTAATAGTGTTATTCTTTCATCTTGTTTAAATGACTTTGTTTCCAGATTCTCCATCACCTGTTCCATTTCCTGTATTTTAGCATTCTAGGTAGCCTCCATCACGCTCAGCTTCTCTTTAATCTCCACATTTACCTTATTACCATCTATTACCATTTTCATCAATCCCGCCATCATCTCCTTCAGCTCTTCCATGTCTGCACCCTTGTTTACTTCCCCCGTTACTTTTGTTGGTGTTTTGGGAGTTTTCTTACTTCTACCCTCTTCTCCACTTGATTTGTGTCTATTTCGTCTCTTTCCCTTTTGAGGTATTCCGCTATCGATGTTATACTATTTGCTCTTTCTCTATTGCGGTTTATATTACTCATCTCCTTATGTTAAACTGTACTTAGGCAACCAAAGTTGTTTTTTCAGAAATACCTTAATTAATTGATAATAAAATATTGCGTAATTGCCGTCAGCGTCAGTGCGAGAGCTCAAGTCAACCCTTCGAAAGCGCTCGCCCTCCCAACAGCACCCTTAAAATAAAACTATTAACTCTAGTATCCTAACCTCAAAGTTTCTCGATGCTGTAATCATTTACTATTTCACGCCTGAGAATGCCGTTTCTACACCACTTATTCGATTCTATGCCTTCCTTATTACCTATACCTCGTATCGTATTCAATTATTTCTCTCTATTTTCTCCAATTTTCAAAAAAGTACCAGCTCTAAATTCGTACACATCATACAGGACCGTACTCAGCCTACTAATAATACCAAATAATATTACTTTCCTCAAAAATTTATAACAAGTAAAACTTTTTCAAACAGCAAGACTTGATTGGAAAAATGTGCGTTTTATCAATGCTGATAAACATTTGTTAAATGTATTTAAATTCAAAATTTGAATTGGTATGCCACATTTGACAAATTATTGAAATGAAATTAAAGAATATTGTAATTATTTCAAAATATTTTTAAATAAAAATTGAACGGCAACAACTTATAATAATAATAATAATAATAATAATTTATTTCACAACAGGTTAACACCCAATAACAGGAAATATAATACAATTAATATATACAACAATATATACAGTAAATTAATACAATATGATAACTATACGTTAATAGAGATTTGATGCTGTTCTCAGGTGTTCATACGTGGCATTTCTAGTTGTACTAACATTGTCGAGATATATATCACAGAGACTGGATATTTTATTTGTGTTGGTGCATATGATGTTTATGGGACACTTCTTCATTATATTTGTTCTGTAGCTGGTTATGTAAAATATCTCATTATTACGACGAGCAGCTCTTGCTGGAAGTAACTTAAGTTCGTTTAAGATGTCGGGGCACACAATTTTGCTGTGGATTAATCCATGCAAGAATAACACAGATGTTACGTATCTGCGATTATCAAGACACTCAAAATTGAATTCATTTAAAAGAATTTTATGATCGAATCCACGTTCAGGATACTTATCGTGCGTTTTCAAGTAGATATACTTTAAGAAGCGGCGTTGGACAGATTCAAGAAGATTTTGTGTTTGTCATAGATTGGGTACCAGATGAGCGATCCGTATTCTAAGATACTCCTGACATATGCAAAATAAAGAATTTTAATGCAACGAAGATTTGAAAAGTCAGCGCAACTTCTAAGAATAAACCCAAGAGTTTTTAGGGCTTTGTTGACTGTATTTTCTATATGACTTGCAAAACTTAACTGGTTATCAAATAAAATTCCTAGATCTTTGTATTCGTTACATCTAGTAACTTCGTTTCCAGCAATTTTGTAAGAATATGTGATCGTACTTGCTTTTGTTGAGTATGTCATAACGTAGCATTTACTAATATTTAGTTTTAATTTGTTTACAACACACCAGCATTCAATCTTATTGATAGCTTCTTGCAGTCTTAGGCAGTCGTCAGTTGTTGATATAGATCGAAATATTTTCAAGTCGTCAGCATATAGAAGAGCTGGATTTTCCAATCTATCGATTACATCATTGATAACTGCTAAAACAGCAATGGGCCTAGATTAGAGCCCTGCGGTACGCCAGAATGTGGCGTAAATGTATCAGATGAAAAGCCCATGTATTCGACAAACTGTTGTCTATCGAATAGGTAAGATTTCAAAAGTGAAAGTAATTGCACTGATATACCCAAGGTCTTCAATTTTGTCAGAAGAATCATGTGATTGATTTGATCGAATGCTTTCTGAAAGTCCATATAAACCGCGTCGACTTGCAATTTGTTGTCTAAACTTGAAGCCACGTATTGCGAAAAACATACAAGATTAGTAACAGTGGATTTCCGTTCAACAAATCCATGTTGGCACGGTGTTATTATGTTCTCCAGATGATTGTAGATGTGTTTGTAGATTATTGATTCAAAAATTTTAGAGAAGTTGCACAGAATTGAAACTGGTCTATAATTATTGACAAGTGAGGGGTCGCCCTTTTTTAATACTGGGCAAATGCGAGATTTCTTCCAGATGTTGGGAAATGTTGCTGTTCGAAGCATGCAGTTATATATATGTTTTAGTGGTGGTAGGAGAAAGTTTGCATATTCTTTTATAAAAGAATTTGGAAGTTTGTCGATACCAGCAGTTATTTTGTTTTTGACATGAGAATTGCATCTAATATTTCATTTTCGGATATGTTTGTAATCCGTAGTTGTGGATGATAGTTATGTTGAAAATTATCCATTGTGGGTTCGGAACCACCGATTTCATCAGAATAACAGTAAACACTTTTGAAGTAGTTAGCAAAAGCATTAACTATTTCTTGAGGTTTCTCGTAGACAATGTCATCATAAAGTACCCGTCCTGGAATCCGCAATTTCCTTTTTATTTTTGTATAGCACCAGAATTTCTTAGGGTCGCTGCACAAGACAGATTCGATTTCGGTTATATAATTTTTATGGTCTGTATCAATCATAGTTTTAATCAATTTCCTGTGGTGACTAAAATTAATGTAGTGAGATGGAGTGGAAAGTTTTTTAAAATTTTACGGGCTTTATTTTTATTTTTAATAGCTTTAACTAGATCGGCAGAAAACCATGGTGGATAAGATCTATTAGTTTGTTTGGGTTTAGTTCTAGGCACTGTTTTTTCTAAAATATTATATAAAATATTGTAAAACTTATCGCAAGCGTCGTTGACATTTGATGACTCGATAACATTGTTCCAATTAACGTTGTTAATTAGTTCGCCAAATAATTGCTGATCTAGTTTTGCAAAATTGAAGTTCAGGTCCAAGTTATTGTACTTGTACAAAAATTGTTTATGAGATTTGCTTTTAATATTTAAGTCAAATGTTAGGGGTGGATGATGACAGTCTACTTTAAGGTCAGAAGAAGCCGCGTTGAGATTGACACAATTCATATTTGATATGATAAGATCAAGAAGACGCTCATTGGAGTTGCAGATATTATTGAATTGATACATATTAGTAAAGTTAATAAAATTGTGTGTTAAAGTTGATTTTTGATCACAGCATCCCAGAGAATATTTCGAACTATTGAAATCACCCATTATTATGCATTTTTTGTTGAGGTTATTTACATACTCACCAAATATTTCATAAAATGATTCGACATCATTGCTTGCAACATCTGGAGGTATATATAAAACAAACATGTAGAAGGATGTCGAGTGAAGAACCATTTTGCATCCCACAATATCAATATATGCGAATTCGTTGGTAATAAAATTCATATTTAGATACGTAACATCTAGTCTGTTGTTTGCTGCTAATAATACGCCACCACCTCGTGTTACTTGACATGCTCGAAAGTTACGATCACATCGATGAACAGTGTACGAGTCAGGAAATAGTTCCGAATTAAAAACATCATCCGATAGCCATGTCTCCGTGATGCATACTACATCGTATTCATAAGAGCACATGAATTTGTAAAAAGCCGGTATTTTGTTCATTCGTATACTGCGAATATTTTGGTAGTAACATTTAATGGTATTTATGTGCTTACTTTTTGCTTTATTGTTAACGAATGACTTTAAGTTGATGGAGCTGATGCAGTCTGATCCACGAATAAAAAATCGTTTTCGATTCCTTTCTTCGCCATGTCCTTTGGTAATAAGTGACGACCCCTGTTGAAGTCGAATCTGGCATACTTAATTCCGGCAGGCCAGAAATTATCGTTATAAATTTGTTCTTTGTTTTCCATGTTGCAGCCAACTATAAAACACTTTTTAGAACTATTGTCGTATTTAGCTTCGATAGGTTTCACTATGATATTTTCATCGTTTAGTTTCTCGCCAACATAATCTGTAACCATCTTTTCGGTTACATGCTGCTTAACCCTTGAAACAAATACCCATAACTTCGGTTGTATTGTACCTGCAAAACCAAGCGCATTAGTATCTGTATTATTGCCTACTGTAATAGTTTGACGTTTTTTGCGTTTCATGTATGATACTTTTACGAACCCATCCTTGTCACATTGCAGCTCGTTTGATAATTGGTGTTGCTGTGCAAACGCAATTCCTTTAGCAAGGTCTTTACTATTTATTTTGATGTTGTGATCGGCATCAGAATTCACTTTCACTTCACATTCCGCTGCATTTACATAACTGGTGGTTAAACTAGCGGGTTTCACAAGTTTATTACTATTTAATGTAAGTTTTGCATTTTTTTAGGTTACATTGAGTAACTTCAGATGGCTTAGGATTTTTTAGGTTAAGTTTCTTTTTCTTCTCTTCATTTAAGGCTTGCGCCGCACTAGAATCTTTCCTATCTGCATTGTGTATATTTGGTTGCATATTGATTTTTTCATTCAGCAAATTGATGATCTTGTTTTTATCGCTTACCAATTCATTTAAATTTGCGATTTGTTGCTTCAGGGAGTAAAGCAGTTCACCCTTAAGACCACGTGTTTCACCACCGGCCTCAATTGCCTCATCTGTTTCATTTTTCAACTTCATTAATACTGCATAGTTGAAGAGCACGTTTCCTTCCTTAAGCTTACCTATCGGCAGCTTTCCCTGCGTAATTAGTTCTACTAACTCACCCTTTGTGAGTTTATTTAATTCCGTCACGATTGATACATTATTGTTATTCTCCATAATTTAAGATAACTTATGGCGGTTATTGTGAGCTGATGGCAAGCAAACCCTCAATCTTCTTAGCAAGCCAACCCACAAACTTTTTTCAAAAGAGGGGGACCCGGCTAATATTACTGCTGAAGCGCTCTCCATGAATGTCACCGAGGCTACAATAATCTATGGAGAAGTCGGTATTCTCACACTTAGTTTTGCTTTGACCATCAATTAGTCCAAGGGGCAGTCCTTCGAGTGAACAACGATAGATTGGAAAAGCAGCAAAATGCAACAAAGTAGACACAACAATAAAAACAACAAAATGCACCACTAACGGTAAAAATTTTGAACTCCAATAATAACCAAAATTTAAAAAAATAAAAACGCTGATCACAAAAATTTTAATATTTTTTTGTCAAAAGAAATTCAACATTTGTAAAATTTGGAGTAGATTTAGAAAAATAATTTAAATAGGAAATCTAAGAACATTCGGTCTGATGTTGAAGACAATTGTCAAGTACAACTTATTGTTGGATTCCCTAAAATTTAAAACTAAATATGATTTTAAAAATAACTATAAAAGATTCTAAAAGTAAATTGTTTCATTCAGGAAGGGTTTGATTGGTGAAAAGATATTTTATCTACGTTTAACTTTGTTTTGGGGCACACAAACTAAAACCTTTTAAAAATTGGAACATACATACATAGCAATATATTATTTTACTATAGGAAATATTTCGAGTGGTAGGTATTCGAAATATACACCCAGGATAAATTTCTTTAACTTTAGCGGTATCATAATAATTTTCACCTATAAACTTAAAATTCAACAAAAAAACTGAGATGAAATTTTGTTAACAGGATTCGTAGAAATTAGGTTAACGGGTAAGTTTTAGGAAGCTGTATCAAATTTCAATATGCAGGTTTTCTTACCATCAATTTCAGTTTATGGCTTTGCAAGTTCAACCTCTTCTAGGTAGGTGGCATTGTGGAGTACTGAAAATTTTCAGCTCTGCCATAACGTTCGTTCGTTTTTGGCAGGTTTGTATACATATTTATTAAAAACCTGAATTCACAAAATGTTCACTTTTCTCTATGAATTTTATAAATTTGTTCAATAAGATGTCCAATGAACAATCTTTCTATGTGGATAACTTACATTTCAAACTAAACGTTTGAATTTAATTTAGTAAAATATTGCTACAAGATGCAGATTATTTATTACTAATATGAATGAACTCCCTATTATTTTCAAAAATTGGATAATGCAATGATAAAAGAATTTATAGTAACCAGCTTGTCATATTGCATTTAGAAATAAATTGTTTAAACAAATCTTTGCAACAAATAACTACCTAATCAAAATAAACTAATTAGAAAAATAATATCTATGGATGTCATTCTTATAGTAAGTAAATGTCAAAGTAAAGAAAAGATCAGATTGGATGAATCCGTCGTATATTATCAAAGATTTTAATTTTGAATGTAACTTTTTATATTTCATATTTTGATTAAGTAGTAATATTTAGATGGCGCTTTCGGAGAAGAAGCCTGTTGAATATATTGGAAGCGATATCTACAATACAAAAGTTGCAGAATGTACAAAATAAGATAGGTAATATTTTTCTCAATCTTGATGTTTGCAAACCTTAATAGGGTTATAAACTTAAGCAAACAATGTGAAATTAAAATGATGGTTAAATTAGATGGAATGCAGGACAATGTGGATGTTCCCAAAGGTAAAAGTTTCATATGGAAAGTTAATGTTCCGTAACTTCTTTCTATTATACTTACATGTGGACTCTGCCGTCCTATTTATTTTATGTGAATTACCGCTCGGGTTTAAGGTTAAAGCAAATATGTATTCGTTTCTGAGACAGAATTTGACATTATTTGTTTTATTATGTGCGCAATATGGTTGCCCCGTCTAGCTCGTCTACTATCCGCGTCACTCTATACGGACGAAACTAATTTGAAGTTGGCGGAAGGATACATTTGTCATAGAGTCCCTAGTGTGCCATGATCGGGTTGGATGAAGTTATGAGAGGCAGAGTGCACTAGATCACCTTTTTGAACATAGAACGACGGAGAAGTCCGAGTCACGCACCCCTTCGAGTTCAAGAGTACGAGTCGCCGATAGTCCATGAGGGTTTGGTAGAGAAATCCCCCAAGACTTGACCCAGTAAAAATCATCTTCGCGCGGTTATTTTCTACCAAAGATATAATTTTTATTAAGACTTTCTTATAAATACATCGATCATTAGAGGAAGATTTTTATTTCGTAAAAAATTAATCAGCAAAAAGAAATACAACACAATTGCAAACTTTAGAGCTGGTGGTTTAGACCAATAATTTTTAGCTGTACAAAAGCAATCTATATAAAACATTTTGTAAAATTTACCGTACGTTGCAGTGCATGTAAGACTATCACATTTAAAAATAAAAAAAAAGTAAACAATAAAGTTTAACATCTAACTTCATAAACGTATTATTACGATTTATCAAGTATGCAAAAAACAATTTTGTTGAGTTTAAAAATAATAAGTGATAAATTTTACTGTGCAACTTTGTGATTTGACAAGAACATCTTGGTAAACGAGGGTTTTCTCTACTCAATCTAGTTCCCGCGTAGAAGACTATAAAACCATAAAACGCGATTTATAGGTTTATTGCTGCTGCTCCTCATTTGCGAGGTTACAAAATGTAAGCTTTTACACCTCTTTTCACCAACAGTTTTGGGGGTTGACTCATAAAGCTTGTCTGTATTTTTCGCGTATAAAATTTCTTATAGTTCTTTTGTTATATAATTTTTAACAACGTAGTAATTTAAAGTGAATATAAATTAAATATGTCAGATTTTTATTAATGGTCGGCAATAATTATTATTACCAACTAGTTTTAAATAGATACTGAATAAATTTATTCAAGATTTAACAGAATTGGCCAATTTTGTTTCATATAACCTTTTCACTGCTGATTTTGGAAATATCTATATTTATACTTCCATAACGTTTTTCTGCTTAAAGTATCCATGAAATTCCAAACTCTGAAAAAATATTAAAAGAATTTTCTCTTGGGATATTCTCACTTTTGATACCTACAAATTTTTGTTGTATTTTTAGATATTTATTTTTAAAATTTGGCTACTATTTTTTTTGCATTCCTAAGACTGAAAATTTTGTTCTTTTGGCCGCAATACTTTCTTATGATTGATATCGCTTTGAATTTCTTAAATTTTCATCAGGTTATACTATATAGTTGGTGGTTATATACACCATATATATACATGTTTATATAGTTCTTCCTTTGCTTCATTTCTTACTTGTATTGCTAAGATAAACTAAGGCTGCGGCGGCTCGTGAACTAAAATATTTTACAAAAGTTCTGGGGGGTAAAATGTTTTTTTTGGTATTGCTCTTTGTTTTTAAAAAATATAAAAAACATAAATTTCTTATTCATTTTTGGATAGTTTAAAAAATATTGATTCGTATTTGTCTTATTAAATAATTATTAGTAACCACTTTTCAATATTTATAATATCGGAAACGTATTCAGAACCCTAAAAAACATGTAAAATGATAAAATGACAATTCTTGAGAACCGCCGCTGAGTATATTTCTTCCAGTTAATAGTTTTTGTGTTGGAATATGTAATTGCTTAGAAATTTTCTGTCAAAAGCTGGGTTTTTCAGAATACTGCGGGTGCTAATTCTCCTCCAGCATCGACTAATATGATCCTCAACAAATTATTAATGTCAGAATATTTCGTAGGAGAAAGATTATTTTTGGGTAAGTCCAATTATCGGGAAGGTAGAACCTTCATCATCAGGAAACTAAATAACTTTTGATTGGATAATATTAAATTCATTTTAAAAATAAAATATAAAACAACAGTTTCTTCTAAAACATTGTTACTTCCGCATATAACTTCAGGAATCTGTAAATTGGTAAGGTGGGGTACAACATTTTGACACATTTTCACCTTGGTACTTGCCCTTAGGAAAGCTATGCAGGAAGGTATACTGGACAGTACCGGCAAAATGTGTTTTGCTTGCATGGTAATAATAAAATTGTATATTTTCAAAAGAAATTTCAAAATTTTATTGGGGCTTGAAACATTCTCATCGAGTTGCCTAGATGTTGAGACCACGAAGTACTCTGCCCAAAAATTTCAAATTTATTATTTCCCAAAATAACAATGCTTCTTAAATGGAGTTTTTTTAGATTCTCCTCCAAGTTTATTTTTTATGTAGACTTCAAACCACGGGAGCTATAATGCAGACTTTTTTCAACTTTCAATTTATTAATACTTCTTCGAAGTCTTGATTTCCTTCATTAAGAAATGGTGTTTCAAAAACCTTGGAAATGACTGATAAAAGACTAACATGTCAATAGGATGTTACCTTTTCAGGTAAGTGAGATCAGCTTCGCCACGTTCAACTTATCGGGGCAACCAAGGTACGATTGGCCTCCCCCGCTATAAAAGCAGTTCAGTTAACCTTCCATGCAAAATTTCTTCAGGTGCTCAAATTTCAGACAGCCATATCACAACCTAATAGCCAGATATTTTAACGTGTTTATGGTTAACATTTTTTCTAGAAAAATTATTTTCAGAAGTAATTTTGTTGTAGTTTGTACTATGGCTTTTTGTACTTTTTTTAATTTTGTTGTTCAGTAAAATTTTTACTGAAGTTTTCGCCGTTACATTTTACACGTAAATTTTTATTTGTGACGATACCCAAAAGGTCTTCTTTTTCTATTTCCTTAGAAACCTTTTAAAATTATGTTAGGATGTAATACTGCTGGTTCTTCTGTGATTAAATTAAAATTTGTTTTTAAATTTTTGAGTACCTTCTTGCTTATTTCGGGTGTAATTTTTGAAATGAACTTTTAATTTGTTATTTGACAGGTATTATACAGACAGTAAATTGTTAAATTAAAATTTCTGTTACGAAAGGTACGCTTTGTCGCAGCTTTCCTATATTCCCTAAGGGTTACGAAGTCACATGTAAGTAAGATAAGAAGGTTGCGCCAGTCAATCTCGGACGAAGGGAGTGATCAACTGGCCGCTAAGAAGGGCGAACGTGGATGCGGTCAAAATTTTTCTTTTTCTACAGTGTAAATTTTTAATCCTGTTGGTTAATAGTTATAGTGCATCAAATGCCGGTTGCGCTTTTTTGAACGGATTTACCATATATCACTCGAGAGAGCGAATATAGTATTTGTTGAAACAACATCTGGCTTCAAAATTTTTCGACTCCATGCTTTTAGAAAAATCGCAAGGTCGCGATTTTTGAGTTTGCGCGCAGACCACGTCATTGTTATCTTACCGGGTTTGTGATTAGTTGCGCCGTAGAGCGAAAAAATATTTTCGAAGAAGAATTCAACAATCAGCTTTCTGATTATTTTCAACGGCCTTTTTATGCCGATTATTGCAATAACGTCGAATCGGCGAGCATTAGTCTTAAATTCAAGCATTCTGTATTCAATTAATTTGAATCACAATAAGTGTGATTCTGTACTTGATATTTATATAAAGGAGAGTTCAGAAAATGCTTCCTGAGGTGGGGCAAACGTCAGGAAGTAGCAGCAATCGAGAAAGCGAGCTTATTTCAACTTTTTTCGACTACAAAAGCACGATAATTTCAATTTTTTTCAAAACCTCAAAAACTTTTCTGGCCATTTTATTACTAAAATCGACGCAGGGAAACGTGGAGAGTTCAGAAAATGCTTCCTGAGGTGGGGCAAACGTCAGGAAGTAGCTCAAAAGTTGTTTTAAAAAAAGTTTAGCGGTGAAATCGAATGTTTTTATTTTAAATGCTCCTAATAATCAAAATACCTTTTTACCGTGAATTCTATCAATGCGAATACACTTATAACATCGAATTAGATTAGCACCAATCGAGAAAGCGAGCTTATTTCAACTTTTTTTCGATTACAAAAAGTACAATAATTTCAAATTTTTTCACAAATCTCAAAATTTTTGATGGCCGTTTTATTAGTAAAATCGACGCAGGGGAACGCGGAGAGTTCAGAAAATGTTCCTGAGGTGGGGCAAACGCCAGGAAGTAGCTCAAAAGTTGCTTCAAAGTGTTTAGGGGAGAAATCGATTGATTTCACTTTAAATGCTTCTAATAATCAAAATAGCTTTCTGCCTTGAAATCTTTCTATGCGAATGCACTTATAACATCGAAATAGAATAGCAGCAATCGAGAAAGCAAGCTTTTTCAACTTTTTTCGACTACAAAAGCACGAAAATTTCAAAGGATTTGATTTTTCCAAAATCTCAAAATTTTAGATGGTCGTTTTATTAGTAAAATCAACGCAGGGGAACGTGGAGAGTTCAGAAAATGCTTTCTGAGGGGGCAAACGTCAGGAAGTAGCAGCAATCGAGAAAGCGAGCTTATTTCAACTTTTTTTTTCGACTACAAAAAAGCACGATAATTTCAACCTTTGATTTTTTTTCAAAATCTCAAAAATTTTTCTGGCCGTTTTATTACTAAAATCGACGCAGGGAAACGTGGAGATTTCTGAAAATGCTCCCTGAGGTGGGGCAAACGTCAGGAAGTAGCTCAAAAGTTGTTTCAAAGTGTTTAGGGAGTCGCTCGCAAACTCGCTCTGCCATAAACTATAGTGCACGTTTAATAAAACCCTAAATTATGTACTCATTACATAAACTACTATTATAATAACTTGCATTTTTCAATAAATATATATTTCTCTTTTAAATATATTCTTAATTACTACATATTTATTATCTTAAACGAGCTTCACATGCTTCTGGATTACAAAGATGTCTTCTAAATTACAATCAATTAATATTAATTTCAAATGCCGTTTTCTGAATTACAATTTACGCTATCTAAAATATACATAATGTTTTCTAAATTACAACTAAAAATGTTGTACTGGTTCATCATTTTTATACATAGTTTCAAGATATTTTCATAACTGTGATCATCTCCCCTGTACATTTTATTTTTTTAATTTCAAACTTACTACATGCATATATACGTACTACGTACTAGCTCTAATATTTGAATGCTAACTTAACTTTCAATAACTTGCTAACTTGACTTAAGTTTCAATATGGATTTGTAAAAAAGACTATAATGGTGTTAGCCAAAACGGTTAAGTTTTGAAACAGGTCCCGTGATTCGACTGAAATTTTTTTTCACATTTTACATGAAAAATAGGAAAATCCATTATTTTAATGCAGCCGCACCCAAAACATTTTTCAATTACGCGAAAACAAAAGAGGTACAAATAAAAATAAACGATGCACAATCATTTACAAACGATGCACAAACAATTGAAACAATTTTCGTTCTAAAATCGATTATCAATATTTAAAGATTCGGTTCTCGTTAATCTTGCTGCGCGTCAATTTAGCTTTTGTATTCATTAAAAATCTCGAAACGAGAAGAGGTACAAACGAAAATAACGTTTGCACAAACGAAGAACAAACAATCTGAACAATTTTGAATCCAAAATTCAAAGTTCAAAATTAGCACGTCTCCAGGCCCCCCCCCCTCCTCAAAACTTTTTCAATTACGCGAAAACAAAAGAGATACAAACGAAAATAAAAGGTGCACAATCATGCACAAACCACAAATCTATCTAATGCATAATTATTAAAGAACTAAACTTGTAAATAAACTGTAAATAAATTTACAATTTGTATATAGGCTAGTTGCGAATCTATAGTGGTGCCGCTCTGACGGCCAAATTGAACACATATTTAGTTTATATGCAATACAACAGTTTATAACAAGTAAAAAATTCATTCAAAAAGCTTTAAAAATTGATTCAAAAATGCCGTCAAGAAATTGTTGTGCAGTTAACTGCTGGAGAAAATACTGCACTTAAAAATACCTTAAGTACTTTAAAAGTAATTCAAAGTACTACAAGTACTCAATTTTTTAGAACCCAAGTACCAAGTAAATCATTGGAATTTAGGTTATCCAGGTGTATGAGACAAAATATGTTGCACTTCATGCAAGTCAATGCAAAGAAAAATCCCCTCTCCATAATATGCTGCAATATTATGTTTGTATAGGAAAATTTGTGAACTTTAAAATTGATTTTTAGGGTTATTATTGGACATATCGAGTTCATCCTCATTTTAAAGGTCTTATTTTAATACCATCTAACTAAAAGTAAAAGAAATTCTTTAGCATCTAGTACACTTTCTAGTTTTCTAACTCCTGCTACTCTTTTAATACGATTACAAGAAAGTAATATTATAATAAACTGGATTAATAGATATAGCATTTAATAGCATAGGTCAAACTTAATTACCGTATGACTTGAAACTTTGAACTTGAAAAATCATTTGAAAATTTAAAATTAATTAAATGAATAAATAAATTAATCACTAAAATAGTGATTCCTATTTTGGATGAATTAATTTGTTGCCTTAGTCATTACTGGTAGCATGTGGGTATTACGATACAATCTTGACATAACTATCTACATAGCTGTAACTGTATTTATTATACCTATATAAACATGTTACACTCATAGTCGATATCAGTGTTGATAAAAAATTTGTGGAAAATGTTAAAATTTGTGTTATTTTTATGCTTTGTTCTGACAAGGCTAATTATAGCACGGAGTACTAATGGTAAATACTATCTGTTTATTAATTTCACATTCACAAGTACTTACTTTCTGGGTAGTTTTATTTTTATTACCCTGAAAATAAAATAATTTTACTTCATTGGTAAATACAATGTATTAAGTATTTTAATGCTAAAATAAATTTTATTGAAGTGTTGCGTACTTGTTGGTAGCACGATTTTGCTATTTATAAATTAGCAACTCCGAACATAAAAAGTACCACGTATTGAGATTATCCTATTTATGTATTTGATTATATTAAATTCTACTGCAGTTAGTTAATAAATTAAAAATCTAAGAAAGTTCAAGATTTGTTTAAATAATTTTAAATATTAAATAAATTAAATTTATTAATACCTAAATAATATTTTATTTTAGAGTGCGTTATGTTATTTCCCAAAAAAAATGATAAAAATCAACCTCTACTGTTAAACAACTCAACCTCGTCGTTTAAACTTATTATTCCGAACGAAGGACGAATTTCTTTAAAATTGGGAGAATCCATACAACTTTTGTGTTCACCTGGAAAAAATAAATTAATTAGGAGTAAGTAAAAAATTTTAAGAATAATATGCACTGTTTGGTAATTTAGTTATTGCAAATTTCGTAAACATTTTAAAGTCGATTAGTAGTTTATTAGTCAACGCGAATAAATTTAAAATTTCAAACGTAAAAATTTTTTTGTGACGTTCAAATTTCTTCAATCATAATAATTATTATAGCAGCAGAGTGGCGTGTTGGGAGACTTATGTGACTACGAATAAGTAGTCGCAGGTTCGAATTCCATGCGCGCCTGTTGTCTAAAGTAAACAGAGGAGTAATCCACCTCGTAAAATGGATTGTGAAGACTTCCAGAATGGAAGTGGTTATATTCCGACAGGAATGGAAAACCGCTGATGATGATGAATAATTATTATAATTGTAAATGTTTATTATTACTTTTTTAAAATATATGTTGTATAAAATATTTTAAACAACAATAATTATTATAGAATATTGTAATATTATGTCAAGTTTTCCACGCCGGCGCTGCGGCGCTGTTTCATGATGAATTAACTAACCATGGGTGAGATTAAGGTTTAATTCGATAATTAAAATTCGAGGTATTGGTAAAGGGCAAAATACCGCATGATCAATTTTGTTTATTCTGACTGGTCCAAGATATTACGTATTTGATATACATAGTAAGTGCTAACTTTCTGACAGTTTCCTACGTTACCACGCTAAATAAAAACAGCAAAACCCAAGTTAACAACTTCAGATTGAATAATTTATTTTTTGCGAACCTGAAAGAACATAACCCTTGATTATGATATAAAAAATTATTAAAACTTTGTGCCGAAAGTAGTTTTCAAATCATTCACGTACTAGGTGGTCAACGCTCCCCAAAGGTAATTTTACAAATTAATTATTTAACGTTTTTGTAATTAATTTTGTAATTCGTGATTAATTATTACAATTTTATGCTCATCGCATCATTTAAGTTTACGAGTGAATTAAATTTATTTGCATAAATTTTTAAATTTAGTCTTAATTTTCACAAGTTAATAATTTATATATTTCAAATAGTTAAAATTTATAATTCTGAAGGCAAAGATTTGTTTATTTTAATCTATTTATCAGTTTCATTAATTAATCACAAAAGATATTTTAATTTTTGCATTTTTTAAATTTCGTGGTCAAGGAAGTAGGAAGTGGTGTACGTATATACACAACTACCAGTAATATAAATAGAAACCGCAGTTGTGATTTTTTATAATTGAAAAAAGGTAATTTTTTAAACGACTTTCTTAATCTTTGTAATAAGTAAAGTTATAGTTTTACACTAACTATAAAAAAGTCACTATTGGATTACATGCTACATTATTATAGTCGTCGCTTATGGAATTGTTGTATGCCCCGATTTTTAAATGCTCATAATAATTAATTAATTGTCGTAAATAGATAATTTATTGTAAAAATACAGTATATTTTACAAGAGTACAGTAATATTATAAAAATTTATGGCAAATTACAACACGAAAACTAAAATTTTGTCCTTAATAAGTATTTAACGGTGGCGAATTTGGCCCAACTTCGAAAATAGTAGGTTTTGGGAAGGACCTGGTACCATTATGATCGGAACTTGCAAAAAACTATTTATTAATTAACATTTAAGAAAAATTTGGTGCAATTAGGGGGTTGTCCATAAAGAACATCCGCAAATTTTTCCAAATTTCTTCTTCCCTTTCTCGCAGTTGGTTAAAATCTTTTTATCCACCCACGCTCCCTCGTGAACGGAAAAATGCAAAACGAATACGTGTTGTATTGTCGATGGTCCAGTTTTAATCCTCTCAGTGGTAAAACTACCGAGAGTCAACATGCAAGTTCCACCGCTGGCGCTGGTGAAAAATGTACCTGGACTAAACATGTAAATTCCACCGGCGCGGTGATAGCTTACCAGTGGTAGTACTTATTATTAGTGTAGTACTTATAGTGTAATTAAGTATTGATGGATAATATCTCATGAATAGCGACGTTTTAAGAATTATTATTCAAAACATATAATGTAGAGTATATTTTTAGAGTGAATCCGAGATTAGCCGTGGTTGCGTTAGTCAAAACTGATCATCTGCAGCCTCCGCTCCAGACCGTTTTGACAAACGCTTTATTAACTAAAAATATTCTCCTATTGGCCTATTATTCTGAAGAAATAACGCAATTATAATATAACTTTAACCTATTTTAAGACTCCCACATATACCACAGTGGATAATATTTCTTCTTCTTCAAGTGCCATACACTTCATTGTGCGTAGGCGATCAGCTTAGCCGAAGCCAAGCTGACTTTACTAGGGAATATAACTAATGGGGTGGTTTCCCGTTGCCTTCCCCACAGTCCAAAGATTGATATCGGACCTTTGATCACAGCAGTGTAACCGACTCGACTAGGAATCGAACCATGGTCTACCGCTTTAAAATCGGCCGGTGTATGCTTTACGCTACACTGCTGTGTATAACTGTAAATATTTATTATTTTGTGTTAAATTAATATTTTTAATTTTTGTCTACCCACTTGGCTTGATATAGAATTGGAGGTTTGGGATACTTCGTGCATTGCAAACTTTTTGTGATATAATTTCATTATTTATTTTAAAATAAATAAATTTTAAACTTTATTTTTAATAAATTTAAAATCCTACGGGCGGAAGATGTGGGGTTAGAAATTCCAAACCTTACGTAAGAACAGAGAAGGTCTACCACTGCCTTATGAACCTTTAAATGGGAGAGGGGGAGTAGAACATTTGGAAAATTGTCTTTAAGTAATTAATGTACGCCTCTTTTACTCCCGTACACTACCGTCAAGGTACATCTATACCTTTAGTACATTTTATATGAAATGTTTATAACAAAAAATACAAATAAAAAGAATCATAATTATATTTTATCACAAATTGCAATTTTACTCACAAGGTAATAATTATCAGGATAATGATAAATCAATGGAACATTTTAAATGCATTAATGTTCTACGTTATCTTTATGAGTAGGTACCTACATTTTAACTACATGTATCAGTTTTTTAACTATTCCAAAATTTTTGAATGTTTTTTTAAACTTCTATTTGAAAATATTACACAATTGCACATAAGGTACAATTTTTCAAATTATATTTCCAAAAAGATGATGGATCTGATACTGTTTCCATCGATACTAACCTTTATTATAATATTATATCGTCGTTCGTAACCTGTCTACCTACGGTACACATCCTGTTATAAATTTTTGCACTATTTTTTTCAACTCGAATACTTGTAATGTTTCAATACTTGCATAAAATTGCACCATTTTTTAAAAAACAGAACCTGGGTTGAATTATTATCAAAGAAATAATATTTGGTATTGAAATTACGAGGTTGATGAATAATACTGATTATGAAATTAAATAAGGACAAAAGAGCGATAAAAAAAACATTAATTAAAATAAAAATTTTAATTTGATTTCGTACATTTATTCATAAAGTTTTTTTTTAACTATCCGTATATTTTTTGGGCTTACGAGGTAGTTCTAGGGCGCTGAAAACCCTAGATCCGACACTGACATATATTTTTATTTTATTGCTTATTTATTTAATCAGATTAAAATGATCCGTATTTTAGGTAACCAACAGTTAACAACGATAACTTGTGGTTATGGATCCACTTTTGAAATATCCGGCATTCAATATGATTTTGACGAACTTCAATGTACATCACCTATTAAAGCAGAAGTTCTACAAACAAAGTCAAATTGTGCTAAAAATCGTGGAAAAATATTAAATATAGGTTTTAAACCGTCAACGAATAATTGGCTGCAACTAATCCAAGTTTGTTACGACGAAGACACTGGAAACACGTTGTATGCTGAGCACATTCTCAACGGAGATGCCATAAATTGTAAATTACAGTATTGTAGTAGTAATTAATATCTGATTATATTTTAAATGCTTTTAGTTGCATCAACTCAAAGCGCAAGGCCCGGCTTCCAAACAACCGGATTGTTACCGGATATTTCACCCAATAACAATTACAAACAAGTAAACCAAAAAGCACAATTTATTAGATTATTGGGCTCATCAGCTACAGCAGATGAATATTTAAATACAAAGTCGTATTTGGTTCGTGGGCACTTAGCGCCGGATGCTGATTTCATTTTTGCTGGTTTGCAATTTAGCACATACTTCTACATTAACACTTGTCCGCAATGGGATGCGATAAACTCGGGAAATTGGTTAAGCATCGAGCACACAGTCAGGAAAGTTGCCGAACGTTATCATACACCTTTGAGGATAATTACAGGATCGCATGGAATTTTAACCTTACTGGACGACAATAACCAATTACAAAATATTTATTTATCACCCAATGGGAAACTTCCTGTTCCAAAGTTTGTTTGGAAAGTAATATATTCCGAAAGCACTAAAGAAGGAATTGCGTTGGTGATTCTCAATGATCCTTTTATTGAAAGATTGAGTGCAGACGAACTCTTGTGCGAGGATTTATGTAGTGAATACGGTTGGTTTTCTAAACGTTGGAGTAATAATAAGAAAGGTTATGCTTATTGCTGTGACGTTCGAAAGTTGAGGAAAGTTATCGATACGATTCCAAACTTATCAATTAGAGGAATATTAAGAGCATAACTTTTCAACTTGGAATGTTTAATTACTTAGCAAGTTCTGTTTTTATGTATATGTACCAAATTAGGTTATGCTAGATAAGTAGAATAGATTATTCTTAAGCAGTAGATTGGAGACTTCTCAAGTCTTGGTTCAATATATTTTGAAAAGAATTCCGGTAGAGCGCCGGCGGCTAAACAATGCAGATTTTTGTATAACCTCATTATTGAATATGTTAAGGATTAGTGTATAAGCCGATATTAAGCGAATGTAACCTAAAATTTTGATTGTACGTAAAGCACAATTGAAACATAATTTATTAAATTATAAGTTTCATTATTATAGTAATTAAAAGAATATATAATAAAGTTTTATATTTTTAAATTCTCCTAAGACACGATTCAGAATGTAGAAATTATTAATTTAATACAAAAGTGTAAGCTAATTGAATATACGTACTGCGAAGCTAAGTTTCGTAAGTTTTACATAGAAATAAATGTTTTACGTTGTTTACCTACTATAGAACTTAAAGAAAATTGCTTGAAAAAGTCTTTTCTTTATTGTTCAAGTTTAAAAGTAAACAGTCACACCCCAACATGAAAATGGAACGGCACCTTCGTCATTTTAGTAAAACTTAATTTTCTCATATTAGCCCTCGTACAAAAGAAAACTTTTTTCCCCGTGAGATATTATAGACAGTTAAATTGAGTTGAAGGCATGGCGGCAGTTTTTATTAAATCAAACGACAACTCTTAATATTTCACGCAACTTTTATCTTAGCTTAAGAATTTATTCGTTAAAACGAATTGAAGCGTGGTATTTAACTACCGCCATTATGTCTTTCAATCGGAGCTACGGAAGGATATAATGGAATTATATGGCGACTGCCGGTGCTATATACACACATAAAGATTTGTTTTAAAGGCTCTCAAATGGCCCAATTGTATTTTTAAGTGTGTATACGCCTATAAGATGCTCATAAAGTAAGCACACGTTTCAATTATGCAAGTAGACGTTCTGCTGAAACGTCAGAGATTTAAGCTCCAACATCCATAAGATGGTTATGACGCATTATATTTTAATTCTCTGCATACCCGTGGAAAGTTAACGGCAGGAAAGAATAATATGAAAATTAAATGATATGGCCGTCTCAGTGGAGGTAATTTTAAACACTTCTGTTGTCATAAAAGATGCGAGAAAGAACCATTTCGCGACTTTGAAAAAGAGGAGACGTGGGATTCCGTTTCGAGAGTTAAATAAAATAACATTTCTATGAGACTACGACTTGGAAGATGTTATGAGACTAGAGGGACATTACTAGTCTCGCGCGGGACACACAAATAATAAATATTATAATACAGTCGGCGGGGCAGCGTGTCTTACGTCCCAGCACGATAATGCGACACATTGTTATACACGTCTCTTTGATGACAGTTTTGCTTCTTAGAAAAAGTTTTATCTCCGTTTTGGGAGATGGTACTTCGACGGCACGATTATGCATGCCGTAGCGCTAATGTCCGCCGAATGGAGATAGGACTAAAGGAGCATCAAAACAGTGCTGTTCGTGAAGCGATATGAGCAACAATTCGCGCATTGTAGGTCGCAACGGGAATTGCCCCATCAGAACTGGACTTGTTCTTCATAATTAACGTTATCTCCCTCGACGAAAAGACATTTTACATTCAAACAAACTCGATCTCGGACTAACTAAAACACATGGCTTCATTAAACTCGAGTTTTAATTCATTTTCAGAGCGAAGAGCACTCTTCATAAACTTGCTGAAGGGTCAAATATATATTGTGTTATAAATTGCTTCTCCGCCAAGTTTAAATAAATCACACCTTATTCGCTGTTGCTATAACTTACCGAAAGTTGGTTGTATATGCAAGGGTTAATGTTACACGGACGAATTAATGTCTGTTATACGCAAGGAAGACGGAGGAGCCGTTCGTAATAAATATACATATAAATTAGGGACAGGACATATACCTATATGAATGTTAAAATAAGTTTCAAATTGTCAACGACGCAAGTTGACTCCCCCGAGACGAGACTATAGGGGCCAGGACTAATTCCGGTGCAGCGTGCGAGGCAATCTACTGCTGCGGACGGGAGCCTAAATTCATTAGCAAACCCAGAAAAATTGTCTACCCGCTTGGCTTGATATGAAGTTGGAGGTTGGGGATCTACTTCGTGCATTGCAAACTTTTTGTGATGTAATTTCGTTCTTTATTATACATGCACCTTGCTTAGAAAATACATTGTTTAATTATAGATCCCTTCTTGAGAATACCGTAACGCACATTTATTATTCCACTTTTATTTTCACAAATTGCTTTATAACTTAATTATGTTTCAATTGTTTAATGTTTAAGTACCATTTTTTTTTATATAAGTACGCGGTGCCTCGATAGGACAAAACTCGCATCGGCAACCCAAAAATAAATTATCGACTATACAAACTTTTTCCTAATTTAAGTTGTTGTTACGTAAACCTTCTTACCGTGGAATCCGAACCGCGAACGCAAATAATTTGTCAACAACCGAAAATAAAATCCACGACCCAACGGTTCGGAGGAGTCCAACTCCCTGGATGCGCCACACGAACTCCCTGAACCGATCCTCATAAGTCATAACTTTTAGTATTATTAATATAAAATATTTAAACGTACCTACTCGTCTACCGTGTGTGCAAGGTGCACACACTACTATGTTACAACATTTTCCACCTTAATTGGATTACGTTATAATCTCTTGGTGAACCACAAATTAAATCAAAATTATGTGCGTCATAAAGCGTGAAAATTGTACTAGGAAGGTGGAAATAGGTGTCGCTTACAAGAAGACAATGACGTTGACAACTACATGTTGGTTCTTTGCATTAGTCACGACATTATCACAAATTTAAATGTAACGGTTGCTCTGCTCTTAAGAGAATTAACTGTATGCAAGGTTAATTTATACTCATTTCGAGTTTGTTACTTGTTTACGTGTAGTTGAAGACAGCTTTTTGCAATTTCAACACACTCGAGTGCTCGGGTTAAATCTCCACTCAAACTGTTTGAATAAGTAGGTATTCCAAGTCATAAAGTATTCTTTGTCTTAGGCACAAATATATATGGAGTATGTAGGTGGTTGCGAATTCAGTGTAAGTCGTGAAAACTTGCACTTAGCTCATTGCCGTTCACATTGTGTCTCCCGTCACGAAACTGAATGACACGAAATTTCAAATGCCTCATATTTCTTGGCTGACTGAGAATTGCTTGTGTGTCGCGAATGCATAATTGGCATTTGAAAATTGTGGTACAGAACGTAGATCGTAATCTAGAGTTTGTTTGGTCTTTCTGACAAGTGTCAAGACTTTCGTATGATATATGAGAAAAATAAGAAATTACATAGAACGCGCCATCCTCAGGGAGAAAACCTAACAGGATACATGATTAATGAATGTTGTATTACAAGATCTCATTACTTATGCATGTATGCTGCTGGAATCAATTCGACCGATCGAACAACTTACGAATGTTCAGAGAGGGTGAGCGGTACATATTAAACTTTTATATATCAAATACGTTTTTGTAAAATAGGGGATTCTTTTTTAATTGAAGAACCTGAACATATTAATCACCGTTGTCAACTTTACTCATACGTTGCATTATTTATAACCGAAACACAACCCGATAGGTGTAAGATAATTTAATTTTGATCTTTTAAAATTAATTTATTAAGGCAACCTTTACTACAGCAAAATATTACGGCTTAATAATTATAATTTTCTTTAAAAATATTTAAAAATCTAATAAATGCACATCGATAACTTAAAATAAACTGAACTATTAATTGCAATTATTAGTGTGTCGACAGAACATTATAATATATTCCTGACTTACCAAAGCGCGAAACAGGCATAATTTACAAAGAAATTCTCAAAATTTAAAACAAGAAAAATCTATGGCTCTTGTGGTAAGCTGAAAGGTACAATTTCTCCGGCTAGCTATCGGAGAGCTCTAACGGCGTGGAACATGCAATGGTTTCTAGGTTGCTTTACAACTGGATAATTAATACGACACAATAAAAATAAGGAATGAATATATTTAAAATTCTATTTACAACAATAAAACTTAACCGCTAATTAAAAGTTAATTTTCCATGCACTTTGTTGATGTAGTCCTGTGCTGATGATATGACGAGATAATAAGCACCCAGGTATAGCCTGGGTATAGGTATTCCCAAATATTAGAAGCTGCCGCAAAGTGCATACTGGTAACTAGTCCACTAAAGAAAAGTATTCAACAGTACAAACGGCATTTGTATTGTTTCATTCTAACCATCCACAAATGCTTCAAAATTCGTAAAATTTACATTTTAAGTAGCACCAAAAGATAAAAGACCAGAGATGCCTTGTAACTTTATTTTATTATTCTGAACGGGTGTGGTTCTAGGCCCACCTGCACTGAAACTCTAAGTTTATTGTACCCGCGTTTGTTTTTTACGCTGATGAGCTCTGTTTTCTCAACAAAGTTGAGTATGCAGTTGATGGAAATTTCTGCAATCACTTCGGTTGTCGGGAAGAAATTTCCGAGATGCCTTTTCCATTTTTATCGCAAGGACTGGACATTCGCACAGATTGCGGAATCGAGTTTCATCTTGTTCCTCACCCATCCTACAGGTAGGATTTTCAGCTAACTAAATGATGTTGAGGTGTCTTTGTAGAGAGCAGTGTCCTGTGAAAAGTCCCACTATCCTCCTTAGCTGTGTTCTGTTTAGCTTTAGGATTTCCTGCCTCTTTCTTACTCCAAGGGAGCCTTTAATAAATAGGCGGGAGTGTCTTAGTTCCGGAATGTTACCCCAGTAAGTAAGGTGCTGCTTGTTTAGTGTTTCCTTGATTGCCCCTTTTGCGGTCTTATAGGCAATCCCGCAAGTCGGTTCTGGACCCACCAGGCAAGTACCTGCAGCTTCCTGGCAAGAGAATCTGCTTTCTCGTTTCCCTCAATCCCTGAGTGTCCCGGCACCCACCTCAGCGCCAATCTATTGCGCTGTGACAGTTTCACCAGTGCATCGAGGCAATATTTTACAGTCTTAGACTGTATTTCTACACCCTGGAGGATCTTGATTGCTGCCTGACTGTCGGTCATTATGCAGATCCTCCTATTTCCACAAGACCTCCGCAACATTTCCTCTGCGCTGGCAGTTATTATAGTTATTTTTGTCTAAAACAAGGTGGAACTCGGATGACCGCAGTTCTTAGGCTTCTATACAGCTACCTTTTGGTTTACAATTATATAATATTTTGTAATTATTTTTAATTTAAATTTATAATTTTTCTTTATCTGCACGATCATCAGATTATCTTAATTTTTTAGTTGGTAACAAAAAATTTTTTATATAAGAAATTGACTTGCATTTTGTAAGTGTTATTTTTACGTTTTACGTAATTTTACTTTCACTCTTTCGCACCTTTAATTGGTTAGTTCATTTATTACCAACCCAAAAAAGTGTAAGATGAATAAAATAATCTCATAAACAATTGAAAAAGCGTCCACAACTCTGTGTGTTTGATCTCAATTAATTATTTTGAATCTTGTTAATCCATTCACGCGTTTGTCCATCCACCCACAAAAAAGTAAAATTTAGTGACAAAAGGTTTTTGTTACTAATTTAGTGACTTTGAATTATGCGGACGGATGGACGGACAGACGGACGGACACGAAGCCAGATCATAAGGCTTCTTTCTATACTATGTATAGAAACCTAAAAGTAAAATTTAGTGACAAAAGGTTTTTTTTGTCACTAATTTAGTGACTTTGAATTATGCGGACGGACGGACAGGCGGACGGACGGACGGACGGACGGACGGACGGACGGACAGACGGACGAACGGACACGAAGCCAGATCATAAGGCTTCTTTCTATACTCTGTATAGAAGCCTAAAACAGTGGCGTGGCGTCCCAGGTTAATGCTGTAACCTCTTCTTCCTTTGCTTATACCTACTCCAGTACTAGTTTCCGTTGCCTTGGAACTTAAACTGATACCAAAAAATTGTTAATCTAATCTTGTCACATTTGCATTAGTGTTATGTCGCATTTGAAAACTTAACAGAATCGGCCAGTAAAAATTACCAGATGGCATCTTTGATGTTAAAACAAAAAGCATCAGATATTTTTGTCCTGGTGTGCTTTATTATCTGAATTGTTTTGACATTTATAGACCTTGTATCTTTTTTTACGCATCTGATACAGATTTTCCTGAAATTTTATTGGCTTTGAAAACCCGGCGCTTTTATTCGGCGTTGGGTGTCCCCTTTCTCTCTGACCAATTTAGATGACATCTGCATTGCTTTTTTGTAGATAAATATCTATTTCTAAAATAACAAATCAAAAATTCCCGGTCAATTATTGTACCACTTCTTACAGCAGTCAAGCTGAATATACAGTGCCGAGGCAATGAACTTGGCTGTTGTGATACCAACTCCAACCAGAGGTCCAACTCTTTAAGTTTGGATTACGGTAGTGTATCCTAAGCGACCAATATATTTCTCGTTTCTTAATCGACTGGTATATAATATGCTTTATGCCATACTTCTAGTCTGTCATCATTACATTGATTCAAATAGAAACCCCATATAAGATTATTGACTCTACACTAGCAGCGCTACAGGATCAACAGCTCAGCTGATGAACAGATCAACGCATCAAGGGATCAACGGATCAACGAACCGATGGTTCGGTTGCTCAAGGGATCAACGGATCAAGGGATCAACGGAACAAGAGATCGGCGGATCAATGGATCAACGGATCGATGCTTATATAGGTAGGCTGATAATTATTATCGTTGAAGAGAAAAGCCAAGTTAAAAATAAGTATTATTATTATTAATTTTTGCTTTTTCATTATCATCATCATTTATTTACTAATATGGCAAATAAATCAGATATCATTAAAATTTACTCATCTAACTTAGATGACTTAACGCATGCAAGTAAACGAAAAATAGATTTTCTGACCAAATTGGCAGAGAAATATACTTCGAACGCACAAGGTATTGTTCAAGTTATAGAAGAACGTATTTTTAAGTTTTTCGGTAACTCGAAGTTTACTGTAATGCTTTACTTGATGGACTCCATCATCAAAAATGTTGGAGGAGCTTACTTAAAATATTTTTCATACAACATTCATACATATTTTTGTATGGGCTTCGACCGTGCTAACGCAGAAATGCGTGCAAGTATGGTTAAATTACGCGATACTTGGAGTAAAGTTATTGCACCCGAAAAATTAGAGGCGATAGATTCTCACATCCGTGGTCTTCAAAAAAGAGAGGGCAAGAAAAGACCTTTGGAGGACAGCGTTGATCCTCAAGTCAAGAAAATTCGGCGTGTGTCCTCAAAGTCGACGGTTAATGTTGACAAGGTGCATACGAAACCAGTGGCACACGATCAAATTTGTGCTTCAACCATACCAACCGACGTATCTCAAGATACTTCTCGAGTTGACGTACATGAGTTGTATGAAAAACTTGTCTCCATTGGCCTGGTTCCTCCTCCGGTGGATGAAAGGGATGAAATATTAAATAAGTTAGTCGATGTTGAAAAATTAGAATCTTTACAACACACAGGAGAGGAAAAGACAAAAGCTTTGGAGGACAGCGTCGATCCTCAAATCAAAAATTCGGCGTGTGTCGTCAACGTCGACGGTTAATGTTGACAAGGTGCAAACGAAACATGTGGCACACGATCAAATTTGTACTTCAACCATGCCAACCGACATATCTCAAGATACTTCTCAAGTTGACGTACATGAGTTATACGGAAAACTTGCCTCCAATGGCTTGGTTCCTCCTCCGATGGATCAAGTGGATACAATATTCAATAAGTTAGTCGATGTTGGTCTAATCGCTTTACCCGTTATTCCTAAAGACGATGAATTAATAAAACAGAAAGCGGAAGTTTTCAAAGCCCCCTTAAAATCGCATTCGTTTATTGGGGGAAAAGAATGTGTACATTGTGGGTTGCAGTTTTCACGTGGCCAAGACACAGAATATCACCGCCATATGAACGAGCATGCACGACTAAAGCGTGACAAGGTTAAGCAAAATATGCTTACAGCTTGGGATTTACCCAAAGAAGAATGGGAAAAGCATGTGAAAGCGAACTTTCAGTTAGATCTAGAAGTCGAACAGCCTGAAGTTGTTGTTCCGTGTGCCACTGCAGACCCTAGCGCCCCAGTAACTTATTGTGGAGTCTGTGGCGACAAGTTTATCGAGTATTTTGACGACGAAGATGACGAGTGGAAATTGCACAATGCAATATGCCACGAAAAATCATTTTATCATCCGGTGTGCTTGGAAGACTTGTAGGTTTTCTAAGCGGATGATCGAAAGATCAAGGTGCTAAGATCCCAGATCATAGCACAACCGCGATTCAGGGTGTGCGGATATCTTTAAAGATCCCTGGCAACGATGACGAGTGAAAATTTCACAATACAATTTTTCACGAAATATCTTTCTATGTTTTTGAAAGAGTTACGATTTTCTGAACATGTAGATGATCGAAGAGAAAACCTGCTAAGATCCCAGATCATAGCACAACCGCAATTCAGGGTGTGCGGATATCTTTAAAGATCCCTGGCAACGATGACGAGTGAAAATTTCACAATACAATTTTTCACGAAATATCTTTCTATGTTTTTGAAAGAGTTACGATTTTCTGAACATGTAGATGATCGAAGAGAAAACCTGCTAAGATCCCAGATCATAGCACAACCGCAATTCAGGGTGTGCGGATATCTTTAAAGATCCCTGGCAACGATGACGAGTGAAAATTTCACAATACAATTTTTCACGAAATATCTTTCTATGTTTTTGAAAGAGTTATGGTTTTCTGAACATGTAGATGATCGAAGAGAAAACCTGCTAAGATCCCAGATCTTAGCACAACCACGATCCAGGGTGTGCGCTTACTTTTGAAGGTTTACGCTCTCACCCCTGGAGCCTCACCAGCTACGTGGCGCGTCCATTCCAGGTTGCGGATAGGGGAACGACCAAGTTTGATTAGTCAAACTTGGTTAGCTGCGAATATATTGAATAAGCAGTCGCGGACAAGGTGACTTAGATGTTATTATTTTTATAAATATTTTCGGTCAAATTGCAAATTTTTTGTTCTTCACGTTAAAAATTTTACTTGTTTGAAAAGACTAGGAGTTTTCTTCACTTTTTTAGAAATTAGTTCAAATGACGGAAAATAAATTTCTCTCTTTGTTGGAAAGGGTCTTCTTTATTAGCCTTTGATTTTACATCCATTTTGGGTATACTTCTTTTCAAGTTCTCTCCGCCTCTCTCTATTGCCTCTCTTAAATCCAATTAAACGTTGTTAGCATGGATTTATTTCATCGATTCATATCTCTCTTCGTCACATGTCCGGCATACGACCACTTTAGTTTTGAAACTCTTTCCATTATGTCGGTTTTTCCCTATTTCTAAATTCTCTCATACTTCTTCTTATCAAATTGTTAAACTCAAAATATTTGATAGAGCTTTTTTGGGTTGTCTGTTAAGTAATCATATTTTTTCGATCAATTTCTTTGTATTCCTGCCTATTACAGGTTTTGTAGATCTACGTGAATTTTTTCAGAGTTCTCTAACACTGTCAATTATTGCCCTAGTAATGTCTTCCTTAAGGTGATCTACATTTGTGAAGAGTTCTTCAGCTTGTGCAACTAGTAGGTTCTCTAATCTTTTCCCTATGTCAATCTTAAATTCCTCACTAATTTATTTTAGATTCTCGTATGGTATCCGCAGTTCCCTTCTTCTATGCAGCTTCTTTCGTTCCAGCTTCTTGTTTATAACCACTCTTGATCTGACCATTCTATGATCACTTCCTGCATCAAATGAGTTCGGTACGATAACATGGTGAATAATTTGCTTATTGTAAATTAGAGTGAAATTTATTTCGTTTCTTGTAACTCTGTTTGGGCTCATCCACGTTCAATTTCTGTTATTCTTTTTAAATAATAACTTCTTCGTGTATAAATTAAATTCATTTAAAAAGTTCAGTAATTTCTCTCGTCTTTCATTTCGATCTCCGTATCCGTAATTCCCCCATTTGTGTTTCTTGATGTTCCTGCTTCTTTCCAATCTTGATATTGAAGATAGTTTTGTTCTCTCTGCCTAAGTTCTACTCTTATGTTTTCGACGTTATTCCAGGTTGATTTTGCCGCTTTGTAGTAAGTTCTTTTGACACCATTGCACGACCGAAGCTGACTATCTTTTTGCCCCACTATGTAGCAATATCTGCATCAAATTTATGCCACTTGTTTGATCGTAGGTGGTATTATACGGCAGCTAACTCTTATAAGTTAATTATTTTGTTGTAGGACGAGTTTTGGTTTAAAAACCGTCTTGGATTCTTTATTAAAAATGCATTTACTTGGTCTTCTTCTCTAAACTTCCTGGATTAGGCTAAAACCTGTTTCGGCGTCCATCGTTTCCTCGGAAAATCTCTCTTTTTCTTTAGGACGGTATCCCAGTATCATTTTTACCGGTTTGTTGTTGTCCATTCTGTCCATATGCTCACACCATCGTTGTCGGTATGTTCTAATTGTCTTTATCAATGGTTTGACCATAACTTTCTGTCGTATTTCTTCGCTTCGTATTTTATCGGTTCTGGTCAGCCCTTTGTAGCTCTGAGGAATTACATCTCTGCAGCTTGAATTCTGCTCTCATCTCTTTTTCCAATGACCCATGCCTCGCATCCATAAGTCAATGTCGGTATTGCTGCAGTGTTGTAGAATTTTAAGCGGGTATCCTTTGTAGTTTTATTTTTTAGATATTTATGGATCGTGCCGCCTATAGCTCTAAATCTATTAATTTGATGTATATGTTGTTGCTTTTTTCGTGGGTAATGTCACAAATGTCGAACTTGTTCAGTTGAAATGTTGCCTGTGACAATCTTTGTCCTTATTGGGTCTTTTCAGGCGAAAGCCATCGTTTTTTTTTTGTCGCATTTACTTAGTATCAGAAAAATCGTGTAAAACAGACGCCAATTATAGCAAATAAAACTATTAAGATAGAAAGAGTTGTTTTATTTATTAAAAGGCAGATATTAAAAGATTAGGTTAACATATTCTCAATTCTGTATCAGAACTAGCACAACAGTTGAAGACTGATGGCTAGAAGTTATAAATAGCACAAACAAAATGAGTTTACCTAACGGGTAAACTTACCCGTTAAAACACACACTCCTGCATCTTTACTGATAATAGCTTACTTACCTGGAGATTTTCACAATGATAGATCGACTCTTTAAATACTTTCCATTTTGGGTTAACTTCAATTTCAGAGTAAATTCAAATAAAAAACACAAGAATAAGTTAAAGAATACTAAATGAAAATTAATTTCAAGCTTCTACTATTTTTCTTAAGTATTAATTGAAGATAATATACTCCGCGGCTAAACATAAGTTTTTGAATAAATTTAAAAAAACCTATATTAAAATATATTTTCATAAGTTAATAAACAATTATATAAAAAAACCAAATAAGATAAAATAAAACAAATATAGATCATTACATAATAATGTTTCTAAAAAATCTTTGATAAGGGAAAGAACACATCCGGAATATGTTCGTTTACTAGTATTTTGCTGGAACATTTGATGTTTTATTTATTTTGATTTTAACTTTTTTATTCACCCGTATAATATTAGCATGCTATTTTCAATTAATTATTGCCAAATTTAAATCTTCTGGTTTGTTATTTTTAAAGCTTCCTGGAAATTAATAGCACTTAAAATATGTAGTCCCACAATAATATTGTTAGAAATTCACTAAATAACATTTTTTGTTCTTACTGAATAATTAATTACTCTACCAAACACTTTTAAAGCAAACTATAAGGTTTTTATTAATAAAAAATAACAATTTTTTTCTAGTTTATCCAACAATAAGTTATAACTTTCTGAGAAATACCCCTTAACCGCCAAGTTGTAACTGTTGCTAATTACATAAATGTAAGAACTAGCTATATTATGTATGTATATTAACTACACATAGTACGTAGTAGGTAGAAATTCAAAATAACCTGATTTTCTGTCTAGCCAAATAATGGTATCTCATTAATTCATCTAGAGTCCTTAACTATAAAAAAGTTTATTCCAACTGTCTTATTTGCAATTTTACTTCATTTGCTCTGTAGTTTATGATCTTACTGTATAAATTTAAGGAAGAATTGCATAAAATTTACATAAAAATAATTACTAGGTAAATAAAAATTAATGGAAGTTAATTTCAAGTTCTTGAAACTTTTAAATTTAAAAAAAATAATTATAATTTTTTACTCATTTGCAAGAACAAATGAAACGCAATACGAAAATGATGATACTGTGCTGTCGAATAAAATAAGGGTGATTAATAAAATTATCAAAATTTAAGCCAATTTAGTCGATAGTAATTTTATAAATATTTATAACGTAAAACGGGACACGTAACAGCAATAAAGTTTAAAACTTAACATTGTCTTCGTTAATGTTCTTAAATAAATTCAGCAATTAAGCGAGTAATTAGCTTACATCTTCTAGAAGTGATCCTATTGCGCCTGAAAGTTCGTCAAGCGGATCGCGTTGCATTGAATATTTAGCCTCTTTCAGCGAGTTTTCAGCGGATGAGTGACACGGCTTGCTAAGCACTGGGAATTTCGGTTAGCTATGTTCGTTAAGCAAATTACATTAAGACGGGTAATTTAAGAGAGGGAGATAATTTTTATGAAAATTAAATCACGGGCTTTCAGCACTTGCTTTAACTTAATTTATTCACGTTATATGAAATTTTATTAGAAATTGCATCGTTAAACACAATCATCTAAATATAAGATATCTAACTATCCAATATTTTATTTCCTCCTATCAAATTAGGTTAATTGAGAATTTTGGTTGAAAGTGAAAATTGCAAAATAAGCGGTTTTTGAAAGTAATTAAATAATTACCATTCGTTTAATTTCGCATGCATGTGCTGGCCGAAATCTTTACGCTCTGGAGTTAGTTTGTTGAAATTGTTAAATAAGCCCTACTTTAAACCAGTCGAAACGTCTAACTCGATCCATTAATTTTAATAAGTGGATTTATTCAAGTGACGATGTAACTATAAACGTTTTTAGCCAGTTCAAATGACATTCGACTAATTGCATTGATTGATAGTTTTTCCTTTTGTCACAAAATTGCAAGCTGTACAACACTATTTTATGTATCCAATAAAAACATATTATATCAAATCTTCTCAATAATAATAATTATTAATATTGGAAAAATTTGGAGAAAAAAAGTTTTCCCTCATAAGGGTTTTGGGGCCTTCTCAATTAGTAGATAAAATTTGAAATTAATATGTTCATGAGCCAATCATTGCATAATGCTTTTTCGTCCACAATAACTGCTACATCACCGTTCTTAATTGGTTTTGGATTCGAATGGCATTTCTTTCTTCTTGTTAATGTTGGACGTCATTCCAAAACCTATGGTCTTCAATATAAATTAGCTAGTCCTTCTGCATATCATTATTGCTTTCTACTCAACGTACTATGTAAAACTTCTACTCTTAGATTTACTCCATATGGGGGTATGTGGGCAAATTATCTTTCCATAAAATTTCTTTAGTACAAAGCTTCTGGAAAACTTAGAAATTGCTGAGATATAAACTTACATTTCAGCTACAGTACTTGACGATGGTTGAAAGATATTGAAATGTCTACTAACACACATGTCGTCTGATGTAGCCAATTCTAAAAATACTTTAAGTTGGTAGTCAACCATACTTAAGACATACTTTAAAGAATACTTAACATAGTACTTATCAAGCCCCTAGTTAAAACACGCATAAAATTTGTTCCGTTCCCCTTTTGCTAAACCATTCGATTGCGGATGATAGGGTGGGAACTTTACTGGTTTTATGCCATTTAATTAACAAAATCTTTTGAATTCTGCACTGAAAAGTGGTCCGTTGTCTTAAACTAGATCTATTGGTAATCCTATCACCGAAATAATTTATTTTTAATGATATTATTACTTCTTTCGCTGTAGTTCTCTTATTCAAAAATTTAACATCGTTCCATTTTGATTTACTATCCACCAGCATTAGGAAATTATAGCCGAACTTGTAAAACAGATCTATATGCATTTTTTGGAAATTATCAATAACATTTGGTGCTTGGCAATCCAGTTAATACTGATTCCATGCATGCTTGAAACATGCCTGGTGCTGACTTGATCCCATATGTTAACCTATGAAATCGAAAAAAACCCAAATGGGTATTTATGGTCAGCAATTCCTTTGACGCGTCATCGACTTCTAACTATTGATAAGCTCCCTTTAAGTCCAACACTGTAAAGTCTTTCACTTAGCGGTGCTTAAATAATATCCGATAGTGTCAGTAACGAACTTGTTTCCAAATTTAGATTTAGCGTTCGTTTGAAATTTCATTTTCATTAATTCACTGCATAACTATCTACTGTCGCCGTTTACCACGATTTCATTTTTGTTAATTGCTTCTTCCGAAATTTGTTTAGACAACCTCTTTTGCCAACCCACAACCCATTTCTTCCCAATAACGGCTAAAATTTATTCTTGCAATTGATTAAGACTAATAGAATGTTTTCGCACCAGTTTTTATTTATACCACCCACCTTTGCCCTTGCTTCTCCTATAATTTGGACTGTTTCACCGGTGACCACTCTAAGTTTAAATTGAACGGGCTTAATTTCACATAATTTCCGTAAAATCTTGCATATGTACTACTGTCCGACATGCCCCCGTATCCACTTCAAATTCGTATTCAAAACTTTTTATGCATGCTTTAACCATTACCAAAGCCTCATTACATACACTTTCCAAGTATTTTGCATATGATAAAAATTCCTCCTGGTCCTCTTCGACATTAGATATGTTTTTCTATTCTTCTAAACATATTTTATGTGGCCTTTCTTTTTACATATAAAACATTCCCAATCTATGGTTGGACAATTTACTGGATCATGTTTCCTACCACAACAAAAACTATTCTTAATCGAGGGTTTACTCATGCCCTTATATCACTCTGATCGACTCTTTGAAATTATCTTTTGTGCATCTGATTTAATTGTGTTTCACTGCGAATCATCTGTCTTTGGTTTTCAGTTGATTCGTCATTGATTGCTATTTCACATGCCTTGTTAAACGTTAATTTTTTGCCAAATAGCTTTTTTTGAGGATCCAAGGATCCAAGAATGTTTCAAATTTGCAATCTCGAACCAAGTCGTTTAACGGAAAAATAAACGTTTCAATTTTATCGTTTTCTTCTTGTTTCTGATTATAAAAGTTAAACCGTTTTACAAATATACTTGTTACCGATTGGTATTTCTCTTTTAGAACTTTCACTAGTGCATGGGATGTTTTTCGTCCGTCTTCTCAGGATATAACGCATTTTTTAAAACTTTGAAACTTTTTGGGCCTATACACGCCAGCAGGTATTCTGCCTGTACTTCTGTTTTAAGTGCATTTGCTATAAAATAAAATCTTAACCGTTCTTCCCATGATTCGAAATCTTCTATATCTCCATTAAATTCTTGAACCTTTGATATTTTTGTCGTACGTTCCGTTTTCCGTCGCCAATATTATGTGTTTACTATTACTTGACCAGCTTTTTATTTCTTCTTCTTCACATCAGGGAAATTAAAAAAAAAGTTGTTTTTTTTACTAAAAACTGTCTACTAACATACATTATTGTCCTGATAGGTATAGCCAATTGTAAAAATTCTTTAAATTGGTAGTCAACCATACTTAAGACAAACTGAACGCATTACTTAATACAATACTTGCGACAATTGACCATAATCTATCACTATAAGCCTGTTTCTTTCAACTCCTGGATGAAGTCCTTCCCCATCATTCTCCATCTCTTTCTGTTCTCTACCTCCTTCAACCATCCAATACTGCCGTCTTTTCATAAAAATGTTTACTAAAAGAATTTTAAGTAAATAAGAAGAAGTAAGAGAGGCTTTAATTATTGTGTAAGTCTTTCAAATCACCCAACCATGTTAGCTACCCAGTTGATCGACCGAGTTAACGAGGTGCGTAGGTTAAAAAGATATCAGCCGGCTGAATTGCAAACAGACATTAAATAGTTTAAAAGACATTAAAGATTGATTTAAAAATTGATATAAATTGTTTAAAATACTTATAGAAATTGTTCGATGAAACAATCTTCTATCTGATGTTATACTTAAATTATCAACAAATAAGCTTATTCTTTAGAGTTCTAATAAAAAAAGTAAGTAGTACCATCCAAGTTCACTTGATCGCCCAAACCCACTTGGAAATTTGAAGGGTACTTGGCTGACATCAATTCAAAAATTGCTCTGAAGAAAATGAAAGAAAAAGTTTTGCAAATACATCCTTGTTCTTCCGGAGTTAAATTACATATATTTTTTATTAAAACTCTTTTACTACAAGCAATCTATCTATAAATATGTGATAATAAGCTTATTTGTTAACAATTAATTTTAACATGGAGTATTGTTCCATTGAACAATCTCTTTACAAGTATTTTAATCGGTTATATTCATTTACAATTCAATTTGTGAGGTTCTGGAGCTATTCAATGTCTGTTCACTAAATCAGCTGGTTGATATCTTTTTAACCTGCGCTCTCCATTAGCTCGTTCCAACAGTTGGGTAGCAAACACGTTTGGGTGACTTGAAAGTTTTTCTTCATGTTTTAGGCTGTATCTTCTTATCTCCTCCATAATCGAAGGCAATGGAATATCTCTCTGTATCACAGAGTTTGGTACATAGTACGGCGCATCCACAACAGATCGAAGAACCTTATTCTGAAAACGCTGCAGTATTTCTATGTTCGATTTGGCGGCTGTACCCCAGAGCTGGACTCCATAAGTCCATATGGGCTTCAAGATTGTCTTGTACAGCAGCACCTTATTCTCGACAGAGAGTTGTGATTTTCGACCCATGAGCCAATACATCTGCCTTAATTTGTGTCCCAATTGCAGTCTCTTTGTAATGATGTGCTTCCTCCAAGTCAATCGACGGTCCAAGTGCATACCAAGGTATTTCGTGTTATCACCCTGTGGTAGTTGGCAGCCATTAAGTATTACAGGTGGGCAGGTGTCTCTTTTCATAGTGAAGGTCACTTGTATAGACTTCGTTTCGTTAGCTTTTATTCGCCATTTTTCATCCAGTCTTGTATCTTGTTGAGGGAATTTTGTAAGTTACGAGATGCCATTAATGCATTTTCGTGTGAGGCGAGAATAGCTGTATCATCAGCGAAGGTCCCAAGAGTGACCCATTTTGTTGTCGGTAGATCATATGTGTACAACAGGTATAGGAGAGGTCCGAGGGCACTTCCTTGGGGAACTCAGAATTAATTTGATACAAGTTGGTGTAATCGTTATTCATCTTCACAAGGAAATGTCTGTTATCAAGATAGGATTTAAGGACTAGATAATAGTGATAGGGAAGTTTGGATTTAATTTTGTACAATAGTCCCTCGTGCCAGACCTTATCAAAGGCCTGACTGATGTCCAAAAAGGCGGCCGAACAATAGCGCTTGTTGTTCAAATCACTGTTTATTTTCTGAACTAACCGATGTACCTGTTCTATCGTACTATGATGTTGGCGGAAGCCGAATTGATGGTTTGGTATGATTTTCTTTGCTCTAATATAGGTTTTAGTCTCGCGATTAATGCCTTCTCAAATACCTTCGATAGTGTCGGCAACAAGCTAATTGGCCTATATGATTTTACGTCCTCGATGTTTTCCCAGGTTTCGGGATCATTATGATCTGAGCCACTTTCCACTGGTTTGGGAAATGGTTAAGGGATGTTATTGCATTGAATATTTGTGTTACAGCCTTATAACCTTTCTCTGACAGTTGTTGTAGTACTTTTCCGGTGATCAGATCGAAACCAGGAGCTTTTTTGAGGTTGATTGCGTTTTTGATAATTTTCTTGATTTCCTTAATCTTAAATTTTGCAATTGGAAAATCTAACTGGAATGGTGCTTTCAGATATTCAAGAATTATATTTTCCTCCTCCAATGAAGTTAATGATGGATTAGGTAGAAAGGTGTTGGACAAGTGTTTTGCAAAGACATCAGCCTTCTGTTTGTCATTTCTAGTCCACTTATTATTGCAGTCCTTGATTGGGGGATTTATTTGCTGCGGTGCTTTAAGCTTTCTTGTGGCTTTCCAGAGGGAATAATCGGAAGCTTTTGACGCGCTTAGGTTTTCAAGGTAGTTTTTTATTCCTTGGTTTCTGTTTTCCGATAATATTTGTTTCAACTCTCTGGCAGCCTAAAATTACATATAGAATTAATTATAAATTATAATTTTTAAAAATGAACAGGTTAATAGAACACGAAAACGAGGATTACATTTACATTTTTAGTGCAACCGTGGTTTAACAAGAATCGGTGACAGTCCTTGAAAGTTTAGGTTTAAATTTAGGCAATGACCTAGTAACTGTACTGCTCTCAGAAAAAAAACGAGGACAGGCGGTTTTGATTATTTTTGAAGGGTACCAAAGGAAGATTGTAAACCGCTCCATGAGTACCGGAAAAAGTTAATTGCAGATTTTAAAAGTAGAATTATTATCAAGTTGGTGTACTAAACATCTCATCGAATAACTCGCTCCAAGTGTTTATTAAAAATATTTTTAACAATATATTTTAAATGGGACAATCCCCTATTTTTCGCTCTGTCAATGTTATAACCACCTGGAGAAAAATAATGCAAACCAACACATGACCGTCCGTGTGGTTACATACCTAACAAGGTTGTTTTTCTTTTCAGTTTTGCTTTAACTATGCTATTTTGCTAAAAGTTTTGTGCCACCGAATCTTTCAGCGTTAGTTGTTCACAAAGTTATGGAGAATTTTAAACTATGGTTTATGTAAAGCTATCCGACATAAGGTACAATTGTAATAATTAAATATGCCCGAAAGACATACAAAATTCCTTATTGTTTTCGACGAAGTGAAGGGCATTTTTTACTTATAAAGTAATCACGGAACGAATTCGACAGGATCTCGAGTAAAGGCATATGGTGTTGTAACATACATTAGCAAGTTGCCTATCAAATGTAGCCTGGGGTAAACCACTGCATGAAACATGTAAAACTAAAGGGTTGTACCGCCCTACCAATATGTAATGTGTGTTACACTGCACAGCTAGAGCAACATTATTTATGCAAAGTTTTAAGTGTGCTGCCAATTATCGTAGAATTGAGATTACAACGCATTTCCAAAGTTTGATAAATAAAATAAAATAAATATATGTAGGCACAACCTACCCAGTAACATTTTATTAAAACGTGGCTAAAAACTCAGCTTCTCTTCTGTACCGATGGCGTGCAAAAAGTAATTTGTATTTTACATAAAGTACTTACAATGCAATTTAAATTAACGTTTAAGGCAATAAAACGTACGCCCTATTAAATAGTGTATGGGTTCAACTTTTGATAGGGTGCGTTGACAAATAGGAACATTATTCACGCAGTAGGAAACTGAATGATCTTTGACAAATAATTATGTTCATTCTAGAGCGGATTATTATCAAAACAAGTGTTTATTTAGGTTTGTTTGTATTTCGATGGAAAGATTAAAATGAAACCAAGCAGAAAATTTTATAAATAAGCATTGTGCAAACATTAGTCAGCCACTGGTCAAGTACAATGAAATTATCCAACGAAAGAATTACTCAATTCGACCAAGTTATAAATTTAACAAGAACACGCAAAATAAACAATCAAAATTTTCCTATTTACCAATTTTTTTATACCTATGTACATAATAAATTTCAAAGTCAACATTACAAGAATTGTATTATTGTATAAAATGAAAAATTCACATTTTTAGGAAAAATATTACTTTTACCTCTATTAAATTTTAAATTAAACTAAACTCTTTAGATTTCCAAACAAATCTGGAAACTTTGATCAAGAATCAGTGGTTCGCAACGTAAAGTGTTGCAGATATAAATGGCAAATCTGTGAAAATATTTTTATGCACTTTTCTAATGCATACTACACACTCCCCAAGTTTGTTTGTTTGTCCGTGTCATTGAGATCTCGCAATAAGAGCTTTCTATACTGAACGTTCGGCTGCGAAATTACTAATTCGACACTTTTCTTATGTAATTACTCTTCACGGAACGAATCTGGTCTGATATATTAATGGTAGATGACGTGATACCATAAGATGGTTCCGATTAGTTCATTTCATAGTTATAATTCATATTAATGTGAATTAATAATTTTAGTCTCTAGAATAGTTATTAACTGATATATCACATGCAAAACCCAAACATTAAATTTTATTTGATAATTTATTTTAGGGTAAATCTGCGGTTAGATGGGGAGAAATTTTGTTTAAACTTCTTAACACAATTTGAAAAGCAGTCAAACTATCACGATTCTCCTTCAAAAGTTGGTTGTTTTCTTTCCATGAACCTTTGGTTTCCACTTCTTACATAATTATAATTGTTTATTTAATAAGTAGGGTAAACGATATTTATAAGATTAAAATTAAGTTAGTAAATGCAGAACCTTCCTAAATAAGAGCGATCGTATATACTTACGTCAGTTATGTTTAAAATTAACATTCATTATCAATTCATCGTTTGTTAGTAGGAGAGAGCCCCAACTGCGATATGATAGCTGCCGGTCTGAATCATTGGATGAAGTTAAGTCCCGAAGGAGCCGTTACGGGTCCAGACCCCGTCTCTTTCACACTAAACTTAAATTGGATACTGGTCACTTTCTATAATTCAACTTCTATATCTCATAACTTAACAGCCAATTGCTCATATGTTGTATCTACCTAGAATACAAGATTTTCTGAGTACTAGTATATATTTTGAAAATATCTTTGAAAACTGCTCCCGCTTTTAACAATGTGCTAATTTTGATCTGACGTTTATAACTACGGAATGATTTGATCTTGTAATTTTCTCCGATATTCTGAATACAATTATTATAGCAAAGTTAATAATCTGATTAGCATGCAAACCCGTAGTACAAAAGCTTAGCGTCTAAGGAACTACTTAATCAAGCGAATTATGGAAAATCTTAACACAATGTCAGGTAAAGTGTTCTAATTAATATGCTGGCAGAGCTAAGGTGCTTTAATTCAGTTATGAAATATTAAGCTAGTCAAGCCCGAATTAGTGAGCTGTCATCGATGGTATGCATATAATACATGTTCCATCCACACGCATTGATGATTAATAACCTTATAAATGTATTTATTCGTTACTGTGCTCATTTATGCACGTACATTTAAGTGAATTTCTTTGTTTATGGTAATGTTGAGGATCCCTCATAGTTTGACCGCAACTAAATGCATGGGGTTTTAACGCAAATAACCCTCATTCGAAGAATCTGGATATTTAATTATTTACCCGAGTCCGTTTTAATTACTTGGGAACGTAAGAAGGGGAGAGAAACTGCTTATTAATATTTTATATTTAAAAAACAAATCCACGTTATCAAAATAATAAAGCTCTCTTTTTTGTTGTTTTTAACTACCCAACTAGAAAGGGGATGTACGCGCTTAACGAATACGTTTATTCGGTGACTCATACCAGGGTAGTTTAAAAATTTTCTAAATTTACATCAGATGGCGTCATAATTCATAAAGTAACATTACTGCTGCAAGTGACGTTCCTAAATGTCGCTCTGTCAAAATTTCACTAATACGTGACGCGTAGTTGAAAAATGCTTTCTTGCCAAACTATCACACTACCTCGTATTTGAATATTTATTTTTAGTATTGAATACTTTTTGGAAAAGTATTTTAGACACAGTGGTAAATATTTAAAGTAGGTAATAATAATAAAGGTCATTCCCACGAAATATGCATACTTCCCATTGGAAGTTTTTACGAACCATTTCTTCACGTTAATCACTACCCATTTTAGTTTCCTCCATTAACTTATAAAGTCGTGCTTATTTTAGCTTGCTCCCATGACCTTCCACCACTTCATCTATCCAGTTTTTATTCTTCCTCTGCTTTTGTTTCATTTGGTGTCTTACGTCTTAGACGTAATCAATCTCAGTACACTGTCCGATTCGTGTCTGACATCATTACAGCCAAACAATTTTCCGTGATTTTATACCTTACGAAATCTTTATTTCTTCTTCTTTTTCTTTACTTCGTTGTTCATTCTTATTTTGTATTAATTTTTATTAAATGACTTTAGGTTAAAATTTCTGGAAATGATCAACAAATGAGCACCCTTCTAGGTCTGCAGCATTACTGTAGTGTATCTTTGTTCTCTGTTTTTTTAGTAAATATGATATTCTTTGCTGAACAGCATTATATTCCCCATTCAAACATTTTTTATAGATTACCCAATGTTATTTTTCCCTGCTTTTCATACAGGGATACAGTACAGGAATACATTTTCATTTATGTCCATTTTTCCGCTAGCCTTCCATCTAATTTTCTGCAGTGCCGCCATCATGATGCTATATCGCACCAGTTATATAATATTTAAAACATTTTTTATTTTTTTAACATTGCCCTTGCATATCTGAACTTATCTTCATTGTATTCCTCTATTGTTCTTTGTTTTCATTGCTCTTTTCTTTTTATCGATTTTTCCATTTCTGTTTCTTATTTTTATTTAAATTCGTGTATATTGCTATAAGAGACGGTCATTGACCTGGTTATTAGCACGATAAACTGCAAAAATGTAAGGCGCCTCAGTTCGAATCCGGGTAGAGCTTACTTTGCAATGGCGTCTCCGTGCTTCGGACGGCACGTAAAGCCGGTGGTCCTCCTATGTTAATGAATTGTCATCATTAACAATAAAAATAGGAAACAGGCACATTTAAGGCAAGCCTACCAAGCTACTTTAGATGTAAAGCAAGTAGTGCTCACGGTACTGACAGTGGGTTCAGAATATCGCCGATGCTACTGTTAGTTAAAACAAATCAACAGATCTGAGCACACAGGGTTATCCTAGCCGAAAGTAGAATAAGATTAATAATTTAGTGCACAATACGCCGACTATGCTCGCACAAGCGAATTTATCGTATATCACTCAAGAGAGTGAATTTTAGTGGCTTGTTGAAACAACATCTGGCTTCCAAATTTTTCATCGGCTCCATATTTTTGGAAAAATCGCAAGATTGCGATTTTTTAGTTTGTGCACGATCACACCATTGTGATCTTGAGGAAGTTATTATTACTTGCGCCGTTGGAGTAGAAAAATATTTCCGAAGAAAAATTCAACATTTAGCTCTCTTATTATTTTTAACGGCTTCTATATGTCGATTAATGCAATAAACTTCGAGTCAGCGAGCATTGGTTTTAAATTTAAGCGAATTGTTTTTAATTAGTTTGAATCGCGATAAGAAGGATACTGTTCTTGACATTTCTCTCTTGCAAAGTGTACAATTATTACCTGGAGTGCGCTGTCAATCGTCTCGAGTATCCTCTCCCGTTCTGCAACAGCAACGTCTTCCGAAGGCTTCAATCCAGTGGCGAAGATAACCCAGTGTAGTTTGTGCTTGTTCAATTTCACAGTTCACCAAGTGACTGCCAGTGCAACCCTCTGTCATCTTATTTATTTTGTAAGGCATTGACCAGCTGGTGAATCCATACTTTTACTACTTAAAGTAACAGTTGCGTTAGTTATTTTAATTTTAAAATCAATAAATCACACATTTATGATCAATACGCACTGGGTTGATTATTTTGTTCACAAAAGTTGTTGCCTATCGTAATTTTGCAATCTTGTTTATGCACCTGCAGAGCTCCTACAATTTCAATTTTGTTATAAATAAACTCATCAGGGTTTTATTTTCTTATTACTTTTAGGAAAGAAAAGAACGAAATAAGTTATTCGAATTCACGACTCTTGCTTCCGCTACCAGAAAAAGCTAGTTTAAACGAACACCAGGATTAAACACGTTGTTATAAACTTGTGTTTTTGGGAATTTCTCAGATTATCAAACATTCTCATTTCAAGCTTACCTGTGGTTGATGTAGCTGTTTTTACGTCGGAAGAACGGCAAGATCGTTAATTGGTTCCAGGGAAAAAGAAAATCAGTATTTGCGAGCCATTTTTTGAACACAGGACACGAATATGCGATGGAGACAAGTTTGCGCGTCAGACATACCAGGGGGAAGGTGCCAAATAACTTGGAAGAAATTTTGATTATGAAAGCACGGAAGGTATACCGCGAACAAAATCTGAACATAAAAACAAAATTTGATGAGCGCTCGATACTACCAATTGTGCAACGATGGTATTGATATGTAAGCTGAATAGAATTATCTTCGCTTGTCAGGTTTAGAATTTTGGAATGATTTTGATTTTAAATTGTAATGAAAATAGTTTGCGTAATGCTTGTTTTTTAAAGTGTAAATCTCCTGTTTGATATTTTATCCAATGACAAATCTTCTGCGTTTGTGTAAGTTGACAGTTTTTGAATTGTTTATGACGCATTTGTAATCACTGATTTTGTTACAGCTTTTTGGACTAACGATGAGAACCTTCTAGATTCCCGAAACGCGTCTCAAATAATAAAAGGACCTGGAGGAAAAAAACTTTGTTTAATTTTATTATATCCAATTAACAATTAACTTCAAAATTTGAGAAAATGGGTTTAGATATCCATAATCTGTTCAGAATCCTACTTCAGCTATGATTACCTCATTTCTGAGTTTGAACACTTTTGCTTAGTTTTGATAGCACTTAGATTTTTCTCTTTATAGAAATTATATTAATTCTTATTGCAACTAATTTTACTTGTTGGTTCTTCGTTTTTCTATCTCCGATTTCTCTACTTGCATTTCAATTTTTTCAAACATTTTCCAAGCAAAATGTGTGAAAAAGAACATTTGCCTGTCGTTTACTCAGCAGAATTTACACTTTTACAGTGTAATTGCATTAATACATAATAGAGATAATTTAATTTTATTGTTAACAAATCAAAAAATATTTGCAAATACTTATTCTTGCATGGTGTACCATGCGTTTGCATAAAAACTTAATTAATTTTATTTTGTGGTAACCGTGAGGTAAATGCAGAGAGCAAGGCTGATTTGGTCAGACGTCAGGCGTTCATGTGAGGCTTGATTAGTACAATTCGACCGTGTAACGAGATAAGAACGAGCAGCTTATGCCCGATTTCTTCATCTAGAGATATCTCTTAGATAATCTATCTATAAGAAAAATAAACAAAGTAGCCAATCACATTTCCGATTGTTTTGGTTTGCTGCTGTCTGATTGGTTACTTCGTTAATTTATCTAATAGATAGATTATCTAAGAGATATCTCTAGGTGAATAAATCGGGCATTAGTTTCTTAGTTAGCAACGTAGGGATTCAGTTATTTGTCCCTAATAAATTTTAAGTAAATAGATATGGTAAATCTAAAGGGATAGGTAATATAATTAAGAGCATGCTCTTAGCTGGCAAGTTAAAGCGTTAGATCGCTAATGCCGGATTTCTTCACTGATAGTTATCTTCAAGTTAGCGAACTGCGAGTTAAATTGACGGAATAACCAATGAGATGCTTGATTTATTTGTTTTGTTGTCGTCTGATTGGTTATTTCGTAAATTTAACCCAAGGTTCGCTAACTTAAGAATAACTATCAGTGAAAAATTTGGGCATAAACCATTTGAGTACATCGGCTTAAGTAGGATCAGATTTTTAAACCCGAATTTTATTAACATTCACATTCAATTTTAAAATAATTGAACACAGAACTTGATTAGGGGACGTGTAATATGTTTCAAACCAATTGAAATTAACATTTAGTAACATTAAGAAATCAAAATTATTATTACTTTTTGACAGAAATGAGCTTAATTTGAGGTTAAATTTTTATTTTATCTCGAGAGATAATAAAATTAATTTGGAAAGTAATCTTCGACATGATAAGAAAGGATTAGTTAAATACGTAATCACCCTGTAAGTTAACAGCCACGAAAATATTTAATGTTGTAAAATATTTCTGAAACAAATTTAACATATTATCGACGAGTGATTAAATACGAATTGTGAAGGATGTATTTGTCTAGATTTATCTATGACAAATCATGTGACCGATAGCCTTTTAATTTTAATTTAACACCAACAATTTTGTTTAAACAAGGTTAAACTGAACTTGGATTACAATTTCAAATTTGTATATATTAAGTCCTACAGGTTAACTATTTTGTGCAGATCAAGGTGGAATCAAGTGGCATTTTAACGTGCAAGGTATGTGCAATTTAATTATCACAAAGTTGATCGAACACATGCTGTTCTTACCATGATATTAGATTAAATCAACGTAAATCCTGACGTTCTCTAGGAAAAGTGTACATTTACTAGTTATTGTAAACTTTCAGTAGTAAAAATAGATTTTTTAGTAAATCAAAAACAAATTGTCTAATTTTCCAAAGTAGTCACTGCAACAGCAACTATCACGGTAGCATGTTATAACGCTTTTCTCTTCAATTTTAAATAAGTAAGTACTAATGTATTTGGTATTCGCTAATTTTGAGTCCCATAAATCACTAAATTTTGGTGTTTGATAGAACTTGAAAGACAAAAACAATAATGCGTCATAGGAGGAAAAAAGGTGGAATAACGCTGGCTTGGTAGACTACTTGCCTTCCTAACTGGTGATGAAATAATGAAAGCTCATCCGGCTCATTGCATTGCGTCGGAAGAAAAATCGTGATTTTATCAAAGAGACCCTTGAAAATGATTACACTTAATGTTTTGATTTTATGTTCGAGAAATCAAATGTTGTTATTTTCTCATATTTAAAATTCGATTATTATTAATTTTAAAAATAATCCATTTAAGTAATTTTTAGACTCCAAAATGGATTATTATATTTCAATATTTTTGAATAACATGTTGATTTTCATTTTGTTAAGAGCATAGTAACAAATGCACAAAGTGATAAGTTGCGAAAACAGATTTTGATTTTATCTAATAAAAGAATCTCACCAGGACCACTTCGTCTTTTATCAAATAGACATAATAAATTGAAGAAAAACTAAAATATTAAAGGAAATTCTTTAAAATTTAAACATAAACATTGAACCTGACTTTTTGCACAAAAACATTTTCTATCTCTTAATATTATAAAGTATTCATACATGTAATTTAATTTGCATTGATGGAATTGACATAACATACTTGGTGGTATATTCAAAATTTGACATGTAAACCGCGTCAACTCTTCATTAAAATTTACATAAAGTAAATTTCACTCCCTCATTTTTTTATTGTATTGCATTGTGCGATAAAATATTCTTTCTTATCAAATTAGTTTTAGAAAAAAGTCGGAAAATTCAATTAAAATTTGATGTAGCAAATTGCGTAGTAGGTAGTAAATATAATTAAATGTTTAGGTAATTAACAAAATTTACGTATTGTGGTAATTACAGAGGCATTTATGATAGACAAACGACATTGCAATTGATGCAATTGGGTACCGTTAAATAAGATTATCGTGATTATATTAATTGTGGATGATGGGTAGTTCCATTGGGGTTAACCATAAAGCACGCATTTGACCCCTTTCCATAGCGTTTATGTATTTTTGATATAAAAGTGTCACAAATGCTATTGATTTATTAATGCTCTAATTTACGTTATTGTTAGGTTAGTGTTATTGGCCACTAAAAATCTGTTTTTGGGTTAATAAATTTGGTTTCAATTTTTTTTCCACAAAGCCACGTTGTATTGCGCTTAAAATCGTTCGAAAATAAGTTAATTAAATGCCTATTACTTAAATTAGCGTTCTATTTAAGCAAACTTGGTGAGATGGATAATATTCTCGAAGGGGTAATCGTAAGAAACTGTAGCACTTGGACGCCTCAGCTCTAGTCGCTCATTAGCACGAACCCAGGATCTAGTTTCAATTAGAATGATTGAGAGTCGTGGAGTCTAGTTACTGCCCTTTACACTTCATCACCAAGAATGATGGATAACGAAGTCGTCCAACTACGAAAATATTTCATATAAATCAAACTAATCATAAGAGAATTACACGTACTTGGTGACTAACCGAAATTTTTACCAAAGACAGAGATTTAATCTGAAAAAATAATTTTTCAAGGTGAAACGATTTAGATAATTTTGGTGTATTTTTGTTAAGGTAAAGCAGGTTTTTTATTTCTCCTTACTGCTGTTCTTATGTATAGCAATAAAAAGAACAAAAGCAATTTTAAAATAGCAATTTCCTGATGCGAATATTTTTGTACCTTAAGGTGTTAAATAACACTCTTCTACAACACCTTAGTTTCAGTCAATTCCCAGTTCTCGTGAACTTCTAGCTGACTGAAAGACACTAACCTCAGCATTATGTTACTTGCTGTTGTAGACAAAACAAAAATTTGAATTTGTTTATATTTTTTCGGGCGGGTAGTTAGTGACAATCATAGAAGTTTTAAAAATGACAAAAAAATTATATCGTACAGATATCACATAAGTATAAACGGTTCGAAAGGAAAGGAATTTTATTAAACTTTAGTACGACAGCTGGAAGTAAAATTGCAGAATTGTTAGCGTTAGAAACTGATATCGACCTTAGGTCCCAAAGGATTTGCACGCCAACAGTTTCGATATTGCAGGAAATAAGATATCAGCAATTGATGTGTGCTAAACCAAATTCTGAACTCTTTGGTTCGTGTTAAATATTTCGATATCGTTCCATTTTGCTTGCATGTTAGTACAACTGCTATTGCCGTGGAGCTTTTGCAATCATCATTTCGGTATTATCTCCAAGGACCATCACAGACCACCGAAAGTGCAACATTAATTTTGCATTAGATTTATCTCGGAAAATTCACGTATCGAATTTCAAGAGGGATTATCGAAGGGGTGCTAAAACTACGAAATACAAAAACACTTTCGCGTGTTCAAATAGCATGTATGCAATACGACGTCGTATGCAAATTTACACATAAAACAAAACACCTTCATCACTTCTCTTGGGTTTTTACAAATTGATTCGCATAAACCTCAAAGGAATCTCGAGAAAAACTTTAGTGTTTTAGAAATAACGCACCAGGTATTTCCATTGATTTGTTTTTTAAATAAGCATAATAATAATATTATACCATCACCATCACGAAAGTTGGACGATGTTACATTATGTAAGTCAAAGTTTGGCCGACTATCCCAATGCGTTAATTACGCTAATTTATTATTATTAGACAATGTCGCGCCCAATATGATAAGTTCGTCCGTAATGTATTCATTAAACTTTACGATGTGTTTTTATCTTACTCGCAATATTTTGATCTGAATGATGGAAACCACTACAAATTAACCGCACCCTCGATGGTAGCATCAACAAGCACCTTTACTAATTACTAGCCACAAGAGGCGTGCCGGGCATCGCCGCAGGCGACATCTGATAACAACCCCCATCTCGACGATAAGTTTTCACCTAAACTATATTTAAATTATGGTTCGATACTTGCGGAAGAGCTTTTCGTAATAATTATTACAGCTATAATAAATTGGCTGCTAAAAGCACGTAGCAATTATTAGTTTGGCTGGCATTACAGAAGAGATCTGATAGCCACTAGTAGCTTGGCAATCCGAACTCAATTTGATTTCCAGAGTCTTATATCCCGTGGGAGTCTAATCTGGTCTAAGCTCGACCTGCAAGTGGCCACGATATGATGCGGAGAGTTAGCGGTAGCAAAACTCAATATTCAGCCGGCTGGAAACCTTATTAAGGCTGCCACTCAGACGGAACCGAACATGTCATATAGTATGCAGATGAAAAGAGCTGCTCTTGCAATTAAGGATGTTGGTAATGCGCAATGACCACACCCTCAAAAGTTTGTTTATGCCACTCGTTGGTGTAATCAACATTTTTAATTATAGGTCGTGAATGTCACACACACAACATATAAAACCAAATTGATTGTTTACCGAGTCTTATCTGAATATCTTTTATATTCCATAAAAACAAACTTCATGAATAATAGAAATATCCTTTTAGAGGGTAGTTGTTTTTCGATCTTTGCGAGGGAAACACAACCGTATCTCTTTAACAAACCCTCCTACAGCATATGAATATATGCGTGTTATAGCAGTTCTTATCCATTTTCTTAAGTAAAGTAACTTATGCGATTTTTCACTTTACATCAATTTTTTAAAGTACTATTTATGGATTTCGAATTGATTGCATTATGCACACAAAACTTTTAAACATCATATTTTATTCGACGTCATATTTAAAAATTTAATTCCATCTAGGGTGGGGTGGTATGTTGATATATATTAAAATTATCAAAAAAATTTCGAGGTGTTGCAAGTGTATTAATGAAATAATGCTAATTCAAATAAAATTTATAACCCTTTTAAAAATTAACAAATTATTAGGTCGTATTTTTAAATTATAAAACATATCAGACAATTTTACATAATAATTTTTTGCAGACTAATTACTTAATTGAAGCTTTACGTTATATACAAACATAAAAAATTAGTAATAGGGTTGGTAATAAAAACGATATGACTGCGACATGAAATGGCAAATATCGAATTTAAGTAATTTTGTTTGTGCCCTAATTAAAATTATTTTAATTTTCCATTGCCGAATGAATGGAAGGCGATTAAAAATTGATATACCAAACTGTCGAAATAAAATTGTTCTAAAATTAAGATTAGGGGTCAATTATTCCGGGTTAAAACATAAAGCAAGTAACCGCTTTTGAAATAATTATTACGTTCTTTTAGTTATTAAGGAAGTCGGTAAGGTTGAACGAGGGAAGAACCTAACAAGGCATTAACACAAACACTAATTGATTGATGAGAATTTCACAGCCAAACACGGTAACTAATAGGCTTAATTGGTGTTTTCCTCTTCTTTAGCGCCGTGGTCCCAACCCAGCTAACCGATGTTAAAAGAGCCCCCATACATCTCGCAGGTTGTATCTCCTGAGATATCGAGGTGGGAATGAAAGCTCCTGGATCCCCTCTCTGGGGCACCATGATTCTTCCACTGAGGCCTCCCTGACTATGTTTACGAACTTGTTCCATTCTTGTTCTTTTAATGTTACATTACAATACAAAGGAAACGCTATCGTAAATTCGTAAAGCGATGTTTATTTTAGGATTAAATTCAAACACTTGCGTCTATTTTCTTATTTTCAGTTGGTTTATCTCTTAAAATACAGAAAAGTCGTTTAAAAGTTAATAAAGTTTTTTCCAACGACTTATATTCTGTTATTCTCTTTAATGTTCATTATTGTGACAAGCATATAATATGTACCGTACATGGTGTATAATAACCCCTCTAGAGATTTTTTCTTAATTTGATTTGTATGGTTCATATTTTTTTTTTTTTAATAAAATACGCCGTACCTAACCGTCTCTACAACAACTAATTTTATCGGTTTGCTACTTTCGTCATGTTAGAAGCGATCTTAGATTCGAAAAGTTAAGAACGATTTTATTATTCTTCGATCGACTGCTTGTAATGCAACGGCTCAATTTAAATAAAGTTAGTTAAGTTTCTTAAAATGCTAGTCACAAATAATAAATTTAAATAACATTCAATAGCTATCTGAGTGAGCGGTGCGGCGGGTTCCGGTGCGTGCCAACACGAGCTATTTTACCCCGGGGTGTCGTCTGCTTAAACACGGCGTACATCTTGATGGCCAAATCGCTGCTTTAGTACACTCAAAGATGTCGATATCTGACTAACTTCATTTAGAAACAGTTTGATTTCTTTTCTCGACGATTTAACCGGTAATTTAACCACGTCTAAACTTAACTTTACTGCAGTCTTACAAATGATTCGACAAATAATATCGCGAAGAGATTTCTTTGCGAAAAAATATGTTTTATTTATTTTGAATGCCGAAACGATTAAATTATATATTAATTTTTGGTTAGGTACCGAGGTCTCAAATATAAGAGCTAAATCAACTTTTTATGCACCGATTTAATGAAAAAAGTTCCACGTTCTAACACAATTTGAAAGTAATGAAAATTTTACAGAATTGGAGTAAAAAATAAATTTACAAAGTACTAGACAAGCGTAGAAATTGGTTTGAATTGCAAGATAATTCAGTGGTTAAGAATAGAAAATGAGGGTAAGAAAATTGAAGCGTAGGAAATGCGATGAACGCGAGATATAAGAAACAAGGTGTTGTCATACAAAATGTATGCTACTAAAGTGGATTTCTTGTAAAATGTAGAGCACTTACATACTGACAGTAGGTCTACAATAGGAAGAAGTGAATTACAAACCACAAGGCACCTGTGCAGACTGGCCGGGATTGGTAATCCAGATAAGGGATTCTACCGCGTGATCAGCGTATCGTCCCTGGTGGCCCAACCGGAGCGTGTTGGAATACAAAAGTAGTGTTTTGAGCAAAGAATGACATTTGTTATAAATGTTTTCTTTCCGAAAGAGTAGCGGCCGTCCATTTCCAATAGTTACATACGTCACCGGAGACATCGGTCATGGGAACCAACAATTCAGAATAAAATTCGTAATGCAAAAGTAGCCGCTCGTAATCCCCTAATGGCATTGCGGCAGAAGCGAGCATTGGTTGCTCGCACCGACGGGAGTTGAAGAATTTTTCACTCTTCTTACAACTAGCGCCCACCCTAACGCTTGTCTGTAATATTTTCCATAAATCATCGAAGCTGGACCTGACCTGTCAAGTTGTGTAAGAAAGTTCAGACGAGCTTAGCGGATTCGCCAAATAACGGACAAGGAAGCCGAGAAAAACCAAAAATGAATTATTATTCTTTCTCATAGCACTGGGACTTGACAACTTGCATGCAATGTTAATACAATAAATAATTGTAATTAAAAAAAAAGAAAACGGCCAATACAAAGTACAATGACAAGCCGGTAGGTATGCGGCCACTTAAAAAGAATATGAGATTAGTTGGTTAAACTCAACAATTGCTAAAAGAAAAAGCAAAGTTAACAAATGTCACGAGCCAGGTACGTAGTAGAATAGAATCGAGTTTAAATTTTTAATTGTTCAATTCGAAAGAGTCGAGTACTTTCAACAAGAAACTCATAAAAGCGCAGAGGTATGAATGAATTATAAACCGAGATTAGTTTATTTCTTCAATTTTGAAATATATATCATTAAAGAAAAACTTATAAGAAAATTGATAACACGAGGGACGCCCTTAGAAGCAAATAGAATAGCGCGTTATGGTCGGTCTGTTCGTTTATATCCTCCTCACTCACAAAATTGTGGTCCACAAACAAAATAAATCCACTCATGCAAATAGATACACATAAGACTTGTATAGCGCGGCGGTTCAGCTTCTTTTTGCTTGTCCATTTTCTTTCTACGCTGATGTGATGTTTGCCAAGCTGATGCGTTCCCAGTGGGCACCAAGTTTTCGACTTAACGAAACCGTCTGATGTAAGCCCCTCACCGAATACAAATTCAATCCTCGATAATTTTTCTAAAACTTTTGTCATATAAAAGTTTTACGTTTTACAAACATTTGTCAGTTTCTATGTTTTGACCAAATTCTCAAGAGAACTATAAATCATTTTGCGAAGTAAATAAAAACGAAAAATTATGTATCCAGTTTACTATATTCGACATATTAACTAAGAATTATTATTGCTAAAAATATAATAGCGTGTGTAATATAAATTAAGGGGACATAATTCATAAAATATTGAAACGCTTTTCTACTTTCATCAAATAATAAAATATTCCTGTATTCTTTCTTTCATTTTATTAAAATTTCACATACTTTTACATAGCACTAATTGCTATAAAAATATTTTGATTAATAATTCCTTTTGCTCGCTCGAAATCAAGTATGCTTAGAAAATGGTGTTCCCCAAGGTATATAGTAGCTACTACAATGTTAAAATGTGAATTAATAGAATGTCTACAAATTTTCTTGGTGCACGGTAAAGTAGTATTTATCATTTTTGACACATTTTTATAAAAACCTTTGTGATGATTGTTGTGTGTTTATGTTAGGTACCATTGTGGTTTGGACAGCATTTACCAAGATTTGTGCATTTTTAAAAAATTCGTTAACTTAAAGATTTTTACTTTATCATATGTAATATGAGAAAGTATTGTTTTCGTGCAGAAAAAAAATTTGAGATTTTGATGGATTTACACTTTTGAGGTCCCTGAGTAAAATAAGACCATTTCCAAAAATGTCTGTGTGTGTGTGTGTGTGTGTGTGTGTTGTGTTTGTAACGCATTTGTTGTGGCATTTGTGCAAACATAGAGCTGTACTGTTGCATCTGTTTTACTTGTGGCATCTAACACTCCGATGTCACAGCAAAATTTGGATTAGCTTCGTAATTCATGTCACTTTATAATTCCATTTTAAATTTCCTGCGCTTATGGGAGGATCCTTACGACATGAAATGAACCAATTGGCGTTTGTATCATTTTAGAGTTGTGTATGGTGTGGCACAATTTGGTTTTAATTCTGTGAGTTTTAGACCTAATTGTGCCATCATGTGTAAAATGGCGCCATCTACGATACACTCGCTTTTTTTACTCGAACTAAATATTCAGTGACGTCGAATCATAATGGATAAGCATTACGAATCATACTGTTCGTAGTACGTTGCTTTGTTCATAGCGGTTTTCAAATCTTGTACTTGCGTGTGATATTCAAAGTGATGATGGTTTATTATGTTAATAATAATTTTATTTATTTAATTATTAGTTTAAACCAATAACTGAAAAAAAATAAAACAGAAAAATTAAGCATCTAATTTTATTAAATTAATTTTATGTCAATCATCACAGCATCAAATCATGTCAAACCACCACAATATTGAAGTAGATCGGAAATGATTTATTTTGTAAATTAATTTGTAAATTTGTACAAAATAATTTATGCAGTCCATTTCTTTCATTGCTAAATCGCTTCATTGCGAAATAATCAAAACCAGTAGACGTGTTACATATCATATTACTTTCGTGCATTTTACTTGCAAGACTAATACTCTTTACTTTATTACGAATGAAGTCATTTTTAACTTTTTTTTGTGACTTACACTGATTGGCTTCTAAACCCTCCCATATGAGCTAATCTTGATCCAACAAATAATTATAATTTGATTTTTAATTCCATAATTTTAAATTATAATATTCGCCGTCACTCGATTTTCAAGTGGCTTGCATTTTTTAACGCTTATCGCATTTTATGCACCTAATGCACTTTTAATTTTAATTCCGTTGATGTGATTCTAACAAGTGGACGCATTCAATTAAAATACAAAGATTTGGCCGGTGCCGAGGTTGACGGCGTTTCGTACAAGTGAATGCTTACCTTTCTTACGAGAGGTTATTCACTGAACCAAAAACGCTAAATTCTTTTCTCAAATTAATAAAACATCAAAGCATCATTTGGGTTTGTACAATATTTCCATCGCGTGAACTTTAACGGTAGCAAATCGTTATGAGTATTTGAAATTTTCATTAACTCCGAGCAAGTTACGCCTGGTAACATTCGACTTTAATTCTATGTTATCTGTTGAAACCTCAATAAATTTATTGTAAACACATACGTTTGTACAAAATGTATTCTGTACAAACCTTAGATACAGGCCCGTAGCCAAGGGGGGTCCTTGGGGAACGTGCTCCCCACCCCGAAATTTTAAGAAAAAAATCTTTTTTTAAAGTAAACGATTTGAATTTTATAAATATAAAAAAAGCTACATTTTAATGTTGGAAAATTCGTAATAAAAAAGGGGATCCCCCTAAATTTTATTTTTCTGAAAGATTTTTTACAAGTGCCCCCTCGAAATGAAATCCTGGCTACGGCCTGCTTAGATATAAGATTGACACAGATTTACACACATTTGTGGCGGTGTGACATGATTTGATGAGGTGATGATTGAAACAGATGTATAAATTTCGCCAGTTTACGCTGGATGGATATTTTCCAAAAAACCAGACCAAATATCACCAGGGTCGGCGCCAGCTTTTATGCTGTTACAAGCAAGATTTAAGATTTGCCTCCCTCTCTCGAGTAAATAATGCGTTTGAGTTTATATAATTAACATTATCATTACAGCCGCCGACGAGCGGCATTAACTGTTAAGTAAAAATATGCCGGTGACTCGTTGCCAGCACTACTATAAATAAAGTACTTTAGTGCCACTCGTAGATGGTAGTAAAGTTTGTCAAGTTAATCAATTTAGCTAGGGAAGCTCCATCATAGTCGAGGGGGAAGATCCACATATCACCCGTTTTAAATTAAACCCATATCTACGTATTCTCAAAGGAAGGAGGGGGGGTAATTTTTTAAAAAATTCACCAACCAGCTTTTCAGCAAGCAACAGTAAGTGGTTATTGGATCTACGCTTTTTCGAATTAGTCCAATTTGGGAATATTAATTTAATCATAGACAGTGAGCATCTCAAACTTGTTCAAACCCCTACCTTAATCCGAAAACAGTTGAAATCCGTAAAACCCCCCTTCTGAAAACCAACATAGCTACGGCTTCTACGGCAACATAGCTTTTTCACTCAAAATTAATAATATTTTATTAAAACTATGGTTTACAGCAATAGAAGAAAGCTGAACTGGCCCTTGGAAAATTCACATAAACCGTATATAAATTAGGTCGTTCGCCCTCGAATCACCTTAGTCCGTTAGTCAAAATTCGGCGTTTGGTTGATAATTTAATAACCAACTAATTACCGAACTTAAATCACGGATCAGCGAGATCTGAGGATAAACTTTTGTTATACAACTGGTTATGTGGCTCTTAGTGTAATAATGTGGATGAACGAACGGACGCATGAATGAATTAGCAATTCCTAAAAATTTTTATCAAGTAGCCCCATTCTACGGTACCTACAAAATTTAGAGTATTTGAATATTTTCGTTTTTGTGGTCGGTAGGTAACTACATATTTCGAATTTCAAGGTACACACAATATTGATAAAGTAACCTTGCAATGCTTGCACCGCACGAGAGTAATACGATACACGTCTGTGATTGCCAGTCTGTGATTCGCAATAAAAGAAAAAATGTATGTACAAAAATCTGCCTGAATTTGATGAGTTTTTTTATACCTAAGTTTGACATGATTGAATTGATGCTGTAGTGATTCAAACAAATCTCATAATTTCACCACTTTACGGATAACTAATACGCGCGTATTTTTTTTCAAAAAACCAGACCAAATATCACCAAGGTTGGCACAAGCTTCTAAGCCGTTGTAAAAAAGATTTTAGATTTGTCCCCCCCTCTTTCGAGTAAATAATGTGCTTGAGTTTATATAATTGACATTACCATTACGAACGGCACTAAACGAGAGGTACATATTTGAAATTTTCGGTAACTCCGAGCAAGTTACCGGTGTGTGCTTTAGGGGATGTCTATTAATTACGTGAGCTCAAATAGGGGGAGAGAGGTCCGACAAAATCTCATCACCAAAATCTCACCCTCAAAGGGAGGGTGGGTCAATGAAAATCACTCGTCAACCTGTAAAAAATTACGTGTCTCCGGTGTGGTGTGTAAATAATTTGGTGTGAAAATTTTAAACACCAAATATGAGAAAGTTTTATAAAATAAATTTAATTATTTATAAATTATACTATAACTCTCACGTGTAGGAGAGCCCCCGGACCACATTTAACCAAATCTCACCAAGGGAAAGGGAGAGTCAAAATTTTTAAAAAACTACCTCACCTAATTAATTGACGTCCTCTTATTTTATTAGAAGTAACGCCAGTAATCATATACATAAATATGTACGTAGTGACTAAATTACATTAATCTGAAAATATAGAACAATTTTTAATGAAAATTTTTTTAAAGGTTTTCGTCTGAAGTCATACTTTTAAGTTAAAATTCTAATTATTATTTTATGTGTATTTTTAGAAAAACATGAAATTCAAAGATTTTCGAGTTTTGGCTTATAGTAAATGTAAAAATAACTTTTATTTTTATTGTTATCCCATATTTTTGGCGTTAAAAGTCGAGTTTTGGATGAAATTAGCGCCAAATAGTTGAGTTTCATGAGTTTCTACTTCCATCGATTGAACCATAACCGTCCGTAAAACTAAGAGCAGAGGATATTTTTCTATTTTCCGTTCCATTTTGAATATTTGTGTGAAATCGATGTCAATCTTATCTAATCTTTGTACATTTGTACAAACTTATGTGTTTGCAGTTGAGGTTTTAACAGATAACATAGATTTAAAGTCGAGTATTACCACTCATAACTTGCTCGGAGATATCGAAAATTTCAAATAGTCATAACTTGGTACAAACTGAAATTAAAAGTATATTAGAATTTCATTGGAGCTCAAACGAAGTTCTATGAAAACGAATATAAGTTCAAAAAATGTCCTCAGGTTCCTCAAAAGTTGTAGCAAAGAACTTTGCTACCGTTAAAGTTTTAGTCACGCTCGGGAAAGGTAATCACAGGATAATAATTATAACTACGTAAAATGATCTAGGTATAAAATGATCTAGGTCATGATAAATTCCTGTTAATATTAAACAATTTGGATCAACTGTTTGGATTCTTTTAATTTCCATGTTATTTTGACAGCTATTTGTTCTTTACTTTCTAAATAAATAACATTAATTTGTTAATTAATTTTATTCATGAAATTAAAAAATAGAACAAATCTGCAAAGGTAAAATTTAATTTAAACAGAACATTTTCCAAAATGTGCATTTAAAACTGTTTATCGTAATCAAAATTTTAAATGAATTTTGTCGTAACAAAATTTTGACCGAAAATGGACGGATTTAAAATTTTAGATCAAAAATCATTATTTGTCGAAAATTAATAAAAACTATATTATGTATGCTAGCCAACAATGAATTACATGCGTATTTTGTTTGAAAGTTGACCTACACAAAAATCTTTAGATTTGTTGGAAAAGATCGAGGTAAAAATTTTCTGTTGGGCTACATCATAATTAATTATAAATAATTTTTTAAATTTTACTTGTAACGGCGAATTCATTTTTATTTATCATTATTGTACGTCAAGATTACATACCGATTTATTATCACCTTACTGATGTTTCATAGTATGCATAGTAGTAATTCTATTCTTAGAAATTCGAATAGTTTGCATTTTAGCTTTCCGTTTTAATGTTTTATTTTACAAAAATAAAGAATATTTTAGCGTGAAATCAGTTCTGGAAAAGGTGTTGTAGATATTAATTATTTACAAAAATGTTTTTTGGTCTTATTTTGTACTATTGAAATAAAAATAATATTTACTGAATTACCTCTTGTTTTAAACCAAGTAGTATACTCGAGGATGAATATAATACCTTATTAGTGCAATTATAAAATACGTAGACAGGTTAGCTATCTCAATCGTACTTACAAGAATTACTATTAGAAAAGAGATGGAATGAAGGAAGTACGTCTGCCATGTATTTAAATGGGCGTATAGAAAACGTATGTCAATCATTAACTATTTATTGTTGGTAATAATTGGAGGACCTAATAATTGGTACTAATGCGACGCCGTTCTTCCGAATTCTGATTTCTGATCCACTGTAAGCGCGGCCTTAAGTTTGACAAGTCTTTTTTGAACCCAAGTTCAAAATTTGATGTTGTTCTTGTTCAGTGATTTGATGCTGTGATGATTGAAACTAAAGTCCAAATTTTGCCACTTTACTGGATAACTAATACGCGAGTATTATTTACCATAATTATAATTGGCATTACCATGACCCGACACTAAATGTTAAGTAAAAATATGGCTGATGGCCCGTTGGCAGCGAAAATTTAAAAAATATTTCAATTTTATTCCTACTATGCATTTGATGAAATTGTATTATTTACAGCACAAAAATAAGAAAAACAATTGCCAAAAACACCGCATAAAAATAGTATGTAATATTCAAGAAAATTGCAAAATTTGAAAATAAATTATAAGTAATTTAAATTTCTGTTGCTTATAAAATAGGTATCTAGTACATACAATGATATCAGTCTTGCAATGTGTTTTTTTAAATCTTGCCGATCAGCAGTGACTAACCGACAAGCAAACAAATTTTATTGCTGAATTGCAACAAAGTGGACTAGGTACTCTTACTGTTCGATGTATTTTTGTAAAATTAAATTAACTTTAGTTGTATAATGTTTTATTCTAGTTTTCAAACACAATTATTTTTCTGTTATTTTCATAACAGTATAATAGATATTATGATTTTTTAAAGTTTATTAAAATGTCAGCAAACTCAAATTTTTAAAATTTTGGGCGTATTTCGGCTATTTGGGCCATCCGCTTAATGGACCAAAATGTCCTTGTCTAATGTGTCCTCGATTAAGCGAAATCGACTGTCCTTAAAAGCAATTAATGGTAAATATAAAATACGTACACTAATGTACTTGAACGAATGTACTACGCACGTAAGTACATTAAAAACTGATTTAATTCCATATTTAAATTTACTGTGACATCTTTACACAAATTATACACTTTTTCCTGTATGTACCATATATGTGGAATCTGATGTCACTAGTTCCTTTAATTCATGCACTTTTAAAGCGTCCTCGACTGTATACCACGGAGTGTAAAGAAGTGAGAGTAAGACCGAAAATTTTCATTTCTATCAAGCTATCTCTGTTCGGCTGCTTTTCAATTGTGCCACAAACTTGTCCCATTCACAGATGTCACAAACCTATGCAGGCCTGTATGTGTGTGTGTGTGTGTGTGTGTGGTCAAATTTTGTGTGCGACCTACAGCAAAAACTAATAGGAATTTTCAAACAAAATTTTGGATTTTGTATCCTTATGTTGAGACTTAGAGCTGATTAGATTTTGGCTAAAATTGATTCACGGAACTATTTTTTATTTTTTAAATTTTATTATTTAATATTAGTTTTAATTAATATTTCAAAACTAATAAGAATTTCAAAACAAAATTTAGGATTTAGCATACTTATGTCGAGATTTAGAACTCATTAAATTTTAGTTAAAATTGTTTTATGAAAACTATTGTTTTTATTTTTTAAGTTTTATTATTTAATATTAGTCTTTATTTAATATTTTGAAAACTAACAGAATTTTCAAAACCAAATTTGATATTTCCTATCTTTATAGCTGGAGTTAAAGTTATTTAAATTTTGGTTAAAATTGGTTCATAGGAACTATTTTTAAAATTTTTTAAATCTTATTATTTAATATTAGTTTTAATTAATATTTCCAAAAGTAAAACGAATTTCTAAACTAAATTTAGGTTTTCGCATATTTTAATCAATATTTAGAACTGATTAAATTTTAGTTAAAATTTGTTTATAAAACTATTGTTTTTATTATTTTAAATATAATTATTTAATATTTAAAACTAAAAGGATTTTCAAGACTGAAGTTGAAATTTGTTATGTTTATGGGAGGAATTAGAGCTGATTAAATTTTGGATAAAATTGGTTCATGGGAGCAATTTTTTAAATCTTTTATTTATTATTAGTTTTATTACATATTTCAAAAACTAATGAAAATTTCAAAACTAAAGTTGGTATTTTGTATTTTTATATTTAGACTTAGAGCTGATTAGACTTTGGGTCACATTGGTTAATGGAAAATATTTTTTTCTTTTTTTTTATTAAAACTTATTTTTTTAGTATTTAATAAAAGTATGATAAAGTCATGGGCATGGCCACATCCGATTTTTTCTATTTTGATGTGCTTGGGAGTGAACTGCGATTTTTAAATCTCAACTGACAAAGTAGGTCTTTGTGTACATGTTCATCTTCAGTTTAGTACATTTTACCGTTTTTAAGAAAACGAAAGAGCTATCATCAAGTCATTGCTTAATTTTTGAACAATTAAAGTTCTGCTTCCGTATATTGTAAGGAATTACTACTACAAACTTTAGTCTAGCATCCCGCGGAGCTAACATCTACATTTGAGGGATCTGTACGGCTTTAGAGATTTTTTTAATAAGTTTATCTTCGCCGCAGGCGATGAGACCTTCAACACTAACATTTATATTGAAAACAAACAAATTTTAATTTTTATTACTTGTAACTTGAAAATACTAGTAACTACAAGTTGCATTATAATATTAACTAATCTAATTATTGTAAGTTTTCCACCGCGATTATGAGTAATCCCATACTAGGCCAGTTAGTAAAGGAATTGTATGTTGCAAACGGTGGTGTAGAAGATTTTATTTTTAACTTGTATAAATAGGTACAAGCATGTGAAAACAAAATGCTAACACGGGCGACCTCGGGAGAACTTTTGGCAGCCAAAGAACTTCAAAATTTTAGGACTTTTTTTAGTTTTTTGCATATAACTCCTAAACCGTGGATCCTATCAAAACATTTGTGGTTTAACAAATTAAAGAGCGTTAAATTCTGCGTCGAATGAGTACCACAACTTAATAATTTGGTCAAGTGGTATGGTCGAAAACTACGGTCAAAAAACGACGATTTTTTCTAATTTTGTCAAAACTGAGATATACGTATATGTGAGTGCGCGTCCGGCATCGATCGCGCTGCACTAAATTTGTTGTAACTTTTAAACTAATTAATGAAATTGAGCATTCAAAAGCTCAAATGAAAGAAGAAACATGTAGCTATTGGATTATTATATTTTCAAATAAAAAAATGAATGTATATAAGAGTAGTATATGTATATAATTGGAACATACGGAGATATCCGATAAAATCGCTAAGAGCTATTATTATATATTCTAAAATTTTTTTTACACTAAATTCACTTATTTTTAAGTCCTATTAATAATATATGCTAGTTAGGTAGGTTAAATAAATTTTTATAAAAGTTATTAACGTTTAACGTACTCTAATTTAACGAATTTTGGAGCAAAAAATTTATTTTTATTTCTGTAAAATAAAAGGGTTGATTTACTTTTAACCTAAATCCTCTTATAGCATCTTAAAGTACACATTTCAAGCTTTAAAATCGCACCTGTAGAAATCCAATAACGCGATTTAAGCAAGAGTAATATGTGGTTAAAGTTAGGTATACATTTCAGATTTTATTACTTACCCAAAATTTTGAAATTTTGAAGTATACATCTTCAATACTAAATTTTTGAGATTTTTTTTACTTATCGGATATTTTTATACATTACTTCTAGAGTAATCTATAAAAATTTCAGATCTTTATTTTAAGAATTGTAGAAATGGTAGAGCTCTTAGCGATTTTATCGGATATCTCCGTATGTTTCAACTATATACATTTACTACTCTTATATACATTCATTTTTATATTAGAAAATATAATAGTTCAATAGCTACATGTTTCTTCTTTCATTTGAGCTTTTGAATGCTCAATTTCATTAATTAGTTTAAAAGTTACAACGAATTTTGTGCAACGCGATCGATGCCGGACGCGCACTCACGTATTACTATATCTCAGTTTTTGACAAAATTAGAAAAAATCGTCGTTTTTGACCGTAATTTTCGACCATACCACTTGACCAAATTATTAAGTTGTGGTACTCATTCGACGCAGAATTTAACGCTCTTTAATTTGTTAAACCACAAATGTTTTGATAGGATCCACGGTTTAGGAGTTATATGCAAAAAACTAAAAAAAGTCCTAAAATTTTGAAGTTCTTTGGCTGCCAAAAGTTCTCCCGAGGTCGCCCGTGTTAGCATTTTTGTTTTTCACATGCTTGTACCTATTTATACAAGTTAAAAAAATAAAATCTTCTACACCACCGTTTGCAACATACCACCTTATTTTGATTCTCTACTGACTGGCCTATACACATCAGAGTTGATTCTATTACTAAAACTGCTAATAAAAATATACGTCTTACGATCTTCCTAATTATTTCATAATTTCATCGCAATCATTCATCTTCTTCTTCTTTGCCACTTTAAGGATTAGGTCTTATGTTTCGGTGCCCATCGCTTTTTGGCCTCTCAACATTTCTTCTTCCCTTCGGCTTGTAGCGCCATGTTTTCAGTGGGTTGATAACACGAGGGACGCCCTTAGAAGCAAATAGAATAGCGCGTTATGGTCGGTCTGTTCGTTTATATCCTCCTCACTCACAAAATTGTGGTCCACAAACAAAATAAATCCACTCATGCAAATAGATACACATAAGACTTGTATAGCGCGGCGGTTCAGCTTCTTTTTGCTTGTCCATTTTCTTTCTACGCTGATGTGATGTTTGCCAAGCTGATGCGTTCCCAGTGGGCACCAAGTTTTCGACTTAACGAAACCGTCTGATGTAAGCCCCTCACCGAATACAAATTCAATCCTCGATAATTTTTCAAAAACTTTTGTCATATAAAAGTTTTACGTTTTACAAACATTTGTCAGTTTCTATGTTTTGACCAAATTCTCAAGAGAACTATAAATCATTTTGCGAAGTAAATAAAAACGAAAAATTATGTATCCAGTTTACTATATTCGACATATTAACTAAGAATTATTATTGCTAAAAATATAATGGCGTGTGTAATATAAATTAAGGGGACATAATTCATGAAATATTGAAACGCTTTTCTACTTTCATCAAATAATAAAATATTCCTGTATTCTTTCTTTCATTTTATTAAAATTTCACATACTTTTACACAGCACTAATTGCAATAAAAATATTTTGATTAATAATTCCTTTTGCTCGCTCCAAATCAAGTATGCTTAGAAAATGGTGTTCCCCAAGGCATATAATAGCTATTACAATGTTAAAATGTGAATTAATAGAATGTCTACAAATTTTCTTGGTGCACGGTAAAGTAGTATTTATCATTTTTGACACATTTTTATGAAAACCTTTGTGATGATTGTTGTGTGTTTATGTTAGGTACCATTGTGGTTTGGACAGCATTTACCAAGATTTGTGCATTTTTAAAAAATTCGTTAACTTAAAGGTTTTTTTCTATTTTGATGTGCTTGGGAGTGAACTGCGATTTTTAAATCTCAACTGACAAAGTAGGTCTTTGTGTCACTTTAGTACATTTTACCGTTTTTAAGAAAACGAAAGAGCTATCATCAAGTCATTGCTTAATTTTTGAACAATTAAAGTTCTGCTTCCGTATATTGTAAGGAATTACTACTACAAACTTTAGTCTAGCATCCCGCGGAGCTAACATCTACATTTGAGGGATCTGTACGGCTTTAGAGATTTTTTTAATAAGTTTATCTTCGCCGCAGGCGATGAGACCTTCAACACTAACATTTATATTGAAAACAAACAAATTTTAATTTTTATTACTTGTAACTTGAAAATACTAGTAACTACAAGTTATACTACTGCTAATAAAAAATAGGTCCTACGATTTTCCTAATTGTATATTTCATCGTAGTCATTCATCTTCTTCTTCTTTGCCACTTGAAGGATTAGGTCATCGCTTTCTCGGCCTTCCGACATTTCTTCTTCCCTCCGGCCTGTATCGCCATGTTTTCAGTGGGATTCTTTCGTTTGTCATTCTCTCTAAATGTTCACTCCCATTCGATCTGTTTTCTTTTATCTGTCTGTTAAGTTCTTTAATATCCAGCTCTTGTCGTATATCTTCGTTCCTTTTCCCGTCTGTCAGTTTATACCCAGCTGTGGCTCTCAGAAATTTCATTTCCGCGCTTTGCATCTTATTAAACAAACAAATTTCTCTCTATTATCCATGTTTTGCTTGCGTATGTCATCGTTGGCATGGCAATTGTTTTATATAACTTCATTCTTGTTTCTCGCTTAGCGGTGTTTTTCTACATTTCGTTATTTTTCGTTTACCTCTCGATTTTCTTCATTTGTTGGATCTGTTCAGCGGTATTTGAAGTGGCTTACTTGTTCCAAGCTTTTGTTATCTACAACTATTTTGCTTCTTACCGGGTAATTTCCTTGAAAGCTATGATTTTCATCTTTTCCATCGAGATCTCTAAATCATATTTTGTTGTTATGTTTTTTAGTTTAAATATTGCTTTTTGTAGTTTGTTTTCGTCTTTTCGTATCACTATTTTGTCATCAGCATATAAAATGGAGTTAAAAATAAAATCACTTCTAAAGTTAATCTCTTGGTGATTGATTTTTTCATGTTCTGAACACGTCGTCCATGTAAATATTAAATATTGTTCATGAATGTTGGTAATTATTTATAATTTTGAATTGGCGAGTTTGGAATATCAAACTACTCCCGTTTATTTTTATCAGCAATGAATTAATTTCAGCACATGTATCTATTTGGTCGTTGCTATGGTGGCGTGATATTTTAATCTCTATCATCCTTTTAAAAAACTTTGCCTACCAGTTTTTCAACAAGTGCAAATACAACCCGTAGCCCTACATATTTTCTTCGAATGAGTCCAAAGTAAGAATATATATTAAGAAAGTATCCACAGCTCGAACATGTACAGTACAGGGGATTTGGAAAGAATACATAGAATATAAACCATTGACAGACCTTCCAGCCATATCATATGGCTAGTTGCACAAGCATTTGGTATAGTGCACAGGAGCTGAGCTTTAGTTGTCACACTAAGAGCCAGTTGTATAACAGAAGTTAATCCTCGGATCACGTTGATCCATGGATCAATCACATTCTGTGATTGGTAGAAAATTTGAAAACTAACCAATTACCGAACTTGATTCACAGATCAGCGTGATCCAATGATTTATTTCTGTTGTACAGCTGACACTAAGTACTTGTGCAATTTCCAGGCTTGAACAACCAACTTAATTCTCTTTTAAACTAAGAACAAATCACATTTTATGAATATAAATCTGACCCTTGATATAATAAATAAGTAAATTAAAGATAAATGAAATTGGGATTTCCTTGTGAGCCGGTACTGAATTTTAATAATCTAAATTTTCATATAATAAAGAGACAGATCGGAAAGATTTTATTTTAGCTTCTTTATAGCTGCGACGAGACAGTCTTGCCCTAGTAGTTAGAGCGATCAACTACTGATCCAAAGGCACCCGGTTCGATCCGGGGAGTCTAGAAAGGAAAAATTTTCTTTCTGACTGTCTTTTTATCTATGACCGTCTCCCGTGCTTCGGAGGGCACGTAAAGCCGGCGGTCCCCTGAGTTGATGACTGCCAGCATCAACAATGAAAAGGGTTACAGGTCTTAATGCTTAAACCTTTCTCTTAGAGAAAGAGGGTCTAGTTCTGCTGGGCTGAAAAGGGCTGAAAGATGAAGATAGCTGCGATAGCGAAATAAATTGTTTAATAGATATGACAGATTTGTGAGACTTCCAAGATGTGTTGGAATGAATGGGGTGAAAACTTCATGGTCGAGCGAGGATTTTTGGTTAAGAATATTCATCGAAATGTTCTCATTTTATTAGGACCCTGCGTTGTATTTGTAACGGATCCAGAGAGAACTGTAGATAAATTATAGGTGAATTAGAAACCAAAGGGGGTACGGAAAGTTCGTTGTAAATAAGTAATTCCATAAAGTTATTGAAGTGTAGCGCAGCGGAGCTTCCTTGATGTCGATTCAATTGCGTAAAAGTTTTCTGGAAATTTCTCAGCTATTACTTGGTTAGGTTAGGTTGTGAAGAAATCCGAATTTTAAATTCAACTTGGAACATTTATATCGATGCAAAACAGTGTTAAAACGTATCAATAGATTAGCGGATTACCGGAACAAAGATTTAAAATTTTGTAAGAGCGCGGACGTTGTACAATAATAATTAAAAAAAAAACTTTTCTAGTTCTTCCATAGCAATGCCACGACCACCTTGGCGTCAAGCTTGGTTTACAAGAGTTTTTCATGAAATATTTGTCATGATGAAATGTTGCCGAGAAAAGTACCTGATAATGCCTGTACTGGCATATTTTGATCACTGTAGAAATGTTAGACAAAAAACGTGCTCTTATTTATGGCTTCTACTGATTTTGCAGTAAAAAATATTACCAGGCAAACTATTCATTCAACTCTTCCGTTATCAGTTGCAAGAATTTTACCAGCACTCCCAAATCAAGTTGAACTTGAATTCCATGAACAAATGGAATCAAAGTTTCACTCATAAATGAGTTTAATATTTTTATGATAATTTTCAAAACTTTAAATCCAAAAATGGCTAGTACTTGACACTAGTACAACTTCAGAATTAATCGTATCAAAAACGCTTAGCGTTTTCGTTGAGATTCATGTACGAATGAACCCCGTAATGAATTCGTTCGAGTTCGGTTGCAGAATACGATTATCAACAAATTCGTTCAATATTTGTTAACGAAACAAAACTCATCAAAATTCGTTATGATAACGAAAAAGTTACTGAATAGGGGTATAATTCGGAGTTCGTCAAGTGTGCTTTTTTGCCTTTCGTGAAGCTCGGTCTGCTTTACGAGCAGTTCTATCTTCTTTAGAAGCATCAGGTCAGATTGCTCAGAGCAAAATTAAAATTTACATTTAAAATTATTTATTTTTAAACTGTGAGCAGCAATTATTGGAATTTTAACATTTTCTCTCAAAGATAATATTCTTAAAGGTCTAAACTTTAAGAATGTGCAAAAATAAAAAATTATTTGTTTTTTAAATTCTAGACCAGAATACCCCTTAATCTCGTGATTAGACATTTCTGGAAATTTAAATTTTGGTGAGTTTTACAACATTTTTAGTTTGTGTTATTTGATTTATCTTGCATGCCGTCGGAGCGCATTTTTGTAAACAAGTGAAAATACTTCGTGGTTAACAATGTCAACCTTTTGGACCACCTTTTCGTTAGGCAAAGAAAAGAGAAGTATTACAACGTTTACGTACAAAAACATATAACTGTCGCCACCGCCTCTGCAATTCTTAAACGTTTAAACCTTAAACGTGAATGAAAACGTGTTTTATATAACTAAATTTACTGATTCCTTCTAATGCTGCCTTCCTCACAAGGTACTTGCAACATAATTTTGGTATTAAATATCAAGAAAAAGCCTGAGGAGAAAGGCTCAATAACTTTAAGTATATCTAAGAGAAAATAGTGAAATTTTCTCGCAGTCTATGTACTGTTGGAAAACTAAGAAACAAATGGATAAAGAACTACTAAATAATTTAACATTGTTCCGCCACTGTCCTGTCATCTTGTAAAATGTAAATTTGACATTCACTACTTTTTATGTAAATGAATGCTTAACTGTATCAACTGCTAAGTCGAGATACCTAGTTTGAGCTCTAGCGAAGTAAAAACTTTATTTTAACCGTCTTTTCTCAGAAAACAACGAGAAACCCCAAACTAATATGCCATGATGAAAGCCTTTAAGGTCACAACTCTTCTGTCAAGAAGCATACGATTAACAGAGAAATGGAAACGTACCCCATGCTATGAGGCACTTAAATATTACTAGCAGAGAATGTTTCTATTAAAGCTTTGTTGAAGCTTTCCAAATCCTATATTTTTAAAAAAATTGATATTAATTATAATATTATGCAATATCAAAAAATTCGAAGAATGATTTAGTGAAGCTGTGTTATGTAAAGTACAACTTGTTTTAGAATGCTTTTTAGAAAATCTTGCAGTTGAAAATGTACGTTGCTATTGACAAGCACAAAAATGTGAAGTTGAAATGCAAACTAGAAGTGAATTCGTGCAAATGTATTTTAGAAATAAGCAAATCAAACAGTGATGCGAAGTGTAGAAGGAAGCTTTTTCAAAAAGTAGACACTCTGAAGGTGTTGTAAGTAAAGTTATTCCATCATTCAACTCGGGTGAATGTTACGATCCCAAGGGAACTACGACAGTACAAGACGAACATAGGATAGCTCAATGCCTATTCTTTGATGCGTTATCATTGTACTGTGCAGCAATATATTTCAAAAATATTTCCGATTCATAGAAATTAGTGACGTTGAAAGACCCGAAAATTACATTAAACAGGCATGTTTTGACGAAGGCAAAATCGATGGCCTTTTCATTATTTAAATTACTATAATTTAGTACATGCAAATTATTTGCATTATGAAAAACATTAACCGAATCTCTTCCAAAATTTTGAAAATACTTGAATTGATATAATTAGTATAAAAATGGTTGAAGATTTTACATAATAAAATAAACCACCACAACAATCAATTTCTGTGTGCAATATATGTACATATCCATTTACATATGTACATGAATGTCTGTAAGTGAAAACTGTTTTCTTATCATATGGGATTATCCCGAATTACAACTCGGAACCTTCTACAAGTAACAAGGTTTTCACAGTTAAGTTTCAAATTGGTTTGATTTAAGAAAATGTTAGAGATATTGGAGAATATTGTGCACTGCCTAAAAATAAATTTAATTAAACAATTTTTATTAAACAAAAAAAAATTACAATTTCAATGGTAAAAACAGAAATACATCACTAACTTTATTGATTCAAATTACCAAAACAACAATTTTTTTGCATAATTCAGTACCCACCCCGATCCCGTCGATTAATTTAATTAAATAATTACTAATTTATCGTTAATGTATGCTATGGTGTATTGTAACCACAACGCAGCCATGCACGTTTATTAGTGCAGCATGCCAATCACTTCTCTATGATGTCACTCCTGAGTTTCGTGTCACACCAAATTGTATAATTAGATTGTTGCTGTCTCTCAACTTGTCCTCATGATAGATACGATTAGAACAATTATAAATCCCCCAAAGACAAGCTTTGTCTAGCTCTAGACAGATGTTTTAATTAAAACTACCTATTCTTGCCACATACGACTACTATCGTCATATAACATCTTCAACCTCTTGAGAACTGAAAGTTCTCGGGAAACTCTTTATCGCTTTTCTTTAAAGTTATTTTTTATATTTTATATCACCACGTGAAAACTTTTAAGTTAAGATAAACAAAAAGTTTCTTTTGCATGTATTAAGAAGTTAACATAAAAATTTCAGAAATCATTCCAGTTTCTGTGGTAAATGGTTTTTTATTAGAAGTAAAGTTCTATTAGGTACTACATGTTTTCATTTGTGTAATACTTACAAGTAGTTATTCTGTAGTTACATTGGTTCCAAAGGTACTAACTGACCTAGTGGTAAAAAAGTTGAACTAATAATTTCATAGAAAAGAGTTTTATTCTCACTACCTTTTACCATACCCACTGCCGGCTTATTATTTTTTTTATTTATATTTTGAGTACATTTGAAAGCATTGGTGGTAGATTGATATTACTTCTTGATTTTGGAATCTGGTGAGCTATTTTCCACTAACTATAAAAACACCCTAACCATATAACAGAATTGTAAATTAATGTTAGGAGCTGAATACATACATTTAGGTGTGAGTTGCATCATCTTTTCCGTTAGTAGATCAAACCCAGGAGCCTTCTTTGGATTGATTTAATTTTGTATGACTTGTTTAACTTCTTGGACCTCAATGATTTCTACAGATAGATCTATTTAAAGTGGTTCCGGCAAAACTAGAATTTAATTTCTTTAATTGTTGAAAGTTTAATTTGGAAACATATTTTTGCAAAACCGTGAACTTTATCATTATTGCTTCTGGACTATTACAAATTATTGTGTAAATTGTTGCTGACGTTTGATATTCCTTGTATAGTACGTAGTTTTCACGAAGTAGTCGTCATTTGTTTGAATTTTAAGGTTAGGCAGGAATTTTTAGCTTCTCTAGGTTTTTAATTAAATGTATTAATGTCTTCAACTTTCGCTTGTTTTTAAAGCAGTATCCAGATCTATGAGTTCATTCAGTATTGCTTATAAGCTTTCCCAGTTGGTATTCTTACAAAATAGCAAGGGTTGTTTTTGTAAATAGAGGATTTCAGAATACGACGACGCGTATAGTTACGAATCTATTCAGAATTTTCTGGTTTTTTCTGCCAAAAAAATCAATTACATCTAGAATTTTATTGAGATCTCTTAGCCAATACGTTCGTTGTCTTGTTGATAAGCTTTCTATATTGTTGCAAATAGCTCTTTTATTTTTGACGTATTCAGTCCGAATATCATTGTTTATCATTAAAGTCACCCCCTGCACTAAATATGCTTACCAAAATGTTCAGAATTGTTTTATTTTATTATCATGCTATGAAACCCATCTCAATTGACCTTATTTCATGGCTCACCATGAATCCTGTTAATCTTCGGTCTTTTCCCTTACTCTTGAAAGCTTTATGTCCGCAAGATCTTAATATTTTTCTTTCTTTGTTTTGTCTTTTGCAATGCCAATAACGTAATAATCAACCTAATTTTTACATTCAAGTACAGACAAACAATTTTACGACGTTCTTCTCAATTTCTCGCCCGGCTACCACACCTTTTTATATTCCATACCCTTTTCTATATTCCATTCCAGTTTTTGATTCGGAGAATACTACTAAGCGTTCTCAACACTTTCCTATTGCTTCAATTCTAAAGTCTTATTTTTCATCCACCCAAATCTTGGGGTAATCTTGTTAATTTTCACAAGTTTTTCTTTAAATCCAATGTAGACCTACTTCCATCTGTCCGATCAGCTTGAAACTTTGCACATGTGGATAGCTCCGATGGCAATAGTTTTATTCCTTGAAACCTTTACAAACAATTTTAAAAGGAATTAGGAGATTCTGTTTACCCTTTGCAACTCTAGCCAAAGACAGAAATTACCAATGGTCCTGCAGACAGTCCAGAAAGAAGGTATTAAAAAGTTCACTATAAAGTACGCAATAATGTGAGACGTTGCACTGGCACTTTGCAATAAGGAGCAAACTTGGAATTATCATTTCACTTGTGAGTAAAATAGCAACCGCATAATCTGAAAATATAAATTGTCAGGGTATCCGGCTTTAACTTCCCAAAATACGCTGATTCCAACTTATTATTAATATTTGGTAAGATTTCCTAATTATTATTGTTCCTTTTCAGTTCTTTTAGTGTGGAGTGCTGAGTTCATTTTTTCCACCTTTGAAGATCTAGGAATTATAACATAAGGTAAAATAATTAACCTCAACTATTAGTTCGTAGTAACTTCCTCTGTCTCTCAACTTCTTTTGAGTATGTTTATATCTTTGCTTCTGGTAATTGAAATTTATTAAAGTCATTGCTATCATCTTCAGTAACAAGAGTTTGAGATATTTTATTGTTTTAAATTTCAGATAATTTCTTTAATAAAAAGAAATTAATCCGTAAATTAAGAACTATTACATCTTACCGTCTATTCCTAATTCCTAGAGATCTGGTTGAGCTAATTAATTTGTCTTCTAAGAAACTCAATGAAAGTTAATAGAGGTTCTAGATTACCTGTTTAAACATAACTCAATTTAATTAATCCTTTTTAGTACGCACCCTTGATTTCCAATTACTTAAAGACTTATACCACAATTTTCATGAAAATGCAGCAACCAGTTCTGATTTGTATTTAGTGTTTGGTGTCACACGCCTACAACAATCAGTACGCCACTGATGGTGATTATAAAAAGAAATTCCTACACCTATTGGTATTTCAAATATGAACAAAGAATTTAAACCAGCAAGCACCCCCGTTAAACCATTTACAAATTTTGTGATTAAGTGTCTACAAATAATAGGCAAGGCTTATCAGCAAATCTATTGCAACTATTTAAATTACTGTAAGAATAATGTCTTATTTTGTTTATCCTTAAGTATGAGTTGATCCTTACCAAATCTAAATAAAAGCTTTCATTGAAATGTGGTACCTGTGTTACGATAATAAAATCGTATTGTTGAACTAAAATAAATATACTTTGTCATTTAAGTAGTGTTGATAAATAACAAACCAACGTTTCTACAGATGCTTTTGGCTTTTCATTCTCTGTGGAATATCGTCACATTTTCCAATATTTCAAAGCCTGTTGGTTGAGGTGTATAGTACGCATCTTTCTTGGTCTGCCTTCTCAGTTTGTTCCCTTCAGGATTCTATTTCATCACTTTTAAGATGGCTTTTCCTTCTTGTGCCCTCTCTACATGTTCCACCCATCCTAATCTCAGAGTCTGACTATATCGGCTTCCTGCAGTTTACCTGCTATCTTTATATTAGTTTCTTTTCGATATTGTTCTTCATTCACCTTTACAGGCCCCAGTATTCTTCTCAAAACTCTTCTCTTAAACACTCTGAGCTTCCCTTCTTCCGTTTTTATTAAACTGGTCAACTCAATTCCGTACATTACCACGGATTTTATCAAAGTCTTCTAACTTTTGATCTTAGTATCCATCAGTAGGTTTTGGTTACTATAAAATGCTCTACTCCCCTCCATCACTCTATCTCTCACAATTTAATCTCTCTCACTGGTGTCACTTATTTGCATTCCAGGATATTTAGCCTTTCTTATTTTTTCAAAAGTGCAGTTTAATATTCTTTTGCTCCTACGTCTTCTTACTTTTCGCTGCTGCATTTTATGATCTTAGTCGTTTCTTCATATACCGTTAATCCGGCTTTGCGCCCTTCTCGTTTTATATATTCAAATGTTTCAACTAGGGCTCTGTGTGTTCTCATCGGCATGTGATGATATGATATCTCGCGGTTCATTATCGCTTCATTGTAGTTAGTTCTTCTCATTATTCCTTCCAATACTCTATTAAACAGGATAGCCGACAGCTCATCTTGTCTCACTTCGAAGTTGATTTTGAATTTGTCAGTATTTCCCAATTTTGTTCCCACTATTGCTGTCGTTCTGTCTAGTGTCATCCATATCAAGCATATCAGTTTTTTTGGAATCTTCCAATTTACCACTTCTTTTATCAGTTGTCTTATTCTGTTTACTAGGTCGAAAGCTTGCTTGAAATCATATTCGTGTGATATTTTCATAATCTGAGTAACTATGAACAATGCATTAAATTATTGAATTTTAAGGTTAGGCAGGAATGCTTTAACTTCTCTAGGTTTTCAATTAAATGTATTAATGTCTTCAACTTTCGCTCGTTTTTTAAGCAGTATTCAGATCTATGAGTTCATCCAGTATTGCTTCTAAGCTTTCCCAGTTGGTATTCTTACGAAATAGCAAGGGTTGCTTTTGTAAATAGAGGATTTCAGAATACGACGACGAGTCTAGTTACGAATCTATTCAAAATTTCCTGAGTTTTTTCTGCCAAAAAAATCAATCACATCTAGAATTTTATTGAGGTCTCTTAGTTAATACATTCATTGGGGTAGAGTTCGATTTACCGGACTCGAAAATACACTTTTTCCTATAAAAATGGCTTTACAAAACGAAAGAACGCAAAAATACAAGCTCTTTAAGGTGAGGATCAATCTTGTCGGAGTTGTAATAAGGCCACAATTTCATTTTGAAAATTGCAAATTTCCCATAAGAAATACATGTAAGTGTATTAAAATGAAAAGGTATCATTTATTCTGTTGGCGGTACGTGTGCTGTGCCTGGGTCGACAGTGACTAGTGGTGGGGAGATACCAGTCGCTCTCAAAGATCCGTCGCGTCAACTTTCAAAATTTTCGAGTTGGAGCCGCTTAAGGGATGTTTTTAATGAGTTTAGCACGTGTCAAAACCGTTCGAGCCCGGAGCGACCCGGAGGGTCGCAGGGGGTGCGGAGAATAGGTTTTGACAGTGCAACCACCTCCCAAACAAATTCACGTTAAAAATAAAAAACCTCATTCAAAAATATTTGTGGCCCTGAAAAGGGCCGATTTTTTACTCTTCCAGCAGCTCTGCAAACAGTTACACTCGATACCGCTCCGCTATTTGCATGGCCATGTTTTCGAAGCGTTCTTTATTTGTGCGACCAAAAATGGACACCCACATATACTCCTGCAGATGTTCGGGTAACATGGTGGAAGATAACACCCCTAACCGTCGGCAATACATCTTTAAAGTCGCCCAATACCCCTCAACCCTGTTTGTGCAAGTCCCGGTAACGGGATCCACAAAATTGGAGCTGTGGTTCACTGTCTTGTGAATATAGGGCGAGACGCCATCCAGATGATTTAAACCCGAATATCCCCTCCAACAATCGGTCCAAATCTCGGTACCAGGTCTAATGTACTTAAGGATGAGCCGCCTTAACGTAGCGGCATCTCTACTACCGATGTATAGTGCGATGCCCCTACCTTCCAACACACTATACAACCCTAATATCCACTGCTGTTGGCGGGGGGGTATCCGTCCAACACCAGCTTTCCGCTTTGTTATGACGGACTCATCGATTTGTACAACCTGGCCCGGGCCACCGAGTTGGAGGAGTATCGGGTTTGCCATCAGCGTCCATGAGCAGATACGCCGGAAGGATTTGTATAGCTGGTACACAGCTTGGCGGCGAAGGCCAACTATAAGCGCAGCTACCCCAGCCCTTGCATTGCACGCCCATAGCCACATAACATAAAACACCGTCTTCGGGGGTAGCATGCGGTTGTCGAAGAAGGTATTCTCGGTTAGGCGGTACTTCTTTTTGCAACCCGGACATCTGAAGGAGTGGTTTAACAAATATTCACCATCGTGTAACACATTGCAATATCGCCTGCAAGTGCGAACTTTGCAACGCATATTTAATGGCAAATAATGAAACCTCTGCAGCATTTCCACCACTGCGGTATCGTCTTGGTTGAAAATTCGTACTATATCTTCTATATTTGACACGTTCATGGTGATGGTTAAACGTAGAAAGGGTAAAATTCACATTTTCAAGCGCTTTTATGGGAATAAATGTAGGTGGGCGGGTATCGGTTTGCAACAACCAATGGGAGTACCTCATTTCCTATAAACTTTAATGCCGTTTTTTTCAAAATTGTGTGATCCGACCGCAAATTTTATTTTTTTTATATGCTATTTAGACCCTCGTCTTTCATAATCCACTTCAAAAATGGTAAAAATCCCGTTCCGGTAATTCGAACCGCACCCCATTCATTGTCTTGTTGATAAGCTTTCTATATTGTTGCAAATAGCTTTTTCCTTTTTGCGGTAGGACATATTGAGTCCGAATATCGTTGTTTATCATTAAAATCACCCCCTGCACTAAATATGCTTCCCAGAATGTTCAGAATTGTTTCCTTTGGTTATCATGCTATGAAATCCATCTCAATTGACCTTAGTTCATGGCTCACCATGAATACTGTTAATCATCGGTCTTTTCCCTTACTCTTGAAGGCTTTATGTCCGTAAGATCTTGATAATTTTCTTTGTTTGTTTTGTCTTTTGCAATGCCAATAACGTAATAATCAACCTAATCTTTTTGCTACTGCAACAAAAATTCCCTTACATTCCAAGTACAGACAAACAATTTTCCGGCGTTCTTCTCAATTTCTCGCCCGGCTATCACACATTTTTTTATATTCCACAGCCCTCAGTTTTTTGATTCGGAGAATACTACTAAGCGTTCCCAACACTTTCCTATTGCTTCAATTCTAAAGTCTTATTTTCCATCCACCCAAATCTTGGGGTAATCTTGTTCATTTTCACAAACTTTTCTTTAAATCCAATTTAGACCTACTTCCATCTGTCCGATCAGCTTGAAACTTTGCACATGTGGATAGCTCCGATGGCAATAGTTTCATTCCTTGAAACCTTTACAAACGATTTTAAAAGGAATTAGAAGATTCTGTTTACCCTTTGCAACTCTAGCCAATGATAGAAATTACCAATGGTCTTGCTTAAAAAGCTTACTATAAAGTACTCAATAATGTGAGACGTTGCACTGGCACTTTGCAATAAGGAGCAAACTTGGAATTATCATTTCACTTGTGAGTAAAATAGCAACCGCATAATCTGAAAATATAAATTGTCAGGGTATCCGGCTCTAACTTCCCAAAATATGCTGGTTCCAACTTATTATTAATATTTGGTAAGATTTCCTAATTATTATTGTTCCTTTTCAGTTCTTTTAGTGTGGAGTGCAGAGTTTATTTTTTTCTCGCCTTTGAAAATCTCGGAATTATAACATAAGGTAAAATAATTAACCTCAACTATTAGTTCGTAGTAACTTCCTCTGTCTCTCAACTTCTTTTGAGTATGTTTATATCTTTGCTTCTGGTAATTGAAATTTATTAAAGTCATTGCTATCATCTTCAGTAACAAGAGTTTGAGATATTTTATTGTTTTAAATTTCAGATAATTTCTTTAATAAAAAGAAATTAATCCGTAAATTAAGAACTATTACATCTTACCGTCTATTCCTAATTCCTAGAGATCTATCCTGCCCACAATAATAGGAGTTGAGCTAATTAATTTGTCTTCTAAGAAACTCAATGAAACTTAATAGAGGTTCTAGATTTCCTGTTTAAACATAGCTCAATTTAATTAATCCTTCTTTAGTACGAACACTTGATTTCCAATTACTTAAAGACTTATACCACAATTTTCGAAAGTGCAGCAACCAGTCTTGGTTTGTGTTTAGTGTTTGGTGTCACACTTCCACAACAATCAGTACGCTACTGATGGTGATTATGAAATGAAATTCCTACACCTATCGGTGTATCAAACATGAATGAAGAATTTAAACCAGCAAGCACCACCGTTAAACCATTTACAAATTTTGTGATTAAGTGTCTACAAGTAATAGGCAAGGCTTATCAGCAAATCTATTGTAATTATTTAAATTACTGTAAGAATAATGTCTTATTTTGTTTATCCTTAAGTGTGAGTTGATCCTTACCAAATCTAAATAAAAGCTTTCGTTGAAATGTGGTACGTGTGTTACGATAATACAATCGTATTGTTGAACTAAAATAAATATACTTTGTCATTAGTAGTGTTGATAAATGACAAACCAACGTTTCTACAGATGCTTTTGGCTTTTCATTCTCTGTGGAATATCGTCACATTTTCCAATATTTCAAAGCCTGTTTGTTGAGGTGTATTAGTCCCCGTTTTCACTTCCTTTTTTCATTCCATATCTGAAAGCCTCATGTCGTTCTTTGTATTCTTCCACCTCTTTCTATTTAACATATCATTTCTCCATTTGCTCACTTCCATCCGTCTCATATCTCTGATCGCATTCTTCTTGGTCTGCCCTCTCAGTTTGTCCCCTTTAAGATTCTATTTCATCACTTTTGAGATGGCTTTTCCTTCTTGTGCCCTCTCTACATGTTCCACCCATCCTAATCTCAGAGTCTGACTATATTGGCTTCCTGCAGTACACCTGCTATCTCTCTATAAGTTCTTTTCGATATTGTTCTTCATTCACTTTTACCGGCTCCAGTATTCTTCTCAAAACTCTTCTCTTAAACACTCTGAGCTTCTCTTCTTCCGTTTTTATTAAACTGGTCAGCTCAACTCCGTACATTACCACGGATCTTATCAAAGTCTTATAAATTTTGATCTTAGTGTCCTTCAGTAGGTTTTGGTTACTATAAAATGCTTTACTCCCTCCATCACTCTATCTCTCACAATTTAATCTTTCTCACTGGTGTCACTTATTTGCGTTCCAAGATATTTAGTCTTTCTTATTTTTTCAAAAGTGTAGTGTAATATTCTTTTGCTTTTACGTCTTCTTTCTTTTCGCTGCTGCATTTCATGATCTTAGTTGTTTCTTCATTTACTGTTAATCCAGCTTTGCGCGCTTCTCGTTTTATACTTTCAAATGTTTCGACTAGAGCTCTGTGTATTCTCATCGGCATATGATGATATGATTCCTCGCGGTTCATTATCGCTTCATTGTAGTCGATTCTTCTCATTATTCCTTCTAATACTAAATTAATCAGGATAGCAGACAGCTCATCTCCTTGTCTCACTTTGAAGTTGATTTTGAATTTGTCAGTATTTTCCATTTTGTTCCCACTATTGCTGTCGTTCTGTCTAGTGTCATCCGTACCAAACCTATCAGTTTCTTTGGAATCTTCCAATTTGCCATTTCTTTTATCAATTGTCTTATTCTGTTTACTCGGTCAAAAGCTTGCTTGAAATCCACAAACAACATTTCAACATCTATGTCATATTTGTGTGGTTTTTCATAATCTGAGTAACTATGAACAATGCATCCGTTCTGGATCCAATCTTCTGGGTCTGAAACCTTGCTAGTTTCATCTCCTCAATATTTTTTTTATTGTCTCCATGATTAATTACAATCCGTCCAGTGGACGATAAGTAACACTATCTGAATTAATGAGTGCATGACATAGTAGAGAGCTTGCCCATCGGCAAGCCTCCTTAAAAATTATTTATTAAAGTTTTGACATTAGACGGTGCTTAGTTGCGTCGGTGTAGGTCCGCCGGGTCGTATCTTTTCAGTCTTCTTATCGGTGGATCAACGAGAAGATCGCTCACCAGTACGTTGGGATGGTCCGTTAGTCGAAGCTGATATTTTCTACTAACCGCTGTGATTTCTTCCTTTATGCTGCTGAACTGCAGGTCAGAGGCAATAGCATGATTTGTAACATACCAGGGAGCGCTGCAGATGCTACGCAGCACTTTGTTTTGAAAGCGTTGGATTCTCGCAGTATTGGAATCACTGGCAGTACTCCACAACTGAATGCCGTACGTCCATACAGTCTTATACAGCAAAGCTTTATTTTCCATTGATAGAGGGAATTATGACCTATGAGCCAGTACATCTTTCGATGTTCGAGTCCCAATTGCAGGCGTTTGCACCAAATAAGCTTAGCCCACGTCAATCGTCGGTCGATATGGAAACCTAAATATTTTATCAATTGTTCTACTGGAAGGATGTTGTCATATAACATCACACTTGGGCAGCTGCCTCTTCTGAGGGTGGAGGTGATGTGAACAGACTTTGCGGGGTTGGCTTTAATTCGCCAGGTCTTTAGCCAGACCTCAACTCTACTTAGGTGAGTCTGTAGGTGACAGGATGCACGGTTAGGATCTTCGTCAGATGCCATTATTCCTGTATCATCTGCATATGTTACTGTCACGATACCCTCACCCACCGATAAGTCTGATGTGTATAGGAGATACAGAAGCGGTCCAAGGACGCTACCCTGGGGCACACCCGACTGAATGGGTAGTAGAGTAGTATAGGCCTCTCCATATTTAATCAGGAAGAACCTGTCTGTTAGATATGATTCCAGTAGGCGGCTGTGTGGATGAGGCAGTTCTTTTTGATTTTGTATAGAAGTTCTCCTCCTCAATATGATCTTGTATTTTACCTATATTAACCTGGTTAATATTTTGTATGCATTATTGAGAAGCAAAATTCCTCTGTAATTCAGACATTCTCTGTTGTCTCCTTTTATGTATATCGGTATCAAACCCGCTTCACTCCATTGTTCTGGTATTCTTTCATTCCTCCATACTTTCATTATCAGATCATACATATGTATATCCTTTTCATTACATCTTTGTTTCCGCTTTTTAATAGTTTCATATTTATATTATCGGTTCTCAGGGCATTGTTATTTTTCATCTTTGCTATTGTGACAGTGACTTCTTGGTTAGTTGGTTCATTTTTTTCCAGTTCTTTATCACTTTCCTCTATTTCCGATTCATTTTTTACTGTCTTTCGATTTGATTCAGCATTTAATAATTCTCGGAAGTGTTCTCTCCATGTTTTTTAGTAGACAATCAAATGTGCAAGCAATGCTACTACAGGAAGCATAAAGGTGATATTAGCAAGAAAGTTCATATATTTTAGCGACTGCTCTACAAAATATATAGCCAAAGCTGATGTGATGATACTTATCGTGGCAAATATGACAGAATAAAATGCAGGAGTGCTTATAGCAAATGATGCCTTTCTTTGAGAAGGTTATCGAAAATGTAAACTGCTCCGTAGTGCAAACAACTTTTGTTGAACACGCTTCATTATTCTGAAATGTAACTTGCAATAACAAAAGTGTAACATTTATTATTTTTAATAGAAATGCCATTATATCCTTATTTATGTGTATCATTCCACTACCGGACTAAGGCCTTCACTTTGTGGCTTTCTTCTTGATCTTTTTCTATCTCCCGTCAAGTTACTCTTTAACTTCCATTTTATTTTTAGACTGCTCACTTATTCCAACTCTAGGTATGCATTTGAACATTTACTATTTCTTTTCGCAATATTAACACTACACAGAGATTAGCTGAACAACTTTGTTGCAACCAAGAAGACTTGTCAGGGAATATGATCAATGGGGTGATTTCTCAGTCTTTTCCTATAGATCACACAGAGCGATTCTAAATTTGATGTTATCCGCTTCGTCCTCCGATATATGCTTTACATCATTCTTGCTGACCTTTTCTGTCTACCATAGTTTTCGATTTTGGCTAGGTAACCTATCTTATTTCAGTTTTTCTCCGCATTACATCCTCAAACCGTTTTTTGTCCTATCAATGCATTTATATTGATTCTTTTAAGATTACATTCAGAAAATGATATCTTTCCATTGCTTAGTTGTAACCCTAAAACTTTCTGCATTATTATTCATTTTCTAAACTTCAATTTTTGCTTTAATAGCTCATAGAATGGAATGGAATTATCGGCTAAAGCTTATGAAAATGTATTAAAATCCAAAATAAAAATTTTCGATAGCCCCTTGCTTACAAATAATGTTAGGATGGCACATTTTCCTGCTGTAATGTCTTAACTCATCTGGCAATAACTACAATAAGCATGAAGGAAAAGTTGTGACACAAAAGGTTCAACTAAAACCTTTCAATCAAGCAGATTATGCCATACTTCGAAAGCTGTAGAACGAGTTGAGAATGAATTTGCTGCTAAATGTATGTAGAAATCATAAAATGGTGGTTGAAATCTTGAAATTGAATTCAAGATTTCAATAATGCACCTGTCGCTATTGAATAATGAACTGATTGAGGCGTTGCTTTGATAACTTCAGTTGCATAATATAGCATGATGACCTTCTAGGTGCTTAATTTATATTCTGAAAGGGGAATCACGCAGAGCCAAAAAATGTAAAACACTGTGTTCTCTAACAAATCACAGGCACCAGTATCTAGGAATACAAAACCGTTTCAAAGAATTCCCCACTTATTGAGTTTATATTCTTGTTTGTGAGGGGAACCTTACAGAAGAAATCCTGGTAGATTTAAAATTTTCTTATATCAGCATTTGTTAGATACATAAAGGAAGATTACTAGTAATTAATTTGAAAAAAATAGTGTTATTTAAATTTTGACCACATCGACGTATAATAAATTGAAAACGCAAATTCAATCTCTCGAATTTATTTATTGGATTTTTAAACAGACCCAATTTGCAAGCTCAACAGCGTGTAAATTTCATTCTGTAGTTTTTGGGGTGAAGCTGGCTAAAATTTAAATTCTTGAACAACTATAGAATGAATTACAAATGTAATTTTACATGTATAAATTTAGGTAGATATGTGTATAATTTAGAAATTTTTGAACATCAAAAGGTAGATTTCTATTCTAAATTCAAGATTGGGTAATAAATGAAGTTAAAAGGATTAAATTAGCAAAATTATCCTTAACAGGTAAATAAGTTGTTTTTAACGTTGATTAAAATTTCGATGTAAATGTGGATGCATCTACTACATAGCTGCTTGAAACATCAGAATTGTATTCAGTTTCGGATATAAATTTAAAATATGCTTTAAATGAAATTTATCATATTAAACAATATTGAAAATTATAAAATATTATCGTATTTTGTGGTAACTGCGCGGGCGTGGTGGTGGTGGTTGAAACGCCCTTTGTGTCTAATATGACACACCCCTTCTTAATTCACACTTGATCCGCATTCAGAATCGCACAAATAAAGCATTGAAAGTATGAGACCCTCCGATGAATACATCAAGAGTACACAAATCCTGCAGGATATTTAAAACAAAGAAATTTTCGATTTTAACTGACGTTAAGGTACTTACTTTTATTTCGATTTGCTAAATCAAAAATAAATCAAATTAGCGAGGTTTTAGATTTATTTGATGTCCTAAAATTTAAGAAGTCGAGTAATGATAGAACTCTTATGCTTTTATTGATCATAGAAACTGTACCTCTAAATCCACCAGGAAGATGTTCAAGAGTGAAAGTCTGAATTTTTTTCGAGTTTGTTCTCTTATCTGAAAAGGATTTTGTATCAATCTAATTCAGCAATTTATAACAAATTTTGCACCACACAACAATCCCAATTTGTTTGATGATAGGATAAGATCTACGTAACTAACAGGACAAAAATATAATTCCTCGCACATCATCTTCAGTTGGTGGTTTTCATGTAGTCGATTACAATAAATTTCAAAATAATCACACTAATAACTTTAGAATTTTACAATATTGGAAAGTTGTTATTAAAATTTAATGATGTCGCACATTTTGTAAGTTCAGTGCAGAATAACCATGTAAATCAACTTTGCAAATTTAGGTGCTACTGTAAAAGATGCTAAACTGTGTAGGTGTATGCTTATAGTCTTTACTTTTACGATTCAGGCATATAATTCACCTCGCTTCCAGCAATACGAAGTCTTCATCCCTGTGCGAATGATTTGAATGCGCCGCAAATAAAAAATAGGTTTCATACTTCCTGTTTTATGTTAAATAAAATTTACATTCTTATAAATACAGTGTTTTCTTTGTGTTTCCACTCAATCAGTGTCCAATAATATTTTCGTTTTATTAAATTTTCATAATTTTTTAATTGCTTTTTTTCACGTCCGTAGGTCTGACTAATTCACAAAGCGACAAATAAAATACATTAGTTATAATCTACAAAGGTAAACGATTGTTAATTTTGGATATCCGGTTCGATTCCGGGCGAAGTAAGAGATATTGTAATCTGTAGGATGAGTTACATTATACAATTTTGTTCGCAAAATTAACTGGGGTCGAATTATTTTAGTGCTTAAATTCTCTTCAGAGTGATCCAATTTTTATAATTTTATATTAGTTGAACTGTGTTTTTGAAACATTTGCAGAGATTAATTTAATGTATCTCTATCTGTAGGGGAAAACCTTTAGCGTTTTGGTATCTACTTTAGTTTGTTAAATATTGTAGCATTTATTTATAATTCTGAAATGAAAAGTATTTTACGTAACAAATTTTTATTCAATTTGTTGCTTAAAATAAATAAATTTTTGGTTAATATTATACTTACTTTTGTTTTGTTTGTATAAATTTTTTTTTATCGTGCCTCGTATGTTTGGCTCTACTAGCAATTATGAACAAAGCGTACAACTTAATTTAGTTTCTGGAGAAATCTTTTTACCATCGAAAGAAATCCGGCCAAAGAAAAATTGACTTACTATCTATGCAACCCCAAAAAGTTCGTGTCTTTAGGTTGCATAGCTTTGTTTCATTTCCAGTGCGAAGGTTTGAAGGATTTTGGTTAGGTGATATTTCCACCTAAAGCATCTTGCGCTTTACGCATTTTTAATTACTCTTGTACCGAATGAATAAATTCAACACAATCAACTTGATGACTTCACTTTTGGGATCTCCCATTAGTTTTAGTCGGTTTTCATAAGACAATTTGCAATCCCTCTTTGACAACCATCAAGATCAGTCTCACCGCGCGGTTTTAGTTAAACAATCTGCAATAACTGCCTTCCTTATTCCCAAACATTTCTAGTGCTCTTCTCCTCTAGTTAAGTTCATTTCCTGCATATAAAACCAAGTTTTTGGGGTTTTCGGCGGTTCAAACCGAGTATAACCGAACTGTGATCTAGACTGGATTGCGATGATGCACTTTTCGTCACGTAATTAATCAAACCAAGTCTACACTTGTTTGCTCGATAAATGAAGTCAATGACGTCAATCCCATCTGAATTGAGGTAAACTTGAATTTATCAGTAAACCTGGGTTATCTGTGATACATACCTCAAATTATGTCATTTGTTTTTGTAAATAGTTAAAGGATTTCGTTTTATCAATCCCTTATAAACAAAAATGAAACTCTTTGCAGTCCAGGAACTGACAATTACTCGTTCCTAAGTGAAATAATAAAACAGTTACAACTAAACCAAGATCTCAGAATCGAGTACCCCGGCATTTTTGAGAAAAATAACACCACTCTGCGGCAATGCATTTTACATTTTTGAGACTCTGCTGGCAATCGTTACCCGGCGAAATGATCATAGTAATCAAGAGAACACCACAAGACAACACGCAGCACTTTTACATTGACTTATCGACAAACTTTTGGAAAATTATCTCGGTGGTTTGTCATTGTCTTTCTAGGAAACTGTCAGAATAAATATGTTACTGCTCCACCCGGGCTCGAACTGGGGATCTTGGTTTGGCAGTCAACATGTTAAGCCACCAAGCTGTGATGGTCTTCTAACGATAATATGACATACAATATTATAAATTAATTAAAGAACAGAGACTGTCACTGGCCTAGTAGTCTACAAAGGAAAGTTTTGTTTCTGACTCTCCTTCTATCTATGGCCGTCCTTGTGCTTCGAAAGGTACGTAAAGCCGATGGTTCCCCTATGTTAATAATTTGCCACCATTAACAATAATATAGGGTAACAGGCACATCTGAAGTCAGTTTAGCAAACTACTTCAGATGTAAAACAAATAATATGCTCACAGTACCAGCTGTAACCTCGGATCTTTGTCGGGGTTACTGTTGGATATTACAGAACCTAGTCCTAATTTAAATTAGAACTAGGTCTTCTTTAGTCTTTTCTTCTGTCTTCTGTCTTCTTGTCTTCTGTCTTCTTAAGAAGAAGAATTAAAGAACAGCACGCAGATTATTTTAAAAACAAAGGCCTCCGCATATCAGATTGTTCAGAATGTTTAGATAAAATTTTGTGTAGTCGCTTCTGCTGGGTTTCAAAATTTTCAACAAAAGGCCTCATCTTCAGAAACAGATGTGTTGTTGTAGGTTCCCATTTGACATTAAACCGTAGACCTTGGTGATATTTTAGTTAGTAAATATAAAAATCTTGGCTATTAGCGTTATCAATTGTGTTTAGTTCTATTTATCTTCTTTTATTATTTTTTCCATCAATTTTATAATATTTGCAAATCAGAACCTAAAACCAACTTCTAGAATGGAATCTTTAACAGAAATGAACATTGTTACCTATCAACAACCTGTGCTAAGTAATTGCACGAGGCCATAAACATACAAATGAGGCAATGAAAGTGGTCTAACCAACCAACATTGGAGAACATTGAAGATAAATGCAAGTTTGTTTTCCATAGTACGTAATATATCTTTTAAATATCTTTTGGCCAATATACTGCCATCCATCCGCCCAAATAAAAATTAATTTTTTTTATTTATTTAATGGCAACAGAATGAACACCAGATACTAAAAATAACATTTTTTCAATTTTCATGGTATTGTGGTTAAGACCACTGTTGCTCTAATAGCCTCAAATATGCCGCACAAACGGTATGTGGTATTTTTTTCACAAGATTCTGCAGGAGTATACAATAATGTATTTTGGATCGACCATCATAGCCTGGTAGTTAGCGCTATGAACTGCCAGTGCTGGCAGAAAACGTGCTTCGGAGGGCTTGTGAAGATGGCGGTTCCCTGTGTTAATGACAGCTAGCATCAACAACAAAAATAGGGTCACAGAGGTCGAAAGCCGTTGAGTCTCAAGGGTAGGCTCTATGAGCAAACCTGGACTAGCTCGGAGGATAAAGGAGCAAATACCCGCGCTAGGTCGGTTCTTCTTTGATGGCCAGATGCAATTTCTCAAATGTTTGATCACATGAAATATACATTAAATTAATTAGTGTAACATTATGGTATAAGTTGTATCTTTATTGTAGTTTTTCTACCAACTACATTTTTGCTGATTTATTCTTTATTTCATGATGAATTTTTAGTTTAATTTTGTTCTTCTTGAACTTCGCGTTTCATGTTCATAAAATTACAATATCGCAAAAAGTTTAGCATTATTGCCCACCGAAAAGAATATTTTATCAATTTTTCAAATTATGATCCTGTCCATATATGGATTTTTGACAGACAGCTATAGCGTAAAATTTAACAGAGTTAAAGTTAAACTCGAATATCGATCTAAAAATATCATACAAGAAAATGAAGTGAAAAATATTGCCAAGTTGTAAAATAATGTGAGAAATGAAGTTAATACAAACATGGGTGCCATCAACCAGGTTGACAATTGCCCAAAATTTGCTTTGGTAATTTTTCATCTTCGATGGATTTCTTAAGAATATTTTAATACATCCTCAATCAGATCAACATCATCAATTAGACTGCAACCTGAATACTAAACTAGGATTTAGCTCAATAATTAACTGAATTCTATATCGTCCTGACAAGTTACAGCCAAATTCGTAAGATATCTATCACTGATACTGATGATGGTTGCCTCAATGAATCCCTTGGCGGCGCGCGTAGATGCAATATGTTGACCTCTCTGGAAGTACAATAAAACCTCGTTTAACACTTAATATGTGTTTCTAGACGGCAAAGCGTTAAACAAATCAACATTTAAGGGGTTACATCACTCAGTAAAATTTATTTTTGATTTTTTTATTGAATGAAAAATGTATAAACTATCTAAAATGATATTCCATCAAATTCAGAAGTGAAAATTTTTTTAAATATTTACAGCTCATTTTAGAAGTCTCTCCCAGCGGTCTGAAATCATATAGTCAAACTGATAATTTTAAGTCAGTACAAGATTCGAGGAAGGATTTAACGTCGTTCAGAAAGGATGCTAAAGAGCAAAATTTAAACCTAGAAATAGAGCTATACGGTGCTGGGATAGTGGAATAAATGTAAAAAATCAGCAAGCCGATGCAATATTCAACTTTTCATTTACAAAACTTGAAACGCGTTTTCTCAAAACTACGTTTTTAAACGGTGTGCAACATAACTTGAGCAATTTTATCCGATTACCTTAAAAATTTAACTGTAGCTTTAAATATATAATTTATGGAAGTACCAACGATTTTTGCGATTAATAAATAATAACATTTTCTATAAACAATTTAAAATCGATTTTTCGTAAAAATTAAAAAAGTTTAAATGCATGCCAAATTTGTAAAATTAATATTTCATAATAATCCCAGGTACTTCCAAAGAAAAACTCATATCAAATAAGAAAAATTTGTTGCAATGTTCTAGCTGCTGTCTGGACATTGCTACCCTGCACACCGTTTTCTCTTTGATAAAAATCAAGTCTCACTTGATTCACTGCTACAATGCCATTTTAATGTAAAAATCAAAATAAAAATATTCTTGCATACCTTTAAATATCTACAATAAACCCTGAAAACTATACTTCGATTCCTATATTGGTTATGTAGATAAAAATTCTCAAAAAGCCTAATTTTTCGCGTTAATGAGTGATGTAACCCTTAACGAGGTTGCTGTAATGACAATTAAAAATTCCGTGATAAGTTGAATAGGCATAAATTCTGAGCTTCTTTGTAGGTTTTGAGTAGACCGCGTTATATCTAATCAGTGTTAAACGAGGTCTTACTGCAATGTGTAGCACTGTATTCTGTATTACTGTATTTTATATAGAACTGAGAAAACATACGTGGATCTGGCGAAAACGTGGAAAAAGGACATTGAGCTGTTCAAACGTTTCTGAAAAATCCTTTTCAAGACAAGAGAATTCAATTCTTTTTTTGCCAACAAAATTTTGCATTTTTTCGGCGCCCATGAAATTTTTCTATTAAAATGTATTACGAGTAGAAGCATAAAAATAGTGTTTGTGTTCAAACTTTTAATATTTGGGGTGAATAAATCCCTTTTGGTTTTTCTAAAATATTGTCACATATGTCCACCCTGTATATAAAATAAAGAAAACCCAGTAATCAAATGAACAGGAACACCGTCATCAAATAGCTGAAGGTGGTACGAAAATGTAGATCAGCAAAATTAGCGAGGCACGTGGAGGAAGCGACAGGCAAATTAAAGAAAAATTAATCAGGAGTTGCGTGTGTGCTTTGGATTCGAGAACATCGAATTCAAGGGAGTCCGTCCATGCCGATTTCCTCCACGTGAATCGTTGAGGTGATGGACATGTAAGTAAAGTAATTTTAACATGTAAATATTAGATATAGGAATAATGTAATAATAATGGATTAATATAATATTTAATTGATACCCAAACCGATTTTAAACAATTAAGCTACACCCAAACCCCTAAAAATCCTTTAACGCGACAATATGTTATGAAATTTGCTGCCCGTTTTATTGCATATTTTTGTCGCATTGGAATGCCCCCAACTACGAAAGTGCGTCTGGAGCTGTCGTAAATGTTGTAAAGTAGTTCAAAAGTTGTTACAAAGCTTTGCAAAAGTCGAATCGAAAAACGGTTTGTTCCATAGTTTTTAAATTTTGTACTTTGTTATAAAAAAATTGTTTTCAAAACTGGGGCCGCTCAAAAGAGTTGCCGAGTGTACTAAATTTTGACACAGTCCGAACCAAATCATCTTTTTAAAAATTGATATGTATACCTTAAATTTAGAATAATATTGCAATTTTGATAAAACACACCTACTTATTTTTCAAAATTCTTTTTCAGTTTAGATATTAAAATTTCTAAGATATCACTATAAAGTTTAGAAGTAATATTTTTGAAGATGTTTAGAAAAGCATCTACTATTTTTCAAAATTTTTATCCATTTCCAGACTTATAGAGACCTTAAGAGGAACCTATAAAGTTACTTAATGCAGAACCTTTTTTCCGAAAACTGAAATAGGAATGAGATAAATTTGGATCTATGAAGATTCACATTTAGATGAACTGAAATAAAATTATCAATAATTGGATGTTTAACCTCAAATTAGGCAAAAGTAATTTAAGAGGTGTTTTTAATTTTCAATTATTTTGCCAATACACAACAAGAAAGCTAACTTTAATTTAGTTTCTAACAGATTTTCAATTTAAAAGTTGCAGTTATCTAGCTACAATGTACTTTCGTAATAGTGCATATTATGAGATATTTCGATCCGTGCACAACGAACCACGTCGTTTTGAACTTAACAAGCATTTCATTTGTGTTATGTCATAATAATGCAACAACAAAATATAGCATTTAAAATCATAATATAATATTTGAATCCAATTTATGAGCAAATCCCCTTTTGCACCTGAGAAACTTGATAGATTACTTTTAAATATTATTTTGGTATGACCATTCGTGTTTTGAGGTAAGTAATAAGATAAAATTTTGATCAAAAATTAAAGATTAATTTATTATGTTTGAAAATCACTTTTGTCGGAAAATGTAATACATTATTCTTTTACTATTTAAGAACAATGTTTGATATTACAACAAAGATGTATAGTACACTGGTGATCCCCAAGGAACGCTAGCACATATAAACGAAGCTTCCAAATAAATGATTACTGGAGTAGAACAGATTATAATGGTGTGTATGAGTATTGACATACGGGTACTAAGCTATTGATCACACTGCATCCCTTGCATCAGTCTTGCAGTATGATGTTACGTGCGTGAGTCAGGAGGGGTTGACTCAACTCCTGTGGGACACGAACCTGGATGATGGAAGCTTCTAGTCAATCCCGGTAACGCGCCTTTTCAATCTGCGACGATGAAACGGCACCCTTCATTATGTCTATCCTGTCTACGCGATTTACAGTTTTTAACTCAAACGTCTCATTTCCCTTGATTGACAGGAGTATAAATCACACCGTTATAAGAAAGAATTGCATGTTATGGTGCTTTTCCATTTAATCATTGCGATTCTCGCCTTTAAAAATTATTAATATTGCGCGTTGTACACAGCTTCATAGATGATAGCTAGACAATGCATTGAATTATTAAGTACCTACTGTCTGTTGGTTTGGTGTAATTAATTTTTTGGTTTATAATGCAGAAGGTTCACATTAGAAATTTATCATCTTATTTAACAACTGAGTTAGCAAAAGTGGATTTGTATGTCCTGTCGATCTGCATACATTTCACAACCAAGTTTTAGTATGGGAGTTGAACGCAGAGATGAAATCCTAAAGAATTTTACTAAATCTTTATAACTTGGAAGTTCTCAGGTTAAAAGAATTTTTTTTGACGATGATTTTATTTTCGGCAAATTGATGTATTTATTTCGAAATTACTGGGTACCCATCAGTAAGAATCAGTAAAAATTACGCCAAGTTCGTGCCGATTATTTGGCATACACATAACCTTATATTTTCAATCCTGGTGGTTCGATACCAATTATGAATCACAGGGGTAATTGTAAATAATTTTTGGAAATTGAAATTTTAAACTTTATCAAACTTGAAGAACGGATTTGTATGTGTGTTCTCTGCTTTTGGTAGAGTTATTAGTACATATTAATTCATTACACGTTTACATTTACTGCTACAAATTTAACCCATAACGAACAGATCGTAAGGAATTAGAGAAAATATAATCATTGCAGGTGTAAATCTAAAAAAAAAATAGAGTGACACTTATTTGCTCATATCTCAATATAATCTGCCACATAAAATAACAAAAATATATAGAAAATACAGTCAAGATACATAGACTTTTAAAAGACAAATTAAACGTGACGGCTAAGCTCCTTATCCTTTGTCATTGACCAGCTCAAATGCGAAAACATGATTCTGGAAGCACATCACTACTCTGATTCTTAAAAATCTTCATCTTACAGTTTTTTGCTAGCTTTGGATGACTTGGACAGTAGGAGAGACGATGGGTTCTTTGATAACATCATGGTCCCCTTTTATGGCCTAGTCCCTAGTGCGTGATAACTTTTGCTTGTCCTCCACAACTAATCCAGAATCCGTCTCTCTTCTTCACATTAAATTAAAAATCTTTTAGAATAAACGACAATAAGCTCACGAAGCTTAAGTTTTATAGTCAAATAAACTCTTATTAGTATCTATATCTAAATTTTTTGATTCTAAATAAGTTGTTCAAACAAATTTTTCTCTTACCGAAAACTCTTGTTGTGCGCCTTGTTGATTTTGGGCAAAATTTTGCAAAACAACAAAGAATTTGTCTACACCGTATATATTTTTTAAAATACACAACTAAAATTTTATATAAAATTCAGTCGTAACTGAGAATATTTATTAACAAATATTAGAAAATGTGAATATTTCTTAAATATAGAAAACGATTAAACAAACAAGAAATTTTCTACTTAAAAACATTCACTTTAATTTTGAATCATAACCCCCTACTTAAAAGCTTATTATTTTAATGCAATCCTAAAGACAAAATAATTCCCCCATTTATCTTAAAAGGGAGAAAGCCAAAGTAATCCCAAGAATTAAGCTAAAAATTATTATTGATTTAGTTAGGTGTGATATAACGGATAGTTAGTTGATAGTAAATAATTATTAATTTCCTTTTTTCGACATAAGGAACGACTACATAATTTTTTATAAATTGAAACAAGATGTATGTGGACGTGAAGTATTTTAGGTTTAAGAAAATGCACAAGACTAACTGAATTCTAGCTCAGAATTGAGAGTACCCACTGGGATCGTGAAATCCATCACATTGCCGTTTCATAGTCTTGCTCCCGGAAAATGCAGTTCGCAAGAATAAAATATCATCAGCAAAGTGTCGCGAATGCCGAACACCTCGTACCACAATGAATAGATAATGCCTTCAGCTCGGTATATTGTACTATGTAAATTTCATAGTTGAATATTGGATTACGGAGTCACTTTTACTATTAATCTAACCTGGAAGAGTAATTTGGAAAAAGTCATGAAGAGCTATAACTTTTACGCAAAAGCAAAACAAAGCAAACGAGAATTTAGAAAGGGGAAAGGCCGATTCCTAAGTGTAGTAAAGAGCGGCGCTTAGTCCCCGTGGTCGCAATCGTGATGGAGTGGAGTCCCGGGGCCTCCACCCCGAACGTTACCGTTGGTTAGTTGGGATTTACACAGCCACAATAACATCTGGTCAGGACTGTTTGTTTTAACAATTGATCTACCAATTGCCTTTTCTATTATTCATCAAGGAACCTAACATTTTTTAACATTGCAGTTCGGCCTAACCAAATTGTTACGCCACACTAAGTGCAATAACTTTTAATCACTCAATTCATGGCGTTTAACAAAATTAAATTTCACGTAATACATGAAATTTGAAATTTTTTAGGTTTATGCAATTAAATAAATAATATTATTTAAATCGTAATTTAAAATTAGACAGTTAGGTTTTCATGCAACGTGAAAATGGTTACAAGAACAGTTTTCGTAAATTCGATGTACATGTAATTCTCAAACTGCTTTAGTCGTGGATAACAGTGATTTGGTGTGACTGTTGGTTTAATTACAGTGCAGATATTTTTTCGAGTTTCTCGGCAGACAAAATATCCTGGAGTCGCGAAAATATTATCAATAATAATTATGAACGGGAGAAATTAATTACAATGAAAGCTTTATAAAAGATTACAAAAACTTAAATTTAACTTCAAACTTTTATATTTAAGGTGATATGTACGAGTACGTTAATTGCAACAGTTTTTATCCGATTAAGTTTATGGTATTACCACTACATATTATTACCAAGGTACATAACCTTGTTCAGAATATTTTCAAATCCCAAGTATTTACTTGTAAACTTATTTTTAAAATTTTGGTCTAATTAAGAGACCAAAAATTAGTTCTCATTTGGATTTAAACTTGGTGAGGGTAGTAACGATGACTTTCAATATCAAAACGTTTTATATCTTTAAGAAGTGTGAGGAGATTCCTGGACATACCCAGATTTCACTATGGGGATGAGCGTTTGATAGAATAATAATTGTAAAATAATTAGCTGTCTTCTAAATGTTTCGGTAATTTTATCCTCAAAGAGATTGTATCAGTAGGGAAATATTTTAATCTAATTTAGTTTTAATTCTTCATCCAATCAATTTCTAAAGCTCCGCATATCCCACATAAAATTTAAAGTTACAACCTTTTCAAAGATAAATAATTTTTCATCATTTTTCCCAACAATTCGAAAATTATTTCATTAATAACACGAATTATGTTGATCTCCAATCTCTAGTGTTGTTGGTTTATCGGCATAGACCAATGATTTGACGTAACCCCAAAGAAAATAAGCTAAAAGTGTCAAATCACAATATTTTGAAATTGTAGAATCATTAAATTTTGTTAAAAACTGTTAGCTACTGCATTTAGTTGCTTAGAATCACCCTTTACTATCTATGTACTATGTGGGTAGCTAGAGCTAAATTAATCCACAAGTATATTAACGTTAAACTTTCAGCGTCTTCAGAAATCCAGCCATTTACTCCATCTGAGGAAATACAACTAAGAAATCATTCGGATAATGGGTGTAAAGGTAAAGTATGCCAAAATATTTATGTATTTAAAAGTTGTAAAAAATATTATGTAGTTCCAGTCGGTAAGAAAGAAAACACTTGAGTCGAGAAAACGAATTAGGAGCATTCTATTTACAACTCAACGTAAAGAAATCTTAAAATTATTTTTCCAAGAGGTCAACCGCTAGAGGAAATCGTGTACAATTAACTTCACACTTCCGTACTTCATCATAATTCTCCATACTTCTTACAGAAGAGACTTACAGAAATACCAAAATTTGAGCACTGGAGGGTGTTCCACACCTCCCAGACCCCCGGATTGAGTAGATTATTTTATCAGAAGTAAACTAAAGATCTCCGTTGCAGAGGCACTAGAAGGTGTTTCACTCCCCAGCTCCAGCCCCGGATCAAGTAGTTTATTTTTTATCAGAAGTAAACTGAACTCTCCTGTTGCAGAGATCTATCTCCCAGGAGTACGGAATTTATAATTAGGTAGTTATAATTAATTGTCAGATAACGAATTAAACACATTTACTTGGCCATAGCTAATTTTAATAAACTTGAGATATGGTTAAATATTTAATTCACTTTTAATAAAAATAAATTATTTAAACTGGGGTCTGGGGGTGTGGAACACCCTCCAGTGCTTCTGAAACGGAAGATCTTCAGTTTACTTCTGATAAAAAGTAATCTACTGGTCTGGGGTTCTGCATGTTCTGCAATGTTCTTCATTCCAAAATTTGTGCACTGGAAGGTGTTCTACAACCCTCCCAGTACTTCATGTACTTCATTAGATGTGTACAAAAACTTCACCAGCGGTTAACCCTCGTATTTTTCTTTGTGTAAGAAGTAAAATTTTAACAAAGGCACCAACCAGCCCATGCTCAATGTTATTGTTTAAGTTGTTCTGAGGGAACCTTGTTGTTTCATACCATTTTGTTGGGTATGCCGTACTGTTTACTTCCGAAGCATTATTTGTTTCTGCATTCAGCTACTTTGTTTTTTTGCATAAATAAGACATGTTTTTCCCCGCCGCTCCGTGCATGCTGAGCCTGGTGATCTCTTTCTCAACATCCGGGCAGAAGTAATTATTTAAAATAAGAATTTGGAATTGCAATAATTTATTAATAAACAAATTTTTAAAATTAACGATGAAAAATAATTATTACAATACTAAATTTATCTGCACAGAACCACAATAAAGAAATTGAAATATTTTTTTTTACAAAATTTATTTAAAAAATTCTACTAAAATAAAAAATTACCGTACAAAAGAAAAAAATAGAAATCATAATTTGTTAATAAAAAACCATACTAATTAGCACGTTAATCATAAATTTTCCGCATGTTTTTAATTTATTTTACTTTGGTTAGAAAAAATAGGGTTCTCGTACTTTTAAACTATTGTTTTAAGTGCTTCTGGTAATTTTTTTCACTAAAAGTTACATGGCAAATCTTCCGCGACCTCTTTATGTACACAATTTCCATACAAAATGTTGTGTGCGTATGCTACCTTATTCGTATTTTAAATTTATGCGCTCTTTTTATTTCTGTTATTCTTAGTTGGTGTGGTGTTGGTGGTCTTAGTTGGTGTTTATTCATGTTTTTGTTATTATTTTATGTGTATGCACACTAATATTAATTATTGTAATATTAAGTTTTTATTTTAAATATTACATTTAAAATTTAAATGCTTTTAAATTTTAATTAAATTCGGCAATAAAAATTTCAAGTTTAATTTTAAAGGTGGAGCTAAAATAATATTGTGGATTTGTACTAATTAGATTCACTTACTTAAATCTTTAACATTTACAGAAATCACCATTTTTTGCTTAATTATTTAATAAAAGCGAATAATCCAAACTTTAGTTGCACAGTTGCCTTTTAGTCAAAATATCTATAATTTTATAAACAATGAAATATGGAGCCACCTTTAAAATATCGCTATTACATACAAAAACCGCCGAAGATTTTTGAAAACGATTATAACTAAACCTTCCTGGTAAGAAACTGATTCATTTTACTGTTTTAGTAAAACAAAAATACTAAATATTATAGGCATTACAGGAATTACGACCTTCATTAAATTCTAGCTTTTTGTCCTTTTTATATGTTAAAATAGTAGGTAACTTTTATCAAAATTACATAGTACTAATAATTAAAAACAAAAAAGTATTATTGAAAAAAATTACTTAGAAATGTATTGTTCTCGTAGTATAACCAAATCAAAAATGTCAATTTTTCAAAAAACAATGGTTAAAATGCTAAAAGTCATAAACAGTTAAGTTTATAACTGCAATGTTTTGAAAATTTTGTTAAACCGAAAAATTTAATTTTGTTATAATTCAAAAACAGTACGTTTTTAATTTAATATTTTTATTTTACTAAAACAATTAAACAAACCACTTTCTTACCAGGACGATGGTGTGAGGGTCTTTTTTTAAATCTTAAACAGTTTTTATAATAGCGATATTTTAAAGGTGGTTTCATACTTTTGTCCAAGTCTGTATTAGTTTCAAACTGAGGGGGGGTTAAAATTAAAAACCCTTTGCCAAAAGATTTTGTTAATAGCACCGTAACGACTCCAAATATTATAACGAAAAAATTTTCGCAATCCTCGTACACTCCCCACTTACAAAGAGTTTATAGGCATCGCTGCAGCAGGAGGGTAGTTCTTATGCATACTATTAATAACTTAAGTGTTAGTCGGATTTAAAGGTTAAAAACAAGATAAAAAACCGAATAATTAAAACTTAATAGTTGACAACTCAAACAAAACGATACAAAAGTAGTTGATAATCTTGATCAACTTAGACAAAATAAATAATTTGAAACGTCAAAACCGATCGATATTAGCGACAATCCTGGAGATATTTTAATCAGATATTAGATTCGATGGGCCCGGCCAGCAAAACAGCGACATGTACTTTTTGACGTATGATCTACATTACAATTTAAGCAACTTTCTAGATAACTAATGATCAAGGTAGCATAATTAATAAAAAGTTTCGATTTACATTAATTTTGGCTTTTAGATTAAAAAATTATAGCTTTTTTTGAATACCCGCACATAGATAGAAATTTCCTTTTTATATTTCACAGAAGCTGTTTTTCGTGGCAGGTATTCTGTCGGTGGAATGAGTTTCTCTTCTGTAGAAATCACCCGTGTTACATTTTGCAATTGCTAAAAGGTTCCAATTTGATTAAGAAATCGCTAAGTTTATGCAAACTGAATATTTTAAGACGAAAAAAAATTAAACTTGATATCGGATTATTTAAATTTTTAACAGCATTATGAAGTATTTTGTTGCGAGCCTTCAATTATATGGGGGACATTATTAAATATACAGAAAGTTAGTATCTATTTATTGAATTAAAGTAGATTGATACTGAAAGAAATGAGCATTTTTTTATATATTTTGTCATCATTTGTCTTCATAATCAATAATAATATTATTTATTTTTGACGCTCCGTTGGTATCAAAATGACAAATGCGACGCCGTAATTTTCTCTTGTCGGAATACCTACCGCTCAACTAACCAAATAAAAGCGTAAATCGGAAAATGTGTTTGCGTTGTTTTATTGGAAAGGATGTCGCGCTTACCCTTACTGTAGCTGTAAATGAGAACAAGTGATGTATTGCTGGAGAACGTCGTAAATCCGAGGTATGCCCACACGTACGTCCTACACTGCGTTGCCCGCGGACTACGAGAGATATGACCGCAACCAGAGTATAATCTCCCGCGCTTTCCGTCTTTCTTTCGCTTTCATCCGGACGACGAATTATAGCTCTTGTCACGGCTGTTCATTTGTAGATGGAGTTTTTATTCCCAGGAGAAAATCCCCAATCACGAGCCGAGAAAATTGCTTATCTTGCAGCAGGATGAGAAGTGCGGGAACGGTGTAACTGAAACAATGCACCGTGTTCTTCATATAGGGCCCAAACACAGATTCGTCAATTAAAATGAAGCAACGCGTAACAGCGTTCCATAAACCATTCACAACTTTTAACATCAGATTTACTGTTTCATTTCTCATTACAATATAATTATCGAAACCCAGATAATAATTTATCATTAGAAAATTTTTACTGCTCCTTATGATCACTTTGAAATGTTTGCTATGTATAGACTAACTATATTTAAATTTCTGGTATACCCCAAAATTATCCAGCATAGCAACATTATGTGATCGAACGTGGCTATTCATTCGTGAAACTGTGTGTGGACATACTGACCACATGTAACAAATTCCCTGGTTGATTTCTAAATCCCAAAACAGTAATAAGATACATTACACCTATTTCTCTGTAAAGTGAACATAATGAAACAGTAATTCTTCAATAAATGCTTCTTTAAATGCTAATTTAAATTTTCCAGACATTTTAACTTCATATTAACTTACAATTTCACACTTAGGTACATAAGTAATTTTATGGAGATTCTGATGTAATTTTTTACAAACAGTCAAAATTGTAAAGAGCTTGGTAATTGTTATTGACTTTAATAGCTGGTATTAACTAAATCCTTTGATAATCTTGTTTTAATAATCACCAGTTAGCTATAAATTGTACACCCGAGACAATTTGCTAAATGTCCTGGTGCGTTAGCTATTACAATTGAGTAATTACTGTATTCCGTATGAAAACAATATAATACTAAATAGTACTTGCTACACTATTTCGTTTAATAGATTCGATTATCTGCACCACAATTTAATACTTGAATTTTGAACATTGGGTATTTTAAATAAATTTGAAATATCTACGTTTTTAATAAATTTTTCCCTGCCAGACGCACAATGCCTTCAGCTCCCTTGCCCTAGTACGTTAAATTTGCGGAAAGCTTATTTTTAAGAACTAATTTGCTAAATGGAAATTTTACACCAAAACAGACACTTGTAATACTTACGACGATGAAATTCTGTACCATTCCAATTATTACAAACGTTGATATGGAAATTTATGTTTGATCAATACTAAACCGCGTTAAATCCTTATACAGGAAGCGGAGTTCATACAACAGTGGGCTGCTTAGACATGTCTTTTCAACGACCACGTTCAAAATCGGCAAGTATATCCGATGTTAATAAGCAAATCTTGGCGATAAAGAAAAAAATTCAATTGTCAGGTAAAAAATTTAAATATCTCAATATATTATTTACATTTAATGTTAGAGGGACAGCGGAAAGCGTTATTTGAAGTACACGAAACAGAAACCAAAGAAAATTCTGAAAAAATTACAAATTTAAAAAAAGAAATTGAACGACTTGTTGTGGAATTACGCGAACATAGAAGCACAAGTGCCAAATGTAGAGTAAGGAGCGCTCGCCTAGAAACTATAATGGGATCCTTAACTGAAAAATCTTGTTCGGATACAAAAGAACTTTTAGATTTAAAAATAATTGACAAATCAAAGCAACTAAATGTTATTCGTTATCGTATTCGACAAGTGAGACTATTTATGATTTTTACAATAATTATTATAATTATTCTTTCAGAAACAAAATCTTCTAGCAAAATTGGCAAGCAAATATCAATTATTGCTGTCAAAAAAAGGAAAAATTGAAGTGAAGAAAAAGGTGGAAATACCAATTAAAATTGTAAGAAATATTTTATGCGATATGTTGCTGAGACAACGAATCCTCCATAGGTATTATTTTCGATCGTTCTCTCAGCAACACAATCACAACACTGATTTGAAAAATAAAATTTACTTTTTTTCAGATGTGCACAGAATTGCAAAATAATATCCATGCTATTAAAATTCAATGGAGAGAAGCCGAACACGTTCAAGAACGGTATGATAGCATACGAAACACTTTACGAAATGATGCAGCACGATTCGAGTTTAATATTAATTGTGCAGAAGATCAATTACGTATACAAACACAAGAAATTAAACGTCTCCAAAAAGTAAATGCTTTCCACGTGTCGTTAAAATCTTGTTTTACTTAAATTATTTTTTAAGATATCAGAAGAAGCAATTTTAATGAAAGGAACCGCACGCTCCGAACTTCTTCAACAGGAAAAGGTAGCTTTAAGTGCTGGCAAAACACGGGATCAACAAGAAAACGAAGGAAAACGTTTAGTTGTGAAAGGTAAACAAGAGTTGGAAAAATTGGAACGCAGAATTTTTCAAAGTGGCAAAACACCCGTCCGATCGGAAGCTGATACGGGAGACGAAATTGTAGTAGACGAAGAAGTTAATGATGAAATAACGTCTCAACAAGAAGATATAACTACAACAGATATATTTGAAACACTTAAGCAAGCTACAGGTAGACATCGAAACTTTTAAGATAAATCTTAGTTAACAGTAAACCAAGCTCTACAAATTGATTACGCTTGAGTTTCGTAGGAGCTGTAACAGCCGAAGAAGTAGTGCAAAGATTTAAATCACAAAAAGAAACTGACATTAGATTAAATTCAATAAGAGATTCTTCAGAAACTAAAAAGCAGCAATTGGAAAAACAACAAAATAATCTAATTATGGAAGTTGAACGATACAAATATGCCGAAGCAAAGGACACCGAACAGTATTAATATTCATCGAGTTCAAAATTTTTAACCACCTTTTATGATTTCAGAAACGCAGAAAATGTAGATCGGATTCGCACTTCGATACAAAGCCGTAAAGATCTGACGGAATCATACAGAACTGCTCGGGTTAAAGCACAAGATGTGATACAATCGGTTTGCAAAAGCTTGAACCAAATTTTTTGCAATACACCCACTTGCAAATATCAATTCAAATCCTGCTCACGTACTGACAACTTTAAAAAAAGAACTAGATGAGGTTATGTTTGAATTTAAAGAAGTTACCATAGATACAAGTTCTATACCTTTGGTAAGGTTTCAACACAACTTATTTTATTATATTTGATCATTTAAATGGCATATTACATTTAGCAATTAGATACTGACCTTGAAAACCAGGATTGGTTACCTGCTCCTTATAGCGGTTTAATTAGACACACTCCTATTCCCGAGGAAGAATCGTCAACTATCCAACAACCAGCTGGTTGGTATTTTTTGATAATGTTTGTAAGAATAGTACAAATTTAATGAATTACAGGGTCGGAAGAGGAAGAGGAAGTACCGACTAGAGGTTATCTAAAACGTCAAGCCCAATTGGTTGTGGATGCAAAAATTCGACGCAAACTATTCGAGTTCCCCGAAAATAATTAAAAATATTTGTCGTGCAACGATAATAATCATTGCTTAACCAGTAATTTTACTGTACAATTTAAGATCTGTACAAAATTTTTATAAAATATTACGAGTAAATAAAAATAATCGCAATTTCATTGTTGGAAAATTGATTACAAGAAATAATTATTTAATTTACATTTTTAATGGTTTATTCAACTTTGTGGGGTAGGTACACTGTATATGTCATAATGGCCATGGAAATTTAATAGCTACACAATTTTGTAATTCATTGCCTACAAAAACTGTGAAGCGAATGATCATTTTATGCTTCCCATTCATAACTGTCGCTTTGCAGTATTTTAGCAGGTTGTGTATTTCTGCTATTGTATTGTGAACGCCTGCTATAAACCGATTTAATAATCGACTGATTTGTTGTCTGTCCCCTTCATCATTGCGACGCTTGTTTTTGCACAAAGCATTGTTAGCTCAAGGGGCCACACAATTTTATGCAATTCTCTTATGATATACAACAGTAAAACAAGTTGCATTCATTTATATTCTATAATATTAAATTTATGTTAACAGGTTCATTGATTGCTGATTTTCATATTGTGTACGTTTTTCGATTGCTTACCTCAGTGCTTGGTTCTTAAAACCATTTTAAATATCAAATAAAAATAGTATTGATTATCGTTTCCATGAAGACCGTGACGTTACCTTAACCGTTATCCAGAAAAAGAAAAAAAATTTCTGTAGAAAAAATTCAGTGCTGCAGTGATTAATTTTGTGCAAACGTAGAAATCAATAAAATGATTGTCAAAGAAACGATAAGATGTCATGATATTTTCGCAGGATCACAGGTTCGGATTAATATTTTAGTATTCTTGTGCGGAAAAATTAGAAATAGCTTTTTTTTAAATACAATAATATAAACATCAAATTATCGCAAATTATCTGTAGAAACACTGTTCTATTCCTATTTCTATTCATCCTGGATGTAGGATTTCTCTAGAGAATAGGTGCTAGCATTAAAATTTCACTGCTGCTGAAGCTGGGTTGGAAAATGTGCTTGTAATCTTGTTTTTGTTATTGATGCTGGCAGTCATTACACGGCGAGATCGCCGGTTTTGCATGTCTTCCGAAGTACAGAGATGGCCATAAAAAAGTTAGATTCTCTTTGAATTTGAACACGGTAGCTTGGTATTGACAGTTGCTCGCGTTAACTACCAGGCTATGACCATCATCCAATTGCTAGAAAGAAAACAATTTTGCATAAGTCCGGAAGTATTAAAACTTTGTGATTTACTAAATTTATGTCTCTAAAATATTTTGACGCCAACGACACAGTATAAATAAGATTTACATTTCTTTTTTTTTGTTAAACTACTCGCAACACGGATATCAGACTTCCGAAATTTAGAGCATCACTGGGTTAATGTGATGAATCATGTTTACCTGACATAATGCATTCCTTTACGTCATGTGAATATATAAAAGCGTCAACTCTCTGAAATAACCGAAATGCAATCTACACACGCACGTCACTGTAGTTGCATAACTCACAGGTTATTTTCTTTTCCGGTTAGAGGCATAAAATTCAAAATCGAAAGATTAACATTTGCTAAAAAAATGATTTCTGTGATAGTTCTTTTTCTTCGTTAGCCTGCATTTGTCCACTATTGGACATAGGCTTCTTCCAGTTCTCCTCAAACCTCTCTGTAAAGGATAGGTTTGGTTCTCCTGAGAGGTTCTAGGATGTTACACTTCTTGCTTGCAATACATATTAACGTGGAAGACGATCAGAATAAATTTCTTACTCTGGCACTGAGATCTACGGCGATTTTTGGTTTGTTTTGGCTCAAAGATGCTGTTTTTAGATGTTGAAAAGCCAAAGGATTCGTTCTTTTCTTTCTCTTCAGCCTGCATTTGTCCACTCCTGGACATAAGTCTCTCTCAGTTTCACCCAAATCTCTCTATAAAGAATTGGTTCTTCTAAGAGGTTCTGGAAGTTACATACGTCTTGCTTGCCAAACGTTGCCACGTAAACATTATGAACTTTTAACGCCGACGAAAATATGAGCCATATTTAATTGAAATTGATGCTGATTCAGCCGTTGCAGTGATTGGATTACGTTACCGGACGATGTTCAGTGATTTATTTTTACTCGTGGATAGATGTGGAAGCAAGAGTCGACTAACTCTGATTCGAAAACACACTTTTTCTTATAGAAATGGCTTTACAAAACGAAAGAACAGATAAATACAAGCTCTTTAAGGTGAGAATCAATGTTGTCGGACTTGTATAAGGTCACAATTTAATTTTGAAAATTACAATTTTCCCATAAGAAATACATGTAAGTGTATTTTTGTGAATTAAAATGCCAAATATGGAAAAAATTCTGTAGGCGGTACGCGTGCTGTGTCTGGGTTGAAAGTGACTAGTGGTGGGGTGATACTAGTCGCTCTCTGAAATCGTTTTCGCGTCAACTTCCAAACTTTTCGAGTTGGAGCCGCTCGGGGATGTTTTCGTAGTAAGCGCGTGTCAAAACCGCTCGAGTTTGAAGCGACCCGGAGGGTCGCGTAAGGGTGTGGAGAGTAGGTTTTGACAGCGCAACGACATCAGAAACAAATTCACACAAAAAGTGATTTTTTTTTCAAAAATTTGTTGTCCGATCACAAATTTAATTTTTTTATTATCTAATTACACCATTATCTTTCATAATTCGTTGTAAAAAACGAGATTCTGATATTTTAAATGTTGCCACAACCCATTTTAATTTTGGTGGGCGGGGTTACAGTTCAATAGAGTCAATAGGTAAATTGCATTGTTAATAGATTTTTGAAGTCGTTTTTTTCCAAAATGTGTGAGCCGTCAGCAAATTTAAATTTTTTTATGTGTATTTGGCATTATTATTTTTTATAATTTACAAAAAGAATTGTAAAAATCGTAATCAGGGTTAATCGACTCTCGCCGATATGGATAACTTGTGATTTCTTTGTTACTACATTAAAGATAAGGTCTATTCTCTAGCTTCAGCAATGCTCCAGCAACAATTAAAGCTCTCGAAGACATCATCAGAGCTGTTATTCGCGAAATAGAGCTACAATTATAGAAAAACGTGATGAAAATTTCACCAAAAGCATGACGATCTGTAAAAAATCCGAATCGGACATTTAAACTATGTAGTGGTTCATTACCAACCTCAAAGTCTGTACTGGATTAAAAAAAATATTCCCGCTTTTCACAAAAATACTGCGGTGTTCTCGGTGTAATTAAATTAAAATGAAACTTCTTGTTGAGAGATCTTTTATATTCTGTATAAATTATATTTAATCATTTTTAACACCAAGATACTACTCCTTCGTCGTAAAAGTCAATATGAATCACACAACGAACGATGGAAAGATGAATTACAATTACAGCTGTGGGTTTGGCGCAACTAAAAATAGAGCCGCAGTTACCCGCTCTCTAGCCTGCCGGTGTACGCTTTACGTCAGAATACCTCGTTAGGTCAGGAGTGGACGATGGAAAGCTGAGAAAAAAAAATATTATGCTACTATGCTGTATTTCTGTATATGTAAATCAAGTGGGACACTAATTTGACCTACTTTTGTACAAAATAAGATTTATTTTGCATATTATAAATACATTTCTGTTTTAGAGACGGTCATTTACCGCGGATACAATGTGGTCGTTAGTTCGAACTAAGTCAGCTCGACCTGGCTAGTACTTACATGTGTACACTTAGATAAAGCGACCTAATCCGCTGGATCGGCCTTAGTTAGATCGAGCTATATCATTGCTTTCAGTTTGAACTAAAAAAACATGTATACACCTGTGCAATAAAATTTAAAGCAACTAGCTTAGATCGAACTAAGGTTAGTTCGAATTAACGACCGCATGTATCCGCGGTAATTGGCCTGGTTGTTAGCACAATCAACTGCTAACGTAAGAAGCTTTGGTTCGAATCCGGATAGAGGCTTACTTGGTATAACCGTCTTCGTGCTTCGGAGGACACATAAAAACGGTGGTCCTCTCACAAGATGCTAGCAACATCTTTGAGGTATTAAATCCTCTAGTACCCTCTTGGAGGAACAGGTAAACGACGTAAGTTATATCCTTGCAAAAGTAAGCCAGAAATATACATAAATACATTTGTACGAATAAAGTCTCTGGTGGAACATACTCTACGCCAATAATAAATAAATAAGGCACAATTATTATGTTTTAATGTTTTTTAAAATCGTCGACTAGTTTCGGGATTGTGAAATACCATCATCAAGACACGTGGTATGTCTATTTGTTATTACAACATTAAGGATTTTCGCAATGTCACGTGGTAAATTTATTGTAAACTTCGTAAAATCTTAGTTTTTGCTTTTCAATAAGCATTTCGTCGATTCTTTCGTATTTGTTGATTTTAATTGCCTATTTGACATTTAACAGAAGCGCGTGTTTTTGATTTTACAATACCAAATGCAAAAATTATTAGATTTAATAAAAACAAATTAATGACTACAAATAAAAAATATTTTATAGTAAAATAACCGCCCCTGTTATCCTTATTCCATTCATTCTTTGTTTATGCTATTATGGTAAATAATTTCTTTTTAATATTAATATTGTTTTTATATTTTATATAAATTAATTTATTACTTTCTAAGTTATCAAAACCAAATATTTAAAAAACCTATTTCGCTGCCGTATTGTCAAAATCGTGGTGCAAAGTCAGTATGGTTTTAAGAACATCTAAATTTATAAATTCACCAAATTTCAGAACTTTCAGACTTATTTGGAAAAAAGTCTATTCTGCGTCTGGACTAGAAATTAAAAAATTCAATTTGTACTTGAAATGCTGGAAGTCACATTTTAATAGCATTTTTAGTTATGATTTTTAAAATAACTTAAATTTTCGAATAATTGCTATATGATAATTTTAACGTTCATTTCTGAAAATTTAGGGTTGATTATTTAGAAAGCTTTAGAAACTCTGTCAAGAAAAATAAGGACTACAATTTAACAAAATATTTTATAGAATTTTTATCATAAATTAAAACCTTTTGCTCAAAATATTCTCAAAAATTAATCATAACAAATTTAAAGTAAAATTTGATTTGGTTTTAGTTTTTTAATAACAAAGTTCAAAAATTATAGTAGCAAACCTATACGTGTTTTCTTCTGCATTAAATTATGAATTTAAAAATTTTGGTAGAAAAAAAATTTCGTTATCTAAATAAATTGTTCGACATTATTTGTTTAGTAATAATGATTATCGCGTAGTAAATATTAAAATGTTATTTTTAGGTGGCGAAAATTGGTAGGAACGAATACATAACTGCATTAAAACATCGTGTAGGGTGGAATGAATCAGATGCTACTTCTAAAATATGATCAATTATTCAAACACACATCTGTTCAGAATATGTACTTATATGTTGCACAACTAATACAATGGTAAAATGAACAGTTTGCTCTATTTTAGTGCAAGAGCATAATCGATCCCCTTTTCGTGTCGGTATAATTTCCAAATTCTAGAAAGAATTGTATAAAACTTTTTGTAATTTGTTCCAGTATTTTGAGGCAAATTGAAATGCCTACAACCATTTGTAGCTTTCTACATGCAGGCTGACCCCATAATGTAATACAGAGACATTGTGTTTTATTTTTCGGTGGGCAAATTTCTTTTGTCCCTTGTTTCCTATAATTCATTTTATTTTTGTTTTTTCGGGAGTAGAAAATTATGTATTAATAAAGGCCATTCCATTTGCATGTACGATCCCTTCTCGAAAGCACATAGCCATAAGGAAACCGACCGCTATAATGGATCCATTAAGCAGCACGGACAGTTCTCTATGTTAGTATGATATGATTACATTCGGGAGATGCAGGTTTATACGGCCCTCAAGCGACCGACCGAGGTTGAATTTGCCGCTCACGGGTCACCAGGTGACGATTTGTCACATCTCCAAGGCGGTGAACAAGCTTCCGCCATTTCCGGACACACACTAGAGGATTGCACTTCTAGATCCATTTTCGTTGGTAATACAAACACAAGATTGCGCGTATAAACTTTCCAACAAAATTACTTATAATTAACAAGTTTTCGAGTTGGTTATAATACTCTTACCACAATCTAAATGTACATTTTGACAATGTTGACGGATTATAATTTCTTCATCAAATTAAAACGCTTGTTGATGTTTTAATTATTTATAACCGAAAGATTAAAAATATGTTATACTACTTTTGTTTTGAAAAAATTAAACCTTCGGTTTGATTCTTTCATAACCCCATTTTCCGTTTTTATGTTGATGATATTTAATTGGTAAAATAAAACCGATATTTTCCTGAAAAGTCTGCAAAACACTTTACCATATTTTCCAGTAACCTAAAAAAGACAATTGAACTAAACTTACCTGTATCCAAAGTGCTTTGTTTGGGCACGTGGTTTGGATTTACTGATTTAACTTTTGATTAGCAAAAAATCAATATTTAGCTTGTGAACAATTGATTTGTTTTGTGCAGATTTTAAGACAAAATGAATTGTTATAAAAAAGTTTTTATGTAGAAAAGGTCATTCTGGTGCTACTACTGAAAAAAAATTTAATAGTTGCTTTTTGAGTAATGGACTTTTTAATGTATAAAATTATACATTAAACCTTCGTCTGCGACAGGTTAACGTGTAGCACTGACGAGTTCCTAGTTAAATTTAATATTAAATTCAAAATTTAATAATTTATATAATTTTAATATATACAATTATTCTTAAATTCTAATTTAACTTTACATAATATACTTTTCTAAAATTGTATCTTAAATAAATTTGTACAGTATTTTTTAAGGAAGGGTCGTGTATTCCGAACGATCTAAAATAAATTTTTTATTATTATCAAATTATCACATTTTTGCAATTTTCACTAACCTTTGGAACGTTTTGTTAAAGTTATCACAGATATTGTGGCTAAAATTACAGCCCCACCGCACACCATGGAAACAACGTTTGTGTAATAATCGTCTGAAGTATTAAATTTGCGTCTAAAATAAAAAAAAAGTTAATTATCCAAAACTAATGGCGATGTTCAACCTACAAGCTTTCGATAGTAATGACTGTTATGCCGTTTGATAATTTGTCAGTCAACGTCATAATGCCGTAAATGAAAGCACCGTTATCGGTTTTGGTTCCAATAAGATCTGCCACAATTCCCAAATTTGTTACTTGAATAATGCAACTGCCAATTCCCATAACAACTGCCACAATATAAATCTCATATGTTGCAAATTCAACATAACCAGATCTGCACTTAATCCAGATGCACGCAATCAAACCAATCGCTGCTCCTATTACATACGATATCTAAAAATCATCATCAGCTATTTTTTTTCAAAACTATTGTTCTTCGTCATACCTTTCTACCAAAACAAGTATTCAACATTTCGACAAATAAAGATGTAACGAAGCTACCGATGTAGATAATCAATGGTATTATAGCTATAGCAGTAGCTGCCATATGCAAACTTTCGTGCAAATACAAAGGTATAAATATTTGACCCATATTTGCAAACAACATAGTAGACATATAAACAACAGCAGCCTAAAATTTCAACGGTCAATTAATTTTGAACGATTATTGCAAGCTAATTTTACCTGATAGTATTTGACGCTACTTAAAATTTCGCCAACGCTGATTCGCGTTTCGCAATTATTGTTAAATTTCTTGGTCACTTCTTTATTTTCACTATTTTCTTGTACACACACGTGGAAAATGATGTTTGTAGCTGTTCCAATAATCAGACCTACCCAAACAATGGCTTGGAATTTTGATTTATCGTTTGGCGTAATGGCACGTTCTCCATTGGAACTTCCCATTCCCAGTGCAATCCATGATGTTACATACACCAATAAATTTGATATTACTGTAAAACAGTATCTAAACAAAAAAATTATTTTAATTTGAACTTGAACTTTTACTACATTTCTTTTGAAGGCATCATTTTGAATTCTCTAGATCTAGATCAATGTACACCTGGAAGGGGGGGGGAGTAAATAAGAATTAATTTTAAATCTTGACTTAATTTAAATAAAATCGAAGAAAGCGATGTATTGATTGAAAAATGTTAAATATAAATGGCGTATTTCGCATTTTAATCTAAAAGTTTATATCCAACGCAAAATAATATACTTAGTTGCAACTAGAAATTTAATTAATCTCATTGGCACTACATCCGGTAATGTCAATGAAATATAAGTAAGTATTATAAACATAATAAGTCAGCTACCGAGTATTCTCAGAGAAAAATTATCTGTAACGTAGTTTCCTTGACATCAAATAGCAAAGATAAATGTAAAGGTTACATGAAATTGATAATATTAAATTATTTTAAATAAATAATAAGAATTTAACCTACCTAGTAGCTGTCAATCTGGTTCTACCATTTTCATCGGAAGATAATTCCGGAATTAAGGACAAATGTGAAAGTTGAACAACGGCCCAACCGAATTGCAAAAATATAATAAATATTGAAAAATACAACATTTGTATCCATTTTGGACTATCTGCACATCCCAAGCATGGCTAAAATGTAAATGGCATACAACCCGCTACGAATATTGAACCTAAAAATGAATCGATAATTTTTGTAATTAATTTTAATTGTTGTTTTTTGTACCTAGTAAATGCCAAGCTTTCCGTTTTCCATATTTAGATAAATAAATATTATCATATCTATCTGAGAGATAACCAAATACAGGATTGGCCAGAGCATCGGCAATCTAGAGAAAACGGGTGTATTATGTATCACACCTAAAGTGATGATTTTATTTATTTACCTGTCCTACCAATAACAAAAAACCAGCTTGCCAACTGTCAAACTCCAAAACTAAATTCAAATATATCAACAAATAGCTAAACCATATAGAAGAACATATATCGTTCAGTACGTGACCAACACCAAATGCAAGTTGCAATCGCACCGAAAATCGTGATTTACAATCACTGATAATAAATGTTGGTCTAATTGCTTCTTCTACGCTTGATTCAAAACCTGGACCCATAATGAATCCCTAAGAAGTTTCATCATTACATAATGCAATTTCGTAATATGTACTTTTAAATAATCGCGCGAGTTACGATTCTCAAATAAACTAAATTATTAATTTACCTACCTTTAAATTTTATATTCTTAACACTTTTAACAACAACAAAGGTAACAGCAACACACACAATGTACTTGTAACACACAATTCAAATTAAAACTTTTATATTCAAAATTATTACTACTTTTACGCGTTACTGACATTACCACAAAAATTATAATTTCAAAAAAAATTATTAATTGTAATTAAATGTTTAAGCAAAATAAGTCGATGAATGTCTAAGTTTATTAAAATTAATTGTAACGATCATAATGATCGATAACCACTAGTGTTAAATTAGAACTAAATTATTACAGAACCAGAGCTGAGATTTATAAATTGTTGCCAATATGAGATATAAAATTACAAAAGTTCAAATTATATCTTAAATTTGCTTAACATTAGCAGAGGTCAAGATAGTAAAATTTCCATTTAACAGTTCTTGGGAAAACATCCAAAATAATTTATTTGCTATAACCAACAATTATTATTAAAAGTAGATAATGAGAACAACTTTTAATTTAATTAGCACTTCGTGTGCCATAATGAATAATTATCATTCATAAATGAAATTTGTACCTAATTATTGTCTTTCATTTTAATTTGAGAAAAGATTAATTTAAGCATTTCGTTTTTTTGTAACTGCCAAAAAAATAATAAAAATTTAATTATTAATAGGGTCTTTCCATTTTTTATCCCTTGGTGATTATTTTAAACTTTTTTAATATTTCCTAAGTTAGGATTAATAATCATAGTGGAAAATACAAAGTTTTATTATAATATACAGTTTTCTGGTAATATGTGGTGCCATTTTTGTCAAAAACCGGAAAGTTCCGATACAGTGACGGCATTAGGTTTTGCGGAGCCCTAGACGAACCTCAATAATATTATATCTAGACCGTAAACGAGAAAGAAAACACTAGAAGATAATATTTTTATTTGTATTTGTTAGACAATAATTACAGAATAATTAAAATTAATTTTATTTGTCCTTATCTAATGAAACACGTGTTTCATCGTTTAAATAAAACTGCATAATATGTACATACAAACACATAATGATTATGTGTAGCAAAAGTATTGTGATTCAGTTTTTATCGTTACTATATTATAATTTCTTTAAGTTTTTTCCACCAATTTTTTAACTTTGTCCAATATAAAAATTTGCATGATGATTGCAATTTCAAAAGGTAAATTGGATCATTGTACCATATTTTTAAGTCATTAAGGACATAACGGAAATGTCAAATCTATTTCGATAGTTCGCATTTGAGAAGATTTTTTACACGAGCTTTTTGCAATTTAGTTTTTTTAAATATACATTTTGACCTCAGTCCAGTCAATGGAGACATAAATTAGGGATTACCTAGCTAATAGTCAGAAAAGTTCGAATTTGGCAAGCTTGTAGAGTCGCATGTTTTGATCATCATACTAAGTTGCCATCTTGCAATGTGCAAGATCTTGCCAAAAAGGTACCAAAAGCAGTTTTTCGTATATATCTCCTCTCCGTTGTTACGGGGGATAAAAATAGTCTTTAGAAAAATTGTAGGAAACAAAATTGACTACAACTTTTATGTAAAAGTTTTTGCTCCCAGATGAGTTACAGCGAAGTAAGATAAAGCAAATTTTTAATTTAGAGCAAAAAAATCAAACATTTAAAATAAAGTTGAAGAAGTCAAATTTTCTTTTCATCGCTAAATTCCAATATAGCATAAATATGTATCTTTCTTCTTACTTTCGTTCAGTGGCTGAATACCTTCTAAACAGCGAAGTTTTGCAGATTTTACTTTGTGGGAAGTAATCCTTTTCTTTACCACTCGGCATTTTTCTCATTCAAGTAAGTCGTTAAAGATTTTCTTGTAGAAAACTACTCCTGAATTTACTTCAACAGTAGTTAACTACTGTAATACGTGCTACTATAGGTCAATTTTGGAAACGAAAACACTTTCTGTAGGTAATTGTGCACATGTCACTATTAGGTAAAGTGCTACTGATGCTATCATTTTTTTTCTTCTTCTTCTTCTACACTTTTCGCATTAGGCTCTAAGGCCTGTCACGGTCTCTTTCTAGGTCATCCAACATTTCTTTTTCCCTCTGGCTTATATCTTCTGACTTGTGCTGGTATTCTATTTATCATTTTTAATAGCTTTAAAAACGTTTTCAGGGGGTTAAGGTTGGTATGGTCCCGATAGGAGCACTGATGCTGATTAGGTGCTCCTGCTAAATATCGGGAAATGCCTCTGCTTTGCAGCTCTGCCAACAAATCCTATTTCCACGTTCACGTCGTGCCTCCTGACTGTAGTCGTAATAGACTGTAGCTAACGGAAAAGGATGAAAGGCGAGTTTTCGGCGCCATAAAACCGAAACATATTGGCTAAGGGAGAAAACCCCCACAGAAAATCAAGACCAGAAAAGGTTTCAAAATCCTCTCCGAGTGAGGCCAGCAACCTGCTACGGCGGGTTATTAATATGCTCAAAGTAATCAAGAATTGCCTCGGAACAAAAGGACGGAACATTTGATAATGACAACGGCGAGAAAACGGACTTCGAATAGCACTCTGCGGATGGGTGCATGGAATATAGGCTCCTGGAACAACAAAGATCAGGAAGTTATAGCTGAATTGGAATACCATAACATTCAAATATGTGCAATAAGTGAGACTAAAAGAAAAGGTAAGGGTACAGCAATGAGAGGAAATTACCTCCTTGTTTATAGTGGAGTAGAAAAGCATACGAGGGCACATGCGGGAGTGGGATTGTTGGTACATAACACGGTTATGAAAAATATCACAAATATTAAATATGTAAATCAAAGGATTGTGTTGGTCTCATTTGCTTTTGACAATATAAAATCAAACATAATATCTGTATATGCACCTGATACAGGAAGAGGAAAACAAGAAAGAGACGAATTTTACCACACTCTACAAGAAATAACAGAGTCAATACCTACTAAAGAAAAAATTATCATAATGGGCGATTTCAATGGAAGAATTGGAGACACAATCATACCAGGAGTCAAGCAAAGATTTAACGAATCAACAATAAACGAAGGGGGACCTAATAGAATTCTGTTCTATGAATGAACTAAGAATAAACAACACATTTTTCGACCATAAGACACAACATAAAATCACATGGTCTAACAGTAGAAGACAAAACTCCATGATTGACTACATTCTAACCAACAAAGAGATACACCCAAAAAACATAAAAGATGTGCGAACTCTAACTTCTGCAAATGTGGGCTCGGATCATGGACTGGTCATGATCAGGCTTGATCTGCATTTAAAATTGAAGAAAACTCCGGTAGTATTGGTTGAAAAACTCAATATTGGAAATATAACAGATCCAAGTATAAAAGACTTATATCAGAACAGATTGAAACAGAAGCTAGAAGCAACTGTTCTGGATACAGATCAGACAGCGGAGCAGATGTGGAAAGAAATAAAACTAAACATTACCCAAGCAGCAGTAGAAGCGCTAGGCACAAGAAAGACAAATAAAACAAAGTTTGCACAAAAACACCGTGGTTCAATGAGAGGATAAGAGACCTTGCAAAGAGAAGAAGAAAGCGTTCCCTTTGATACAAACGCAGTCAAACGGTTGAAGAATACGCACTATATGCTCACACACGAAACCGAATTAATCGGGACATACAAATCATCAAGCAGGAATACTGGGAAGGATACACAAAAGATATGGAATACGATATATATGGGGCGCAAAAGAAAATATGGAGAATGTTGAGAAGCCAGAAGAAAGAAATAAGTGAACACCTGTCTTTCAATAACATAGAAGAACAGCAATGGCTACAGCACTTTAAAACACTATATACGGATAATATGAATAACGATGAACTGAACTTCGAAGGTAACACAAATAATACTGAAGTTAAAATATCTCTAGAACAAATACAGTTAGAGGCCAATAAATTAAAAAATAGAAAATCACCTGGCCCCGATGGAATAAACAACGAGTTGTTGAAATACGGAGGTGAAGCCCTCTTCAAGAAAATACATAGTTTATTCGAACGAATAACGATGGAAAGAAAGATACCATCAGAATGGAAAGAGAGCCTAACAGTACCCGTGTTTAAAAGAGGAGATAAAAGAATATTGGATAACTATCGTGGAATTACACTTCTTAACTCCACATTAAAGCTGCTGACCTCTCTAATTAGTGCAAAAATACAAGAAACAATCGTAATAGAAGAGGAACAGCAAGGGTTCCGGAAAAACAGAAGTACGATAGATGCGATTTTCATACTACGCCAGATCATTGAAAAATCCATAGAGTATAATAACCCAGTATTCATGTGCTTGTAGATCTCACCAAAGCGTTTGATCGAGTAAGAAAAGAAGACGTTATAAGAACTTAAAATGTAGAACAACAACTGGTCAGCTTGATATATGACATAAATACGAATAACACAACAAAAATAATTACATCAGATAAACAAACGAAGCCTATTGAAATCAAAACAGGAATACGACAAGGTGATTTTCTTAGTCCCCTCCTCTTCAATCTGATCATGAATAAGATTATTCAATCTGTAAAACACAAGGAAGGATATCGAATGGGTAATAAAACATAAATATACTGTTACGCAGATGATGCAGTACTGATTGCTGACAACGAAGACAACTTACAGAGACTATTGTTCCAATTTAATACAACAGCCAAACAATATAATATGAAGATCTCAACAAAGAAAACGAAAGTAATGGTGATTGCCAAGGAACCGATCCGCTGTAAATTGGAAATAGACGGCGAAATGGTGGAGCAGGTAATGAGATTCAATTACCTGGGCACTGAACTTAACAGCGCGAGAGATCTTATAAATGAGATACAGCAACAAACCATCAGGGCGACACAGGTGTATGGAAGTTTGAGAACCATGGTGTGGAGTAATAAATATATGAAAACCGACAGCAAGGTACGAATATACGAAGCAATGGTACGTCCTATCTTAACATACGCCACAGAAACAAGAGCTGAAACAAAGAAAACAAAACAAAAAGTAAGAACTGTCGAAATGAAGATCTTAAGAACTATGCTAGGCCTAACGCTACGAGACAGGCAAACTAGCGAATCCATTAGACAACGATGTGATGTGGTGGATATAGTAAAGTTCATGAAGCACCGCAAGAGAGCTTGGAATGATCACGTTAATCGCATGGACGAGAATAGAATAGCCAACATTTGTAAAAATCGACGACCGATAGGAAAAGACCCCAGGACGACCTCCCAAGAGATGGGCTCAAAGTTGGTTTTTGTCATCCGTGGAGTAACGAGGCAAGACAAACAGGAGTAATCCTAGTCGAAAGTAGAAGAAGAAGAAGAAAACGTTTTCAGTTTTTCTGTGATGCAATTTCAATTCGATTTTAGCTTTTTTGCTTTGATCCTATCCGAGCTTTTCGTTTTCAAATGAAGAGAATCGCACGTCTTACAAGCATAAACTCGAGGTTTTCATCATCATCATCATCTGCACGTGATAGACTTGTAGTCTGTTTCGAGGTTTTTAAAAGATAATTCTGAATAATTCTTAAGGAACACGAACAAATATGTATTCTATTGCAGATTTACTTACAGTAATGGTTTTCCTTGCTTGAACAGCTGTTTATGTGGTTGATTTCTAACTGCTTATCATGAAAACCGTAGTTGAGCATTTTTCTACCTCCACGTTTATCTTTGAACGTAGTACATTCAGCTTTTATTAACTTGATAAGAGTGGTAATCTTTTGAGGGTGATTGAAAATGTTCCCGTAAATGTTTTCTTACAGACTCTCTTCAAATTCCCCTGCCCATTGGGTACCGTAAAACTTACAGGACGTTCTCGCCTACTTTCTGATGAAACATTGTATAGTACATACCACGACGACGTCTTTGAACAGGCAGAATATTCATTAAACTGATTAAATAACTCCCTTGTCCAATAATTCCTTGCTCATGGTGTAATTCAAAAAGTTTAACCTTCATGTTAACCACTTCTTTACAGCTGTACTTACGTATACAGCAGACCTGAAACAAACAAGATTTTCTAATATTTTCTTAAGCAAAAATTGCTGAATCAACAGCAAAAAAATTAAAATGGAACTAGATTAGATTGCAGCGCGTGGATATACTGTAGCATCAGTTATTATCGCATTTCTAACTAAAAGTAAACTGAAATGTGGTTTAAATCGTCAGCACTGCATTGGCGTTGGTATATAGATCATTTTAATGCAAAAACTTAAAATTTCGGCACTTAGAGCAATTAGCTTTTCTACACTTCCTAACTCTCCGTAGACAAATCAATTTTTATTGTGAAATTAAGTTTATTAAAAAATATAAAGATAAGATTAATTGCAATTATTTTTCTTAATTTCTGCTTTTAAAATAGACATTTGAATCTTAGTTGAATTATAAAAATATTTTTACAATATTGTAAAAATTTATATTAATTCAAATTTTTAAAATTATAAGGTTAAATGAACAATAAAACGAAACATTATTTGTAAGCTTTCAGCAATAACAATTTTGCAAAAACATTTTTTTATATGCGTAGAATAAAAAAAATTTACAATTGCCTTTGTAAGTAAACTACTTTTCAAAGTAAAATAAAGGAAAATAAATTTTGAAAAATCATAACTCGTCGTTATGAAAAATAATAAAATTTTTAATTTTAAAACCAAAATTATTGGTAACTTCATCAGCTTTAAATTTTATCTAAATATTATTTAAATAATAAGTTGCTCTAGATTTCCAGTTATTTAGAATAACCTTTTTTCCCTCACATTTCAACCCGACTGTGGAGATCTTGTCCCAACGTAGAGCACTAGATTTTCTGTTAGGTGATGTTTGATCACGTAAAGTTTCAAAACTGCAGCAAATTTCATCGCAAAAGAAGCAAAACAAGCGAATTTAAGAAGATATTCCACTTTTTAGAATCATATCCTCTTTCCTGAGTTTCAAGAATTTACTAAGAGTTAATCGCTAATGTAATCATTGTAGCTAATAAATTACCGTAAACTTTAAACTATTCAACGAAATAGCTTGAATTTTCTTTACCGCAAACGGGTAAATATGTAAATTTAAAAATTAAAAAATTGAAAAATTCGTTATAGTTTAGGAAAAATCTTCGCCATCGTCAAAAGCTAATTCGCCTATCTTACGTCACAAGTGGAAGTGAGTGCACAATAGTATCATGCGTATTCTACTAGGCCCTCTTAAACTCATTTTTTTCAAAATGATATTTCTTGAACTGCATCTTAAATACTAATAATCCGATTAAATAGAATCTTATGGCATTCGATTTAGAGAAACACGTCATTTTTAAGGTGGATTATGAAAGATGAAGGTCTAATTAGCGTATAAAAAAAATAAAATTTGCGGAAGGTTTACACATTTTGGAAAAAAACGACTTTAAAAATGTATTTGTTTAATCCTGCCATAAAAATATGTTGTTTCTTGCTTAGTTACGCTGCTTGAAAGTATTTGTTTTGCTCACACAAATTATTTCTATGACGAGTGGGCGAAAGTAGTGAGTGAAAGTACTTTCGCCCACTCGCTGCATGAAAATGTTGCCCGTTCTTTTTTTTCGCTGAAACTAAGAAAAACTAGAAAAAATAAACAAATTACGATGTAATCTACATAACACATTTTTTTATTAACATGAAAATTAACAGTACAATTATTGAAAGTAGGGTTATTTAAACCAAACGTAACGTTTCAATCGCAGGATCAAACAAAACGCTATACAGCACTCGTGAAGAAACGAATTCGCTCACTTATGAGCCATTCCACCCTCGGCTAGCGCCTCGTGTGTAAACTGGCCCATGCGTGAGCAAAACACGTGCTTTCTTCACTAGTACTGTAATATACTATTACAATGCAATTTACTCATTGGCCCTTTTGAACTGTAACCCCGCCCATCAAAATTAAAATAGGTTGTGGCGACAGTAGAGATACCAGAATTTTGGTTTTTTACAACGAATTATGAAAGATAATGATGTAATTAACAAATAAAAAAATAAAATTTGTGGTTGGTCAACAAAATATGTAGTGTCGAAAAAAATTTACTTTTTGTGTGAATCCGAGTCTTGATGTAGTTCATGTAGTTGATGTAGTTGCGTTTGTCAAAACCTACTTTCCGCATCCTGAGCTCCGCTCCACCCTGGGCGCTACAAGCGGTTTCGACAAGCGTTTTACTTACTAAAAACATCCCTCAAGATGATATAATTCGAAAAAGTGTGGAAGTTGACCCGACGCATTTCAGGGAGCTACTGGTTTCTCCCCACCGCTAGTCACTGTCAACCCAGGCATAGCACGTTAATACAATGTATAAAATATTTCACAGTATTGCGCAATAATACATTTACATGTATTTCTTATGGGATAATTGTAATTTTCAAATTTGAATTGTGGCCTCATTAGAAATCCGACTAAATTCATCCTCACCTTAAATGATTCGAATTTTTATGCTCTTTCGTTTGGTTAAGCCATTTTTTATAGGAAAAAGTGTACTTTCAAAGACGGGTTTCTTACCTCGACTCTCGATTTAGTATAAAATTCTCTATCGCCTCTACTAAAATCAAATGCATTTACACAAAATTTTGCCTTTCTTAGTGAATTAAATCTGGAAAAATGTTGTGTAAAAATCAAAAATTGGATTAATACACCGCCATTTCTTATGCAATTTTTTTTATGCTTTTGGCGATATTCATAACTTTATTGAGTATGAAAAAATTCTTTTAATGTCGGACAAATTTCAAAGAACCTGAGCATGCCAACCATCGCATGCCTGAATTGGGTTGCGTTTAAACAATAGAAGTACCACAAATATTTATTATTTTTATAAAAATTCGAAATTGTACGTTCAATATGTAATAAAATATTTTATCATAACAAATAGAGTTCGATATTGTCCTTTTTCTAAAAAAAAATCGCGAAAATGATGAAGTTTTAGTGGAATACTCCTTAATTAAAAGTACAGGAAAGATCACTTGAAATTCTTTAATCGAATTAATTGTTTTCAAAAAATTGCTTAAAAAGTGTGTCTTAACCCTTTAATAACCCCTAAAACAAGTAAATTTTCTTAAATTCGGGTAGGCAATACTACAAAGTACATCTTTGCTGAGTTTCGTTGTTTCCCTAATTTTTTCACTCAGTTTTCTTGAATTTACAATTTTGTTTTGCACGATTCACATTGGATATCATTCGTAACCACTTATGTATGCTGTTTATATTTACTATTTTCCACTGCTGACCATTCAAGTGCTACAGATAAATGTGTGTTGTATTTCAGGCTTCAGAGCAATCCAATTATTAAAGGTATGGTTTTTCCCACTCCTATCTTTTTTAAAATTGATATTACTTAGGGGTAATATAATCAATATTTTTAAACTTATTTAAAAAAACATCTTCTATTTTTCAAAAATTGTTTTTTTTTTAATTTTTAGGTATCATGTCCTTTTAAAAAGAGATGGGGGAACCCATTTAGCCTAATCTTTAAAATGTTAGTACTATTTCTTTTTAAATAATAATAAAATGTAGTTTCAATATTACTACTATTTATTTGCTTATAGATCCTTGCTTTGCTGTCATAATACAGCTTCCTTTGTCTCCTTTTGTTCTATTTTTCACCTAGCGCTCAGGCAAAAACCCGTATTTTTAAGATATTCTATTATGATAATATTTATTAGAATTCAAAAATTCTAAAGTGAAGATCTAATAGTTTTGATTTTTACAACAAAATTTTTGTCAAGTTATACCTGCAAGACTCAATGCAGTTAACACGTAGTACTTATGTTCCCATTGGTTTACATAATACGTTTGCGAAATTAATGGACCACTAAGTATTGGAATGTAAGCTTACAAAAAGAGTTAAATAAAATTATCTAAGGAAATAAACTCGATGTAAATATTTATATGAAAAACTTGATGTGGACGGGTAAACATTCGTCATCAAAGTTTTGTTAAAAATAAAGCTTATATATTTATATTATTTTGCAAATCAAATAAGTTGATAATTTTGGAAAATACCAGTAAAATCTTGACGATGTATCAATTTAGTAAGACTAAAGTATAAAACTAATTTTTAATCCTCATAATGTCGATGTTCATCCATAAAGAACCCAGGTAAAAGTTCACAAAACCTTCGCTCTATAACCAGTCATTGAACACACCAGTAACTAACTGCTTTATGGTTAATTTAATAACATCGAATAAATATGTTGCTGTATGTTTTCTATAACTAATCATTCATACTTTGTTACCATTTCTTTAAAAATATAAATAATCTTAAAATTAAGTAATCTTATATTATTATTACATAACAATCTAAATTAATTTGTGTATATAGTATTATGTATGATAAAAGCAGTCTGAAGTTATTGATCAATTAACATTCTTACATTATAATAATTATGTTAGTCGAAGATTTCTTTCGTATAAGACTTTTGCAAAATTTTATTTGTTTTGCTATTTTAATCCAAAGCAAACAAATTATGAAATCAAATCAGAAGAGGGGGTATAGATAAACAAGAAGCATAAAGGAGTATCTTTAAAATCTGTAGTCATTTAAAAAAATTTTATTCCTACACCAATGTAAGTCTTTTAATATTGTTTCAGGCCAGTTAAGTTGCTTTTAATCGTATTTTATTTCCAGATTTATCGGATTTTAAATTTTATAATTAATTATTATTTACAATTTCAATGTTTAACCTTATTTTTTAAGTATTCCACATTATCAAATTTGTTTGATTGATTATATTGTATAAATTTATGTGACCGAAATAAATAATTGAATAACTATATTTCAGTATTTCATCATAATTACAGAATTTACATTATTTATATTAAGCAATGTTCACTTTTTTCAATTTTTGGCAAAAATAATTGAATCACAAAAAGTTATCAAATGCTATCAATGCCAAGGAAAGTTTACATTCGAAAATTATATTCAATCAGGGTAGTGCTATTATTAAAAATATTTTTTATCACGGTTTGACCCTGCAATTTGACTCCTGTGACTCCTAGAGGAAGGTCGACGGTCAAGTAAGGTTTCTTTATAACCTCGTCATATATAATACGACATTTTAAATCATTTGTCGATAAGATTTAGAGATGTCAATAGGTAAGTTAAAACTATGTCGTATAGACGAATTTTTGTAGCAATTAAAAGTTTAAAATTAAAATACAAGCGATTCCGATTGACAAGTTACCTGTGGTGAGGTAGTTTTGAAAATATGCAAAACTTTTTCGGGACATATTCCATCATGTGATGGATCACATGAATTAAATATGTAGATTTTTGCAATGTTTATCTTTCAAATAGGTCAAAAGAGTTGCAATAACTTTTTATTTATTTGCAATCATAGCACAGCAATGGTTTTTTATGTAAACGCTGGGAGAGCTGCAGAGCAAATCTTCTGGATTAGAATGGCAGACTTCTCAAAATTTCTTAGCTCGATCGCTCGGTTATTATCGGCATTCTATGAATGCCTTACTTGTACAAGGATGACATATATTTAATATAAAAAAAATTTCTAATACAAATTAAAAATATAAGAAAAGGTAGGTATATTTCCAAATTGTCCTTATTTTGTCCTTTATATGGGATTGTATAGTAAAACCCAAGGTTAAAAGGAAAACTCGAGTGTGACTCGCACAATTTTTCTCTATTGACTTGAAAGCGATGTAAAATATCAAAAACATTAAAAAAGATGTTTGTCTTTTTTCACTAAACCTTGGCCACTTTAACATTTTTTAATATTTTACATTCTCGGGTAATTTAAAAAAAATCCTTGAGCCTTGTAATGATTATATTGGAATTTAAGGTTTTCATTTTATCTTAGTAATTTCACCCGAGAATATAAAAATATCAATGAATTAAAATTTTAATATCAGTAATTAATATACAAATCAATAAAAACTATAATATCGTAAGGCATAATAATATTATAAAGATTAAAGGCTTGGTTATCTCAAACATTCAGTTAATTATTACACAATGCGAATATTTAGAAGCGCAAGTTGATTTCCCCGAAAGTGATGCCATTTCATATCCAAAAAAATTTGCATTAGTATAATTATTGTAAAAAACCTTTTAATGTTATTTCTACTGTATGTTTTACCACAACTTATATTAATGGCATATTATTATACTTACTTTAGCCAGGGGTCACCAAACTTTTTGAGAAAGGTGCCGATTTGAAATTTTGCAAAAACATGGGGAGCTAAACAAAAATTATTAGAAGATTAATTTACATTGCATATAAATTGAAGAAAATATCTATTACAATGTATGTATTTAAATTATATAAAAGTCGGAAGCCGAATGAAAATCTTTGGAGAGCTACTTACACCTTTCAACATTATACCTTACAACCACATAATTCTAAAAAATTTTTGCAAAATCTCCAAAGCCAAAAGTATGGGAAAACATACTACAACCTATTTGCAGCTTAATATTTAATTGCAAAGATTAAACATAATTTGGGTTACTATAAATATTAAATTAAATCTTTAAATTCATATAAAAATTTCCATGCAAATTCCCTTTTTCATTTAATTAGTAAAGAGGATTACAAAAAAAACTCTCTATTTTTGCAACTAATTTTAGAAGCGGCATAATAAACCTCTTTTAATGATTTGGGGTTGGGAAGAGGTGGAAAGGTATGGGGCACCAGGTGGAAGAATTGCTATCTCCACGAGTCTGCCTGGAGGTTAAAACTAATCTCCCGCAATTGATAACTTATTATATGATGAATATATTATAAATTAATTTCGAATTGTAATATTCGTATCAGCTATTATAAATTTATCTATACTACCATAAATAAAAAATAAAACTTGTTAAAAATAGTATAATAATTATAAACATGAATTTGTACAACTTTTGAGCAAATTGTCAATAAACAGATTTTCTTGTTTGTGCGATAATCAAATTGTGATATTTCCTGAAGATAATGATCGATTACTCAAGATAATTAATAATCATGTTTACAGATTTTAACCTGGTGATTTCCATGAACTGAGACTTTTCAGCGGATTTGCAAGGGGATTTTCTAATCTTCAAGTTATCGACAGTTCACAAAACTTGATATATAAATAAAAACCATAGGGCAAGAGTTATTAATACAAAGCATCATTAATACAATTGCTTCATTTGTAAACCAAATCGTAGTAATAATTTCTTTCATCCAAATCATGGGATAGGAATGTATTCGATTTTCTCTAAAAACAGAAATAGACGTTAGTTTCATGCGAAACTTAATGTGCATTAAAATGTACTTTTATTGTTTCCCTTTACTAGAAATATAACGGAGACTGTAGCTAATATCACAGATGAACCACAAACTGATGTTATGACATATTGATAAAAAGCATCGGTTTGATAGTAGTTGCGTCTACAAAAATGATAACATAAGTAGACAAAATTCTAATTTAATTTCAATCACTTCTTACAAATTTTCTATCACGAAAACCGCAATTCCACTCGACAATTTATCGGCTAATGTCATTAAACCGTAGATAAATGCACCATTACTTGCTTCCGAATCGACAACATCGGAAGTTATTCCTAAATTAGTAACCTGCAGGATACAATTCGCTACACCTAAAAAAACGTTTATAATCTTTGGAAATTATTAAAAATGCAATTGTTTACCAAATATTGCTGCAACAATGTATACTTCGTAGAGTACAAATTGAGAATACTGAGATCTAAAATGAATCCATAAACATCCACTTAATCCTGTCGCTGATCCAATTATGTAAGATATCTAAAATGTAACCTTTTATTTAGTGAATAATTGTTATAATATGTGATATTCTACCTTTCGTCCAAAACGAACATTTAATTTCTTAACAATTAGGGCTGCAGCCAAACTTCCAATATAAATAACTAAAGGTATCACAGCTAAAGAACTTGCGTTCATTTTTAATGTTTCGTGTAAATATACGGGAATAAAGACCTGTCCCATATTTACAAATAACATCGTGGACATGTACAAAACAGATGTCTAAAAAAAATCTGGTAAATATTTATGTTTTTTGGCATTAAGATTTTATAAATTACTTGATAATACTTAATATCTTTCATTATTTCGCAAATACTTAGTTTTTTTTTAAATTCCATATTATTATTATTATTACTATAGATTTTTCAACGATATTTTTTCTTTCTTTAACAAATATGTGAAAAATAATAGAAGTAAATATGCCCATAAATGTACCAAATAGCATAATATTTTGAAACTTGTATCCGTCGTATAAACTGATTGGTTTGCTATTATTTCCATTAATTCCAAATGAAATCCATGACACAATATAAACCATCAAGTTAGAAATCACGGTAAAGCAGTACCTGTAATAATGTAGTAGTTTATAAAAATTTGTCAGAAACATAATTCATTTTTCAATTACCGAGCCAGTGCTAATTTGGTTCGATCGGTTTCAGTATCCGATAATTCTGGAATAAGTGATAAATGAGAATTTTGGACAGCTGCCCATCCGAACTGAAAAACTACTGCAAATATGGAATAGTACGTTAACTTGATCAACTTGTTGCTATCTAAACATCCCAGGCAAGGTAAAAATGTAAATGGAAATGTGACGACCAATATTATTGTACCTAAAAGTAACGAAAATCTATAAATTATAATGTTAAAAATACATAAAATTTATTTTGTGACTTTATGTCAAAATTTTGTGCACAAAAATTTAGGAAAAATTGTAAATTTAATTTTCAATCTTTTGCAAGATCTACAGAAGTAATTCAGTCATTCAGCAAATAAATTTTATTTACTTTAATTTTTACCAGGAAGAAAATCATAATTTCTTTTATACCCAATTAATTTAATTTGTGTTGTAACAGATTAAGTTTTTCTTTTCAATTAAATTAAGTTTTCTTCAGAGAATAGTACCTTCAAAATTTTTAAATTAAAAAACAGAAATACGTTAAACAAATTTTTGAGGATTACGCCAATTGGCCGATTAAGTGTCGTAAAAGTCACTAAATAACATCATTTTCAATCCTTTCCAAACAACTTGGCGCCCATTATGCATAAAAGAACCTTTTGAAATTTAAGTGCTTTTATCCTTTTTGCACAACGACGTCCAATTAATATTGCGACTTGGTAACTTTGAATATAATTTTAAATATTTTGAAAACGAAAATCACTAACTTATTGGCACAATTTTAAATTTCTTTGTACTAACTTATCATTCCCAAATTTTATTTTAATTTTACTTACCCAATAAATGCCAAGTTTTTCGTTTGCCATAGCCGCAAAGGCCATCGGTAGTTTTATCAGAAAGGTATCCAATTATAGGATTAGCAATTGCATCTGACAGCTGTATAAAAATGAGTTACAAAATTTCAGCTATAAATTTTGATGAGCAATTTTACCTGTCCTATTAAGAGTATTAAACCTGCTTGCCAATTTTCAAACTGTATGACGAGATTCAAAAATAAAAGTATGTAGCTAAACCACATGGATGAACAAATGTCGTTAAAAACATGACCAACTCCATAAGCCAATTGTAATGGAATGGAAAGACGAGAACCATGGGATTCCGCTTCTTCGTAACTTAACTCAATACCTGAATCCATTACAGAGTTTTAGGTCTAAAAATGACCCACAATTAAAAAATATGTTTAGTAAAATTTAAAAAATTAAATTTACCTTTTCACAAAATTTAGCTTTTCACAAAAAATACGTAAATAACATTTTTAAAAAATTAAAGTTTTTGAACAATTGAGAGCACGAAAATTGTTGTACCGATTTCGAAGAATATTCTCGATGACACTCATTTTAGACATAGTTTTACTGAATTTATAAATTTTATGTTGGTTGATTAAAACGGCGTCTGGAGTCTCAAGATACTATACGGTCTTTTGAGAAAAACAAACGTCATAGAATTATCAAAATTCATCTTTTGTGTTATATTAATATATCGATTGTCGTCTATGTGATATAAATATAATGTAGCATAAAGGAAAGTCCAAATGTTATCGTAACTTTGGCATGAACTTGAAATATAAATTTTTTCTTTCTATGAATTTTCAACAGTTACATGGTAATTTTGATAATGACTAACAAAAAATTGTAATTTTTGCACGTATTAAATTTACCCAATTCCGACTTTCACTTTGAACTATTCGATAAAAATTTTCTTATCAGATATACACACTAAAAAATTTGTAATTTATATTTTGCGAATCGAAAAGTTCATTAAAGCAATTTATTATTTAAAATTATTCATAAACGTTACAAATTTTATAACCAATTTAGGTAAATTCCTTAAACAACTCCGATTCGGTTACAACCGAACATTTAAAGATCATTAAATATGTATCCATTAAGTATCCTTTAGCCTGACCACTTGTAATTAAAATTGGAATCTCAAGAGTGGAAATGTCAGGAAATTCTATTAAGCAAGATAGAAGTAATTGAATTTGGTTGTATACCCATATATTAAATAATTGACGAATCTTGCAAACTAATAACACAAATTAAAAGTTAGGTGTATATATTATAGAACATAACCCTACATTAGGTAAGTCAATGTTGTGGCAGATAAGCACGATCAACTTTTACATATTTTGAAGAAGGCACTGCAGATTAAATTGTAACATACGGAGATGCAAGGACTTATTGAATTTTTACCAATCTGGCCACATTTTTAATAGAAGTAGCCCTATTGTAAACATCTGCGACCAATTTTTTAGGTAGAATATGATGGGCCTATATTTCATCAAACAATGAAGCTAATCACGACCTATCCATGATCATTATATAAATCGAGCGGGCACTGTAGTGCCTGCCACTTAGTTATGTTGGTTATATGATACCACACTCCCTTCTGTAAATAATTAGAATCATAATAGGTAGTTGAATAAAAAGTATATGCCAACAAGCAGTGGGTACTTTCCCCTAACAATCGGACACTTCGAACTGTCAAAGGGGACTGATAAATCTGTTTGCGGTGGTGGCCATCTCGAGAAGACGGTGGCAGGTTGAAAGTTCGAGCAACGTAGGGGTAGCTGAATTGAATACCTAAAAAACACTGCATCGATGTGATGGTCTGTAGGTACTTTCAATGGGGAAGCTATAAGGGGTGTGACAACTTTGACCGAACGGGGAGACTGCGAAGCAGTTAAATCTGACATATGTGTTCAAAAATAATTCTCAAAAAATACGTTTCAATTTGATGCAATGTCTATTACTTTTGAATCATAAAAAAAAGTAAACTTTGCTTAATAGGACTCGATAAGGTCAGCGATAAGTAGACTGGTAATGTCTGGTAAGTATTAAATATTAATACAACAATGTAGTATAAAAATTTTCTTGGTTGTTGTTAATTCCAAACAGAGAGACTTGCATTATAACAAATTGATACTTCATTCATTGAACCAAAAATTCTAAATCAAGTTGTAACCTTTACACGACAGTAATAAAATACGTGCATAGGCAGGCTGGCGCTGTGATACTGACGTTATTTTAATCAATTGTTACATAAATACACTATTAAATTTATCAATAAGTAATAAATAAATAGTACAACATTTTTATTAGAAATTTGAAAATTTCACATTATATTTTGTACTTTGCTGCTCTTAATTGACCGATGGTCTCAAGTTTTAACTGGTAAAATGGACCTGAAAGTACAAGTAATGATTGATGAGTTGCCCTTATGACAGGACTATAAGCAATGCATTATAAGTTCGGAAGAGAACACAAGGTCCGATTTATTCATTCAGAGAAAACAACAGTAGTCGATGTTAATTCACGTATAATGAGGGTTGAACAGGGGAGATAGTGTATAGATAGTACGTATAATTCTATTATGATGCTCTTCAAAATAGATGAACAGTTGTGCATTTGGTGAATGAAGACTATCTGCGATACCATCACTTGTGTGATTCTACTGTCATTAAAAGATACGCTTCTGTTGATAACACGTTATGGCGTTCTGGTTAGTTGCTTCTTACGAAATAAAAATCTGTTACGCTGCCACCGACATACGTAACAACATAACCCCTTTTACTTTCAAGTCTGGTTTGTACGATACTATCAAAATCGATTTTACACAATTTTATATTTATAATTCAAAGTAGTAATAGGTAAATGTCATAGTGGCGTAGACACATCTCAAGAAAATTAGTAATTTGCCATTAGTAAGATTGCCAAAAATTTAATTTCGACAATCCAATGAGATCAATTTGCATTTGGTTAAAGACCCCGTTTCTAGGTTAAAAACAGTTATCCTTGTCTTCGAAAGAAAATTTGAGAAATGTGAACTAATTTGGAGTTTTGATTTTCTCAGTTTAACACACACGGAGATGATATAAATTTGCATTGGTAATAATTATTTAAAATAAACTAAGTTAAAGTTTTTTAGTGTTATATAACCTTTGGTTCACCCTGTACTCTTCAGACAAACATGCAATGTTATGCATATCGAAAAGTGTTACGAACTCAAACCTAACTCATAATAATGTAATGTAGTGCATCATCTTCTGGGTCGCCGGAGATATGAGTAGATGTAGGATAAACAGTAGGACATAGACTTTCCTGTCAGATATTGATATTCTGCACTTCACTTATTACCAACCAAAAAATACATTTAATAATAGGGTTGGACGCATCCACTGAAATTTTTTTAAATTTGTTTTGGCTTCTAAACCAAACTTAAAAGCCATTGTAAAGCAAATAGCATAATGAACATTGAACGAAAAGGATGCGTTAAGGGTTCACAAGGATGTTGGGAATTGCTAATCGCTGACTCGAAAATCACAAAGCTGGCAAAATACTATAATAAAAGTAAATGTGCCGATGTGTTACACTGATTATAAATAACCTTATGATTCTGTTCCTCACGATTGGCTTCTCGACATCTTAAAAATCTAGAAAATCGGCAAAAAAAATTTTTTAAGAAATCAACTGCTTTACAAGATAGCGTACAAGTATTATTGTAATCTAATACGAAATGTCGAAAGCTAGAAAAATGTAATTAAAGTAGTTATTTTAATTTTAGTAAATCAGAATAATATTTAAATTTTCAAATAAAATTAAATATTTTATCGTATTTTTCTTTTTGTTTTGAAACTCAAAAATTTGTAGTCATTTCTATGATTTATTTTTGAAGGACATAGTTTTTTGGATTTTAGATTGAATTGTGTGATTGTACACATGATGCTAACAATTAAGTTTTACTATATAAAAGCAATGGATTTCTCCTCAAATCATAGTATAACTCAATTAGGTAAAAGATACCTCAAGTGGTGACCTCCGACTAAACATCAAGCAGCTTCTGATTTAAAATCCAATTTTGTCTGATGAAAATCCTAATTTTGTGTGATGGCTGTGATGCTTTTCCATGGAATTATTATAACTTGTCTATTTTATCGGCTATTTCGGCTAGTTTGTGCATTGATATGTCATTTTGGACTACCAATAAAGATTGAAGGTGTTTTGGTGATTGTTTTGATTACTTCTCTATTGTCCGTGGCACCTCAAAACTTTGTAAATATCTTAAAACGTGAGATGGCGTTCTATTGCCTATTTCCTCCTTTTCTAAAAGCGCAATTGAATTTTATTTATATGAAATTAAAAATTTATTAGCGTTTTTTCTTAAGATGTTTATACTTATAATTTAAAGGCGGTTTTGTGAGTATATCTTCTAAATCTCACATCATTGTTTTATTTAAGTTGCCTTTTTAGAAAATAGGGGATAAAACTCTATCTCCATTCTTAAGATTTTTACAAAGTTTATGAGGTGCTTCAGTCAACAGAGAAGTAATCAAAACAATCTGGACAAGACGACTATCGAAGTGATATTACAATATCAAAATACCCATACCCCCGATACTCGAAAGTTTAAATAACCGAACAAAAGAGATCACCAGAACAAAGTAATTATAGAACAAAATATGAAATAATTACTGGTCGTCAACAAAGTAACAGTAACAGCCGTACTCGAAAGTTTGAAAAAACAATGTGTTGGTAGGCGCCAAAATAAATTTGGACACAAATCAACGAAATGCAAAAAAAATAGCACGTGGAACCCAAAAAATGAATAATGTGACCGTTAGACGAGATGCATGATCACAACAACAGCTTAAGTCGTCTGTACGTTCGCGATTACTCGAGCAAGGTTTTGTTTTATTTAACTTTCTGATGCAAGCAATCTATCGATGGATAACAAGCTTACTTTATGTCAATGAAAAATACAATCATGTTGAGTATTGTTCCAGTGAACAATCTCTTTATTTGGACTGAGTTAAAAACAATTAATTCTTAGTGGAACAGAGTATTAGTGCCTGTTTGATAGATCGTCCGTTGATATCGTTTCAACCTGCGCACTTCATTTTCACTGTTGAACAACTGATTAGCGAACGCGTTAAGATGATCTGAAATTCTCTCACGTTATTTAACACTAAATCTCTTTATTTCTTCCAAGCTTGTAGGAAATGGAATATCTCATTGTATGACAGCATTTGGTATGTAGTATGAGGTATTGACGATGAAGCGAAGAACTTGATTTTGTTAATAATTTGCAAAACACTTCACTTTTCGTCAAAATTTCAGTTAATATGTATTGATTATTAGACAATTTTATTTTTACATATTTCAATACCACCATGGAGTTGAGTAACAGGCGTGTTTTTTATGTGGTATTCCCAGTGGGCCTAATCTACAATTTGATCGTAACTTCTGCCTTCTAATTCTTTTAAATACCATAGATCAGTACTACCATAGATAATCCAGGCTGACTAATGTTGGTATCTTCTTGAGAAAATTTGTTCCGTCTTACTTCGCCGTAACTCATGAACCATTTTTCCTAGAAAAAAAAAGTTCTAGATAAAAGTTGTAAACAATTTTGTTTCCTTCAATTTTTTTTTTATAACTATTTTTAGCCTCCACAACAGCGGAAAAGAGATATATACGAAAAAATGTTTTTTGGTACCTTTTTAACAAAGTGGCGGGGCGAGGGGCACCTGTGCAAGGTCGCAAACTTAGTATGATGATCAGAACAATGCGACTCTAAAATCTTGCCAAATTAGAACTTTTGCTGACCTTTTGCAACGTAAGCCCTAATTTATGTCTCCATTGACTGGACTATTATGACGAGGAAAAAATTGAGATCAAGGATCGGCCAGGGGTTAAAATTTTTAATTGTTGTTTTCTTGCAATTTTATAATTATGAAATGCATTAGAAAACAATTGTTAATAATAATTTAATTTATTTTTAATCAAATATTCAAAAACAAAATATATGTAAGAAACAATCACATATTTTAGTCTTCGCTGCTATAAATCACATTCTTCTGAGTTTTGCTCCTCTTTGTCCGATTTGACTTCTTCTTCGTTATTTTCTTCTGTTGGAGGTACATAAATAACGCCTCTGGAAAAAGAATTGTAACGTTTCGCTGCAAAATGGTCTGGTTTTCTTCTGTGAGGTTGGTCTGAACTTGAATTGAATAGTGTAACCCGATTACATATCATTGCGTTACAGAAAATAAATCGGCACTTCTATTTTCAAATTCATTCATGTTGGTTAGGGTAATTTCAATTATAGAGACTCTTTTGCATGCAAAATTTTATTTAACATCAATTATTTAATATTTGAAATATCCTAATACATAAATAAAATTCAAATGTCGTTAAATTTTTAATATTATTAATTTTGAATGTTGGTGACTTTTATGGCTTAAGATTAGACTCGTTATCTTAAGAAAGAACAATGGTTTAACCAGAAGTTGATCTAAAATTAAGATTTAGTTTAGATTGTTTGTATGGTGAATTAATTATCGAAATAAGTGTAGTTTTGATTTTTTCACCTTACCTTTGTGACGAGTGATAAATTCGATAGTTAACACGTTTATTTTTAATAAACGTATCGAATAATAGCTTCCGTCTTGTTACGAGATTAAAAACGCCACTTTCTACACAACGGTCAAGATTAAAGTTATCTTCCTTCTCAATCCGTTTACCCTTAAGAGGGTTTGGTGACTATATTTTTTAGAGTTCTCTTGGCATTCTACCTCGGTGGTTTGGCATTGCCTGCCGAAAGAAGACGGTCAAAAAATTCTCACTCCGGCCGAATATAAACCGTTGATCTCGGTTTAGCATTTGACGCACTTAAGCGCTAGACCGCGATCGTCTGAGGTTATCTACGGATTCCAAAAAAAAACACTATCACGTTGAAGTTGTTCCCATCGAGCGTCTTAGCGATTTTGTACTACGAGGTTACAATAACACCTGAACAATTAGCAACGATTCAATATTTAGCGATGAAATTGTCTTATCAGCTACAGAATCATCCATCTACATCCATCACGCAGATCATCACCTAACCCACACCTAAATTGCTCTTTAGAAACGTGTAAGTTTCGCCACCATTTTTAAAATGGTGGTAAAATAAAAGGCAAACGTAGAGGAAATATTTTTTTTAGGTTTTTAAGAAGCTCGTCAAATTTATATTACCACAAAGATTTTTGTCCAAATTGGTTAACCAAAATTTCATATATTTTCCCACAAATATTGCCAAAAATATAATTATATTAACTAGAATTTATAAATTAACAATTTTAGTACCTATCTTTTATTTCCATATCCATAACGATGACTTCAGATCTCTAATGAAAACTAGCTTAAAGCAAAATTGACATATTTCGTCAATACTGGGTTCCGATTGACTTCACAATAAGGGACAGGGAGAATGTTCTTAAAATGGGTGATAGGTATATGACATTATACTTATAGATCTATAAGAAAAAAATTATTCTTCTAGTTTTTAAAAATATTTATTCTTAGACTTTTGACCAGCTGTTTGGGTCAAATACTCCTCTGGCGATGGTTGACAATTAATGCTCTACCTCAGAATGGGCAACGTAAAGGAGTGGACAATTCCACCGATAAGGGTCAAGGTCAGCTTATCGAGTATTACTAGGAGTGCAATGAGGTAAAGGGAATGCTGGACGTGGGCCCTGAATAAGAACATTTTGAAAGATTAAGAATCACTCAGAGAGCAATGGAGAGGCGCATACTAAATGTCACACTTCGAGATCATATATAAAACCGAGTAAAAATACCGAAATTAGAGGAAGATTCATGGTAATGGACGTAGTAGAGAGGATCTGTCAATTGAGATGGAATTGGGCAGGACATGATTCACTCATTTTTCAATTTCTGATGGAATCCATATTGCCCACTTTAGGTTTTCGATACTCTACCTATGAACTCTACAAAAATATAAAAGTAACTCAAATCTATAGGTCGATATATCTTTTAAAACAGATTTCACCTATTTGATATCAACTTCAAAAAATTAAATAAATATGAAAATAAAATGAAAACATATTATTACTTCCAGGAAAGGTCGGTATCCCGAAAAGTTTGTTATAAAATTTCAAATTTTAATTTTAAAAGTGTACATAAAAATTACTTATAGACATTTAAATTGTTTAATTATATTAGTAAATTTATTGTTTTATTATTATATCCTAAAGAAAAAGTTGAAGAAGGGCCGAAAAATAAAATCTTGCCCAGGGCACATGAAAAGCTAGTAACAGCACTGCATGCAATGTCCTAGGGTCCAGATAATCCGCAAACAAAATCTAACTAAACCCAAGATGTTTATTGTTTAACCAAATCTTATAAAATATTTTTGCATTGAGCTTGCAGATCCTGCATCCATGGGGTCGTGGTGGGCATAGCTGAAACCACATCTTATCGTGCAAAAATATTAAAGGCTTTATACGAAAATAAGAGTATAATTTATATTATAAAAATACACTAAATTAAATTTATATAAAAACTTGAAAAGTCTTACATTTGAATATTTATAAAGAGTCAAGTGCGAAACAGAAGGGTAATAAGTATAAATCAACTAGGAGAAGTCATAGTATAATTAATTTTAGCAGGTTTGGTAGCAGGGTGTAAGGTAAAGCAGCTGGCATCGTCACGCCTGGATAGAGCGCCCTTACACATACAATGGTGAATGTTTATCATTTCTTGTACCCTTGCACTGACTGCGGTCTTCACACCCCTTTCGAAACACAGCACAACAATGATTTTGAATGCAAACTTTATGTTGTGCAACGAAAACTTACGCGCTTGGTTTATCTCCAATCAAAAGTTTGACATTTTCAACCATTTGATTAAATATTAATGCTATTTGTAATTGGAAATTTATGTGATCAAAGTAAATATACGCAATTCTATTTGATTTCAACATTATTTGCTTCATCGTTAATCTGTGTACAGTCCTCGATAAACGCTGCAATTATTAAGATTTACCATTTTATTAAATTTCAGCTACCACTGAATGCATATTTCTGCTTAATGAATATTATTAACGTGAACCATAATTATATACATTATTACCTACAATACATATTTAACTATAGATAGGAATAAATGTGATTATATCAAACGTACTATATAACGCTAAATAATTATCATCCTAGCGTGCATTAAAATCCCAAAGGACAAATTAATGCTGCGGTCCAGTTGTCGAACGTGACGTACATTTACCAATTGCACCTTTATTATACATCGCTTTATTAACAAATTAAATTCACTACGTTATTAAAACATCCCACCATTCTTTCCTTTCTTATAATATCAGTTTTGATTAACTGTGTCGGAATTAAATTTACATAAAAATGAACAAACTCATTTAATTTTACCAAGTCCAAAAGTGGCATTTTAATAACGTAATAATGAAGAAGAAGAAGAAAAAAAACCAGATTATCGCATTATTAATATAATTTTTTTTAAATTATACCCCTCATTCGACATCTATTTAATTAAAACTTTTAATAAAAAATGTCGCAGCTGATGGGTAATTTAAATTTTATTAGCAGATAGATAAATGAAATGACGAAAAAATTAACCACATGATTTTATCGTAAAACAGACATCGAACCGAACATCACATCGCAATTTCTAACCCCATTACAATAGCCGTCAGGGGTAAATACCTGTGTAATGGGCACGTGGTAGCTGGACGAGCGTCGAGGGACACACTATCACCGCGGATGTCTTTGCATCCCCGCGAACGTCTTACATGTGTCTACCTACATTATTGGATGTTTTATTAGCAATCTCGTTTTTCTCCTCGCCACACACTTTGGCGGATAGGGTTAAGAAGAAGGTTAACACAAGTAAATGAAAACGTGTGGAAGACGGCAAAAAGATGAAGCAGCGAGAGCGGTTATGATGCTACTCCGGGGGGTTGTTTAGAGTCTGGTAGTTACGACTGTCCGATTGCTTGCTATTGCCTACCGCACTCTTACAACTGACCGTTACACGGATCACTCTCAGTGATTGTTATTCGTTTTTTAGTGTCTCTCCGTCTAATCGAATTCCGACGCTAACTACATTGCCGGTAACCGAGCGGCCTCTTTTATTACAGACCTAGCAGAAGTTAATTTGTTGTACTAGTGTTTTTATTGCATACCGACGACTACGTTCGCCCGATCCACATATGGAAGTGACTTGGAGTTGCTATCTGATGACGAGCCCATTACCTCCAAAGTGCCAATATACAAAAGCATTATGCCGAAAGTCAATACATATATGAAAGTGGCGGTGACTGCAATAACCATTTACCACTATCTGTAATTCCCGCGGCACATGTTTGTTGGTCGCTAGATGATGTCGGCATGGCCTGATTGCGTTGCTACCGCCGGGAATGAAAACAAATTGCTTCCCGCGGAAGGATATTGCCAGCCCTAAAAGTCGCGCGGCTCTTATTTGAACTGGTATTATGTGTGTACTCTGTGCGACAAATTGTTATATTATGTTTGTGCTTGCCCATAAGCCGCTTCTTACCGTATCTGTAGTGGCAATAATGGAAGCAATAACAATGACATTTCTCATAATGCGTTTATATTAGGATCAATGCCTTTCAGAAACAAACAATTAAATTAACCTGTTTTCTCTTTAATATTGAACACATTCATCAACTCACGGCATAAAATAAATTTTAATCGCCACGTGGCTACCTATTTATACAAATAATGTAAAGAATGTGTAACAATGATGGAATTTTTTTTTTAATTTTACAAAATATACCATAAGATTTCTTCTATAAATAACTTTTCGTGAAAGTTTCCAAAACTACTTAAGATAAATCTCGTAAACATTAAAACTTTTAATATTCGATTTATATCCGGATGCAATATAAGTATCACGTGAAACTTGATAATAAGCATATCAATATTAATTTTGAAATAACAAAACAAGCACAACATTTCACTTGCACGTCAATATACTGAAAATATCTATTTAGATGTATTTTCAGCATAATATGACGCAAATAGGCGATGATAATACTCAAATTTGTCTAAATTTAATTAACTGTACACAGCAAATCTAAATATTGTTATTATTATTATAAAAGATGTAACAAAATTGACTTGGATATATTAAATAGTTTTCTATACACACGTATTTTAATATTAAGTGTACCTATTATTATTCTCATAAAAAGTTAGTTTTTTAATGAATTACGGAAAAAATTAATTAGTATTATTATTAATTTAGTTCAAAAATTAAATAATTATTCAATTTATAAAAGTATCCAAATCTTTTAATCGCAGAAACTAATATTATGAAATTCAGTATCGTGTAATAGGTATAGCAACAAGTAGGTTAAATTTGATTTTTTAGTTTCGTTATTTCATTATTTTATCACAGAAAAATCGTCTGTTTTTAAATTACGCTCTAGCAACTAAACGATGAAAATGTTGGTTACATTTAAGAAAATATTGTAAGAACGACATTGTTTAAATAAAACAATTTTTTCAAATCCTTGTTTTTTTGGTGTTCATCGCAGTCCGGAAAAATGCCGTGGATGATTTTTTATCAATTGAATTGCCAGTGAAGTTTGGTTCCATACATTGGAATATTTAAGTTGGTACTGTCGGATTGTCTGTCATTACCTAGTAGTTAATGCGAATAACTGATAATGCTAAAGTAACGGGTTTAAAACCGTGTTAAGTCTAAACCGTTTCTCTCTAACTTGTGCTCTATGTAAAAATCCTTTAAAAATTCTAAAGCTTAGTTTAGACCCAAAATGTTAAAATTTAACATTTCAATCCCGCCCCATTTCAAATTTTGGATTGAATTTGATTTTAAATGTTTGTGTATTCATTATTGTCGTTTGTGCTAAGCACCCAAATATATCTTTTACAGTTTTATTTCCAGCAAATAAAATCAAATTTTTTAAATGAAAATTATGAAGTTAAATATTTATATTTGTTTTTAAAAAATTTCAACAATATTTTCCTGCCGTAATGAATCACCATATATCCAAGAAGATGCATCTTCTTGAAATGCAATAGCGAAGATGTCTTCCAAAATACGCATTCTAAATTCTTAAATGGATGGTTCTTAGTTGCTATTAAGTACGAAATTCAGTGCTTCAACATTTTGTTTTGCCATTGACGTTTTATTGAAGATTTAAAGGAACTCCCGAGGGGTTAATCGATTGAGAATTCTTGTGTACAGTCGCTAGGAATTCTTTGGGAATTCTTAGAAATTCTCAGGAATTCTTTGGGATTTTATCAAGTATTTTTGAGAATCTTAAATATTTAGTAGTACCAACAACAGGTAGCACAACTACAAGAAAATTTTAAGTAAGTTAAATTGTTTACAAGTAGATAAAAACTTAGAATCAGTTAAAATAGGACTTGACAAGTTTGTATTTCTACAGATAATTACCATGATAACTCCGCCGATGCCGGTCCCAAGCCCGGAGGAAGAAGGAGGAGGGGAAGGAGTACCAACCTTGTAAAAAAACCTGGGTTCATCTGGCTCCGGATGATAGCACCCAGTAAGGGCCCCTGTCTAGGGTTACAGATGAAAATCAGCCAACGGTCCGATGAGCAGAAGAAGAGTGAATTTATTACACTTCTCAATGGTCGAAGAGCGGAAGAGCTACAAAACAGGGGAGATTTAACCTCTTTAGTCCAGAAAGACAATAAATCTATGGGAAGAAAACCCTGAAAAATAAATAACCCGGCCCTCCAGGTTCGGACGTTGAGCAGGATGGTTAGTAGCCAACTCTCGTAAAAATTACAATACTTGCAGTTCCCAAAATTGCCTCGGATATCGGTATGGATCAATGATGACGAATAATGCAGGAAAAAAGGACAAACGAAAATGGATTACGAATAAAATAAGATTAGCAGCCTGGAATGTCAGAAGTATGACACACAAAGAATTAGAAATAGCAGCAATAATGTCTAAACAAGGTATAGATTTTGCAGCGATAACAGAAACAAAAAAGAAACTGCGTGGCACAGAGCATGTAGAGGATTATATAATGATTTACAGCGGGGTAGCAAGGCACGAAAGAGCTGCTAAGGGTGTAGCAGTATATATACACAAAAAATGGGAAAACAAATAAAAATTATGAATTCATCAATGAAAGAATCATAACAATAAAACTTAAAATCGAAAGAGGGAATTTGACGATAGTAGCAGTTTATGCTCCTGAAGAAGGGAAAACGGACGAATCCATTGCCTTTTACGATACCCTCCAACAAATTATGGACAAATATAACAAAAGTGATCAACTGATTCTTCTTGGAGACCTAAATGCTAGGGTAGGTAACAACCCCATACCTAATGTTGTGGGAATATTTGGCGAACCAGTCTGTAATAATAATGGAAATCTTCTTAAAAGTTTTGCTTCCTTTAATTGTCTCAAGATCACAAATACCTTCTATCGCAAAAAAGACATTCACAAATATACGTGGTCTGCTAGGGGACAACGATCTATAATAGATTATGTGATAACTAACAGCAAAATAGCTGGACAAGTGAAAGATACAAGAGTTCGCAGAGGATATGATGTCGGCACAGACCATTTTCTTCTTATCACTCAAATAGATACTTACGCCAAATGGATAACGTCAAAGAAAATTCCCGTCATAAAACAAAAGGAAGAAGTTTACAAAGTCTACTTATTGCAAGAGGAAAGTATAAGACTCCTTTATCAACAAAGGATGATCACAGAATTGGGAAATTTGATAACGAAAAGTGATGTTGATGAGGAATGGTCAAGTATGGAAGCAGTAATTAAAAAAATAGCTAATGAAGCACTGGGAATGAAGCGGAAATATAGAAGAAGAAGAGGTTTGCGACTGTGGACGCCGGAAATCGAAGAGGCTGTTAAAGAGAAGCATGACGAATACAGAAAATACATCGATAACCCAACAACAGAAAACCAAGAAACCTACAAAACAAAAAGAAACGTAGTGAAGAGTTTGGTAAGAACAGCTCATCAAGAATCCTGGGACAAATACATTAGTAATATCGAGCATGACATTCATGGACGACAGATGATAGCATATAAAGCTTTAAAACTTTTAAATAAATCCCAAAAGAAACGGTACAACTCAATAACATCGAAGAGCAGAAATGGATAGAACACTACAAAAGTTATGGTATGATGAAAGTGCCCAAGTAAATGAAGAATTGATTACTGACGCTCCGAAAGGAATAGATGATATCAGTTTGGAGGAACTGCAAGAAACTTTAGAAGCTTCCAGAAATAGGAAAGCAACAGGCATGGATAATATAAATGCAGAGCTCCTAAAATACGGAGGGACAATGCTGAACCTTAGATTGCTACACCTCTACAATATGTGTTGGAAAAAACGAAAGATACCACAAAGTTGGCAGGAAACAAAGGTGATATCCATCTTTAAAAAAGGCGACAAAACTAAATGCGACAATTACCGAGGAATCAGTATATTGAACGCAGTATATAAAATATACGCTGGCATAATAAACAAAAGAGTAAAAACTATTACAGAACACCTCCTCATAGAAGATCAAATGGGTTTTAGAAAAGGTCGATCAACTACAGATGCCGTTTTCACATTACGCCAACTTATAGAAAAGCATAGAGAGTTTAACCGTGCAACATTTATAGCCTTTGTAGATTTTGAAAAAGCCTTCGATTGCGTGAAAAGAGAGAAATTGTGGTCCATAATGGAAAAGCGAGGATACCCAAGACATCTGATTGCGATAATTAAAGGTATATATAACAACACCTCGATAATGCTAGATATAAATGGCAAAACTACGGACAGCATAACAACTAATAAAGGAGTAAAACAGGGATGTAGTTTATCCCCTACATTATTCAATATTTATCTAGACGATGCTATACGCAGATGGAAACTCACATTGGACGGGGGGATACTACTAGATAGATCAACAAAACTAAATGCAATTTTATATGCTGACGACGCCGCAATCATATTTGAAACTGAAAATGAGTTGCAAAGAGGAATCCATAGCCTGAGCTGCATATGTCACGAATACGACTTAAAGATATCCACAAATAAGACTAAAACCATGGCTTTCAAAGGCAAAGAACCATTACGAGCAAAAATAGTAGTCAATAACAACATAATAGAACAAGTAAGCCACTACTGCTACTTAGGATGCGATTTATCATATGACCGCGATAATGATGCAGAACAGAAGCTCAACAAATTTGGATATATATGCGGCACTATAAGAAGATATTTGAAACACAAAACACGAAAAGACACACGTGTAAAGTTTTACAAAACAGTAGCCGTTCCAACTATAATGTACGGGAGCGAGTCGTGGGCACTAACAAAAAACAAGAAAGCTCTATTCAGGCCACGGAGATGAAGTTTTTGAGAACTGTAAAGGGATGCAGCAAAATGGATCACATAAGAAATACCGATATTAGAAAAGAACTAAACATCTTCAGCATAAAAGACAAATTAAAGGAAAATAAAGTAAGATGGAAAGAACATTTGGGAAGAATGAGTGAAGAGAGACTACCTTTAAAGATTCTCAAGTATAAACCCGAAGGAAAGAGAAGTCTAGGTAGACCGAGGAAAGATGGGAACCGTAACAGGAATTTCATGCCTAATACGGAAAGTGCAGAAGAAGAAGATTACCATGATTTGTTTCATTTTAGGAACTAAGCTCCACTGCAACTTATCACTTAAAATTTTAAAACCTTTTATTCTTTCAAGTTCCCAATATAATTTATGTAAGCAAAGAATTTGTAAAAGCAAGTAGACTCGAAAATAACGGAAAATAGTTTATTTTAAATGAAATATTCTTGGGAATTCTTAGGGATTCTTTGGGAATTCCCAGGAAGTCTCGGGAATTCTTAGGAACTCTCAGGAATTCTTGGGAATTCTTAGAAATTTTTGAGAATTCCTAGGAAACCTAGGAAACCTCAGGAATTCCTGGAAATTCTGTCTTTAGGAATTCTTGTGTACACTTAGTTATGGATGTATTAACCCCTCGGAAACTCCATAGCAATTCAATGGAATGTAATAGGTAGGAATAAAGAACCAGATGCATTATTTCTTTGTCTTCTTCTGGTGAAAGCACACTTTCAAAATTCAAATGCACGGGGGCGTTATCAATAATGAATGTGGGAAGTTAAATTCTTTCAGCAGCACATATTTCAATTAAATACCGTAACCACACTTTGCAATTCTCCGCTCTGTAAGAACCATGTCGGTACTCAAATGCTAAATTAATTCGGGAGGAACTCGTTGCTCTATTTGTAACGCCTCCTTTAGGTTTTAGGATCACCAGCAACTCAAGCTAGCTGGATATGGGGTAAGGAAAATAATGTGCAAAAATACTGGGCGCCACAAAATATAATTCAATCATTCAAACCTAACAAGTACATAAAAACCAGAATAACATCAATTATGCCCGGTAACCCAGGCCTGCAAACATTAATAACTACGCAACGCTTACTTTATTTTTATTCATATAAAACACATCGAATTTCTCATAATCGAAGACGTGAAGGCGTACCATAACCGCATCAATATTTTCCTTGCTTAATAAATTTGCATCAATTCTAAATTTGGTGCGTATTCTAAATCTAAACTTATCAGCCTACAAACACCAAGGGAATAAATAAGTGACGATTACTAAAAAAATATCATACCTCCCCTGCAGAAGGCGAGCTCGTCAAAATATTGTTCAAAAACCCCAAATCGCAATTGATTTCATCCACTAAGCATTTATGTTATAAGCCTGGCAATTCTGTACAAATTTCCTTTTACTCAAAAATTCAAAATTCTACTATTTTCTGTAACCTCAACTTTTCTCCTCTGTCTCCCTATCTTATCCTTTTCTATATACCGGGTCTTCAAAATAAAATGTTAAACAATGCAGTGCAAATTGCTTCCTTTACATGATGGATCATTATTCTTGCTCTTTCGTCAATTTTTAATCTACTTTTCTTTCGGCGACAATAAAGTTTAAATTATTTTTTATTAATCCAAATTAATGTGCGACTATTTGCTCGGCTTTATAAAATTTTGTGGATATAATCTTTTCGCTTTATCTTTTTTTATTTAGTTACAATTTAGGATATATACAAATGCGTCCTTCAATATAGCAGTTATTAGCACTAAAGAACTGGAATATGTAAAGTTTTATCGTTGTTCATATTTCCAATATGCGGTTTAAAAGCTTTAACTAAAAATAATTTTCCATCCAACCAATTTTTTACGGTGTTACAGCAACACCAATTTGGAAATCGTTAAGAACCCGATCACAAATTGTTTTCCGTGTTAATGTGCTATCTTCTTCGATCCACTTTACCTATGTCTTTTTGTAGATACATTACCGCTTTTATGTTTAGGAAAATGTTATCTCTTTTGTAACTATTTGTATGCTGTGCTTATGTTTACATTTAAAGCTTTCGCTGTTCCTCTTCAATCTTTGTCTTCCTGATGTGCTTTAACAATCCTGGCTCTGTCATTATGCGAAATTTTATTATATTTACTATGAGGCATTATTCAAATCTGTTTTAAATAATTCTGTAAAAGGTAAAAATACTGTAAGTCGAAGTTCAAACAACGGGAGTAGAATCTAATTAAAACACAAACGATTGCGCCAAATTCGGCACATGGACACCAAATTTTTTATAAAATTTGAAGATGGGAAGGGCTGGAAAAATAAAGTCGTTGACGATATTTAGCGAACGGTGCTAACACAAACGAAAATAATAAATACACAAACGATTGGTATCAAGTTCGATCCAAAATTCGTCTGGAGAAATACCAGACCCCCATTGCGCAAACGGTGCTAATGCAACCGAAAATAATGAATACACAAACGATTAATACCAAATTCGATCCAAAATTTGCGATGGGGGGGAGGCTAGCATTTTCTTAGTCCCCTAACCTAAACTGTAAATTATTTTGCAAACGATGCTAACAAAAACGAAAACAATGAATACACAAGCGATATACAAACATTTAAAATCAAATTCAATTAAAAATTTAAAATGAGGGGGTTGGGGAAATGGACCTGGTTTTAACTAAACTTATTTTAAATATACAATTGTATTGGTAAACTAAATTTAATTTACTATTTAAACACAGACCCGCAGTAAAGTATACAATATGTATACAACCAAGTTATGGAGCATACTTTCACCAACTTCAGAAAAAGCAGCGTTTTCCATGGCGGAGTATTCACTTTATGACATGCATTGTAAAGATTTCAAATGAGTGATTCTATATTCCGTAATAAATGAATATTTTTTCTTGAAGTCGACTATAGATTGCACTTATTTTTAAATAATTTTACAATCTTATATTCTTCTTGTAGCTTTTTTCTTTGTAATTTCTTTATTTTCTTTCCCGTTTAGTTTTTTTTGGATTCTGTTGATTCCTTTTCTATAGGCTTCTTATTTCCTTTATCTTCATATTTTCGGACTCCTTCACTTTTGCTTCCTTTATTACTTTCTTTTGATATTCCTTAACTTTAACCTCCTTTACTTCCTTCTGTTTGATTCCTTTACTTCAGCAGAACCATCATCGCAATTTCCAACATCCATCACAGTACTATTTTCCGGAATAAAAATGGAATTTTACGAACTTTCATGATTTTTATGTAGTATACTACGATCACACATTGAAAATGTTTGACCAACAAAGGGGACCTACAACAGCTTAACATAACTTCCAATCCTAATTGCTCTTGCTGTTAATGAAACTGAGATCACAGTTTAAATTTTATTTTAGCATTATGGGTATTTATCAGTAAAACTGAATTAAATCAAATTCTGAGTAAAACTAAAAAATTTCTGTAGTTCCTAAATTTTTGAATTACAACCCCAAAATTTTCTCCACCTTTTCACAAAAACGATCTTAGATTGGTTTTTTGGAAAATTGTTTATTATCAAAATTATAATATTGTAAACATTTTTTAATGCATAATATTTAATAGAGCAAATCTACTCTATAGTATACAGGGTGGTGAATCGATTTGCGCACCATAAAATTTTCAATGTTGAACTTTTAATGTTAAATTAATATGTCCCATTATTATTTTAGAAAACTGAAAATCAAAACTGCAAATCAATTTTTTGTAGATAAAAAAGTACTGCATCCGTACATGTTATTGCTTTTAGTTTTCCTTTTTCCATCAATGCTGAAACGGAAAACTTACTAATAATTACTATATTACAAATAATCAATTTTGCTTGAGAAAATAAATCTAATAAGCAAATCAAAATAATTATTGCATAATATGTATATATTTGATTTCAAAACTGGCAAGGTAAAGCTGATAATATGCGAAATATCTATTTGAAATTTCCGTTTGTATACGGAAAATTTTATGTAAAATTATTAATAGCAATGTAAAATTACAATAAAAAAAACATGTTCGGATTCAGTATTTTTTTCTCTGCAAAAAAGTGATTTAAAGTTTTTTTTTAAATAATTAGGGGAGATAATAAATTAAACATTCAAAATTTAGCATTAAAAATTTGTTGGTACGGGAATCGATTCACCACCTTGTATAATATAAAAAAATAAACTTTTTTAAACAACTTTTTTGCTTGGAGTTTTGACACTAGCTGTCGCATGGGTAATGAATTTGTTATGAATAATAAAATTTCTGATTGGTTCTTACTTTCAACCAATATTAAAATATTATATTATAACAACAAAAATAACAATAACAAATATTTCAGAACGTTTTCTGGATGAGAAATTGGAAAAACCAAACCTTACTTTAACAAGGAAAAAAATTGTTACGTCATTTCGGGCTAAAAAAAGATAAATTTGGTAAATAGACAATATTGGACAAGGTTTTTAGCTTATAAAAGCCTAACTTGACCTATCAATATCTGTATCTGTAATGTACACTAATTTAAAATTATTTCTCAAGTGCGGCCTCCAGACCGCACAACCTAGGTTTTATAGTTATATTATATTTAAATATATTTCCAATTAAACGTTTTATTATAATTTTTATTTTATACCCAATCAAGACTTAAAGAATTAATTATTAATTAAAATAAATAATTGGTTGATAGTTATTTTTATAAATTTTATTGTTTTATATTATTTCTAGGTTTTTTCAAGATAGTAAAAGTCAAACTAAAACTATGGAATAGTAAAGAATTTTACAACTTCCGCATATAAAATTTTAATAGACCATCAATACCATTTATAGCTGTTCATGTACAGAGGTACATAATATTACAAGATCTAATAAAATGCGCAAGAATGAATGGATTAATTTCAATTCGTCTTGCCATTTCTTATCGGCATAATATAGTACATAATTTATAATCTAACTTATTTTTTTCTATAAAATTACTGCAGTGATATGATTATTAATAATGGCATCGCCATTTACTGTTAAATATAAAATTCTTGTACTATACATAGTATCAAATTCATTTCATAGACCTTCGCTATTATGAATATGTAATAATAATAAATAATAATTAAAATTTCATCTTCAGGTCAGGGATAAGTAAATTTAACCCGGGTTACTGTTAAATATTGGTGAGTTCGATTTTATCTAAAAATATCTAATCATCAACTACTAATGTCTACAGGCTGCGGTTAGGTATCATTGGTCTAAAAGCATCATGGTCATGAAAGACCGCCGTAAAATTGTTTAATCCTGTAGTTCGAATTCAACAGCTACTTAAGCTGTAAGTATGGCCTCTCAGGTGCTGTACATTTTCAATATACAGCACACACAAACCGGAAGATTTTGTAAAATTTCTTGAAAACTAAAAATTAAATATTATTTTTAAGGGTAAGGATGATCCTCCCCATCTTTTGTTAAAATTTATATTACACATAGAAATTTGAAAAAACAACTTTTGAAAAATAAGTGCTCTTCTAAATGACTTCAAAAATACTATCTGTAAATTTCATAGTTATATCTTAAGAAGTTTCTTAAATGACTGCGAAAAATAATGAGTGTCTTTATTTTTTGTATTCATTTAGAAAACCGCGTAAGATATCACTATGATATTTAGAGGTAATATTTTTGAAGTAATTTAGAAGAGTACCTGCTATTTTTAAAAAGTTTTTTTTAATTTCTAGGTATAATATTAATTTTAAAGAAAGATGAAGGAGCATGGAGACTACCCTTTAAAAACTATTTTTGAAATACCCATTATTTTATTATGTTATATCATAACTATAATGGTACATTTGTATTTGTAAATCTGGATAAATGTATGATAAACGCGTTGGCATGAATATTGGCATAAATGTGTAACCATTTATTGTACCTGTAATAAATTGACAACTTTAAGTGGTACGTTGATATTATTGATTGCAAAATAAAATTAAAGTAATAAGTAATGTAATAGGTGCATTAAAAATGTACATGTAATGGATTTTTAATCATTTGCTTTCGAAATTCTAAAAGTGATACCTGCAATTTCATTTAAATCTATTTGGGTTAAAATTGCTTCGCCATATAAGTGATTTAAGGAAATTACACAAAATAATTGTTACCTACACAATATTTGTTTATTATTAATCAGTTTTTGTGTTACATTTAATAAAATTTAAAATATTCACACAAAATTATAAGATGGTATTTAAAACTGTTACGCTGATGTAAAATAGCAAAATAGTAGTGGATTGGTCGAGGTGCTGTATCGGTATTCTGTCAGGAATTCATAGTTTTTATCTGAGTTTTTTTAGTTTTACAATTTTGAACTTTTTGGTCTTATTTTTCTTGAGCTTTTTATGCTGCAGTGGTTGTATATCATCAAGATACTGAACGTCATTCTATATCAGACTGTCGACGAGGTGGCAGTATAATCAGCTGGTCGAGTGCAGGATCCTGTTGAGCTTTTCGTAACTCCCTGGCCTACTTGCACAATCCATCACCATATTCATTTTCTTGCTTATCTAAAATCATTATTAACTAAATATACGATACTTTCAGGTACTTGCGATATTTCAAACTAAACTTTTTTGAATTTGTCAATTATAATTATTGTCCATTCAGGCTGGGCTTGATGATTAAAATTAGAATTTGGCGATCAAAATTTGTAATTTTACCTCAACGTTGCGATGGTTTTTACAATTTCTCTTTATATCAAGCTTTTCTGCATTATAAAAATTAATTTTTCCTACCGAGTTAAGGATAACTTATCCTTGAGTTTATAAATATATTGTTATATCATTGATCACAATTTTGCGAGTTTGTGCCGGATATTTATCCACTCGGAAGATCCGCACACAGTACCCTCGGGATTCTCTAACGACCGCTTCATCTAAATATGGATTATTTATTCCTTTTTATACATCATCTCTAATCAACTTGAGTGATAACTTTTTATTCAAAACGGACATAGACATTACTTGTGATTTAAAAATGCATTTTCTGTGTTAGTGACAATAATTGTCATTATAAGTTGAAGTTGCTTTTACGATTTTTTTATTTTTAAATTCAATATGGCACGAGCTTTTTTAAAACAAACGTTAATGATTTAAAGCTCACTCGTTGATGCAATTTTAAAAGAAACTGATACAGTTCTAAATCATAATCATTAATGAGGAATTATATTTAAACAGTTAATAACTCACTTTAATGGCGCTAAAACCAAAACATAAAGATGATGACAACGTGGGTTAATATTTTACCCTTCTTCCTGGTACTCACTCACGTAGCCAGAAAACATATTTTCACACGGTTTGAGAAGGAGGTTGTATTGAAAAATTGATTTATAACATTATCTACTTCACCCAAGAAATACGTTTTCATGCATATTTTACATATTTTTAAAATTGAAAACAGAAGTTGAAATTGTTAGAAGATTAGCTGACAGTTTTAGAAGTAGTAAATTTATCATTTGTCAATTATCTTCTGGTATTGTCAGCATTGATGGGCGTTACTCCCAAAGGTATTTATGTCTTTACTTACCTACCTTTTGTATGTCACTACTACTGTAATTATTATCCTAAATATATGTATGTACCTATTTACTTTACAATACATAACGGTTTCTTACTATTCTTATCGGCGAACAACTATGGCATCTTTTAATGGAAGTTATAATTTTGTAACCTATCAGCAAATCTAAGTGGAGCGTTCAATCGCAATGGTAAATTTATTATGTGCTAGAATAGTCGAATTAAATTTCACATTGCCTTCAATTATAATATTATGCATAGTTTCGTGGGTAGTATCATCACCTAATGCATAACATTTTTTATTTGAAATGTAATTTGCTTCCGTAATGCACTTAGAATGTTATATATATACACAAGGTTTGCATTTGCTTTAAAACTTTTCTCCCTCGTCATGCATTCGAGTTAAGGATGCGTTAAGCTCAATTTTCTTCATTAGACTTAATCTGCATTCCATCCCCTTACGATGCTTGGCTGCTCTCTTATTTCCAACAACTACCATTTTTATTAGCCTTATAAATTTGTTTAATTGGTCTTTCATGCAAACTGCAACGATTAAATTTTATTGCCAAAGTTTATTTAATTTTAAATTATGCGACATTTAATTGACTAATAGGTAACTCGTCGCAACACTTTTGATGTTTAATGTTTGACGTGCAGCAGAAAGTAACATCTTATGCAAACATAACAGAACATAACAGATAGCACTAATGAAATATTAAAAACACTTTGTTTATGACAAAACTTGGTGAATCTGAAAATACCATTTTTAACGACCCAGTTAATCATTGACCAATCTTACATTTTAGCACATAGTGGCACCACCCATCATGCACATATGTACATACGTACAATTTCTCTCTAATTAGACAAAAAAAATCTTGAATTTTTTTCGAAAAATCATTACAAAAACGCAGATAACTTCCTGTTTTTTTTGCATCTAGATCGGTCTTAATTTATATCAACACTGTTTGAATTTTATCAGGCCGTTTAACTTGAATATTTAAAAAGCATTAAGAAATGCATCAGCAGCAAAATTAAATATGGAAATGAATTGATTACTTCAGCACCTGTAAAGTTTAATTTTTATTGTAAATTTTGACAAGATTTTCCGGAAACTCCAATATTTGTGTTCAATGACACAACTTCTTCTCTAAAATTACGTTTCTGGACTTATTTCCAAATTTTGCCAACCAAATTTGGCAATTTCTTGTAGATTCCAAAAGCATCTAAAAACGACTTAATTATAGTAGGTATTCACTTTTTAGCCAAGTGGCTAAAACAGTCTCTCGCAATGTTTTGATTTTTTCCCGAAACTCGATGTATTACTTTTAAAATTAAATTAACAGTTATTGATGAATGGCAAATTGGCCCCTTCGGGGTGCAGATCAAAAAGAATTGTTGAGTTACTTTCACATAAGTCAGTAAGGGAGTGTCCAAGCGGGAGTTAGGGGGCTCAAAACCGTATTTTTGTGAAATGAGAAGTCAAAATTAAATAAATTATTGGATGATCAAAAAATAACTAGAACATGAGGTAGGCAATTTTTTTAAATGTTGATACAGAACAATGTATAATGTTAAGCAGTTATACAGTGCCGGTACCAGCCTATATGTCGCTACCAGCAAAATTGAGGATTTGAAAATCTGATTAAAACAAAAATATTTAAACCGAGTTTCTACCAAACTTCTCAAAATAAATTCTCTAACTGCTCCAAGGCCATTACTGCCGCCGACGAGCGGCACTAAATGTTAAGTCAACATTATATAGACGGAGCATCGCCAGAACTAAAGTACGTTAGTGCCGCCTATACGCGGTATAAAAATAAAACAATTGCTAATAGAGGTACTAAAATTTTCCTTAAATTAAATTAAATTTAATATTAATTAATTATGTAATATTAATTTGAATTATTTAAATTTTTTAATTTCCTTTATTTTTTTAACCGCTTGCTTTTGGAGCCGGCCATTAAATTTTATCTAGACTAGTACTTCCTATAGAATAATAGCTGTATAGTACTAATAAAGAAAATTCAATCTGAAGTAAAAAAGAGTGTGGTGCCTAACTGTAAAAGCAAAAACTTCCAACACAGATTTTTTATCTGTGGATTATTTTTCCGTAGATCATTTTATCTGGATTGTTAATTATTCAAGAAAAAGTTGTGCAGATACTTTAACATTTTAATTTTTATTTGAAAATCTAGCAAATAAAAACAAATGTTAAAATTTGAAATTCATATATATTTGCGCCCCTTAAGAGTACTCTGCCCCTCCGCCCCAAAACACTACCCAAAAGGCACTGGTGTAAGTATGACTGATGCTACTATTGCAATTATTCTGTTTTCTTCTGTTTCTGTTGTCTCTGTTGTTTGCCAAACTCTACGGAATATTTAAAGAAAAATTAAATTAAAATTTTTTTTAAATATTTACACAAAAAAACATTTACAAAAATACTTCTAACGGAGTTAGATAATAATAATAATAAAATATTAAATAAAATAAAAATATTAGAAAAACTAAATAAGATACTTTTTTCCAAAACCATTTCAGATTTTTTTCTTTACTGCCATCTTATATTATTTCTATATTATTAGCTCATTTCGTTTGCGTTTTCAATGTTTACAGATTATACCCTTCGGGTTCCCAAGCATACTTTATCATCTCTGGCCATATAGCGCCACAGACGATTTTTTTACTTTATTTATTGTTAATTTAATTATGTGTCCTTCTTGGAATAGTGTTTTATTCAATTTAATTATACTGCTCTAGCATATTTAAAAGGGCTGTCAAATTTATACTGTATATTGTTTTTTCTAATTTTTAACAAAATTGACATTTGTTCAAATTTTTTGACAAACTATCATGGAAAGATACACAATTGTACAGCTTATAGAAATTGTTAAATTTTATTACAAAAATAATGAATCTATTCGAGTAACGTTTCATGTATTATGCAACTTTATGGTGAATATAATCGACCTATAGAGCTTATTATTCGTAATTTAATTTAAAAATTCGAGTCAAATGGTAGTGTTTGGGATATTAAAAATCTAACTTGTCGAAAACGTAAACGTACTGCTAAAAATATTGATGGTGTAAATCAATGTGTAAATAAATATCCAGAACAGTCAATTAGACGTTGTTCTCAAGAACTTGAACTCTCAGCTCGTGACACAATCAATTTATTGAGTAAAACGTTTGGTCACCGTATAATCTCAAGGAATTCCAATGTGAAGTAGCCGCCAAGATCATGTGATATAACTCCATAGGGCTATTTTTTCTGGGGTTTTGTAAAATCTTTGATTTACCCCATTAATGACCGATTTCTTCACTCATAGTTATCTTCAAGTTAACAAACTTCGGGTTAAATTGACAAAATAACCAATCAAGCGACAACAAAACAAATTAATCAATTATCTGATTGGCTATTTCGTCAATTTAACCTGAAGTTTGTTAACTGAAGATGTAAAACGATTAATGAACATCATTCGTCTCATTGGTAAAATAAGTGCCGATTTATGATAAAAAGTAACCAAAAATTGTTATTCTAGAATAAATGTATTAAATAAATTATCTCACTACGTTTTGTTTTAATTTTTAAATTAAAAGTATGCAGTATAAGTTTGACAGCCCTTTATTTCAGAAATTAAAACAATTTTCTTGAAATCTTTCTAAATATTTTTTATCGTTTTATTACAAAAGCAACAGTTTTGAGTTCTTTACAGAATTTATTTGTGACCATTCAATAGGTTTCTTTTAAAGAAAGTAAAAATTTGTAATAATTTTGAAGTTGCCAGTGGTCTGGAATTCAATATGCTGTGCATATGCTTAAGTAGATTAATATTTTGGATTGGCATTTGGATATCACATTTTTTATTGAGTTTCACGAAGACGCTACTCACTTTTGATTTTATATTATACCGTTTAGACGATGAATTTTCTGAATATTCTGCAAATCCAAAGATTTGCTGAATATTAGGTTTCTGGCGATTATTTACTGGATTGAAGCTGTATAAAATTGCAAAAGACCATACGTGCGGTACTTTACTACCTTTAGGACTGTTAACTCTAAAAAGCCCTTAGTCTATAAATTAGTCATGATGTGTTCATCTAAATCAGTAACTCATTAAGGTAACCTATCAGATGATCGGTTTTCTTTAATTAACGAATGATTTTGAAGCGTCCGGCATGTACATCCTATTTTTGCAATATGAAAATATGGGGAGAGTCGAACAACCCGGGTGGCAAAAACATTAGAAAACAAAAGTTGCGGTTGATCCACAAATTTTAAGAAAAAAAACGGTTTTAAAAATTAATTTGGAATGAGATTTTCTTATTGGCTAGTTAACTCGTAACCTCGCTCATCAAAAATTAAATATTAATTTTTAGAGTGTTTTCTAGTTATATAATATTTGCAAATTTAAAAAAACATCCCTGGGTCCATAACAAAACTCAAAATTATGGATTCTTGAGCCGCCGGATCAGAGGGTCAACTTACTGGTAATAATTTTTGAAGTAAAACTCATTCAAACCATTTCCAAACCAAAACTAATCTACGATAAAATGCATCTTTTAGCAACGGGGTCCGAATATAGGTTAAAATTATTAAAAAATATCCCTGGACTATAAGAAAATTCGAAATTTTAGAGCACCTGGGTTTAGCCACATATCTCTTTAATCCCTAACAGATAACGGACGGTGGAAATATAAAGAGGTGTTAGCTTCGAGGGAAAGCCTGGAGCTTGATCTAACTTTTGATTGCATTCGCTTCCGGCTCTATCCGGACGGCCCGTGTATGTAATTTGACCACTTCAAAGACCAGCACTCGGTCACAAATCTTTCGATTAAATTAAAAGTGACAGTGGGAGAGGGGGATAGGCTGCATAATTTTTATAGCTCGTGAATCCCAGGGCTTGTAGGATTCGTATTGATGAGATTATCTTGTTAACTAACGAAGTAAACGACAAAATGTATGATCGTTTCTAACGGCAGAGTCGATACGTTGGCTTAGGGGTTCTTTGTTTAGGATAGTGTTTAGATTTTTTAATTTCTGGATAGATTTTTAAATTTTAGTTAGATGTATTGTAGGTTTGCAAGGTCCGTCAAGTGGTAAGTGTTAAGACCCAGACTGGACGCATGTACTGTCAACACAATAAACAGAATTATGACGCAATAATTTGCTCCGATATGTTTGTAGAATTTCGTGAACTTCAAAATTAAATTTTGATCTTAATATAGAACCTATCAAATTCTGCCTCACCTTAAAAGTCTTATTTTAATATCCTCCTTCGTTTGGTCAAGCAATTTCTAAAGGTCAACATGGAGACCGCCATAAAAGTGACCCCCTATGCGGATTCTAACTGGGCGTCTTACATTAGCAGTTGATCGGACAAACAACCAAGCTAATGACCGCCTCTGACAAAACTTAGCAATGTTTTAATATTGAAATATTTAATTGGATTTTTATATTTAAATAAAAAAATTTCACTTTTTATTAATTCTTGAACACATTCGGTAGAATCCTCTGGATTACGTATTATATGGATTATTATTTATATATTATTCTGGATATCTTTTTTTGAACCACACAAAGACTTAATTATGTCTAAATAAGTGTTCTTTTATGTAGATATTCCAATGAAGGTCAACAGCGTTCTTTTAACTCTTTAAAAAAATTTATAAAGCAAAGAAAATTTATTTTCTACAACTGTGAAACCATAATTATTGCAAGGAGGTGGAAAATTGGACTTAGAAATATCAGAACGTTGTCAAACCATTCCGGAACGATCTTATATTCGAATATTTACAGCTTGTTTCTTGTTTGTCTCTCATTCATCCATAGTGAGAGTGATATACAACAACGCAAGGTTCGAATCTCGGAAAGTGTACACGTCAATTATAGAGATTATTATTTCTTGATTTAGCTCTAGACATCCATACCAGCAGTATAGTGTAAAACATACACGGGTCGACTGAGAAGCGTACGCTTGCGCTTCGAATCCAGCTCGCGTTAAATACACTGCTGTAATCAAAAAGTCCAATATCGATGTGTGGACTATGGGAAAGGCAGCGGAAACCACCCCATAAATTATATTCCTAGTAAATTCATCTTGGCTTCGGCCAAATTGAATCGCCAACGTCCAAGGGACCGGATATGGCACATGAAGAAGATATAGACATCGTGACATCTTTAATTTTAAAAGAAAATTGAAAATTACTTTAGTTGGTTTGCCATTGCCTAAAATTGTTGTTTCTAAAGTAAAAAATTGAATTCCGATGTACTCAATCGAGGTTAGATTCCACGACTGCGGCATAGCAAATTACTGGCAATTAAAAACTGTCAGCCTAGAATCGTATAATCTACGACCACGCTCTCTTTTTTTAAAAAATTACTAGACTATTTACCTCACTAAGTAATTTATTTGCGTATTTTGTTCGCTCACACTCTAGAAAAGGTCCGACTCCGTCACTGGTTGTACCCGGTATAGTTTTGTATGTACTATAATAATAATAATATATTTGCTAAAAATAAAAATAATTTTTGGTGGAAATAATATGAATTGTGAAAAATTCAGTAAAATTTCTGTAAAGCTTTCATTTGTAATTTTTATTTATAGGAAGGTGAAAAAAACATTAAAAATTATCGACTTTGGAACCTGATAAGGTCGTAAACGTATATTTTTATACTTTAAGATTTAAAAATTGAAATTTGTGAGATAATAATAATTACTATAAGTAAGTACGGTTGTCGCCAAATGTATTAGGCCACCCTATGTTTTGGTCAAAAGTATTAGCCCGGTTCTGCATTTTATAAAGCCGTATAGCTGGCACATACTGGCAACTTTTAAAAGGATTAACATTAAAATTTGAACCAAAGATTAAGTTGTAAATGAGGCTTTATTTATAAATTATCATTTTTTCATTTGTTTGCTTTTAAGTATTTATTTTTAACAATCTTAATATGTATAAAACAGACGAAAGTTTGTATGTCCGTCCCATAAATTCTCCCCAACGTACGGCTCTAATAAAGTGACATTTTAACTGATGATTCTGGTACGAATTCTTAGGTCAATCCCGCTATTCCCAGCTCTAAACACATTCCCAAAAATTTTAATTACTAAATTCTTAAATTCATAGCAAATTTTTTTACCTAAGTACCTAAAATTTATAAAATTATCCTAAAAATTTAAAATGCGATGTAGTCAAATACGTATGTAAATAATTTATAAAACAGAAAGTTTGACTTTTTATAATCTTACTAAAACGAACACAGCTATTTACAACGCTCCAAAACTTAAAATTATGAGAAGTCAATCGAATTTCTCATCAATCGAGTTGCATATCAGTGGAAGCCGCTTGATCTGCTAGTATATTTATAAAAGTAATTTAAAAGGCCAAATTTAATTTTTATTTAAAAGTCGTAACTTTAAAAACATACATCATGGCTAAAACAAATGAATTAACAATTGATAAAAGGGCTCAAATTGTGTTATTGGCATCGCAAAAGGTAAGTCAAAACATTGAAAAACAATTGAAATGTTCAAGTAGTGCGGTGCAAACCTTTCTCAGTCGACATGTTAAGAGTGTTTTTTGTGAAAATCGTCCAAAATCGGGACAAAAACGTGCCACAACCGCTAGTGAAGATCGGTTTTTGCAACGTGAATCGCTAAAAAACCGTCGAAAAGCAGCAAAAAGAACTAGGCCAGATTTAGAAAATGGGCTAGGCGGTAATATTTCCAATTAAACCAAGAGATTGCAGTCGTTTGGACTCTATTGTCGCAAGGCTCTAAAAAAGCCTTTTCTCAAAAAAAACACATTAAAAAACGGTTTGATTTCGCAAAAAAATATAAAGACTGGACAGTTGAAGACTGGTCCAAGGTGATTTATGCAGTTTAAAGCAATGTACGTATTTTATATTGTCTTTAACGTAGTAGTTTTTATAATTTACCCAAAAAACGTTCAAAGTAAAATTCGTTATATCAATTTTAATGTGAAATTTTTAGCTTTTGGCGCTCAATATGTGGAAGAAGGGAAAAATACCGTTTTGACTGTAAACCACCAACCGTAAAATTTGGTAGCAGTAGCATCATGATTTGGGCTTCCATGTCGGCTTGGGAGGCCCATGTAGGGGAAGTAACAGTATGCGATGCTAGAATGAATTCCTCAACGTAAATTGAAACTTCGAAGGAACATTTAGCGGCTAAAATTTTTATGAAGATGATTCCGATTATATTTTACAACAAGACAATGCACCGTGTCGTCGTTCAAAAACACGTGTGCAGTAGTTTTGTGATAACACAGAGTCCAAACCTGTCGCTCAAAGAAAATTTGTGGAAAATATTGAAGAATCAAGGAAGCCTTCATAAACCATCGCCATCGCCGAAAAAGAACCTTAAACGGATAATTCTCGAGGAATGGGAGAATATTTCGAAAAATGTATGTAGTACGTTAGTGGCTACCATGGTCAAACGTTTTAAAAACGTGATTAAAGCAAAAGGTGGTCACAACAAATATTTTTTTTGTAATAAATACATATTATAGTATATGTAATTTTTTTTATTGAAAAATCGTTAAAAAATCAACTACATAGTTCTTAAAATTGAAAGTTTTATAGATGGCCTAATACATTTAGCAACAGCTGTACATTTGAAAAACTTCATTGCGCCGGAGATGAAAAGTGGCTCATTATTAGATTGGGTTCCTAAAAAGTGGGTCGAAGTATTTATGTTTGGAGACTGCTGAAGTAGTAGGTTACTATTCGTGTATTTACAAAAAAATTAATGTAGTTTAGGGTTTCTTTTGATCACTTTTGTGTCAGCAGATGAACATAATAAGGAATGAAAATTCACATCGAAAACTAAAAATTATACTTTTTTGGGTATAATTAAAAAATGTATGTATGCTTCGAAGGAGCTAAAAAAATTAAGGGATAGAACAACATTAAAGTTAACATTTCCTCTGATGATACAAGTTTGCTCCTAATAGGTATTTTGGGTATAAGATGCATACTACGAACTTCTCGGACAAAATTTGGTTAATTTTTGGCCTGAGCCTGATACTTTTTTACACTACAAAGCTAAACAATTTTCAAATTTTTCTATTTAAAGTACCTAAGCATGGCCATAATAATTGATACCTAAATTGCGTAATTAGGAAGTAGGTAGTTATTACAATTTTTGATTTTAGTAGATTTTTGTGATTTGATGTGGTTTTAGAGACTAAAAATTCTAATAAAAGTTTTTTATTAGTTATCCCAATTTTAACGACTGTTAAAAAGATACACATTCAAAAATGCTTTTAAAGTAATTAGAAACAGATTATAATTCACCAACACATTGAACTTAAAGTAAATGACAATAATTGCATATCAAACTTATATTTAATAATAAAATGAAGTTATCTAATTAAAACTTTTATTTATTTGTATTTTAGTACAAAATTTCCTGAATATTGAACGATAAAGGTGCAATAGAGTGGAATTATTAATAGAAACTAATTGAACTAGAGCAGCTTATAAGGATTTAAACTTAATACTCTGATATAATAAGGGTAATTGGTTTTTGATTTGTTATCAAGAGGGTTACTTTCAAACATCTACGTACTATGTATGTATGTGCTGTAATTAAATAAGCATAAAGAAGTGCACATTATTTGGAGACGCAACTTGCACCTCATGATTTTCAAACTCGATTATTATTTTCTTTTTAAGTTATCACTGTTATTATTACATTTTAGTAGCAATATAGAAATACTTACAACAAAATATTTCACATTAAATGAATTAATTAAACGCCTGCGTTAAACAGGTTCTTCAAATTAATTAAAAAAAAACTAAGCTCACCACAATGCGTAAACTTGTTGATTTTAATTGATTTCGTATAGTACTTTCATTCCATTATTTATTATATTTTATTTTATAATTAATTGGTAATTTATTGAAATAAATAAAAACGATTAAGTGTAAAATTGTGTTAAATGCAGGGCTTTTAAGAGACGTTTATGTAATTTTTGTTTGCGGAAATTATGAAATGTAATTTAAATACCGCCGTCGGCGCCAACACCTGTTTGCGGTTTTAGAAACGGTGTGGCGCCTGACATAACGTCAAGTAAGTCGGAAGTAGAGCAACTTGCATTCGGTAGCTAAATATACACTTAAATGTATCTCCACCAGAGACCAGCACTGTTAATACTCGATCCGCAAGAACCGCACAACCCCCGCGAGTCGTATCCCTACTCCGCAGAGAAAATAGCTGATAATGCTATGATACCGTGGGGTGTACCCAAATCTGCAATTCTGTATTTCTATTGGTCGCAGGAGAAGATTGTAGTCTCCGGCGGTTGGTTGTAAACGACGGGGTTGAACAGAGAAGGCGGCCTTCAACCTTCGCCCTACGCTATTCACTCCGATCGACGCTCGGCGTCTTTCTAGAGCCAGCGGTCTCTGGGGGTGTGGCGGGAAGCAACCCTAGGGAGGAAACTCAACGGCAGCTTCGATGCTGTAATATTTGCGAGCAACAGAAGAGCCACCTCTCCACCCCCGAGAGGTCGCAAACCGTCAAATTGCTAGCAGACCATTCGATGCTTATCAGTGTCCCAGTCGTGTTTATCCGCTTGTTGGCTTCGCACACAAGTGGTCTCTCGCGAGATTCTAAACCTGCTGTCATATAATATCTTCCAACGGGACTATGATATTGTGAGTGCGTATTGTAGTTATATATTTGTAACTTTTTTAAAGTAAAACAGTGATTCGCGTTAATGAGCAGTGGTGGTGTACAATTTTTTATCGTTAACTAGAAAATCGTTTTAAGATATCAAACTTAAATTTCACCGCGGCTAACAGATAGCAGTCAAGACGCGGTCCGACGAGAGTAATCCCGCGGAACGCGGTTATCCGACGGCGTCTCCTTGGCCCGCGTTATCATTACCGGCGCCCGATCTGGACCCGGTAGCTGCAGCGTGGGGTCGCAAACTTTATCCCGGAACCGGTGGACCAAGAGTCGCCGGACCAGGACTCATGTTCGGATTGCACCATCATCAGGATGCTGCAGGTTTACATCACCATCACCAACCACGTGGCCCTAGTCTTAAAGAAGAACCCCTATCAACCACACGGTCGTGGATGCAACCTTCGATGCAGGATCAAAATTCGTAAGTCAACATATTATTTTTTATACCGAGTTACTAAAATATTTATTACCACTTTATAAAATTATATGGCTATTGATTTAAAAAAAAAAGCGAAAAATTATCTAATAAAACACGAAAAAATAATTCAATTTTCTTATCGATTTCCTTCGATACAAAATAGGTAATTTTCCCATCAATAAAATTTAATAAAATGTAACATCAGTTATTATTATTTTTTTTATTATTAATTTCAAAAATAAGTAGGTAGCTCGTTCGAGAGGCAATTCAATATCGAACTTGATTGAAAATAAATAATTTAGGTAATTAAAAATTCATTTCGACATTTTTTATTTAGTGACATGAAATAGATGTACATATATGTATATCCAAAGAATAACATTGGATTAAAAATAATTTAATTTTGTACGGAATACGAATATCGAATATAACATTTAAAATTTAAATTTTTTGTGTTTCGAAATATAAAATATATTTCGTATCGTAGTTGTTATCAATTATTTTAATGTACTGAAAATTAAATTTTTGCTGAAATAATTGAATTTCTCCTCCGACAAAAAAGCACCTCGAGATGCATATCGAATGAACATATGGATCAAGTGAGTTTAGATATCCCTTAAACTGAATTTGAAGGGTATTTAATTGGGAAGTAAAGATTTACTTTTGTGCCACATTAACATAACAATCATTTTAGCATCCCTATCGTATAAATAGCCCATTTTATGTGGCTAGGGTGGCGAACATATATCACTGCAGATATTCCGTTTTAGGCGACAGTATTTCAATATAATCACCCGTCTATTGGCGCCGTTAGTGTTCCGGGTTCGTTATATACCGCACTCAATTGAGCGCGCGAAATAAATGAGCGAAAAACTGACATAAACACCACCATTATCTGATTTGCGAATCCTATAAATACCTTGCAGGAATAAACATACAGGTGGCTTCTGTACATTCTAATTGCCTCATTTGTCAGTACACTTGTTTACAGTGCACCTACCTATTACTATACGAATTAGCTTATATTAATCACTTGCTCAAATATTTTATGAACATTATTGTTTCCCGTTATCTACTAAATTTAGCAAACTACTTAAACGAATCAACAAAATTTTACGTTAATTTCAGTAATTTTTTTTTAAACACATTTGCGATTTATTAATCAAATTTGATATTTTTGGTTATGAAAAATACTGACAAAAAATTTACGCTTGTAAGTACCTATTGCTAACAACTGAAATGCTTCCAGCAAAACCTACGCAGTGCTGTCATCTCAAATACCTAACCTACTATTTGATATTCTCTTTTAAGCGAATGAAAGGAATTGTATTTACCACCAAATATATCACACTTACCGGCTAATTTATTTCGTTCTTTTTATTGTTTACGTTTCTTTCATTGGGGATCAACTTTTTTTATTTTTACTGTTGCTATAATATTACAAACCAAGTTTCTATTCATTCCAAGTGTCTCGAGTGAACTATGAGATATTTCATTAAAGTAATTAAAAAACATTAATTCGTAACTGAGTAATCTCTTCATATTCTACTAATTTTTTGAAAATAGCAGATGTGAATTCTAATTTAAAAATTAAGATTTTACAAGTTCAAAATACGTTATAAGCATCAATGATCTAATAATTATTTGTGTACCTAGGTATGAGCGAAATAAATTGTAATAATTATTTAATTATTATAATATTACTTGACGAGCGTAAATAAAAGCGAAACAGGAGTCGTGTCCTTTAAAATTCATTTTATCTGCAAAAATTAAATTTACAACTAACTCGTTAAAATGAATAATGTAAACATACAATTTAAAAGTTCTATAATTTTACCTTACTCTGGCGTTAATATTATTATGTACCTAAGTAATCATTAGTACAAATTAACAAGACTCTACTGTACATAAAGTCAACTAAAACTGACTACAGGCGCTACCTCCGTATATTTTCATCGATTTACCTTATTCCCCACTTGACCTTATCTTTATAAATTCTTGATTTCGAACTTGAAATATAATTTGCAAAATTTTTGAATTACCTATATTGTATACATAAATGCCCTATATAATTGTTTATATCACTTCCTGGGAATTAATTTATTATATTTTCCTACAAAGTAAATATTATTTATATAACAGCATTTCAACACACACACACACACGTTAGTAGCGGATACTTAATCTAAATACATAAACATAAAACATAATTCTATGAACATTATAAATTATTTCCCAAATATTAATTCAACTTTAAAATCAAAAATATACTAAACCTGCATCTCTTAAAGATTAATTCAACTTGATCAAAATTCAATTTACCAAAAGTATTTACGAATTACGATTCCGTGTAATTAAATTCAATTTTGTTTCTAAAATAAATAAAGTAGCGAATAAGATCTTAAGAAAGTTCTTAACAAAAATTTATTTAAATTGCCATTTTCTTGCTTAGCTTTTGTTTACAATCTAAAAAGTTTTCCAACACACAAATACCTAGTAGTTTAAATAAAATTGTACATTAAAACTATAATAACGTAATTTAAAATAAACATTAAACTTCAAAAAACTTTATTAAAAAATAAAATATTGTTTCGGTGTGACAAAGTCGTTTTAGAAATTATTAACAGTACAGAAGTAGATATTGATAATAATAAATAAATATTATATAAATGAAGTTAAGAAGTGTAATTTATTTTTTGGAAAATTATATTACAATCAATTTCGATAACAATTCATATTGTTTATTCATAAACCTCCATTCTCCCGCATTGTTACTAGCTATAATGTGCAATATGCAAATCGGCAGAGTTAGTATATAATATATCACTATTGCCTTTTTAAAAAAATATTATATAAATTGAATAATAAAATAGCTGTCGAAAAAGTTAAAATGAAGTATAAATCAATCCATTTGTTTGATCTTTGTTTTTGTTTTTGAGATATATTCCTGTTTTGTTCTATGAAAAAACTGAGTACCTGTATGATATCAGGGAGATCCAGACCGATATAAGCTACAGAATAAAAAATATTTTCCTTTCAAGCCGAAAAAGCGAAACTCGCATCAGATCTGGTAACATACACAACGGTTATTTTTCCAACCATGTCTTGTTTTTGTATTATTCTAAAAATGATGATCACGTAGCAGAAAATATTGAAGTTCATAAATTTAGTATTACAAACTGGCGAGGTCCAATTTAATTGCATTCAAATAGTAGAAAAGGTTTCAAATCATTTACATAGACAAAATAATTAAATTAAACTTGTTAAAATTATTATTAAATAAAAAACTAAAAATTGTCAAGCTGAAGTAAACACGATCAAATTAAAATTCTTTCGTAAGTTAAATAATAAAGAACTAAATTAAATTTATTGCCTATTGCCTACTCCAGAAGTTTTTTATTTGGAAATAACATTTTATTTCCAAATTAAAAATATTTAAATTTTATTTTGTGCTTTTAAATTTGATTTAATTGTTCATAATTGCACAATCTTGATCTTTATATTTACAATCTATTTGTTATTTGTAAATCATCCTTGTCTGTTTATTTTTAATTTAGTAGGTATTTAAACAAGCGTTGAGGCAGACTTAGGTCGGTATTCTATAACAAATCCCTTACGAAAGGATCCTTTCACCAAAGAAAAAGCTTGATTTCCATGTAAAATTATGTCAAAAATGTATCAAAATCATTTGATTAAACATTTTTTAAAGGATCTTTACGTAAGGAACGAGTTTAGGTTTTTATTATTAATTATTATTGGTCCTCCACAATTACATTCTAATTTTAAAAATAAAAAGATATTCTAATTTATTTTTGAAAACTACAGTAAACACGAGTAAATATTTGCTCAAACTTTTTACAAAGTTTTCATCAGCAAAATTCAGTAACTAATACTATCTGAAGCATGTAATTTTTAATAAAAAAGTGTGTAATAAATTTTGAAATTCGCAAAACAAATACTGTTTACTAATGCTAAATAATCAAGTAGAAAATCAATATTTTTTGCTTTTAAATTCAGATTTTAATATTCCAACTTTAAACATGTCTAAGATTTATATTAGAGTTCAAAAAACCTTTTAAATATAATTATAAAAATTAAATTGTTCAGGATATTTTAAAAAGTATTCAAATACATAATATATTAAAAAAAAATGTAAACACAATTTGATAATTTTAGTTTTTTGAATATTTAACACGAGATTAGGACTCAAAAATCATTTGTTTGTATTAGCTCCACAAAATCGACACTTTTAAAACGGTTTTAGGTCCGTAAAATGTTATTTTTTTTTATTTAAGTTTTAACGGACTAACTGTAATGTTTAAATAATAAATAATAAATATTTCATCATATACTATTAAATGATTATTCCATACTAGGTATCAAGGATATTTTGCCTTGTTCAGTGCTTTTAAAATTTATTGCAATTATTTATTATTCTACAATAAATTTTGAGTAATTTTGTTGTTTATTTTTAAAATTAAATAAATAGAGCGGTCAGGCGTCGCCAAGAATATTTTTAACTAATAGATAATCGGGCGCGTAATCTAATGAAGAAATAAATACTGATTCCCACACATTGTTCATAAAAATCACATGACATGACAGGTTCGCCATAAAAATAAACGCAAATTTACATTGTTACGTAGTGTAAATTTACACGGCAAATCCATGTAAACTTACCCTTACAAAGTTTTTTAGAATTTAGCAACAGAGTCATAAATTATTTCACTCTATCCATTGCGTCATTTATCTCATCAGATCTATTTTAATGAAGAAAAAATATGGATTTTCAGTAAACCACTATTGAAAATATGAAAATACTTCCACATAACCTCAACCATCACGTGTGTCTGACAACGTGTGTAAAAGTTTTGCAAGCGTCTTTTTTAAAGGATATCTAAAACCATAGCTTGGAAAATTATATCATGATGCACTCATTCGAAAAAGTTTGTCTGGCATATATTCAAAGTTAGTAGTAAATTAAAATAAACTTTAACACATAGAAGTATAGCCACACTGCCGATTTTTAGGTGTTAAATTTAACTTATTTGTTTTAAATTGTTACGTTAGCTTTAAATAAGTATTACAGACAGTATTTATAGATGTATAATCTAGGACCCACTCAAATTTTACTTTTGTTTCCAAAGATAAATGATAATTTGTTCTAAACCAACTGAGTCTTTGTTGTTATAATTTCTTGACTAATCCTTTTAATTACTTACAGACATAGGTTATGAAATTCATATTAACTTTCCAGTTAAGCCAGCTTTGAAAATACAATTTTTTAATTATTGTAATGTCGCTTAAAAAGTCACAACAAAATTACGCACGTTTGCAATATTATGTTGTGCTATATTTTTAACCAAATTGAATAATACAGTAATAAACTCAACATTTGGCCATCAGGTGTACTGAGCTTTAATTCAATACTTTTTAATTTAAAGTCCTCGCAGGTTAGTTAAATCAACTACATTCAACTGACGCTTTCCAGTAACTATGAAACGCGTGTTCCAAATTATAGTACAGGTGAATAATTGTTAAAGTACTTTGGAAACAACATAAAGTATTGATTTGGTAAAATCGGCAGTTCAAAACTTGATGACAAGTTTGAAACCGTTTGACGAATGGCTATCAGAACTACTGTAATCGATGTAATAATATATAAAAGTGATTCTTTTATTGTTGACAGTTACTAAGCAAATCCCAATATACTATCCCAAGTATATCAAATATTCTACGTGGTTAAATCCGCAATGATAGCATCAGTAATGAGTAACATAAAGATAGAGCCTGCTGTATAGTGATGAACAATTTGGAATTGTTCACTGGAGAAGGACAGATGCATTAATTTATAAATAGTTGTAAAAAATTTATGAAAAGTTAAAAGACACCACGGTTTCTCAATCTTAGTTCTCCTGAGCCTTGGCTTTTGGAAAAGCGATGCAAAGAAATTGATTGCTTGTATTAGTTGTCTGCTTATTTATGTGTCTGCGGATTGACGGGCAAAAAAGATTTTAATTCAAAGAATAAACTTTTGTCTCTAACGAAGCAATTTCGTTTCAGTACTGGGGTCGATGCATACACACAAGCTATTATGAACGAATTTTTTCATATCACCGTATAGTTATGTTTTATTTCTCTTCCATATATGATTAATAACATTTAATCATAAAAAAACTTGTTCAAATAAGTTTCAACCGTTGAAAGGTTCCCCTCATCAGGCATAGTTTTAAGATAAATTCTTTGTGAGCTTTTATACTTAACAATAAGAATTATTATTTGTGTTCATCATTTTATTTATTTTTGTATGTTTAAAAAAATATTATTCTATAGTTTTTGGGATCTGTGAATATTGAGGCCTCGAAAGGCCTGGCATGCCGATTGTAATGAACAACTTGAAAATGTAATATTATGCTCAATATCCAAGATTTAAATTTTCGTACGATGCAGTATAGTTTCTTTTGTTAAAATAAAACGTGGAAAACTACTAATAATTATCATTTCTCACTTAAAAGTTTAAAACTTCAAACAACAATTAAGATTTTTATATGCCCTTTGGTTGCAGTAAATTAATTTGAAAAATTAAGTTTTAAATTTTTGTATTACTGAGATTAAATATAATGTAATTTGTAGATAATTTCGTTACATTCTACAATTTTCTCAGTTACGAAAAACATATTTTTAGATATAATTAACGTTTTGTGGAAAACACAAAACTAACATTTTTCTGTAGTTCTTTATTAGCTGTCGTTGGTAGATTGAGAGTAAAGGAGAGCTTTTAATGCTGCGGTCGCATTGCGGCCCAGGAATCTAATTAGCAGCTTGTTCACTTAACTACTTACTTGCCAACCAATGTGCCACCACGTGTTTCAAACAAGTAATGTTTATTCACAAAACATGTTTAACTAATTCGGTTTTTTTCATTTACTTTCATAGTGAATTTATTTATTAAATTATAAATTATAAGAATCTCTTTTCGTTATTGATTTTTGCGATAATTTTATAATTATTATTATTTTATGAAATTTTTATTTTATTTAAATATTTGGTAGGTACAATTTTGGTTACACGAAGAATATTTTGTCAATAATTAAATATGTTTATTATAATTTATACAGGAATAGTATAAATCTGGATGATATTTACTCGTGTGTCGTGTAGAAGCTGTAAATGGAACAATCTGTTTAATTATATCTCCAATTTAAGATTTCCAAAAATTGATTAAAAACTCACGATGAAGCGGTGCTTTACATTTAAAAGTAAGGAAATGCATAGTAAAACTCACTAATTTAAAGAATTACCACAACGCATTCAGTTAAATTCCATTTGTTTCTCAGATTATTATTTGGGAATTTTTTTAATTTTGAAAGGCCCGTAACGGTTTAAGTTTACAGATAATTTTAAAAAATTGTGGTGTTTCTAATAATGTAGTATACAGTAGTATTGTAGTAAAAGTATATTGTATAATATGTACATTACTTGAATGGGACTTTCAATAATTAAGTTGATTGAGTAGTGGTATAATATACTGTAAGTTTGGTATATATTTCTCTAGACGAATATACAATAGATATCTACCTACATAATATAATATGTCATATCTACCTATAAGTAATAGGTAATGTAAGCGGTAAATATTTTATGTAAAAAATATTTTCCACATTAATTGACAATAATTAATTATAGGAATTTCCCTCTAAGTACAAATTTTGCTCAAACTTGTAAAGTATATATAATGAAGCTTTTGTTGACATACAGCTACCAAAAAATCTCGATATATTTAGGTGTTACGAATTTATTGCAATATGAACCTTATTGTCATATTCATTATTTATATTTTAAAAATTTACAAAATTTATAATTATAAAATTAAAAGAGAAAGGAAATATATTATTCAATTTCACGTAATTGAATTTCTATTTTGCTATTATAGTACATATAGAATGTATGTACCTATAAATGTTTATTAACTTGTGAAAATATATTTTAAGTATTAAAAGTATTGTAATAATTGCAATTTAATACTTAAAGCATAGTATAGAACGTAAGTTAAAAAATTAAAATTTATTTTTGCCATTCCTTAAAGGTTGAATTCTACAACCACCTACTGCATGTATCTTTTTACATCTTTTAGATGGTATACATCCAAAAAATATTGATCGATATAGCTACAATAAACCAAGCTTTACCAAAAGTTACAGAAGTCTACTATACGATACAGAAGTCTGCTATGAACGCCAAATATTAACGATTTGTTGTGGACGTTTTAAATATTGGCATCATTTTAATAAATTATGTACATGGTACATGTGAGGTACTCGGAACATTATAAATAAAAGCTAAAATTTAGCAAAATGTAAAAAATAATTTGATGTGAAATAAAGTAATCAAAAATTTATCTAGTTAATTTAGTTGCATAATTGATAGACATAAAATTGTAGGGTAGTTGCAAAATGGAGCTTTATTTGAGTTTTTATCGTGTGCTATGAATTTAACGGTACTCAGCCAGGCCAGCATTTACCACCTTGATTAGAAGCAGGATATAAATTATCGCGTTTGTGTAATTCACGCGACTCGAGGGCATATTTCACTGTTGGATTCCTGTGGACCATATCAGGCGTCGTTTTAACCACAAACGGTTCTGATTGCAATTGATCCCGCTTCAAATGTGGTTATACCAATACAAGTACCAACTTTATTTATACAATTCATTCGTGAATTCATGTGTGTGTATGTGTTAGATCTAACAAACGATTTTAATAAACGTCCTACCAAATACTCCATGCTTTGTATAATAGAAACCATTTTACTTGATTGATGTAAAATAGTGACTGAATTACATTTTTAATTCGAGTAATTCATCAGTCGTGCATTTGGATGGCGTTCGAACATTCAGGTAATTACTTGATTTCATGAGATAAGTCGTATAATTACGTAAGTATATCATCGAGTATTCACAGACCGTTCGAGCAGTTGACAATTAATATTATTTGAAGGAGTGCCAACTAATAACTAATTTGGTAATGGTAATTACGTAATAACTCTTGTATGCTTACATGCACAAATATAAAATTTTTTAAATTTCCTTGCCCGGTACGAAAGCAATTTGAGTGAAACAGAGAACAGACGAATTACTTGTTACTTAGCTTTGCTAATACCGATGACAGCGAGTAATTAATAAAACTCCAACAAACTGTGCATTATTCCGTGCAATCATTTTTGTAGGTATGTATTAATGACACGGTAATTTGTCCTCGGCAAAATTTTTCTAATGATAAAACCAGTACTGATAATTTGTCTACAATGAAATGCGAATATATATTATCTACTTCAACAAATCCATCTGAAACCTTCTGTACATAAAACGTTATACTTTTTAGGGATCATAATATTACTACTTATATAATAAACACAGCTCTCTTAATTATTAATTGTATAGTTTTTATTGTAATTGATGATAGGTATGTTAATAAGTTTGTATGCTCTACGAAATAATTTTTGGATAATTATTGAAAAAGTCATTACGTTACGCTAACGATATTTAATCAAAACAAATTGGAGGCATCTAGGGAAAAATGATATATGACATGATTTTATAACAAATTTGCTTTTAATTGATAGGCACAGTACTATTCTTTAAAATCATTTTTTTCTGTTACCTAAAAAGGCCTCCAAAAAGCCTTTTTCGTTGAAATGAAGCTTTACTTGTAGCAAAAAATAATTTATTTTTATTGCTGTAACTAGTACATAGCATTTATAAATTTTTGGCCTTTGATCAAAACAAATTTGTCATTTATGTGTTATAATAAACTATTTACTTAGCTAAACTATTTGTCTCTTTCCATCATCGAGTGAATTCCCCACGGGTTATAATAGGATGGTGGGAATGTTTGCAATGGCAAGAGATTGTCTGTTGATTTCGTCAAAAAACCAGATGGGTTTATCTTGGCATTTAGGTGGTAATGGAGAGTCATAATGCCGGATGTCCTGGCTGCAAGTACCAAGGCAGCTACGAATTGTCGATCGCTTGAATCGATCGTTTTAAATTGTTATTGAGGAATAGATAGGTATATAGTTTTTTAATCTTGGGAATCAAGCAGTTTTATTTTAGTGCTTGGGTCGATGCTTACATAAGTTATTAATTACGTAAGAATCTTTCCAACTTGTCGAATTAACACAAACATATTATTTTTGTGTTAAATTAACACAAAAATATCTTTGTAACAGGTAGGAAAAGGCTTGGTCGATGGAACTATTTTATTTACTACTCATAATTACGCGTTTATTATGAAGCATTGCGATGAATCAGTTGCATTAAATTCTATTTTAGTAAACAGAAACACACTCAACAGCCGCGATATACAATGATAATAATATAAAATCACAACTCGCCATATGGTTATTGAAATGATTTTAGTGCGTTAAAAAATTTAATGACCCAACACATATTTCAATTATCGCAATAATAATAATATGAATTTATAACATTAACAAATAACATGAATATTCGATAGTTTTGAAAGTATTTTTGATTTTAACGCTAAAATCGTTGAGTGCAAGTAGGTACACTTTCAGTTTCAGTTTCCAACATCCTATTTAATAGACTTAAATTGACTTTCTATAAAATCTATCTAAAAATTTTATGGACAATACTAAAAGTTTCCTATAAGAAAATTATTAAAGTTGCAACTAGAAGGGGAAGTAGATAAAAGTCAGACCATACCAAAATCAATATTCGGCCTGCATCGTGTGTCTTACTTCACCTTTTATAACCAAATCTTTTAGCAAGAAATCGAATAAAAAGTAATTTTTATATGAATTCATATTAGTCCTTTGTAAACACGGCTATTAAATTACAATTTAATTTAAAGAACAGCCACTTTGTTTCTAATATTAAAAGCAAATAGCCAACAGTGGAACGTGATATTTTCACGATTATGAATAGTTTAATTAATGAATTGGTCAAAATTAACAAACTACCTACTTTTTTTTTGGAAATTATAAATATAATACTTTACAAAATAGCAATTCGAGTTAATTATTTATGTATGTACTATATAACATTAACGCATTGCTCTATCAATTTAGATTACTTTTACGTTCATTAAAAAAATTTAACTTGTTTTCAGGTAACTGCAGAATTGCAGGATTTAGTTTTATTTCTCTGGCTATCGGGTCACGTTTCTGTTCATCGATAATGCAATCTATATCTAGAACGACCTGCACCTGAGCCACCCTCCCCCCTGATATTACTTGCCACTTCATTTATTTATTTGACACAGTGCACTGTAAATATATTTCATTCTTTTCAAATATAAATTTGTATCTAAGTGGGTACTTAATTGTCTATCCGATTGTAACTGCTATATAGTTAAAATAGGTTTTGCAACGGAATGCAATGGTAGATTATTAAGGTTCACGTACACTATCTTATTACTGTTCAATTTGCCGTTGGCTATCATATTGTGCTAAAATACCTAACGTGGTTAAACATAGTCGCTTATCTGCTTCGTATGAGCAAATTCGACATCTAAGCCATTATTATTTGTATGCAACTGGACAATACAATTTACATTGACCGCTTAGAGTACTTAGATCAACCCTTTTGCACAGATGGTGTTGTGACACTTCAAATAATAACGTTTAACCACGTTATCTTAACAATGTTAGATTGAATTAGAAGGGTCGAAATGCAATAATACTAAAATGTGGACTGTTTAAGAGGTGCTAATAGAACTAACACACATCTATTTCAGAATTGGTGTCGGAAGAGCACACTTCGAAAAGCAACCCCCCAAGCAATCTACGAAAATCCAACTTCTTCCACTTTGTCATAGCGCTCTATGATCGGGCGGGGCAGCCCGTGGAAATTGAACGCACAGCCTTCATTGGATTTATCGAAAAAGATCAGGTCAGTTTTACCATTTTTTTTATTATTTATTATACGATACATTATTTCATTTGCCATGTTACATAGGAAGAACGTAAAATGTCTTCTTCACTATGTTAGGTTTGTGTGTTCACGATTGCATTCGATATAGAAGAGCAATGTCCTATGTAAATTTTCTTCCGTACAGACATACAGAAAAATGTCCTAAAAAGAACTTTATCATAAAAAATCGACCCATATATATAATTGTTAGTTATACAAATAAAATGTTAAATAGATTTTTCAACACTGCAGTTTAAACCCACAATCTATACCAAAGTTATGTAGGTTCGAGGTAATAAAAATAGAATTAATTTAGTTGTTCATTTTAATGTTTATTATAACCACAATAGTGAAAAGTCAAATAACTATTGATTAACACCACAAAATTGTCAAATGGTTAATACATTTTTCATTGTTGGGTCTAACTGATCTAATTCGTTAGGTAGGTAATGTATAGGTGGCTGTGGTGGCAATATTTTACCGGTGTCAGTTAGATAAAAACACTCAATTTAAGTAATTTAAAATTTTAATTAAGTTTGAAAACATATTTTAAATTTAACTTAGCAGTTTACAGTTATGATTGCTTTATTTCTCTAAGAATACTAGTCAGTATTGTTTGTATTTTATGGTTTTCTTAACATTTCACAAACAATGACTTGCTTGCTTTTGAATTTTGCTTTTGAGTCTTCACATAAATGGTTTCTGTTGTGACCGTAGTTCAAGTTGGGTTTGGGTTTCATGATAAATGCTCTGCCCAACGCGCTCCCTAATCTTCTGCATCTCTGCGAACACAATTACACCCCTTTCTACTTCAGTCTGCAACTTTGTTCTAAACTAAAACACGCCGTGTATTTATTTATCTTACATTTTCCTTTATGTTTTAGTCTTACGCAAAATGAAAGAGCAAGATGTCAGCTCTGTTCAAAATTAAAAATAAAAATTTGTCATTGTAAATGTATAAATGTGGCGTGAATTTTGTTGAGTTTACAAGATAAATATCTTGGTGTAGATGGATTTTAATCAAAGTGCATACATGGCGTGCGCGATATGTTTGTATAACATTGCTACTGCAAATTACGTAATTAGTAGACATCTAGGTAAATGTATTAGCATGCAAATGAAATAAGTATATAAAGTAGTACAATTTTCGACTTTTTACTTAGTGTAATTAACAAATCTTGTTTAATTATCAAATGATGCAATTGTGCAACTAACATTTAATGGCTTTTCTTTTGTTTTGTAGGAAACCGAAGGACCAAAAACAAATAACGGAATACAATATAGGCTTCAACTTTTATATGCTAATGGTAAGTTGTAACCATGTAGTTTCACGGATGTTTCTTAAGTTGTTGGTAACTAAGTGATAGTTCCATGTTCTATCCGAGTCCCTCAAGTCCAAACTAATAAGATAACCACATGCCGCAACACAAATAACTCCTTAACCCGCAAGAACCGCAATAGTCCGGTCTAGCATCTCAGTGGATCACCCTTTAGTCTTCATGAGCACTCGACCCGTTCATCAAACTACGGCGAAGAAAAGAGATAATTTGTTAAATTAATGAGTGTTCTTACGTCCAACTTTAAGTCTTTAGTACCGTGTTATTGAATTTTCTATTTGTTCTCTTATATGGAACCGTGTTCTGTCACTCAAAATTAACTGTGCAATTAGTTTACCCGACGTTTTATTAACTTTCAATTATTTCTGTTAGTTAACCGCAAGTCCGCTTATTTCCTTTTAAATCCTACTGAAAAAACGACATTTACACTTTCGTGTAGTAAAACGTATTACATATAAGGGGCTGAATATAGAATGAAACAGCAAACGAATAACAAACCCGACCTGGCTTTTAATTAGATTTGCAATTAATTTAACTAGTCAATCACATCAACCAAAAAGGAAACTAACTTTTCCTTGTTACATATTATAAATTATACGTAGTACCTAATAGAAAGCGTGCGTGATTTAAATAAGCGTCGGTTAAACAAAAAATTTATTAATCGGCTCATTGCCGATCCCGTTAAAATTATTTTCACTTTGTTGCAAAAAAAAGAAGAAAGAAAAAAAATTGCATAAAACCAAAGCTCGATAATGTGACTTCAAATGTTGACGTTGTTAACTTCAAATACAGTGTCATATTACATCTTCTTTATGGCTGTCGAAATAAATGAGAGAAGCAAGTTAAACGCTTCAATTTGTATGTTGTAAAAGTTGTTAAAATGTAAACACACAAGAAGTAACTCAAGAGATTTCGGTAAAATATATAAGCGCTAGTAAGATGTAACAAACTGGCGTTGTATCTCATTTGCCATAGCACACCTCACTCAACAGTATCCCCGAGGAACACTCTTCCTCTCCTTATTTGTAATAAAATAACTCCACAAATGCTCTCCTAGGACTAAAAAGATGGCGAACCCTAAGGCTTTACCACCGCCCGAGTCTTTGTTCTCGCGCTATCGCGTCCTCCTCCTTACGGTCTCTTATCAAAGCTTGGCTACGGTATGCGATGCTGGCTTCTATTAGTATCGAAATAGTTTGACGTGCAGTAAACTTTGGCATTATCATTTTAATGATTCAGGAGTTTGTAGATGTTAGTTATAAGACGCTGTGGTGTCAATATTATGGTAATATGGCAGTAACTTGGAAGCCATAACAACTTTTAATGTTCATCGAGTAAATTATCTACCTATTAGATAATAAACTTTCTTTTTATCCAAACTTCATAATACGTAATGGCTTTATTTTTTATGATCACTAACTGACAATGCCGGCTATATTACATGCTTGATTTATTGTTTTAGGTGTGCGACAAGAGCAAGACATCTACGTTAGGCTGATCGATTCGGTTACGAAGCAAGTAAGTATGCTATTTATCAATATAATATACCTATATACCTATACATCGAGATATACTAGGTATAAAACTCGGTGCCATTAATATCGCATTTTATTATCATCCGTAATAATTGTTATTAATTTTTTTGGTCCATAAAACAAAGGCGACAAAAAGTTTCTTAAAACTTTCGCGTGTATTGATTTTCTTCTTCTGATGTAGATATAAATAATGAACAACTAAGTGGAAAAGTAGGAGTAATTGAAATTAACGTTGAAAAGTCAAACAGACGAGTACAAATAGAATTAGAAGCCCATGTGTTGTTTTGGCACTCACTCGATACCTACCTTTACAACAAAACAACAAACTCGTAATTCGTGCATCAAACGAACGTAGGTATGTCTGGAACTGACTCGTACTTTGGAATAATTAAATAAATTATGCAATAAGAAACAAATTTAGGATCTTCCCTAGCTTTCAGACGGATAAGTCTCTTTTCGCGCTGCTTCGACGAGCGGGAAATTAAATTTTACCTCAAACCATCTTCAAGTTAGATGATTGACTAAAATTAAATTTAAGAACTTAAATACGTTAAGCTTTCCCCTTTTCACTTCATCAACTTGACTTGTGTAAAAATTGTTCCTTAATATTGGCTTAGCATGTTAAATATTTTCGAGGATGAAATCTTTCGGTGTATCGAACGCCCAACCTAAAAGCTTCTGATAATCTCCCTTTTTGTAGATGTTATCGACAATGCGCGATCATTGCACACGTGACGAGCACGCGACCATCTAAAACTTTTTGCGGACAACACAGGAAGTTTCAACTCTCATTATATTCTTATCGTAAACTGTTTAGCCCATCGATAAACACACGGACTGTCGGTTTTAGGGGACGAAATCTTGAAAAATTACTATTTTATGCACGCGTCCTTATTTTGCGGATAAGTAAATTTGAATAATGCCCCTCATATACTTTTTGCTCATAACAATTCTTGAAGCTAGGATTAACCCAAAATAAAAAGTAAAAGCAAGTCAAATTATTTCCCATTTACCTATTATTACTATAACAAATTCGGTTGTTACGTATAAAAGCAAAATTCATTACCGAAATGGTAAGATATTAATAATCCTAAATTAGATACTTTCTAATACATTAAAATTGTTTTAATATAATTAATTCACGTGCATTCGTTAAAGTAGACGTTAAAATGGGGTAAATGCGGTTTGCATGTTTATCAGCAGCCACTCAAGTAAATGATGTCCTGTTCGTCTTATTGAAGGCTTGCACCAAATACAACTACCTAGTTCATTAGTTGATTACAAATTTTGCACAAAAAAAAATAAGTTTAGTCTGCTGCTTCCTCATAATGTACCCACGTAATTAATTAGTTTTTTTTTTATAATTTTGTAAACAGTCGACCCGACTATCTGTCGTAATTGTTAAATGACCTAACGCCGGACCTGTTTTAATATTTAACATTTTCGTTTTTACCGTAATTTTTGAATATGCACTGTAATATTTAGTGGTAAACTTGGCTACGAAATAAGCCTTGACGCAAACCTCCAGTTTATGTTTCACACAGTAGGTTACCACCAACCAGTTATCGAGGATTTATTACATTGATACTAATTAGGACGACGCGGTTCCAGGTGCTACAAGGATTACCATAGAATTCTCATCCTTACTAATACTATAGCAGCTCTATGTTGGTTGTATTATTTATGATTGTATTTATAGCATCTGACAAAATTATTACTTAAAACGTAAACACCGATAACTTCAATTTCCAATTTAGCTCTCAGATGTGGAAAATTTATCTTAATTATTACATTTTTACACTCGGTTAAGTATAAAACATAACTTCCCAAGAAATTTAAATTTTGAACGTACTATTAGATTAACATTCAGAATTCTAATTGTATTACTAAACTTAATCAAAGTTTAAGCTGAACAGATCTTGTTTAATTATTGTCAAATTAAACGGTGTTAAACATTTAACTTCTATTTTCTTACTTTTTATTAATTTAGTGATAATTAAAGTTTTTTCGTACGTACCTACTACACACTAATTTATAATATTTTTTGCAAATTTCTCATTATCCAGTCAAGTTTTAATTATATACCAATAGGTAAGGTGGAGCAGGTTCGAGCACTTTTTTCAAACATAATTGATTTAAAGACTAACCGAACTAGGGTACGTTGGAATCCTCAAATAGTTAAACTAAAGTGGAGAGAGGGGTTACCCAATAAATGATTTATAATATTTACAGTACGTAATTATTAAAACGTAATTGTTATAAATTTTATACCTATAATAATTCAATAATTTTTTTTATTATCATTCAATATAAACGCGAGCAATATTGAGAAAGTAACAGATGAGACTAATCCAATAGTAAGCTTCAATTTGATAATTAACGTGATGCTTTTGTTGTGGCCATGATTAAGAATAATTTAACTAATCTCGTTGGGGTAAGTCTAAAGAGTCCAAACTTTGGCGAAAGGGTGTCAAACTAATGTGTTTGGGTGTGCAATGAGTTGTTGGTAATTCTCCTTGATTTTCTATTTTGACAGTTACCATGCCCAGATTTCGATGTATGACGTTATTGGGAGCATACCAAGATGCATTACAAAGTGCACGCAATCTTTTATACAATTTTTCCAACCAAGATTTTTACTGATTAACCAGGTGGAGATGACCTCTCTGCTTTGCAGAAGATCACTGTTGTTCAGTAGCCCCACAGAACATCTTCCACTCTTTAAAGTAAAAAACCAAGATTTTTACTGATTATCCAGGTGGAAATGGCCTCTCTGCTTTGCAGAACAGCACTGTTGTTCATCAGTAGCCCACAGAACATCTTCCTCTCTTAAGAGAAAACGCAATTTGGATCGATTTTGTACTATTAACTTAAATCGGCCATATTTTCATTCACTTCATTAAGGTCAAGAAAGTGAAACTCTTGGTAAACGTTCAAAAAACTGCAGATCAGTATATCTGCTGCTTTTTTTTTCTAATTCCCTTGATGACTATGTATCTGATCAATCTTGAAATTAATCTGTCGAAATCCAAATTCAAATTCTTGTAGAAATAGTTCAAGCTCAGTTATGAATATTTTCTTGAATACCTTAGCAAAAGAAATAGTCTTCTGCTTGCAAGGTTTTTAGAACTACCTTCTATCGAGAAGGAAAGAGAAGGATTTTTTTTGGGTTGAAACTTTTATTAGCTTCATCTGGAGTAACTAGGATTTTCCTTTTCGGGGAGAGTTTCCATTCAAAATGAAAAAAAATGTTTCACAAACATGTTTACTATTTCTTCATTCTCTTTGGCCTCGTTGCCAAGTCATGTTTTACTTGGATGATTTAGTGCTTATTCACAGTGAACGTAAGCGTAAGAAATACAAATAATAGCTTAAAAACTATCTAAAGAAGACCTATAAGAAGAGCATTGGTAGAGTTGCTCTGGTATACACAAAAAACTATTCTACATCGCGTAGCTCAATGCTTACTATTTACGCTTTTATTTGTAGTAATATTTGAATTTTTACGTTTTATGTATTTCTTACGCTTACGTCTATTGTTAATATAGGCACTTAAGCTTCAAGGTTGCTAAAATTTTTTGTAACTTTCCTAAGGAAATTGTCTGTCGATTCTGTTGGTTGGAAAGTTTATAAGAATTTTTTTAACCTTTTCTTGATTTTTGTTATCGCTTAGCATCTTTTTCCAAAGAAAATTGATAATCTTGTAATTTTGATTACAATCAATTAACAAGATGTGTTTTTTTAAGTAAGTACGGCTCTGGTTGGTGTTATGCCATTATTTGTCTATTAAAGTAGATGGTGTTTGTCGAACTGGCAGTAACAATTTTCAAGAAACCCTCCCCCATTTAAAAATTTAAATTCAGTTAACCTGTTAATCCTTTAAAATTTTAAATATTTAACGAGCAATTAATTAAAAAGCTTTATAAATTCATTTAAAGCTAATTTTCAAGTTTGTTTAAAAAAATAATTTCAGTCAATGCAAACTTAATAAGTTATTATTAATATACAGGGTGAGGTAGACTATCCATATCAGGCGTTTTCTTCAAATACTTAGAGACACAGATAGAGTTTCAGAAGATCTCAGAAGTTTTTAGATTTAGATAGAAGACAATTTGAACACTGATTATATTATCTAACTTTTTATTTAATTATTTATAATTTAATTTTAATGGAATAATTAATTCCCCGATGGAGGTGGATGCAGAAAACTTTTTTTCTACAAAACTTACTTATTTTTGAAAGACGTTTTTAACGATATTTATTTTTGGAGCAAACTTTTGCCAGTATCACCATAGGGCTTCTGTGATCAAAAAATTTTTCCCAAATTTCTATCGGTTGATTGGAAAGTCTCCATTCTAACGGTGTGACTAAATTATTTTGAACTCAAGTGTGACTCATAAGTCATTCCTTCAACCTATTCGAGGTAATGAATCGGTGTTGACAGCCAAAATCGATTTGAAATTTAAAAAACTAAGTTTTTGCATTCACATTGAAAGGATTACATAATTTATTATTTTCTGTCTCTTTCCAACAGTTGCCTTATGTAAGTAAAGGTAATGAGCTGATTACTGGAATTTAAAATAACGTTAATTATTAACACAAAAGTTAAAATTTTTCAACTTAATAATTCTTTCGTACAAAAAATTCTTCGGATGATACATTTTTAATTATCCTGTTATATTTGTAAAAATTTATCTAATTTATTTGGGTCTGGAAAATTAAAAAATGTAAACAACATTTTCTGCTAATAGAATTTAAAAACAATTTTAAAAGACCAGTTGGACGCAAGAGCAGAGATCCGGAACAATTTCCCCATCAGTTTAAATTCATAGCCAACCAAGTTTTAGAAATATGCACTTCTGGTCTCGTTAAAATTACATTAAAACGCCAGGTTTCACATCAGAGATACAGACTACGAATGTAATGTGGTTAATGAAACCCCAGAGATAAAACTCTTCCGATTGTCGGTATACGATCCATTACTGAAATTTTTAACAGGGTTTATCAAATGCTGTATCAATTCAATTTCCTGTCAACAAATATTGTTGAAGATTTCCTAATATTCAGATAATATACCTATCGGTGAACTGATATATTTATTATGCGGGTATGTTTTTTCGTTGTTTGAAATTTAATTGTGCATCGATTGACTTTAAATTTTCACATTGTTGTAATATTTACGGACATCATATACGAGTCAAATTTCTATTACAATTTTAAAACGCACTGCATGAATACCAAACCCATATAGTAAGTTAATCTTGTTTATTACAAATGCATTGTAATGTAAAATGTTATTGCCTGACAGTACATTTTCAGTTTGAATATCCAGTTAGTAATGAACATTTTCGAACAGTTCGAGAGAAACTCGTTATCGAATGTGGGGTTTCTAGTATGAAACATTGCCGTTAATATCTATTATTTGTGCCATTCTACCAAATTTACACTACCAGTTTAACATAGAATAAAATATACATGAGTAGCGATGGTAACTTTTATGTCGAGCATTAATTAAACAATTTGCGTAATACAAAATAAATTCCCTACACAGAATCATTAAATTAGCATACAAAACTAGTTTGAAATTTTTTAATCATCATTGAAAATTAAGTTAGACATAATTTTAAATGTCATTGAAAGTCGAATTGGCTCGCTATCTTATCTTTAAATTACGAGGGTGGCCAGCAATTATATATGTATGCCCTTTTATTAAGTTACAAAATTCCCTTGGGAACATTGATATACTTTTATGAATATGCAAGTAAAGCAATTAATTAAAATTTTGCGTAGATAACTAATATGACCATTAACTCGTCCGATAAGTTTCGGTAATTCCCGGGGGAATATTTAAACAAGTCTGCTGGGTCTTTTCGCAAAATTCTCTTGAGATCGGGGACTCTTTAAGAACGTCTCCCGAGCACCAAGACTAGGGTTATCAGATTCATGTACTCCAAGGAATTATAAAGTTTTTTACCTCGAATATGTACCGATAATAATTTTTAAATGTGTTCGCCTTTCTTTATTTTACAAAATAATGCTGCACGACGGGTTCGGGATTGCTAAAATATAGCAAAAGCGTGTACCCACCTAATAATAACAGCATAACAATTTATAATGTTCATAATGTGTCTCTCGTTCAGCATATTTCGGATTTAGAAGATCGTTCGTTCCATTTTACGGCTTTGAAATTTCTGAAAGTATTCTAGTAAGTATTAGTCGAAGCTAAACGCAAACAATGAGTGTGAACCGTGAGTGTAATAAACACATCCTAAAGCCGGCAATACAAATATTCCAACTTTTATACACAAGAGATAAATTTTGTAGGTGCAAAGGAAATTTAAATATTATATTTTGGGGAAAATTGAAATCTCATCTTGTAATTTATTCTGTTTAAATCTAGTTAAGTATTCTTGTTTCCTTATCCAAACACATGTTGCTCTATGTCCAGTAAGCTTACTTGAGCCTCCCACAAAGCAAAGCTTGGGGTTGCGCGTTATATATTCAATTAAACAAAAATCTATCAACTGTTCTAACCTAAAGTACCTTAATCCTTAGAACGGGAAAGTAAAGCCCCGCACAGATAGATGTATGTACTATCGCTACGTACATTCGGGGGGCACCAAATAGCCGGATTACTTGGGTCTGGTCGAGGGTAAAGTCTGGTAATTATAGTAGCTTCGAGGGTTATTCTATGCTCATTGATGACTAGCTCCATATACGTCACCAGCTACTGTTTAGGGTGCGAGCCACTACCGTAATCCGATCTTATCCTATGTTATTATTATTATAAAACTGAACTTGACAAAATAAAACTAAAACCTACTACCTAGAATGTATTATACAATGAGTAAACAAACACTGCTGCATAAGTATACAATGTGTACAAACACGAAGACTACATTAAATAAGCCACTTTTATCTTACATCTGTACACATTTTCTACACGTATACATACTACTATTTTATTTGTAAAATATTTAATGTACAACTGAAAAAGTGATTGCTTACCTTAGCTATACAAACGTGTATTTTGATATGCAGCACGATATTTTTGATTAAACAACTCAACATTCGGTGAAAAAATCAAACACGTTACATACGTCGAATTTTTTCATAAAGAAAATAATTAAATATTCCGGCCACATTCGCGTTTTACGCTATTAAACTTTTTATGAAATAATAATTAAAACATGTAGCTACTTATTTGCGGCGAGGTGTAAATAAACATAAATACTATATAAACTTGCGTAACATCTTATTTAATAAATTCATACCTCTATGTAAATTTGACTTACCTTTTTGGGCTCATTTAAAGGTTCGGTCGTTAACTGACCTTTCATGAACATTTACATAGACACAGACTGCAAACGGTTTACCGGAATGAAAATTAAACTAGATCTTTACATCAAACAAACATCGCTCAAACCGAAGCGCAAAAGTACCTACCTAACCTAAAAAAATAATAACAATTATTGTAGATATTTGTCGACTATAAATTAATGATTCGCTTTTTACAGGCAATAATATACGAAGGACAAGATAAAAATCCAGAAATGTGTCGTGTTCTACTAACTCACGAAGTGATGTGCAGGTATGTCTGATTTTTATATTACTATGTAAATACTTTTGAGTTTTTGCCATGCACACCTTTTTACCTTGGCAGACCTTGCCGCGAAACGGCTGTAATCGCAAACCCAATTATTTAAAATTTTTATTCAAACTCTTTGAGATTCTAATTCGTCCAGTTTATTTTGAATACTGCACAAATTTTTATTTACGAATCGCAGAACTTTCTTTTGAAGCCATGACGTCATCAATACCCCTTTTTATTTACCATTCGACAATTATATACAATTGCGAGAAAATTGTTTTAAAAATTGAAAACAGTTTGGTAATTATTTCATTTTTAGTTAATACGCAAACTCGTTTGGCTATTTGGTACAAATTATTAAAATGTCATCGACATCGCATTTTCTTTAAAAGTTGCTGGCTTACCGTAAATTTGTGAATGCTGATAATAGCAAATCTTTAACAAATCAAAATCGGATTTAACAACCGAGTTGAATGGTAGGTTCAACTCCAAATTTAAGTTTTGTAGAAATTGAATATCCAACCACAACTCAAAGCTTTGCACAGAATGTGCAGCCAACACAGAGCTTTGAAGTTATCACAATCTTGTGTGGCACTCAACGAGATAAACCACCGCTACCAATATATGAGTAAAACGAAATCATTGTAAATTTCTCAGGTTCGGCATGTAAACAAAATTATAATGTACAAGGTGTTATGAAAAAAATCCGTTGAATTCGACCGGATATTCAAAGAAAGCGACCTCGTCCAACCGCGAAACTCGTAATATCGTACCAATATCGTCCTTTTCGAAGTGGAAGTCACAAAATGGAATTTACCGTATTACTACTCGTATATAAAAAAACTATTACCTTATTTATAGTTTAAAGTCCAATTAAGAGGGCGTAACATCCGAAAAATTACATCCCAGCTGCAGCTTTCTTCTCAATAAGCAAGTTTATTGTCATATTAAGATCCAATTATAAATGACACTGATATTAGTTATTGACCTAGGTTAAAAAGGTTTACTTTTCGATCTACAGAATCCTTTTCATATTGAAAAATCGAACGGAAAGCATCTACTTTTCGAACGATTGGAAAAGAGGGCACTTTGTTAATAGAAAATTATAGTACACATACTCAGATATAACAATACAGGCATACATCCAAAAATAACACATTTACATTTAAATTGGAACTTTTTTTGTGAAACAGTCTGTATCTGTATGAAGATCATGGGTACGAGATTCCTGAACAAACTGTACTCAATGCTATCATGCACAGTAAAAGCAGTGAAGGAAAAATAATATATTACTTCTGTGGAAGTCCCCTTGCTAAGATTGTTTCTTTTTATATGTTAAGATGTACTTCTCTTTTGACCACTTCATTCGGTATCTTTCTCCCATTGCTTAAATTTTTCTTCCTGCATTACTTTACATTTTATTTCAATTACAGAGCAGCTGTTACTTGTACAATGGACATATAAAATAATATTACACATAAATACCAAACTTAAAAAATACACAAAAATAAAAATGTTAGAAAAATCTGATCATCTACATGAATTAGAATATTTTCTCACCTTTGTTTACTCTTGTCCGATTGAAAAATTTTTAAAACTAATTTTTTTGAATTTTGAAATACTAAATGAATAAGTCAGCAAAGCGTTAGGAATTTTATAAATTGTAGTAGCTTTAGGAAAGGCTGATTAAACTATAAAGTATTAAGTTAACGATAAAACCTAAAATCCTTAATCAACAAACTCAAATTAATTTGAAGACGTTGTTGTAAGTTTTGTCAGAAAGTGAGTGAGTGACGTGATTGTTTCGATGATGTACTTGCAAAGATCCCTAAATATCTTCCCCTATGGTCTTGTATAATACCGGCGGGTTGCGGGGAGAAAGGATGTTCCCGAGGGAGTCTGTCTTTTCCCTCGTCTTGCCATAACAAACATTGCTCTCATTCGCCAATCTTTGCACACACCATTGTAAATTTCTTATCTGTTTTTTTGTTAAGTGTAACAATGTAAACAATAGCAATTTGCATTATTTTGTAAGTTACATTTCTTTAAAATTTATTTAAAAAAACTAAAAATTCTCTCGTATTATGTTTCAGTCGATGCTGCGATAAAAAAAGTTGCGGGAATCGTAACGAAACCCCGTCAGATCCTGTGATAATAGACAGGTAAGTTTTTAGTTGTATAATTTAAATTAAGTGCCGATGGTTATATTTGAAATTTGATATCGAAAAATAATGAGTGGTTAAATCGAGAAATAAAAAATGTTCGATCATGCAAAGTCCACTGCAATTTTCGTTCCTTGGAATTGTATACTGCTGATAGCAAGGGGATAGCTACAAAATGGTGTCTCAAGGGACGAGAATAGACAAGGGGAAGAAGACATCTTGCGGGTAGACGAATATCGCGGTGTTGCAAATGGACGTCTAGAACTCCCTCAAGATTGTAGACCAATTCGTAGTAGAATTTGTTGCATGCAATCATGCAATATAAAATTTGAGCAAAAAAAGTTCTTTCCAGTTGTTTTTCAAGTAATTACGTGTACCACATTAATTCCACAAAGACTAAAGAGTGCGGTTTTTTTAAATCATTTAGGGCGTTTTGTTACTTGACAGCTTACGGTCGAATGACTTCTGTCAATTTTACTAACAGATTATGTCAGTCACCGAGTAGGCTAATCGAACTGACTAAATAACCGTGGCTTTGTCGGCGGTAACAGATTAGCCATAACTCCCGGACAAGAAAATGCGACTCCTGCTGAGCGAACAACCCTCTATTCTCCAATTATTTGAGCGCACCTAGCACACGCAGTTAATATAAAATTAGCCGTCATTGTAGTACAGAACTAAATTGAATCAAAACTCAATATAAATATAGTTATAGCGTGTAGCACACGAGGGCTACAAATTAAATTTAATAAATCTACCTTACATGACAATTTACAAAACTCAAGTAGAACCCATCAAGTAGATGAGTTTAAATTATCAATTACGGTACGTTTATACGACGGACTCATGCAAGCCCACATGTCAATTCGAGCTCGCATACGTAACAGAACTTACCCACACACACACACACGCGTCCATAATCCTGCCACGTGTCTCTGTAGTAGCAAAATATTTTTGCATTAATCAAACAAATTGAGTTTTCTCTTTTCATATCGCTCAAAACTTATTGCACTTAAAAAAAACATAATAAATACTATTGCAATTACAATTGCAATCAAATGAAATTACTGTGACGTAATGGGGATTTTGGTATTACTAAGCCACCTGGGACTGGTCATCATCTGGTTTGCGAAACCTTTTGTAATGTACAATTCGAATCACGATTTGATCAAATTTAACTCTTTTTGCTGTTGAAACGCCCTTTCTTGAGATTTTTAATCTGACATAGTAATTTCGAGAGACCTTGTTTACTATGGTAAATCAATACTAATTTACAACTTAAACGCGCAGTTTAGTTCAGCAAGGCTCTTAATTTGCATCCAAGATTTATTAACAAAATTACAAGCCCATTAACCGAGACATGGTTTTTGGAAACAAATTTGTTTTTATGTCAAGAAAGTGATTTCACACTTGACATGTCCACATGTGCGGTAGTGCGAAGTGCATTCGGAAATGCCCATCAGGATACGCTAGAATGAAGGGAGGTCAAAACAGAACTGGCGATTTACGTTCGCAAGTGTGTAGTCATGACAACCGAACAAGGGGTTTCAAACCTGTAAAATACCACGGAAACGCATCCCCTAACTTCCAAGTATTTTACATTTCCTGTTTAATTCTATAGAAGCAACTTGTCATCGCATCATAACGTAATAGATCAACTCCTGAACTTTTTGAATTTACAATTATAAATTTTAACTGCGGACAATGTAATTTTTAAGAAAAATTGTGGTATTATAAATTTGAAAATATGGATTACATGCCCATTTTCTTCTACAGCTGATTTGATTACACGATTACTACATATTTGGAGTGTATAAATTTATTATTTGCCCAATATGACAGTGGATGCGAAAAACGGATCGTTAAAATAATGAATATTATCTTTGATAAAACTGTGTTTACAATTTAGCTGTTCCATAAATCTAATACGACAGTATAATATCTGCATATAAAACTCATCGTAACAAGTGCGATGTCATATCACCGGTGACAATACATACATATAGCGGGAATATAATTCAAGCAAAATGCCCGAAGCGTGACATTTGGGTGCAATCAAGAGCTAAATAACTCATTCACATCAACGTTCACTCAACAAAGCACACAACTTTTCATCATCACTACATTGTGAATTGTAACTCGCTAAGCGGTAACGTCGTTAATAGATTTCGGTGATTTGCACCCAACAATTTCACGTTTTGACGTGTAGGAATTATCGAATCAACCTTTTTATAGATATTACAAATAGGTATGTAGGTATTATAATATTATGTTGCAAGTCGAAATGTGATACAGATTTTTTCGAGACGAACTTGCGAGTTTCGAAGGAGCATTTTAAACTTGGTAATGGATCCTGCTTCACAATAAATTCGATTGGAGAGCGCATAGAGGGAACATAGCAAAGGGACATAAGTAGTGTAAAAGATATTTCTGTAAAAATAGCTTTTGGACAATAAAAGCGTACAGACTTTTTTCTTTGTTATTTGATCAAGAAGTGACGTTTGCCGAAATCTCAAGTAAAAATGAAAAAAAATTACTTTTCCAATTGCCGACTTGAAATATAAATCGATACCCAATATTTTACGCATTTGGAGGCAATTTATTTTAAAACAATTGTGATTAATAGATATGATCGATGTAAAGTACAAACTTTGTAATAGCAGCATTACATCATAATTACCGGTAGTGGACTGCAATTTTATCTATTATACTGTTGATAAATGAATAGGATTACCATCTGTTGGTCTATTATTTAAAAAGTCGTGCCATACCACGAATTTGTATTATTATTTACGGGGTAGGTTCGTGCCATAGGTGCATAAATTAGATGCAAATTAAATATGAAATAAGGACAAAGTAAACATACACGTAATATTTGATGATGAGATACACGTACAAGTCAAATTGTATTGTATATTTGATAATTATCCATATCGACGCCATAAAACAAGTAAAGAGGCCAGAAACGGTGACTGGGGGGGTTTGTAAGCTTGTCTTTGCGTGCTGGAGGAGCAGGCCAAGATAAGGACATGGAACGAGTGTCTATTGTTTGTTCTGGAGGGTGAAGTTATTTACTAGCACCAATCTTGAAATACGCTATTCAGCAACACATTTAGTGCCTCGATTTTAAACTTTTTACTTTTAAATGTCTTGAAACACGGGTTCATTTTCAGAAAAACATTGCCGAACAAATATAATCGCACCGAAACGCTGTTTCTGATAAATACGATGGTAAAGTAGCAAATTCCCTAAATTAACTCAACAAGGAGTAGAAACACTGATACGTTCTAGATTTAGTTTCCGTTTATTTAAGATTGTCTGTAAAAATCCTTTGGGAATCGGTGATTAGGTCCGTGTGGATTACTTTGGTAGTCAACGCCATGAACTGAAAACACTAACGATTAAGGTTTGTCTTTAATGATGATGTATAGTCTACTTGGCTGCCAAATTAGGAAAATATTTTTGAAATTTCTTTTAATTATTTGTGTTTAATTTTGTCAAAATTTGAATCACACAAATGCATGAAAATTAATGAAACAAATCACCTAAGCCCCGTAACATATGCTTACAGTGTGTTCACTTAAGTGGAGGGTAGTAAACTTTCCACTTTCATTAACTTCAAATTGATTAGTATAATGCATATTCAACTCACGAAACTTTTATAATCTTATGTTTTTTATTCGACACAAATCGTTATAAGCATTTTAGAATCAATCGACTCAATTTGCAAATTGCTTTACGCCAATCCTTTTCTCCCCTCGTTTCTATTACGTCTCATTTCATTTCACTCTCTTGAAACGGATTTATTGTAATCAACTGGCCAACAGATCCAAGAACTAAAATACAGTACGAGTAGAGGGTGTTAAAACAACCGCCTCCATCTGTTCGAGCATGTTGAGTGTCTTGTTCAGATTAGATTGATACCAATACCGCTCAATTGCACACCATCGTTTTATGCAATACAGATTTTCTTATCCATTATTTTTAGTTCATTTAACATAGCAAGGGTGACACTAATGTAATGAAATAGAAAGGTTTTCTATTGTTAAAATTGCAGACTAAATTAAAATATTTACTTCACTTTCCACATTGCGACTCAATTTTTATAAATTGCAACCGTTCCATTTTTTACAAGCAGAGACAGTAATATAATTATTATTTTGTTGTGAAAAAAATCAAACGATATTTCATAATGACAACTCTCTATTAGATAAATAATAATTATTGTAAAATAATAAACCAGTTTATAGAGGCATTTTTCATTATCATACTTTTTCCACATTTTAGTTTAATTTAAATCGTGCTTAAGTAGAAAGTATGTGTATTTCAAAGGTGAGTAGCTCAAAAAATAGATTGTCACCATTTGCTAGCTCCTTGAGGTAGGAGAGAGAGGAGTAATACATTCTAACTGATACATTCTGAAGAACAAGTCGAAAAGATGTAGTTTGAGTGCCAAGCAGTTTGAAACCACTCTGTATAACAGTAAATTAGTAGACACCAAAAAATTGCGGAAGTGTGGTTGCTGAAGGAAAGGAAAATAACCGGGTGAAATGCCAATATGCTAATCTGTTTCAGATTTAATTATAAACTTCGAATTATGCAATTAAACGCAATATTAAGCTAAATAATAATAAAAATAACTAAGTTTTAGGATACACTGGGGGTAAAAAATATCTATTTACATGCTTCTGTAATCAAGTGATAGTATTTTAAGTTATATTAGTTATTTTTTAACAATGATCTTAGCTGTGACTTAGCTCTTAACAGTTGGATGAAACTAATAGTGATCTAGAAGATATTCAAATAGCGGAATAATTTGAGTCAATCTTTCAATAATGGAAACTCTGCTGAAGGATTCAGGCAAACTGGTAATTCCGTCATAAAACAAATAATATCAATTGCAAAAAGAAATTTTCAACTAATACTCAGTGGATGAAATACCAATTCAGCGAGGTATAAAACTACAACTTGTAAAACAAGATCCACAAGCGGTATCGTCACGTACCAAGAGAAAAACCCTAAAAACTCAAAATCAAATACATGCTGTCTTTAAAGTTATCAAAAGTTGTTAATAGAAAAACCTGTAAAACAAAAAATCCAAACACAGTAACCAATATTTGTCCAAGTACTTGAATTGGAAAAACTCCTTGTTTTATAAAGATTCGATCTGTGGAACGTCTACAAATAGATTTTTGTGCAAAAATTTGCAATACATAAAACTTTTGAATGGAAAAATTCACACCTAAAGTTTCTAATATTTTCCTACACCGATGACTTATGAAAATGCCTTTAATTAAATGTAAAATTTTAAAAACGATGCCGCACATAGGAAAATTATTGAACTGAACCTAGCAGAAATCTTTAAATAATTTAAAAATATTTTCAATGTCAAAAACATGTTTAGTAATAAATACTTTTTTAATTAATTTGTAATTATTTCTAAAAAAATAATTATAAAAATGGGTAGGGAATAATAAAACTTATATTGATAGGCAATAATATTTCCAAATTATGTAAATTTTTCTTGCATTTTTCAATTTAAATTCAGTTGAGGTTTTGGAATAAAAGCATGGTAAATAATGAAACGCATTATTCGCTTAATTTATTTTAATTGCATTTTTTTGCTGCTATCTAGCGTTTATACTTCATTTTGAAGTCGTCCCTCGCAATTGGTGTTCCTTTTTGTGATGAATGTTGTGTTAAAAGTAAATTTGATATATTTTTAAATAACTACCTGCGAAAATATAATTTTTTGAGTATAAAATTTTTAAATGAGCATTTCAAGAGTTCATATTTTATTTAGATGTCTTATGCAAATCTTTAGATTTGCCTAGTTACAGATCCGGCTATGCAAAAGTCAATAAAAGTGCCAAGAATGTAAAAAATAGTTAAAGTATTCAAAATACATTTTTTTAATTATCTAACAAGAAGTTCTTATAATAGGAATATAAACTTAGAATCTGAAACTTTAAAAGCAGCACTGGGCGCGAGCTGCGTCATGAGAAGCACAATAGTAAGTAATAGGGCTAAGAATATGGAATGCCGATATGGATACTTAAATATTCCAATATCAGAAAATAGAAACGAAACGCATTTGAAAGTACCTTCACAAAATAAAGCACCAAAGCTGGGAATGATATGTCAGCTCTATTCTAAATAATTTACATGAAGGCAATCTACGGCTCTTAAAATAACGAAAAAGTAATTAAAAATAAAAAGTAAACTTCTTCTCAAAATTAGAAGAATGAACAAAATATTATGGGGACCCAGGAGTTTTTGCAGATGTAAACCCACATTTTGATTATATAGCAACTGATGAATTTCTAAAAACCACAACGAAATGAGAAACAGAAGTCATTTCAAAACTGAAAACAGAAAGCAGAAGAACAAAAAGTAATATTTGGGGTTGGGGTATTTTAAATTTCAAAGTCGGAGAATCATGCAAACATTTAACAAATTGAATATTCATCAAACCAAATAACAAATTAAGGTTTAAACTATTCTGAAGGAGCACCCCAACCATGCATATGTAGAAGCTGTTATTGTAGAAACACAAACAACGCTCAGTAATTGCAGGAATTTTACTCAAAAGTTTACGTACAAGCAAAATGGTAAATGCAATTTACCCCATTATAATAATATGTCAACCAAATAGCTTCGAGTCACTACTGCAATCTCGACTGAAAGTTTTCCTTCAAGTATTTGAGTTGTGCAAAAGAGCTACACAAACACAAAATTGGTTACACATCAACTGCTTTTTTTAAATTAGAATTTAAAGACAACAACTTGCCCAAGTAAAACTGATCATATGTTAAAAATAAAACCATATGGCATCTAACCTATCAAAATGCACACCGAACACCGATTAACAGATAATTGAAAATTGATTCTATTATCATTATCTCAGTGGGTTGACACAAACAGATTTGTGGGTTTTTTTGTAAAATTGGTTTTCTGTTTCAGAACAGTTTTTCTAATAATTTAGAGAACAAGAACTTTATATAATTTTTCTTGATTTCTTATTAAATTAAAAATTAACGTGTAAATTTAAAATCAAGATTTAATACTTCTTAATGTACTTAATTATATCTTAAAATAAATTACTTAAAAGTTTTTATTTACAGTATATTATAATACCATCTGGTAATTTGATAGACGAAATCGTTGTCGTGTGTTCAATTTTTTAAATTTTCTAATTGACTGTTAAATGTTTTTTGTTAAGTGTTATTTAATAATTCGTTTCTGGTTTTGTTTTTTAAAATTTTTTGTTGTGCCAAACGTTGTTACAGACTTCAGATTGCAACAATAAAGTGTTTTGTCACTAAAATCAAGACATTGAAAAATAATAATCACGTCACACACCCCTGTCTTTCTCGGTGGAAGGTAGGGCTAAAATAAAAGTTACACCATAAACTTGAAAACTTCCTAAACATTTCAGTTTTGATTTTTTATGTCCAAATAGAGTAGAATTTATTTGGATCACAAAGTAAACCTTTTATGAAATTATTTCCTTACTATTTACCTGTATTGCAGAACTTGAATCTGAAAGTGCTTTTGCAAAGGTTATTTAGTATAAAACGTATATTTCCATCGTTCTTATCAAATTAGTTATTTTTTGCTGTATATGTGATATGGGTTAAAAATGTTTTTGCGTTCATAGGGGACCTATTGTTTGCCGTAGTTGTGAACCACAGAAAGATCAATACACTTATAAATAATCTCGGTGATATGTCATTTTCTTTCGAGAAGTCGGTTGGAGTCAAGTTACTGCTTCGCTCGGGCTCGAACCCGGTATCTTAGTTTAGCAATCAACTCTACCCCCTTCTTCTATATATAAATGCATAATTGCATCTAACAATAATAATAATTAGGCAAAATTGAATTATTAATTTTTATGGTAACGCAAAAAAATTGTAGAGGTTCACAGTTTAAATCAAAGGTGTTTCGTAAATGCCATCGTAAATTATAAAAACACTTTAAGAAGAAAATCATTAATATTAATGACCATGAAAGCAAATCTGTTACATGATTTTCATTTTAGTACGTTAGGAATTTAACGGAATTGTAAAATATTTTATATTATGTAAAACATACTTTTTGTTAAAACTAAAAGGAAATTGTTTCCGGTTTAAAGTTTCGATAAATTTATTAAATGAGTGTCAAATTACATTACTTTATAGCATTTCTTTAACGGATTTCATAAGTATCGAAGAAAATATAGCACATGCATATTTCAACAAAATTGCTTCATACTACATCTGAATTTACGATTTCTGTAAAAGACTTTCGTTTTGAACACACGACCCGACGAAACTTTATGTTCAATTCTCTATCATAGCGCATTCAAACGCGAAACGCGAAGATGTTACCGTCTGTCAACTAAATTATGAGGCCGGTGTTATACCTTTTGCTATAGGTTTACATCTTTCACAAAAATATTTTAGTATCTTATATCTTTACCAAAAAGGAAATGACCAATAACACTTTATATGTTTTTTTTCTTCTATACCACGTGTATAGATATATGTATGTACTATGTATGAATCTCATGTATGATGTATATGGGCCAATGACAACAAAAGAATACTTTTTTGTCCTATTAATTAAAAAAAAAAATTAAAATCTCCGACACAAGTTTTTTGATACAAACTCCTGCATCGGAGGCAATTATAAAAACTTGAGAGTATTCCATTACATTGACAATGTATAATCAATACAAATAAATCGTCTAGTTTGTAAATAACGAGAGAACATTATTTCGCATCTGTCAGTCATTCTAATTCCGAAACGGACGTAATTTGCTTTTCCATTTACAGAAACAAAACTCTTATGGGAAACACCTTGTTAAACTAGTTCCTATTAATTCCAATACAAAATACTTTTGTACCGAGTTTTAACGTGATTTTTCCATTTAAAACTAAATAAACGGTGCGATAAAAAATGCGCCGTGGAATTTTTGTATAAAAAATTAAACTTAACGTGGTTTTGAAAAAATTTTGGTAGTGCAATTTAAAAAGCGATTACTTAACCTAAAAAAATTGAAATAACTACCTCGTTGTGCGGCGCGGCGTTTCGAAAACGTTGTTTTATTAACCAAGTAAAGCACATCGTAAATTATAAAAGACAAGCGACATCATCACGTCAATTTCTTATTAATCTGAGTTTCATTAATAGTTGGTTAAAGCTAAAATGGCTTAAGAAGGTTAACCAGATTTAACGGTCATTGTCACTGTCACTTAACAATGCGTACGAATAAGGCAAAAGTTGGTAGTTGTTTTGTGATCTTCCAGAGGAGTGAACGACAACTTTCAATTGCAACAGATGTGTGCCTCGGGATATAGGCGGGCTAAGTGAGGGCATCGAGCCTTGCAGAATCAGCATTTTGGAGACCGCCAAAGAGGCTTAAGTACCCTAGCACCCACAATGTACGCATCTAAATGCAAGGCCTGTCCTATACTAACTGCATGTAATACGCACTATTTAAACGCTTGTTTCCCTAAGTCGAAGTTTAATGCCGAATCGAGGGTGGAATTGGAATCTATTTACTTAACATATATATGCCATAAAAGTGGTTATACTAATTGGATGTATATGTATATTCTATTGTATATTACCGCGGTGTAAATTATTTCAATTTGTGTTTAAAACAGCTTTTTCTCTTTACGATTTTTAAAATAGTATATTTTTGATGAAATATTTGCGGTATCGTGCACAATATAATGCACAAAAATATACTAATTTGTCTTAAACGAATACCGAACGTATTATTATTCAAAACGAAAAAGCGTTATTGTGACCTTTATAAATGTGAAGGATGAACCGTGAATTACAACTAAAAGGATTTTTATTCATAAAGCTGTCAAATTTAGAAATCGTGAATGTCAAAACTCACTCTACTGCTACTAGCATGAAAAATAACTTCGAAAGAAGTATAGTGTGTACCCAATTACGTAACGGCGAGATAAAATGTTTTTTGACATCTGTTATGTAACCACCAAAGACCAAAGTGATGATTGGCCATTTAATTGCAGCTTACACTTAACACCGCATTAAGTTTTTACAAGAGCATTAATCTAATTATTGCTCCCCACTTGACATCGGCCATAAAAGAATTACAATAATTAAGAAATGGTAAATAAAAACACTCGCTATAAGATTTAAAAATGTAATTAACAACGATAATCAGACGCTTTGGTAATAGCAGATCATAGAATTTATTACATCCAGATAACGCTTAACATAGCTGATATTACAACGTTCGCCCAGTTATGGTGTCAAATAACTAATGATTTGCAGAGTCTGCTTCGTTGATTGCTAGCTCCAATTACGCGACAGTCATAAATATTTTACTAATTATGACCTTCAGTAAGAGGTGGTCCTTTCAACGCATCACTTAAGTCGTTCATCAAATACTGTAATGACAAGTGTTGAAATTGTGGTGAAAATTCTTCATCATTACGCTTTAGCGTAACTCGCCCAAACCACCCAAATTACTTTCTACAAATGGCTTCCGCTCGTTTTTGTTAAAAAAAATTTAACGCTTTAGTTCTATATTTATAATTGCAATTTGGCTTTTGGTTTTTTTTTGCTTCCGAAACACCACCGACGTGTCACTTGATAAATCTGTCGATGCTGTCGTCTATTTTGAAACGAATATGTACATAAAATACTACTCCTATTTCGAATAAAAAAGTGAACCGAGAGAGTATTTTCTGATGTTGAATGAAATATGTGATTTTAAAATTATTTACTACAACTGCAAATTTTTTTTCCTCCCGGTACTAGTGGTTCAATATACTATAATTGGCAAAACGTCAAAGAAAATCGAACACATGAAGAAAGTTAGGAACCTGTTCGTTGGCGAAGACGGAAATAAAAGAATGAAACAGATTGCCTCGGATAAGAAACTTGTCAGTTTCTGCGAGCGCGTTCATCCCTGAAAATTAATGTCAGTGAAGTAACCGAGACCTTCTCTATAGTTTCCGACATTGCAGGGCCACTGCCCGTCGCACTCTAATAACGACACAGTTAAATTACTTATAGACTGAAACTCATTTTGAATATCATTATTTTCTTGGTCAAATTTGAAACAATATCCATTTATCGTCTACCATGAGTGAATCAACACGCGATATTCCACTAACCAGGAGCGACATGGACATCAGACAAATGCTAGCATTACGTACATTTACTTGTTGCTACTGTTAATTCTAAGTAGCCTCAGTCAGGCGATCACGTCACATCTTAAGCTTTCGTAATTTTATTTGAAAATTTATTTTTTTGAAGAACAATTCGGATGAACAAGTAATATCTTTACAATAAAGCCAAGACCATCTATTAAACATTTAGAGAAAATAAAGCGGTTATGAAAAATATATTTCCAGTTTCACATTTACTTGTGACACGAAGGGTGGAAAAATTGTGGAATAAATTTCAAACTTTTTGTCTTTTAGACGAATGTTTACCAATTATTTCAAATAAAAAGATGGTCGTATCTTACACAAGCAAACAAATATTATGTAAAATAGTATGTACGGAAAAATGCAACGAAATAACACATCGGGATGTGTTAGCATTGTGTATGGAAGAGTAAAATTTATAATAGTAAATTTTTTGCTTGTGCTTATTCGTACTTTTTGCGAAAGTTAAAATGGGATGTAATCAGGCTTTATTCGAACGCTTCGGGTATAGCGGGAACGCAATCAATTAAAACATTTGTATAGATGGAATCTTGGAATTCTAAAATAAGAATTTTATATACTTATAAGTGCGTTGTTTGCTTTCTCTTTTGCTCTTGTGCCGTCGTGTCGCTCCCTCGGGACGCTGCTCCCTCGGGTAGGTATTGACTCTTCTCTCTCCCCAGAGTTGGTCGTCAATACCGCAGGGAGCCAACCGTATATTGCCGAATATATCCGGGACATTCCGAATTTCTAACATTTTCTAACCCCAATACTATGTATTTCTGTTTATGCTTTCCTTGAAACTTGCAATTTTTGACACTTTTTAGGATGGAAAAATTTTCCGGCACAAAATTTACGACAGACTTTGATTACTTTAGTCTAGTAACACTTTTGAGTTTTGTTCGCTCTCTATTAATGTTAAGTTTAAGCTGGAAAGGCTTAATGCGTGTAATGCTAACACCTCTCAACTCTCTGTTTTCAAAGTCTAATAAATCTCACTCCAGCTACCACGTTTAGTCATATTATTACGTTATTTAGTACAACCTCAGGTTATTTACGCGACGTATAATAACATTACAGCAGGACATGAATATGAACCCTGCATCCCAAGAGACTCTTCTCGTGTTTTACCATTTACTCGCACTTATCTTACTGTTTGTAAGCTTTTAAAATTTACCTGATGAAATATAAGGAACATTATGAACATTATTATAACTGACATCAACACGTTTCTACTTTAGGCAGTAAATGCAATAGTTTCTCTCTTCTTCTTTTTTTCGAATAAAATTCGCTTAAATCAAATTAAATTTGAACAATTAATTGCAATAAAGAATATTAAATTACACGAGTCACTTTTACTGCATATAAAGTAAATTTTATAAAAGCACTTTCTGTGAAACGCTTTTGCAAACTACCGTGTTACCCCCGAAAGAGTTGTCTCTAAAGTTGTTCAAGTTAAGTTAGTTATGCTTATGCTCTTTGAGTTGAGCAGTGCTGCGAGTTTCTTGAACAATTTTCAGTATCTCGTTTACAACTTAATTTATAAGCGATTCATAATGCGAAAAGTGTCGTGATGAAATTGAGTGAAAGTTTGCGACACCATGAATACCCAAGTAGAGTGAAATTCCAACGATGCAAACTTGATTATTTTGCGAAAGCAAAACGGAATTAAACCGAGGTTACTGTAATAATTAACGTGAACCGGGAACTGAGTTTCCATATACGATATCACACTTTGCAAAGTAAATATTTGGTAACAATACCTAACGCAGGTTTTGGAATAAAGATTTCGCTTCGTGCACAAAACTAATAATCAAGATTAATCAACCACATACATTATTTTTTAATTTTTATTTGTAAAATGTGTCGATAATAAAATATTATTTGGGCGCATATTTATTACACCCGCGCCAAATGGTTAAATACACAAATGAGCAAGCAATGAAGTTAGTATATTAGTTATATGCTATGCAGTATAGCTGTTACAATAGAAAAGGGGCGTACAGTATGTATTATCTTATTACGAAGGCCCATATGGCCATAGGGCTTCACGAATGCCTTATGTTACGAGTACGCTAACTAATGTATGCTGCATTCAGGGACGGTGGACTTGCTAAGATAAATAGAGCGGCGGTAGCCTCGGGAAATGAAACTAACACGATATAAAGGACCCTCGCAGTCCGATTCCTTCTAACCAGATTACAAAGCGAGATATTCGTCCGCAAAATTATGCCAATTCGGTATAGTCAAATAGTCACGTAAAATAAAATTTTCACGCTGCGAACTAATGAAGTGTAAAGTCATTTTGATCCAAGTCTTATGTGAAATATGAACAAAATTTTTTTTTTAGCCAACACACTGGTTTCCTATAGAGAAGCTTTTGGGAAACTTCCGCTTCGTCTTAGTCGGGCAGCATCTCACAATCTACTCGGTTCGTAATGGAAGCCGCATCAATTATTAAGATCTCGTGATATGGGTTTTATTAATTGATGACAGCTCAGAACGAGGTGATCTGCATAATGCATAAACACCGCAAGCGACTGTACATAAGTCGTGTCACGCGGCCAAGTGGGCCACAGGGACCTCTTCTTGTGGATATCTTCAAGCTTCTGCACGCTTATACTTGTAAAGGAGTACATTAAAGCGCCAATCTTTTTTCTTTCGGTAATGTGCTGATTCGACTAGATTTTCTGGATCCGCCCTCGTCTAATTCTCTGCTGCCTTCAGAAGATAAATTACTCGTTTTAGTTGGCGATAACGATCGCCCGAAATATAAAGAAGTGGCAAATACCTTTGTTACAAATTAATGTAACGAGATAGTAGGAAGGTTATTTATTAACTTCCTTTAGATGCTTTCTTTCTTGATACTTTTAAAATCGAAAACCTTAAGCTACACAAACAATATTTAAAATTGGTTGCTATCTTTTTTCATGCCCATATTTCCATTCCAAAATATAATTAGTAACGAGATAATTTTAGTAATAGGTACCATAAACATTACATACTTACATCAATCATACATTTATTTTCATGTTTATTACATTATGTATACCATCGGTATTACCGTTATAGTTTTGTGACAGTTGCAACTTTGTTTCTCCCATGAGGAAGTTTTGCCAGTAGCACCAATATTTACAAATTTATTTCATCTATTTAATTTCAAATCAATAATCTATTAAAATTTATTATGGGTGTTTTGGAGCGATGGTCTCTATATTATTGCAATCATAGAAAACTAGGAATTTCATCGAGATGAACTGTTCATATGTATTATGATCACGAGGGAGTGTAGTATCTACTTTAAAAAAGTACGAGTTCAGAAGGTTTAATCAATTTCAACTATAATGCTTCTTCCTAGTAAATTTATTGTCATTTCTAAATTGAAAACTTTAATATTGAATGAATTTTCACATGGAACAATATTATTTGGAATAAACCCTCATTCGATTAGCTATTCAGAAGTATGTTTGGTTTACTTTCAATAAAAATGTGGAACAAAATTATCTTTTATTCGAGCAAATAGATTGCAATATTGTCGACATGCTGACATGCAAACTACCTGTACCGTCTGTCAGATTCTGGATTATAATCACAGTGAATTATTTTTATCTCTAATTTCCATAGTAAAATATAACTCAAATATTAGAATTCACCAAAACTTCAATCCAGTTCAAGAAAGTTACATAACTGATTTTACATCATTTCAACCCTGAACCAACTGCTGTATTACAAATGTGTCAAATAAAGATCGATTCTTTTTATTTCAGTTTCTTTAATTTCTGATTTAATTAAAGATTTATTGTGGGATATCATACTTGGTAGAAAAAATAAAATCATGGATTTAATGTTTATAATTTTTGCTTATTCAGGCTAAGACAAAATTGGATACTAATATATTTTATAAGAAAGAAAAGCAGAACTTTTTGTAATGAGTTTGTATGGTTAACACTTTTTAATAAGTTTTTTAATTTCTACGAAACGAAAGACGTCAACCAATCTAACTATCTTTAGATTTAAATTTGAACCAAATCAGCGTGCTATTTATCGTAATTTTGAAACTTCTGTGATAAACAGTAATCATGGAAGTTCTCTTAAAGGAAAACTTTGAGAAAAACTATATAAAATTTAATTTAACTGTGTGTACGAATGAAATTTTCTGAAATAATCTCATTTTATAAAATCCCTATTGTGTATGTTTCAATGCAAAAAGTTAAATCTGAATCCCAAACGTAATATAAGCATTTTAAAATTTTTAAAAACCCCATAGGAAAGAAGAGATCTACTCTCCAAAAGTGCGCGTCGTTAGAGCAGATTAACGAAATTTCAATTAATAAATGGATTAACAAGATTCCAGTATAAAACTTTACATAAAATATTTGAAGGATGTGTTTAATCTTTTGTATTTTATTAAAAGTATATTTTAAGGTAGTTGCAGCGATCCAGTCTAGTTTTTGAGTGACTAATGCATAAAATATTGTTATTAATGCTTTAAAAATTGTTATAATGGTATTGCTAGTTATAATATTAAAAACGAATGTGTGAGGATTAAGAATCGATTGTTTTATTTCAACATATCGATTTATTCAAGAATTTACAATAACTCATTTGACTCACGGATCATATACGATGTTTCAATTTGGCAGCGCCGCAATAAGTTATAATATAAATTATTAATCTAGCACTCTTTTTTAAATTAAATAATCAAACGTCAAATATATTTAAATAATATTTTGTGCTCACGTGGGCAATTTATTACAAGATGAAATTTTTATCAACACCGTAACCCTACACATTTTGCAATCAATTCCAAAAAGTACGCTTTTGGAAAACTCAAGTCTTTTCATAATTATAGTTTGTGTAGAAAATAATTGATAATAGGCTCATGGCGTGATTATCTAGCGTCCGTCCTCATACACACGTGATGGTTGGATCGAATCCCACGATTTTAAGTTTTTTCTATTTTAATTAATTTTATTTTTCAAAAATTCATTTTATTTTTATTAAAATTAGTAATAAAACTTTCCATTGAAAATATTTTCTTCGAGTGCCATACATTTATATAATGCATAGACAATCAACATGGCCAAAGTCAGGCTGACGGTTGGTTTCTTGTTGCCTTCCCATAGTCCACAGATTGACACGCCGTAAAGGAAGTTTAGCATTTTGAGTGCACAATAACTGGCTGAAGAATTAGAAGAAGGATTATTATCAACTGACAAAATTTATCTCTTAAACAAATAGATTTTTCTATTTTATTTGCACCATACGAAAATTATACCGTAATAACATTGCACCAAACCTTCTTTCTTATTTTCCATCGAATGGCCGCATTTTGAACGATGGTTTTCCGCCAAATTGATTTATATTTCATTTGAAATAGAAAATAAACCTTCTTCTTCTTCTTTTCAGGGTTTACGCTTTATTGTCTGTTCCGACTTTATAAGTTCCGCCATCGTTTATTTTAGAAAATAAACCCAACTTTTAAAATTGACACTGACATAAAACTTTTTTAATTTATGCGACGATGCCAAACTTATACGGTTTTTCAGAAATCAAATCGCATTATTCAAAAATTATTTACGGACAAACCAATGGTCAAAATTTTAATTTTTTTTTCCATTTTGTAAGATATTATCCTACACGTAGACTAATTTTTATGCGTCTGACATGGATTTAACTATTTTATTTTACGGAAATTCTAAACTTTTACTGAGTTCCCCATGCTTTTACATGTTAAATTCAAAATTTCAAATCCGATTATCTCCCAAGGTACACGGTCAATCTTTTTCAAATTTGTTTTACAATTATGATAAATCATTAACTTTATATCTTGTAATTTTCATATTTTTGACATGGATTCAAAAATGCCAATGGACCGCCATTTAACTGAATTTACGTATCTTAGCGAATAGAGCAGCGAACAAAATGGAATATGCAATGAGAGCGTTCAACGCTTTTGGCGAGCGCTCTTGAAAAGCGGTCGTTGTAGATTTGATGAATATTTTGTACAAATATACGTCACTTCCGTTCGGTTTGCATCTGATCGCCAATGAGTTCGAGGCATTAGAAAATTATTTTCTTCAAACTTCGAAAAACTTAATTTTATAATTGTCAAACTTAAAAATTTATTTTTTGAGAAAACAGTTGTACTACTTTACTATCGGCGACGGGCGGCACTAAAGTACTTTGTAATTAAAGTAGTTTTTAATTGAAGGTCACTAAAATTAAATTTTTACTGAGGCTTTTATGTGTACGATTATTTTATAAAAAGAAAGATCGTTAAGTAAGTTTGATTCAATTTATTAATCACAAATAATAATTTTAGTCTCCTACATGAAGAAAAAGTGTTGTGAATGTAAACAATATTGATACAGATTGTAAAATACATTTTAGTAAAAAAAAGTTAAAAAAAATTATTTTAAAAAAACTTGACTTCTTAGGTCTGAAAATCCTCTAAAACAAAACCGGGCACCTAATAAGAAATTACAAAATTATATAATCTAAAAAGCCTTTTATTTAATTTTCTCAAAAAATTGCTTCTGAATTAGTAATAGTAAATCTAATAACGAATAAGAATGTAAGAATGGATAAATATAAAAATATTCAATTAAAAGGACAAAAGTACCACTCAGCGTCAATTTATTGTGTTACATTATTGCTGATGCAAAAATAGGTGACTTCACTCGATGTTATTCAGTAAACAAAGTAAAGGAAAAATTCACTTTTTTGCCGTTTCCGATTGACGATGGCCAACCGGCGCTTATAATAGTAAAATATTTTTATTGACACCTTAACACACAATATTTTTATTAATTTAGAAAAAACAATTTTTTTCCTGCAGAAAATGATAACTTACTTTATTTTAAATTATTTTATGTAAAAAAATAAGCAAAGTAAACAAATTATAACTCGTTATGTACATATACAAACCCTAAATTATTAAAAAAAAGTGCAATCTAATATCAAACGTGACAAACAGATTTAAAACATTTTAATAATAATAAACAGAATTATGTGAGTTTGAGACCGACGTCACTTATCTGCACAATTTTGGAAGTAAACGCATATCATGTCATACATCTGTGAGTTGAGGAGTTAAATACTAATTATTTTTTCTAAACGTCAAAAAGTTTTACTCGTTCGTGGAAGCAATCGCTTCACTTAAACAAAAGTAAAAGAAAAAAATGTGTACAAAATTTATAAATACTGGCGTTAGCAGGGGTGGGCAAAATGTATTTGAAATACAAATTACAAAATAGATTTATGGGAGTATTTGAAATACAAAATACATTTGCAATTTGTATTTGAAATACAAAATACAGTTTGAAAATCAAAATACAATATACAGCATTTAAAATACAAAACTCAGCATTTAAAATACAAAATAAATTTTAAAATCCAATAAAACCTGTTGAATTTATTCAACAGTTTAGTATACAATTTAATTTGTAAATAAGTGATTTCTTTTCAAAAATAAAAGCGCTTCAAAATTGTCGCTCAATGTTGTCCTAGTTGGAGAATGAATTCACCCAGCAAAAGAAAATAATCTTTTTACAGGTGCAGAAAAACACAAACTTGTATTAAATGTAATAAAAGTTTCTTTAATATTTGGGTAATTGTACAAAATTGAGAAGCATCGACTTTGTTTGTTCAAATACATATGTAATGTTACTACTTCCAATTCTGCATTAAAGCAGTTGCATTGGTTTCCCCAAAGTGTATTTTGTATGTACTATGTATTTGAAATATATAATAAAAATACAATACGAAAATACAAAATACATTTCAATGTGCATATAATTTGAAATACAAAATACAAAATGTGTTGTAAATACATGTATTTCTGCCCACCCTGGGTGTTAGTGACGGCGAAGGGTAGCTGTAAAGTACGCGCTCCTTCGTCAAACCTACACCTTCGACAAAAAAATTTTACTTTTGTACTTAATAAAACAAATACAGTACCATTATTTTATTGAAATTAAATGCATTATATTATTTTTACTAAACTTAAAATCGAAGTGTGTTTGATGTTAAATAATAATTTAATTTGAAATTGAATTTTTATACTCCTACACCTCCACCAAGCATACAATAATTTTAGTGCGCGTTTGGCGGTAGTAGAATTATACGTTCATTGGTTCAACTGTACATAACTGTACTTCCACTGGTTCATTCAAATTTTATCGCATTAGTTTGCATATTTTCCGAAATTATTGTAAGCGTCACGGCACTGTATATCCTTTTCTTCAACACCTGCCATAGTAAAAATTAAATTTTATGTATAACGACTAAAGTTAATAATTTCCGCTCGTCAATAAAATTCTATTTTATTGTCTTGTATAAAAAGAACTAATTTATTAAATTATTACTGCATGGAAAGTGTTATTTTGACAATTCACTGTGTTGAATGAACTTAATATTGATACGTCTGTTCCCTCGCAAGGATGTTATTGTTCTGATTTACTGGTCATATCATTCTCTTTGGTTACCATGGTTACCAGATCACTTTTTTGTCAACTCCTTCGAGTTTCCTGATCGCTAAATTTATTCCTAAACGGATTGTAGCGCTTGTCATTACATAATTAATTTTGACTGCTCTATACCACCAAGGCTACTGTTGGCAAAGGTATAATAGCTGTAAAACCACGCATTTATTTTTCCTTCATTTTTCTCAACAAGTAGATGACGTTAGCACGAAAATCAATGTAAATGATTTTATTGCTTAAAATAAGCAAAGGAAATGCTTTGAATGGCGAGTTTCGTTTTTTGTGAATAACGCCATCTTCTTATCAGGAATAAAAAAATTAAAAAATTAAATATAATATAAATTTGCATAACTTTATTCGAATTTTTATATCTTTGCTCTGAGAATCACATGTCTTTCACCTAACGTAATGATTTAATTTCGCTTAATCTAGACACATTGGGGAAGGACATCATTTTGGCCAAATTAAACCACTGACCCAAATTTTAAACAACGAAGTTTACTCAAAACTTAAAAAAGTTTGCTTTTGCCTATATTTTGATGGACTTCAAAAATACACAATAATTATTACATCATGTAAATAACAGCAAATAGTTGTTTAAAAAATAATTCCAAAATTATTATGAAATATTATAGAATAAACTAAAAAATAAGTTTAATTTTGCAAAAATACAGCTAGAACAGTTTGTTTTTTAATAGCTTTTATCGCATTTTGACAGGTAATGTGCTATTTTACTAAATTCAAAATTATACATTAAAGTGCCGTTTTACCGCATAGATACGTCACTTTACTTTACCACATAGATACGTCACTGTCAGTAAAACAGTTTGACAGAAGCTTGTTTCAAATTTCTAAACAGATAGTAGTCATCTGGACTAGATAGGGACGTTCTTGAGTAAAGAATTTAATAACAGTTAATAACTCAATTTTTGTGACTTCTGACATCGTGATGAACGAGTGTCAATAATTATAAAAAAAACTAACTGAAAAAAAATCAATTTTGTTTTTCCAAGGCTAATAAGACTTGAACCAATGTCTTACCAATGCTAATGTAAATGAACAAAACCGTGTCAGGTTACTAGATTACGGAAATTATTCGCAAGTACCTATTATGTAATATTTTGAATTAGCAATAACTCGAAAACGGCGATAGATATCGAAAAACTGAGCAAAAAATTCTCCCCCCTCGCCCCAGACCCTCCCCGGTGATTTATCGGTAGGAAGGCATATGCAAAAATTTAGATCGATTGCGTGCAAAAAAAATTTACTCATAAACGTCAAAATTTGTATTTTAGATTAGATTTTTACAAAATGCGATAAAATTGTATAAACAAAACTCGTAAGAAAAGCAGTTTCACTAAACTCATATAGCTTTTGTTACTCGCTCGCTGCGCTCGCTCGTACTCAAAAGCTATATTCGTTTAGTAAAACTTAGCTTTTCTAAACTTATTGTTTAATATACTATTAAATGCATAAAATCGGAATAAATATTTATTTTGTGCGGATAATGAGTTTCCCTCGTTACCCTGTTTAATATTTATATACTCATGCAACCTAGCAATAAATATATTTGATTCCCAGTTAGTCACTGACAAGGGTGGAATGTCATGTTCGTTTATGTGTGATTAGCAAGATTTAAAAAATCAGATTGCGACACTGATATCCTTGCATTTTATAAACAACAGAAATATTAAATTGCTTTTAAATTTTTATTTCAAAGCTGTTATATATGCATTTTGTAAATAATGTACTCGTATGTAGGTTCAAAAACGTTAAACTCCTAATAAAGTTTTTGTGATTATAAAATTTAGCAATTTTGATAAATATTACATATTATTTAAGTTTTAATTATTTATTGTCCCGATTAAACGGAATCACATTCTAAATAACCAAAGTTATTCAATATTATTTTCTTAGTTTGGTTTCCGTTCGTCAAAATTTTGTCCAATTAACCACAATTGACTGTAATTTCAAATTAAATAAATTTTTCATTTCTTAACTATTTTATTATTTTGTAATTAAACATTCTTAAGTAATATTTTATTAAAAATCGAACTATATTTACGTACAGGGTGTAAAATTGTTTGATGCACCATAGGTACTTCCATGATTATTTTGAATCTTTAATCCAAAAACTAAACGTAAAATAACTTGATTTTATAGTATTCCAATTCAAAAAATTTACTGCCGTAATAGGGGGCACTGAAGTATCTACTTTAATTATTGTTTTATGGGATGAATGAATGGCTTAGTGATTTGTCTGTAATTGTCGAACTCGCGATTATACTCGTCTATCAACTTTATATTATAGTGACCTCGAATAGTTATTTAAAAAATATGCTATTTTGGTTTTAAAAATTCTGATCAACTGTAATAATTATTTTTCAAAAATAACAATTTGTTTCCTTTATTTGTAAAATTATGCAGAATTTCTGCCCCTTCAAAGAACTTACATAACCTTTATCTCTAAAATAATTCGAGAAGAAATACTTAAACATTAATAATTTATCATTTTAATCCCTATGGTACTTGAACCAATAAATTGTACACCCTGTATAATAGCATCTCTGATATATATCATCAAACTTTACCATAATAATATTTTTAAGTGCATTTTGAGATTTTAGTTATTTTATTTACAAAAACTGCACGAGATCAAAGGAATATTTGATGCATGGGGTATATATTCGAAGGAATATCGGTCGATTTGGAATAAAATATTACTTTATAAATTTAATTGAAAAAGTACTCACATATGGAGTTTTCTAGCAGTGGCAAAAGTGAAACGAACAAATCAAGTGCCAAGTTATGTCTAAAATGAACCTTTAAAAAATCAACTAATCCATCAATAGATTAAAAATCATGAACATCTGCTGGTGTTTGTTCATTTGAAAAAGCGTTTACGACGTAAAATATCAATCAACGATAACATAATCAGTGAGGTGGACAAAGATGTGATGAGGTTGTGACCATCGCCCAATTGATTGACCAACATGACCATGCGACGAACTTCAAAAGTATGCAATACGATTTTCTATCAAGATAAATAATGAATATTGAAAAAATATTCTGATCAAGAATTTGAACGTCCTAGGTTTTAATTCGATCTGTTACATGATAGCATATATTCGACGTGCTTTTTATGCATCCATTTCGTTTCTGAAAATTTAACCGAATTTTTTCTTTTTCCTTTTCAGTTGTCCGCATATTTGAAAGGTGTTTTTTCTTTTAAATCTTTCTAATCGTGAGCGAATTAATATCTTAAATTCTTTAAGCTTGGTAATTCTATAGAAAAAGTTTTCAAATGACGGCTTTCTGCCAATGATGGGGCTAATTTTGTATACGCACTGTATAATTACGAAGAAACTACGTGTCGAATAAATTATTCCCAGCGTGCGCGAATATTGATTAACCAAATTTAATGTAAAGTTGTGTATTTTAGCCACATCTCTACAAATACCTACATACATAATATGATGAAAGTGTGCAGTAAAATGATTTTCCGATGCAAGAAGAAACAAAAAAATTGATATCTAATGCCAACCCAATTTTCGCTATTAATTTGAATGTAGGTTTTGCAAAATTTACAGTTATGTAACTTGGTACTGTGGTATAAATTTATTTGCAATTAAACGTTTTTACATGTATATAAATCTTGACTGCAAAGTAGGTATCTTTTATAAAAAAATTTATATACCAATTTGTTTTTATAACACTCTATTATCAACAACTGCCAAGTATAAGGATTCATTAAAGTTCCGTTGAGATTCATTACCGTTTCATTGGGATTCATTACTGTGCCCTAAATAGACATGTTTTTGGTGTAATGATATTGCCGCGAAGGATTCCGTAAAAAGTAAACGTTTAAATTGCTATGTGATCAAACATATTGTTCAAGATTTTATGACTATATTTAGTTTGTACGTGATAGCATCTTGGATGCAATTTTGTTATACTTTAGAACCTCACCAAGACGGTGGAATGTGGAAAAAATTTGCAACGACAATATTTGATAAATATTGAGTAATGTTGGTTTCGAGAGCTAATTTCGACAAGTAAATCGTCAGACGTGGTCGGTCACAAGAACAATGGAATTCCGAGAGAAGTTGAGCGTGACGGCGTGCGATGTCCACGTGCAAAGGCGGATATACTAATATTCTCCCTATTTGTACTGTTTGATAACTTATTCTGCTGGAAAATTATACCCTCAAATTCAGCATCATCCCCCTGATTGGCATAGTAAATTATGTGTACTCTGGTGGAGTTTTTATGCTACGTAAAGTGTTTCGTCCCGACTCCCCAGCTGCAGCATTAAGTTGAGATGATGTTGAAAAAACTTCTTAACTTTCAATCGATGTAACCTTACATTGCATTGAATTGGTCAAAGTGTAAATAATGGATTTCTTTTATTCCATTGTCGAAGTGGGAATAGGATTTTGTTACTTTAGTATTTATTTAAAACATAGTGCATGTGCTACAGTTATTCCGAATCCTTTTCAAATTTTCATAAACTTAAGTTCTTTGTCAATATTATAAGCTAACGATTTTCTTTTGTTTCAGATTTTTCCTTAAGTTCTTTTTAAAGTGCAATCAAAACTGTTTAAAAAATGCCGGAAATCCAAGAGACATGAGAAGATTTCAAGTAAGTTTTTCACTAATATCTAATAATTATTATTATTGACGGAGGGGGGATGGACATTGTTCGTCGTCAAATATTTAACGAATTTTTGCTCTTCCTGCAACTACAATAATAGAACACAAAAGAAGTCTAGTTAAACAGAATAAAATTAAGAACAAGTCACTATAAAAATAAATGTCTTTAAGCGGCGAGAAAATTGTGTTGCTCTTAATGGAATCTCAGGGGCGCACCAATTAGCTGTTACAGCGGGCGGTATCTTAAAACACAAACTTAAGTCTTAAAATTAGTTTCCCTGTTTCGGTGTTAGATAGATAGGGGGTGATTATATTATACGTAGAAATAAGAAAAGTCAACCGAAACGTATCTGTAGTAAAAATTGACGAGGTGGGGGTGCATTTGAATTTGGAGAAGGAACGTAAGTTTTTCTCGTAATAAAAAAAACAAACGCGTGGCGTTTAAAAATAATTTAAAATAAAATCATCTGATAAGAATTTAGTGCGGAGTAGGTGAGTGATGCTATTAATCAGTCAATAAAGCGGGAAAATGGGGTAAACATAGAATTGATGCTCTTTAAAGCTGGTTCATCATCGGTTGTGTGGCGCAACGAGAGCTAATAGCACTCATTAATTTGATTAGACTTACAATATACACGCTCTTGTTTTTCTACGCGTTTTAAGTGTAATGATTAAAGGACTTACACCCTTGGGACATCCGGGTCTGCTTCTAACGGCCTCTTGTCGTAATCGTCAACTTGAAATAATATTTTCACAAATGCGGACAATTTAGTTATATACGTATAATGAGCAATTGTTTAAAATTATGTTTTAAACATGAATGGGTGGTTTTAATGTTGTCAAATGCGTGCACGCATATTACAATTTTGTTCCGAGTTAAAATAGCAATCTACTGTTGGTGGCGCATAACACCACCATTTATTTCAATTTTCCTACGCGTTACCACGTGAATTTACCGTCGGAAAGTGGAAATAGAAAAGATTTTTATTTTCTTCTTGTCACAACGAGGATTGGGAAAGTAAGAACTATAAGGTGTCGTTGGCTCCCGTGCGTCATTTATTTTCCTTGATCTCATCCGCAAACCGAGTTGAGCTTAGCGACAGCATAAAGAACTGTGTTTCTTTAAATGTAATTTTTACTCGGTAACAAATACATAATTCGCGAAACAATTTATTTTCCCGAATATCAAATTTACGACGCCATTAGTTGCCATCGACATTTTCTTCAAAATAAGAAGTAAAACTTAAGGCTATTATTTGCGACGTCCGGTGCACCGATATCTTATGTTGTTCGATGGCCGTATTTCAAGCGCCCGTATCGAACGCCGCCTACTGGCCGCTCCGCCGTCATCATCCCGCGGTTCCCATGGGAACGCGTATGTATCGGGGGTGCAAAACCCCCAGGGAAAGCGCGAGCGTCCCCGAGGGAGGAGTCTGTCTTTTGATGCACTGCTACTACTACCTTGAACCTCAAAATGGCTTCACTTGTACCTATATAGTATTAACTAAAATCAATTTTCAAATTTGCAGGTTGTTATTGCTACTCAAGTGAGCGTCGAGGGACCACTATTGGCTATTTCCGATAACATGTTTGTGCATAATAATTCAAAACATGGGAGAAGAGCAAAAAGGCTGGATCCCTCCGAAGGTACTTATATAAACAGTATGTTCATTTTTATTAATAATAATAATTATTTAGAAACAATAAACACGCACTCACGCATACAAACAAAACAAATTTAGATGAAATTAAATCAGCAATAAATTTTATTAGCAAATCATAAATAATTGTCGGCGAGGCTCTATATCTCTTATAAAATTAACTACAAATCATCAGTTTCATTAGTATGCATCATAACTTCTGTAGCCCAAACGTACTCTACGCCAGTGTTCTGCAGCGCGTTTCGCGGAAACATCTCGTTTGTATGCAGACCCATAGCGGATCCAAAACTTTGTGAAATTGGCTCCCGATTCAGTTCACTGGAGGAAGGAAGCGGAAACAGCGCACAGCGCCTGCACTTTCTTATGATCCCTTTAATCTTCTTTCTTATTCACTTTCTCTTTCTATCTTGATTACACGATCGTTCGTAAGATTTGCGCTCCGAGCTGATATCTCACCCTCGCACGGTTCTATATTATCCGCTCGTCGCGGAACAAGCCATGCTTCACTTTGTTAATATCTCACTTTGTTCTACTTTATTCATTTTATCTTAATCTTTCTCTGAAAAAAAATCTCGCCATAAACTATAATGTTTTATTGCTACACCAACACATACATATCGCTTATAACTCCTCTCACTGATTAATATGAAATTATCGTTTAAGATACTTTTTTTAATTATCAGGTTTATATCCTCCTCTACCCGTAGCAACCCCCTGTATCAAAGCCATCAGTCCAAGTGAAGGATGGACTTCGGGTGGATCCACCGTCATTATCGTCGGAGATAACTTCTTTGACGGATTACAAGTCGTATTTGGGACCATGTTAGTTTGGAGCGAGGTAAATTTTCGAAATAAAATATAATAATTAAATTAACTAAGTTTATGCAATCGTTTTTAGTTAATAACGCCGCACGCAATACGAGTTCAAACACCTCCGAGACATATTCCAGGAGTAGTTGAAGTTACATTATCATATAAATCAAAGCAGTTCTGTAAAGGGGCACCGGGCAGATTTGTATATGTTTGTGAGTATAAATTTTATTGAAATTCGTGAACGGTTTTTTAAATTTTATTTTACATTTTCAGCACTAAATGAACCAACAATAGACTACGGATTTCAGAGATTACAAAAACTTATACCCAGGCATCCGGGAGATCCAGAAAAATTACCTAAAGTGAGTTTTCATTTTTTTAAATAAAAATGCAAACTTTTTTTAGAACGATTCATTTAACGTTACGATTTCAGGAAATTATTTTAAAAAGAGCAGCGGATTTAGCCGAAGCTTTATACACAATGCCCCGAAATAATCAGTTATCACTTACGGGGCCAAGATCGCCAACAATGGGAAACAATGGAATGACACCGACATTTAACACGTACACAGGGCAGTTATCAGTCAGCGTTCAGGACAGCGGAAACGGTCAGTGGACAGAAGGTGCTTGTCCTTCATTGCTTTTACTAATTGTAATGTTTGCTATTTAGTTGTGTTTCGTTCGTTCGTGAAAGTTAGTAAAGTATGGTAGTTTTAATAATATAAAAAAAAAGTAATTTATTATAATATCTGTAATAGACGAAACGAAGTTAATGCTCTCTTTTGAGATCATTAAATTTGTTTGGTATTAATTTATTATTGTATGTAGTATTAGGATTAGATTTGAGTGAGGTTTTTACTGACTCCACTGTTATGGGTAGGGTTTTTCTTTTAGAGGATTACGGAAGAACTCAAAGTAGCAGTGTGTCGCCTCGAGGTGGTGGTTATTGCTCCAGCGCATCCACTCCTCACTCATCCAACGGTGGAGGATCCTACGTAGGCAACATGAACAGTTATGGCAATTCGACTCCAACAAGTAGTTCACAATTATCCAACATGATTTCCGGCGCACCATCGCCAGGGATATTTAATTCAACTCCAAGTAAGTGTAGTTTTTCTTTCAAAATATAACGCACTAAATAATATTAGTTAGAATTCGATTATCGTCGGCATAGTATTTCTTGGATATTTCTAAGTTTATCATTTTTATTATAATTTTAGTTTCTCCGGAGTCGAGTCATTATCATTTTGGCGCACACAACCATAAACCGGACAAAGAGAAAAGCGCGTTCGCCCCGGTGATACGGGGAAACTCGACCTCCCCTGCTCACCCACCGGCACCCGCGCTTTTCCACCATCAGCCCGTCACTGGCTGGCACCACTTGGCTGTGCAATGTTAGTATATTATTTTATTATCATTTCATTTTGCTTATTCTACACTAATTGGGTTATATTTGTTTTCATAAACGTTACGCTTTTAGAACTAATTAGATTTTGTTAATTTAAGTACAAGACTAACGAAGCAGCATTAGGTTTTATGTTTTTTTGCTTTGAGTTTTATTGCACATTTTTATTTTACAACAAAAGTTTATTTATGCTAAAATTATACTCATTTATTACTTACATTCGACATTCGTAACACGCTCAAAATATTTTTAACTTGCAAAGAGGTACGTACTTTTATCGTCACCTAAACGCTATTTAATTTTAATTTTATCCTGTAAACATCCATCTATGAATGAATTAAAACTTATAAATTCTAAACCCATTAAAAACTTTTTCCAGTAAACAAATTTAATAGAGATAGAAAATGGAAAATCCTGTTGAAATAATATAAAAATAAATTTTTTAACGATGTTTTAAAATTTTCTACCTATTAAAATTAATTTTATATCAGAAGTGGGATCCGCAACTTATAGCCTATATTGGATTAAGGCTCCAGAATGATATCGAATATTTAACGTCCCGTCAGTCCCACAGTTAATTTGTATTATAAATGTGTTGGTATTAGTTATTGTCCCAGATGTTTGATTATTGCAAATGTATTATAATAAACTTTATGTTGTTAAAATTCGTATCGCAGGTAATTTTTTTTATCCGAATTATTTCACTAGTACATTTAATTATTGCAAATCTCACTTTAATTTATTTGTAATTTTTTTGTGTGTTTCATGTGAACAAATTTAAAATATATTTCTTGTACCTAGGTATGGTTAGGATTACTCAAAATTGCATTTTTTTCTATAATAAATTTTATGCAGAACTTTTCTAGCACATTGAATAGAAACAACAGAAAGGTCCTTCGTTGTTCAATGTGCATAAAATTTGTTTGGTATTGGTAAAACATTCTAATATTAAAACACTTGATTCGTCTTTAGTGGTTAAATTTGTAGAAATTAGCTAGTCATCACTGAATTCAATGGCTGGTACAAAAAAAAGCAAAAGTTTTTGGAAAGATTGCTTCCATTCTTAAAATGTATGTAAGCAAGGAGCTGATGTAGGAGCAAAGAACTGATGTAAATATTAGTACAGTGGTGGAGACAGGGATGGGCGCAATTAGGCCAGTAAACGTTTCGAATATACTTAATAAATTATGCGGATTTGATCAAATTAAATAGAATAATTATAATATGCTTATTTATACGAATTATTAACGATTTAATGCTAGAGTAAATCCATGGGCACCTCCATTTTTACCCTAAAAAAAGTTAAAAGTTTGAAGTTAGTTATGTCTTTATTAGCTTTAACTTAAGGTTTATGCACACGATAATAGTGACTTGTACAAGTTTCTAAAACCCAGTACTAAAACAAGTGTTTTAGAAGATAGTTTTAATCGAGTCAACCGCTAGAGGAAATCGTGTACAATTAACTTCACGTAATTCATGATAATTCTCCATACTTTTTCGTACTTCATATAATTCAGCAGTAATTCACGTACTTCATGAATAATTCACGGTACCCCACCTAATTTATCGATACTTCATTGTATTTCACGAACATCATTGGTATTTCAGAGATTCACCAAGATTTCAAAATTTGAGCAATGGAGGTGTTTCACACCCCCCCTCCAGATCGAGTAGTTTATTTTTTATTTTGTTGCATAGATCTGCCTCCCGGGGGACGCATACTAATTAAGCAGTTTATAATTAATTGTCAAATTACGAATTAAACACATTTACTTGGCCATAGCTAACTTTATTAAACTTGAGATATGCTTAAATATTTAATTCACTTTTAATAAAAATAAATTATTTAAACCGGGAGTCTGGGGTGTGGAACACTCAGTGCCTCTAACGGAGATCTTCAGTTTCTGATAAAAAGTAAACACTGGTCTGGGGTTCTGCATGTTCTGCAATGTTTTTCATTCCAAAATTTGTGCACTGGAGGTGTTCCACACCCCAGACCCCCGGATTAAATAGTTTATTTTTATCAAAATAAACTGAAGATCTCCGTTAAAGGCACTGGAGGATGTTCCATGCCCCCCAGACCCCCCGGATCGAGTACTTTATTTTTTATCAGAAGTAAATTGAAGATCTCCCGTTGCAGAGGCACTGGAGAATGTTCCATGTAAAGTACTTCATGCACTTCACATGAAATGTCATGTACTTCATGAGATGTGTACAAAAAATTTCACCAGCGGTTAACCCCTCGGTTTTAATTATATGGTGACAGTAGCTTGCTCAAGTTAGTAGTGTTTTAAACAATGAATATGAAGTGCAAAAGAGCGTCTCTTATACAAAAAGCACAATATTATGTGCAAAAATTTTGATAGAAGAATTAATTCACAGCTTAGAACATCGATTAGAAAATAATTTTAACAAAAGAGTGTGGGTACGAAAATGGGTAGCTAGAAGAAGCACGCATGGTGCCTCTAATATGGTTTTAAAAGTTTAAAAAATTACGGTTGTTTCATCTTCCCATTTAGTGCACATTTTTAATTTAATTTAACCTCACTTCACTACAAACCACGATACTATCACGAAACGCTGGAACGTTTGCTAAAACAGTATATCTAGAAAGGTTTAGTTAACAGAAATGTGGAAGTAGTACCACTTGCTCCAGTAAATAAGATTACTTTCTATTCACTAAACTGGAATTTTTACTAAAATCAACACTGGAATCTAGAACTAAAATACATGTTTACACGAAGAAAGCACTAAAATCCAGTACTAGATTTTAGTAACTTGTATAAGTCACTATCGTCGTGTAATTGCCGATTTAGTTTAAAACACGTTTACATTGTACAAAAACATAAAATTAAAAAAATAGAAAGTTCAGAGATCCTCTTCAGTAAGCGCTCAATGCCACTGCATATTATAGCAAATAATTCTTAATCATATTCAAATATCTATTCAGCGAATGACGATGACATAAACAAAAAAAAGCACGACACTTTATTAAATAGGACTGAATGGCATCTTACTTTGAAAACGCGTGATGTATTTTAATTAAGTAAACATTTTTATTTCAGGCTTTATTTGTTTTAATTATTACAACTTTTTGAAAACAAGCATTTCAAAATGTTCATATTTACGTTTCCATTCAGGTTAACAATTTAACTCAATGATAAAAAAAAACAATTTAAATAAAGTTTCTTAATTTTTAATTTTAAAAACGTTTAGAACTTAACTTCATTTTCTCACTATTTCATTTACGTGAATTTCAAGTACACGAGGTATTTTAAAAAGGGAATCCTTGCGTTTATGAACAGTCTGGGGGAGTCTCCATTACCTATTATTGATAAATGTTATGTTTACCTACCCATTCAGAAATAGTTACTGCTTTACATTCAAATATATTTTGTGAGATTTATAAAATATTTTGAGAGATCTATAAGAGTTGTCTGTGCCCCGACGTTACCTGGTATAAGTCTCATTCAAGTCAGATATGAGAATCTTGTGAATCCATTCATGTGCGTCATTAATTTGGGATCATTAATAATTTTAAAAGTATAAAAAGATTTTCAAATAAAAAAGTTCGAGAAATACTAAATTAGTTTATAATTTTAGCAACAGGCTCCCACTGACTACAGTTTACAAGGATAACATGGATGTAAAAAATTCAAATTTTTAAAAGATGATTACAGCCTTAAAGTTTTGTATTGTAAAAGAATTGTCGTCAAAATTTGTTAATCAGTGAATTAATTTTGCTGTTGCTTATGTTATTTTTTGTAAATTATATGTGATTGTGTCATTTGAACAACATCGTCAGTGATTAGTGGATATAAAAACTGAGTAATTGTAAATTTTAAAATTTTTACAGTTTGTTAACTTTACCAACACCTTTACAATATATTAAATGCGTCGTAAGTCGTTGCAAGATTTAATGCTTTAAACTTTTGAGGTGCAACTGACTTTTACTGATAAGAAGCATCTCTACAATTTATTAACTTTTACTCAAAAGTTCAATCAACAAAAATATCTGCTTTGATAGTAGATGTTATTGAAAACAATTGAAAAGTATCAAAACTACCTATTTTTTGTACAACAATAAAGTTAAGTTTTCTTTCAATTGTAGTTGCTTAAATTAAATTTAAGTGATAATGTCATGATTAAATTTATGAGAAATTATTATAACAATTATCGTATATTAAATTTAACTCGAAATTACCTTAAATATGATTTAAAATGTTTATCAAACAGCAATCCTGTCAGGATTACAAAGAAATATTGCATCAGTGTAAAGTGAAATTTATTGGTAGAAATAAATACAATTTAAACATTTTGAACGGTTAAAAATTATTATGTATTATGTGCTCATAGACAAAAGGCAAAATAATGGAATATACAAACCAAAGCAAATCGGTAATATTTTTAAAATTATTAAACTTGTTCACTTTTTTTCAGGAATGGGATTGGTATCCTCACCATTTACAACAATGAATCCGTTCGCGTTGCCTACATGCAACTCTCAGGGTTATGGAGCTAGTCCTTTATTGGGTACCACCAAATAACCCCTAAGTATTGAACCAGATTCCAATAGCCCTAATAGTCCTGACCCGCCACCACCACCACATACTGCTCCTAGTGCTCTATATTAAGTGAAAATTGTACCAAAGACTTCAAGTATTTTGAAAGAAATAACTGACGCAATTAATAACTACTATTTCCCATAATAAAATGCACAATTGATACGAACTTCAGTTTTACAAATTTTAATTTTAAAGTTGCACATGACTTGCAAGTTCAAGTATGTAATAATAAAACTCACAAGTTGCTAAACAGATAATTTTAGAAATAAAACTTTCAAAACTTAGAACTACAGTATAAATGCACACCCAACGCTGTATTATTAAGTAAACGGTCGTTTTTTAAGTCGTTTGCAAGTCTTAAATACAATTTGAGAACAAATTAAGTAGTATGTCCATCTATATGTTAATTTTCTGTTCTTAAAAAGTTTCCATACCCAATTTTGTCTGTTAATTTTTTATTGGCAAAAATCTGTATATTGAATAACCAAAAAATTACTTTTTTAATATATCAAAATTAAAATTTGAAAAACAGTTTATTACTGAAGTACGACACCGACGTAACCATGTAGACTCTGTCCAGCACATCAGGATTACCTGTGCCATTGATATTTATTAATAATTAAATAGTTGTAAGTTTGATATTATAAACTTTCGGAAGGCTAAAAGTTGTATTCGAACGCAAGAACTTGTAATTTATTTGTACTATGTGATAATTATGGGAAGTAGGAAAAGTTATTACATTGATTGCTATATTAAACTTTATAATTCAATTAACTGTGATCACAAAAAAAACGCGCTATAAATACTAATAAAATTTTAATATAACACGATATCAAGTATTAATAGCTCGTAATATATACATTTTTGCACAAGAAAAATTATTGATTATTATACCACCGAATAAAATTAGCATATCTTTACTAAATATACATATCGCTTCAAGCTGGAAATACCAATATTGTATACATATTGATACCAGTGCACTAATGTAGTTTTGTAAATTATTGTATATAAAAGTTGAAGAATCTTCATTACGAATGTACAAATTTGTAAAGTAACAATTAGGTTACATCACAACGATTCAACGAAACTATATTTTATAAATTATCATATCATAGTCAAAATTGTAATATGTTATTGTATATATTTGTAGAAAAGGAAAGAAGAAAAGATTAGTACATTTAATTACCAAACGTATTCTTAAAACGATCTTATCTTTCCTTGTCAAATAGATATCCGAGTATACGATGCATAAATTCTGAAATATCAGACGAAATTTTGCTTAAATTCAATAGGTATACCTCAAAGATTATAAATTCTTTTACGATCTAAGTCACATTGAAACTAAAAATTATAAAAATTTTATATTCCTAATTTATTTTACATTCAATTCAAAAGCTATTGTTATTGATGATTGATCTCTTAAAAATTCCTTTGTTGGTTTAAAAAATATTTTTAAGCAAATTTTTGATATGAAAGCTCTTTTATTCTGTTATATTTTAACATAAAATTGTACTGTATAGTTGTGATAATAAATATTATATTAAATTATAATTTAACAACTAAAAATTATTTTAATTACTTAATTGTTTTTATATATTAAGTTGTTTTTGTTTTATGATTTTGTAAAAATGTATAATATTTTGTTATGAAAATAATTTATACAATTATTTCTTAAATTCATTAAAAATATAAACGTAAATAAAGTTTTTAAGATTTTATTATGTGTTCATTTTAAACCCCGCACAAACAGATTTGTTTATTGGAAACGGAAAGTTATGTTTGAATTTTTAAAATTAAAAATATTATTTGTGCTACCAGATTTCAAGTCTCGCTTATTCGAATCAATTTTTATTACTAAAAATGATACTAACGCTTAACGCACTCGAGTGTTAATTGGGTATGGTGTTAAATTTTTAGAAGCACAGATGCGCTCGATAATACAGTAAAGCACCCTCTAGCTATGGACCACTTCAAAGTTCACCCCCGTTGTTATATAAAACGAACGCACTTGTAATCGTGATAGATAAACAAAACAACAAATCAGAATGTTTACATTAAAAGTGGGTTTTTTAAATGATAAATGGTAAACAAAAAATGATTAAGCAAACTATCGTACCATTGTTATAGCAATACTAGCCTATTCAAATAAAAATTATTATTGCAAATTATATGAAATAATAAAAGTATTTTTTAAATAAATTTAATATTGCGAACTTGATAAACTGAGATACCGAGTATATTTTTTATATTTTATAGTTACATATTATACAGTCGAGTTTCAGCTATCCAACCTTTTTTATCCACCTCTATAAAAAATGTTTTAATAACCTTGGTGCTACAATTATTAACAATAATTGCGAATTAACCAAAATCTCATTGAGATCGGATAATCGGAACTGGATTGTACGTAAATATTTAATATAATACCTAAATAGTTATACCTAAGGTATAGTTTACCATAAATGTATTATATAAAATATAATACCTTGATGGCAATAGACATAAACAATGATAGCAATAAAACTTGATGAGTAAATTTTAACGACATTAAATTTCGAATTTATTTATAAAAAGGAAAAAATTTAAGCTTCAGTTCGTTCAATGCACACATTAAATTGTACCTACCAATGATTCGACAAAGGCAGCAAAACTTTCACAAGTTTAAATAATAATTAATTTTTTCTTTAGTTCAAAAGTTTGAAATATTACACATTCACTATAACTAGTGAAATACGAGTAACTGAAAATAAATGTATTCGTTATCACGAATAATATTTAAATAAATTTACTCAAATCCTACTGGTGGTGTAGTATATTACATTTAGTATGTATGCTGTGTTAGTATAATATGTAGCATGGTGGTAGCACACTTAATTAAGAAAACTAAATTATATAATATCGAAACCATTAGGTATTGATTTTTAATTATGGAATAACTCCTCGATGGAATTAGCAAATTTTTTAGTTATTAAAAGTGTAGTCAAAAATTAGCTGTAGGCGTAAATAATGTGCAAATGAAATTGTACAAACACAAAGAGATTCAATAAAATTGAAACTGACACCAGAAGCTCATATTATAATAACTAGTAGCATTGGCATTACCCGCGGGCATGTAGGGGCTGGTGCCCTTCGCTAACTAGGCTGACAGATGGTTCACGAATATAAAAGGTCATATTGGTGACGTCACTACATATATACTCAATTTTATGTCACAGTGCATCAAACCACATAGATATTAATAGACCGCTCTTTCACACCGAATTAATTTTTCCCTTAGTTAAGCAGGATAATTCAAAAATAAAAAAATTCATTTCTTTACAAATTTTTACCAATCCGAAATTTTTACACCAACCAATAGTTTATAAATAAGTCTATTAATATGCATCATCAAGTTTTTGAAATTTAAAAAAGGAAGTATATTATATTATGTATTACAGCTGCTACTAGAATTATTATCCTATCGAAAGCTGTAATACATAATATTACGAGATAGCTGCTTTAAAAATTACAAAAGTATTAGATTTTACAGTATCTTTAATCTGTATGATTAATTTTCAAAAAATAGAATTTCAATTAAATTAACATAAAAAATTTTAAAATAATATTTAAAAATACATAGATGAACATAATGTATGATGAACATATTTAATGAAATTTAACTTTAGTGGGGCTTAAATTTTTTAAAAAAAGCTTTCAATAAATATAATATGTTAAATATTGAAGAAAAATTAAAAAAAGACTTTAGTAAATTTATTACAAATAATTTAAAATAAATAATGCTAATTTTTTTCATTCTTTTACATTTTTTTTGATATATTAGGTTTAGAAAAACCCGAGTTGATTCATCAGACTGTTGAATCCGTAATTAAATTAAGGAAACAAATATTTTATTCAAAGTGATGTTGTTAAAACCTAATATGGAAATTTCGTATAATTTAAAAGACACCTAGTACATATGATTTTGGATAAGAAAGTAAAATATTACCATGATTAAAATAACGCAAAAAATTAAATCTAGTTTAGACCTTCGCAATTTACATTTGAATTGATTTTCCTCAATTAATCGATTTAACGATGCAATTCTATGCTAACTGGTAGGAGCAATGACGAGTAATTCTATAGATAATCTGTTTTAATCTACAGAAGATAAACTTAGAGAGTAATATTTATACAGCAAAAGGCATGGCGTAATTTAAATTTTACCAATCAAAAATTAAAAAAAAAATTAAATAACCTATCGTCGTCGATCTGTGAATAACTCCAATGTTACAAAAGTGAAATCTTCCAGGAAACGCAAAAAACTGCTTTTTATAAAAAAATATTTAATTTTAGGCATTCTGGTTACTTAAGTTTCTACATTGGGACTATTACCAGCTATTAGCAGTACCTACAATATAGAATCACAATCAACCAAAACATCATTTTTGCAAAAAATTATCACATTGGGGTTGTCGACGACGCAATGCTAAGTATACTTTAAACACTTGAAAAGAATAATTACATTAAAAGGTTTCTTGTGTAACGCAGCAATTCTGATAATTTTAAAATTTACCTCAAAATTGAAAACTAATTTAAGCTCCATGTACGCACAAGAATTTTAACCAATATGAGGTTAAAATAAGTTATATGACTAAGAGGGAATACAATCTCGCAGATGAGGCCAGCGATTGCTTCAATCTCGCGTAGTTCTTTTACGTTTATCAATTCAAGTTACCGAAACATGAATTTATATTTTTTATTATTTTGATTTAATTGTTCTTTATGTCAGACTTCCTTTGTCAGTTTGAATTCAGCACATCCTTATAATTCAATTCATCAACGGCTAATTCATGAATTGAAGAATCGAATAGAATAGAATCGCAAAAACACTTCATTGATATGTACAAAATACTTTTGAATACAAAATGTATTTATAAGAACTTAATACCAGTAAATGTTCATTAACTTGTGAAATTATATGTTGAATAAAATATTTAAAAATTCCAAGATAAATGAAATTTGAAAATTTTCCAACTTACATTATTTTAGTCTAGGACCCCGTTGTGCATAAGTGGTTTCGTCTTTTCAAGAACTTGTCAGTTAAACTATCCCTAAATGAATGAAAATGGATTGAAATCCATTAAAATTGAAATCAAAAACTACATTGGAAAATTTTTTAAAAATAAAAAAATATTTTCATATGTTTTATTTTTATTGTTTTGCAAAACCATGTTGAACTTCGATGTATCTTTGCTACGGGTCACAATTTTTACTTCTTGGATTTTGTTGATAAATTTTGAAAAGGCATGAGCAAACCTATTATTTCATTAGGTCCAAAACCCATGGACGGTGAAAAAGGTAATCTTGTGTTTTTTTGAAATACAAAACATTTTTTTGAATAATTTTTTGTTTACTTAGTGACATTCAGTTTTAGAATCTAGTATGTCGGTATGGGTTTGTTAAAACACATGTCAATTAATTTTGTTATAAAAGAATTTTCCAATATTGTTTTTGATTTCAATTATAATGGATTTTAATCCATTAATATTCATTTAGAGATAGTTTAGCTGATAGTTCTTGAAAAGACGTCGTAACCACTTATGCGCGAAGGGGTCCTAGATTAAAATGTAAGTTGGTAAATTTTCAAATTTCATTAATTTTGTAATTTTAAATATTTTATTGAACTTAATAATATGCATTGCGGCGATTTCTTATGTTCTTGAGTACTTAAGAAGCTACTGCACTCTCTTCACTGAAACCAATTACATACCGGAAGATTTCTTGTTAATAGAGTTGGCTAGGTAAACTGTATATATTTTTTTCCAAGTATTTCACATATAAGTAGACTTTAGATCTTCCTTTTCAAATGGTTTTGGCCAACCGAAAAGGGCGTGTGAAGTGCTTGAACAAATTACAAACGAAAGATCCTCATTTCCCAACAAAACGATCAGGTCGATTCGAGAGATCTTCTTGTAAGTGAATGGCAATTAAAGTAGATCTAAAAGTAAAGAAACGATTTACTCCTGCTCGTTTATCCAAACAGTACATTTTACCATCAGATTATCATGAAGCTAAAATTAATGAACAAAATATTCTTTCACAAAAGTAAATTCTTATAACTTAGCATCATAAAACAGCTGTACAAAATTCCAACTGCTATTACTTCACATTTTTTAGGGTTTCAAAATTTGAACCGCGAGCAAGAGATGGTCTTTTTGTGTATTTCACATTTTTAAAAAGTTAAATTGTTAGAATTTTATGAAGGATGTGAGCGAAAAAACAAACTTTTAAACAGTTGTTTTATGATTTTTTTTTCAGTAATATACCCAAATATTGTCGTTGCAACAGAAGCAGAACTAACGCAAAGAAATTTTTTTTAACATTATATCTTGGCAAGATATAATGCGATCTTTGCGCACTGAACAAATGCTGACCCCTAAATCTGGTACTGTTGGTGTCTAAACTATTAGAATCAGTTTTATAGAAAATTTACTATTCTACAAAATTCCTTATATAAAGTCTTCAGAATTTGATCAAGCAAAGTATACAAAAAACATTAGTAAGCAAATAACAAAACAAAAGATATTGCAACATGTTTCACTACATCCTTATTTCGACGCAGCAAAAGTAGATTAAAATTTTTGTTTGTTTTTGTTAAATTGTATCTTAGTATAAGCCATTCAATTTTTATTGAAAATACGCTGTATTTCTGGAGCGTAAGTGTAATTTTTTTTTTAAATTTATAACTTGCCACTTCTTCAAATTAGTGTTATCTTAACTGGGGTTTTAGTAAAATGGGAAAATTTAACTATTGAAGAACGGCAATTGATCGTCAAGTTGTACGTTAACAGGAAAAAAATGCTGACTTATTAGTTAATTCTACCACTTCAATATTTAAAGTAATTAATGCTTTTTTAATGAAAGGTAGAGTGGCACCGATAAAAGGGCCGGCAAAACTTACCACGGAATCATCATCATCATCAGGCTTCCCATTCCTTTCGGAATATCGCCGCATCACTGATGCTTGAAAATCCTTTTTCTGAGGTGGATTAGTCCTCATGGCTTCTTCTTGTTATAAATTCTCATGAGTCTTCGCCTCCTGCATCACCCTTTTCCACAAGAGTCTATTCGTGACTCTCTTCCTCCAATCATGCACCCCCCATGCATCGCAGGTCGTTCACCACCTCGTCCTTCCATCTCTTTCTGGGTCTTCCTCTTGGTCTCTCGGTGTTCGGATTCCATTTCATCAGGGTAGATATTGCGCTGTCCTCGTGGGCTCTTTGCACATGTCCAAACCATCCAATTCTCATAGACTTAATGTGCCTCACTATATTTTCCTCATCCAATTCTCTTAGTATTTCATCATTTGTTCTCCTTCTATATTGGTCTTCTCCGATTTTGACCAGGCCGAGGATTCTTCGCATTATCTCCCTTTCGAACACTTTCAATTTCTCTTCCTGCATTTTGGTCAGGCACATTATCTCTGTTCCGTATTCCACTACCGGTCTTATTAGTGTTCTGTACATCTTTATTTTTGTGGTTTTGCCAATTAGTTTATTCTTCAAAAGACTTTGTATGGTAAAGTACGCTCTATTTCCCGCCATTATTCGCTCTTTAATGACGTCCTCTCTATTGTTCGTGCTATTTATTTGGAGACCCAGGTATTTAAAAGTTCGAACTTCTTCAAAATTGTAGCTCTCCCAGTTGTTTCTCCCCTACGTCTTCGCCTTCGTTTCTATGGCATCTCATGAATTTTGTCTTATTTTCGTTCACAATCAGTCCCACTTTCCTTGCTTCGCTTTCCAGTTTTCTAAATATTTTCTCTAATGCGTTATGTGATCTAGCAATGATCACTACATCATCGGCGTATGCGATTATTTGTGCTTCTTTATTTATGATCTTATTTTCACAATTTATTCTTCTCGCTATTGCCTCAAGCGTGATATTAAACAAAGTTGCCGAAAGTGGATCACCCTGTCGTACTCCCATGTTTATTAAGAAACTCTCCGTTTTTCCATTCATTGTTAGTACCTCTGCTGTGGTTTGTTCTAGCGTCATACGTGTTAGGTTTATTAACTTGTTGGGGATTTTCATATTCTTCATTTCTTTCAGCAATTGGTTTCTATTCACTCTATCAAAAGCCTGCCTGAAGTCTATAAAAAGCATTTCCAGTCGCATGTCATACTCATATGTTCTTTCCAGGATTTGTGTCACTGCAAACAAGGCGTCAATCGTCGATCTTCCAGGTCTAAATCCCTGTTGGTAATCACCTATCAGTTTTTCAGTGTGTTCTTGCAGACGTGTGTGTATCAGTTGTGATAGTATCTTATATGATACGTTTAGCAGGGATATACCTCTGTAGTTTTTACATTCTGACGTACTGCCTTTTTTATGGATTGGTATTATACTTGCTTTACTCCACTCTGATGGCATTTCCTCTTTCCTCCAGACATTCAGTATTAACTCGTAGAGTCTTTCCCATAATACTTCGTCTCCGAGTTTTATGAGCTCACTATCTATGTTGTCAGTTCCTGGAGTTTTGTTGTTTTTCATTTTGTTTATTATTATTCTAAACTCATCATATGTCGGTTCGGTTGTGTTTACATCTTCGTCTTCTTTCCATTCGTTATTATCAAGTATGTTTGTTTCTGAGACTTCATTTAGCAGGCTTTGGAAATATTCTTTCCATATGTTCTTTATTTCATCTTCATCGTTTTTCATACTTCCTGTGCATCCTTCATTCCTCTTGGTTTCATTGTGTTGGTTTGTTTCTGCTCGCGTATTTTCCTGTAAAACTCTCTGGGATTCTTATTGTTTCTTTGTATATCTTCAATCTCCTTCTCAATACTCTTTTTCTTCTTAGTCCTGCACATTCTAACCGTTTCTCTCTTCAATTTCTTGTATTGTTTTTCATCTTCTACTGTTCTATCCTTTAGCCACTTCACCCTAGCCTTCCTCTTTGCTTCTACCATGTCTTCACATTCCTGGTCGTACCACACTTTTGTTTTTCTTTTCTCTTTCTGTCCGAGTACTTTTTCTGCTGACTCAGTTATACTTGTCTTTATGTGTATCCATTCTTCCTCAATGCTCTCTTTCTTATCTTTTTGTTTGATTTCTTTGCCTACAGCTTGAGCATATTGTTGTTGCTTGCTCTCTTGATTCAATTTCGATACTGCAAATCTACTAGTTAGAGGTTTCTTCCTGTATATTTTTTCTCTATTGGATCTTTCCTTCTTTATTTCCATTATAACTAGGTTGTGGTCTGTGTCCACACTTGTCCCTCTGTAAGATCTTATATCGCATATTTTGAGATGTCTTTTTTTTGACGTAAGTATGTGGTCGATCTGGTTACCCTTGTCGGTGCCTGGTTTTATCCAGGTTTCTTTGTGCATTCTCTTATGCATGTAATCAGTACTACTAATTCTCATGTCGCATGTAGTTGCTAAGCCGCATAGTCTTCCTCCGTTGTTGTTTGTGACTTCATGTAGGGTGTGTTTACCAGCTATGTTTCTCAAGTATTCTTCTTTGCCGACCTTCGCATTGAAGTCGCCCATGATTATTACTGTATCCTTCTTTGGTATTTGTTCGTATATTAGTTCAATTTTATCATATATCTCTTCTTTTTCTTCTTCATCAGCATCTTCCGTGGGGGCGTAGACATTTATAACCGATAGATTCGTCTTATCATCCTTTATTCTTACATATGCAAGTCTTCCGCCCATTGGCCTGAACTCAATTATTTTTTCCTTAATGTCTCGTCCTATTACAAAGGCAACCCCGTTTCTGCCTTGTCTCTCTTCTCCAGAGTACAAGAGTGTAAAATTTTTTCTCTTTATTTCACCTTTTCCTCCCCACCTCACCTCCTGCAGCGCCAGTAGGGCAATTTTGTATCTTCCAATTTCATTCACAATTTCATCCATCTTACCCGGCACCAACATCGTTCTTACATTCCACGTTGCAAATCTTATGTTGTTTCTCCTCTTCCCTTTCATCAATTGTCTTGTTTGTTTTTTCTCTTTTCTTTGTTTCGCATCTTCAAGTTCCGTTATCATTTCAGGGGTCGTCATCATATAGCAGTCCGAGATAGTTTCTGTTAGTTTTTTGCAGGTTCTGGTCTTTGATCACTTTCTTGGCATTTTAGAGATTCTTCCATCATCGCCCAGGTGTAGACTTTCTCATTTATAGTTAGTTTTTGATATCCTACTCTTACTCTGTTTCCTCTTTCAACCTCCTTCTTTGCCTGATTTCTTATTTTACCTTTGTATCTGCATCTCTTTCTGGGTCATATCGTTGTCTATGTAGACTTTGCTTCCCTCAGTTTGTTCTTATTTCTCATTATTTGCATCTTTTCATCCCAGCTCTGGACTTTAGCTATAACTGCTCTTTTTTCGTTAGTCTTGCCTATTTTGAAAACCTCGGTCAGGTTGACATCTGTTCCCAGTTCATTCTTCAGGAAATCCTGTACTTTTTTCTTTAGGTCACTTTCATCTGACATATCAATTCCTTTAATCACTATATTATTTCGTTTTCTTGCCTTCTCTTGGTTTTCAATTGTATTTTCCAGTGTTTTGATTCTCCGATTAAGCTGGTGTTTCTCGTTTTCCCATTTCTCATCTCTGGACTTTACTTCCTCTCGCATTGTTTCCAAATCGTGTTTCATCTTCTTAACTTCTTCTCGGGCTTCCCTGAAGCCTTCTTTCATCTCGGTTCTCATTTCTTGTATTGCTCTAAGTACTTGGTCCATTGTATTACTCTCTTCGCTGTCACCCAGGTGTGTATCGTTCAAGCTAGGCGAGATCTTGCTGTTTTTCTGCTTATTTTGAAAATTTTTCTACGTCTTCTCCTCTTTCCGCTTGTCTTTTCGGCCAAAATAATGTGTTATTTGATTATCACTGTTTGCTCGCTCTCTGAATTCTATTCCAGTTGATCCTTGTTTCTTTGTGGCACCTTTGCTCATTTGTGTTTCCTTTAGTGTAATTATTTTGTATGGCTTTTCACCTGTATAAGATTCCGAGATTTTGATAAGAAAGTAAAATATTACCATGAGTAAAATAACGCGAAAAATTAAATCTAGTTTAGACCTTCGCGATTTACATTTGAATTGATTTTCCTCAATTAATCGATTTAACAATGCGATTCTATTCTAATTGTTAGACGCGATGACGAGTAATTCTATAGATAATCTGTTTTAATCTACAGAAGATAAACTTAGGAGAGTAATATTTATACAGCAAAAGGCATGGCGTAATTTAAATTTTACCAATCAAAAATTAAAAAAAAAATTAAATAACCTATCGTCGTCGATCTGTGAATAACTCCAATGTTACAAAAGTGAAATCTTCCAGGAAACGCAAAAAACTGCTTTTTATAAAAAAATATTTAATTTTAGGCATTCTGGTTACTTAAGTTTCTACATTGGGACTATTACCAGCTATTAGCAGTACCTACAATATAGAATCACAATCAACCAAAACATCATTTTTGCAAAATTGTCACATTGAGTTGTCGACGATGCAAAGCTAAGTCTACTTAAACATTTGAAAAGAATTACATTAAAAGGTTTCTTGTGTAACGCAGCAATTCTGATAATTTTAAAAATTTACCTCAAAATTGAAAACTAATTTAAGCTCCATGTACGCACAAGTATTTTAACCAATATGAGGTTAAAATAAGTTATACCTATGACTAAGAGGGAATACAATCTCGCAGATGAGGCCAGCAAGCTTCAATCTCGCGTCCAAGTTGAATACGAAACATGAATTTGTATTCTTTATTATTTTCATTTAATTGTTCTTATGTCAGTCTTCTCTGTCAGTTGAATTCAGCACATCCTCATAAATCAATTCATCAACGGCTAATTCATGATTGAGGAATCAAAAACACTTTATTGATATGATTTCTTTACAAAATACAAAATACTTTTGAATACAAAATGTTTTCATAAGAACTTAATAATAGTAAATGTTCATTAACTTGTGAAATTATATGTTAAATATAATATTTAAAATTACAAGTTTAATGAAATTTGAAAATGTTCAACTTACATTATTTTAGTCTAGCACCCGTTGCCCATAAGTGATTTTGTCTTTTCAAGAACTCATCAGCTAAACTATCTCTAATGTATAAAAATCCATTAAAATGGAAATCAAAAACTACATTGAAAATTTTTAAAAATAAAAAATATTTTCATATATCTTTTATTGTTTTGCAAAACCATATTGAACTTCGGTGTTTCTTTGCTGGGTCACAATTTTACTTCTTGGATTTTGTTGATAAATTTCGAAAAGGCATGAGCAAACCTAATATTTTATTAGGTCCAAAACCCATAGACGGTGTCTATGGTTTTAGAATCTAGTATGTCAATATGGGTTTGTTAAAACCGAGGGGTCAACCGCTAGAAGAAATCGTGTACAATTAAATTCACACTTCATGTACTTTATGATAATTCTCCATACTTCTTTGTACTTCATATAATTCAGCTGTAATTCACGAGACTTCACGTACTTTACCAGTAATTCGCCGTACTTCATCAATAATTTACGGTACTTCACCTAATTCATCCATACTTTTTGTATTTCACGTACTTCATCGGTGTTTCAGAGACCCACCAAGATTTCAAAATTTGAGCACTGGAGGGTACCCCCCCCCCCTAGATCCACCGGATTAAGTAGTTTATTTTTTATTTTGTTGCATAGATCTGCCTTCTAGGGAGTACGGAATTTATAATTACGCAGTTTATAATTAATTGCCAGATTACGAATTAAACACATTTACTTGGCCATAGCTAACTTTAATAAACTTGAGATATGCTTAAATATTTAATTCACTTTTAATAAAAATAAATTATTTAAACCCCCGGTGTGGAACACCCTTCAGTGGCTCTGCAACGGGAGATCTTCAGTTTACTTCTGATCAAAAATAAACTACTCGGTCTGGGGGGTTCTGCATGTTCTACAATGTTCTTCGTTCCAAAATTTGTGCACTGGGGGTGTTCCACCCCCAGACCCCGGATTGACCAGTTTATTTTTATCAGAAGTAAACTGAAGATCTCCGATTCAGAGGCACTGGAAGGTGTCCCCTCACACCCCTCGGATTGAGTAGTTTATTTTTATCAGAGTAAACTGAACATCTCCCGTTGCAGAGATCTATCTCCCAGAGGAATTTATAATTACGCAGTTTATGGTTAATTGTCAGATTATGAATTAAACACATTTACTTGGCGATAGCTAATTTTAAAAACTTGGGATATGCTTAAATATTGAATTCACTTTAAGAAAAATTAATTATTTATACCGGGGTGTCTGGGGTGTGGAACATCCTCTAGTGCCTCTGCAACAAGAGATCTTCAGTTTACTTCTGATAAAAATAAACTAATTAATCCGGGGTCTAGGAGTGTGAAACGCCCTTCAGTACCCAAATATTACAATGCAGGCAAACATATTAAAGGTTTGAAAATTTAGTAGAAACTCTTCGCTACTGTTTTAGTTTTCTGAAAAATTATGACATATTTGGGGGGCGACAAAAGGGTAAAACAAAATAAATTATGTACAATTATGCACAAACGAAAATTACAAAATTAACTAAAAAATCGAAGTTTAATTTAATTAATTGATTACTATTAAACCAGCAACTACCAAAACTTTTAATTAGTAAAATAATGACCGCCAAAGGTCTATTTAACGTTTAGGATAAAAAAATGTTAAGAAAATGTACTGATGTAAGTTAGTTTGCTATCAAATAATTATTATTGAATACACGTGTCATATTTATAATACACATTGACCGTAGCGCATGCGCATAATCAAGGTTCAATTTCATGTAATTCACCAAAATTTACTAACTTCATGATACTTCACTTGTACTTCAATATACTTAACACGTATATTACCTACTTTACACGTACTTCATGTATTTTACCAGTACTTCATGTACTTCGCAAGTACTTTATGTATTTCACAAGTACTTCATGTACTTCATGAGATGTGTCCAAAAACTTCACCCTCGGTTAAAACACTATCAATTAATTTTGTTATAAAAAAGTTTCCAATATAGTTTTGATTTCAATTTTAATGGATTTTAATCCATTATTATTCATTTAGAGATAGTTTACGTGATGAGTTCCTGAAAAGACGTAACCACTTATGCGCAACGGAGTACTAGATTAAAATGTAAGTTGGAAAATTTTCAAATTTCATTAAACTTGTAATTTTAAATATTTTATTGAACCTAATAATATGCATTGCGGCGATTTCTTATGTTCTTAGAATACCTAAAATGCTACTGCACTCTCTTCACTGAAACCAATTACATACCGGAAGATTTCTTGTTAGTGGAGTTGGCTAGGTAAACTGTATATATTTTTTTCCAAGTATTTCACATATAAGTAGACTTTAGATCTTCCTTTGTCTTCCTTTGCAAATGGTTTTGGCCAACCAAAACGAGCGTGTGAAGTGCTTGAACAAATTACAAACGAAAGATTCTCATTTTCCTACAAAACGATCAGGTCGATTCGAGAGATCTTCTTGTAAGTGAATGGCAATTAAAGTAGATCTAAAAGTAAAGAAACGATTTACTCCTGCTCGTTTATCCAAACAGTACATTTTACCATCAGATTATCATGAAGCTAAAATTAATGAACAAAATATTCTTTCACAAAAGTAAATTCTTATAACTTAGCATCATAAAACAGCTGTACAAAATTCCAACTGCTATTACTTCATATTTTTTAGGGTTTCAAAATGTGAACCGCAAGCAAGAGATGGTCTTTTTGTGTCATCATCATCATCATTTTAGAAAGTTAAATTGTTAGAATTTTATAAAGGACCTAAGTGAACAAAAAGCTTTTAAAATAATTGTTTATAATTTTCTTTTAGTAATATACCCAAATATTGCCGTTGCAACAGAATCAGAACTAACGCAAAGAAATTTTTTTAACATTATATCTTTGCAAGCTATAATGCGATCTTTGCGCACTGGACAAATGCTGACCCCTAAATCTGGTACTGCTCGTGTCTAAACTATTAGAATCATTTTTATAGAAAATTTACTATTCTACAAAATTCCTTATATAAAGTCTTCAGAATTTGATCAAGCAAAGTATACAAAAAACATAAGTAAGCAAATAACAAAACAAAAGATATTGCAACATGTTTCACTACATCCTTATTTCAACGCAGCAAAAGTAGATTAAAATTTTTGTTTGTTTTTGTTAAATTGTATCTTAGTATAAGCCATTCAATTTTTATTGAAAATACGCTGTATTTCTGGAGCGTAAGTGTAATTTTTTTTTTAAATTTATAACTTGCCACTTCTTCAAATTAGTGTTATCTTAACTGGAGTTTTAGTAAAATGGGAAAATTTAACTATTGAAGAACAGCAATTATTGATCGTCAAGTTGTACGTTAACAGGAAAAAATGCTGACTTATTAGGTAATTCTACCACTTCAATATTTAAAGTAATTAATGTTTTTAATGAAAGGTAGAGTGGCACCGATAAAAGGCCGGCAAAAACTTATCCACTATTCTTTCCCCATTCCGCAAACCTGTTTAAACTTTTCCTAAATGGTTACTCCCGGTTCTTCCCCTTTTTTATTAAAAAATTTGGTTTTTCCTTTCAAAGTTATTACCTCTCCTCCAATATTTACCCAGCGCATACCTGTTATTTGGTTCTTTCTTGGGGGTTTTTTGTATTTTTCAGGTTTAATTTCCCCTTGGTTTCATTCACTCATTAAAATTTCCAAATTTTTTCTTGCTTTCCCGGGCCCTTATATTCTTTGTTCTTTTTCCCGTTTTTGTGTCATTGCAAAAGGGGGTTGAAGTGTTTTCCGTTGTTAAACCATGTTGGTTAAATTTCCTATTAATTTTTAATTGTTTTTCCATCTGTTTGGATTTGTTTTGTAATATTTTTTTCATTTCAATTTCCCCTGTAGTTTTTACATTTGCGTATTGTCCCTTTTTGGTTTTATTATTCTTTCCTTTTAAATTTAATGGATGGCATTTCTTCTTTCCTTTTAAACCTTTGTTTCAAATCGTAGGGTTTTTCCCCTTTTTCGTTCCTTTTAAACCTCAGAAACATTCTCAGTTTAACTTTTGAAAGGGTTTCCGCAACCTGTAACTACTTTTCGTTCTCTCTGAGTTGGTTACTGAGTTTCTCACTATCTTTGTGTTATGTTCTTGTTCTTCTCAGTTCTACTGGAGTTCCTATTTGTTCGTTGTTTTCATTTTGTTTATTATTATTTTAAACTCATCATATGTCGGTTCGGTTGTGTTTACATCTTCGTCTTCTTTCCATTCGTTATTATCAAGTATGTTTGTTTCTGAGACTTCATTTAGCAGGCTTTGGAAATATTCTTTCCATATGTTCTTTATTTCATCTTCATCGTTTTCATACTTCCTGTGCATCCTTCATTCCTCTTGGTTTCATTGTGTTGGTTTGTTTCTGCTCCCGCGTATTTTCCTGTAAAACTCTCTGGGATTCTTATTGTTTCTTTGTATATCTTCAATCTCCTTCTCAATACTCTTTTCTTCTTAGTCCTGCACATTCTAACCGTTTCTCTCTTCAATTTCTTGTATTTTTCATCTTCTACTGTTCTATCCTTTAGCCACTTCACCCTAAGCCTTCCCCTTTGCTTCTACCATGTCTTCACATTCCTGGTCGTACCACACTTTTGTTTTCTTTTCTCTTTCTGTCCGAGTACTTTTCTGCTGACTCAGTTATACTTGTCTTCTTGTATCCATTCTTCCTCAATGCTCTCTTTCTTATCTTTTGTTTGATTTCCCCTGTACAGCTTGAGCATATTTTGTTGTGCTCTCTTGATTCAATTTCGATACTGCAAATCTACTAGTTAGAGGTTTCTTCCTGTATATTTTTCTCTATTGATCTTTCCTTCTTTATTTCCATTATAACTAGGTTGTGGTCTGTGTCCACACTTGTCCCTCTGTAAGATCTTATATCGCATATTTTGAGATGACTTTTTGACGTAAGTATGTGGTCGATCTGGTTACCCTTGTCGGTGCCTGGTTTTATCCAGGTTTCTTTGTGCATTCTCTATATGTAATCAGTACTACTAATTCTCATGTCGCATTGTGTGCTAAGCCGCATAGTCTTCCTCCGTTGTTGTTTGTGACTTCATGTAGTGTGTTTACCAGCTATGTTTCTCAAGTATTCTTCTTTGCCGACCTTCGCATTGAAGTCGCCCATGATTATTACTGTATCCTTCTTTGGTATTTGTTCGTATATTAGTTCAATTTTATCATATATCTCTTCTTTTTCTTCTTCATCAGCATCTTCCGTGGGGGCGTAGACATTTATAACCGATAGATTTGTCTTATCATCCTTTATTCTTACATATGCAAGTCTTCCGCCCATTGGCCTGAACTCAATTATTTTTCCTTAATGTCTCGTCTATTACAAAGGCAACCCTGTTTCTGCCTTGTTCTCTTCTCCAGAGTACAAGAGTGTAAAATTTTTTCTCTTTATTTCACCTTTTCCTCCCCACCTCACCTCCTGCAGCGCTGCTAGGGCAATTTTGTATCTTCCAATTTCATTCACAATTTCATCCATCTTACCCGGTACCAACATCGTTCTTACATTCCACGTTGCAAATCTTATGTTGTTTCTCCTCTTCTTTCATAATTTTTGTTTGTTTTTCTCTTTTCTTTGTTTCGCATCTTCAAGTTCCGTTATCATTTCAGGGGTCGTCATCATATAGCAGTCCGGGATAGTTTCTGTTAGTTTTTTGCAGGTTCTGGTCTTTGATCACTTTCTTGGCATTTTAGAGATTCTTCCATCATCGCCCAGGTGTAGACTTTCTCATTTATAGTAGTTTTTGATATCCTACTCTTACTCTGTTTCCTCTTTCAACCTCCTTCTTTGCCTGATTTCTTATTTTACTTTGTATCTGCATCTCTTTCTGGGTCATATCGTTGTCTATGTAGACTTTGCTTCCCTCAGTTTGTTCTTATTTCTCATTATTTGCATCTTTTCATCCCAGCTCTGGACTTTAGCTATAACTGCTCTTTTTTCGTTAGTCTTGCCTATTTTGAAAACCTCGGTCAGGTTGACATCTGTTCCCAGTTCATTCTTCAGGAAATCCTGTACTTTTTCCTTTAGGTCACTTTCATCTGACATATCAATTCCTTTGATCACTATATTATTTCGTTTTCTTGCCTTCTCTTGGTTTTCAATTGTATTTTCCAGTGTTTTGATTCTCCGATTAAGCTGGTGTTTCTCGTTTTCCCATTTCTCATCTCTGGACTTTACTTCCTCTCGCATTGTTTCCAAATCGTGTTTCATCTTCTTAACTTCTTCTCGGGGTTCCTGAAGCCTTCTTTCATCTCGGTTCTCATTTCTTGTATTGCTCTAAGTACTTGGTCCATTGTATTACTCTCTTCGCTGTCACCCAGGTGTGTATCGTTCAAGCTAGGCGAGATCTTGGTGTTCTTTTGCTTATTTTGAAAATTTTCTACGTCTTCTCCTCTTTCCGCTTGTCTTTTCGGCCAAAATAATGTGTTATTTGATTATCACTGTTTGCTCGCTCTCTGAATTCTATTCCAGTTGATCCTTGTTTCTTTGTGGCACCTTTGCTCATTTGTGTTTCCTTTAGTGTACTTATTTTGTATGGCTTTTCACCTGTATAATTGCTGGAGTTTGAGTCGTTTCCGTGGACAATTGCTCTATACGTGAGTTTCTTGTTGTTTCCGACTAACGTAAGTACCCGGTTCAACACCTCGAAGGCACTACGTTATGTTATGCTTTCCAAATTAGTTCCTCTTGTTAAATGGTTTTTAGTATCTTTCTTAAGATATTTATGTAATTCTAGTTTGTTATCTTTATTGTTAAATAATTTGCTTATATAATAATATAAAACATACAAAATATACCAACCTAAATAATACGACTATCAGCTTATTTCTATTCGCCACAATACCCCCTTCCCAGTGACGATTTTTTTGTCATGATACGTCATTTTACTCACAAACGTTTGTATATTACTTCTACTATTTACAATTATTCACCTAATCTGTTAGGAAACCTCACTCGTCTTCCTGAACGAGTTGTTGTATGTGTTTGGTTTGTTTTTAAAATGCTTTTCTTTTCTGTTGGGGAAGCTTGAAGCGGTATTGGTTCGGGTTGTTTTGATGTATTTTTATCTATTTCATCTGTTATCATGTAAGCAGGTTTTAATCTTTCTAACGATATTGATATATTCTTTTCGTTCATTTTAATTTTGAATACTTTGTTATTTCTCGAAATCACCTTGTATGGGCCATCGTATGTTGGTTGCAGTGGTTTTCGGACTGCATCATGTCGCACAAAAACGTGGGAGCATGTTTGCAAATTTTTGTGTATAAATATTCTTTTGTTTGCATCGTGATTACTACCGGGACATGGTCTTACTTTTTGAAAATGTTGTCGTAATTTTGTAACAAAGTTTGAAGGATCGTCGGTAATACTATTGTTGTGGAATAGTTCACCTGGTAGTCGTAAATTTTCACCATAAACTAGTTCTGCCGAAGTCGATTCGATGTCCTCTTTGAAAGCGGTACGTAGTCCGAGAAGAACTAACGGTAACGCTTCGACCCATGATTCGTGATTCTCCATAATATGACATTTGATTGCACCTTTTAACTGTCGATGGACTCTTTCAATCATTCCATTTGCCATTGGGTGATAAGCGGTTGTTTGGATGTGTTCACAACCTAAAAGTTTGGATAGGTTGTTAAAGAGGTTTGATGTAAACTGTCTTCCCTGGTCGGTTGTAATCCGCAGAGGAATGCCGAACCGCGATATCCAATGTGTTATTATTGTACTGGCAACAGTTTCTGCTGTGATGTCATTAATGGGTATAACCTCGATCCATCTTGTAAATCTGTCTATCAGAGTCATGCAATACGTGTATCCTTTTGAATGTGGTAATGGTCCAACCAGATCTACATGAATATGTTCGAAACGTTTACTTGGTGTTACAAATTTTCCTGTTGGTGCGACTGTATGTTTATATACTTTTGCTCTTTGACAAGGCACGCACTGCATACACCAATTCTTCACTTCTTTTTATTGATGGCCACACAAATCGTGTGCATATCAATTTAATTGTTGCCTTAGTACCTAAATGTGCGAGACCATGGAATTTTTAAAATTGGGAATCTTAACTTGTGTGGTACTAATGGTCGTACGGACTCAGTGCTTGTGTCGCATAGGATGTTGATTTGGTGTTCTGGAAAATATATCTTCTTTATTTTTAAGGAATGTTTTCCATTTATCCATTTTTAAAGATCAGTATCTTTTTCTTGTTCATTAGCCAATGTTTTGAATTCAAATGTACTGTTGGTTTTGAAATTTCTTCTAGACTTAATCTTGATAGTGTGTCTGCCGGGATATTATTACTACCGCTTATGTGTTCGATGTCGGTTGAATATTGGCTAATAAAGTCAAGATATCTAAATTGTCTTGGGGAGCAGTGATCAGGTTTTGCTTAAATGCAAATACGAGTGGTTTGTGATCCGTGTAGATTTTAAATTCTCTTCCTTCTAGCGAATATCTAAACTTTTTTATTCCTTCGTATACTGCTAATAGTTCTCTATCATAGGCACTATATTTTTGTTGAGCGGAATTTAAGGATTTTGCGAAAAAATGCCAGTGGTTGCCATTCGTTGTTGATTCCTTGGTGTAATACCGCGCCAACTGCTGAATCCGAAGCGTCTACCATAATTGAAAGTGGTACGTTAGTTGCAGGATGAGCAAGTAATGTAGCATTTACAAGAGCTTCTTTAGATTTTGCAAAAGCACCTTGTGTTTCTTGGTTCCACATTATTTTTTTGTTTTCCTTTTTTCCACCGGTTAATAATTTGTTTAATGGAGCTTGTATATCCGCCGCTTTGGGGATAAATCTTCGGTAGAAATTAACCATACCTAGGAACCTTCTTAATTGCCTTACTGTGTTGGGTAGTTCGCAGTCCTTTATGACATTTATTCGGTCGGTAGGAGGTTTGCTTCCTTTTGCATTGATCACGTAGCCCAGAAATGTAACTTCGGTTTTTTCCAAACTGACATTTTGCTGCATTAATTGTGATACCATATTTCTCGAGTCTTTGGAATAAGATCGTCAAGTGTTTAATATGTTCTTCCATTGTTTCTGATGCGATAATCATGTCATCAATGTATGGGAACACGAAATCCAATCCTCGTACTACCTCGTCTATGAACCTCTGGAAGGTTTGTGCTGCGTTTCTTAATCCAAAGCACATAAATGGGAATTCAAATAATCCAAACGGTGTTGTTATAGCTGTTTTTTCTATATCATCGGGATTAACTGGAATCTGATTAAATGCTTTGACTAAATCTATCGTAGAAAATATTTTTTTCCGTATAGCATATGGGAGAAGTCTTCAATGTGCGGCACAGGGTAACGATCTGGTATAGTTCGTGCATTCCGTAACCTGAAATCTCCACATGGTCGCCAGTCATTATTTTTTTTAAAGCCAAATGTAGTGGCGAAGACCAACTGCTTTTGGAAGGTCGGGCGATTCCTAATCCGATCATATATTCGAATTCTTTTTTAGCTACTGCAAGTCGTTCCGGTGCCAATCGTCGTGGTCGAGAGAATACTGGAAGTCCCCGTGTTGTTTCTATGTGGTGTACAGTTTCGTGAAGTATTTTCTTTTAGTTGCCAAGGGATTTGTTATTGAGGAAACTTTGTTAAGAGTGCGTGGAATTTGTTGTTGTTGGATATCATTCTTATTGTTCCTAACTCACTTGATTTTGTTTCTCCCGTTGTGTTCATGGCTGTGGTGGTATCTATTAGTTTTCTGTTTCTTAAGTCCACTAATAATCCATAATCTTTAAGAAAATCTGCGCCGATAATGGGTTTATTGATATCTGCGATTATAAAACGCCACCGGTATTGTTTGCCTGTTCCGAAGTCCAACATTCGTACTGTGAAACCGTATGTATTTATAGTTGTATCGTTAGCTGCAAATAACTTAAATTCACCTACTGTAAACGGGCCTTTTAACAACCGTTTAGGAAAACACACAAATCTGCGCCTGTATCGATCAAGTATTCTATTTTTTATGTTTTGTCAATCACATGGAGACGACTTGAAATTGCTTTAATGTGGCCATGCGTCCCTGTTACTGGCCACTTAGTTCGTTTTTTTTATACGTACAACCTGCCTGGCATCTTGTCGATCTACCGCGGAACTTCTTATGAAACTTACAAATGAAGCCTTTTACCTTTTCGCGATTTTTGCTTTTACTTCGTAATGATCTATTTTCTCTTCTTAATGTTTCTATTTCAATTTTAATTTATCTACTTCGCTGTTTGTGTCTTCTGTTCTTGGTCTTTGTTTTGTGAGTGTTTGAACGTTTCCTTGTGGCATGGCCTCGCTTATCTTGTCTGCCAAAATTGCCAATTCATCCAGTGTTTGTTCGGGTTTTGCACTGCTGCTAGGATCGGTTTTAGTTCATTTGGTAAGCGACCTATCCAGATTGTTTTCATCAGGCTTTCGGGTATCATTGGTCCTCCTAGACTTCGTAAGTGTCGCAAGAACTGCGCAGGATTTCTATCCCTATTTGTTCATCTTCTAGCAATCTTCTGGTTTTTGCTTCTTGTGAAGTAGATAAGCGGTTAATTAACTCCTGCTTTATTTTTCGTATTTTCCTGTTTCTGGAGGATTTATTAATATATCTTCTATTTCTACCATTGTAGTCGTGTTTAAGTTAGCCACGACGTGGTAGAATTTAGTTTCGTCCGTTGTTATTCGGTTTAGATTGAATTGTATTTCCAATTGTATAAACCATAAGTGTGGCTTTTCCATCCAGAAAGGCATTATTTTTATTCCTACTCGGTCAATTTCTAGTACCGGTTTTCTTCTTCTTTCGGGGTCACCATTTTAGTATCTTTCTTAAGATATTTATGTAATTCTAGTTTGTTATCTTTATTGTTAAATAATTTGCTTATATAATAATATAAAACATACAAAATATACCAACCTAAATAATACGACTATCAGCTTATTTCTATTCGCCACAGTTTCTCTCTTGTATGTTTCAATAGTTCAACTTTATTCCACTTTATTGAAGCGGTACGACTATAAATTTTACTAACCTTGAAAGTTGTTGTCCAACACCAAAATCGAATTATTCGATCGTATTCACACAAATAACACCGCGCCTGGATGGATATTATTTAATTAAGCTTGTCAACACTTCATTAATCAATTGTAACTTCTCTAAAACACAAATTTACCGCAATTTACTAATCGTTCAAAAATAAACGTATACACCAGTTGTTACCAACCAAACCCCACGGAATACGGACTTCAAATTTCATTCATCGAAAACGCATGGTCTTGATTAAAATTTTGTATAGCAGAAAAAGCACCTAGAAATTTTGACAATATCCGGGCTTTAATTACTAAAATTTGGTACAAAATTAGTTCTACTGAGTATCAGAAATATGTATACCTTCCAGAATAGCACCCATGTCGGAATAAAGGCGGACATTGTTGATATTAAATAATATTTTAACAAATTTTAACCTACTTTTCCTATGTATTTTTTCTTTAGTAATTCAGTTTTATTATTTTTTTGGTTAAAATAATACCTTCATTTTTTTAATGCTTATAATCAATAAATAAAACAATAAGTAATTAAATGTTTATTTTTAAAAAATTTAAAAAAAGTGGAAACTGACATTAAAAAGTTAGAAAAGTTTTAACCTACTTTTGTGAGCACATATAAAGTTTTCTTATTTCTTATGATTGTTGCAGCATCCTCAATAAAAGGTACAGGCGTACTTTCTTGTACGACTTTTATACTTTTCTGCAGTAATATTGTCTAAAGTCAGATTTTTACATACCTTTTTTTATATTTGGAACCACTTTTATAGACCAAAAATCTCTAATAGCAAATTTTATTGCTTTTTTCTTGGAATTGGCTGTAGACTTTCTATTACAGTGCTATTTTCCGGCAGGAAAATGGAATTTTACTACACTGACAGTTTTATTTTACAAATAACAAGGTACAACTCAGATAACCGCAGTTTTTAGGATTCTATACAGCTACCTTTTTAGTTTACATAATTGGTCCTTAATTGAATTATTTGGATGGACGGACAGGCGGACAAACGGACACGATGCTAGATTGTAAGGTTTCTTCGTATACTGCGTATAGAGTCTAAAATGCAATCTGAAACTATGGCAGTCAAGAATTATTACACAAAGTAAACTGAGTTGTCTGCATACATTTCGGATAGCATTCAAATTGAGCGAATTGCTTGGCCATGAATATAAGAAAATTCTTCTTAGAAAAGAACTCCGTGACAGATATGGTTCTTGTGGTATGGTAATGAAAATATATAAAATATCGGGATTATTACTGAAAATTTTAAAATTTCATTAAGCGATAAAACCTTGTCTTTGGGGCATAAATTACTCCAAATTAGTTTTTTCAATCTGCTAGTGAGATTTTGGTGAAGTTTTGTCCATTTGTTTTTTAAAATTCTTTGAGATTTTATGATTTTTGTGAATAATTTAGAGTTTCTGTTTCTGAAAAATCGTAAATTTTCTACGTACATAACATAAAATTAATATCTACCTTCTGAAGGGAGTACGCGATCCGAACGCTTGTTTTTCTGAGCAGCGAAACTAAAAATAAAAATAAAATAATGAAGATTAAAATTTTAACGTAAAATTTTCAAAATTAACAGATTAACTAAACAATAAAACAAAATTATTCGCAAGCTTTCAGCAATGGTTACTGTTTTGACGTACTGATCAGACCTTTAAACATCTGATAGCAACAGTAACCATTGCTGAAAGCTTGTGAATAATTTCGATTTACTGTTTAGTTAACCAGTTAATTTTAAAAATTTTACTTTAATAAAAATAAAATATTCAAACACTAACGGAAAGGAAACTTGTTATAGTTAAATTCTGTATAATAGACAAAGTTTTCACTCATTTTCACTTCAAATTACTCAAAATTACAGTAAGACTGATTGAAGTGTTAGCAAGAGAGCCCCGATTTTTCCTTCATCAAAAATATTAATTATTGACCTATAGCCTTTCATTACTTCGTTTGCACTTAAAAATACGTTTTTACGATCGTTTATAAAAGTCTCGAAGAAAAGTTAATGTATTATTTTGGTCAATAAATTTAAATAAACATAACCAGATAATACGGGAACACACGGAAGTGTCATCACTAGATATTTCCTACATTAATCCTGGCGCCACGTGTCTAATTGACAACAACACGAGTGAACACAAGTACCTACTATTGTCATCCCATGTCAATGTAATATTGCAATTAGATTAAGGAAGGGATCATCACGCGTGCTACAAACCGATTGCAGTTTTAATCTGGAAGCAATACAAAACCGACTATCCATGAATTTTAAAAAGCTTATTGTAGGACTTATACTTGTCCAAAGGGTAGAATTACATCACTTTCTCGTGTGAATATAGATTGGTTAATAATGTGTACGGACTCTTAAGTTCCTTTCATACAATTTATTATTAATTAAAATAAATATGAAACCATATAAAAATATTATTTGTAATTCAAATTTAATTTTAATTGTAGCTTTTTAATTCCTTCATTCCCATACCATACGATGAAATTTGTATAATTTGCATACAAATCCAATTTGTAAATTGTTATTTAAATTGGGTATCTAAAACACAATGCAGTTACAATACATTTTTATTTATTGTAATTTAAAATATTTTGTCAAGTTATAATTTTTCTAAATGCATAAAACGAATTTTGATTTAGTTTTTAATTAAGTTATCTTCCAATTGCTTGGAATAAATTTAGTAAAAGGAAATTTGTTGTAAAATTCAAAACAAAACATCAAAGATTTTTAAATGCATTTTAGGAGTTTTCGTTTCGTAATCTAATTTTCATCCAACCGAATACAGCAGCATACTTTTTTCGAAAGTTCGATAAGCATCATTCGATTAAGTGCTGCGATAGCAAACAAATGGTGCTAATCCGATTCAAATGTGAGCAGTCTTATTGGAAATCTGATATTCCTTTTATAGTTACGCTATTGCATTATTAACATTACAACAAAATAGTTAAATGGCACGTAACAACCCCTTCTGATCGACACGGAATTCTATGCATTTTTTGTTCCTTAAAATTTCATTAAAATGATTACGAAAACTTCAGATTAGTCCATTAATATCTTTGTAATTAAAAATAAATATATGTAGCTGTTAGGTGAATTGCAACTTCATAGTTATTTTTTTTAGGAACATTGTTTAAATCTAAATATTAAAACTTATAATTATTCGTTATTATTATAAAATATAGATTACATTTTTCGAAACGTAATTAGTTTATTCGTAACTGGAGATCCCCTAAAATCGAAGGGAGAGCGATAATACCATTGAAATTGTAAATCACATTGTCATTTCATTTCGCCGAATGTCATTGTTTGCTGGAAAAAATATCACGTTCAATTATTAGTATCTGACTCGTTTGTACAAGTTGCAATAATTGACTTAATGCATTTAAATAATAACACTATATTATTATGTAAAAAAATTTTGATTTTTTTATTTACAGTCCTACCTGATAATAATAATAACAATAAATATGTAACGGTGAAAATGCAGACTTACGTCCTTCCATATTTGTGTATATTTTTAGTCGATTTCTCATAGATTTTTAATTAACCACGGTATGACTTGGTGGTAAGATAAAATCTATGCCTTTGGAAAGACTTTTGACAGTGGAAAATGTTATCCTGTGTCTGGTAAAATTTGGAGATTCTACTGTAGTGCTCAATTTTTGTTTCATTATCCTTTAATTATTTTAAATTAGACGTCGCGTCGTTGTGAAAATTTTTTGCGGGAAATAAAATTTTCTTCGAAGTTTTTTGTTATTTATTTATTTTTACAGCTTTACATTCAATGTTGAATACAGCTATTGTAGTTCTAGAATTTTTAAATTTTACATGTTTTTATTTAGTCTTTAACCCCTATTGCTCTTAAATCTCTTTTGCTGTTTTTGGAAAAGTTTTTAAATTTTGATGTATTGTAATAGGTGTTGAAGAATCATCGGTGTTTATAAAAATCTCTTGCTTCCCTTTTTGGATATTTTCGACTACATTCGAGTGGATGATTTTATTTTTTAAGTCTTATTAATTCTACCTGAATTAATGAATTGTTTTGCAATTAGGAGTACTATAGCCATGAATATTCCACTTATTCATTTTTAACTATATTTTGAATTGGTTTACTTTTCCGTCTTCAATGGGAAAGTGACGAGGATTGTTTCAATATTGGATTTCAAGTTTTCAATTTGGATTTGTCTTATATTCTGGAATTTATACTCACCCCTACCATTTTGTTATAATAAAAGAGCAAATTAAAATACTATTAGTTAGTGTTTTTTTATTCATCTTCATAAGACTTCCTGAGCTAAATCACGATCTTCGCACACCAAGCTTATCCATTGAGAGGGCGAAGAACTCCTTTGGTTCATCTTTTGACTTCTTGGACCACCGGGGGGGGGGGTAATAATAATAATAGTAGGCTTTATTGTCACTAAAGTTGTACAAATTTAATAACAACACAAGCAGAGAACAAAACAGTGCTAGTTATAATATTATCATAATATTACGTGTTTACAGAACTAATCCAAAATTTGTAAAAATTACATCGAATTGTAAGAAATATTTGAAAGATAATGTAGTTTTTTCTTTAATTTATATAAAATAATTTTCAGTGTTTTAGAATATGAAATTTTTCGTGAGCTCAGAAGAGGTCAATATTGGCAAATTACATCATATAGGAGCTGTTGACAGACAGTTTCCAATATAAACAAAGCTGTAAGGGTCAAAATTTTGAATTTCCTAAAATATTCCACACAATAATCTCTACTCTTCAAGTTACACATGTATTTTACTACTCTCTTCTATAACCTGAAAACAGTTTCAAATTTTTCCTAAGTACAGCAACCCCAAAACGGAAATTCGTATCTTAGGTGCGATTCACGGATGCAAAATAAAGCATTTTGAAGTAGATACATACATCTAGTTTCCAGCAGCAAATCGTAAAGCAAAGCACGCTGAGCATATTTTTTAAATGGACCTGGCAGACTTTACAACTTCAATGGTGTCATCTTCCACGGTTATAGACTGGAGGTTACCTCTGTATGAAATTACCTTAGTCTTATTTGGATTAAAACAAGATTTGATGACATCACTTCGTGTAAAGACGTCAAAGTTGACTCGGACCATATTATACTCGTATCATGGGCAAAAGAGTAATAATTATCCCCGTCAATGTTTAAATGGGTCATGTCGTTGATAAACAGAAGAAATAGAATTGGTCCAAGTACAGAACCCTACGAAACACCTCACTCTATTGTTTTCCAGTCCGACAAGGACTCTTTCACTCTTACATGTTGCCATCTGCCTTGAAAGTAGGATTTCAACCAAGTTAAAGGAGTGCCACGAATCTCATAAAATTCAATTTTCTTATTAAAATGTCATGATTGACGCAATCAAATGCCTTGGTAAAATCCCAAAGATTGCTGCAGTGTTACATAAGAAAGATAACATTGTAAAAATCTAAAGTACAGCTATCTTGTTTACAGCATTTTAACAAGTGTAATCAATAGTATACTAACCCTTAAAATTTATTTTTTGTTATTTACAGGTTTAGAAAATTATTATTAATCAAGTTCCAATCACTGATTGTAATCAAATTTCAATCAAGTTTCCGTGCCGTAACTTTAGTCACTTTACCGAAGCATAACCCACCCTGTATCGAAAGTAGACGACATTAATTTAATAATAATTAAGGTAAACTACTTGTAGATATAAAAGCAGCTTTGTAGATTTTAATTTAAAGCCTGTGCGTACAATTATTCCAAACTATTTAATATTATTCTCTATATCTAATTGTTTATCGCTTTTTTAAATTTCTATATATTTTTTAGAACATTATTTATTATATTTTATTATTTTTAATTTTTATACAAAGTTTTTATTAAATGTTCAACTTCAGTTTATTTTCATTCAACCATATAATATTCATAATGACAACTTTCTGATCAATTGAACAGGAAAAAAATCCTGGGTTCTGCTCAATTCGAATGATTATATACTATTCTCGCTATTCAATTGTTTTATTTAATAATTAAAATTATTCAGTGCATCTCGCATATTAGTTTTACTCATTGGGACTGTTTGCTATCTTTGGAAGAATTTTGTGAATAAATCTTGTCCAACTAAGGAGAGAAAATCAAAAGAGAATTACTCATAAAGGATATAACCATTTCCTGAGTCTTGTAAATCTGAGGATACCTTTATCCCATTTTTCACCATAACGAAGACCTTACTAAAATGTTTGCACGTATTTGTGAAGTGTCATTTTTTAGTTGATAGTATAAATACGTTAAAAATACACCTAGTATGTATTTTCCATTGAGAAAGTATTAAGAAAATATCGTTTTTACATTTTCCCAATTTGCTTTTATTTGCAATTTGGATACCTGTAAGTTGCGTTGGCTGATTTATCAATGACAGTAATAATAAATTTAATTTACGATACACAAAAATTTAAAAAAAACTCCTGACTTATAGATTTGCTTTGCTTAGACTTCCTAGACTTGCAGACCCAATTTCCATTTTCAAAATGTTTTTGAAGGTTTGAGGTTTGTGGTCCCTTCAAAATCCTGCATTTACATTTTAGGAATTTGTAAGGGTAAATTTTGTAAGCAAAAATTAAATTGATGTCTAAAGACATATTGAGGAATCCATGTGAACACATTTTACCCTATTTCCTTCTTATTCTGTACTCATAACATGGAAGGAATATACTTCCCAAATTTCAAGTTTCTAAGTACACAAGGGCTTCGATTTGCGTCGGGGATACGTTCTGTAAAAGTGCTACACAATTCAAATCCAATTACATTTTTCCATAAGATTCCATGGTATTTTACTCTGTAGTATTTACATTCTGTAATCATCATGAAATTTTTTCACAATGGCAATAATAAAATTTATAATTTAATAAAATATCATTACAAAATTACCAAGTTTTAATTTATTTCAAAATACTAAAAATTTAAGAATCGTAAATAAAATTATTGTTTAAAAAAATTGACCAACGTTTGCTGTCTTGCATTTTGTTTTTTGTTCGAATTTTCTTTGACTTCAGAAACTTGGAAAACATCAAGAACTTACTATTTATTTATTTTAAAAATTAGCACCAAATAAAAAATATTTACTGGAGAAGAATACTGTTAATTTTAAAACTTTTGTGTCGGCTGATTTAAACTAAATAATAAAATATGTAATTCTCTGCAGAAAACGCATCGTCCACAATAATATAAGATTTGCGAACTTTGCAAGTGGTGGCGCCGACGCCGGCGGCGCAATTCATACAGATATTAATTCTGTTTTTTTTGTTTTTAAGTTAAGTGAGGTTAATAAACATATTTTTATTAAATTGTTAAATTTTTCTGAGTTAATCGCATTTGTAGTTTAGGACACCGTTGTACAGCATTGTTTCGATTTTAAAATCTCCTCAGTTATATGTATCTATAAACGATTTGTAGATATTAATTCTACTTGCAGATTTGTTCTTGATTGACTCAGTCAGATACACAAATCCGGTTGCTAACACCGCTGTAAACCTCATAACCTTTCTAGGTCAAACTATTGGCCGACGATTTTATGAGCTTGTTGTTGTTCTAGTTGTTGTCCACTCAAATTAATAGACAACGAGCTCTTTGTACAAGGACAAGCACTAGAATTTTATTGCAATTATTATTCCTCTAATAAGGCAAAATCCAACATCTTGATCTTCTGAAAAGTGTTAGGTTTACAATGGTGTTGGCAACGGTGTTTGTCTGTCTACTGGTTTTACTAAGGTCTTTGCACTTTTTTGTCTCTGTTGGTTGTTTTCTTGGCATTTTGAAGTTTGTTTTTGTAAAATTTAGTTTTCAACACAGCGTAAAATAAAAGTCCAAAGAATTTAAACAAAATTTGACAATCCCACTTAGCATATTCATAAATATATTCATGAATATATTCATCACTCCTTAACCTCTATTAACTATTTTCAGGCAGAGAAAAGTATACTATAATATATTTTAAATGATTTATATAATTTGTAAAATTACATGTTTTAAAAGGTTTTAAATTTTTCCCATAAAACCCCATTAAATTAATTACTGTCCACAAATGTGCAAAAATTTCTACAGATAAGAAAGAGTTGGTTTGCAGTAAATCGAGCAATTTTTATCATTGTTGAATATTTTATACCCAGGAATACAAATATTGAATGCCCTCTTTGTATCATAAATAAGAACATTTTTAAGTACACTCAAACCTGCTTTCGTGCGGAGGATAGGGACAACATAAAAGGAATCCTTCCCAAAAAATATTTTACTTTTTATTCCAACTGTGCATTTGATAGAATTTTATGATATATCGCACAAAAAAATTAAAAACCTCCCATAAACAATTCTCCATATTATAAAAACCGTTTTAAAAATATCGCATAAAAACAGGTTTGACTATATATTTCTTATACCTAGTAACGGATATAGCAAACTTTCAAATGTTTCCACATCATTTTTCATTTCTAGAAAATTATTAATGAATTCTACGTTTACAACTAAACTAATTTAAAACTAACAATTATTAATTATTTATAAATTTTTATAGACGATAACATTAATAATTAAATAAAAATGTATACTTTTTCTTTTCAGCTTGATATTTATAAGCGCACAAAATAATTGTTATAAAAAATATTATTTTGATGTTGGTTGGAACTAATCTATTCACGACATCTTTAATTATCTTTTGTCGAAATATAAAGTCTATAAAGAAAGTTTTTTTGGTTATACAGAGATTGTATTAGGTGTTCAATCCTATTAGAAAAACCCATCCTAAATTGCTCTCTGTGATATAAGATACAAATAAATTTAAAGGTATTTAATGAAACAAATTTTTATAAATTAATTAATTATTATAAACAATTTAATAAGGTAAGAAACGGTAAAGTGTAAGTTTTAATTCATTTGAGAACAAAGCGAGTAGTAAGACTTGGTGTTTTCAAGTAATGAAAAGTTGTGTAAGACTAATTTCTGCTAAACAATTACGTATTTTAACTTATTAGAACTCGAAAAGAAAATTTAAAAGAAACTTTTTTATAAATAAAAATAAACGTATTGTGTGAATATTACGAAGTATTGTTTATAATTTTATTAAATCTTATTTTATCTTCTCAATAAAGTTAACGAGAATATAATTTATATACTTTATGAGACATTATTGCACTGATAAACCGACCTTAAAGGACACTCGGCTCATTACTATTTGCATAACCTGTGGCTTTTTGATATTCGTGCCTTATTTTAATAATCTTAATTACAATGCCATCTAGTGGAAGTGTTATGGATGCAACTAGATTTTATACACACACAGTTCGAAATTCTACACAGTTTAGCGCAACAACCCTCGTGTTTATCTATCAGTTGCGAGATGGCGCCTACATCAAAACATACATAAAATTTATGAATATATTCAAACATTAATTTCTTATCGCACAATTTTTTTATAAAAAAATGTGTTCGATACCTGCGATAATAAACAAATTCAATTTTCTTTAAATATTTTAAAAGCATAATTTTCTAGTATGTACCTACTTAAATTTTAATAATAACTAATTAACTATAAAGTTTTGTTCATAATTATGAATGTGTGTAGCTGACAGAGATAATTATTATATCAAAATTTAAGGATTTTATTTAAGCTCGACTAGCGCTGCATAAATTATGTTCTAGGTGTATAAATAGCATTCGATAGATGGTACAAGTTTGAATAAATAATTCTTAACATATGAAATGCGTCAATACGTGTTAATGTTGTAATTATATGGACAGGTTAACGCCTTTTAATCTTTTTTATGAGAATTTATTTGATTATATTGTTAGATATTACTTAATTATAATAATCCTGGTGTATTGACATTGAACGTTGTATCGGCTATAAAAACAACTCAAATGCGGTAGAAAAAATTATAATTTGAAATAAAAAATAATACAGGAAGACAAATTTTAAAAAATTAAATCTTGGTGGGCCATATTTCACAAAATATGGTTAATTTATTTTTAACCTAATCATTTTTATATTCCGATCACGAATCTAATTTTGGTGTATGAAATTAATCGAAAGCGAGCTACAAAACACCTTATATGAAATGAGATCTGAAATTAACATGATCGAGGCATTAATTTAAGCCCTAAACCAGCCATTCACACACTTAAACCACCTGCAACTGCACTTAATTAAAATTCTTTCGAATATTCTTTTCCGGTCATCTTCATAACCAACATTTAAAATTTTTACTTATATTGTCGTTCATATAGCGGTCGTTTTGAGCTAAGGAACCCTGCAATTATCGCTCTTGCCGCTTAAAAACTCTTGCCAATAATAATTTCAGAAGTTAGAAAACCGTAAAATGTTGATTTAATGCCTCTATAGATTTAGTTCAAACGATAAAGCCGTTATTTTAATAATCCATTATTTTCTCAACTTGGCAATATAATAGTTTTTTTTCACAACTATCAATAAAATGCTATATCAAGAGGATTAATTATTTATTAAGGGATTAAGTAGATTAGCTAAATATAGACCAAGTATTTTCATTAGGTAATAATTCTACTAAAAAATTATATTTTTCAAAATCGAAATATTATTTCAAAAACAATTGGAATATCTCCACTAAACTATTGTTTTGTATCATTACCCCCCACCTATATTTAAAGCATTACTTACCATTTTATTTCTAACCCAAAAGAAATTTACAGTTTTTTGTCTTGTCAATGCAGAATTTAACAATTAGCTATAACAACAACTTGTTGTAGACTTACAGTTTTAGAGACAACATCAAATCAAATTATGTTTGCATATTATCCAAATCATATGCACAGCCAGAATGGCTCTTGTAAATAAAACTAGCCCCGGTTTCCCCTACTACACGAACAGCTTTTTAAAAACAGAACTATCATGTTAGTTATCCATCCGATATCTAATGTTATCCTTAATGTTATATCTTATATTTTCTAACCGCCATATAGTGAACAACTGTAATTTATTTTTACATTTCTAAATTAACACAAAATACTGCTTAAGAAAATGGTTGATTGTTAGCACTGATAAAACCAGCATTAATTGAGACCCTCGATTACTCCAAATTAATCTAAACAGATAAAAATTAATTTAAAGCAGATAAAATGCATTAAAACAATTATTATATAATATACAAAACCTAAAAAAAAATTAAACTATACGGGGGCTAAATAAGTATTTATGATTAACAGGTATTCCACTATCAGTAATGATAATGAAGATGATGATCTTCATCTCTTTTTTTGTCCTTTTTTTAAAACCGAAATCGATAAATTGTCCTGAAATTTATTAGTTCTAATTGATTACTATGATTTTTTACAACATACAGATTAAGCACTTCTATGTGTTACAAGGTTATAGTTTAAAAAGGTATGAAAATAAACTTATTTTATTATTATTTTATAATTGGATACGGTTTTTCTTAAGTTCCCACAAGGTAAGTGCACCCACTTTATGCGCCAGCAGTTCTTATCTTCATCGTAAATGCACAATCTTTATTGTGCTACATCAAAATACTGCACATTTCTGAAACACTTATTTACCTAAAAAATGTATTCTCAAAAATCACATTTTAATTTGTATGTGTGTCACGTTCTAGCACATAATTTGTATTTTCAGTAACCTGCTGGGAATAAATGGTTATTATGTACGATAATTTAGAAGTAACTAGATGGTAGGTAGGTACAAATATTTTTTAAACAAAAATAAAACAGCAAATGTGTGATATATTAATGAACCGTATACTGTTGATTATCAATTCGTTTGATTCAATCTCGAATCGTCATATATTATATTATTGTTTCGTGCATGGTTATAATATGTGAAACTAGATAAGCCCAATTGGTCAATTTTATATCGCTTCTAGTTGTCATTGTCGATTGAAAACCGACTAATTGGAGTTAGTGTATGCTAATGTTAGTATTGATGGATCGACATAGTTTACATGTATGTACTGAGGATGATGGATGAGCCGGTCTCTATATAGGGCTTATAAGTTTCGATACATTTATGTATGTGAAGAGTGCATTGCCACTTGATTTAGTTATAGTTAAATTTTTCTAAGTTGTTTTCACCACAAATATCTATAAAAGGACATAGGTATGCATGTAGTAAATATTTTTTAATTAAGGCATGAATAATAGTTTCCCATCAAATGTAAACAAACTGGAACGCTTCACATGATAGGCATAGTTAATTTACATTTTTAACTTTGATATGGCGCGACTTGTTAAAATTTAAATTCGTAGTAAGTGTAGCTTGATTATTACTTTTAATTTTATTTGAATAGGTGTGCTGAACCACTTACTAAAATTTACTTAGTATATAATAATAATTGTAATATTTGCTATAGCAAATTTTGAAATTGTTGTTAAATGTTAAAAAAATAATTATAGATTGTTCAAGGTGCATTGCAATAAAAACAATTACAAATATTTTTTTCAATTTTCCAAATGTCATATTATAATAATATTCTGGTAGAAAAAACCTTTAACGATACCGAAAATCTGGATTGGAATCCCTAGTATACGGCCGCCCAGTGGGACGAAAACTGAAGGGTAGGAAGAAGAATTTCGATATCCTACTGTATTCTTAAAATTTTATCTTTGGTTTATTTTGTAATTTAATCAATATTTTTTTTTTAATTAATATAATTTTACTTGAGGCAATAACTGTTTTTGCGGGCAGACCTACATTTTTCTGTTTTCAACAAATAATTTTGAAATACTTTCGTAATGTCATTTTGAGATTATTAGAATTTTTCTAATAAAAAGTTTGTATAAGTTTTAACAAATCAATTTCGCATTTCGTTATGTTCGACTCTGAATATTGATTACAGCGCTTGATTAAATTTTAACTATTATTTGTATTCATGATGTTTTATTTTAATCATTATTGTATATTTAAATTCAATTGCTGTTGTAAAACATAATTATAAGTAAGGTTTATTTTCGTTTTTGCAAAAGTGCAATTTTACTAATAAAAAGCATTCCACCCATTCATGGAAACCATATTCTCCAAGGTTCTAGAAAAGTTAATCCTATATACTGCAGTTTCTACACTATCATACTATGATGGTGTCATGGGTGTATATCACAATAACATTCTTGTGACATTAAAGATGTTACCACTTCAAAGTACACTTTTTCTATTTTTATTCACCAATCACTTGTACACTCATATAAATAATATAAAGTAATTAATGAATCCTATTTACTGTAAAAAGGAAGCAATGCTGAAGGAAACCAAATTAGCCATATCTTGATAACAAGAAAGAGAGCCTCATCAATAAGAGATATAAGAACGCATAGGGAAATTAACGCCGACGCAGATCACTACATTGTGGTTGCCAAGGTTAAGCAGAAGACATCAATAAAAGCTAGAAAGAAAGAAAAAATTGAAAAGATTACGATGGAAAAACTTGGGGACAAAGTGAAAAGGAGATACGATGATATGATAAAAGGCAATCTAGACAAAATGAGGATAACGGGAAATGAATTTGAGGTAGATAGAGAATGGAATCAAATATTAGAGAGTATAACAGCAAGCGCGGCTCATGTATATTAGGACAGAGAGAACAAAATGGAAGAAATGGTTCGATGAAGAATGTGAAGAAAAGAACAGAGAAAAAAACAGCAAGACTGGCATGGCTGTCAACTAATGATGAAAATGACCTAGAAAGCTACAAAAGGAGAAGACAGGAAGCTAATAAACTATACAAACTAAAAAAAAATATGTGAGTAAGAGAGAAAATAAAAGAGATAGAGGAGAGTAATACGAGACATAATATGGAAAGTTTTTATAACCAAATAAAAAATATGAAAAAACCCACACAGTGAAGACGATAGGAATGATAAATAAAGAAGGTATGTATACCAAAAAAACAAAACAAACAAGATAAAGGAAATATGGACGAAACACTTTACGCATTTTCTGAATACACAACAAAGAAAGGATCTAGACGGAGTGGAAATAAAAGCAACTGAAAATAAAGAAAAGATTGAACTACCGCAAAAAGAAGAGGTCAAAGAAGTAATTAAAAAATTAAAGAACGGGAAGACGCCGGGCAAGGATGGAGTATTGACAATTGATAAAAGAGGTATGGTTGCAGGAAGAAATTCCAAAAAATGGAGGGAAGAAGTAATTATAACGATAAAGAAGAAAGGTGATGCTGAAATTTGTGACATCTACAGAGGTATAACGCTTCTAAATGTAGCATACAAGATACTATCCGTGATCATTCATAATAGACTACATATGCTTCTACATATGCAGATGAGATAGTAGGAAATTATCAGTATGGCTTTAGAAGAGGAAATTCAACGGTGGATGCTTTACATATTATCAAGCAAATTTGCGAAAAAGGCTATAAATATAACATAGATATCCACATGCTGTTTGTTGACTTCAGGCAAGCCTTTGATAAGGCAAATAGATACACACTATTGGAAACACTGAAAAAAGATGGAAATACCGGTTACGCTTGTGAGATTGATTAAAATGACACTAGAGAGATCATTAGCTGCTATAAAGACAACAGAAGGCGAAACAGAAAGCTTTAAGATAAATTCCGGAGTGAGGCAGGGCGACAGCCTATCTGCAATATTATTCAATATTGTGTTGGAAAAACTAACTAGGCATACAGGTTGCAAAGGAATGATAATAAACAAGGAACCACAAATAGTGGCATATGCCGATGATATCGCGATCGTCTCAAGGACAAAAAAAAGGAATAGAAAACTTACTGGAGAAAATAAAGGCTACAACGAGAGAAGTAGGACTGAATAAATGAGAACAAAACAAGATACATGAAATGTGAAAGAGAAGCGAGTAATAGGTTGAATGAAACATGATTTGGCGACTTTATATTTGAAAAGGTTGATAACTTCAACTACCTGGAGTGTAAATAAACACTGAGCATAACAGAAGAAGAGAGGTAAAAAAGGATGATACAAGCTGGAAGTAGAGCGTTTTATGCAAACAAGTGTATACTGAAAGATAAAGGAATAGCTACGGGCACAAAAATCAAGATATACAAATCACCGATAAGAGCAGTAGTGACTTATGCGGCAGAGGTTCTATGCCTGACACAGAAAAAAAAAGAACTAAAGATCTTTGAAAGAAGTGTGTTGAGAACAATAATGGGACCAAAAATGATAAAAGGGAGCTAAAAACAAAAATAAATTTTGAACTTAGCAAAGCAATGTGCGGAGAGGATATTGTAAAATTTATAAAAGCTCAAGAGACGGGACGGTCATTGGCATGGTTGTTAGCGCGATGAACTGCTAAGGTAGAACTCCCGGTTCGCATCCGGGTGGAGTTCGCTTTGTAATGCCGTCTCCGTGCTTCGGAAGGCACGTAAGAAGGTGGTCCTCTCACAAGATGCTTGCAACATCTTTGAGATATTAATTGCTGAGTACCTCTTGAGGGGACGGTAAACGACCTTGGTTGTATCCTTACATAAGGAAGCCCGAAATATATATTGTCCTGTAATTTTTCACCCTCTGGGTCCACCACAGACACTCACCCAAGCCAACTCAGCGGTCAAATAAAAATTCCAATATTTTTCTTTTTTCGACCTCTTTATTACAAAAAAAATTATATTCGATAACAAAATTTTATATTCACTCTCAACCACCTGACCGTCTATCATACCATCATAATCATCATACCAATTTTTAAAACAAAAATTTACATTCAAAATTTTGGCAGTGTCTCCCACACCACCGCACATACAACCACCTTCTAAATAACGAAAATTAAATTTTACATCACATTATAGCTCCGGTGGATTTTCTTCGTAAAATACGTTTACGAGAAAATTCATAAAAAAATGTGATGCCCTATCATTAACATTAAAATCAAAATTAAATTCAATAATAGTTCTGCGCACTACTAATAACTAATCAAACTTATAAATTTCTCATTTGTTACCAGTTTCTATCCAATGGTATTAATCAAAAACTGTTCTTTAAACATTAATCGTTGACTTTCACTTCTTTTTTTTAACAACTACATCTTTTTAATCTCCATCCACACCTTCTTTCGATAAGTTTGAGGAATTTGGTAATTTTTACATTTGAAACTATGTTCATTGACTATTTGCAATTTATGATTGTATCCTTTTGCAATCCTTGGTTCATCGTTTATTAATAATAAATTGACATCCAATAATTGTTTCACTACATTACAGTGGCCTTCACTTACATCCAATCTTTCCCCTTTCCAAAAAATTCCATTTTTATATTATTAACCAAAATTATTTCTTCCTCATCAATGCTTAATACATCTGTTTTATTTTCTTTTTCTTCAATCCATTCTACTTCCTTTCCACATGCAGTTATTCTTTTATTTGCCACATCTATTTCAATTTTCAACTTTTCCAAAAGATCAATACCCAGAATACAATCCATTTTCATTTTATTCATGATCATTATAGTTTCCCATATCTCAAAATCACCTATTCGAATGTTTGCCATCACCGTTTTGTTAACCATAGAGATTTTTTTTATTTACAGTTATTAAATTTATTGGATTTGATTTCACCATACTTTGCTCAAAATTAATTAGATTCGAATACACTAATTCTTCGTTAATCAGAGAAATCTCAGCTCCGGTGTCTAGAAGACATTTAACCATCACATCATTAATTGTTTAAAAAAAATATACGGTAAATTGTGTACACCATCATCGATCCCCATAGCTCCCCTTCTTTTATAAATTCCTCGGATGTTGGTAGGAATTTATTTCTTTTGATTTGTCAATTACTGAAAATTTTGTGTCGATTCAGCGATCGGCACCGACGTCTCTACGATTGGATCAACGTTTATTGAACTCACTACCGCTTCTTGGATCGGTCTATTGTTTGTAAAATTTCTCGACCCCCCTGGATCATACCGCTGTCCATAATTTCTTTGTTCTGGTTGAATATTATTATAGCGACCTTCATGTCGGTGATTTCTTCTATCTTGTTGATTGTGGCCAGTACTAAAATGTGAACGATTATTATTAAATTCATCTGGTTGTTGATTATTAAATTGACGATAATTATTACTGCGGTTTTGTTCGTGGCGAAAGTATTGATTGTTACTCCTAAAATTATTATTTTCGGCATTTCGATTATTTGCTAATTGATCAAACCTTTTAAGCAAATTTAACAATTGCTCAATAGTTGTGATATTTTCAATAATAATTCGATTCATCACTTCATCTTCAAAATGTTTACCTAAGCTTCTAATAATATCACTATCTGCAAACGGTGGTTAATGTTTTGCAGAATTATTTCCGTGTGCATAATTAAAGTGCATTCTACCTTATAAAAGTAATGAATCGGCAAAAGCTCAAGCACAGTCATATGTGTGTACCATGATGCTCGAAAAAGAACTAATAAAATCTACCTATGTAGTACCCCTACCTACAGTTTGGATTTCGTAAAGGCCACAGTGCTTACCATCAACTTACATGTTTTCCTGAACATACTATAGTCTTTCTGGATATTACGCAAGCATTTGATCGCGTCGGACATGACGGATTACAATAAAAATTTCACAACCGAATATTCCAGTTTACATTAAAACTATCCTCTTCTCCTTTTGAAGCAAGCCAATATAATTTGGTGCGCCACTTTTATTTAAAATCTATGTAGGAGACGTCCTAGAAGTTGACAGAGATCTAGCTATGTATACAAATGTTACAGCAATCATTGCCCAAGATTACTGGTCCTTAAGTGATGTAATTGCAAAATTACAACCTGCAATAGGCATGCTTAGAAAATGATGTAAACAATGCAATATAAAAATAAATAGCCTTAAGGGCAAAGTAAAGATTTTCGCCTTTAAAAAAATTAATCATCCACAGAACATAAAAACAGACAATTAAGAAATCAACTCTGGCCTAATTGAAAATATTACACAAAACTGCAGCAAGCAAATGAAATGAAGAGCATTTATGCAAAACTTAACATATTCAGTTTTGAGTAAAATTGAATTAAGTACGGAATCGTATGCGAAACCCTGAATATTATTGAATAAAAGTTTTAGAAAAACTTGATAAATCTTAGCAAGTATAATTATTATTGCACATTATGAAATTCTACTATGGCAGGCATAATTTAACAAATCCACCCATGTACACAGAACTACATAATAAATTCTTAATGGAGATTCTGACTTAAAAAATATCATTTATTTTTATAAAATTTCGTTTACAGGCTTGCTATATTTAATGACTTTATTGTACATATTTAGTAATAAAAGGTGGTTCAGAATGATATTTTTAAGGTCTTCTTAAACAAACCCAAAGAAATACCAAGAATGCTGTAACAAAATACCTATATAGCAAAACTGAACAAATCCAAATTTGACTACCATTTTTTGTATAAACCAATAATCTTGTGACATTAAAGTTGTTACCACTTCAAAGTACACTTTTCTATTTTTTTAAATTACTGTACATTTATTAATATATAAATAATTAATGAATCCTAATTACTGTAAAGAAGCAATGCTGAAAAACATATCATTTCTATAACGAAGAGAACTCATCGATAAATGAAGAATCGATAGAAATAAACGCCGACACAGATCACTACATTTCGGTTGCAGTTAATAAAAATAAATAAAAGCTAGAAATCAAAAATTGAAAAGATTACGATGGAAAAATTGGGACAAAGTTTAAAAGGAGTACGAGCTATATGAAAGATTCACTATGACACAAATGAGGATATTACACTACAATTTATATGATGAGTAAGGATTAATTTTATACTATTAGATCCTACCCATAGTCTGCTGGTGGAATCAAAATGGTTTATTAAAGTAAAGGTCCCATAAGATTTTAAAACCATTGAGAAACCAGAAATGCATGGCTGTTCAACTAATGATGAAAATGACCTAGAAAGCTACAAGGAGAAGACAGTAAGCTAATAAACTATACAAACTCAATGAAAATTGTTGTAATTCAATATGAAATTAGTAAGATAATTAGAGACCATATATGAAATTTTATAACCAAATAAAAATAGGAAAAATCCCAACTATGAAGACTGAATTATTATGTTTAATTATTTATTACAACAACGTTTATTTATCCTTTTCTGATACTTTCCTTACTTTGATCTTCCCGTTTCGATTGATTATATCCAACTGCCAATAATTTCAAAGCTACCGCATATGTTCGGGCCTTCCGATCGTAATTTGGAACATTAAGGACTCATCCAAGACGCATTTCGCTTAATAAGCGGTGATGCATCTCCATGGCGTTACTATGGAGAATTTGTATGTTGTATAAGAATCGTTAACGGGACTGGATGCAACTTGTAATAAAACCGATAAAAAGAAATGATTGAAATTTTGCTATACTCATTTAGTTAACTTCTAAAGGAAGTTCAATCGATCACCACTTCTGCCAATAATGCTGTACATTGCAGATGAGATAGTGGAAATTATCAGTATGGATTTAGAAGAGGAAAATCAACAGTGGACGCTTTACATATTATCAAGCAAATTTGCGAAAAAGGCTATGAATGTAACATAGATATCCACATGCTGTTTGTTGACTTCAGGCAAGCCTTTGATAAGGTGAATAGATACACACCATTGGAAACACTGAAAGAGATGGGAATACCGGTTAAGCTTGTGAGATTGATTAGAATGACACTAGAGATCATTAGCTACTATAAAGACAACAGAAGGCGAAACAGAAAGCTTTAAGATAAATTCCGGAGTGAGGCAGGGCGACAGCCTATCTGCAATATTATTCAATATTGTGTTGGAAAAAGTAATTAGGCATACAGGTTGCAAAGGAATGATAATAAACAAGGAACCACAAATAGTGGCATATGCCGATGATATCGCGATCGTCTCAGACAAACAAGGAATAGAAAACTTACTGGAAAAATAAAGGCTACACGAGAAATAGGACTGAATAAATGAGAACAAAACAAAATACAGAAATGTGAAAGACGCAGTAATAGGTTGAAGGAAACACGAATTTGCGACTTTATATTTAAAAAGGTTGATAACTTCAACTACCTAGAGTGCAAATAAACAATGAGGATAACAGAAGAAAAAAGGTAAAAAGAAAGATACAAGCCGGAAGTAGAGCGTTTTATGCAAACAAGTGTATACTGAAAGATAAAGGAATAGCTACGGGCACAAAAATCAAGATATACAAATCACCGATAAGAGCAGTAGTGACTTATGCGGCAGAGGTTCTATGCCTGACACAGAAAAAAAAAGAACTAAAGATCTTTGAAAGAAGTGTGTTGAGAACAATAATGGGACCAAAAATGATAAAAGGGAGCTAAAAACAAAAATAAATTTTGAACTTAGCAAAGCAATGTGCGGAGAGGATATTGTAAAATTCATAAAAGCTCAAAGAATAAAATGGTTGGGTCACATAATGAGAAGCAGTAACTAGGAAACATTAACATTAAGGAATCCGTTAGAAGAACAATATAGAGGAAGACCAAAAAAAACATGGTGGAACTGTGTGACAGATGATTTAAGAGCTATGGGGTATGAAGATTGGAAACTGTTGGTTAACGATAGGAGAAGATGGAGAGCAATTGCAAGCAAAGCAAAATCGCACGACAAATTGTAATATATTGATCAATACTGATGATATGTAGTAAAAGATTGATTCCCCTTGAACAAGGATTTTGTAAGTCCATTGGACAGCTCAATTCATTAAGATAAATGTAAAACTAACTAAATAAAAATAATTACTGTAAAATTGAATGCAATGGATTTGTTGAGTTTTTGAATAATAGCCAACGCACCATGATATGTTGATATTCCTCAACGAGGAATTATGCATACCTTCAATTCAGTAATACGTTAATAAGACAACAAATAACTTGGGAGAGTGCTCACCACTTTGTTATCAGTCAAAAAAATATTTACGCTTGCTTAAAACAAATAATATCAATTTATCACGATTCAAGTCAAAAGAAGAAAGATTACTTACTTTCCGTACCAGAATGATTTTCCTTCTTCTTAATTTCTGCATTAACGCTATTGTGCTTAACCGAGTGCACCTCCCAAGGGGTAACGATTTTAATTTTTTGCTTTCAATTCTAACGATTTCAAATTTTGATATGTTTTTAGAGTTAATATCAAATAATTGGAATCTGCACGAAAAGGTAGATCAGGTTATATGCAGTTAGTTTTTTATATTTTTTTAAAAGTAATACCAAAAAGTTATCCCCTTTTTTAGGAAAAGCAATTTAAATTCCTCTCGCGTTTAATCGTAACGATTTCAAATTTTGATATTTTTTTGGAGTTGGTACGAAATAGGTGTAATCTGCACGAAAAAGTAGATCTGGCCGTAAGTTATAGTTATTTATTTAAAAGTGATACCTTTTATTTTAATTTCTCGTGTTCAAACGTTTCTGGATTAAAACGTCCTGATTTCAAACGTCTCTACGTTTAAAAGTCTTTAAATTTAAACGTCTTTGCTTTCAAGCGTTGTAGACGCTGTGCATACCAACATTTTATAGTTGAAACGACTAATAATGCAACGACTAATAATACAACGGACAAACTATGGTCAACATAGTCGTATCACTAGGATACAGAATTTAGCAAACAAATTGAATAAGAGCGAAGAGTTTAATATTTCAAAATCCTATTCTTGCCTCAACAACTTTTTGAGATCTTGAACATTACAAAATTATTAACAAAGAAAAACATGCAAATAAATGAGTTTCCAATTTTTTTAAGGGAATTCAAAAGATCTACAGAGAAGTATACTTGAACATATTACAAAAATTTGTTACCTTTAGATCATGCACTCAAAGGCAAGCTAGAGAAACTGTAAAGGTTTCATTATATCTCTTGAAAATGCCTCCAGAATTCTGAAACTATTAGAAATTCTCTCGTAAGATACACTGCTATGATTAAATAAATAGTTCAATATCGATCTGTGTGCAAGAAACAAACAAAATTATTTTTTTGGAAGGCCGTACAACAAGAATGGGTCACTTTGGGAGCAAACCAAAACATACTGGTGTGCTTATTTGGTATAACTTAGAATTATACCAAGTTTGAGTAAAATCGGAGATATTTATGAAAAGAGTTAAGGAAGCAGTAGCGGATTTATCACCGGGCAGTTCGGTGCAAATCACGGGGGCCATGAGTTTGAGGGGCCCATGGCAGAACCAAGGCCTTCATATTTTCTCAAACCGACGCGACCCTATTATCAATTTACATTATATTTGAATACTGCGAAGTACTGCGACTTTAGGGCCCACGAATGTTTTTTGCACTGAGGCCCACTCAGTGCTAGATCTTCTACTGCAAGGAAGTCACTCATATTCACATATTAGGTGTCCTTGCACATGGTGGTCAAACTGACACAACTTTTATTGCGGAAAGGCTATTCGGACTTTCTTGGTCATCTATTATTCTATTACTCACGAGTTCATAGTAACTTTTAATTTTAAGAAATAGAACTGATAGTTTATGTAAGAGAGTTGAGAAAAAGAAAGAAGTTATCAGTATTAATAATAAAGTTATACAAGAAGCTTTTATCGCATTGACTATAAATCGAAGATTTCTTATATTATATTTGATGCTGTGTAAGTAAAACTCTTTTTTACAGAGAATTTATATAAATCGAGAACAAGTAGCTGCCACATTGCCAAAGACTGATTTTTACATCAAATTAAATTAATTAATTCTATACTAATAATTAGTTGCTAAATTTATGTTTAAATTTTAGTAGATATGATTGGGGCACCAATTTTAAAATTTTGCTTGTCAATTTTGTAATTCTGTGTGAATATTTAACTATGTTTGATAATTTTGTTGGTAATAATTTTCTAATTTTTGTAATTATTTTTATAATTTCGTTTAAACTTTAGTTAAATTTAGTTTATTAATAGCAGTTTAGTCGATCAGAATGCATTTTAGTTAATATTGTTTACTTTTAATTTTCTTATCAGTTTAATTTAGATTTCAGTAACACCGTTTGACTCAATAACAGTGGCGCCTCTTTTCTGTATCGAAAATAATTCGATTTTAACTCAGTACCTCGTTCTCGCGCAGGGTTAGGCCGGCAATTATTATTTTTGTATACGGAGAGTCTGCGTCGTGATGGAATTTTTCCGTTGCATTTTTCAAAATTTTGGCTTACTGACAAAAGATTGAGAACCACTGCATTACAATTATTAATATTAAGAATGTTGTAATTAACAGCGAATAATTTTTTTGTATCTAGGCTGGAATATATAATATAAATATTTATAGTTAAAAGCATTCTACTTTTGGCCATAAAAAATAACATTCATTTTTATACTCCCATAATTTTATGCAAATAAAGGGTCTACCAATCAGGGGTTTGTTTTAAATTTTAAAAGAAACACATATTTTGTATGAAAATTTTCTAATTCTCTACTGAAATATGTTGTAGGGGCTTGAACATTTATGAATGGAAAACAATATCCGGTAAATGTCCTCCACGACTACGTTTGCAGACGTCGATTCTTTTAACAAAATTTTCGAATACATTTTGCATAATTGCGAACTTATTTCTCGGATGACGGCTTCGATATTTGTTTTAGTTCTGAAATTGTTTGTGGATTATTCGCGTAAACATTATCTTTCACATAGCCCCACAAAAGAAGTCCAATGGCGTTAAATCACAGGATCTTGCTGGCCAGTTGACGTCACCTTTTCGCGAAATTAAACGCCCGTTAAATTTAGTTTTCAATAGTTGGATTGTTTCTCGCGCTGTATGGCACGTAGCTCCATCCTGTTGAAACCACAAGTCTTCCACACCCATATCATCCAAAATAGGCCATAAAAATTGGTTACCATATCCCTATAGCGAACTCCATTGACAGTAACGAAAGCACCAGCCTCATTTTCGAAAAATAGGGACCAATGATGCCCCTACCCATAAACCACACCATACAGTGACACGAGATGGATGTAGTGGTTGTTCAACAACTGCTTTTGGATTTTCAGAAGCCCAAATTCGACAATTTTGCTTGTTAACATACCCGTTTAAGTGAAAATGTGCTTCGTCCGAAAAGATGATTTTTTCTGAAAAACAAGCACCACGTTCAATGATCCAATCAGCAAATCTAAGACGTTGAGAATGATCTGCTGGCTTTAATTCTTGTACCAGTTGTATCTTATAAGGCTTTAGAGCTAAATCCTTCCGTAAAATTCGCCATGTGGTCATTGTGGACAGGCCTAATTGTTGAGAACGTCGTGAAACCGATAAATTTGGGTCCTCTGTGACACTTTCACGTACTGCAGCAATATTTTCGATTGAACGACATGGACGAGCACATATTTTTGTGCTTACGTTTACTACTGAACCGGTGGACTCAAATTTTCGCACTAAATTCGCAATTGTAGTCTCAGATGGACGATCGTTACAAATAAAAATATCGCGAATTTTGCGAAATGTAGTCTTCACGGATCGACCATTTTCATAATGGATTTGAATTATCTTAACACGATTTTCGAGCGAAATCAAAGGCATTATATTAAATGTTGACCTTTTTTTATACATATGATAAAAACTGAATAACAGAACTGCCTACTTGACCTATTTCAACCAAATTTAAAACAAACCCCTGATTGGTAGACCCTTTACATAGTATCTAGTCAATAAATATTATTTACCAGCTTTAAAAAATATCTGTACATTTTTTTTTGTAGAAATTCGTTATTTTGTAAAATATTTACAAATTCACTGAAATTTTTCCAAAAATTGTCTAAAGAAACTAAATGATTAAAAAGGAAATTCTGAGTGATCTGCAACTGTGGTAATAACTATGAAATATTAGCGGTTTCTCTGAACTGTGCATAAGATTTTTTTTACCAAATTTGGATGTTTTTTCATTAGAATTTAACAACGATTCAATCGCTGTTTCTAAAAATTCTGCTTGAGAAGCTGTGAAATTTTAAAATGGAAAGCTATAGAAAAACACTTATATCGTCGCTTTTACTAAAAAATCGAATGTGGCCATGTCTATGACTTTATCATACTTTCATTAAATATTAAAAAAATAGTTTTTAATAATAAAAAGGAAAAATATTTTTATCAATCAATTTCACCCAAAATCTAATTTGTTCTAAGTCTCAAAGATACAAAATAGCAAATTTAGTTTTGAAATTTTTCAAAAGAGAACTAAACCTCAATTTGCTAAGTTTCTTTTGCCATTTGCATATTTATTGATCTTCGATTAACTTACATGGTAAATATGCTAATTCTTGTGGTGTGAATTTACCAATTTTACCAACTTCTCTGTGATTCTATCAACTTAGTTAACTTTTAAAACATTAATAATGTTTTAAATTAAATATAATTATAAAATAAATTAAAAATAATGATTGCCAAGAATTTTACAATTTTCAAGTGCGCATCGAAAATGTTTTTGTAAAATGCATGCTTTAAATTTACGTACTAGTTATTTACAAGAACATAGGTTGGAGTAATAGTATTTTCATATTTTTCTAAAATTAATTTTGTTATTAAGTATATAAGTATTTCATTGCAGCAATATTCCAAATTCTGAGAGCTTCACGTATAACAAATAAATAGTTTCCATGAACCAAATTTAACCAAAATTTAATCAGCTATAAGTTTCAATATAAGGATACACATATTTTTTATAAATGGTTTTATTTAGCTCATGGGACCCTAAAAAAGTGTAAATCTGTCAAAACCGCAATTTTTTTTCGGCACGAAAACAATACTAACATATAAAGTAAAAGTATAAAAGTTGTTAGTAAAGTGACAACATACTATTTTCCACTATTTTTAAACCAATAATTAAAACGAATAAAATCAGTTGGTTTATTTAAATAATATTTTAATAAACTTAATTTTACAATAAAAATTTACACATTTGATTTGCTAGAAAGTGGTATGAATAATGTTTTAAATTATTAATTTAAATTATATAATTTATAAAAATATAATTATAAAATAAATTAAAATTAATAATTGCCAAGAATTTTACAATTTTCAAGTGCGTATCGAAAATGTTTTTGTAAAATGCATGCTTTAAATATATGTACTAGTTATGTACAAGAACATAGGTTTGAGTAATAGTATTTTCATATTTTTCTAAAATTAATTTTGTTATTAATTTATAAGTATTTCATTGCAGCAATATTCCAAATTCTGAGAGCTTCACGTATAACCCATTAGATCTAACATCATTTTTGATGCTATGATAAATGTCCAAGAGGCTTTATCTTTCGCCTCTACGCTAAAGTTGGAAATCTTAAATCTATTTCGTTGTTTTTCTTAAATTTTCAATTCATATTAAAAGATTCTATTAATATTTCTTATTTTCGAATGTTATTCGTTTTATTAGGAATCTACTTTCAATGTTATTAGAAATTGAGAGTAAATAATTACCCACGCAATCAAATAAATTCGAAAACTTAAAGCTGTGCTTTGTTTGTGTTATCAACGGCTTTTCTTCTTTAAAATGAATTTTAAATTGGTACAAATTTATTTAAAACTTGTTTGTTTTAGTACAATATTAACTAACTAATTAGCATTTATATTGTAAGATAAAACACACGTTACTTCAAATTTTGTCCTTATCAGTTTTTTTTAACAGTGATAGTAATTTAATGTTTTTTTTAAACGAATATTTAAATAAAACTAATAACCATTAAAACAATAATGGAAATTTAAAAGGTGAAACGAATTTTATAGAATTTGTCAGTTTCTTTTCCACTGGGGTTGTGTGGTACGTGATGGTAGAGTTTAACATGAAATTGCATTTTTTCAACGTTTTAAACCAATAATTTTGTTCAAAGATTTTGCTAGATAGGCCAAATGGCTTTTATCATAAATTATTTGTAAAAGGCGAACTATACAAATTAAAATTTTTTAATTAATAGCGCATTACCGATTATGTGGCAATTGTCTTCTAATTTAACAAATATCGAGTCAAGCATTGCCTCTCGACAAATAAATTTTTTCCTGAGCATTGTCTACAAAAATAAATCAACCAGTTAATGTTAATGTGAATAGAAACTTAAAATTCGATAACAACCCCTTCAGTCAAACGCGTTCACATTTTGGAATGTTGCACCATTTATTACAGTTATTTTGAGTGTTAGATCCCACACGGTGGAACAAGCTTTTTACCTTTCCCCATTGACGTAGAAATTCGATCTTAATGGCTAGGTTTCTTATTTATTTAACTTCAATTTTTACCTAAAATAAATCTAAAAATACATCACTTTAGAGCTTTAATTATAGATTTTAATTGAAAAATTGTCTTAAGTGAATCCATATTTTAAAAACAAGCTTTTGTAGGTAAATGCATTAAAAGCACGCCACTGCATCACGTTAAGGTGTTGATAGAGTTGCGCCTCTATTATTAATCCAATAAAAAGTATGTACAATTACAATGAAGGGTTGTCAATATGATCTCACTTATTGATTTAGAGTATTATGATTCTATATGGCACGGTTATTACTGTAATCTTCCACTATTAGTCATGTGCGTTGCGTTTTTTTCGTTGGTGGTCTTGACTGGTTCAACTTACCTACACCATGAGATTAAGTATTAATGGTAAAATAGCGCATTGAAAACACTTGATTAGGTATGTGAGGTTAAAGTTAATTTAGGGTAATTGTGAGATAAACACCTAAGTGATGTTATAATGGTGGTTTATCGCTTAAAAATTTAATAAACAATTTTCTGACTCGGTAAAATTGTTAATGCCACTCTTAATGATTATTTGAATTATCGTACAGATCAGTTTCATTAGTTTTGGTTATCCTTAAACTAAATATTCATTTTTTATCATTTTTCAACAACTTTAAAACTAAGGCGACAACTTAGGGAGTCTACACCTTAACCGAATAATAATTATAGTCTAAGCCGCTACTGATCATAGTAGTAAGTTGTGCGTATTTTAAAAATTGAAAAGCCTAATGTATGATTTTCATCATTTTTATACTAATTTATCGTTTTATATTTAAAAAATAACACATTGACTTAGTATTATTTCTATTATATAATTTATTACTGCTTTTGGATTTATTATTTCGATTAATAATTTATATGATTAATGCTTTAGTTGCACAACAATTATTAGTTATATTCGGCCGACCTAAATTTTTAAATATCCTATTGTGGTACAACTTTTGGTTACGAACAGTTAAGTATTATTTCTTCTTTAATGAACGTATAGTCAAAATTTACTTTAATTTATTTCTTCAGTTTAACAGAGAGTTAGATAGATTTTGCAGAAAAATGTAAGAAAGGTAACTATACTGTGGTTACAATTACTTTAATAATTATCGTTTTTCAATCTAAACCCATTCAGGTGTGAAAAGCATTTTTACTGAATTTTATCCTTCAGAGAATCCTGCTTGTATTTTTTTTGTTTCAGTTGTTTTCCATCTTTAATAGTGGTGAGTTAACTATTGATTGTTAACCTTGGAAGTAAAGTCTTAAACTTGGGTTTGCATTTAAATTGGTTATTTGTTGTATGTCAAAAGTACACTACTTTTTTCTATGTGGGGGAAGAATAAATCACCACTATTATTATTTGTAGTTTGTGATTTTATTCATACTTATATGATCTCCCGGGTGTCCTAACGACACTTGCTCACGTCAGGGTTTGGTTTTGATTGAACGTATTTTTAAACAAGTGGAAGGTTTATTCAACGCACTATATCAATAAAAAAACTTTTACAGATCACACCCTCTAGTTTTCGGACTAACATTTTATCAGAAGAGGTCGTTGGTTTGTATAATTTATAATTAATAATTTTTATTTAAAAAAAAATACTTGGCCTATTTTCTTTGACAGTTTTTAAGGTCTTACGGACGGTAAAAAAAATTTAAATTATGCGTATCTTTGTCATATTTGCTACTATTATTTTTAATTTAAATAATTGAATGTCGGTTATTAATTCAAAACCCATTAGCAGTTGGGTTAGGAAATTTTACCAAACTCTCCATATTCTTTCGACATGGCTCTCCGGATTGCCAAATTTAGTATTTTGAAAGGAAAATATGATGAAATTAAAGCGGGATATTGGTATAACTTTGCATGGTACCAATTTTTTCGTAAAAATTTTCTCGAATCACCATCATCCATTTATTCATTCTATTTACTTCTTAATTATTATAATATTAAAAAATGTATTGCTGGTCGCTTAATTTACCGCGTTGCCACTAATAGATAATATTATATTATAATATGTACAATGTATCTACAATGTACATATGACAATATTTGTACAATGTGATATGGTACTCGTAGTTGTTGCAAAGTTTTTCACCTATATTTATTTCTTTCGACATAATAATTGTTAGTAGGAGTACTACATAATGTTTTCATTAATAATTTGTTAATAATATTAGACATTATATGTAGTATAATAATACATAAATTAAAGCAATAATAATTATTAACTACTTAAAATTAAACGTTTCATGTAAATTATAAAAACTATTAATCAATATATTTATCTCGATATACTTTTATATAAACATGTTTTCTTTAGTTTTTTTTTTAATTAAATTGTAAATATCTTGAAACATAATTAGATAAAAATATAATAAATTGCGGCATTACATGCTAATTCAATTAGCTAACCATACAAAAAAATGATTTCTGTAGCCTTGTTTACCAATTTTTTCTAATTTGATTATAAACTAATTAGAATGATAATGACCACGTGTACTTGCAAGTTTTTGCTTTTTTGCTACAGTTTGCATAAGATTTAAAGTTCAAGTTTGATTTATTTTTTATAAAATTATTATTAAGTATATTTTCAAAAATTCTAATTAATTACCCTAAAACTCCCTGTTTTATTGTTCGAGTTACTGTTACCTTTTTGATTTTAAAATTATTTAGGTGATGTCATTAAAGTAGCAATGACGATATAATACATTTAAAAAATAATAAACAATGATTATTATATTATCAAAACAATATATACCTACTTAATCTAGTTTTTGGGGGTTGTGTTTGTTTGTTTCTCATTTTTAAATATTAATATAAATATAGTTATGTCGAAATTCGATAATTATTTTTAATCTACATAGTATAGTATGACTACATTAATTTTCATGTACGATTATGTACTATGTGTGCTTACTTGATTATTGCAACAAAATTTTAAAGTAGTTTGTAGTTTTAACATACATAAAATATTATCTCCTAATCTTCAACAATACTATTATGTTTACATAAGTATGAAATATAATATTAACCTAATACCCACTATTATCTATTCAAAATTAAACGATATGCTGAGCACGATTCTATTCTATTGATGGCAATACAATAAACAGTACACGAAATCAGATTTGTTAAATCAAATATCAATTAATTTAAATAAACCTGCCAAGTTCCCAACAGACATTATCGAGCTTATACAATATAACTTGATATTTTATACAAATATTACCTAAGTATTTGAAATACAATAATTTCGTATAATCCTCAAGTCATATTTCAGGATTTCGTATTTTTAAAAAAATTTTCACAGCATTAAACACTTTTGTCTTCGTAATACGTCATCCAAGTGTCTTTGGATTCAGAACCATCTAGCAAGCAAGGTTACTACCCTATTAAAATGCATTCTAGTAGAAGTGTTAACGGAACCTGCCAGGCAGTTGGAAATAACAAGGCAAATCTAAAATTACTTTTAAAAATTTAAATATAACATATAATAATTTAACAATTTGCATTAATTTAGGTTTTACAATGTAATGAATGTGAAAAAAAGATCGTAATTGCAATGTAGTTTCCATATACTGTAATAATAAGCACCTAATTATTAGTAATTTTTTTAAAATGGATGCCCACGCTGTAAGTGTATACAATCAATTAATATTTCGGCTCATAATATCAATAAATTATATAATATTTGAACATTAAATAAATTTAACTTTTGAATATTCATTTTAAATTTCAATGTCAAGAAGAGACGCCAACTTGAAGGTAGAGGTTATAAAAAACGAACATGTCATGTTGACATAGTCTTCTTTAGATTTGTTGAAAGTCTGTGTTTGTTAACAAACTCGTAGCATTCTTTATGTTTGAGCCGATGTATATTGAAGCTGAATACTACATAACAACGCAAATTGGATGTTTCCATATGATCAATTCGAAACTTCGGCTCTATTTAGAAAGTTGATTGATGGCTGGTTGGTATGTAAATCGATCAGAAGGCGCTAACTGTGTGTAATTTAACACTTCCTACGGCAAAATTTACCTTAAACGGGAGAGTAATTGGGCATGACGGTGGTTTACGAAGCCCGCGGACTTTGCTACGTTAAGATCGCTATCGAACGCGTGTAGCAAGCAAATGCTGCGCTTATACACAGTGATCGCTTCTGGCCACTGGCATTAGTAACACAAGATGCATTAACTACTGCAACTAACTATTATCATTAAAATGTTAACTATGAAATAAGATACTTGCTTTTTTTCGTAGTTATCCGAGAAAGAACTTGTTCCATTTACCTAATTTATATTATTTTGCTTTACAGCTTTACAATGACATATAATTTTCAGTTTCTTCCTATGCATAATCTGGAAAGTTAACATAACACGCGCGGTACATAATAATATTTCAAATGCTTTTACTGCTTGTAAAAGTAATACACATAAAATTTAATTTTTAATTAACTTTACTGTTATATTCTTCTTGCATTAGGCAGATAATTTATAAAACACATCAAACATTTTTTATGTTCAGTCTTATGAAATTGAATCTCCACGTGACATTTTTAGCAGAACCACAGCATTTGGCCCAAAAAAACTGTAAACCCTGAATGGGCAGACAGATTTTGAAGCTCTTAAAGGTAATACAGCATCAGCAAAGCGTGCTGGAAGACTAAAAAAATTTGAGCTTATGCAATAAGGACATTGTTATAGGATTGAGTTTTAATATCTTTTATAAAGCAGGATTTACTTAACTGTTGCTTTCATTGAAAATTATACTTCTCCATATTATACTTACTCTTTCTACTATGTTATAAGCCCAATAGAAATATTTAACCGTTTTCGTCTTCTTATCTGCATTAAACAGATTCGTCTACTATAATAGTACACATGAGTTGTATTTGTAATTGCAGCTTAAAACTAAATTATTTATAATGGTTTGAGTTTATGACGACGGTTTCCACTGAAAATTGCTTGCTGTAATTTTCAAGATACGTTTTCATTTTGTATGCCGCTGAAGCTAACTGTAATTAATGGTTTAATATAATAATTATAGCATTTTGAGCATTTGGTCTAGATGGTATTGCCATTATTGTATAATATAATAGTTCGGTGAGTTATAAATACAAAAGAAGTTAGTTTAGTTAGGTTGTAAAAGTTCCCACGTTCTTACCGGCGCCACTTCGGCTTGTGTCAACAGGGTCTAACCAGCGCACTCTTCTGCTGCCGAAAACGACACTTACACATACCGATCTCGTTCGCAGATAAAATGTACTATTAAATTAAAAATGACTTCATTTTTTCTATAATCATTCCTAAATCTTGATTTTATGAATTCTATGCTAATCATCTCATAATTAATAACATTACCACCAGATGCTGCATTTAACTGGAAATTAGAATTTGAGAAGAATTAAAATATTTTGTTTTTCTTGTCAATATCGAAGTGAAACGGTACCAATTTTTATATTAAGCTTAAAATAAACATTTGCGATATCATATCAAATGCTTATCGTTCGTTGACATACCAAACATTCAAGACTAAACGCTGTACCATAAAAAACAGTACAATGTATCAGGTGAACACGATACGGGAAGCTTTTAAATTTTGATATTGAACATTCCCTAATTTACAATCTGGCAACTACAAATTATAAGAAATTACTTTGCAAGTCTTGCCTTAGATTTCACTTTTGCTGTTGTAGTAAATATCCAAATTCAAACTAGGTTAACAAAGGCTTTCGAATTATTTTCGAGAATAAATTCTAAAATATCAGTTATAATTACAATTTACTTACTCTTGAAAGTTTACATTAAAATGTTCTTTTGCTATAATTTTTGATCCAATAAGCCACTGTGTAGAACTTCTCAAAATATGTATATTATACTTCGTGGTTTGAACTCCACGTTGCGCAGTAGGTCCCCTGTGTATGTGGAATATTTCCCAGTAATGTAACAAATATAGTAGAGAAGGTTGATGAGAGAAGAATGATAGTTGGGAAAAGAAGAATTAAATAAAAATATCAATAAAGTTCACATTTTATTTAAAAACTTACATAATTTATTACAGAGTGCCCAATAATTAATGTCGAATGTTTGAATTCTGTATATAACGAAAAGTATACTCGAATATTATTTAAAATATAATATAATAGCGTAGGTGTTTTTGAATAATATGTATTATAACAAGATACTATGTTCTTGTATATCAATAAGTACCGCCATGTTAGCTAATTAATTACTTTTCAAAATTTAATAGTATATTTTATATTCAAAATGATCATAATCATTTTTTTCGTACAATTAACGTTACAAGCAATTTAAACTTATAATTATTTATGTGAAATTGTTGTATAAGGCAATAAATCGCAATTAAACAATTGTAGTTGATTATACACATACTTTATTCTGAGACAACATAATGGTATACGTAAGGGTTTTATATATTTAAACGTACCTAAATACTTGTAAAGAGGGTAATTCCTGAAAACCACCCCATAAAAGTCATAAATCGTTAAAGATGTCTGAGTGAAAAATCAACTTAATTGGCTTAAACGTTTTTCTGTACTTTAAAAAACACCTTTCGGAAACATCGGACATCTTTTTTTATTGATGCAGAAACGCCACATCGAAGAGAGAACGACTGTTGCATTGTTAAAAATTTTGAAAAGTAATCGCATCACTTATCAAACTAACATAATTGAAGCATTTAAAAACCCTTCAGTTGGTTAAGAAGCTGTTTGAAAATATATTATATTGATGAATGTCGAGTGCAAGCACAGGTTGATAATTGGATATCGGGAATCAAATAACAGAGCTATTGTTATGATCCAGCTTTTCTGTGGGGGGTCGAGCTTGCGGCTATGATATTTGATAGAGATGTAAGTGTCGATGGTTCATCAATACGTCTACATTTTAATTGGCTATGGAATTTTTTCTTTTAGAAGATACACATTTAATCTGTCTATAATAAATTTTTTATAATTAAAATGTGTGTAGGCATTAAGTTTAAATTAACCTTAGAAATTGACCGACCATGCACAGTTGAAAACTATTTTCACAACCAAATATTAAAAATTATGTAAGAGATTTTAATTTAATGTAACATAATTGTGCAATATGAATTATTTTTATTGTTATTTTTTTTAATTAGGATTTAATTAAATAATAATAAAACTATAATTTAACGTTAAATCATAACGATTAATTGTTATAATAGAACATAGTACAATATTATAGCCGGTGCCATAACATACAATACAACAATAGCAAGTCGAATAACAAGGTTTAGGTAAGATAATCATTTTAATCAACAAAATTTTTTATACGCTTGAAAATAAATGTTGACTTTTATTAGTTTCTTAATTTTGAAATTCTGTTTTATATTTTTTTAACAAAAAAATGCGATTGTTGTGAAAGAGTTTGATGAAGGTGAACAATACAGATAAATTACAGTATCTAACATCTTATCTTTGCAGGATCAAGCTCGCACACTGTGTCAAGAAGTTTTAGGTATGAGAGCATGCTCAATTACTAAGCAACGAGTAGCACGAAATATTTTTGTTAATATAATAAATAAAAACGCCCACATATAACTCAAACATTTTTGTTGTATTTTTTAATACCTTCTGCTCTTGTTCTAAAGTATTTATATACTGCATGGGTTTGTTTATTACAAGAGGTTAATAAGTTTTAGTTTTTAATTACTTTTAAACTTTCTAATTAGTGGTTAAAACGTACGATTTTAAACAGATTTAATTAATACATCAAATTATTTTTTTTCTATAACAGGAATTTGTGACAAAATATCTCCTTAACTATGTATGTTATTTGTGTACACAAATATTCTAAGGCTCAGTATATTGCAAATATATTTTTACCATTTTGATAATAGATTGCATGATATTTTATATTTAATATTTATTTTATTGGTCATTTCGTATTGTTTTATATTTATTTAATCTGTAGACAGTTCATGTAAGTACAGCTTATTAGAAAGTAAGGTTGTTTTATCCTTCGACATTATTTTGACAGATTTTCTATTATATTCAATTAAAATTAATAAAATAAAACAATGCTTTTTAAGCACCATAGATACAGTGGACATATCGATTGCGGGAGGTAGCCCCCCTATAGTTTCATATTGTTTAATATATCTGGTGTGACTTTAATGCCACTTATATTAAAATAGTATTCAGTGTTTCTACATAATAAACTAGGAAGCATTATTGTTATTGTCAATTTTATATGACATTTGACTTTCGAAATAATTGTGTAACCGTATGTTCATCATAGTGCAAAAATCTAAGCACCGTAATACTCACTTTACTAATACATGTGTGTTTAACCATTTTTATTAAACGATTGATTAACTCGAACATATTCTAGTTAATACAAACACCAGTTCTTATTTAATTATACATGCCTCAGAGCAAGAACTTAAGAATATCTATAGCATATCATTTTAAAAAAATATATATACTTTGGCTATATTTGTAAATGCTTGTAGGTAGAAATAATTAATAACGGTATAACCCAATAACCTAAAGCTTTGATTATATCTATTTGATTTAAATTACTTTTTCATGATTTGTATTCTAGAGAACTAAAAGGCGGATGAGCGCATATAAAATTAAAGTTACCTATCCAAATAAATATATTTAATTAATATTATTCTCAGAAAAGTGGCATTTAAATTCACGCGCCAATATAATACAAATGTTTTAACCAATAACTGATTTTTATTTAATTGTTTTATGCTATGTATTACAGTGAATGCTCACAGTAATTTCACCGATGAACTTAGTAAAATATTAGGCATAAACCTATAATATAGTAAATTAAATTCTTACATTGCCTAGATTATGTGTAAATTCAGTAGGGTAATAGTTCAGTAATGTAATATGCAATAAGATAATGATCCCAAGCGTACAAGTCGCATTAACATGAAATATTTGGAAAAATTAAAAATACAATCATTAGAATAGGCCACCTCAGTTATCGGACTTAAACCTTAATCAAAAATCTATAAATTTCATTAGATAATTAGGTGCCACAAGGTAAAAAGCATCAAATAATATGACAAATTAATTTATTTTTTGCAATTTTTCCCCCCTTTGCATAATGTTCACCATGGAAATTTTCATTTTACTAATATTAGTTGCATTTACACTGGCTTCTGCATCCACCTGTTTTTTAAATTATTCTGCCTTTGTTATTCCTCTTTTTTACATTTGGTAAAAATAAATAGCAAATAGTATGTTGAATCATGAAAACGGGAGGATTCAAATCGAAAGGTAAAACTTTTTTAGTTTTACTAAATTTTGAGCCCTTAAACCTTAATTTCATATTTATAAAATACATTAATATTTTTCGTACACTCTGCATGAGATAAATATCTACTAATAAATTTTGGGTCATACAAATAATAGATCAGATTAGAGCTATCGTAAAAATTCCAGGTTATTGGCATCAAAAGTTTTATATTCACAATTTTATTTAAAATTCGAGATTATAATAATATAGGTTGTTAGTAAATATATGTCAAGATAAAAAATCCTTATAAGAGCATAACCCAGATAATTTTATTATTAAAATTTTAAAAGTCCAAATATTTTGTTAAAATTTTAGGTCAAGCGAAAATGATTAAAATAATGTAATTTTACCGAGCACAATGTACAAGTTGATGGTAAATATTGAATATAATAATTGTTAGTTATAAATTTCATGTAGGTACAGATTATTATATTTATTTAAAAATAAAATTATAAATAAAAATACAAGATTACAATTGTTGAAATTTTTACCTAAGATTAGTTACAAATTAAAAATTATATTACGTGCAGTCAACTATGGTTAACAATTTTATGCTAAGTAAAATGTCCTCTTCATTACATATAAGTTATACCAAACATAAGAACAAAATTGGCAATAATTGTCACAATTGAATACCTCCTGCAAAAAGCCCATTCCTTAACTAATATATTTATTTATTAGACTGCAAACTGATATATAATAAAGGGGCTTGATACCTTAATTTTGCACGGATCAGCTCAATTTTACCACTCACTCTTTTTTCGTTACACTGACATATAATACAATGAATTAGCACGAGCGCACCACATAATTTATAACAAAAGGTAGGAAAGGTAAGTGAATATGTGCCCCGCTTGCATCTGCTTAGGGTTGGCGAACAATAGAACAAATAATTTATCTAACAACGAGTTTTGGACTTGATGCATATACGCTTGCCCCATGCATTAAATATTAAAAATCTTTTGGCTGTTTGGATAAATATTGGAATGCCACTTTAAAACATCTTAATGGTGCGTGACAAGTTAAAGGCACACAAGTTTAGAGGGATGAAAAGTAAACTAAACGGAACTCGTTCGATGTTGCATCCGAACGTGTTTCACAAAGAAGCAAGCTTTATGTTTCGTGGAGCAGATGATTTGCATTGTAACTGCATCACAGTTTGTCTTTGTAGTCTTTTCAATACAAAACCACAAATACTGTCACATATATAACTATTTAAAGTAAATTGTCCTGTGAACATTATATGGAAACTTTTATCCATATAACTTTCTTTATTGTAATAAATATTAAATATGTGCTGTAGACGCAATGCTTTGGGTATACCAAATTTAACTCATTTCAATTCAATGTGCCATGAAAATTATGTGACTAATCGAAAAATACATTAATAAGTAAAAATTTTTTTAAATACTGCAGAATATTTTTTAATACGGGAAAATTTGTCCTGGTTTTCACTGAAAAATTATGTGAAAGTCTTGCTACTAAAAGTTATCTATGATCAGAATCAATATGAGAATAGAAAATTTTGTTTCCTTACCCTCAGATATGTGAATATGAGCGATAAATCTTGTCTTTGAACTTTTTTAGTCTTTGCTTCTATTCTTTACTGTACTGCATCTAAAGATAACTATGAGCTTTAAAGATAAGATTCAATGGAGTCTTACTAAAAATGTGTTTTGAGATTTGAAGTAGACTTCCTTTGATTTTCTCAAAAGAACGAGCAATTTTTTATCGTTTTTAAATTTTTAGATCTAATTTTTGAAATGGAAATGTCAGTAAAGTAAATATTAAGCAAAACATTTGCTGCTGCCAATTTGTTTAAAGCTGTTATGAAGTATTCCAACACAGAGAGTACAAATGATTTTTTTCAAACTGATATTTCTAATTCATCTCAAGATGACAACATCGTCGTTGCAAATTTTATTAAATGTGTTAATTTATTTTTCCATTTGAGTACCTATTAAATTTGTTAGATTTTTTGGCTTCGTTTTAAAGATTCGAGCAAACTTTTTTCTGAATTCTTTAAATTAAGCAATATTTTTCAATTTTGACTTATAATAAATGTGAAATTATTTAATAAAGCTCTTAAAACCTACCTGCTACTGCAAAATTGCTCTGTTAAATAATTATGGAACAACGACTACATCAACTTTCCTCTGCAACTAGTGTGTTAGCTGGAAATGATTTGGAATTAGGTCAATTAGTTCTTATAAATTACATTTGAGGAGGTATTCCAGATTTTTTATTGGGGTCACTAATTCAGCGCAGAAAAAATAACTTCCTTTAGCAACATTTTAAATATTATAAGATTCATATTGCCATGCTAGCTTCATTTTCATATCCGATTAAAACTTCCAGTGCTGTTTCTTTTATAATATTATGTACATTCCATAACTGGATATGATAACATTTTCTCTTACGGAAAGTGGGTTACTATTTTTATATTGAAATCCATTCAGGCCGGTTTCCCTTCTTAATTCTTCTGCACTGATGTGATTTTCACTTGGAACGAGTTTTTAGCAATCAGCTGTTCACTTTTTTACATAATAGTGATCGATTACTTTAAATTTAGAGGAGTAGTTAAATTTTCTTGCGGTTATTGGATTACATAGGCTTGATTCCCACTTGAAAGTCTTACGATTCAAAATATTGTGTATCATTTCCATATAAATATGTTACTGTGTTGTAATATTTAATCAAAATTAAACAAAATTGTTCATTTTGAAATTTTAATTAATTTATATTTCAGTTCTACACAAAGTGACGTTAACTATTTATCCCAATCGGTTTTGCCTATAATAGTGTAATAGGTCAGTGTCATTCATTTTTAACGTTTTGGTATTAAAATAATTAAAAGTGGGGCCTCATGACATGTTCAGGAAAGCCAGATCCGCCACTGACGAAGTAAATGAAAAGCTGTAATTTTGTTGATTGTGATATATTTTGTATCGCACTTTTTAAGGTGGTGTGGTCCAGCTGACCGCTTTTAGTGTTAATACAATGATAAACTCATTTTTTTAATTAAAAATTTTAAAAATCAAATGGCTGCAGTCGAATGATTTGTCATGGATAAATCTAGACAAATACATCCTTCACATAAAATATCCAAAACAGTAGCACGATACATCAGCCAAAACTGCTTCCATGCATAAACTTAAACTTTATCATACGACCAGTCGGACACATGTGTGAAGGATGTATTTGTCTAGATTTATTCACGACAAATAATTAAGCTGACATTTTATAAATTTAAAAATGTTTTAATTTCTTTTATTTCGCGGTAGTTAATGGCGATTAAATCCACCAGAGCAAAAAAGGAATTTGAGAAACAAAGGCAGGAGAAAACAACGTAGTATAAAATCGTAAAGTAAAGGAACGCCGATAATTCTTTAGTAACGGAAAATATACAAGAAAAAGGTTCCAAAAGAACGGAAGCCTAAAGATTGTATCAACTAGCAGGCAGGATTCGGCAGTTATGCTTTCTCTTCATGTGCCATATCCGATTCCCCGGACGTTGGCGATTGAATTTGGCCGAAGCCAAGATGAATTTATCTGGGAGTATAATTCATGGGGCTGTTTCACGTTGCCTTCTCCATAGTTCACTGATTGATATTGGACTTTTTGATCACATCAGTGTATCTATCGCGAGCAGAAACGATTACAATTAAAAAACAATTTCATGTTTTACCAAGGAGATGGGTCTTAATAGATAAAACTTCCCACTACCCCTAATGATAACATTTTTCACTTCCTGCAAATTAAAAAGAGGTTAAGTTAAAAGAGGGGAGGTAAACTGAAGCTGCGCCTGCATTGTACAGATGTCCACAAGGAAGTTTGATTTGTGTCATGATCAAGTACGGAATTAGAACCTCCTCAAAGTGTGATGACTCAGAGCAGACTTTTCGGTGTTTTCCTGATCGAATCGGAATACTGCTGTGGTCAAAAGTGTAGGTCTGTAGGCTAAACACTGCTGTGGTCAAAGTGTAGGTCTGTAGGCTATGAGGAAACCAGCCTATTAATTATACTCTCCAGGAAAGTCAACTTGACTTCAGGTAAGTTGATCGCCTACACACTGAATAATTATATAACACTCGATTTTCGATTATTTGGTTAGATTTTCTTAATTTTAAAACACTTCACTGTAGAAAATATCGATTTAGCTATTTCCTCTTTATTTGTATTTCTTGTACGCAATATCATTAACAGATCACACAACGTGAATACAAATTGTGACATTGATCTTCGTGATCTACACATTAAACAGAATAATTTGGCTTCCTTCTTGTTGCATACTTTATAAATTCAGATGAAGCTATATACAGAAGAATTCAAAACTTTAGAGATAGTTTTGATTCCAGTTGTAATGTAATTGAACTGATTGATGTTAGAATTTGAATTAACTCGAACCTACCTGCAACTTACGGATCCAGAAGAAGAAGGAATGGCTAATAATAAAAAACAAATGGTAATATATTAAGTGATGTTTTATTTACTTTATATGAAACCATCCTATTAATTATACTTCCTAGGAAAGTCAACTTGACTTCAGGCAAGTTGATCGCCTACACACTGAATAATTATATAACACTCGATTTTCGATTATTTGATTAGATTTTCTTAACTTTAAAACACTTCACTGTAGCAAATATCGACTTAGCTATTTCCTCTTTATTTGTATTTCGTGTACGCAATATCATTAACAGATCACACAACGTGAATACAAATTGTGACATTGATCTTCGTGATCTACACATTAAACAGAATAATTTGGCTTCCTTCTTGTTGCATACTTTATAAATTCAGATAAAGCTGTATACAGAAGAATTCAAAAATTTTAGGGATAGTTTTCAAGTTGATTCCAGTTGTAATGTAATTGAACTGATTGATGTTAGAATTTGAATTAACTCGAACCTACCTGCAACTTACGGATCCAGAAGAAGAAGGAATGGCTAATAATAAAAAAAACAAATGGTAATATATTAAGTGATGTTTTATTTACTTTATATGCACAGTTTTTGATTTGGAATGTTTAGATGAGGACATTGCCTGTAAATGGCACAGATCTTATAACAAAACGAGGCCGTCTTAATTCTGAAATTACGTAACGAAAATAAAAGTTTTACAAATAAATACAAAGTATACAAAAAACGTATAGTTACTATTTTATCTTGTAAGCCTCTTGTTATTTGGTAAATAATTATGCAATTTAATTGCCAACCATTAAAACATGATTATAATTTGAGACACCAAATTATGTTGAAAATTCTTTTTCTTCGTAAAAAAAAGTATGGCAAGTTTAATAAAATATTAACATAAATTGTACAAACAAAACATAATTTGGTGTCCATGTATTCATAAAAATAAATAACTGATATACAGAAGTTAATACATTAGGTGTTGTTAAATTAAAACCCCACGGGGGTCAAAATAAAAAAATAATATAATACAATAAATTTGTACAATGCAGATAGTACAATAACTAACGGTTTTGAATATAAATAGTCGCACATTAGTGTTCGTTTAAGCAAAACATAATCAAATACTGACACAGAAATACACTGGTATAACAACTTCATATGCACAAATCGTCAACATTCAACGTCCATAACTTGTAGGAAGTAGTAGTAGTAACATTGATCTACATTGAATTTCTTCTATGATGATGTTGCGAATTATTTTTGTTCTCACAAACATGTTTAATTTCGTTATGCATAATTCTATTGTGATGCCTAATTTTATTCAAACTGTCACAGAATTTATCTCGGACCGTCGAACAATTCGGATTACTTTCCGATGTCGCGTACGTCATAAAAGCTTCCTCTTGACAACTCGATTTTTTCTTCCTTCCTATCCTTAACGTACCATTACGTTTTATTATTCTTTGCATACCATTGCGTTTAAAACTCATCACAAAATTCTTGTACTTTTCAGATACGTATTTTGTATGTGCTGAGTCAAAGGGCAAATCTTCGAATATACATAAACTTATATTTTTAGGATTTTCCTAAAAAAAAAGTTATCTTTATTACAATTTAAATTTTCAAAAAAATAAAATAACGACTTACTTTAGGCACTAATCTAGACGACGAACGTTTCTTATTTTGTTTCCAACATAAAAACATTTTTGCTTCTGGGTCGTATAATAAAAACCCATGTGAATTAGCCCTTGTTATTGTATACAGCGTATCTGAAAGAAAAATAATACAATAGCACCCACAAAACTTTATTTTGTTTGCAGTAAACAACTTACGTCGAATTTCATAATCAGCAACAATTTGCTTTCCCCTAACTCCTAGATACATTTTTGAACATATATTGTAGAAATATTGAGGCTTTACCAGTTTCGCATCTCGACAGGACTCCGTCGAGTCCACGACACCAGAATTCAGCTAAAATAAATACCTTCATACAAAATTTACTCAAAAACCAAAAATATTCGCTTATTTCGAATGAAATTATTTAAGCATGAAAAGAGCAATAATTGGAATCAAATTGACAAATCGTTTCTGATTTTTTATCTACTACTGGAGGCACAACAATACCACAATAATTCACTCGACGGTAATTACTTCGTATTGTTAAGCTTCGAATAATTTTTAGCAATTCAAATGTGTCAATTAAGAAATTCTTTCTGATCAGATTAAGTATGCTCTTCGTGACAGAAGCACATATAATTTTTTGCAGACGCCAGGCGCTTTAACTTTTAGTCAACTCAATTTGATTTCCATCTAGGGAAAACAATAAACCTTCACGACAATAGACAATTGCTTTACAAATAGTTGACTAAATTTGCTTTATATTCTCGATTATTTTGTGATCGATGCATATTTGAACTTTTTTTTGCCATTTCGCCTAATCCACTATTTGTATTCGCTTAAAAGTATATTCTGATCATTATTGTACGAATTTCTCGATGATCGCTTGTAGATTTAATTGCATGGTATCAGATAGGTAAACCTTGCGAGAGTTTTGGAAACATCTGGTGTAATTCGAATATAATTACTGCTGAAATACCTTCTTCCTATGAAACTCCCATAAGGTTTGTCCATCTGATAGTACTTTTTTTACAGCTGACTTTATCAATATACATTTTTGGATTCACCACAATACCAATATAATATTTAGTCGCGATACTCTCACCTACAGGGTAGCAATGAAACACTGGCCACGGATATAGCACTTTTGTTAGTTTTCTGATTAACAATAGTTTAAATATAACATTATAAACAAATATAACAAAAAATATAGCATTCTCTATAAATAATAATCAATAACTTGTTTGATAGGACAAACCATTTTTAAGATACAATATAAGCCTGTTTTACTGCCCTTTGGCTGTTTACACGATTTTTTTCAATCAAAAAACCTTTTAAAGATCCAAATCCTCTCAAAGAATACTTCGCCTTTGTAACAAAAAGTGAAAACGTTGCAGTATATTGGTGTTTCCACAAAAGCAAAAATTTAAGTCCTTAAAGACTTTAAAGAGAGTAAATTTATACATTTTGAGCACAATGAGCAAACTACCACACTCACGACTGGAAGAACTGTCTCAGAATTTCTTCCCAAGAAGAACATGATTGAATTTAGAGAACAGAGACATTTTGTCAAATAGAAACCGTTTGAAATGAAATATTTACAAAAAAACTTCAAAATGTATGTGACAACATGTAATTGATTAACGAAATTTTTTCAATATTGCTACCCCGAATTTTAGAGTGAATCCAGAGAACGATTGCAAATCCAAAAATGTATCTATCGTCAAGTGCTTACTTGGATGAGAAACCAAAAAGTTAAAATTTTGCTCTTTTCAATTTCCTTCAATAAATTCAGTAATATAAAAAGTGCATGTACTTACCACCATTAGTATAAGTAGTGTCTTCAATGCTGATACTACCAGAAGCTGCGATATCCTGCAACAAAACAAGGATTATTAATAAAACATTTTTTTAAATATATCGGAAATAAACATGTGTGATAGTATAACGATCAATATTAATCGGTCTCGATTTACACGCATATTAAATGACTTGGGTGACCTAACCGCATACCGCAAAATTTTTGCGAAAGGAATATTTACAGTAAGCTTTAACTAAATATTACCGTTTCATTGTTTTGCCTGTAAAATTTACGATTAGCGATCCTTGCAACTTACTATTACTACATGACGAATTAACCAAAACATTTCGATAAAATTTAATGTGACATTATTTGCATGCAAAAGGAATTTCTGACAGGCGACTTAAGATAAGAAAATTAATAAACTTGGTAAAGGTACAATGAGAAACTTTTAAATAGCCTTGCAAATTAATTGATTGGATATTTCACAGGTTTAATACCTAGTGCAATTAAAATTTGATGAAGTCAAACTCAATTTATCTTCATTGTCCGAAAGAACTTTGTAATAGTGATTAAATTATTCTGATGATTTTAAAAAACGTTTAAAAAACATGGGAAGATAATAATATTAAGCACTACAATTCCATTAAAAAATTACGATAACGGCTAAGGTGATCCTTAAAACATAAAGTAGATAAGTTAACATTTTAATAAGGTAGGGATACAAGATATTTTATATAGTCCGCGTTTCTCATTTAATCGTTGACAACATGATAATGTTGAGTAGTGGAAATTGATTAATGCCCGATGTATCCCAAGCCGTAATTTCAGTTAACCGATTACGTACGTACATAAGCACAACTTTCGAATTTTATAAAAGACTTGTAATAAAATTTTTCTCTAATTAAAATTTCTTGCGCCTTTCAATTTCAGGATAAAGGTGATTGAAAAAAAGGTCGGAATGTGCAAGACGTAATTTTCAACATTTTGTTTAGCATTTGCTAACTCACCAAGATGATTTGTCCATAATAAATTAACCAACATGTAACAGTTGTAACAATTTTTTACACATGTGGCACGAGCTATAGCACAATTGCACTTCCACGCACACCAGCATCACTGCAAGACTGTTATGAATTGTAGGCAACAAAGTCATGAATGGCAAATTTTTATTAAGAAATTCAACAGGATACAAATACATTACATGTACATTACTTTAAATTATTATAAGTATATAAAGACGCCAACCTAATATCTATAGACTTCAAAAAAAGTTGGCTGAATGAGGCGCCGGCCAGGACATTCTTAGATGACGCCGCCACGTGGTTAAGCGGTCACAATTAACACAATCATAATATGTAAAAATTAAAGACCAACTTGTTAATGTTTTCAATTCATTCACACTTAGAATTCCACGATCGATCGATCGATACAATTTCACTTGTGGAATACTTGAAAAGAGCTTCAACACGTCGATCATTTACAGTTAATGCAGAAAAATATAAATTCCAACTTTTTATTAAATGGGCATAAAAAGCATCATCAAAATTCCTCACATAATTACCCATTTGAAAAATAAATCTGCTAATATAATATTATCTTAAATGTTGCATATAAAAAACATATCAAAAGCTCGTAAAATAATAAACTTCACTTTTAGTTAAATTCTATTGCTTATAAAATTTATGAGTGCAACCGATGCTGTTCAAATTGTGAACAAATGTTATTTAAAATTAAAGCTTATAAAATTAATTATCTGCATAAAACTTAATATGACATGAAAATTGTTCACCGCCTTAATTAAATAATTGTTTTAGTCCGTATAAATCACGCAGTAAAATAAAATAACAGAAAAAGAAGTAAACATTTAATTGCCACAATTAATTATCCCTTTTATAAGCACATAATTTGAAGTAAAAATTACCATCATTAACTTTGGTTAAAATTCAATACGGAAACGTTTTTCTCCTTTGTTTGAACAATCAAGGACTTACGGTACGGCTGGTTGCAAAAATTTCCAATAATACAACCCACGTTTAGCTTTTTTGCAACGAATTATGTAAATCGGAATCATGAGGCATTGCACTATGAAATTTTCAAATTGATAGAGAAAACTGATTATATGGAAAGCCATAATACTTGATACGGAAAACCACGTTTGGTTTTTATCAATCGTTCAAAAACGTGATACCTTGATACCCCATAACTTGTTAGATTTAATAGCTTGTTCACATTATCAATCATCTGCAACCTCCAAAGCAATGACAAGTAAATCATGCTCGTCTTAATATCTTACCCATGCTTGTCAAAATTCACTTTCAATTTCTGTTTAATTCAATAGATAACGTACACACAACAAAATTAATTAATACCAAACAAAATATCGATGGGTGCAAAAACGAGACTGGAAAATATAAATCAAAACCAATTATAAGTTATCAAAATATTTAAAATCGATCATCAATAATCTTTAAAAAAAAGAAGTGAAAAAGTAAAAAAAGAAGTAGGTAGGAGTTCACAATAAACTAACGAGTTTAGATTTAATCAAAATTAATTACATGCAGCATAAACAATGTTAATAAACATTCACTAAGTTTGACATTAAGGTTAGAATAAATTTTGCGCTTAGATTATGAATTATTTTCAAGCTAGTAAATTAAATTAATTTTCAATTATTTTTATATTCACATTTATTTTACAACGCAATTATATTCATAAACTCTGCACAGCAAGAGTTATTTACCTTTCACTATTATAATTTATAAAGCCGATAAAAAATAAAAGTAATGTAATACCGAGATTTTCAATAAAATTCCAATTGTCTCTGATTAAAATTTTTCAAAATAACTGTAAAAGTGTGACAAATTTATCGTCGACATTTTTCTTTCTTTTTATGACCACACGCTGCACAACACGAAAACTGCAGCATACATACACAATTAAAAAGTGATGATAGTAATGGATGTTTTTAATAGTGCGATTATTAAATATGTGTTGTACTCAAAGGATATAATCCAATCAATGTTGATGGCGCAAAAGTAAACTCGTTTATAGATGCTGTAAAGTTTTATTAATTCGTACACAACTTATGTCTCATAAACGCGATTATGTTTATGCATCCACGATTATACATCATCTCTTCGACACCCCCTCACCAATTTTCAGTAAATCCGTTAATTAAATTATAAATACGCCTTAAATAGTACAAAAAAATATAAAATTCTTAAAATGCTGCTGGTGCATTGAAATATTCATTTTATAATTTAATTCGTACAGTAAGAAGTGTAATTTTTTACCACAAGTGAATCATAATAAGAGATCTGTTGACGCAACCACAGAAAACCAATTTGGTGTGTGGCATCCTTTTAATTCTCAGTAATTTGACACATTACATGTTAAACCTACATCTTAGACATGGCGCCAGACACAAGTTTCGCGGTTATTTAATTGCTTTATATTATCTACATATACCGCTTAATGCAGACAGATAAATTTTCGATATTGGCGTCCTACACTACTTTCGCTCAAAATGTTAAATATTAATTGCAAAATATGAAAAGCTACAATCAAAATGCTTGTTTGTTGTACCTTCAGTTTGAACAATTGGGTTGTCAAGCATAGCGTTGACTTGAAGTGACAGAGAAAATCCGATTTACTTTATCTTTTAACAAATATACCCATCCACACATCACTTCCATAATGCGATTATACACCTAAACGCATTTACTGAGGATTACTGCGGCTCTCTTTAACTTCTGTCAGCTGCGCCACCACGTCAAAAAAAGGTGTTCCAGTGTAGGACTGCCCAGCAAGTATCATCTTATACAAAAGAATTAAAGAATATTAGCAACTATTATCCCAACAGCCAAGTTAAATCTGTGTGAAAATAGATCCATTATGAAAAAGTTCAAACCGAACAGCACCGTTTAGTTCAATTAACTGATATATTTCTCAATAAAAAAGAAAAACCGTTTTGTTAGAAAATTCCATTTAACAAAAAATATTTTCAGATGTTACCGACTCTTACGAAACTTAACTCTTAATTAAATGCTTGTTAAGAAAATTAAGATGACAATTATAATTTGTTTATAATTTAAATTGAATTCATATTAAATTACTAATAGATTTACGATTATGTTTAATAGCTAACACCAAAATCGTTAATTCACAGTGACCAATTTGGTGTCGAAACGACAACTTTATAATTAATGATTATTTTAAAGACGAAGCCAATTTAATTATGTTATGGACTAATTAATTAATAACATTAGATTGGTTAATGCAAATTAATCAGCATCTCCTTATTTTAAATGTTTGTTAATTTTAGAAATTCAAAATTAATTTATAGATTAGGATATTGTTATAATTTTCCCAATAAGGAATTATTTAAAAAGCCGACCAAGTGTATAATAAATTTATGTACAGCGCCACTCCGAATTTGTATAAATCCTGTTTTTGTTTTGATTTAGAGAGAAATGAAAAAAATGTGGTATACTGGTTTTGGAAAAAAAGCGTAAATTTATACCAGGCGCCAGATATTAAAACAGCATTTTTTGGATTCTGACCCAAATACTTTTTTAGCAATTCAATCCAATCCAAATAAATCCGTTATTAAGGAGTATGAAACGGCGCATCACAAATTAAAAGAGGTGAATAGGTAAAATATTTATAAGCCGTGGGTGCACCAACCGGAAAATTAATTGAATAATTAAATAAAATTAAAAATCAGCAACTCAATAAATATTGTACCCGTTGTTTTGTATGCCGATTAATGCCCTCCTAAAATTGCAAGTTTCATATTACTTCATGCATCATACCCAGCAGTACTTCCTTTTGCCCATTAATCGACCTCTACGGTCATACATCCAGACTACCAAAACATATTTTCCTTTTTGCTTGGTGTACATAAAATATTGAATTTTTTCGATCGAGTTTATCCTTTTTACCACACAGTCCTTGCGCATTTTACGTTCCAATAGTCCAGATGTTCCTGTCAGTTCGTCAACAGATGGGATCTTATGTTTTAACCTCAACTGCTCATTAGCCTTGATCATCTGAGACTAATAAATTGCAATGTTTTCATTAATAACTTATTGTCCATTAGGAAACTCTTGTTATCAAAAAGGTAAAATATGTTTTTTTTAAACTACAAATACAAGATTTTTACCAGACGAACAGAAAATAATAACGGTGCAAAGTTCGCTTATTCCATTCGGATCAATATTTAAAAATATTTTCATGATTTGATGATAAAAACATTTCTAACTCGATCGAAGTTCTCCGAAATACTTGTAAATCAAAATATCGCTTCGTTTATAAAGTATTTAAATGAAGTGTTTATATTAGCAAAAAATCTGATGTGACAACACACGACTTACCCATTTACAAGGTTCAATTACCTTTTATCTTTTATTGCATCGGTTTAAAGAAAATTAGGTGCACACCTCACAACCCACAAATAATTTGCCTCTCCGAATCGCACCGAATATACATTTTAAAATTAAAATGCAAAAATAGCATGCAAATTACGTGACAGGTCAAAATAGCCAAATTTAATTCGTAATTTTTGCTTATAGGTGAAAACGTTCAAAGCAATTCACATTTTTTTAAATGGGCTTACCATCTTTTCATTTTTATTCTTCATATTTTCAATAATCACAAAGTTTTTCTTTTCTTCGTTTGTCTGCAGGTATGGTATTCTTTCTTGTCTCATTCTGTCCAGATGTTGTGTCCATTTGTTTTTGTTTTATAACAGTGTTATGCAAAAATAAATGAACAATTGCAGTTTTGAAAATTAATTTAAATTGAGACGATACCGAAAATAACATTGAAAGGAAAATAAAAATTCCATCAAACAAGAGTGCTTAGGAAATGAGCTCGAGTTAATATTCCCGAATTTGAAAGTTTACTTTTTCCTATAAAATGGCTTTACCAAACGAAAGAAGATATTTTTACAAAACTTTTAAGGTGAGGGTGTATTTGATGGATCTTATATTAAGCCCACAGTTCAAATTTAAAGTTCGCCGAATTCCATACAAAACACATGAAAGAGAATTATTACGCAAAATTTCGTAATAATTTAATAGATTCTATTATCGGTCCGTGCGTGGTACCTGGGTTCGCACACACAATGGACGAGAAAGTATCAGTCGCTCCTTGCATCTGTCGCGTCAAGGATACAAAATTTAGATTTTTTCGCGTCCCTGGAATATTTTTTCAACCTTTCACCATATAAAATCCACTAAAATTTAATTTTTTAACTTTTGATGGGCGAGGTTACAATTTGAAAAGAACCAATGGAAAATTTGCATTCCAAATAAAATTTGAAAACCGTTTCTTCCAAAATTTGTGTTCCAACCACAAATTTAATTTTTTTTATGTGCTAACTAGACCCTGATCTTTCATAATAAGCTTTAAAAATCGTCAAAAATCAAAGTTTGGGTATCTTAACTGCCACCCATGAACGAATTATAGGATTTGAAGCGTACTGAATCAACACTTCCAAAAAATGAATACAATCCAAAATTATTTTCATTATAAATCTAGAGATTTATTTTGACAAAATTTCTACTTGTATTGTTCAATAATTAAACTGTTATTTATTAAATTTTAATTAACATAATGACAATGATGAATTTCTATAACAATAATGAATAATTCTGATATGCTGTGTAAAGCTGAGTTTACACTCAGCCTCTGATCGTGGACTCATCTTAACTGACCCATACCAAAGTTTCTAGTTCTTTATGTTTAATATTTGAAAAAAACATCTAAAAAATGATGTGCACTTTTGTTTAATAACCATGAAGTTGTTAAAAATATAGATTAAATCAGTGTTAACAAAAATAATGTATATCCCAAAGATTCATTTCCTATACGAAATTTCTAATCTGCGGATAACGGTCTAAGCATGGAAAAATAATTTATTCCCCATTTAAAACCGTAATACATTATAAAAAAAAGTTTGTTACGATAATATGTAATTTGAGAAATTAAATTGTATTTGAGCACGAATATGATTTCATTTGATTCTATCTTGAACAAATCCGACCAAATTATAGGCTTAAGTATGTAAAATATTAAAAGGCGAATTACATATTTCACTTAATTTTATTTCGGCACCATAATATTATATTTAGCGATTTTAAATTAATGTTCTAGATAAAGTTATTGGGCAGTGAGTTATTTCTAAATAATTAGCACTTGGTTGTAATATCAAAGTACGAAGATATGCTTTAAACGTTAGACCATTATAGTCTTAGCCAATAGATGTAAAGATAAATGGGGTAATAATATTATCCAAAATGTGTTTATGAACGTGATTAACAACTCCATATTACCACCTTATATGGAAAAATGAGAAAGCTAAATGCGCTCCTCCCATTTAAGTTTACGAAACCAAGCTCGAACCGGACTCTTTAAATGAAATAAACATCACCTACCGCAACTCCGCCCAAGAGAGATTATCATGTAAGTTGCATCTATCATTTGAAAAAAGATAAGTAAGCAAATCGTGTCATTAATTAAACAATTTGCTTTTGCACAAGTTGTTTGAAGTAAAACCAGTTGCTTTTCCATTAGGAAAATGAAGCAAAACGACAAAAAGAGTCGGTGATGAGAACCATTTACATATTTAAATTGATTCCAGATTTCTGCTCCGAGGTAATTAAATCTCATTAAAAGTAACCATTATAAATCACTTGCATCTCTCAATGAAAAAGACTCCAGTTTTAATTTAGCCCAAAAGGTCCTTCCATAAAATGAAACGACCAAAAACACTTTTAATGAAAGCTCCGAGTTATTATAATAATAATACGTAGTCTTCTATTTGAACACCATAACTTCATTATAGTTTTTAAAACTTAATTATAATCTAGTTTTGAGCTTGAGAAACATTAATAATTTAATTTAAACTTGAAATATAAAATTAATGGTAATAATGAAAACCTGCAGTTAATTAAAATTCATGTAGAATGAAAAATGCATTTGAAGTCTGCAAAATGTGCGAACCTGATCTTTAACTGTTTTGATCATAAAATAAAGAAATTATTATCCCACTAATTATCGGTTCGCATAAAAAACAATGTTTGGCTACTCAATTTTGCGTTTTAGTTTATAAACATTAAAAAGTAATTATAGAAGATATATTTTTCAATTTTGCTCATCGTGTGTGGTGCTAACACTCTGGGCACGGATAATTTTAAGGTGCAATTTCTCAGACGTGTCGCAATTTTATTATTTAATGGATTTTAAATAACCGTTCGGTGCAATATGTTGCAAAATTGAGATATCAGCCATAAAATCTTGCGTGTGGTCAACTGAGGTACTTACTAGTGGAGGAATTGAATGAAGAAGCGCACGAGATATAATAAAGGTATGGAAAATAGTTAAACGATTAAAAGAATAACTAATGTCCTTAACTGGTTAGTTATGTAAATCAAACTTGCTCTTCGCATAAAAATACCACCATTAAGATAATAAAAATGTTGCAGTAATAAATAAATATAGAAGTTGGATGTGTTGATAATCAAGAATGTGTGTATACCCAGCGTGCGATGTTCGAAATTGTTTTGCAACAGCAAGACATCGTTTCTCATATAGTGATCCGCTGCTAATAAAATAATATTGAAATAAACCCTGTTGAGTTTCGATGTGTGTCTAAAATTATTCATATAATATTATTACTTGCACGCCATCGTACGCAATGTGGAATAAAATATAGTAGGTAAAAACATTTTAAATTAATAACAAAGTCATATTATGGCCACTTAAATAGTTACAAACAAACCGTCTCGTACGACAATAAAAAGCTCATAAATAAAATTTGGATAGTGTTTACTTACCAGTTGATTTTATCAACGTCCATACGCAGTTATCGGTTGTTACAAAATGCCCAAATACATATCGGTAATTAACTTATTATTGGTGTGCCACTGTTAACCAATTATGTACACAAAATTTAAGTAAATAAAAAAGTATGTCAATTTCCTCGAAATCACTTTAGCGGCAGCGACGTAAATTACAAAGGATACCAAAATTCAATTAAACGTTTCGAAATTTCGAGCGATAAACATCATAAAATAAATCACACCTTTTATTAAATTATGTGATAAGTTGCGTGTCTACCTCAAAAAAAATTCGTCCAAAAGGCAATATTCTACATAAACTTACATGTTCCTTTCAGAAACAACATATTCTCCTAACGGAGCTTTGCAATCACTGCAAATATGGTAAGTTGTTTAACATTTTATAACATTTTTAAAGAATGCAGCATGAATCACAAAATCAAGATTGTACTGTTATCATTTGTGTATATTTGACTGTAAATGTAATTCACAACTACCTAGGGAAAAATATTTTGGTGACGCATTCGGTTAAATTTCGTGTTATCAGCAATTACGTTGTATAGCACCCAAAGCTTCCGCAAAGCGATTAAATTGAAAAACAAAACCAAATTAGCCCATGAAATCGGTTCCACAACGAACCATCATTACGTTTATCCCAGGTAATCGGAGAACCAAATTTCAGTGGGTATGTAATATATGCAATACATATTATGGTACATGCACTCAACTTTTGCATCACAACATTATTTTTGTGCTACTGCTACAACAAAATAATATATGTTGTGTTAAGTAATGTTTAACTTGAACAATAGTCAGTAGGCTGACGTCAAGTAAAGATTTGTTACGCCAAACCAGAAGGAGACGTAGGTAGGCGTTGATAACATGTAAACATTAGATTTGTTCAGTTATTCGTCTTAATCAATTAGGTAGCAGGTAGGTACTTAGTTTTCCATTTTTTGTCAATAATGAAATTGTAGTAACGATATTGCCAACTAAATGGCTAGCCCATAAAATCCGAGCTTCTCGTTGACCAAACAGTTAACCCGTGGTTCAGCTGTTATGTCGATAACGATCTCCGATATCATAATTAACTCTAGATTAGAAATAGCGATTGTCGGTTAAGGCTATAAACGGGCGTTTATTAGTATGGACTTCTAACAGCAGTCACAACTTTTAAACAAGAACGTAAAACCAAACACTTTTTCTTGGAGAAAGAATGTTAAAGGAAAAACATAATAAAACTCGGTGGAAGTAATTATTATTTAATTCATTCTTTATGTTTACAGCAATGCAATTTAATCGAACAATATCTTTGTACATGCATTCGCATACATACATTTCAAAATGAAAAAGAAATTGTTGGCTGAAAAGCATTTTCGAGAATCCAATAACTCAAATATGCACACAATCTAAATTTACGTGACCATCGATAATCGATCAGTATTCGTGTTATAATCGATTCAGAAGCAACAAAGCCGTTGTTTATAATTAAAAATGGTTGAATCCCACCCACTACACTTAATGGTCCGGTTTACGCATAAATTAGTAGTCTCCTTGGCCGACTGCGAAAAAACCAGACATACTACCTACTTAATTTTTCTCTCGAGTATTATTGCACTGAAATGCAATAAAACAGTCTTTGTGTTCACTGTACATATTCAATCAAAAGTTGTTTACCTTTTCGTTAAATTATAGTTTCCAATTTTCGATATTTTTGTATTATTAATTTTGTAGTGGGTAATTAAATATTTATCCTAATGCCCGCAGCATTTACAAGGTAAGAAAATGATAAAAGTCACTTCTACGTGTTTAATATTCAGTCTCGAATGGTTAATTATTGCCTTTATATATGTAATTTTACGATGTGTACAATATGACATTAAACTTTTATCAAGTGTATTTACGTTCACCTTTTTTGAAATTCACAATGCAAAATTATTTATTGTTTCATATCAAAACATTTTTGGGGGATTTCCCAATTTGCTGGAATGTTATATGTATACAAATTTAAATATTACGCAAATTACAAAAACTATTATTTTATAATCTAACAACATTGACTTAATTTAATCTTCCTTGATAAAAAAATCGCTTATTTAGACTTTATAATGTAAGAATATACGCCTTTTCAAAATGATAAGATGTCAACTCATAAATTAAAACTATAAATATTTTTATTTACTGTAACTGTTTTTGATTCTGCTTTCAGGCCCAAAATTTCCCGCTCTGAAAGTCGAGCAGAGATCATACCAAGTCACTGACTGCTGTTCATAATGCAAAATAATAATTTATTGATTGAAACGATAACAATCGTTTTTGTAAATTACCACACCGGTGAAGATATTACGCTTACAGCTACAGACTACTATCGTGCATTTATGATAGTGTGAATACAATTAAACTTTGTACGAGAGGCTATCGAAGAGTGGAATATCGTTAAACACAGTAGTTACACTGTGGAAAGCTAGGAATCACTTTAGTTGAATCGGTTATTATATTATAGAAATATGAATATCCTATTACATTCTTAACTGAATGTTACCTTGGCGAACGCCTATAGAAAAAAAATATGGAGGAAACCTAATGTGAAAGAATTTGACGTAAACTGCAAAAGTAGGGTGTTACTATGCAAGTCAACGAAAGTAGGTAGTATACTGCAAAAGGATTCGGTAATGAATCTTCTGGGACTTATTGGGGCTACTTGATCAGATTTAGCAAAGATTGAGGGAGCGCTATAAGCCCACAAGAATGCTGTTCACTTAATAAAATCCAATACGGAAGTTTGTATAAAACATCGTTAATGCAATTGGTTTTTCTTGGAAAACTAAAAACACGATTAAATTTTATGGAAAATATTCTTCGACGATGGCAATTAAATTCTACACCGTAAAAAGTAAAGTGTAAAATATACTTAATAATAAAGGACATTTAAGGATACTCGACGTATGTACATACATAGATTGGGTATTAATCCCACCGAAAACAAAAGTTCTATCTTCTGGTTGGATTTTCAAATTCTGTATGAAAATTTAGACATACGATTATTAATCGTGATTGAGCTTATGCCCCTTCTGACTTGAAGGATTTGAACAAAACTATATAAGCAATAAGCGTATATTTTTGCCACAAAATTAATCCTTGTGATTATAAAATCAAGAACTCGTAATCAAAAATTAAAGAAAAGGTTGACAGCTAATCATTGCATCTGCATAAAATGTTAAATTAGCAGAGTTGTAGCTTTTCGTGTTGATTACCATTGTGCAAAGAAAAAATTAAACAACACGCTCGATTTATTAGCCAAAACATTATTTTTAGAATAATGAAAACCTTTAAATTAAATAAAAAAACTTTTCATTAAAATTAGCCAACAACTTTCAAGTGTTGCAATTTTATGATGGAGAGCCGAGATATGTTCGTTTTATACCTACCTGATGCGTAAAAATTATAGTAATATATTAATAAATGAAGTAATATTTATCAATAAATTTAATTAGGTGTAATAGAATTATAAATATGTAAAAAAATTAATTAATTGATTTGGTAAATAAATCACTCGTACCTACATACATACATATATGTACGAGTCGTAATGGAGCTTGTTAAATATGCAATTCAATTCACGATATTTGCATTCTACTATAATCTGTTGGTCGATTTACAACTAATTTGCCAGTGATTTTCGTTGCGTGTTTATTAATGCTATTAATCATTATTAAAATGGAGCCACATTATCGCGATCACTTGCACGCATACCTGACAACACTTCGATATATGCATATCCTAATTGGATGCACTAAAACTTTTGCGCCATTACATTAAATATGTAAATTTTATATTAAACTTTAACTCGATTTTATAATATTGCAAAACATAAGAATCTTGAAAACATTGCATACTACTTCGCTAATGAACTAGAAAAGAAATACCGCAAAAGAAATTACAGTTTTTAATACTTCTAACATGTTAATCTGGATAATTTAACCGCGGCGCAGAAGAGGAGCACCGGTTTTATCAATTTATCTCTTTTCAATTTAAGACCACGCAGAATATAATATAATACACAGTACGCAACTAAAGTTGAGATTAAATCATTAAAATTCATTTTTACTTTTAAAATAACCTATTTTGGAAACGAAGCATAATCGTTACCAGTAACACTTGGGATACGGAATAGACCTGGGTATTGTTATGAGAAGGATTGCGAAAACGATGTTATAAGCTATTTACATAACTAGTTACGAAATAATAGTGCCTTACGCACACAACAATGATACAATGATAAAATTTGTTAAACAAAGTTGTTCAGTGGAAAGCAGGCACCAGGCTACTTCCGTCGATGGGTATCTGCTTCGAGCCTGCCAAGCCGACTGCATCGAATGGTTTTATCATCCCAATGCATTTGGATATTTCGTCAAAAAATTCACAAGTTTACTTTTAGGCACTAGTGCGAAAAAATATCTCCTTCCTCCGCTAGTGCGTAAAAGAAGATCATTTCCAAATTAAACGCCAATCAAAAGAGGTTATCCTTTTTTAAAAAATAATATAGCAATAATATTGTGGTATGTATTACTTTATTATACCACCTACTACCAAAGTTTTATAATATATTTCTAGTGACAATAATTGAAAAAACTGGGAAAAACAAAGCAATAAACTCGGAATGTATCAGGTGTAATTAATTAAACAAATATAATTAAAAGCATTCGTTTATTTTTTATAAATTTTTCCTTAAATTTGCTAGTTTATCAGACGAGAAGAATTTAAAGATTAAAATTAAACCGATAATATATTGTAATTCATACGACATAATTACTAGCATTTCAAAATATTAATTATTTTTTGTTAATTTCTAAAGAAAATCATTTAATACCGATCTAATAATAAACGTATCAAGTACGGCAATTAAAATTCCTCATAAAAACAATAAAATTCCGTAGTACTTGTACCTTGCAATATTGAAGTGTATTTTACTCGTAATTAACCTTAGTACAAAAAAACAGACATTATTTTCTTACGTAGTTTACGTGGATTAAGTTATTTTCCGAACAATTAAAAAATGATCATCATCTCAGCACAGTTACAACTGTTGAGACGGAAAAATCATAACAACATAATTAAAATTCTTAGCCTTATCTGATAATTGATTATTAATCTGATGTAATGCAATAATTATTTTGTATTTATTTTCGTTATCAAATTTTTAAACAAAAGAATCGACTTCCTATATATTTATAGATAATTACATAGGTGCTAAGTTGACACGGGACCAAAATTATGATAAGATTACCGAACGAAAATATTTCATTATTACACGGCAAGTGGCAAGGATATTGGTGTTGGTAAAATTTTGAAAGATAAGGAATTATCAAAAACACAAATATGTGGCACTAATCAGACATGCTACGCAAAACGTTATAAAAAAATAGGGAATTACACGTAACCTTAAACGCATCCATAAAATAATTTAAAAGTTTACCATAGATGATAAACTCAACAAACAAAGCGTATTTATGACATAGAATAAAATTATTCTTTCAAAACTTGTTGTATAAATTGATACGTTTACATCAAAGAATGATTTTTTATAACCACTGATTTGTTGATTATTCTCACGTTATGATTTAGCCAAGAGCACTCTGGGGCGTCCAAACACCAACAACACCCATTACTTATTTGCTCCATCACGCTACCCTTTTTGCTCCAGTAATATATCACTACGCTATAAATGCCGTGTTGTTAAGATAGCCACAGTAGTTAATATGATAATAGCAATAATTTATTAGCGTTTTAATAGTGCACATATATCGGCATCTTTTGGTGTTCGACAAAAACTTTTCCAATAGCAGCGCTTTCTTACGGATTATACATCATGTCCATGCATAATTTATTTTTATTCAAAACCAATACTAATTGTATCGACATTTCAATTGCTAATTATGTTGGCATGAAAAACGCGTACGTTTGTTCCTCGCAGCTGTTTTTTTAATTTTTAAAACAATCGCTGCCTTAATCAGATCTCCACAATTTTTCGTCTCCGATAGTGTCGTGACGCAGTTTGAAGTGTTTTCAATGTATTATATTAGGGGACTTACTGTTTAACCACGAGAAGCGCTTTACTCTTAATTTCGAGAACGCTTTTATGATGGTTTGCCATTCCAATTTGGAAATTTTTATTACAGTTGAAAAAACCAATCTTGCCGATTTTTCCATCTTCTGCTTTCAAACCAAGTTCGGAAAATTTTTTGTATAATAAGCAAAGCAAGTCCGCACTATCCGTTCAATTTCAAAGTAAATAGTTCTCTCTCCGTTTACTTTCTTTATTCTAACAATTTTACAAATTAAGGTGATTAGCATCCAAGATAATTTATAATAGGTACTTATAACAATGCGAGTAAATAATGTTATGTCTTCGTATGCTATGAGCAAAATTTACAATATTAAAATCTTATTTACTATTGTAACTTGAGAGCATTTAAATCATTAGATATACCTGCACAATATGGTCACACAACACTATTAATTTATTTTCTTGGGTGGTACACAATTTATCATTTGGTTTTATAAAACATGATAGTGTGACAAAAGCTTAAGTGAATTATAAAGAAACAAATCATAACTAAGTGTGAGTAGATGCAATAAACGTTTTAATTTATATTTCCAGTTATATTAGAAGAAGAAGGTTTCGCCATCATAAAAATACAAATCATGACAAAATGGTATTGAATGGCCCATCGATTATAATTTAATAAACTGTAATAATTATTAAAATTACGCGTACTTTGTCAGTTCCACTCCGGCCTCATTTCGCTCTATAGAAAGTTGTCTAATCCCAGTCTCAAGGAAATTAACATGACGTTAATAGAATTTTTTATTATCTTCTTTATTGCTTCCTATTAAATATTAAGTTAGTGGTAAATATTCCAGTATAACACTAAATTACGCTTTTGGTTAAAAGAAAATTGCAACGATTATTTATTATGATTAAAAAAAAATTTAATCATTGTACTTCTAAATTAAAAGGGTTATTAATTATGTCATAAACTCGAATAACGTGAGCATTTTTGCAATAAATTACACACTTCATGTAAATTTTATTGTATTTTTTATAAAAATAATTGATTGAAGACCTTCATCTATTTGGGAATAATGATGAGCATGAAATGGTATGCAGTTTAGGATGGGTTTTACATCATACGATACTTGTTCAGTGTCAAATGACAGTTACATCTCAAAAAATAATGGCAAAGAAGAAGATGCTAAGTATGTTTAAAAATCCTTGTACCCTTTTAGCAACACAAAATTTCCATGATATCGAAAAAGATTGCAGAGTCAAGGAACAGTTACACGAGCAAATCAAATGCAATGGAAATATTCATTTCAAATGATTGGGAATTACTACATTCGATTGCTCAATGAAAATTATTATATCAGTAATATTATTAATACCATCGGGATTAATTCTAGTGTGATATTGGTCTTATTTAAAAAATGAAATTCCTTAGATTATTATTAATAAACATTTTTGCTACATCAATTAATTATTATCAAACTTTTTATGCAATATTCATAAAATTAAATATCTACCGTTATAAAATTTGGTGACACATTTTGACAAAAAATATAATATCAAGAGGAAGAGTGTCAAATTTAGTATTAGAAAGCGAAACAGGTACGTATGTACATACTAGGTACATTTGGTTTAAGCAAATAGAAAATATTTGCTAAAATTTTTTGTGGAATATTATTACCTCATTGCATTCGTTTATGAGAGCGTAAATTGTATTATAAGCCAAAGGCTTTGAATAAAGCATAAATTTCTGAACTTGGACGACTAATTGCGGCAATTTGAATCATAAAGATGACGCCTACGTGTCCATGCATATTAATGTGCCACAATGTAATTAATGCACTTTGAGAAATTGATTTCTGATAAATGGAGGGGAAACGAGACTTCCTATTCGTAATGGCAAGTTATAACCAGTAATTTATTCAAAAATATTGTTAACGATACTGATGCATGTAGAGATAAGAATAAGATTTCCCATAAGATTGGATCATATCAAAGATACTTCCATTAATTACCTTCAATAATTTTTTGGTTTTATTTTGCTTTTAATAATTTAAAAATGAAGCAGTTTATAAGCAACTGAAAATTTACACCCATTATTAAACCGTAAAAGCTATAATCAGTAACCGTATGAAAGAGTACTTGTAATTGAGAATTAATTAGCACGAGTGGTTTTTTGATCTTTTTCAATGGTTACGAAACATGAGTATATTCAAATAACGTAAAAATCTTAAAGTAAACAAAATTTGAGTCAACATTAGATACGTGAACTTTGAAAAAAGGTCTTTCTGTGTCATTAACATTGAGTGACGGATAGACGGTGTTATAAACGATGAAAATTGAGCCTTGAGTAAAGTTTGAAATTATTAGTAAACACAATAAATTAACTGAACAGTTATTTATTTAATTTAGAACGGACATAATAAGTAATTATAAAATTCCAAGGTGGTATTGGCTATTGAAAAATTATAAAGTGCTTGGTCTGAGTATTTAATGTGCTTTACGACTGCCGAGTACAATTGCAAGTGTTAGACGCCAGAAAACAATTGTTTATCGACAGTATAATACACACTTTCATAATACGATAGCAAGTTACTACTTATACCTAGTACAGGTCGACAACACCACCATTTTATTACTGAGAGAAAATGTGTAAGCATTGTACTTAGTTCCAGCAAATCCAAGTTTTTCTTTCAGTCCTAATCGGTGGAAACCTACCAAGAGGAATTTATACATAAATATTTTCACATTTTGGATTGTACTGGTTCGGTTATCGTCTAATACATCTTCAACATGAAACACACGAGGTGCAATTTGATTTTGTTATCAAAACTGATATCGATTGAATAAATCATAATAAAGAAATTTAATTTAGGTATTGCATTCGTCATTCGCATGATTTATTAAAAAATACAATCCACGTGCGTGTCTTTAAATAAGTTTTCTAATCGATAATTGCATCACAGTTCTAGTAGGTAAGGTACCTGTACTAATAAATATGAGTTAAACATAAGTAACAAACAATAATAAAAATTGGCTATTTTGTGGTAAAAATATTGTTTTCTAGAACAATGTAATCGATTTAAACCCATCAAAAATAATACGTCACCAATTTTCAGGAATACATAACATCAATTTTATGTTTACTTTTTAAATCCAAATTACCGTTCAGGCTTTCGGGAACTTTCTTGCGAAAACCATTTAAAAATGTGGTTTCATGTTTTAAGAACACCGTGTAAGCATAGAATAATATAGTATAAAAATCAATGTAAAATGATTAATAATATATAGTATAAAGCTGTATAAATCAAGGTGGTTAGCGCTTATGCATAGAAAGTAAGTTACTAACTTCTTAACTTACTAAACAAATAAATTCAGATTAAAAGGATTAATAGTTAGCTGAATGAATTAACCAATAATAATAACAAACAGAAAGATATTTAGAAAATTTCGACATCTTTCGAGCCAATTCCCCAATGTAAAATTTATATTTTCAGAAAAAGGTTTTTTTTAATGTGTTTTAAATTGCACATGGCATAAATGTAGAACAAAAGTTAATAGAGAAATTATTTTCAGCTTACGTTTTTCAAAAACATCAATTTATGCAAATTTATTTGAACAACATTAAAAAAAGGAAATTTTGAAAAACATAAATTAAAAATAATTTCTATATTAACTTAATTAGTTAAAGTGTTAACTTAGCGTTATGTAACTTCATGTATTAATAAAATAGAATAGAAAAAAAAAACGACTAATTTAATTTTACACTAGATTTAACGAAAAAAAATACATAATTGGTAAATTCATGTCCTAATATATTAATTTTCAAATTTGAATACGTTTATATAAAAGTTACTTAATTGTATCCTTTTAAAAAACAAAAAAAATAAATTGGAATCCAATAATCTGTTAATGTGCTTTAAATATTATATTTCTATTTTTGTTTTGTTTTATTGGAGATTATTCAATGTTATGTATTTATATAATATTTTAAATAAACCATAATATACAGTTCAATAGCACTATTGAAGATTTGTTTCGAATTAAACGAAATTTATCAAATATACCTTCGTTAATTTAAAAATTTAAATTTTTAACATAACTTTGAAGAAAAAATTAATCAAATGACTAATATTAAAAATCATTGCTTTTAAAATATAATGTGGGGTTTGGCTACTATTGATTATTAGCCTGACTGTTATGTTAGAATTTGTTCGAGTTAGATATAAAATATATAAGGTAGTAAGCAGTAAGATTGCTGATTTGTAAGTTCCAACCCCCATCTACTTCCAAATTATTTTGTTTCGTGGTTCAGAATGCGCGTTTAGTAATAGGTCATATTTTTATTTGTTGGCATTTCATTCAAAAAAAAAATAGAAAAATGTTTATCCCTTAATCACATTCATAATATGAACGTATTCATTCATTCATTGAATGAACACTTCTTTTTTTTAAATAATAAAATGAAGTAATTGTTTCTCAAAAAAATAATTTCTAATGTCAACTTGTCGATATAAGAAAGCAAATTTAATTAAAGCAGTAAGTTTTACCTAACAATGAATATTTAACAACCCAATTCATATTATTTTTAATTATGATTGCACTTTCACCACTACAAGTAATATTAGAAAAGAATTTCCTGCGACAAGGGCTTTTAAATAGAGTAGGTACTCACTTTTTTTTGCGGAATATAGGTCACTATATTATTATAAAAAGTATTATTGTGTAATACTCTTAACAAAATTGTTGGTATTTTTTTCAACATAAAAATCATAAGAAATAAATCGAAATTCATTTATATAAAAATTTAAGATGTGACAAAAAAAATTTTGTTTTCTACTAATAATCGGTGGTAGGAATGATTTAATCATATTATTTTTATATAAGAAAATTTTTTTGAAATATAAAACAAGCGATATTCGAATTCCAAAATTTAACAAATTTTTTTACTGATTTCACTATCGCAGAATATATTATAGCCCCCGTGTCGTATAAAATCATGTAAACTCCAAGCCAAAATTAAATTTAAATTGAATTATGACGGAAAATTATTATTATTTACTAAAATTCAAACAAAATTGTACTACCTCAACAAAATTCTCTCAAATTTTTTATATTTAAAATTAAAACCAATGCACCTGTTTTTCTCCAACCTATCTTGTTACTATTCTTAATTGTATTAATAAAATTTATCAATGGTAAGTGGTGATATTGATAACAAAAAATAGTATGATTGTGATAATTTCAGTATCAGGGAATAATAAGCAAGTAATCGTAATTATATTTTTCAAAAACTCATGTTAAAATGATTGTCTTCCAGTTGAGACCAAACCATTCCAGTAATACCCATCATATTATTATTTGACTAAGTGATAATCCACAAACTAATATTTGAAAAAATATTAAACTGAATTTTTCAAATAAATAATTCAGAAAAATTAAACTAAATAATCGAAAGCAAACTTATATTATTTCGACTGAAGGAGTTACAGCGACGCTTGAAAATGTAAAAGCTGCCCGACGTTCGAAAAGCTGCGCCGGTAATATTTTCATTAAACCATTTAACTTATAAAGGGTTACTCACTTTGACACATAAGGGTTCATCCAGTAGGTCAGGGGCGAGTGGTGCCACGTGGAGCATCACCCAACATGATCCTAGGTAGAATCACAACGGCGTCTACAGCGCCCATGCGACAAGCGTCGTCTGCTTGTCCCACTAACACATGAAGTCACAAAATTGTTTTTAGAAACGATTTTCACTGCCAATATTCTAATAATTTCAAATCATAACACAAACTGTTTTTCTTTTCTGTATAAAAATTTTTTTTTTTAATCAAATTAATTTTCTTTTTTTATCCAAACCAATTTTTATTTTTCGAGATAGTAAACACACTTTTCTTTCGTATATCCACGCACCTTCTTCACAACGCTGATGATAACACAATGGTCGGCGTGAGCTTGTGACCGTAGAATCGGAATGGTTCGTGCTTACCCCATCTCCTCAGGTACGATACGCGCAGTTGCGCAATATGGTGTTGCAAAACAGTAAAAAACTCAGGAATTTGTATGGTAAATAATTAAAAACGTACGTACACACTATTACCATACACCTAAAAACCGAGGCCGCAAAAAATTAAAACAATAACCAATTACTACGCTGCCGACCAAATTAATTTACTAGTCGCGAAGCACAAGTCACTTTACGATCTTCGACCGACTATTTTGAAATAAACTTACAACTACAACACATAATAGCACATTAAAATCCATATACAGTTTTGATAATAGATTGTATATCGCATATAAGTAATAACATTTTAATGAATATACCAATTACACTGCGAAAGGCCAAAGGTTGATGTGAACAGTTAATTTAATTTTATAAATTTTGAATTCCGCCAAACCAAAGAAACGCAATTTGTTATGGTTTACGTGCAGAAATAGGAAATGGGGTCTGATTCCAAAACTTGGAACTTAAAAATGTGTACCTACGCACAATTCAAAATTTTTGGACAACAATCAACGTGTACACATTTAAAAGGCGAATAACCTTAATCAACGATGTGATAAGAAAGTTTACTTTGCAAATACATAATTGTGACAATAATTTTCTAGTATTTCAACCTACATCACGTTCCAAAGTAATACTTAAAGTTTCCGCATGTGTATACTACACACTACCAAAAAATGTTGTTCCTATAACTAATCAAAACCATAAATCATTTCAGATCATTAGCCTCACAAAACATTGATTTGTTTATTGCAATTTTTTAATTTATTTTTTGTTTACATTCATATCAACCCATAAAACGAATATTGTTATCGTTAAGTATGTAATCCGGCATTATTTCAAGTTTAATTTGACTAGAAAGTTGTGTAAGTTGGCATTAGGATGTATAAATTCCATCACAACAAATTTTATCAAGAAAGAATTAAAAACACTAATACTATGATGTAAAATTATAATTAAGATAATTTATTTATCTTCAATAACAAAACGAAGCCTTCGTTTTCAAGTTTGATTTTTAAAAATAATTGCGCTTTCTTCAACATACAAACTATAGGCTACTATTAGTGAGCAAGCTTTTTTATTCGGCCAGACGCTTCGAGAGCTTTGTAGTTAAATTTTTTATGAAAGAAGTAACAGAAGGAAATGTCGTTTTAAAGGTTACCTAGTTGTTTAATTAGGTCAGCACATAGGTAGGTATTATTTATTACTAAAGTTAAATAAAACGTAGTTACTACAAAAAATTTAGCAAATAAGACTAGGGAGGCGTTTTAATGTAGGTAGCAAAAGTAATAGTTCCGTTTTATTAGCGGTAGCGTGTTAGCGTAAACGTAGCGGATAGTCTGTTTCACGTGTATATTACACTGGTGTTTTTAAATAACTACTAACTGTCGAGCGAAAACAAATACCACGATTTGATTTGTTAATAGTACATTCCACGTCCACTTTGATGTTTAGCGATTGGCAGAACATAGGATAAACTAGCGGTTCTAAAACTATGGGTTCTATAGACCTATAGGGATCCGCTGAATTACTGTTAGGAGTTCAGACAATTTTAAGTTTAAAATCGATTTTATTTTAATTTTAGCTAATTTAATTACTGTTTAAATAATTTATAGTTAACTCTAATTATACGTGTAGGTAGTTTGTAGTTATTACAACACTAAATCATAAATATACAAGAGAGATGCATTTTGTAAGCATAAAACTGTTGTTTTTTAAAGTATTTCAACTCACAAAACAATTCTTCGACCGACTGCAGTAAATTACTCTGTTGTAGAAAGTTTCCAATTGTAAACGTAAGCACGTAAAGCTTATAAAGAGTTTAAATAAAAAATACTGCTGAACTATCAAAAAATATGCATAATATTATATTACAGGCAATTTTAAAATCACTAAATCCGAGCAGTAGTTAACAATAAACAAGCGAAATCGGTATCAATGTTTATAAAATATTTGAATTAATGAGACAAAGACTTTACGTTTTAGACTTACATATTTTAAAATAACTGCGATTAAAACATTCATAACTTTGCTTAATCAAATCAAATTTTGAACAATGTTGAAAATTATGTCATTACCACTAAAATTTTGTACTAAAGAAAAATTAAACATACACTAACAAATTAAACGAATTACAATATTATTAATCATCGATTTAAAAAATTACAAAGCCAAACTTGATCGAATTATAGTACAGGAATGTATACGCAATAACCATAACAGTTTTCAAAAAATATAAACAATTTTAATGTTTTTTTGTGTGTTTACATTTTTTGACAAATATTTATTAAATAAATTAACAACTATTCTATACAAATTTAAGAAACTCAATTTCATTCTCGGTTATATAGTTAATTTTAAATAAACATTTTAAGAATTACTAAATTTTGTAATGCTGCTGTCACAACTAAAAATATTGAAAAATTATATTTATTAATAAAGATATATTATACAAATAGGTGTAAATATTGTAGGCATGTGCAAGGAAATGCTGTAGGAATCGATCATCCTATGTAATATTTATATAATGATATGCAGTACGTATAATTTTATTAAAATCAAGCATTTTAGAATCACTGCTGTTTTAAGTAAATTTAAAAAAATGCAGTTAATAAATTTTGGAAGATACCAGGTAGGCACTATTAAAAAATCATAATAATTCTTCAAACCAACATTTAATTGTAAAAATTTCTATAAATCTTCAGTATCTCGAGTAAGTTGTCAAGTAGTAGACCACCACGAAGAAGATGTTCTCCAGCAGACGCGGAGCAACCTGCCGAGTGACAGCTGTCGTTTCGTGTGTTGCTCAGTTTAATTTGCGACTTTACGTGGAGTGTTCGTAAATATAATATTTAACGATCAAATGTTACATTTATAGTTTAATGGAGTTCAATATGCGTTCCTGATTTAGACATCTACCAACAAAATTGCCAAAACTGTGCATTTTGCAATAAAGCTCGCTGCATGGGCGTCATACAACTTTAATAATTTATGACCTCCATAGGCAGTTTATCACTATTTTTAAAAAAATTTCAAGTAAATTAAACATTTTGAAAATCTTGTTAGTTCAATTATTAATTATTTATCAAACAACTGTAATATACATATCAACAAATGGTGACATTAACGTATACGCTTTACTATAGCATAAATGAGACTTAAATTGAATAAAAATGCCATATCTGTGATAGATATTTGATTATGCAATTCCGTTCTCTTAATCGCATAGTACAATATCCTTTTTGGATATTATCACTTCGACGCTCGCAGCATACAGCGTTTTACAGAAGATTTACAAAAAAATGTTAATTTGCAATAAATTAAAAATAACATTTATAATTTAGTGTTTAATTGATTTTTCTGTTATTATCATTAACATTAGCCACCCGCCCATCAGGATAACTGCTATTATACTATCGTAAAAGGTCAAGTATAGTAAAATATTTCTGTTATTAGATTTTATAGGTCAAATATTGCATAATGTAATATATAAGTGCAATTAGTTTAACATTTAAACAAAACGTTAAAAATGTATATTATTACTACAATTTGTTACACATTATGTAAAATGACCGAAATAATATGGTACGTTCTTCAATAAATGTCGAAAGTAAAAATATGCATTCTTGACCTGAGTCTGAATCTAACAGTCTGTAGGTCAAATGTATTATTTAACATGTACGTAATAGAATATACAAAAAAGCAATTTGTTTACCTTTTTAAAACAAATTACCACTTGTTAAAGTACGGGTTTTGCAGTCAGAACATCAAAAGTCACCTTTTTTTTACTTATTTTATTAATAGATCGGAATACACTGTTATAGCACATACGGGGTTGAGCAAATATATTAGTGCTTATTTAAAATTTATTTTGCATAAAAGCTTCCGAAGTTCTTCTAATAATAACCATTACACGGCATTACTAATGGTAAGACATTGCGATTAATTTTAATGGGTAAGTTTTTTTAACATGTAAAACTGCACGCTGATTTTTGAACACTTGGTTAATTACTATATTATGTTTTATTTGTTATTACAAACTAAAAACTATTAATAATAATCAATCTCCACAAACTTGGAAGTTTTTCTATCTATATTTCTTTAATCAATACGAGTCTGAGGAGAAAATCATAGAAAACGATAAAATTGAAAAACTTAAAAAATTAGTATGTAAAAGTAGTAGAAAAATTCACGTTTATTAATAAAAATTCCAGAAGATAATTATTATCAAAGCAATAAAAGAAAATTAATAATAAATGAAAAATAAAATAGATTTGATTGGAAACATTTTCATACAACATAAACTTTCTTTCACTTTTCTTCAAAAATCGAGGAAGAGGAAAAAATGATAAATCTTATTATTAGTAATTACGATTGTCGAAATATAATCTAACGTTTCAATGGCTTTGATTTCTATTGCAAAAATTTAATATTAAAACTGACGTAATAAATGACTGTGGTATGCTTAAAATATATAATACAGATTGAGATAAAAAAAATAGTGTAGGTAGTAATTATTGTGATAAGGAAAATCTAATAACAAATAACTTCATATTGAGAGAATGAGGAAAAAACATCTATTTTTTGTAAAATTAACATAAAAATTTTAATTTTAGTATCAATATTAAATAAACCAATTAACAAAAATTACAATTCTTTAAACGAAAATAAAGAGATGAAACAAAATATGCAAAAAAAGAAATTTTTAATATTTATAATTGCTGGTGAAGATCTAATTTCATGGTTCATTATTTCCAACAGCAAATTAATACCTCCCCGATATCGACTACCTGTTATAATAAAATGGAAATTTAATACCATAGCAAATTCAATTTCATTTTATATTGTCTAAATATCTAGTTATATTTATCTTAAATTAATCCAAATATTTCAATATTGTTTTTTTATTCAATCAAAATGTACGTTAAAATATTTTTAGTAAATATTAATAATAGGTAAATATTATTTTTGTTTCTTATAAAATGGAATTGGATTAATAAATAATACTTTTCAAGGTATTAGAAAGTACAAAATGTTTGATTTGATCGGGAAATCAAAAATTTTTATAAAAATATACGTCCTCCTTTTCTGTTTAATATCGACGATTGTAATTAACGATTAAACATATTTAATTGAAGTTAGCAATACAAATTATTATAGTGTCTTTACGAACACGACAGTAATTATTATTACTTAAAATGTTATTATAATTTATTCATTTTTTTTTGTAATTTAAATAATAATTACACCCAATTAGATGTTAAACTTGTAAGTTAGTTGAAATTTATTTAAAATAATAGTCATTAACTTAACATATTAATAATATATACGAATTAAGTAATTACTTATTATTATAATTCCATTAATCAATGGGTTTTTAAGTAAATCGGACGTGTTAATAAGTTTAAAAATTAGACACTTAATAAACTTAAAGTTAAAATCACATCTATAAAAGTAAATTGATGACAGTTTTAATCCTCGAATAGTTTTGATTTTATTATCATCAGCTAGATCCACATTTTATATGTACATAATCTAGTCGATCTAATACCTAATATACATAGAGGGAATTAAAATTTTAAATAGTTTAGCTATTGATTGGCATCTAAATACATGGTAATATATTACCTATAGAATGAGAATCTACTCTTGGAGTAGAGTTAACCTCAAAATTGTTGCCTTTAATTCGGGCTTAACACAACACAATATACCAATATTATTGAATTTAGGGCATTTTTAAAAATATTTAAAAATTATCAAATCTCTAAATTTAAGTTGGTTCCGCAAGCACGAATTGTTAATATAACTTACCCCATTAAAAAACATTTACTGAGATTGAATGGTCCAAAAATCGGCACTGCTTTAAAACCTTCCATTTGAAGTTGTTATCTAAATCCACTAAAGTTCCTTACAAATAATTCTAAATAAATTGATATCGTTAAGCTGCCGTAAAAACCCATAATTATACAAATACACTTTAAATAAATATTTTTAAAAAATTGACAAAATTGCACTAATTAAACCAACATCAGTGCAATGCATAAATTCAAAAATGCAGATAAACTAACTGCGGCGTGATAAACTTGAGAGGATAATATTTTAGCAATATCCTGTGTAAATAGGTAAGAATTGTATCTCCGCTGTTTCCTAATACTGCTAACCAATTTTAGCGGTTATCATAAAACAATCATTTGATATCAATAATACGTTTTCATGTTCTTAGAATTGAGTGATTTATATTTAGACTAATTGTTCAAAAATAGGCACATTCCTTTCATACCTCTTTAAGATATCGAATTAAATAATATGCAAAAATTGGAATAATGCAGTTTTTAAGTACCAAGTGTAAAACTCATGGTATGAGTACTATATACTTTTTTTTGAACAATTGAGAACTTAATAGTTTTTCGTTTATGATGGTCAGCAAGATTTTGGTTCTAAAAACTTCCTCGGCAACAAAAATTTTTTAACCTAACCGATCTACGTGCTACCCAAGTATAGCCTCTCTAAATTGAGATAACTATCACATATTGGTGGAGTTTTATTAAATCATTTAGAAGATATAACAATAATTTAGATTAATAAAGCTTGCGTGTGGCCAATAGATTGACGACTCCTCCTCCTTGCATGTTAACATTCAAACCAATCGACTTCTTCAAGTGTTTTGTATTACAATAATTAACATCCTTACTCCATGCTCGTATGTGTGACTTGCACTTTATTACCTTGAGTAGAGTGAAACCCATATAAATCATTTATTTTTAAAATACCTGTGACAACAAGTTAAAATACCATTTGTCAAGATAATGTATGGATATTACGTTGCATTGTTTTATCTCACCAAGTCACTTCAATTGCATTCTTGCTTCAGGCTGAATCATAATTAAACAACGAATGCTATATAGGAAGAAGACGGATAAAATTTATAATTATTGTAGTAGTTTACATTCAATGTTGTGAAAATTAAGCAAGAACTTACAAATAATCTTCAGTAGTTTGCAATCTTGTGGCTTCGGGAGCTTTGTAGTTAAATTTTTATGAAAGAAGTAACAGAAGGAAATGTCGTTTTAAAGGTTACCTAGTTGTTTAATTAGGTCAACACATAGGTAGGTATTATTTATTACTAAAGTTAAATAAAACGTAGTTACTACAAAAAATTTAGCAAATAAGACTAGGGAGGCGTTTTAATGTAGGTAGCAAAAGTAATAGTTCCGTTTTATTAGCGGTAGCGTGTTAGCGTAAACGTAGCGGATAGTCTGTTTCACGTGTATATTACACTGGTGTTTTTAAATAACTACTAACTGTCGAGCGAAAACAAATACCACGATTTGATTTGTTAATAGTACATTCCACGTCCACTTTGATGTTTAGCGATTGGCAGAACATAGGATAAACTAGCGGTTCTAAAACTATAGGTTCTATAGACCTATAGGGGTCCGCTGAATTATTGTTAGGGGTTCAGACAATTTAAGTTTAAAAATCGCTGTTATAATAGGATTTTTTTTAATTTTAGCTAATTTAATTACTGTTTAAATAATTTATAGTTAACTCTAATTATATGTGTAGGTAGTTTGTAGTTATTACAACACTAAATCATAAATATACAAGAGAGATGCATTTTGTAAGCATAAAACTGTTGTTTTTTAAAGTATTTCAACTCACAAAACAATTCTTCGACCGACTGCAGTAAATTACTCTGTTGTAGAAAGTTTCCAATTGTAAACGTAAGCACGTAAAGCTTATAAAGAGTTTAAATAAAAAATACTGCTGAACTATCAAAAAATATGCATAATATTATATTACAGGCAATTTTAAAATCACTAAATCCGAGCAGTAGTTAACAATAAACAAGCGAAATCGGTATCAATGTTTATAAAATATTTGAATTAATCAGACAAAGACTTTACGTTTTAGACTTACATATTTTAAAATAACTGCGATTAAAACATTCATAACTTCGCTTAATCAAATCAAATTTTGAACAATGTTGAAAATTATGTCATTACCACTAAAATTTTGTACTAAAGAAAAATTAAACATACACTAACAAATTAAACGAATTACAATATTATTAATCATCAATTTAAAAAATTACAAAGCCAAACTTGATCGAATTATAGTACAGGAATGTACGCAATAACCATAACAGTTTTCAAAAAATATAAACAATTTTAATGTTTTGTTGTGTGTTTACATTTTTTGACAAATATTTATTAAATAAATTAACAACTATTCTATACAAATTTAAGAAACTCAATTTCATTCTCGGTTATATAGTTAATTTTAAATAAACATTTTAAGAATTACTAAATTTTGTAATGCTGCTGTCACAACTAAAAATATTGAAAAATTATATTTATTAATAAAGATATATTATACAAATAGGTGTAAATATTGTAGATGTGCAAGGAAATGCTGTAGAAATCGATCATCCTATGTAATATTTATATAATGAATATTAGTACGTATAATTTTATTAAAATCAAGCATTTTAGAATCACTGCTGTTTTAAGTAAATTTAAAAAAATGCAGTTAATAAATTTTGGAAGATACCAGGTAGGCACTATTAAAAAATCATAATAATTCTTCAAACCAACATTTAATTGTAAAAATTTCTATAAATCTTCAGTATCTCGAGTAAGTTGTCAAGTAGTAGACCACCACGAAGAAGATGTTCTCCAGCAGACGCGGAGCAACCTGCCGAGTGACAGCTGTCGTTTCGTGTGTTGCTCAGTTTAATTTGCGACTTTACGTGGAGTGTTCGTAAATATAATATTTAACGATCAAATGTTACATTTATAGTTTAATGGAGTTCAATATGCGTTCCTGATTTAGACATCTACCAACAAAATTGCCAAAACTGTGCATTTTGCAATAAAGCTCGCTGCATGGGCGTCATACAACTTTAATAATTTATGACCTCCATAGGCAGTTTATCACTATTTTTAAAAAAATTTCAAGTAAATTAAACATTTTGAAAATCTTGTTAGTTCAATTATTAATTATTTATCAAACAACTGTAATATACATATCAACAAATGGTGACATTAACGTATACGCTTTACTATAGCAAAATGAGACTTAAATTGAATAAAATGCCATATCTGTGATAGATATTTGATTATGCAATTCCGTTCTCTTAATCGCATAGTACAATATCCTTTTTGGATATTATTACTTCGACGCTCGCAGCATACAGCGTTTTACAGAAGATTTACAAAAAAATGTTAATTTGCAATAAATTAAAAATAACATTTATAATTTAGTGTTTAATTGATTTTTCTGTTATTATCATTAACATTAGCCACCCGCCCATCAGGATAACTGCTATTCGCTGAATCATAATTAAACAACGAATGCTATATAGGAAGAAGACGGATAAAATTTATAATTATTGTAGTAGTTTACATTCAATGTTGTGAAAATTAAGCAAGAACTTACAAATAATCTTCAGTAGTTTGCAATCTTGTGGCTTACGTGGTCTGGCTTCTGGGGACTTTTAGTGTCGTCTATTTATTCTATTAACTTGACGTCTCAGGACGTGGGAGCCATAATGCAAATTAATGTTTACAAGTACTAGATATTTCGGTTTTCTTAGGTACACTTTCAGTCTGCAGTACAACCAGTACTGAAGCAGTATAGGCTTCCATCCTGATGAACATTTTCAGTTAATTAAGATAAAATCAAAATATAATGTAAAATGTATAGTCCTCGGATTCGTTCCGCTCATCTGTGAAACCTCACAAGTTTGTTACAAAAAATGGCACTTTGCTCCTAATTAAACAATGTACTATTTTTAATCATAAAATCAGAAAGTTCTATTTTAACTTGATTTTTTACGTAATTATATTATTTCAATTAGCTTTTATTTCATTTAATTTCATATTATAAAATGAGATGAACTCGATAAGTGTTTTATTTTTGCCGTTTCGTGAAATTTTTTAAAATCAATATTTATGCCACCTTGGAGGTGGTTAAGGTTTTCATTGGCTTATAGCAAATGAATAATAATTGGAATAGTCGATGAAATTTCCGGTCGTGTGACCAAAATTAAGCTGTGTGGTAGATTTTATAATAAAATATAGCACTTGTCAAACTAAAAAATTGGAAAGCAGGAAAAACTGAAATAAAAAGATCCAAACTTAGAAAGTCGAGTCATGAAAAATAGTAAAAAACTGAAAAACGTGCAGTCCATCTCTGAATAAATAAACTTTTTCTTCTTTTACAATAAAAGCAAATTCTACAAGTCACAAGTTACAAGTAATCAATTTTATTACTAATATACGTGATTGGTTAATTATATTTCGTTATGCTTGTACAAAAGTACAATTAATTATTAAAAACTATACAGTGAGCTGATCACACTAATTCAAATTACTTCTGACTCATAATTTAGAAATTATTGGTCTAATAACAATCGTGGCCCAACGGGCCTCTCTCTTATCGTTACGACCGAATTCAGATAACCGTGAAAATTTGACCCAGTTTTTCCGTAATATACTTAAAATTGGCTTAAAACTTCAGGTGCCGAATTTTGTAGATTGATTATAATAATTATGATGTTAATAATAAACTGCAAATGTAAGTAGTAACTGCAGATTTTGTTTTTGTAATAAAATTAAAAACAGTTTATTAATTATTATTATAGCTTAAAGGAATTAAAGAAGCTTTAAATGTTTTCTATTCGTTAAATACCAAATTGCTTTCTAATAAAAAAAACTATTTTTAAATGTCATAAAAAATAATTAACATTTGGTATAATTGTTTTATTTTTTAGATAAATAAGGCAATAAAGTTATCTTGTTATAGCATCTACTGTTTGTAAAATCGTATATTTGCAATAAGTAAAAAGTTAAGTTAAAAAAAATATTAGTAAGTTATTTGATAACAACCGGTTACAAATTTTATACCATTTATGTTTTTGATGTTTGCTTTAGAATTTTAACAAATTAACTATAAAGCGGCGTTGATAAAGAAAAACTGTTATTTCCTATATAAAAAATAATCAGTTGTTTGTTAAATAGAGTTGTAAATTGATATATCGATGCCAATACATTGTAAAAGTTGAACAACTTATATAAAATTTTATTAGTATTCTTTAGAAGCTTTAGGCATACAAGCAGCTTATAAGTGAAATTTTATTGGACAGCATCATATTTACAGTAAATATGAATAAGTATCTAATTATGTGTCACTAAAATAAGTGCACATATTTATTTTTTATTTCTAAGCACATCAACTTAAATAGTAGGTAAAACTTATGAGTCAATGCTTGCAAATAGAAATTTGCATCATGTACAAATTTTAGTTGATGAGAATATGTATAATATGAGCAATATCTTTTTATGCATAACTTTGGTATGCAATTTTTAATACTACGTTCGAAATTCTCTAGCAGATGAGGCAATTTAGAACATCAAAAACAGCCAAGGTATGTACAATTAAAAAAATAAAATCAAAATAGGTTGGTGACTACTTGAAAATGTTATAAGGACAATATTTCTGCAGTGAATCTGCATTTTAAAATATCATCCAGTATGCACATCTATGTAGCTACCTTAAAATATTGAAGATTAGGTTGTAGCTCCCATACTTTTGTTCAACTTCGGTAGTAAAATCTAATCGCTATAATTTTGAAAGTTTACACCCATTAATAAAGTATAAATAAGGCAAATAATAACCATTTTTTTGTTATAATTGAATTAGTTGCTCGTTCTGAAAAACATAGCTCCGAGCAAACTAAAAACTTTAAAGCAATTATCTTTTTATGTCGTAAAGAAATTCCACAGATATAATAGGCAGCTTATACTTTTGCTATTCAAAGTTCAAGAAGTATACTCGTATTTATAAATAATAAAAAAATTAACCTTAAAATTTTATTGGCATTCAAGTTTTAATAGGATATAACAAAAAAAAGGTATCGAACAGCCGATTTCAGTGGATCTATTTATAAAAATATAATGTAATAATAAAAGTGCTAGATCAAGGCAAAAGTCAATTGAATGCTATTTATTTAAATAGCCAAATAGGTTCGACTGTAATGCAAAAAGCTCGTCGGCTAGGGATTTTAAGTAAACAGAACTTTCAAAAGTTGAGTAGTTAGAACTAGATAATTAAATTTATATTCACTTCTCCGTACAACCTCAAACTATTATATTTTTTAAAACTTATGCAAAAATATTATTATTTTTTATTAAACATTAAACATTTGTTTAATGGGAATAATTTTTGCTTACCTTCCCAGATAACATGTTGACAATTTTCACACTACAGTTTGCCAAAAAAAATGAAATTCTAAGTGTTGATGATTAGTTTAACTATCATAGTGCAATAAAAACATATGGTAACCGGATATTATCATAAGTTCTATAAAGAAGCATTTGAAAGCTTGAATAAATTTGTTTGTTTAGAGATTAAGTTGGATAAGAACCCTTTATCCTGGCACAAAGCATCCAATAAGAAGAACATGACAATAAGCTTTGCAATATTTAAATTAGCAATTAGGTATTATGGTCACAAAAAATATGAATTAAGTCTATACAAACGAACTGCTTGGCTGAAACTGACAATGACGATCACAAAATAGTATTATAATCACTTGATTAATTTGTAGGGCAGTGTTATATTATAAATTACCCACAACTTTCTTCTAATAAGTCTGATTATGCAATTAAGCTCATGTTTTGAATAATTATAAAAAATAATGTTCTATAAAAATTATTTAACCATACAAAATAATAAACTAATAGACCTAGATTAATGTAATAATATTAAATAAATAGCAATAACAGATTAAAATTGTCTGATAACAAGGCGCCACGAATTTTTGTGCTATAAATTTTATAACAATATTTGTCCAACGTAAAAATGGCATCTAAATTTAATATTTTTTAACCAAGTGTGTAAAAGGTGTGGTGTACCCACCGAATATTTATTATGCAGGTGTTTTTTTATACATTGCAGTGTTACTGTTTTTTGGCAAAAGGGAAAATATCTACCGCTTTTTTTAGTATTAGACCCTGTCATCTTCAACTGCATTACCAGACATTTCCCTTTGCTTTTATTGAATATATAAGCATTAATAATTTATTCTACATAGCAGAGTGCTAACCTAGCTAAAACCTTGTTTATTAGATCTAAAAATTTAAATCTGAAATTACACAATATTAACTTTTAATTATGGCGTTCTTCTATTATATATAAATACTACTAGGTATATTATAAATAGTAAATACTATTTAAACTTGTTTACTTCTTTTGCTTTGACATCATGCATTATTTGGAAAGTTATATTTAAATATAATACCAAATACCCAAATGAATTTGCACTTAATTTCAAATGTATGTGTGCCTAAGGTTGGATTAGATATTGGTATACAACCATGCAGAAATCAAATTCCAATGCAATATAATTGACACTGTAATCAATTATATTATATATGTTGCAAGATAAAAATGTTTTTTGGATATTAATTTTTGTATATATAATTTCAAAGTCTTCAAAATATTGGAGAATAAAAATTAAAGTTATCATATTTTAAATTTCACAGCAATTACTTATCGTTTAGTGTATGATAGTGAGATTCTATGTTCTTTTGCAAATTTAAATACAATAATCGCGATTTTAAATTAAAAGTTATGAATAGTAATTATGGATCGACGTTTTGATTATTGCAAAGAACTATTTAAAATTTTTAATAAAAATTACATCAATTTCATAACTCTCTATAAATTAATATACTCCGTCAATATTATCAGTTAACTTTAAAAATAAAAATCGTTTTTATTTGTATTATCTAATATCCAATAGAACTTTGAAAAATTGACAAACTTTTCTAATTATTCTAAAGCACAAGCAATACTTTTAGAAATAATTATTTACATGAAAGTCAGGAAAGTGATTCTTTACCTGACTAGGCGACAATATTGAAGTACGAGGCCGCTTAGCGGCCGAGTACTAATTGTCGCCGTGTCAGGTAAAGACACTTTCTTGACGTGTATGGAATACTATTTTTCTGAAATCGCGAGATTAATCGAATTCAATAGTTCGATTTTAGTTATGGCTAATCACAATTAAAATTAAGTAAAATCAAATAAGGCGTATTTCTGCTGTTGCCATAATTTTGATAGCCTGATCCTGCAATGACAGATGACGATGTGTTGTAATATTATAATATCAGAGTGGTCTGGCCTTTACTGCGTAGTCGGGAATGGTTTATTTCCCGCGCCAAAAGTTTCAGAATTGATCAAGATGGCCGATTTCAGAAAATAGTATATTTATTTGTTTCTCATTTGTAAACGTTTAGTTTTAAAAAAAATTTAGTTCAAAAAATTTATTTTATTTAAGTCACTAATTGCAAATTTTTGGCAAGTTAGTAGTATTATTACATTAGAAAATTTGATGTTCAAATTTATTTGACGTTCAAATCATTGATGTTCAAATGACATGTTCATGGCAACGCTTCCATAGTAACGACATTTGCGACAATTATTGAGATTTTGGAATTTATGCTAACTTTTTACAAATGAGAAACAAGTCATTATAAATTATAAAAAATACACGAAGGTAACATTTTATGGCATCAAGGTGGTAATGAAATCCTGCGTTTCAAATTAGTATTAGTTATGTCCTATTTGACCATTTGTATAAACCCTACTTAATAGCTCAGTATCAGTTAGTGATATTATTACATAGTAGGCGTGAAAGCAAAGTCTTACTAATGAGTTGTTCTTGGCAATTGCCGAAGTTAGTGAATACGACTACAGCCGAAGTGCAGAATGCTATGTTTTTCCAATCAAGTTGGGGTTGAAGTACTTAATGGAAATACAGCGTTTTCAAATTAGGTGCTTAAGCTTATTCATATTGTCGAAAGACATTCTAGTTAATCACGCTCATACTTTTCAATGCTCGAACACTTATGATAATTATTTTATGAGGCTTTTTGAAGAAGCAAAATGTTGGTTCAAGCCAAAAAATCAGGTGTTTTACATAAAACTGAAATTGATAGATTTTTAAGTGATGCGCCTATAAATTTCTTCTACAAGGTAAAATTATAAATTTTGTACTCACATACAATGAACATAATTGTTTAAACTTTCTAGGTTGCTTTAATAATCGCAGTTAGCGGTGCATGCCGAAGTGATCATTCTATGTGAACTATCATTCTCGATCATTCTTAATAACGCGCCCGGAATGGATTGTAATTGTTAAAGAATACGTAAATCTTCGGAAGAAAACTTGTAAACATTAGTTACTCTTAAGTAATCTTCTTATATCTACGTTAACTCTACGGGCAACTTATTCAATGCTACGAACAACATTCAATATTAAAGATAATACAGATATTTCAAAATTTGCGAAATTGAGAGCTTTTTTGAAGAAGCAAAATGTTGGGTTCAAGCCAAAAAAATCAGGTGTTTTACATAAAACTGAAATTGATAGATTTTTAAGTGATGCGCCTATAGAATTTCTTCTACAAAAGGTAAAATTATAAATTTTGTACTCACATACAATGAACATAATTGTTTAAACTTTCTAGGTTGCTTTAATAATCGGAGTTAGCGGTGCATGCCGAAGTGATCATTCTATGTGAACTATCATTCTCGATCATTCTTAATAACGCGCCCGGAATGGATTGTAATTGTTAAAGAATACGTAAATCTTCGGAAGAAAACTTGTAAACATTAGTTACTCTTAAGTAATCTTCTTATATTTTCAATAATTTTCAAAAATTGCATAATATTCCATAATAAAATTATTTAAACTTTCTAGGTTGGTTTTTATGATAAGCTAGGCTAATCTAGGTTGCACTTCTGGTGTCATGTAGCAAATAAAGTGTGACGGTGTAGCCAATCGTCAGAAGACTTCTACGGTTCCAAACTGCGAACCCTGACTGTAACAAATAAATTTTAACAAGAAAATGAGAAAGTATTATAGGACTTACCATAAATAAGTATTCAAATGTCACAATATGTACTTATACATCAATAATTTGAACGATAAAATGCCAGGAATTGTTAACAAAACTTTTCGATGTCGAAGCTTAAACTTATCGGATTATCCAAATATTTTTTAAACTAGCAACAAATAAATCTTAGCGAAAATTTAAAAAAGGGCTATCACTTGCAATAAGCAATTATTCTAATTAAAATGTTTTATAATTTGCACGCCCAATTATGATTTCTAATTATTGTTATAACCTAACTATATTTGACATTTGCATCAGCGCTTCTATTTACGTTAAAACCACGCCCATTTGTTCATTACTGACCGGGCACGTGGTATAACGAGTGAATAATTTCCATTACACACCGGTTGATATTAGTAGTTAACAATTTGCCACTTTCAAACTTTTTAAAAGTCGGGAAACGAGCAATTACCGACCGATTGCGAATAATAATTATTTGTTTACTATTTACAAAATTAAAAACAATTTTTTTTTAAGTTTTTAAATTTTTACAAGCTAGGTTAAACTCAGCCCTAAATGATTGAATATGGATTAAAATCCACTAAAAGTGAAAATCAAAAACAATTTCACAAAATTAAATAAAAATTTTAAAAAACAATTTCACAAATGAATAAACAACTCATAAATTAATAACAATAATACATTTTAAATTAGAAAGTAATGTAGTAGCTATAAACGTTATACATAATATAATTCCATTAGTTTTGTTTCAGCACCATTTTAAATCCTTTTGAAAATATCAGGCTCATGCAAAGACTAAAATGACATTTGCGTTGGCGATTGATAGTTTCAAAACGATTTCAAGTGTTGTTAAAACAAAAACGATAATAATTTCAAAATTACAAAAATACTCTTAAAGTTTGCAGATCATCGAATTAAATAATTAAAAAACACAAACAATAATAAATTAATAAAAAAAAGAAAACTAACCTAAGTTTTAAGTGCCGTTTTTAAATCACGAAAATTTGACTTCACTAAAAAGAAAGGTTATGTGTATGAGAGGTAGCCAAGTGCAAATTTTGTGAGCGAAGAAAGGTTATTCGTCTTTGACTCGGAGACACTTTATTACATTTTCTGCTGTTTTCAAAAAATTTCTCTCTTGATCATTTCATACTGAAGGTCTTAAGTTTGCAAATCTATCTATTCCAAATTAAGTTTAACTGGGGAGGGAGGAAACATACAATCGAAGAACCTAGTAAATCAAAACACCAAAAATTAACTTAATGGATAATTCTGATTGCACCATTAAAATACATAGATAGCTTAAAAACCTCGTTCAAAATTATAGTAATAAACCAAAAAACACAATTTTTAACCATAAGTTCGCAAATTTATTTATTCCAAATTAACTATAGCTTACCCCCCTCCCCCCCCCAGCTGACTCCTTCCTAAACCATCGAATCACTATCTTGCATTTTGTTGTTTTAAAAAGTTTCTCTATTGATCACCTAATACTGAGGTCCATAAATTCGCAAATACTATATCTACTAGCATTGGAGTGTACCTGGGGGGTGTTCCACACCCCCCACACCCCCCAGACCCCCCGGACTCTAACATTAACATCACGGACATTAACATCATAATTATTATAATCAATCTACAAAATTCATTTTAATTCTCATTTTTAAAATTTTAAAATTTGTCTGGAAGAACAGTCTGGAAATATAAAGACTTACTAAAACTGCCACGTCACCATAATAGCAACGGCCAAGTCGATATGCTGAAATCGTCAATTCATTTCTGATAACAAAAAATAAAGAAATAACCTCAAGTGCCTCATAAATCGAAAGGTGGAACATTAACAATGTTTAAGAATTATGCAGAAGTTTTACGATACCTCTGTAATATTATTGGAAACAATAATATATATTGGGGGGGGGGGAGAATTCATACCCTCGGTCACTAGATCTTTCAATTGACATTGCTTTAAAAAGTTCTCTATTAATCCATAAGTTCGCAAATATATCTACTACCATTTAAGTAGGGAGAGGGGAGGGGGTTAATACCACTTGACCCTATCTAAAAAAATTATGTTTCCTGATTTGAGCTATTGGGATTAGTTCCTTAAATTTAAAATAAAAAATTATTTTAATTCGTTTAATAATTTTTATTATTTTCAATGTTTTTACTACATTTTTCACCTTTAGATTTCTGCAGATGAACAATTCTACCATACAATCAAAAAACAATAATCATGAAAAAATACCTGTAGGTTGGCATCTAAATCTCCGGATACCAAACACGCGAATGGTGCCTAAAATATGATTTTTTTACATAAACTCGATATTTATTTTAAGTGTCATTACGCAATGGTATGGCTAAAGTAATGCAATACGTTTCTGTCAGACCGTAGTTTTTCTAATTAAAAAATTTTTTTAATTAATTTTTACTTTAGAAATAAATAGAAAATTTGAAATAAATAAATAATATTAATATTTTAAACCGTATCTATCTAAATTTATAAAGCCATCATCAAATTGAATAGTCATAAAAAAAAATTTAGTTTTTTAGTTTTTTAAATAAATAGATTAAAAAAATTGTTTCAATTAATCAATTTCAACCAAAATTTAATTAGCTCTAACTCCCACCATAGAGATTCAAAATCTCAAATTCGGTTTTGAAACAATAAAGACTAATATTAAATAATAAAATTTATAAAAAAAAAAATGTTAACTAACATTTAATCAGTTTTAAATCTTCATATTAGGTATTCGAAATCCTAAATTTAGTTTTGAAATTCTTATTTTTGAAATAATATTATAAGTTTTAAAAAATAATTCCCATTAACCAATTTTAGCCATAATATAATCAGCTCTAAGTCTCAATATAAGTATACAAAATCCCAAATTTGATTTGAAAATTCCTATTAGTTTTTGCTGTAGAATGAACATAAAATTTGACCACAGGCACACAAACACATTTTTTGACATTTTTTTGCTCATGGGACCTCAAAAAGGGTAAATCCATCTAAATATCAATTTTTTTGCACGAAAACAATACTTTCTCATATTATATATGATAAAGTAATATGTTAACATTCACCTCAAATTTGCATCAAACCATCTTTTTTAAACAAGTTAATAAATAATACATATAATATGTAAAATTTCTTTCTGTAAATTATTTTTGCGAATAATATAATATGTATATGTTACGGTCAATGACGACAATTCGGCCATTAACGTCAATGGCCGGTCAATGACGTCAATGCCCACTTACGTTGGCCATTGACGTTAATGCCCGGCCAATAACGATAATGACCAAGCATTTTGGGCAATGATGACATTTAAAATTTCATATGTAGTTTTACATCATTGTCCGGCAATGACGTCATTGCCCAATACAGAGTGGGCAATGATGATATTACTATTGTACGGTGAGGAATGTTGTATAACAAAACTAGTATCATTTTAGTTGGCGATTTTTTTATAGAGATTAAGTATTATTAAGTAATTACCAACTTAAAAATATATCTAATAAGTTAAATAAAGAAGTTACGAAAAAAAATTAAAACGAAAACGATTAAAACGAAAAGGAATTGAACATAACAGAAATGGATAACAAAGATCTCGATGAAATGCGAAAGCGATTTAATGAACAAATTAACCTAGCAATACAAGAAAAACGTGATGATAATAAATCGTATTTAGACGTTGGTGAATACAACAACCGAATTGGTGAAGTTAAAGAGGCGAAGACTTTACTTTTACAAGAGGGTCTAAGAAAACAACGAAGCATTATAGGATGGTGCGTAAATATGATGTAATTACTATAAATGGAAAAGAGCGCCTAATCAAACCTGTTGCTGAAAGTAATCTATCAAAAGTTTTGTATTATGCAACAAATGAAGAATTGTTTGATATTATCCATAATGCTCACCTGGCAATCGGACATGGTGGAAGAAATAGAATGGTAGCCGAAATAAGTAAACACTTCTGCAATATTACCAAAGAAACGATAATGGGATATCTTCGGAATTGCATCCAGTGTCAAAAGAAAAGTAGCAATCCTAAGAAAGGTTTAGTTTCGAGACCCATTTTGCATTCACAATTAAATTCACGTGCTCAGGTTGATTTGATTGATATGCAGTCACAAAGCTACAATGAATTTCGCTTTATTATGGTGTATCAAGATCATCTTACAAAGTTTGTGTTGCTGAAAGCTTTAAAAGCAAAAGAGCAGAAGAAGTCGCATTTCATTTGCTGGAAATTTATACTACTTTTGGGGCACCTCTTATTTTACACTCCGACAATGGCCGAGAATTCGTCAATTCAGTTCTGATGAAATTACATGCTGCGTGGCCTGAGGTGAAAATTGTTCACGGAAAACCTAGGCATAGCCAAAGTCAAGGATCTGTTGAGCGGGCCAATAGAGATATCGAGGATATGTTGGGAACGTGGATGGACGAAAATAAAACTTCAGATTGGCCTGCAGGAATTAAATTTATTCAGTTTAAGAAAACCGTGCTTTGCATTCTGGAATTGGAAGATGCCCATATGAAGCAATGTTTGGATGTCCGGCTAGGGTAGGATTAGCCTCAACTGGAATTCCACACGATGAAATTTTTAATTTATCCACCGAAGAAGAAATCGAAACTTTATTACAAGAAATGGAAGGAAGGTTTGAAGAACTAACAGATAAAAATGCAGATGAAGAAATGCAAGATAACAAATCAGTTGGTGAAATGGAAGGTAATGTGGAACCAATACTTGAAACCGAAGAAGACATTGAAAACTTGTTAGAACCCGTTGTTGAAGAAAGAAACGTTTGCAGCCAGTGTACTATAGTATTACCTCTTGGCGAAGAAGTTAACCATGCTGGAATATGCCACAATTGCGAAAGTCAGGAGAATATTACTGTACAACGTAAAAGATGTAGAGAAGCATTAGAAAAACAAGCCTCTAAAATGCTCAAGTTATCAAACGAAAAATTTTCTGTTGTTCAAATTGGAAGTACGGTTCGAATTCCTATACCAGACGTAGACAGAGCTCGCGGTTCGAAACATACTGGCTGTTGTTATTTCAGTAGAAGATGGCCTTTATAAACTTTGCACAAATTATGGTGTTTTAAAGCATAAATATACTCGATCGGAGTTTAACCCTTGTACCGAAAAGCTAATTATGTTAGAAAACATTAGCGAAACGATCAAGGAAAATGAAATTACTCTTAGACAAGCTGCAGCTCAAAACAGTGTTTTAGGAGGACAGGGTTACAAGCGTTGTCACTGCAAGGGTGGATGTAAGAATAATAAATGTGCGTGTCGTGCTAGCAAACAAATTTGCAATTCGAAGTGCCATGGATCACTCCCATGCCAGAATAAAAATGATGGAATTTAAAAAAAATTTATTTAACTATTTTTTAGATTTAAAACTTTTTGTTAATTTTTATTATTTTTGTTAATAAATGATTATAATACAATAAATACAATACACCTAAATGTTGCTTGCCAGTTGGCTGTTAAATTCAAATCGCTATTTTGCTGTTCCTTATAGCATTCATTCTATGATATCATCATTGTCCAATCCTTTTTGGCCATTAACGTTATTGACCGGCCAAAGACGTAAATATTACAATCAGATGAAAATATTTACATCATTGGCCAACGTCAATGGGCATTGACGTTAATGGCCGGTCAATGACGTTAATGGCCAGCATAATTGGGCATTGACGTCATTGGCCGGCCATTGACGTCAATGCCCAATTTACATCATTGACCGTAACATATATACTATTTACTTGACATTTCAGCACCTAATATACTATGTATGTAAGTTTTTGATTGCTCAAAATTATTCCCATGGGTTAATTAATCATTAATTTAATTAAACTATGTTTAATGTGGATTTTCCAATTATCCTGTCGAATAAATCGCAGTAACACGGTAAATATTCATGATACATACATCTGATATATTGAAATTTTAAAATAAAGCATGTCACGATTTTATTTCTCTTGGCGCGAAAGTTAAAATTTCCTGAAAACTATCATTTAAAGTACTACAAATTATTAAGGTGTCTTTATAATCAGTATATAAGTTATATAACTGAGGGGCTGAAGAGTGAAACATAAAATTTTGATAATAATTATATTTTATCTTATCTTTGTCTCCCTAAATCGTTAAGTTTAGGCTAGATAGTTTTTAAATTGATACTGTATAAATAGTAATGTTATCAAAATATTTTTTAAATATAATATTATCTAATAAAAAAATTAGGTTAAGTATATTGTACATACAGTTATTAAAAAAATAAACATCTCTACAATATTTCGACTTGAGTTTCATTCATTTTGTGTCCAAGTTCCGCATTTGATCCCACTGTCCAAGCAGTTGAAAGAATTCAAAATGTAAATAAAAGCTGTGGTGGTTAAGTACACACAAGTTGTTCATATAACTACAGCTTCTAAACCATTAGAAATATTTGTCTATGCATTTACTCCTCGCACAAATTATTTTTTAAAACCATTTACTATACTATAAAAGAATAACCTACCCACTTGAATTAAAGCGATGGACATGAATTAAAAGTGTAAGTTCAAAACATTATTTGTGATTTTTAACACATCAGTATGGCAATTTGCAAAATAAATAATGAAGACTTTAGTGACAGTGTCAATAATACTAGCGCCATGTATCTTCACCTTGAGTTTTGAAATTCTACTACTTCAAATGCATTTAAAATATTAGGTACACAGTTAATTTCATTTTATACGCTACAAAATATGTTGATAATAAATTAGCAAATAAATGTTAACGATTTTAACAGATATGTGACAATTTTATAAAATTTTTATGAAGAAATGACACGATCTCATTAACCCTTCCATGTTTACTACGGAGTAAAATTTTATCAACCGGTTTATTTTTTAACAGAACAAAAATAAAGAATGGATAGCCTCCATCCTAATAATCATTTTTATTTTCAAAAGGTGAATAACAACTACAGGAAGTAGTATTCTTGCTAGTGTTGGGAATATTCCATGCATGCGTTACTGTCCTTATACCGAGGACCAAAGTTCAGGACCTCGTAAGGTACTAATTGCGAATTTTATATGAGAGATAAAACTAAATAATCTTTTTTTTTTATTTATTTGTTCTTTTTTTGCAAAAATAAGACATATCATGGCTGTATTTTTCAAAATTTTTAGTTATACTATTAATTTTAAAGGAAAATGGGAAACACGTGGAGCCTACCCTTAACTTGACCGCTGAACTACCTTACAAATACGTTTACCTTATTTTGGCAAATAAAATAATTAATTATAATAATTTTTATGCAGGATGGGTATAATTTAACGAAACGTTTAAAAAATTAAAACGTATTCTTTGTTGAGCAGATGCCAGGACTGTCAATCTTGAGTTCTTAATATTTTTCTATTCGTTTCAATTTTTTACAAGTTGTCAGAGACAGTATGTACTCTCAGCGCTTCCGTATCCAAACTAATTCCTGAAGTTGAACAAAACGCAGTTTTTTCATTCCATTTGAATATCTAACTGCTCTTTTATGAAACTTTCTGTATTTGAGAAAAGGTTCAGACACAGTTTGAATGGTCATATTACAGATAGATCCTAATTTAACTCACTCGTTTTTATCTGTCAACTTTAAAATATTTATTTTACTGTTTATTTTTTATGCATATTCAGTACTATTTCTCTAGTGAATTTTTAATATTTAAGATATTTGTGGTTCTAAGGAACGTTTAATCAAACATGTTTGAAATAGGCAGCGTGAAGCTCGTGGTTTATGCTCCTCATCTAACTTTCAATAAATCTAAATTGTAAATCCTGAAGGCGATTCAATAATAATTACAAAAAAATGACCAAACTATAATATTAGTTGTTTTTATTCAGTAAAAGAAGGTGTAAACTATCAACATAAATGCTAAAATTTATAGCGCATAATATATTATATTTACGTCAATTCTTGAATCAATTTACATTATTTGTATTCGACTTATCAATGGCAATTTTTTGTAACCACATATGGTGTACAATTATTTGTAAGAAAAACTCCCAACAATATACAGGGTACGATATTTTTAAAACCAACTTACCTTTTATGTACTAGGTAGGTATACATATTATAATAGTTTTTGCTATGGATAGAAGCACTTGACTCCAAAACTCACCATTTTTTAATACCTGCTTATGTAGGCGTTTTTGTTTGCCTCAGAGTTTAGTCCTATATTAATGCCGAGTAATGAAAAAATATGTAAAAACCAAAATTTTATTACTCACGCAATTTACGTAAATACGTACATACGTATATAAAGTAAATACCTACGTTGGAGATTAATGTTTTAAATAATTTATAATAATATTAATTGTTAAAAATAAGCATTCAAACATAAATATTCGATTCTACAACATTTATCATTTTGTGAAGAAGGTCAAAAAGTAACCTTTCAACCAAATTAATAATAAATTTATGCTCTTCAAATTTTTAACTATGTATATTTCGTGTGGCGCCAGCGATTCAGTAACACATAAAAATATATAAGTATATAATTTAAATACCAATTTTAAATTATTCTTATTTTAATCAAGATAACTTCTGTAAAATGAAACCGACATTTTATCGCGCAAAAAGATTCTATTTTAATGATGGGGTCTAAACCTACTATATAAATTGCATTTTGAATTTTTATTTAATGATGAATTACAAATAAATACATTATATAATAATCTGTATAGAACCTACTCGTATGTATATTTTCAATGATTAAATTAATGGTGAAATCTTCATTCAACATCAATTTATATGAAAAATTCGCCGATTTAAACACGAAATATTGCTGGAACCCTGTCTTGGCTACCATTTCTGTAATTTGGAGTAATTTAATTTTGGTGTGGGTGAACTTTAATAGTCCTTCTGTACACATATATATTTGTGCTGCAAAACTTGATGAAAATAAAAAACTAAATATTACTGTAGGTGTGACTTTATAAACGAAATCCTTCAATGCAATAAATATCAACTAGCAGAAGTCTCCTGGTAGGTCTCGTTCCTTTAAAGGCAATTTCATATATTCTGCAAAATGACTATTTGTGTAAAGGCTTAAGCAGTCTCCTCGATACGGTCTGATTAATGGGCATATTTACCTGCGAACACGTATCACAAACCGCAATTGCCTTTTGACACCCTCATGTCATGTTCATTTACTTGATAAATTATATTCCCACAAAATAATTCTCAGACACCTTTCTAACCAAAGAAAAGTATAATTAAATTCTGCCAGTCAGCTCCAAATTTTAATTTCTCTTGTCGGAAAACTTGAAGGGATAACTAAAATTTCTATATCAAATAACTAAGCCGACCGACATGTCTCATATTTTTAAAATTGTAATATTCAAAATGCTAACGTCTCATTTTGTAATTTACAGTAATAATAGCAAAAATCAATTGGGCACTGTAAAAATAGCTATTACTACTAACTGCTAGTACAACTTCGTTTGCTGAGCAAAAGCTCGTTGTGGTCGTGTAATATAAATGCAAGTCGCCTACGGGAACTTTCGAGTACGTCACACCAAGTGCGACAAGAGGTCGGAACGGTGCGTTTGATCAATTGCAGTGTTAACCCACCGTCATAACGTTAAGTATACGGCAAATTAGTAATACGCCTTTGGTTTATTATTATTTTCCTCGTACTTAATTATTATTACTGACTTTAACATAAACTTGTATAAAAAACAACACCTCCTGCACGTAAATATTCTTTTTATTATAAATGTATAAATACATATCATGTACTAGTATATAATAAAAAAATTGATATAAACAAAATTTGCAAAATTGAAATAAATCGGTTCTAGGTATTTTGGAACGTGTGTATAATTATGGTAGTAGATCAACTAAAAAAATGAATTCGTAGATGGAATATTGTAATTAGTGCCTAATGATTTGAATAAATAGAAAATCACTTATAGCAAATAATAAAGTTTCCTACTGCCGTACCTACAGTATTTATTCTAATTTATGTCAATTCAAAACTAATGAAAGTATTAATGTTTAACTTGAAATATACAAATAATCAAATCGTCGTTAACATCGAAACATAATTCGGTAAGACCGTTAATGTTGTATGTGATACTACGTGTTATGTTGGAAAATGTTAGGTAGATTACAATAATCGAATACCTAAATTTAACTATAATTTTGTATTTCTAGAAATACAATATAATTAGCACAAAATTAAAAATTAATTAATCGAGAATAGTAACTGCCCGAAGAGTTTTAAAAATTGTTGTCAAAAATAAAACACTGACTTTGTGCAAGTTATAAAATTAATTAAATCGTGCAGAAAGTAGAACTTAAAAATCGATCGAGTAAATAAAATAAAACAAAATATATTTTAAAGAACAAAATCATATTATCAAAACAAACACAAAATTAATAAGATTAATCCAGGGTGGGTGGAAGGATTTTATCTGTTTCACCCTCTGGCGACGGTTTTGTTTTCACAGTAACAATTGCACAGAATAAATTTAGAAACTGGATATCTCGTTAACCGATCTTGCGCGTCAGTATATTTTTTTAGTATCTCGTAAATTTAAATTTTCTAATAAAAAACCAAAATAAACAAAGCTCAAACCATTTAAACTATTTATAACGTAAAATGATAAACTTTAGCCGCCCTCGAGCAAGATTTTCAAATGTTTCGAAAACAAAAAGGAGTACATACGAAAATAACAGCATACAAATCATATTTTAGTAACCAGAAATGTAATATTTTTTCCTTATTTACTTACCTCACTAATAAATGTTTTAGTTTTAAAATTGTATGAAATATCTGCAAAAGACGAACAACATAAAGCCTTTGCTCTTTTTATCACAAAATGAAAACATCTGTTTATCCAAACACGAAATTTATTTATCTATTCAATAGAAATTGATAAAATGTATTTATATTTTGGGAATCTCCCAAAATACGCAACGCGTTTTGCGAATAACGTTTTCATCTTGTACAATTAATTGTGAAAGTAATGACACAATAATATAAATTAGACAGTACAGCACTGGATAATGTTCTTACGCTGTAAAGTAGTTACGCTGTATTGGTCCACTGAAATGCTTTGATGTGACCATTCGATCAATTTTCAAGCTAATGTATGTATGTACATATAATATAATTATTCTGTGTCTATCCAAAATTTAATTTGATAATTGTTAATCAATATGTAGATTAGATATGTTTTGGGCCAAAATTATTTAGCCCAAATTTTAATTTAAGAAGATTTTTAATTAAATCTTTAAATTTATATAATTAATTTTATTTTTTCAAATTTAATAATTACAGGTTGGTTAAATTTTAAAAGAATAGAGACGTCAGTTAATAGGTCTTGTTTATAACATAACTGTAGGGTATAATATTATTAAAACTGGTGAGTAGGTACGATGATAATAATAATACTTGTAATAAGTCAAAAATTTCCCTAATATTTAATATACACAAAAATTAGCATACTTAATTTGTGATAAGTACGTATCTATAAATTAGATGTGCCTACTTTAAACTTTTCTTAGAAAAATCGTTTTAAATAATTAAATTGCGGCAAAAGTATATCTAAACGGTAGGCGTTGTAGAAAAATTATAGTCGGTTCCTTTATGTGCTGCCTAAAATTGAATGAGCCTAAGACCGCAGTCAGCAAAAATGCATAATGACACGTTAAGCACGGAAGGTTGCTCACGTTCCACCCATTCGCGAGTAAAATGCCAAAAGCGTTTCAAATAATCATAATCAAGACATGATTTAAGATAACCGCTTATAAACGTTCTATTACGTTGCAGTAATTCTAAAAATTTATCTCGTAATAGTTAATACTCACAATTCAGGAAAAAAGTTCAAATTGTACAATTGATCTCACTCTGGTATGGGAATAATTAACCAAAAAAATTTAATTTCTATTATGCTTGGCCCTAATTTTCAGTAAAGCGATTGTTTAATAAAAGCGTAAAAATAAAAAGCTTGAATTTAAAAATTTATTTTAATATTTAAAGCCAATTAATAAAATTGTGAAAAGATACAGGTTAAATTAAAATATATTGTATTTCTAAAAAATAGGTACTAATCCTTCTTATCGTATTAACTTTTGGAGAACAGTGCTTAGAAATCATCCTGTTTAATAAAATCTATGTTGCATTTAATATTAATGATAAAAGTTTTAATTAAGTCTACTTTCTCTTGGAAATCTTTTGAAAATGATAATTGTAGCCCTAATAATTCTCCAAGTGTCGAGGAAATCACGTAAATCATAGATTGTATAACTTTTTCAATTTTCTTTTTATTTGCTGATTTCTCATATAAAAATGCTACATATATAAATCTTAATTTTTTAAACAACCAATGATTTTTTAAAAAGTTTGGTGGTACGTGACCTACAATTTTGCCAATTGCAACTTTGATAGTGTTACCTAGTTTACATATTGTAATTCGTTTTACACCCTTTATTATTTTATTAGTTTTCCACTGTTTGTGCATGTAATCCACTGGGAAATTTACATGTATATTATTAATTCCGCTTCAGCAGTATTCGCTCATATTTATTTTGCTATTTTTCTGTTACACAAGCTTCAATAGGTACTATTTGCCCATAGGCAGGATTTACATCGATTTACACTTGTATCTCTTCGCATTGAAAAAAATATTTAAACTTCCATAATACAATCTTCGTGAATTTCTAAGAAAATTGTATCTAGAATCAATGTTTAGAAAATATGTTTTTAGAAAACATGATAATACATTTTGCGGTAGTGAAAGCACTGTATCAATTTAACACTTTCGATAAAAATCGTTTTCAATAATATCACTTAGATCAAATTGAAGTTTACATGTGTATGAATATTAGTTACTCGATTTACAATTAAGAGAAAGTTAATTGTGCTCAGGAAGTTATTACAAATCACGATTTATGATATTTATACAGCTTAAAATTTTTAATTAAAGCAAATTTAAGTGGAAAATAATTTTGTCACAGCACTTCAGTAAAACTAAATTTATTCCGAACAACTAGCATTACTAGTTTTATTGCTTAAATAAATCTTATTCGGTTTTATTATTAACTTATCATAATCCTCTAGTTAGTAATCAAAAATGCACGGTTTTATGTGAAAGAAATAAAAATGCAATCGCATAATAATATATACTCGTATATGTATAATCAAAACAATAAAATTAATGTTAACGATCTATGAATGTAGGTACCTATTAATTTAAATATTTTTAATCGATGTTTTAAAAATTAGCATTAATTTATGCTACCTAAAAATGTATGAGAAAAACATAATATAATTTATATTTAAATTAACAAATAAAGTTTACGTTCATAAACAATGCATGTTAGTTTTAAATTTTAAATTATTCATAAATTTCTAGCCGATATTGTTTGTTTATTCTAATTGTATAATAATTATAAGAAAGTGTAAATTTTTTCAATAAAATTCCTAATTATAGCACATTTCAATAAAATCACATATAAATTTAATAATTTTTACAATCGATTACCATTTATATGTCTAATTAGCGATAATTTATATTACAATATCAAATTGCAGTTTTAATATGGAATTAAACGGATAATATAAAAATTATTAAGCAGAAGCCACATAACAATAAAAACGATAATTTACTATCAATTTAAACACACAACTCATATCGATAATATAAAATTTATTTATTTTAATATGTATTACATATTATTATAAAAGCGTTAGGTGTCATGTTTCTCGTATGTAAAACCATATAGCTCATTGATATTTTTATGTTTGTATATCATTATCGCATGTACCAAAATTGAATTGAACACAGCCTATTCTTAAATATAGCCCATTCATATGTTAATTCAAATATACTTACAAAATCATGAATATTGTATGATATTACACATTAAGGTACAATATTTTAAACAAAATAAATAAATAATTTTTATAACACCACATTTTAAAAGAAAAATAGTATATTAAGCATCAAGCGCAGTAGTGCTGTTTACCGGTTACGTATAATATTTCCAATTCCGCCCGATATTTTAAAAAGAAATTGTTTTTTTTTATTTGGAAGTACTGTAAAATTGGCCAAGAACTAAAAGAACATAGCAAAAGAAGCAAAGGTTCATAATGTAAATTTAATTTATACTTATACGTAATTATTCGTAAAATAATAATAATTGTTCAAACTTACATTTACCAAAAGATACGAGACTTTTTCACATATAGAGAACGATATTTCACTTGGATATTCACTTACTATCTGCAATGAAAACTTCAAAAGTGTGTCTTTGAAGTCCTTGATATTATATAATTTTTTCAATTACAATATAATAAAATAAAATATCCTAATATTTATTTAAAAAATTTATATTATAAATGTGTGACGTAAGCAACGGTACACAAAAAGTGACGCAAATTGGATTCTATTTAGGTTAATTACATTATTAAATCGATTAACATTTTCTTTTTCGCCGAAAAATTATGAGGTTTTATGAAATATATCAACTTGTACCATTTAGCTTATCTCTCATTTCAAAATTTGTTATAAAATGCATGTAAAGGTTTTACCATTAGTCATAATTACCATGACGTAGTATTAACCATTTCAATAATCAGTAATTACTAATTATTATTTTTATTACTTTTTAAGAATTTATGTTCGTATATGCAATGCGTCTAATACACGAGGAGTTGGGCTTTGAACCGTATTCCCTGACTTGATTCTCTTCTCAGTAAGCAATAACTAATACTTACTTATAAGTTTGGTTAGTTTGTCTGCAAATTATGTTTGTTTAATAAATTTTTACGCATTCCTCAGTAATGATGTGTAAAACCACCCTTCGGTTTGAAAGCCATAATATGCATGAGCACCCTTAATTATTGCAAATATTTCAATTTTTTGGACAGAAATTGGACCGTCAATAAATGCAAAAGCTTTTTATGATAACATTATTTATTAAATTTAATATTTTGTTGCACCCCCTTTCAGTAAAATTAATTTCCCAAAATTTTAGTAGACTAAAGTTATAGCCCGTTAAATTTGCTATCCAAATTATGCCGTTTTTATAAGTGATTTCGTTTAAAAGATACAGGGTTTACAACAAAAATCGAAAAAAATGAAACTAGGAATTTTTTAACATTTCACTTCTTAATTTAATTCAAAACTTGAAATCCGTTCATTCTAGACAATAGGAGGTTATAAATTAGTTTGCAGATAAATAAATGATCTTTAAAAAATCACTAATCCATTAATGCCATAATAGCTATTTATGGTACTAGTGACTTATGTAACTTAACACACGAGTGCCATACAAGATTTTATCCAATACCTCATATAACGATTTCAAAATTTTAAATTTGACGTTTTAAATTGTCAAATTTAAATTTATGTAGTATGTAAATCAAATTTAAAAAAATTTAATAAGTAGTCTGCCGTGTAGTAGAATGCCGTGTGAAGTTACTATGGTAAACGAATTAAAACAAATCAATATTGTCAACAAATTCATTAGAAATGGTTGAATTACAACAAAATATTTATATTCCTCAAGAAGTTGAGAAAGAAGCGCAAGCAGCATGTAAGGATTTAATTCCAAAAAGTCAAAATTTACTACGATAAAGAATTTCATCAATTTAATGAATGGAGTAAGCAGCGACATGTAATTGGAGTTAATGAAGATATCATGCTGGCCTATTTCTATAATTGCAGAAAAAAATTAGCACCTTCATCAATGTGGACGAAATATTCCATGCTAAGAAGTACTTTGAAAATATATAAAATATTGACATATCAAAATACGGAAAACTGATTGCCTATTTGAAAAGTGTAGCAAAACCTTACAAGCCTAAAAAGCGAAAATCTTGGAAAGAGAACACGTTGAAAAGTTTCTGACTGAGGCACCTAACAGTGAATACCTGATGATGAAGGTATTACATATTTATTATTGTTTTACTGAAGTATTTACTTGTTATTATTTTTTAGGTTGCATTAATAATAGGAATATCAGGGGCTTGTCGATGTGACGAAATTACAAAGATGACGGTTGATGATGTAGAAGATAAGGGAGGATATCTGTATGTTATGTTACTGGATACAAAACAAACGTATCGAGAAGCTTCACGATTGTTACTGAAGGGTTTTCGTTAAATGTTCTTGAACTTTACAGAAAATACGTATCTTTAAGACCCCAAATTATATCACATCGAAGATTCTTTCTGAATTACAAGAATGAAAAATGTACTAGCCAACCAGTTGGCATTAACACCTTATCTAAGATACCTCAAAAAGTGGCGTCTTTCTTGAACCTGCCTGAAGCTCAATTATATACAGGACATAGTATGAGACGAAATCATCCACGGTGGCGGAAGGTTATGTACAAGATTCAGTTTCCAACAAGATTGATATAGCCAAGAAGATACAGGGCCCGGTTAAACAAACAACAAATTATTCTTCACCCTCGACTACTGTTGATCAAACGGTTGGATCTGTTCATGATTCGTCAAATATGCTTTCTAGTACTACAACAACTATAACGTCCAATAACCCAAATCAGCCTGAAACCAATAACAGAACGATGTCCTTTAACTTCCAGATTAATGTAAATATTAATTAATCACGTTGATCTGTTTAATATAAATTAATAAAAATGTATTAGTACGCGAGTGTTTTATTTTTAACTTTGAGTGAGTTAAAGCATTTTAGCGTGAGTTTTAATGTCTTAGCTCACTCCGTGACTTATACGTTAGTTTATTGGTTTAAAATCGCCATAGTTATGAGCCTATTATCATGAGGTATTGGATAAAATCAATAATTACAACTGCTCGGAATTAAAAAATACTCGAGAATGAAATAAACATTGGTGTTACAACATGAGTTGTAGTGTCATGGTATTAGAATACCTATCGCCAAATAATTACATTTTTGAATATAAAAGCTTTTGTTTTCCCTACCTGAACCCACCCAATGGTAAAGGTCAAAAATTTTAAGTACTTGTTTCGATTTTGAAAAAACGCAGGATACTCAGGACATACGGCTACGACTGTATGTGTAAGAGTCACGTTCATCAATTCATAAACTATGGAACGGATAACTCCGGTTCTATTCCTGGTAGCACCGGATATACTGATGTGATTTCCGTAACTTTGTTTTTTATACGTTCTCAAATCTCGTAGGATTACATAATAATGACGATCTACATCTTCCATATTCTTTTGGGTTGATTTATGACTCCATCGCCATCAACTTTTCAGGCTCCCACCACAAAAGATACACTTTACCTGCCGGATCAAGTTGATTTTTATATTCATTTATTCTTAAAAAATAAATTGCCACTACACGGAGATTATTCTATTTCTTCCAATGCTGATGTGTAGGTGAAGATTATCCTTAGAATAACAGTGATTGTATGGTGAAATTTAAGGGAAATTATATGTAGAAGCAAAAGAATTTTTAAGAAGAAATTAGGTTTTTAATCGCAGTATGAAAGATTTTTTGATGTACTTTACCATTGTAATATTGCAAATATATTTTGATTTTTATACAATATTAAATTGAAAAATAAGACTGAAGATTAAAATTATTCAAGATGGATTATATACTCAAATCTGTTTTTGTGCAAAGAATGGGGACCTAATAAAAGGAATCTCTTCAAAAATATTTCATTTTTTATTCATTTGACGAAATTGATTGAATTCGGTAAATAAACAGTTTCACACTAAAAATCGTACAAAAAAACACCGCATAAAAACAGATTTGACTGTACATAGGCTATTTACATACATAGTATTTATATCTACCTATTTATTTGCAAATTAAAATTAAAGAGGGCAGAAACATGCTTATAACATATTTATTATGTAATAAATACTAAAAGAGGATCGTAAATTATCATTATCGCTTCAGCAGAGGAAAATCAACAATTGAAGCGTTGCATATCATTAAAAAAATTGGAGAAAAAAGTGACGAATACGACATCGATATGCATATGCTTTTTATTGATTTTAGACAGGCTTTCGCTGTTAAAAATTATGAGAGTATAAAAATTTCCACCTAAATTAATAAAAATGATAGAGATGACGCTGGAAAAGACATCAGCTACAGTGAGAACGACAGCGGGAGACACAGATAGTTTCAACGTGAACTGTGGAGTAGGGAAGGCAATGTGCTGTCTGCAGACCTGTTTAATATAGCGTTGGAGAAAGTAACTAGAAGTAGACAGTGCGGAGGCACAGTAAAAAATGAAGAGATACAGGTAGCTGCATACGCAGATGATGTGTTGGTTATCTCGAGAATAAGAAGTGGAACGATGAAGGTTTTTCGAATCATAAAAGGAACAGCAGCAGAAACGGGTTTAATCATAAATGGCGAAAAGACAAAATACATGAATTGCGAAAGAAAGACAAACAACACCGAAAGAGAAATAAAAATTGATGATTATGTTTTTGAAAAAGTTGTGAGTTTCAATTATCTCGGAGTGTAAATAAATAGCAGACAGAAGCTAAAGCAAGAGTACAGGCAGGCTAATAAACCTTACCATGCAAATAGAGCTATGGTGAAAGACAAAAATATATGGAAAGCAATAAAGGAAAACATTAATAAGGTCTGTGCTTACGTACGCATCGGAGATGATGTGTATAACTCAAAGAGAGGAAAAAATTTTAAAAGTTTTTGAATAAATATTCTAGGAACAATACTGGGTAACATAGGGAAGGTGAAGAATTTCAGCCAAGAATGAACCATGAAATAAGGAACGAATTAAACGGTGAAGACCTTGTCAGGTTCATGAGGCTGGGTCACATCATGAGAAGTGATGAAAAAGAACCCATAAAACTATTGACGATGTGGAAGCCGGATGAAACCAGAAATAAAGGAAGACCCAAATTCCGATGGTGGAACTGCGTGATGGAGGATTTAAAAAGGATGAATATAGAAGAACGGAGGCAGTTAGTTGGTGACAAAAAGTGGAGAAAAATAATCAATGACGCAAAAACACATCACAATCTTTTGAAAGAACAGAGAACTATAAGTATTAAATTTGTAAGAGGACCAATTCCCTTCAAAGAAGGATTTTGTGAGTTTCAATGGACAGCTTGATTTCACGGAATGTAATGCTATTAAATAAAAAATTAAATATGTAGTCTGAATTTTATTATGTTTTCAGATTGTTAATTTTTAAATTTTACAAGTTAATGAAATGACTATAGACTATAATGTCCTCGATAAACCACAATGTTGCAGTTGTAGTAATAAATTGAAAATTGTTTACCTGAAAGACGTAGATATAAGAAAAACAAAAATAATTTTTCATTGGACTAACAAATTACAACAACTTTTATTTTTCAAGTTTAGATTAACAATGCTTGAATTGAAGATTAGAAGATAGAACAATTCTAGGATAATAGATTGTAGAAGCACTATAAACGCAACATGTCCCATGTCAACAAAGTTCAGAATGCTATTTGTTAGATCCAAAAGTGGTAATTTAGTCATGGATCTTGTTTGAAGTAGACTATAAAGATAAACCATTCTCTTGCCTATAGCATATCAGTTTTCTTTCCGCGCTAATACCTTTTACCGTTGATAGTAATTTTTCTCATTACTCTGAGAGACGTACCTCCTGCCTATATGCCAATCACTAAAAAGAGCGAAGTACTTATAAACTTGAATGCTGAACTTTGAAAATGAAAATTCTTTAAGCATAATAAAATAGAATTTCCAAAAAAATTCAATAGATACAATGTTGAATACGCATACTAAAAAGTAGTAAATGTATGTAGTAAATGTAAATGTAAATGAAAAAAGACATCGTATTTGTCCAACTTTATAACCCTGTAATGCTAATCAGCAAAGCAGTTATACCTACTTATACAGTAACACTTACGATGTATTAAGAATTTAATAATAACATTTAAATGAAAACGTTCTATTAAATTTCCTATAAAATTTAAATAATATTCCATCTAATTTAGTATCAAATTGGGTTTCAAAGCAAAATTTAAAGTTTCTTCCCAACTTTGTCGGTAACTTTTAACTTATTGTGTTTATGAAGACCTACGATATTTATCCGGGTTCTGGTCCACTTCAACTCACAATATCAAAGCTAATAATTCATGGTAGTTTCGATAACCACAACAGGCTCTCTCCTTTTCTACAAACCTGGAATAGCAAATATTTGTCTTAAATTTAGCCAACATTCGTCGTAATACATTTTTGCATTAATTTTAAAACAGAACAAATATTTTAATAAAATTTTAAATAGTTTAAAAATTCTTAAATAACCTCTTGCAAAGTTTCGTGTTACTTTTAGCATCAAATAATAACAGAAATAAAAGTGTTTTAAGTTGATTGATATGGTGTTGCGGCGTGATTAAAGTTTCAATTTAAAAGCTGCATGCACAATATTACATATTTTATATAGCTTTAATTACAGGTCGTGAGATGTGAAACCCTGAGAGTAGAAATCTGTTTGTTGTTCGTATAGGAGTTAAGAGGATTCGTTCAAATTTTAATGTTCGTACATACCTACTATTAACGACCATTACAATATTGTTGATACTTATGTACTTCAACGTTTATAAATGTTGAATGCAACAAAAACAAAATAGCTGTTTTAATCGGGATTGAGTACCTCCCGCTAAGAAAGTCAATTTCAAAATCGATTTTCTAAAACTTTAAAATTTACTTTTTAAGTTTCCAACAACTTTAACAATATTATATAATAATATTATTTTTGTGATTTCCACAAAACTTCTTGACAATACATAAAAATTCCGATAACTTAAATTTAAAACACAATCCATAAAGCAGGGGATTTAGATAAGAACTAAAGTTAACTCCAGTTTCCACTTGCTTACACTTCAATCATCAAATTTAAGGAACAGTGGAAAGCATAGCGAAAAAGACCCTGCTTCTATATAAATACAATAAATAATAATTTCCTTTTTTTCAGATTGTGAAAAAGCAAACAAATTTAAAATAAATTCGACCTAATTTGATTCCAAAAACCCAATATTTGAAAAATAGTGAAGGCAATTTGCTAAACGTTTCCGATAATACTTACAGAAGTTTTCTTTCTACACAAACCGCTTTTCTTATCTGCTGATGTAAAATTATAGATCTACTTTTAAACGAAACGATATACCAAACTCTAAGTCAAACGAAAATAAGCAGGAAGAGCAATAAGAAACCAGGAAAATGTGGATCGTCGTCGTGGCGCCCACCGAACTTTACTGAAGTATGACCCGGTGTTTGCGACTTTCAGGTGACCGGCACCAAGTGGTCGTTGACTCCGCTGAAGAAGCGCCAGTCTAGACTCGCAAAATAAATTGTTTTATGACATTGTTTTTAAAAGTGTGTTAGTCGTAATATGTCTTTTATTATTCGTTTTGATCGGATGAAAATTTCGATGTTCGAGTGCAATAAATTCATCTTGACAATGCAAGAGAACATTGAAAAACCACACTTGAAATCTCTCAAGTAGAACTTTAAAGAAGTCGTTTCATAACCATGTCAAACTTTCTTTTTAATAAAATTCAATTACAGTCGGGTGACTTAATTTATTGATTTTCATTTTATTGCAGTAGTTGTGATGTACGATTTTGGTAAGAAAATTTTTAATTTTTCACTTTTTAAAAAAGGTGAAATTGCGGTTCTACAATCAGACAACCTTTGCCAATTTTGTTTTTTTACTTAATTACCCCAGTTAAAAATTGGACGTTTTTCAATGGTTTCTTTTCCAACTATTTTTAAGGCAATGATTATCAAAAGTTCGAAATTGAGTAGGGCTAGACAACTTAATTTTATAATTAAAAGAAATATCAACAAAACTACTGTTCTGAAGGTATTTTCAATACTTGCCATATGTTTGAGCAATCAACGCTTTGTCTACTTCAAAAAGATATCTTTGATCATTATATTATTATGGGATCAATGCAATAGTTATTTTTCTCACACCAAAACATTTTCTGAAGACACAAATACCTTTTATATTAAGTGTGGTAGCATTTGCTTTAGAATGATTTCAAGGAATCATTTTAGAACAAACATTAAGCTTTTTTAACTTTAGAAAGCTTCAGATTACGTAAAGAGGAAATTTGTTTTGCGTGTGCCACTTAACAATAAAAACATCATAAAATTTAGAAAAATGTAATCTTTAATCTAAAACGGAACCGTAGCAATAAATAATGTTGTTTGTGTTAAACAAAAAAATGTTTAAAACTTAACCTATCTAAGTTTAATAATAATTTATATTGTTAAACTTTTCGTAGTAAAATTTGATCACAATTGAATTTTACATGACCGATACACTTGGAAAGTTTCATCTTTTATCAATATTTCTATTTATCATATTATATCCTGAAACTTTTGTATTGAATTCTTTTAAATTTATTATGTTCCTATATAAATACTAAACTTGAATTAATAAAATTATTAAAAATAACACATTGAAGTAATAAAGAAAGAAAAATTGTATAATAATTTATATTTATTAGTTTATCTATCATCTAACTTATAATTTAGATGTTAATAGCTTGAAAAATTCTGTCGAGTATATTAAAATATTAAGCGTGGCATGACGTACAGTTTTTCCAATTACCATTTATGGAAAAATATATGGTGACAACATTTTTTTCTAAATTATTCACATTTAATAAAACCCCAGGATCTACACTCTTAAAAATGTGAATATTTCGTTCTTAATGTATTATTTTAATTGTATTAAGCAACCATTTCAGAAGCTCAGTATTTATGTAATGACGAACAAAACTTATCTTCAAAACTTTCTGAAAAATCGAGTTTGAGGAAAACTATAGCGTTAACAGAACATAAAGCATAGATCCGGGAAAACCTGAGGAAATCTATGCCGAAAATTGGGTCAGGGAAAAAATTACGCCAATAAATTTTGAAATAGTGAAATATCTTTTCAACATTCCACGTTTTTTAAACGCATTCCCTGTAGATTAACAAAGCAATGCAATGTGTTTCAATTAATTGAATGTGATTGTTAGTAAGCACTGGGCGGTGAAGTACAACAGCACTCACGCCTCGGAGAGCATTTTGCAATTTGCATTCCTATGCGTAGATTATGCTAAACAGAACCTGTTGTCCTGCATTAGGAGCTACTGCCTCACCTCTGACTGATATTCGATACAATTTATTATGCACACGGTCACTGGTTGTCAGTAAATTGCTCACCACTGCGCAAACCTCTTTAGATATAGAAGGGATAATCGACAATATTTATGGATCATTCGCAAACAAAGTCGAAAAGTCACCACATAACCAAAATATCATTAATTAGCCTCAACTTTTGATGTTATCAAAAAAGTTTTCCTGTACATATCGCCTATCGAAATATAAATCCTCCTTGCAAAATAAACAGCTCCTTCAAACCATTTATATATTTTACATTTCAGTATAATTTATTAGATGTTTCACTTAAGATATTAAATGTAAGTGTAATGTAATTGCTTGTTAGTACTTATAGTGTAATTAGTCGTCTCTCAATACATTAACTTTTTACTGGAAGCTTTTTTAAAAGTTGTAAAGCATAACGAAATATACATTTGCTTAATAAACGAATATACTAAAATAAGTGCTATAGTAGGTAAACTTAAAGGAGTAGTACCCAAGAGAAGGTTATTCTCGAGTATATTTTAGTGCAGTGAAAACGTGAGAGTCCGTGACCGCATCACTCGTCACTTGACGCAATGCAGAACTAAATAATTGCAAATGACTTACCTGATGGTATAAAATTTTACAAATAAATCATTTGCGGTAGTAATAAATTGCCAATCAATTTTATAACCTAAGTAATTAAACCACTATTTTAAAGTAAATAACAATTGGCCATTTATTTTCAGGTCACGTTGCCAATTATCCTTACTGTAGCTTAATAAATAATTTTTCAATTTAATGAAAGGAAATATTTCTTTTATTATTTCCTTTCCTCCAGTGAAATGGAAAGACGACAAATCCATTACTAGAGCAACTAGTTGTTCTCATTTCTGTATTATATCTTTGTACATTTGCCAAAATCGGAGCTTACTTAGCTATGAATGAGGCGATTTCATTCTAGCACAAACTAAATATTCCCAGGAGAATTTTTGTAAAATAGGCACAAACTCCCTCTGTAGATCACCTATCTGCAGTTTACTTATAGAGTGAAATTAAAATTATTTTTCTAAACACGGCTTTCAGGCCGCACAGCATTGAAAATTTTATTATCTAACTATGTTTTGTTCGTATATTTGTTATAATCTGAATAAGATGACAAGACGGTAGCAGAATTAATTAATTAATTTAATTCAATGGCTAAACAGCAGTAATTAATTTAGAAGTTTGACTAGTGCAGGCATAGTAGGAGTTAGATCGAAGGCATCGCGGCGACGACGTCGATGTCAGTAAATAACAAAATGATATTTTACAAGCTGATAGGGCACTGACAAAACAGCGTAATTAATTTATTATAGAGAAGAAATGTCGCGGACTTTAGGCCGCACAACCTTCAATATGGTATTACAATAATTATATTTAAATTATAAACCTGTAAAATTAAACTTATAAAAATTAACAGTTTAAACAATTGCACAAATTTTTTAAAGAGATTTCAGTGATGGACATGGTTGTCATCAGATAATAAAACATCTGACAAACTTATTACAAAATATATATTGCTATGTTGTTTATGATAGATTCAAATCTTAAATCTGTCGCTCATTGTAAAAGTGGTGCAACTCCATTTTAAACTTTTACATTTTATTACTTAATAGAATTAAATTTAGCCATATCTTTCATTATAAAAATGAAGCAACTCCATAATATGCACTATAATACTACAGATGACGTTAATTGTTTTTCTTGTATTTTTTCGACACATTACTTTTGCAAAAAGCTTGATATTTCAAAATTCAGTTAGATGGAGATTCTTCACTTTTACAATGAACGACACAAATGTTGAAATTATCATTTGAATTGGGAAAATGTTAATGGTTTTTAATTTTTAATTTTGTTGTTACAATAATTAAAGTAGCCATTAATTTGTAAAGCAAGAGGACATTTTCGATTTCCTTTGAAGGGAAAGAAGTTCGACCAATATTTAACTTCGGTGCAGTCGTAAATTATTAAAATGTAAAATAATTTTGAAGATAAAGAATAATAATAATTGAAAGCAATGACACTGTTTTGTTAGAAAAGAAATAATACTGATTACTATTTTATTTTTGTGGTATAAATTATTTCACTTATTTTAAAATAATTTATACAACATATAATTTCAACAATTAATAATAAACATTAACAATTATTTTTATTTTTCAATGCGGACTATCCGTATAAATTCCAATTACAACTAGATTAGTTACATTCACAAAATTATCAGTTTTTACATGTAAAAAAAAATACATTATAGATTTTTGTATGTAACCTCTATCGTTCCTAGTGTTGAGAGAGTATCTACATATTTAAAACTTCATTTTAATCAAAAAATCTCTCTTTGAATAGCAGATTCCTCTATGTTTATTGCAATTTTGATATATAAGCATTTGTTTTTTTTTTAAATCGTACTACCTGTTATTTTCAAACGGATTCACTTATTTTCCAGAATTACTTTTCTATTATATTGTAAACATTTCTCAGCTACATGAGAGTAGCAGTACGAGTAGCTACAGCAGCACATTATACCAATGGTATTGTTGTATAAGTTGGGTGTAACATCGTTTGTATATTTATTGATATATTATTCGCATTAATCCTTTATAGTACCTTATAATACATTTAAATTCAAAAGCTTATGGCTGAAATAACTCACAAATGATGGAAAAATGAAATTACAAAAAAATAAATAAATATTTACACAGTAATCGAAAATAATATACTTTGTTAGAAAGGGTTTGAGTACCCTTGCCAAAAATCTGTCTAATGGCATTGTTAAAATTTATTTCATAATCAATTTTGATACATAAAACCAAGTGTTTTGATTTACTGGTTTAGTGCCAGGTTGTATGAACAAGAAAATTAATTGCAGCTGGATCAACAGTTCAACATGAACGTAATGGTGTGTGCGATAAGATTTTCTTTAGAATTGTAAATATTCCAAAAAAGTTTAAATATTGAATGTGTTTATTAGTATGAGTTTGGCCAGCTATGCATGCTTCACTAATGATATACGTATACGACACGACTAATTACGTATTATGGAGAACCTCTAATTTAAAAGTTAAAACAAGCCGAAAAGTGCGGCTAGACTGTATCGACTTCCTAAAGCTGTCGGCTTACTTTGGATTCTTGTTTAGAATAAAAAAATAAAAGAAATTATTGCGAGAAACAGTAGAAATAATTTTTAATTAATAAAATTGAAGTGGGTCAAGAGTTTGGACTCAGGAACTAAAGAGTAAGGTAAGCAGCCACTTCATTTTTAAAAGTTGTTCCAAGTCGAAAATAATCTTTTTGACGTTATTATATGGTTAAGTAAATATTAACTTAAAATCCTATTGTGTTCCTAACAATCGATTTGTACGATTTTACACTTCATTGAAGGATTTCAATTTTTCGGTGTACTATTCGAGTTCATTTGAAAAATTGAGATGTTGAAATTTTATACACGCACAATTTTTTTACCTCATTACAGCAACAATAATTACTGTTATGTGACTTGACATATATAATATGCAAGTAATGTCAAAAGCGAATTTATGCTCTTTTGTAATTTTTAAAGGAACGAGAAGCAAAGTGAACAGTTTACCGAGTTTAGTGTGGCGGCCTCGGGGGTCTTATAAACAAAGCGTAATTGAGTTTTACAACTTAGACATCTACCTGTAAGTTGAAGGTATTATTTGATTTTTACACCTGGAGACAATTTAAATTCCTAGAAAGACCATTGTCGGTTGCAGTTACATTCATAATATAGGAAGAAAAAGTATGACCAAGCACCCTTAATATTGAAGCCGTTGACTCGAGAAAAGTACAGCAAGGTAACAATTTTATTATCTTGGTACCTACACTTTACACGTACAACATTTTTATGGTTACAATGTACAAAAGAATTCACAAGTTGTAGTGTAAAGTACAAATATATGGATTAATAAACTTACTTTTAAATTGCACTCATAAAATTTTAACAAATACCCATTTCCTAGTTCTAAAAAGTAAAAGTTACAAAATATTTTAATTAAATTTATACACCTCAAAAGTAGGTAAGTAAACAAAATCAATACCAAGTGTGTTATTAGGCAATGCGAGGTTAATTTTCCCACTATAGGTAAAATTAGTTTTGTACAAGGTTTCTCAAATATTATTTACTTGAACTTTGAGGTCGTATCTTCTCCTGAATTTTTTATACAATTAAACATCTCTTATCGATTATTATTTCTTCAATTTAGCAGTCACATTAATGATTAGCACCTCAATAATTTTGAGTTTGTTGAAAATTGACGTACTGAACTTACACTTAAATTTAAACGATTTCGAGATAATTGCATCAGTATTATGGAGTGGCAGATTGAAATTTTTAGTTTTTCTGATTATAAATTACCGTAACTGGTCTATTGAAACCGACTGAGATGTGATGAACAAAATAACAATCATCATAAAAAAAATTTGATCCTATCTCGGCGAGATATATGGCAATAAGTTATTAAAATCTTGATAACTGAGAACTAGGACTGGTGTAAACATAATTATATTCTACATCGTCTATTTTATATTTTAATGACAAAAAGGCATTTTTCAACAAATTACTGTCACTTTATTTTATTTTACGAAACCAATAAAATATAATGAAAAATCATAAATTGTAATGAAATTAAAATTTAAGAGATTTAAACGATAACTACTTGTGATTCACTACGAGAGGCATTTTAAACTTAAATATTGCAAGCAGTTTTTAAAAAGTCACTATTAGATGAGGATAAGTGTCACATGATTATCCTAGATAACAAATTTGCGGTCCGCCGAAAATTATTCCAAAAAACTTAAACGTGTGCTACCCTTCGAATATTTATGATATTCTAAAGCTTTGAATAAATTGTACGAAATTCACCAAAAATATTCAAAACAAGCTGTCATGACTAATTTAGTTCAGAAATTATAGAAAATGCATGAACGTATCATGGTTCCGTCGATATTTTTTTATATTTGCTTAAAAGGTTATTCCGAAACCTTGCAAAAAATATTGTAATAAATTACCAAAAATCTACGTAAACAAGATTTCTATACGAAATTTTAAAAAAGTATCACAATCCATTAATTTTATTTCTCTATGTCAAAGTAATGCTTATTTACATATCCATAAAAGTTACTATACAATTTCGTGCAAGTTAAAATCGATTGAATTACAACTTGAAATTCTATAAAATTGAAAACGACAGCTAGAATTATTGTTTTATATTATGTTCTTAACAGTAAAGTACGAAACAGTTACTTTTATGTATTTTCAATTTTTATGTCAGTTACACATTATTTGAGCCAAGTTGAAAAGTTTGCGAACATTTGATTTGCGTGACCTAATACCTCAACAAATTGAATAAACCAAATTTGGCAAATAACAAAACTTTCTGAAAATTTAAAAACTTTTGGTAAGTGGCGACGTGCTTTTACGGGTGGTTTACGCTAAAGGTAAATTAAAAATATTACCTGGCTAAGTGGTACATGTGTCTATGGAGGCCGCATTGGTTCGAATTTCGGGCGCGTGGCCGAGCGTCTGCAATTATGCAGAACGGTCTTGTAGGGTCGATAAGCGCCGGCACACTAACTGACCCAACACCGACGTCGACGTCGTCGTCGCGATGCCTTCGATCTAACCCCCACTACGCCCACACTATATGTATAGTCAAACTTCTAAACAAACTTTTCTATAGACAATCTTCCGCTTTAAGCTAAACTTTTCAAATATAGAGCACTAGGAAATCCTAGGTACGTTGGCATCCTACAATTGATTTAACATTTTTAAATAACGGGTTCCATGTTGACACAACACTTAACGCACTTAAAAACACCCATAATTAAATATTTCTCACTACCAAGGGTGTCCTTTGAAAAGCTCACACCGACTTACCAATCGAAAATAAAAAAAAACACAACGTCACTGTTGTCTATGTACCAAAAAAGTTACATAACATTAAGTAAATCATCTCGAAGAAATAAAATAAAGAAGTCAGAAAATTCAATACGATTGTTTACAAAATTGTAAAAAAGTAAAATTCCATTTATTCTAATTTCAGATAAGGAAACTTTTCGAATTTGCATGTGATCCACCTACTACTGTATCTTCATATAAATAAGAAAAAAATTTATTACCATTTTATGCAAATACCGCATTCTTCACAAATAACTTTGTTATTAAATCAAAATCAATATGAAGTAATCATTAATCGTAACAAAAAAAGCAATTTTTTAAAGAAACTGACATCAAATTAATTTAATACTACTGCAAATTTGATGGTTTTATATTGTCACCTTAAAATTCAATTAAATTAATTTATACTGGCGAAGTTCTTTAGCAAAACTAACATATAACGTGACGCCGAGAATCAATTTAAAATTATTATTTATATTTCCAGACTGCAATATTATAAATTTAATATAAAAAGTTACATAATGGGTTTTTTTGTCATAGATCACGAAATCAAAATGCAAATGGTAACTTTAAGATAAAAAAATGCTATGTCAAGGTCAATTTGTTTAGCGTGTCTATATTTGCTTTTAACACCTTCGGAAAATTTTTCCACACTTTTCTTTAGTTTTATTTAAGATTTAAAAAAAATTTAATGAATGAAATTTAAATAGACCCATATCTTATGATGTATTATCTTATTTTATTTATAAAATACTGCACGGTAATTTTTATTTTAAAAATACTGCACAGTAATCTTTATTTTAAAAATTATTAACTGCTTGCTCTAAAGCAGCAGTTCTGAAACCAAAATAGTTTGAAGACCCCTTTTTATTGCGTTCGAAACTGAGCAAATAAAAGGTGAACAAGAGATTGAACCCATTCTTCGAACGTTTTTCAATGTTTACTACCTTTCGTTAACCCATTCGGTTAATGAAAAGTTTGAGTTTCATTGAGGAGTAAATCCCTCCTCCTTGATTGAATAAATAAAAATTTTAAAATGTCTATATCACATCCGCGATTTAAGTTCATCTTTTTTTACTTTCTTTAATAAATCGGAAAACCATCCGGATAATTCGGTTAGTTCACCCGGATGTAGTATTTGAAATGTTTAGAACATCTTTAGAATTTTCTTTACATTAATTACATTTATACTAACTTAGTGTATTTTAACTCAGTACAAGAAGTTCTTCGAGTTTTATCACTTTGATGTGTGAATATACTAAATAGATTAATTTACCACTACGTAGCGGTAATGATAGCTCTACCCTATATGTTGCCCCAAAAGCGCTTTGATGTTGAAGAATGCTCGACTCTTACATCCAGCTCAGAGTGTGGTATCTTACAAGTTCTTATATTCAGGTATTCTCGGTTAACACCTCGCCAAAACACTTTGCTTTTGCCTCAAAGCATTATTTCACGCACGAGATACACAAATAACTATTACTTTGCCTGCAAGAAAAGGTTTTTTCCTTTTAAATAACTTAAAAGCAACTAAGCACTACCACCTTAATATCTCACTGTGCAGTGTGCACAGGGTAGAGCAAACCTGGCAATCGCATTGCTTCAACTATTTACTCCCCGAATAGAAAATTACTAGAAGGCGTTTTTCATTAATGCATAATTGATAATTTCCCAACAGATTCAGTAATTTTTGAATGTCGTTTGACTATTGAATCCTGGTTGCCTTTTTATTAGAAAAAAACTCCTTGATTTATCAGAAAACTTCCGAGTATCTGATTCCAAAATTTCTTCAATTGTTTGATAAATCTGTCAATTAAGATCGCAACATTTTTAATTCTACGTATTATTTTTGGAAGGGTATAATATGATTTTGAAATGTTCTGATATATTGAAATTTAACAAGGAGGATCGATTTGCAACGAGAAAGTAACTCATAAGTAAATGTTGGTTCACGGTGTAATTTATAAATTACACATTATTTTGCTCAGCTGTTAAAACAATTAATTAAAAAATAATAGACACGATTTCTTAGATAATTCATTTCATGAAATCGACGTCTTTCACGCCCTCCGGCTTAATTTAAAACAAAAAATTATGTGCTGATGCATTCAAGTTTAGATCGCCACTCGAGATATGCTAAAAAATTTAAATTAATTGTCAGTAGTTTATTGAAAACTTGATAAATTGTAAATTTTAACTAATTTCTTCTCGCGACCGTAAAACATCCAGCAACAGGCAGGTGGCTAATTGAATATTGGCGCCACTATTTCTCTAAAAAAAAATATGTTTTCAATTTTTAAACTTTTCAAGTGTGAAAATTCACAACTTGAAACTAAATTAACCATTAATAATATTAAGACAAACTTTTAATTCAAAATTGAAAATTAAAGTCACATAATTTAGTAATTCGAAGGGCGCAACTAAATCTTTAGGGGAGGTTATACGCCCTTAAAAATAACTTTTAGTTCACCACCACTGCCACTGTAGATTTAATTAATTAATAAACTCAATGATTTATTACAATTTTTCACTTTTATAACAACTTCATTTTGAATGTAACTTTTAAAATGGGTTTATCTCTGTATTTCTAAAAACTATCTTAAAAGAAATTACCATAATAAAAGGTAAGTTATATGGAACTTTAAAATATTTACTTTTGTCATAAAGACAGCACAAATAAAACATCGTACATACAACAATTTTTTAATATTGTGTAACCTATATAGAATAAATATTTTGCAACGTAACTTCGAAAGGTCAAAGAACTTGTGAACAAAATAATTAGGTTTTAAGAATAGGACACAAGAATTGAAAATGTAGATCAAAATTCTGATTTTACTACAGGCAAAAGGATACAGGATTAGCTTACAATTTTCGACTGAAAATCAATTATAATATAACAAAGAATTTAATTGGAAATCAAAAACCCTTAAATTTACTAAATACTTTTAATTGACTTTTAAGTAGATAAGATTTTCTTTCTAACCCCATCAGGTATACGAAGTTATTGACTCCTTAATTGGTAATATTGAAATGGTGAAAATAAAAACACAAAATTATATTACAAAACAATTAAAAAATAAAATGATTTCCTCTTGCATTTCGAAATGCAGTTTATTAAATTTTACACCCTAAAATTCAAATAAATTAAATTATATATAAATTTATTGATTTGCGAAAAAAATAATTTCATTGCTGAGATGTAAATTTACGTGTGCAAAAATAATTTAAATGAAAACGAGAGGATTATTTTAGAGATAAAAATATTTTGTAAATAAAAATATAATATATTTTTTTTTAAAGATATGGCCGGGATACTATTGTAAAGCATAATATTGCAAAATTCTAGAGTCTCCGTGTGAAAATTCATAAAATCTTATAATAACAGTAAAGATAAACTGCTCCACATAGCCATGAACTTAGCTGTGAGCATGAGGTAGTGGTAAGTTTAGCTGCGAGAAAAACAAAAACTCCTGGGTCAAAACCTCAACTTTTTTCGTTCAAGATGAACAATGGTAAAAAAGTGAATTATCATATCAAATTTTAGTAAAAATTCTTACATTTATTCTTAGTCATTTTGCCATACGAATTTCAGTACAGATAGGAGTGGATACGGATTAACTTTTGAAAAATTGTAATACAACATTAATTTTTGAATAAAAATTAATTATTTAAATCAAAAACCGCCTAAAGAAATTTTTTGAATAATTTGCGGGGCAAATTATTTGTTCTAAATAATATAGAGCCAGCTCAATTACAACAAAATGATTTTGCACAATTATTTATTTTTAAGTATTTTTACTAAAAACTGATATGAAATATAAAATTAATCAATAATGCGAGACGTATGTAGACAAATTATAGGATATCCAGTCAAGTAGGTTGGTAGGTATATATTTTTTTTTAATCCGCTTGATAAGTATCGTACTTTGTTATAAATTGTATGAATGGTTAGTTTTTAAAGTGCATTAATAACAATCGTCACAGGTGACTTTTTCAATATTTTCCTTATTGTATAGTGAGTGTCTAGTGTAAGTAACTAAAAGCAGTTTGTTTACGGAAATTGCGATAAAATTATTTATCAACGTCCAAGGGATATTTTTTTAATTAATTCCTCCTGTATGTCTAGGTAAATTTTCAATTCTACTTAGCAGTAGGTCTATTTACAATATTTACCAATTTTGTAATCAATTTGATTCAAATCAGAGCTGTTACCAGGCCATCACAACAATACAACAATTTGAAATATTTAAGTTATTTTATACAAAAAAAAAATTCGTGTTCATAATCTTAGTTTGTACTCGATAGTTTTCATTGCCCCCTGTACAAAATGCAACTTTCTCAATCCATAAAAAGAAAAACATTTTCAAATAACTTAGCCTCTAAGTTTTTTCGCCGTTTCATCAAATTGCTTCCACAAAAAGTAAATTAAACAAAAATAAGTTGAACGATATAGTCAAGTTTTTTTTTACGTTTAGGTGGAAATGAATTTGTTTCGTTTTCACCAAAACAAAAATATAAAAATACAACATTCCAAAAGAAGTATTATGCTTCTCTGGGCACGGCAGCAGGCGTAGTCGAGATGAAATGTACCTGAGTAATCGTTAAAAGTTTATTTATTATTTTATACTATATAGGTAAATTGGGTGTGTGTTAAGCTATAAAAATTGTAAAATCAATAATGAATTGTACCAAAAGATAGTTCTGAAAAACTCAGCAGTATTAAGTGCTTAATTAACTCTTGTTTTGTTACCTGCATTCTTTTATGTATTCCAGTTTATATAAATAATTGGTTTTAAAATGTTGAAACGTCCACAACTCTTTGTAGTATTTTACTATGCTGTTTATAAAGTTGAAGTAGTAAATGGTTGTAGTGAAGTGTTTTGGTTAGAACGACTGATGTGCCGCGACCGCAACTTCTCGCCTCACTGATTAGATATGGTAATGTGCTCCTAGAAGGGATGATGGAAAGATCGCGGTTGTATTGTACCTAACCACCCAAGCCGCCTTCACAAATATAATCTTCAAAAACTACCAATAAAACTTGGTAGTCCATTTTACATAAAAGCAAAATGTTAAAAGCTTATTTGATCATAATACTCATTTTATAAAATAGAAAATCCAACGTGCATTTTATGAAAAACAAAATGTATTTCCATTTATTTTTAATCGAAGTTGATATATTATGTAACCCAATCACAAAAAATTAGAAATGTTTAATAAATTGGACAGATAAATGATAAACGGATTTTTAAATTCATAGTTACAGCATAACCTGCAAAATCAATGTTGATACGTACATAAATGTCCTTAAAATTCACAGAGCGTGTCCTAACGAAAATACGCAGCTATAAAATTTTCCCAGATCATATTTTTTATTGACACACTTCTTGCTGCGAGCAAATATGTCAGGAAAATTGTAATCGAAAAGTTTTCAAGTTGAAAACTTGTAAGGATTTCCACAAATTTTAAAAGTATGATTTTCCAATGGAGGTACCTATACGTAAAACTTGATTATTGTCTTGTCGCGACCAATATAGTTAGAAATATGTTATGCAAAATATTTCGAGGATTTCTTTCCTGCTGTGTCATTGAATCATAAATTTAATCGAATTGCAAAAGTATTAACTGGTAGGTGGTTTTTATGCACATACCTCTCGCGATATGCGTTAAAACAATGTGTAGCAAGTGATACCGAAGAGAGATTACAACGATCAAGTATTTCCCGGTAGGTTGATCTTGATATTGCTTCTTAATTGGGAACTGTCAAAAAATTCCTACTTCCTATATCTTTTTACCTACCTAAACACTCAAAATGTTTTTTTTTGTTAAATTTTGTGCTTCTGTATATATCGTCAAACGTAATTAAGTACTAAAGGACGACCGACGGGTAGAACAATTATCGACTTTATCTTGAAATAAAGTAAAACAATTTATCGGTTTGAGATGGAACGATAATAAAGGAAACAGTGATTTTAAACAGCTTACCGGTGTCAACTACCGGCGCCTGTGAATTCTTATCCGAATCGTAAAATGGTCCAACACCGAAGGGTAAAATGTTTATCAGAAGCGTTCTAAGAAAGCTTAATAAAATAACAATTGTTTCAATAATGGTCGTATAATGTCACATTAAATACTGAACAATTATAAATGATTTCTCATGATTTGTTTACTATTCAAGCTTGCTTTTGTATCACACCACGTCTAATCGATTTTTGTTGTATATGCAATGACCCTCATAATTCTATTCTTACAAATGTCGTTTCTTCTTTGACAAAATGCTGCATTAGTAAAGGTGCTATTGTTCTGCGTTAGACGTTATTAGTCGAATCGTTGACAGGTGAGGGGAAAAGAATATCTCAACCAAAGTTAACTAGCCATTTTATTTCCTTTGAAACCTACCCTACTTAACTCAGCATTGTCAAATTATATTGCCGACACAAAGATTCCTATCAAAAATCTTGTTTCACCAATACAACCCTATCGATTATAAACTATTTCAACAGCTTTTTCTTGATATTCTTTCTTGACAAGATCATTTTTTATATTACTAAATTACCCAGAATGGGATCTCGTAAATTCGCTTGTAATAAATTAACAAAACGTTTTCGTCTAAAAACACAATAAAATTAATCCATTATTTTAGGTTATGGTGCAATTTTCCAATAATCATCACAACGCTAGAATATCTTGGTATGTGAAATCGAAGAGTTTATTTAGTAAGTATTGCAGGCATTTCCGGGGAATTACCACTTGCTAAGGTGAATGGACACTGTGTATTAAGCGCTAAGGTGATATTTATATTTCAACATATGTTTAAATAAAAGCATTTTGCGATTTTGGTTTACTGCAATCAAAGTTTTGGAATGAGACAGTTAACTTTAACAAACTAGAAGTACCTACAATATTTAAATCTATTCAAGAATGCTTATGTGGGTATAATAAAATAATAATTATTATATTAGCACATGAAAGTTTAGCATAATATTAATATGATTTAAAAAAATTTACACTGCAAAATAATATATAGCACAATAAACAGGGAAAAATATATATTGGACGGCAGAAAAACACATATTTCACTCAAAATTCTACTATTTCTCAATAATGAGTATCTGGATTCATGATTGCATTGAAGGGCGAACCGAAGTTCGCGCACTCAGGGGCCTATTATGCTACCTCCGGTTTGTAACGTATGGTGAATAAAATACGAACGCGTACAACACTGTTATTAAAAACGACACAATACTCTTACAAAAACAAAAACACGGCAAAGTTAACTGTACTGTCTATTTATAAAAACAAAACTAAGATTGCTCTGGTCAGTTAAAAATTAGTTATGAAAATGACACTAAACGTGCTAAACCGCCACAAATTAATTTGTAAATTTTGTGAAGAAAATTCAAACAAAATTAAAAAGAATTTTTAGGCATTTTAAGGACATGGGTTTCAAAAAAATTTATCTACACGACAATAAACTTATTTAAGAATAATAAATCAATTGAAAGAAAATGTGGATTAGGTTGGAAATGTAGTTTGCAAGACTCCAAAGTTCGGTTAAAACTAAAAAGTGAAACAGCAGGTTGCAGTGTAAATTTTATCGCCAATTGGGTAAGAAATATAATTTTGACAAAAACACAATTAAGAAATATTTAGAATCGATGGGAGTCCAGAAAAAGAAGAAAAAAATAGCACCATTTACTGCTGAAACACAACAGAAGGGTATAAATGCAGGTTACGCGAGCTGTCCAGAAATTACTTTTCTTGCTCATCAGAGTACAAATGCGTGAAGGATGACGACTCATATTTTACCGTGGAAGGAAATGAATGGCAGCCAAAACATTATTTTGAGTCTTCCAGTCACAAAGAAACCAAAAAAGCTAAATTTATTTGTAAGACAAAGTTTCCAGGAAAAGTTTTGTTGTGGTTAGCCATAAGCGAACGTGGTGTCAGCGAAGCAGTTTTTTTTAAAAGGTGGTGTAGCTATGAATGCCCAAGTTTACAACGAAAAAAGTGTTCCAGCACTTAGCAATTTTATCGAAAAATATTATCAAAAGAAAAATAATTTTTGACCGGATTTGGCGTCCTCACATAACGCGAAATCCACAATAGAGAATTTGAAGAATAAAAAAATAGAACTTGAGCCAAAGAAAATGAACCTCCCAAATGTTCCACAATTGCGATCTATTGAAACTTTTTGGGCTAATCTGAAAAGAAGAGTTTACGAAAACGGATACAGAGCTAAAAATGTTGATTCCTTAATTCTATAAATAAAAAAGGAGCTGAAAACCACAAATACAAAGGGTATTCAGAGGTCAATGAGTGAACTACCAAAGAAAATTAGGAAAACAAATCGCGACGGACCAATTTTTTTGTGAGTGTTCTTTAACATGGAAGCATAAAAATAAATAAAACTTAATTTAAAATAATTTTTTTGCACATGTTTTGTTTATTCTATACTAGTTCGTATTTTATTCACCATACGTTAGTAACTCACCTTCCCTCCTATTCCTCGAGCTATCCCAAACTTAAGATGAATTCAAGTATTTTGCAGGGCGGAGTGCCACTAATACTGACCATGTGGGCCCAGAAATTCCCCATCATGGATGCTCTACTTGACGCCAGCAGTGGACAGATGCAGAGCACGTGTTCCGCTGATTCGTCTGCTGTATTACATCCGCGACACTTCAGACTGTCCACCAGTCCCATTGTGTGTAGATGTTTGTATAATTTATTTTTTGTATAAAATTGTTTGTATAGCTTGCAGTGTCTTGTGAATAGCCCAGCGATTGTGCATAAGTTATCTCGTTATCTCGTTATAAGTTATCTCGTGACAACTGTAGGTAATATTTTGCATGTTTTACAGAGGGCGAACGTATTGACGCCTTCGCCTGACGGCATCACACCACATTCGCCCATCTCTTTGCGTGCAATCTATGTATTTCTTCAGTTATGAGGGTATCCAGGGTCTTAACGGTCGGTGCCTTTATGTGCTTTTACCCAACTAAAGAGTTAAGACATTGTGTGATGCTACTTACTACATTCAGTGGCCGGATGCATTGTAACACCAAGCACGAGATGACCTTATGACGACCAAGTGCCATAAGAGCAGCTCTGCTGTCCGTAAGTATTTGAATTGTTTTACCTAGGATATCTTTTTCTTGGACTATTTCCGCACAGTGTAGTATGCCCATCACTTCCGTTTAAAAGACAGAGGCACACTTACCTAGCGCTAGACTTATGTAAATCTAGCTGTAGTTCGGAGAAAAATATTGCCACTCCAGAGCCAGTATTGCTTTTAAAAACATCCGTGTACAGACATACGTATGTCAGACCCGTCAGCCATTTTTTTGTCCGACCGAATGTTAAACATTCTGTCAAACACATATTTGGGAGGAATCCCGTCAGCATCAAGACCAAGAAGAGGCAGCCCTACCGACCAGTCTTTAATGTCCGCGTGTGATCATCGATTCCTCGTCTGTGAATCCAGAGGCCCCATGCTCGCTTCCTGAGGAAGGGAAAAGAGAGTCTCCAAGGCCGCGGTAGGTGCCGTTCGCATCACTCCGGTCACGGTTAAACGGACCGCTCTATATAGCCGATGCAGGGAGGACGCTGTTACTATCAATTTAATCCTGGGCCATCAAACAAGTGCACCATAATTAATGCAGTGTAGAGCCAGAGGAAAATCTTCGGGGAAAAACCCCCTGATCTTCTCATCGTCCTCCGACACTGCCAGAAAGCCATGCCAGCTTTAGTAATTTTAGAGCTAATGTTTTTGCCCCAATTTAGCTTCCTGTCAAATATTATTTCCAGATACTGTGTAATTAACTTTCAATGTACAGTGAGAGGAGAGAGTAAACGAAACTCGGATTTTCAGAAGCAATTCAGAAAAGTAATAATGACACATTAAAAAAATTGTAGGCGTTTAATCAATTTTAGGAGAATACCAGTACGGCTTCACTGAAGGTAAATCCACCGTAGACACCATTCATATAGTAAAGAGAATAATGGAGAAAACATAATGAACATGACATAGGGGTTCATTTGCTCTTTGTGGATTTCCAGCAGGCTTTTGATAGGGTTAATAGAAAAATGCTATACGAAGCGATGGAAGAAATGGAAATTCCAGATAAGTTGATAAAATTAACAAAGATGATTTTGGAAGACACCGAAGCATGCGTCAGAACTTATACAAGGACAACAGAATGCTTCGATATCAACAGCGGAGAAAGGCAAGGAGATGCACTATCGGCGCTGCTCTTCAATATTGTCATAGAAAAAATAGTCAGAGATATAACAAGAAGAGAGTCTAACATAACAACAAGCGAAGGACAACTGATCGCCTATGCAGATGACATATTCATTATGCGAGATCCCGTAGAAGAATGGAGGAGATGTTCAATGAAACTGAGAGAGAAGCTAGAAAAATGGGATTATCGATAAACGAAGGCAAAACTAAATATATGAAGAGAGACTGGACCAACACGAAAAACAAGAAAGGCATCACCATGGGCAGTTACAACTTTGAAGAAGTTGACAGTTTCAACTATCTAGGAATATACATCGATAAGAACTGCAATCGTCACGAAGAATTACAGTGCAGAATACAGGCAGGTAATATGGCGTACTATGCGAATAGAAAATTACTAAAGGACAATAAGCTAACAAAAAAAACAAAGATAAAGATATATAAATCTTTAATAAGACCTGTAATTACATATGCGGCAGAAACTATGTGCTTCTCTCAGGCAGAAGCAGATCGACTCAGAGTCTTCGAGAGAAAAGTCATCCGTACAATAATGGGACCAAAAAAAAGATAACAACGGTGAATTTAGACCTCTGATGAATCAAGAAATAGAAAGAGAACTACAAGAAGAAAACATAGTAAGTGTTAACGCCGTTTGGTCTTTTTCCTGGTGCGCATCGTGTGGGCGCACCAAACGTCGAATTAAAAGTGTGTGTGTTGAATGAGACGAAGAAACGTGCTGACCAAGAATTAACACCGGGTTATTTTTGTGTTCCACTCGCTGGATAATCGTTAATTTAATTCTAATCATAGTGCTTATCAGTGTATTCCTTGTTTTTCCTACCATTTCGTTCCCTTTGATTCCTTTATCCGAAGGGAAGAAGGAGATCCGACCACCTGCCACTGGTAAGTGACAATATTTTCAAATCAACATAACGACGCAATTACAGTCCACAAATATTCATTTATCAAGCATTTGGGCTTGGTTACGCCAAAACAGTAAGGTTCATCAAGTTGCAGAGAATGAAATGGTTAGGACATATCCTGAGAAGAACAGAGAATAACACCGTAAGGAGAATAACTGCATGGAAACCCGGCGAAGAAAGAACTCGAAGAAGACCAAAGCTGAGATGGATGGACCAGGTAACCAGCGACCTGAGAGAGATGCAAATTAATGAATGGACACTTAAGGTACAGGACCGACAGGTTTGGAAAGGAATTGTGAAGGAGGCAAGGACGCACACAAAGTTATAAACTAAACATGTTAAATGGGGGCTAATCCTCCCCTTAGAATGGATTTGTAAATCCCAGGTAGGGATAGCAATATTCACACTGAATGTATAAAGCTATAAATAAATAAAATAATCAATTTTGGAAAAAACCGACGTTAAATGTTCATATTCTGTAATCGGATTTGAATATTAACTATTTTCAAACCGTAACTCCGCCCATCAGAAATAGTTTTTTGGTTTAGAAATAATTGTAAAAAAAGTATCTTATATTCGCAAATGGTACTAAAAAAAACTTTAAAAAAAGATCCTTGAGCCAAAACAAAACTGAAAAGAGTGGATGTTCGGCGCCTTGGATCTCAAAAAACAATGAACGCTGGGCGAGTAGCCAATCTCATAATACTTACGCTTGGCACACGTACCATTTATCAAATGTGGCTAATACATGCTTTTATTGGCTAGAGTTAAGAATCCCGAACTCGAAAATACACTTTTTCCTATAGAAATGGCTTTAGCAAACGAAAGAACAGAAAAATACAAGCTCTTTAAGGCAAGGATCAATCTTGTCGGAGTTGTAATAAGACCACAATTTAATTTTGAAAATTGCAATTTTCCCATAAAAAATACATGTAAATGTATTATTGCGTAATATTACGTAATTTTATGCATTCTATTAACGGTACTTGTGATTTGATATTCATGAATCAACCTAGGGCGGGATTAACTAAAGCAGCGTTAGGAAGGAGTCAGTCGCTCCCTGAGATCCGTCGCGTCAACATCCATGTTTTTTCGAGTTGGAGGTATTTGGTGGATGCTTTTAGTAAGTAAAGCGCTTTTACTTACTAAAAAGGGTCGCTCCGGACGCGACAAGCGGTTTTGACAAGCGCAACTACATCAAGAGTCGGATTCACACAAAAAGTGATTTTTTTCCGAAATTTGTTGTCCGAACACAAATTTAATTATTTTATTAGTTAATTAGACCCTCATCCTTCATAATTCGTTGTAAAAAGCGAGATTATGGCATCTTTACTGTTGCCACAACCTATTTCAATTTTGGGAGGCGGGGTTACAGTTCAAAAGAACCAATGATAAAATTGCATTCCAAATTAATTTTTAAAGCCGTTTTTTTTAAATTTGTGGACCCACCGCAAATTTTATTTTTATACGCTAATTAGACCGTCATCTTTCATAAACCGCTTTAAAAATGGTAAAAATCTAGATTCGGGATTCTTAACTGTCACCATATTATCAACTTGTAAATTGATTTTTCGGATTATAAACTCTACCTTACCTTAAAAGTCTGATTTTAATTTCGTTTAATACTGAAAAAATTTCGGCAAGAGCCAACTAACCCTGACTCAAAAGTACCCTTTTTGCTATAAAAATAGCTTCACCAACGAAAGTAGGTGCAATATTTTGTAAGTTCGGATGGAATCCTTGGTGTTTCCCTCCGATTTAGATAATTTTTTTTTGAGAGTTCCAATTCCCGGATTCGAAAATACTCTTTTTTCTACAGAAATGGCTTTATCAAACGAAAGAACAGAAAAAATAATAGACTTGTAATAAGGCCACAATTTAATTTTGAAAATTGAATTTTCCCAGAAATGCATGTAAATGCGCACGTAAATTGCGCAATATTACGCAGTAATTTTAAGTAAGTAGGTGGGTTAACACGAACTTACTGGAATCGCTCCTGCTATTTGTCGGGTTAACATCCCCAATTTTTCAAGTAGGACTGGTCTAGAGGAGATTTTTAATGAATAAAGCGTTTTTTAAAACAGCCTGAAGTGGCCGAAGCGGAGCGGAGTGTAGGCTGCGGAAGGTCAGTTTTGATTAACGTAACCACAGCCGATTTTGAATTTTTAAAGTTGTTCTTTTCCCAAATTTATGGACCGACCGCAAATTTAATTTTTTTACATGCTAATTAGACCCTCATCTTTAATAAACCACTTCAAAAATGGTAAAAATCCCGATCCGGAAATTCGAACTGTCACCCGAAAGTGTACATTAATACAAGACTTTTAAGGTGAGGATGAATTTGACAGGTCGTAAAAATATTCTGAAATATTAATATTCATGAAATTGATGTGATTTTGGAATGTGGTTATTCATATCGCCTTTTGGAAAAAGGGTTTTTTTAAAGGTTTTATATAAAACAAAGAATAATGAATAACTTTAAAAAGCTCTCGTCTAAGTTATTCATCGATATCTCGCACGGTCAAGTTATTTTAGTTTGACCTCACAAGAACGCCTCAAAAAGTTTTAATATTGCCCAAATTAATTCAACCGCTCTAACTTACCAATGCAAAAAGTTACTAACCTTGTTACTGGTCCCTGGAATTTTTATAATAAGATGTTTTCAACTTGCTGAAATTGTAGTAATGTTTGCTTAATTTGCCGTTAATAAAGTTTGAGAAAGTACGTTAAACGTGATACTGCCTTCTGAATGATAGAGCAAATACATGATTTTTAGTAAAAATTTTGTTTATGATATTTTCCAATCAAAGAGATCCGCTCTACTAATTCCCCAAAACCACTGAGCACCACAACCACAAAAGGAGATTCTTGAAAGTGACCGAAGTAGTCTTTCTGTTAATTCGGAACTGGGATTTTTCATTATGGAAAACTTATAGGAAACCAACAAATGATTCATAACTTGCTTTTGGAACGTGAATTTCAAATCAGCATTCAAAAATAGAAATATCCTGTACTCAAAAAGTAGACCAAAATAGTACAGTTTTGAGATTTTCATTAGTACTATCTAAAACAAAGTTAACCAGACGGTCATTGGCCTGGTAGTTGATGCGATCAACTGTTAACGCTATGGCGTCCAGTTCGAATCTGGACAAAGGATAACTTTGTTGTGGCAGTCTCTATGTTTCTAGAGACTCTTGTCTCCTATCCTACTGTTGGATATTAACAACCTAGTCCTATATATTAAGAAGAAAACTATCTAGAACTTCATTGATGGAGAAAGAATCGTCCTGGGTATCTTTGACGTGTAAATCACAAAGAACAGCACACCGAATAGACTACCCCGAAGAATTCAAATTTAACACATTGGGTTTTGCCATCCAAGAAGTTAACGTATAGCTTAATAGCAAAACTGTCATATCCATAGTAACCCAACTTAGCAGAAAACTTTTAGTTGCAGGTCAAAGGCCTTGTTATAATCAAGAAGAACCACAACAGTCACTTTGGTGTTATCCATATTACTAATGACATCACTCGAGACCTTTGCAGTGCTAAAGACAGAACGGAATGCATATTGAATTTTGAAACGAATATCAATTCCTTCCATATGTTCAATCAACTTCCGATGGATAAAAGATGTGAGAGCACGGTTATCGCAAAAATTTTAACATATTTCTCAAAAAAAGAAATTAAACTCACCACTGTTCAGAATTTTTTACAAACATATAATATGCAAGTACAGAAAGTGTCGACAAAGCCTGCAGTAAAAAATATTGATAAGTGAAAAGTGATTGGTTCCATCTTTGAATACATGATATATTTGATAAATAATAAATACAATAGCAGCACTTTTCTTATCAGGTACTACAAAGCAGCGAAAGGCTGTCATTTCGATCAGATTCATTGACAAATCTAAGTAATACTTAAGGGTAAGCTTAGCATTTTTTTTAAGAATAATATTAACACGAAATAGTAACTTACCAAACACTCCTGCTACTAATGTTATTTTGCCGAAAACGTACACAAAGTAACAAGTATACCACAAGATCTAATATTACTCAGTTACTCATGTAGCAAAGGTTTCTTTTTCAAGTGTCACTTTAAGTAAAAGGCCTTGTGTATGAATACGAGCATTAATTGTACGTCGAAGATAAACTGGATAATACAAGGTGACAAAAATAATCAATGGCTATAACAATCCTATAATTGCAACGTAAGAACCTATTATTTTTATAAAATAAATAAACTTGTAATAAAACACCTTTTCAAAATGTAGAATTTGTTGTTTTATTGGGTACTAGGTTGGTTTTCTGTATCATACAAAATAAAAAAAAACAGTACATTGAATCCAGTTTTGTAAAAAAATTAAAACCAACTATGAATTTAAAAATCATTACAATTTGAAAATCGTATATGTTTATTAACTTTTTCCCCATTCTTATACTGATGTGTACGTTCGCGTTGAACGCGTCGCGAACTTTGTGAATTTGTTCGATTACACGGGTAACGTTCTCTGGGATGCTCCCATTGTCTTACATCTTGTGAATTGCGATACCTATTACGAGTACGTGATGATGCCGGTCGCTGTGATGTATATGGTTCGTCGTATCTGGAGGGTAAGCCACTATTTCTAATATCTTCAACATAAAGTTCTCTTTCTATTTTATGACCGCGAGCGGCTTCAAATTCTAAAACAAAAACGTATACGTAATATAAAAACAAATAGCAAAAAATAATTAACATGGTGCTCATTTTCAGCTTTCTAAAGATTTAAATCATCGGTTACAGTTACCTAAGTGTCTGTACACTAATTAGTAATTAATTAAGAAGTCTTGCAAAACTCTTAGAGGCGTTAATAATACAATTTTAATCCGAGTTTAAGCCGCGCGACTATTAATTACAAATTCCATAATTTATGTATCATAACTTTGATATTAAAATTAGCCACAAGCCAAAAAGCGGCTTATACTATAAATGTTCATAATTAATTAAATTGATACATCTATTTACAATTGTATAAATTAAGTATTATTGAATTATTAATTTAAGTAATAAATTATACATAAAAAATATAACACGACTTGAATCGCAACAAATTATAGTAATATTGCAATAGGTAGAACAGAAGAGAACCAACAATTAAACCTGGTTCTCGTGGTGCGATTTTGGATGTTCAACTGCAATCAAAAATCGATCGACTAAAAGTTGTTCAACAAAAATTGAAATACGGGTTCTCACATCAGCAATGCTCATTCAATCAACTCGATTTCTACCTTCTGAAGGCAGTTCCTGATCGCCGTGAGGAACCGAGGAATCACTGGCAGATCCTATCTAAAATCTACTTATGCAAAAATGAGTCCTCTTGCAATTTGCAAAACGCGCAATGTCCTTAATTCGTAAAACTGGACAAACAAAAACTTACCTCGAATAGCTTCGGTTGGAGCAAATCCACAATGAGCTATCATGTATTGACAAATAAGATAGCCTGTTCTATTCAATCCATGAGTGCAGTGAACGCCGATTACAGCATCTGGAAAAAAATAAAATCTATATGCCTAACTATATAATTTACGTATGACGAAAATGTCGAGACGCTTTTTTTCCCGAGCTAAAGAGTTAGTCGAGTTCTCTAAAAATCAAGTTTAACCTCTATGATGTGATCAATAAAATGGGTGAAAAGTTTTTTTACATATTTTTAAGAGAAAAAATGGTAGACATAAGCAATCAGTTGACTTGTATACTTAACGGTTTGTATAACCGTAATAAGGTAATGTGCGTCAATAACTGACATAATCGGACCCCCCGTTGGACTATCAAAAGTGAGAATCAAAATTGAATAATATACTTGGAATAAATGATGAAACGCTTAGTCTGTCAATGTATATTTGTATAATCATCACACTCACTTATGCCCTCTACAGGTGGATCCATTGTGTTGCAATAATTACATGAGGTAGACGGTACACCACTTGAGTATTCACTAATAGAATAATTCGGCATACGAATATTTTTAAATTTTATTGATACATACTAAAATTACCATCAATCGATTGATAAAGTCAAATCAATTCAATTGTCTAACAAGACAGAATAAATGAAAATATTCCGACGTCGAGTCGGTAGTACTATAGTGGGTGTGTCAAAGCGGTATAAAGAACAACATATTTTGAAGATAAATGAGAAAGTTCGGCTAGAACTAAAAGTATTTTTAGCTTCAAATAATTATTCATTTTGATGCTTTGTTTTGTCAGATCGCATAATCAATATCGGATAAAATTCGTGGTCTTTCAATATTCTGCTTAATAAATTGTTATGACGAAGTTCAATCAATCCGTTGCTCTATTAAATTTACTAATAGTAATAAATTCAATTGAACTAAAGTAACCCAAAAATTTGACCGTTTGACTTAATACAAAAAATTAAATTCTCGCGTCAGAAAAACTAACAGTAGATTTTCTTACAATAACTAAACAAATTTAATTGTGATTCCCAGTATTTTAATTCACAGCTCCAATGAAAAGTGAGAAATGTGAAAGTAGAAAATATATTCCTTATTCATTAACACCTGCCCATAACATCTCCCATTTATGTAAGTTTTTATCAACCAAAAACTTAAAATTTTGTTCGACTTTATATTTGGAAAACTCTAAATTTCAAGTTGATGCAATCCTTTAGATTATAAGAACTTGAAATCTCTCCGTCCTAATAATTTGACCGCTGACTTTTAAATTATCAGGTACAGTTAAAAAACCATATTACGAGTATAGTATTGGTCATTTCAAATTCGTCAAACAAAATTTTTCAAGTATTGCAAACGATAGTGGTTTGAAGTTAAGTCAAACTGAAATTTAGTTTGCAAATTTAAATATTCCAACTAGAAGTAGATTTAAATTTCCCACCATTTATCTAGCGGTAGCTTTTGAAAGGTAATAAGAACTTGAAAGCCTGTCAGCACCTCGTCTTCATCTGAATGTTAGCCGAAGGCTTGCTATTTTCAACTTTTCTTTTTTCCAGATTTTCTTGAGATATCGATTGTCAAATGTCTTGCCACCTCGTTTGCCGTACAGTACAGTATTAAAAATTATGATGGGTACTTTGAATTGATACGTCTTCTTCTTCAACTTTGTTTAGACCTTAAGGTCTGTTATTTCGAGCTTCTTGTGATATGGACTGCCAGCTTTCTTTCCATCTCTTCGGTGGTCTTCCAGACAGCCGTTTCCCATCTCTGACTATTCGAGTAAACCTATTGTTGTTCGTGCGGTTGACATGTTCATTACATCCTCTTTTTCTTTGTCTGACCCATCTTACTGTGGTTCTTCGACATTTCGACGGTTCGCAGTAGCCTTTTTGTTTTAGAGTTATTGGGACGTGTTTCTACGGCATATATCACTATTGGTCTTACACATGTCTTCAATAGCCGCACTTTACTTTCGATGTTTAGAAATTCGTTGTTCCAAATTACTTCTCTCAAGCATCCCACTATAGCACCTAACTTTACGATCTGGTTACGTACCGTCTTGATTAGGTCTCCACAACTCATGATTTCTACTCCCAGATAGACAATCGAAATCACCTGCTCAATGCTGTGATATTGTCATGTTATATATCGCTGCTTCTGTTTTAAAAGCATACAGTAATCGTTATAATTTTAGTTTTATGATATTATAACCGCATAGCTTTATGATTTTCACTTCGTCCGTACTAAGTTGATATTCTCTATTATTTGTCAATTTGGTTTTCTGTATTATATTACCTACAACTATGTTAAATAAGACTGAACTTAGGCTGTCTCCTAGTCGAATTCCGGTTCAGATATTGATCTTTTCACAAACACGAGACCTGCATACTTCAGCAGTGCCTGGGAGATTTTCGGTTTTTAATTTCTTTATAGCATCAGCCGCTTTTACATGAGTAATATGTATCATCTCATCGTTGTCTTGTGTATGCAAGAATAATTTCCTCATCCACTTCGCTTTTAAACAGGGTGCTCAGGTACTCTATCCATTGCTTTTCGCTTATGTTGCTGACCTGTCGGTATTCATTAATACACCTTTTTATTTTCTAATCATTTCCCATATTTTCCTTTACACAGTACAAATCACTTTCCATTCCTCTTGTGAAAGAAATCCAGTAATCCCATTTCAGAATTCTTATTTGCGCATTTATCGTATTTGTGATGTTCAGATGCTGTTTTATTACTTCGGTATTGAAGATAGGCTTTTCGTTTTTCTTTAGCATGAAATTTGATTTCTTCTGTTTTTTTACATGGTTTTGTTTTACGCGTTGGCTGTGATTCTACCTTTTTAACTCCTATCGTTTGTCTTACAATGTCTAATATGTTACCTCTTATCATTTTCCAGATGGAATTGACTCCGTCTTCATTGTCAATGGCATTTTCTTTAAGCGCGTTGGCAAGTCTCCACTGAAATAGCTCCTTATTTTAGTGATTCTATGATTAGCTTTTCGATTACCTCTAATGTTGGTTTTTTGTTCAGTTGAATTGTCATTCTGTTACGGAAATTTACTAATTTTATTGCGAAATTAAGTTTTCTACGTTTTATTTTCTGCTCTACCTCGTATTTTCTATCATGAGTGCGATATTCCGTCGGTACGCAGGTTGGCGGCGCACAGGTTTTGATAAGAGGAGGAGTCCAATTTTGCGTTGGGTGGAAGAAGCACTTAAAATCTGTATTGAGATTAAGTTTTTAGTTTTAATTAATCCGAATATACATATATTGAATAGTAGGATTATTTTTAGTTTCACGTGCATAGTGATATGTGCTAATTTCAGCGTTTTACAGATATTTCAAGTGAAACTAAGTTTCGTTTTAACCTTGAAAAATTTGAGCGTTATCTTCAAGGTTACATGTGTTCGTTCCTTCAGGTTTTGAAATCAAAGCACGCAATTGAGATTGGTACCCCTGATTTGGTTATTTTCATTATAAAAACAAACATCGGTCGGTTCGTTGGCTACTAGTTACAATTTACAAAGAGTTTGTGATTTTTTTTGGATAAGTCGCCGAATGAATCGCGAATCTTTAATAACGAGCATCGTTCATTTGAGTGGAGGAACACGAAGTTTATTCGATCGTTGGTGTCTAATCCACGTTCTATGCCATCCATTTACACAACGACATCTCCTTTGGATCTTCACGATATCATCATCAATTATTAGTGTAGTGAAAGCTTCGTATCCAGTGCTTCAAATTCGGCTATTAAGAATAATCTGTATAAGGTTTATCCTGTAACTTCCGTTTTGATCAGAGGGGTAAGAACTTTTGTAATTTTTAATAACTGCCATAATCAGTATTGTTTAGAAAGAAATTTTTGATAGCTTCACTTTGAGATTGTTGATACATGGCTATCTTCCTTTAATGGTACCCTTTCAATCTTTTCGCATTTGTTTTAATAAAGTAAAATTTTATTATCAAGTTGAGTAGTAGTTTCATTGAATCAACCCAAGCGAGCCACTTTTATTACTTTTCAGGAATCTACGTTCTCGCTCGAGACTGCAGGGCTGGCTAAATTACCATCAAGCGGCAATAGTCAGATTATAAATTTTATGACGGCATCGTCAGGGTGTTTGGATTACTCAGTAAATAAGCATTTTGTTATCAATTCTTAATTTGCAATGTACTAGGTGTACGGGTTTCACTGAACGAACCAGTAAGTAATTGTTGGATCTAATTTTGTATTTTTATACCTTAAACTGCCTTCATAAATAATCTCCTTGGAGCACACTGAAGTACAGACTCACCTATACTCGATATCCACAGTACCGCTACCAACTGATAATAAGCTAGCACGCCTTGTTACAGAAGCCGTAGGCACACTATGAATCTCCATAGGTCAGCCTAAAAATGTGGTTAGAACTTTTTTTAAATATAGCGGGTAAGTAATAATGGTGAAACAACCATTAAATTTTGGTTTATACTTTCAACTTTCGTAGAAAGTAAAATATTGGCAGTTTTCAACTCTAAATTACCTTGTCGCAAAGAGCTGAAGTCGATTCAAGACCTGCCAGACAACATCCGATCAGTGGTTACAGAAATAAAGCAACAGTTATTCTGATAGATCCCATCCCTCCCAGAGAAGCAAAGGCTATAACCTTTTAACCGATATTATTTTCCATGTATGGTTTTAATAAAAGATGTACTATTAAAGAAAGAAAATAAACAAATCGGCTATCTCTTGTTGGAATTACGGTATAACATTGAAGGCCAGTGGTTGCAAAAATAAATGAGCAAAAAACCAAAATGTCATAATTTTTTGTTGGACGTTAGATCAATGCCCTTTCACTTTATCTAACAACTTGATTAATACAGGTGGATTAAAATATCCAGTGCGTAAGAATGCGCTGTGCATACATTGTATTGAAGGCCAAAGAAACACCAAACTTGATAAAGCTCTTAGATAATTAGAGAGTAGAAGGATAAGTGTAAGTGTCCAGTCCGCCCACGTGAATTCTTTAAGTAATATAGTAAAAGATATACACAGTTACAATTTTTTAAATGCATAAGCAGTGAGTGTTTGACTGCCGCTTTGATGAAGCTACCTTAGAAGCTCTTTATGTGTACAGAAGTGACTACCAGAGAACATACGATGAATTAAAATTCTAAGAAACTCGTACATGTGATTATTTATGGTATAGCTACATATATACGTTTTGAAATATTGAAGATGATGTTATCAAAACCACCTCTGACGTGAAAGATGTAGGTAAATGCAAACTATACGCTTGTTCAAATACTGGGTAATCACTAAGACTTAAAATTTAATTCTGATTTATTTTCGTCTAATTAAAGAAACCCATAATAATTTCATAGAAAATTTAAATATTTACCTGTATTCGAGCCCCCTTCGGTCTCCATAAATTGATTGATTATTTGGTTGAATCTGAAATCAAAAATCATGAGTCTGAAGAGTACTCAACACATAAATTTAAAAACATGATTATTAAATGTGTGATAAATTACTGTAGAGTCCAAATTAGAACATTTTGATGTCTTTATTAAAAGGCTTTTAAGCAGCATTAGAGGTCGGCAATAATCTGAGAACAACCCACGCCAAACAACCCCATTACCTCTATCCTACGGATATAAAGCATATATAGTACTAGTAATAAGGAAAGAATATTAACCAGTCTCATTAAAATGTCATCACTATTTTATAACATTAGAGGCTTACAAAAGTGTGCATAAAACTTAATTGAGAAAAAAAAACTGCCAAGGGATTAAGTACAATTCGTCGTTCAAAAGAACGTTAATTATTAGTATTGCCATTTAAAAAAAAAAGTCAAGAATGTATACTGCAAGATGCAATACAAATTTAGTATCTATAACAAAATTGGCCACATCACCAAAATGATTTATTATAATATTTAATCCTTAAAAGGGGCTGAAAATGATTTAACCGAAGAAGTTAAAAAATAAACGAGCTTAACACATTAATTTCAAACAAAAGCGTTTTAGCTAATGTCTGAAATAAACGATTTCAATGAATCAATTCTCAGCTATAGATCAATTTAAAATGAAATGCGGCGTTTTGACAACGGAATAGAACAATCACCGAAGCCACAAGCAATTTTCTAAGCTGTGGGATTCCACCCCATCGTGAATACACCGTCACAACTACTATTAGTTATAGAAACTAATTGTAAGTAATTTTCAAGTTCGTAATATTTGAATACAATAGAAAAAATATTTTAAATGTTTGGGGGTTAAGATGGGTTTTTTTATACGACTACAAAAATTAGGGAAAAAATTCCGGTTGCAAAAGAATTTTAATACACAAAATGTAGATTAACTTATTAACATTAAATCGTTTAAATTCGTCTCATTAATATAAAGTACAGCTACTAAATATATGTGAGTACATTAATGCTCATTAGCTGCTGTCAACATGCAACTATAGCTGCTTAAAAATCAAATTAAACACAACACGTTTTCAAACTTCTTAGGTGTTTTATGTCTAAGCTTATTACTAAATTAAATTTAAGAAACGCTTATCCAATTAGAGGTTTCTGTATACTTTTAATTTTTTATTTATGCACGAGAATTTACGATATACTAAACAAACTCGTTAAGGTTTGTGAGTAAATTTGCGGTAATATATGTTTAATGTTCAATTTGAACAACGACAGATAAATAATTACACAGAAAAAAATCAAAAAATTAAATTACATGTTTATGAAACATAAACAACCAACATTTTTTAAACTCACGGTGAGTTTATTTTTTTTATGAAAACTGGAAAATTATTAACACATTTTGAAAAATCGCTTGGAAAAAGCAGTTATATTTTCAGAAAAGACAAAATTTAAAAAGTTAATATAAGATATATCCATAATCAAAAAATTAAAAATTTGAATAATTTTTGAGAAATAAAGATTTAAAATTAAAACACTCCCTCAAATAAAATAGAAACGCATTAAATTATTCATTAGTTTAAAGAAAATAGTACAATGGCAATAGACTACAATATTCAAAACGAGGTGTGCTTTATAAGTAGATACAATTTATCTCAAATAGATGAGGTGTTAAAGGTAGTAATAAAGGTATTAAGTATGCTAATAGACTACCTTATGCCCACTTTAGAAAAATACAAACCCTTTCAATGCAAAGCACAAAATGTCCAAAACATATACGTTGCCCTGTATACTGACCAAATTTGGATACAATACAGTCATCATCCACAAAACTCTGCAGAAGACATTCAACTTTCGTAATGCTATTCTCGAATAATTATTAATTGCAATAAAAAAAAAATGTTTGCACTGATCAAAACTTTGTAACCAATAGAAAATGCATTAATAATTTCTAAAGCCATTAGTAAAGAAACTAACAATTACACAATACAATCATGATTTCCTACTTAAAATTGTGTTAATGAATATTTATATCCAGATGCGTTTAATATAATGATGATGTACATTTACTTAACATTTGCTTTCGAGTCTCGGACGCCCACTAGTCGTGGCGCCAAACTAAAATATGTTTTTCCAACTAACCACAAAACGGGCACAGCAAACAATACAAAAGTCAAAGTACATCAAGGTGCTATTTTTTATAAACGCAATGCTTGTACGCCCATTACGTTCTTAAAGGTAGGTAATTACTTTTTTTTAGCAAGTAACCGCAAATATTCGTACGTAAATAAATGAACATAAGAATAACTGGAATTACAACAAAAAACAAATCTCCGTCAATTGAAGTTACACAAACATTAGTACGCACAAACATTAATAATCATAATTGACACGATAATAAATAGCTAAATCTTTAAACTTGAAATCTGACGTAAAAAAAGTTCAATGAGATTTTTTTATTGACCCGAAACAAAGTAGTCTTTCCCTTTCTAGCAAAGTGAGGTTAAAAATTACGTTTCCAGGTTAGAAATTTTGGGAAAAACAAATTTCGTGCTATAAAATCGTGAATCCAATTTTCAAGTTACGATTTAGCAGGTAAACAATTTCGTGTAGTTTCGAAAGATGCTGCTTAGAAAACTCTCTCGGGATGATTAATGCACCAAACATTTAGTTTGATATTAAAAAATTTCCCACCGTTTCGATATTACAATATCGATAATGGTTTTACGACTGAAATCGAACTTAATAAGAATTGGATTTTAAAATGTTCTAAATAAGACTATCATATAAATTCCATTGGAATTACTTATATAATGAACGGCAACATTGAAGTTGAAAAGCACTTAAAGCGATAATAAACCACTTGAAGTAGAAATATGTAGACGCCGTCTGGTTTGCGACATTGTTTTGTAGGAAATGGAGGTACACCTATGCTTTACAGACTCATGCACAACGACTGAGGTTAGTCGTCCGTAACATACGAGCGATCTCCTACCACTATATTAAAAAGCTCTGTACTTACTTGAGAATTATGGAACGCGAAGGCAATACCTTTCCACCACCAGGACAAATGATTTTTTCGTAATACACGCCTTTATTGGTGAAATACTGAAAAAAAAACCTTTTTATAAAAAATGTAAAAAAACAAAATATATTATGAAGGTAAACACTACCGCAGAGATTTTATAGACTACGGAGTGTTCAGGAATACCCTGGACATTTTCAATGGAGCTTCAAACATTTTTCTGGGAATATTTGTCAATGAAGTCACAGTAGTTATCATTTTTATGCGATAAAAAAATTACAATTTATTTACACACAAATTTTAGCTTTCGATAATTTGGTTAAGAAGTATGTTAAAAAGACCTGAAGTAGTCTATGCAAAAAGCGACACAAATACACAAACGTGACAATCATGGTAAGTTAATCAAGAATGCTCTCAGAATTAGATATAATTTACGGGTAGTAACTAAAACATAGATCCCATGAAATATCTTTAGATCCATGGCACTTATCTTCTGATATCTGTAATAGTGAAAAAAATATAAATCGATCTACCATGATCAAAACTTGAACCTTCGCTGATTTTTATAAGTGTTTAGTAAATTCATATTTTTTTACCAATGCGGTCATTGATATGAAATGGATAACATTAAAACGTGTTACCTGTTAAGATATTTAATTAAATCCTGGCACCCTGACCATAAAATATTGAATTCAAACCCAATTCGTGTCCGATTTCTTCACTCGTAGTTATCCTCAAGTTAGCGAACTTGAGGTTAAATTGACGAAATAACCAATCAGATGATAGATTTATTTGTTTTGTTGTCGTTTGATTGGTTATTTCGGCAATTTAACCTGAAGTTCGCTAACTTGAAGATAACTATGAGTGAAGAAATTGGGGATCAATCGCTTATACTACTTTTGTACCGATTTATACCGCAAATTCTATCTATTGTACCAAAAGTATAAAAAAGTTACAGCAAAGTGGAGCAGGACATATTAGTTTATGGAGAACCCTAAAACAGAAAACAAGAGGATGTCTAAAGTTAATGCATGAGATGTTTGGCCTATTACTCAATTGTACCAATATTGTTCAGATGGCTCTATTGAGCTTGGTGGTTGGAGAATTCTTATATAGAGAATTCTAGTGTAAAAGTAACCAAAAACCGTTCTGTCAATCCCAATAATAGTCCCTTATATCCCAATAAGGCAATGTCATATGAAAAAATGTAGAAAGAAAAGAAAAGAGCCTACAGCTTGAAATGAATTACATTAAATTTTGTATATTTCTTTTTATTCGACTTTTTACTTATATTCTAAGGGGACGTCCATTAATTACGTGAGGTCTTTTTGCAGGACTCCCTCCTTCCCCTCTCGTGAAATTTATCTTACAATTTTTACCGCTCCGGAGACCAGTAATTTTTACAAAGTTACAGAATTGCAAAGTTGACGTGACCCTCCTCCCTTTGAATGAGATTTGGTGAGATTTTGCCGGACCCCCCATTAAAAGCTCAACTAATTAATGGACGTCCCCTAATTATAAATCTATCTAATTGTTGTAATGTTGTGAAGTATTTTAAACGAAACATAAAGTGTAGGATTTCATAATTTCTGATGTTAAACTTAATCAATTCCTGTAAGTCAATTTCTGTTATGAATTATGAATAATGTTATATTTTTACATTTACTGTCTAGAATAAAGTTCTATATTTGATTGTAAATGATATGTGTACAATTTTTCCATCAGAACTTCAATAGAATGTTAGTAAAATACAACGGTCAAAATGGGCCCTCTGGCGGTTCTAGGTAGGCTGGAAAGTCTGGCGCTTCTAGTGTTAAAAGTATGGAAAAAATTAAGTACAGTATGGATATTACCCAAATACGTTACATGAAAATGGAGAAATAATACAACTCCATGGTTCCTGAGTTCTCTAATGTTGAGGAGTTCGCCAATAAATGCCTGCAAAATAACTATCTACCTTAAGTGTTAAAGATTAAAAGCGATTGACTAAGATATCGAAGAATGCAACAGGTAGGACAGGTCAATTAAATGCTGAAAATGATGTCAAGATGATCACTATGCCCATGCTTGCATGGAGGAAACATTCTACTTAGTGCAGAAGGTTATTACCATGCATGAAATGCCAGAACGAAAATCCAGAATAGAAGAATCAAGATGTAAAGGAGTGAAAAGAGTGGAATTTTTATCCAGTAATGGTGTTAGATAACTTTCCATTTAAATTAAATAAGAAGTGAAGTGAACTGCGATTCTGCATTTCCCTCAATATTTATCCCAAAGATAATACTATATTATCCAGTCGAAAAGCAAATATTATTAGAAATACAATATAGAAAATGGTTTTGTAATAGTAATCATTAAAATTTTTGTAAAATTTTGGTTAGTTTTTAAAAGATCAACGGAAATGCCAAAATCATGTACACCCACAGATCACAAACGTGGCCCGCTAATTCACATAACTCCTACAATTTTAAATATTTTTTAATAGAATTATAGATATATACTTAGTAAGATACGAGTAGATATGTATTAATAAATACCCACAAATTAAGGAAATCGGATCGGTAGTTTTTCCGAAAATAACTTTCGGTTATAAGTTAATAAGTTAAGTATAAGTTATAAGTTAATAAGTTTACACTCGCTCACATTATGGAAACCCCCTAATAAAGTAAAATTCGAAGCTCAGGCGATTTTTGTTTCAAATGTCATTAAGATACCCACAAGCTTTTTTTTCAATCGTTTCAAAAGTATAAAGTCAGACAAAAAATTAGTTATTTTAACAGTTTTCAAGCGAAACTTTATACTAAGACCTTATTCCACGTGAAAACCCATTAACCGAAAATGAAAAAGATGCTAATGGAATGAGCATGAGGGAAATCAGCCGAAGATTAGGTAGATATTTACATACGTATTGTCAAAAATTATATAAATGGTCTTGGCGATTAAGGTACAAAAAGTCTGCTGAACGTCTAAAAGTCATTTCCACTCGAAATCTCCGAGAAATTTCGAAAATAACCTTGAATTTAACAAATAGGTGCAATAAAATCAAACGTAAAGTTGGTTTAAAAGTTTCAAAATCCACTCTATGGGGTGCAAAAAAATCTCTTCAGTTTATAAATCGTTCAAAAAATGAAAATGGCACCTCAACTGAAAGCGATTCACAAAGAAAATCAATTGAAATTGCTAAAAAAATATAATTACTAACTGAAAATTTATTGATGACATTCATGATTCTACAAGATTTTATTTTTCTACTTAAGTTATTTATTCCGACTAAAAAGTTTAACTTAGATGCCTCAGACGGTTTCAATGAATATTGAGAGTATTAAGATATGGCAGATATTTTTTAAGAAAAAACTTGATATACTTTTGACTTTTGGTATAAGGAGGCTTTATTGTGAACATTTAATTTGGCATTTTCATCCATTCGGGTCAACAGATAGGAATGCTAGGAAGTGTTCTTTCAACATCTGATTTCATTTTTAAATGGCCATCCCGAATAAAATGTTATCTTCCAATAAGATAATGCAAGTGTACATGTCAGCAAGAGCTAAAAGATATGATTTGCTTGATAAGAATATAGATGTTCTCGAATGGCCAGTATGTTCACCTGACTTGAACCCTATTGATAATCTTAGGAAACAACTTGTTTGGTAAATTAACCTGCACCGTCCTGGAGGGTTTCCAATCCTCCAAGACTTTCCACTAAATTGCGAACGGCAGCTCAGATGGTGTCGTAGAGCGAGTCGTGGATTACTCAAAAAAGAATAATGTAGGGCGCCAGAAGTTTTTAGGTAAACGCAAATTATCAAATTGACTAGTCTTTCATAAACGTAAAAACAACAAAAGTTTACTAAAGAAATTTTTACAGTCAAATTCATTAACAAATCGAAGATAAACTGTGCTGCAAGTTTAACATGTAAATAATTACAAAATTGATTATTTACCCACGCGTATATAGCTATATACCTGTTCACAAAATGTGGTATGTAAACTCAAAAAAATGGCTCAAAGTTTTGTTTCTTCTTGAACTTGAACAAATCTGACTGGTGGAGCTTATCGGTGATTGATAATTTAATTTTTGATCAGTGTACGACGCTTCGGTGTGTGATCGGCGTAGAATTCGGGTCGCATAAAAATTAAGAAAATATTTGTCTGACCTTATCGTACGTGTTGGTGATATTCTACAAGTTGATATAGCTTCCAAATACATCCAAAATCGGATTGAAACCAAACTGTGTAGCCAAATTGAAGCGGAAGTGAATTCCAAAGTGAAGCGGAAGTGAATTCCAATTGAATCACGATTGAAGCAAAAATTGAAGGCAGGTTGAAGTCCTAGTGAAATCTAGTGAATCACGATTGAAGTCTTAGTGAAGCCTAAAATGTTGCTTGGATTTAGAGAGACGAATTTAACAGAAAAAGTATAATTACCAGATGGTCGGCTTCTATTTAATAAAAATTTAGTTCGTTTCTGAACATTTGCTGTGTTTCGAACTAATATAATAAATAATCAAAATTCTCTCTCTAAACCATATCGAAGGCATATCGCTTTAGCAACAAATTATTGCTGCGCTATATTCAAAATTAATGTCTATGCGCCGAAACACAAATAATCAGCGCACTTACGAGGTGTTGTCCAAAAATATATCTTATTAATAAAAATAAAACGTTACAAACCAAAAGCGATATTCGCCAAGCCATTTCCAATTTGTTTTTCTGACTCTCCGTTTTATAGCTACATATATATGAAATAAAACACCGTTCAATTGTTTTTTTTTTCTAATTATCCAAAAAAGATAATCATGACGCAACCACCGACGGAGCTTATTGAAAAAAATTGTGTGATTACTTGTATGTATAACAAATACGTGCACAAAGTTTTAATAAACTGGATAGTTTCGCCAATAAAAAATTTCAAATAAAGCAGTATTTTCGGCCCAAACAAAAACATCTCCCCTTAATAGTAAGAACAGGAAAAATAGTCATAGTGAGTTACATATCATTTTAATTAGCCACGAAGACCAAAATGCAGTTCCATCTTATATGTCACTGTGCCTCTATTCAACAATGTTTCAAATACCAAAAAAATTGGAAAAATGAAAATGCGCTATCGATGGAATCCATAAATATATACCTGATATATATTGACGTTATATCTTCTAAATTTAACATTTATTTGTCATAATCTATAGGTTGTGATAAATATAAAATAATATGGATTAACGTAGATAGGATCTTATCATATTCCTATGCAGAAATGCAAAAGTCGTCATTTTCGGGGGCCCTAAAACAGAAAACAAGAGGATGTCTAAAGTTAATGCATGAGATGTTTGGCCTATTACTCAATTGTACCAATATTGTTCAGATGGCTCTATTGAGCTTGGTGGTTAGAGAATTCTTATATAGAGAATTCTAGTGTAAAAGTAACCAAAAACCGTTCTGTCAATCCCAATAATAGTCCCTTATATCCCAATAAGGCAATGTCATATGAAAAAATGTAGAAAGAAAAGAAAAGAGCCTACAGCTTGAAATGAATTACATTAAATTTTGTATATTTCTTTTTATTCGACTTTTTACTTATATTCTAAGGGGACGTCCATTAATTACGTGAGGTCTTTTTGCAGGACTCCCTCCTTCCCCTCTCGTGAAATTTATCTTACAATTTTTACCGCTCCGGAGACCAGTAATTTTTACAAAGTTACAGAATTGCAAAGTTGACGTGACCCTCCTCCCTTTGAATGAGATTTGGTGAGATTTTGCCGGACCCCCCATTAAAAGCTCAACTAATTAATGGACGTCCCCTAATTATAAATCTATCTAATTGTTGTAATGTTGTGAAGTATTTTAAACGAAAAATAAAGTGTAGGATTTCATAATTTCTGATGTTAAATTTAATCAATTCCTGTAAGTCAATTTCTGTTATGAATTATGAATAATGTTATATTTTTACATTTACTGTCTAGAATAAAGTTCTATATTTGATTGTAAATGATATGTGTACAATTTTTCCATCAGAACTTCAATAGAATGTTAGTAAAATACAACGGTCAAAATGGGCCCTCTGGCGGTTCTAGGTAGGCTGGAAAGTCTGGCGCTTCTAGTGTTAAAAGTATGGAAAAAATTAAGTACAGTATGGATATTACCCAAATACGTTACATGAAAATGGAGAAATAATACAACTCCATGGTTCCTGAGTTCTCTAATGTTGAGGAGTTCGCCAATAAATGCCTGCAAAATAACTATCTACCTTAAGTGTTAAAGATTAAAAGCGATTGACTAAGATATCGAAGAATGCAACAGGTAGGACAGGTCAATTAAATGCTGAAAATGATGTCAAGATGATCACTATGCCCATGCTTGCATGGAGGAAACATTCTACTTAGTGCAGAAGGTTATTACCATGCATGAAATGCCAGAACGAAAATCCAGAATAGAAGAATCAAGATGTAAAGGAGTGAAAAGAGTGGAATTTTTATCCAGTAATGGTGTTAGATAACTTTCCATTTAAATTAAATAAGAAGTGAAGTGAACTGCGATTCTGCATTTCCCTCAATATTTATCCCAAAGATAATACTATATTATCCAGTCGAAAAGCAAATATTATTAGAAATACAATATAGAAAATGGTTTTGTAATAGTAATCATTAAAATTTTTGTAAAATTTTGGTTAGTTTTTAAAAGATCAACGGAAATGCCAAAATCATGTACACCCACAGATCACAAACGTGGCCCGCTAATTCACATAACTCCTACAATTTTAAATATTTTTTAATAGAATTATAGATATATACTTAGTAAGATACGAGTAGATATGTATTAATAAATACCCACAAATTAAGGAAATCGGATCGGTAGTTTTTCCGAAAATAACTTTCAAAGTTTACACTCGCTCACATTATGGAAACCCCCTAATAAAGTAAAATTCGAAGCTCAGGCGATTTTTGTTTCAAATGTCATTAAGATACCCACAAGCTTTTTTTTCAATCGTTTCAAAAGTATAAAGTCAGACAAAAAATTAGTTATTTTAACAGTTTTCAAGCGAAACTTTATACTAAGACCTTATTCCACGTGAAAACCCATTAACCGAAAATGAAAAAGATGCTAATGGAATGAGCATGAGGGAAATCAGCCGAAGATTAGGTAGATATTTACATACGTATTGTCAAAAATTATATAAATGGTCTTGGCGATTAAGGTACAAAAAGTCTGCTGAACGTCTAAAAGTCATTTCCACTCGAAATCTCCGAGAAATTTCGAAAATAACCTTGAATTTAACAAATAGGTGCAATAAAATCAAACGTAAAGTTGGTTTAAAAGTTTCAAAATCCACTCTATGGGGTGCAAAAAAATCTCTTCAGTTTATAAATCGTTCAAAAAATGAAAATGGCACCTCAACTGAAAGCGATTCACAAAGAAAATCAATTGAAATTGCTAAAAAAATATAATTACTAACTGAAAATTTATTGATGACATTCATGATTCTACAAGATTTTATTTTTCTACTTAAGTTATTTATTCCGACTAAAAAGTTTAACTTAGATGCCTCAGACGGTTTCAATGAATATTGGAGAGTATTAAGATATGGCAGATATTTTTCAAGAAAAACTTGGTATACTTTTGGTATAAGGAGGCTTTATTGTGAACATTTAATTTGGCATTTTCATCCATTCGGGTCAACAGATAGGAATGCTAGGAAGTGTTCTTTCAACATCTGATTTCATTTTTAAATGGCCATCCCGAATAAAATGTTATCTTCCAATAAGATAATGCAAGTGTACATGTCAGCAAGAGCTAAAAGATATGGTTTGCTTGATAAGAATATAGATGTTCTCGAATGGCCAGTATGTTCACCTGACTTGAACCCTATTGATAATCTTAGGAAACAACTTGTTTGGTAAATTAACCTGCACCGTCCTGGAGGGTTTCCAATCCTCCAAGACTTTCCACTAAATTGCGAACGGCAGCTCAGATGGTGTCGTAGAGCGAGTCGTGGATTACTCAAAAAAGAATAATGTAGGGCGCCAGAAGTTTTTAGGTAAACGCAAATTATCAAATTGACTAGTCTTTCATAAACGTAAAAACAACAAAAGTTTACTAAAGAAATTTTTACAGTCAAATTCATTAACAAATCGAAGATAAACTGTGCTGCAAGTTTAACATGTAAATAATTACAAAATTGATTATTTACCCACGCGTATATAGCTATATACCTGTTCACAAAATGTGGTATGTAAACTCAAAAAAAATTGGCTCAAAGTTTTGTTTCTTCTTGAACTTGAACAAATCTGACTGGTGGATCTTATCGGTGATTGATAATTTAATTTTTGATCAGTGTACGACGCTTCGGTGTGTGATCGGCGTAGAATTCGGCGTCGCATAAAAATTAAGAAAATATTTGTCTGACCTTATCGTACGTGTTGGTGATATTCTACAAGTTGATATAGCTTCCAAATACATCCAAAATCGGATTGAAACCAAACTGTGTAGCCAAATTGAAGCGGAAGTGAATTCCAAAGTGAAGCGGAAGTGAATTCCCAAATTTAATCACGATTGAAGCAAAAATTGAAGGCAGGTTGAAGTCCTAGTGAAATCTAGTGAATCACGATTGAAGTCTTAGTGAAGCCTAAAATGTTGCTTGGATTTAGAGAGACGAATTTAACAGAAAAGTATAATTACCAGATGGTCGGCTTCTATTTAATAAAAATTTAGTTCGTTTCTGAACATTTGCTGTGTTTCGAACTAATATAATAAATAATCAAAATTCTCTCTCTAAACCATATCGAAGGCATATCGCTTTAGCAACAAATTATTGCTGCGCTATATTCAAAATTAATGTCTATGCGCCGAAACACAAATAATCAGCGCACTTACGAGGTGTTGTCCAAAAATATATCTTATTAATAAAAATAAAACGTTACAAACCAAAAGCGATATTCGCCAAGCCATTTCCAATTTGTTTTTCTGACTCTCCGTTTTATAGCTACATATATATGAAATAAAACACCGTTCAATTGTTTTTTTTTTCTAATTACCCAAAAAAAGATAATCATGACGGCAACCACCGACGGAGCTTATTGAAAAAAATTGTGTGATTACTTGTATGTATAACAAATACGTGCACAAAGTTTTAATAAACTGGATAGTTTCGCCAATAAAAAATTTCAAATAAAGCAGTATTTTCGGCCCAAACAAAAACATCTCCCCTTAATAGTAAGAACAGGAAAAATAGTCATAGTGAGTTATATATCATTTTAATTAGCCACGAAGACCAAAATGCAGTTCCATCATATATGTCACTGTGCTTCTATTCAACAATGTTTAAATACCAAAAAAAAATTTCGAAAAATGAAAATGCGCTATCGATGGAACCCATAAATATATACCTGATATATTGACGTGATATCTTCTAAATTTAACATTGATTTGTCATAATCTATAGGTTGTGATAAATATAAAATAATATGGATTAACGTAGATAGGATCTTATCCTATTCCTATGCAGAAATGAAAAAGTCATTTTGGAACGCTGCCATAGCTAGAAAATTTTTAAATACTAATAGTTAATAAAAATATATTTTATCATGTTTAACCCATTAGTTAACCCATCTGATTCGTTAAAAAGTGAGTTAAATCTCGTATGACTTTTAATGAAACAATACAATTGACCTTTAATAATTTAAAAAAATAGGAAATCAAATGTGGGAAATTGATCACAAATTTTACTTTAAAAGTACATAATGCTATTTTTTCTTTCATTTAATTTCTTTTTTATTCGAATTACGGTATTGCACAAGTCACATAAAACGATAATATTATTTCAATATTTGAAATAATAATATAATATTTACATTTTTACAAGGGAACCGATAATATATGTACCTATTCGCAAAACGAGGTGTTTGGATGTTACCTATGACGTACATACATTAAAGAGGTTATGTTTTACGTCATTATAAGGATTGCCAATTTATTACTAATGTAAATAAAATAAAATGATTCTTTAAAAATACCGTTTTGCGGTTTTGTTCCGATAGTAGAAATTATAATAAAAAACTACATAAAACGAATAAAAAAAATTTAAAAACCGCAAAATTGTATACTTTCGAGCCCGACAAAAGAAAGTGATGGTAGAATATTGCCAGAACTAAAAGTTACATAATTTTATTATGCGTATAAAAAAGTGATCAATTGTAAAAAAAATAATATTGGAATATCGTAAAGTCGGCTTAGTTTTCTACTATACATGTTCATTATATTATTTTTTAATTCTCTATTATAAAACCCAACGAGAAATTGTACAATTATATTGTAATCAATTTTGGTCAATTTCATCCATCATCAATTAACATATATTGATTGATCTAGTTGATTATTATAAATTATCCGACAACTAGTCACATTCTTACATACATACGACTTCTTTAAAACGAGTTTAAATTCCATACTTTCTATTTCGTAGTTGTGTAAAAAAAAGTAAGAAGAGAAAAATCATAAAAAATAAAGATCGAGAAGTGTTGGTATTAAATAATGTCAATTAAAAAATGAAACCTGATATGTTTTAGCTGCCTTTACGCCTAAAATAATCAAAAATGATATTCACACCAATTTATTTTCTTTAAAATGACGGTAAACCACTCTTTTCAGCTCTTCACTAATTTCCTAAATACTGTCAAACACACAAACATTCCATATGGCATATTAAAATATGAACCAAGAAGAAAATTAAATAGGTATAGTCAAACTGGTTAATAAATAAACCTCCTAAGAATTTCATGATTACATCACACAATTACAGTAAATTGGTAGTGCCTTGTTCAAAAGAAAGCACTTAATTTTATATGTAAACCAAACATAGTTAATCTTACTTTGACAACGTGAACTAACACGTAGTAACAAGAATATTATAAAGATGAAATTATTCTTGTCAGAGATAGTGCACAAGAAGAATAATAGCGATGTTAATCCAACTATTTCATTAATAATTACTTATGAATATGCATACGAAGATTACAAATAAAAATATCACCGAAATACACGCTATAAACCAATTAGTTCTATCTAAAATCTGTCTGCTACAGCTAACACCAATTCGAGAATAGCTTGAGCTTCATAATTGAACGAGAGAGCATTCAAATTGGACGAAAAATAAAACTAAAACACTGTGCATTGTTAATCTTTTGTTCAAATTGTTTAAAGTAAAAAAAGGGCTTGAAAGAAAATTTTAATTAAAGGTTTAAACGATAAATAAAATTTAATAGATAGTACCAACTAAAGTAAAAAAACAATACATAATGAATTTAGATAACTAAAATTTGATTTGGAACAAATATGTAATTTAATCTATTATTGCTATTGTATGTTTGCATACTTTTATAAAAGTATGCAGAACTTCTATATTAAAGAAAGTAAGATAAATATACAAAAAACAGTAGAGAAACCAATTGAATTTTGAGGTTAATTTTAACAGTTGGTAACCCTCTGAGTCACTAAACAAAAATTACTGTCATTTTTAGTATGTTGTGCATACGTAGGTAGGTAATAAATATTCGGTTTAGAATCTTAAATTATAATACATTTTCATCTTATAAACTTAAAATGTAATAATCGGCAAACCAAAAGAAAAAGAAAATTAAGACTACCTACCTCTTCATTATAAAATCTATCGGTTTGGGTGAGATCAATAATTATCTTCAAATTGGGCACTTCTTCCAAGAGCATTTCAGGTGTAAACCTGTAATAAAAAACAGTCAAAAATTTTCAAATAATTATTACAAGGTGATTAGCAGAAATATAAACAATGGGCGCGTGTCCAAGTTAAACCAGTCAAATTGATAAATTGACCGCAGTCATGCTTTTAACAAGCCATTTGTCTTAGCACTATACTCTTTTATTATTAGGACGTTAACAAACTTTACAAGAATAATTATTAACTTTAAAATAGGGGTAATTAACTTTACCCCTAATTTCTTAAATATGACTTCCAACGATGTAACGACACGAGAATTTAATTACTTGGCTGACAGTCGCGATAAAATAAATCATAAAACACTCACCTAAGAGTAGATTCTAAACGTCGACATATTTCCTGAAAATATAAAAGAACATGTTAAAATAATAATTCAAATGCAAACTTTTTAAATAAAAACACACAAACTGTTTTACGAAAAATATTACTTGTAACGCTGTTGTTTTTTAATATATTATTGTGTACTATGTATTAAATTATTATATTTTTAAATCTTTATAGATATTTACTATAATTTTGTATTCAAACTGTTATTTATTTTTTTATAACATTTTTTTTAGTAAATTTTTCCACTTTTATTTTTTTAGGTTAAGGCATTATATAATCATGTTTCGATTTTCCAAAATCTCATCAGGTAAACTTAATATCTGAATAAAAGTTAAAATCCATTATATAATTTATTGTTTGTGGAAACATTAAATATTAAATAGATGACATTATATCACTACATCGACATACTAGATATTTACCTGTTCATTTGTCACGAATTAATTACAAGAAATTTTATTTTTAAAAAATATAAAATTTTACTAATTTATTTCATTATCCATGGCTTTTGGACGGAATAAAATATAATGAGTTAATTTCATGCTTTCCCAAAGACATTTTGAAGATATTGGGTATCATCATAGATTTTAGTTAAAGACATTTAAGAAATTGCCTATGTTAATGAATTGCCATCATTAACAATATAAAATAGAATATATAATAGAATAATATATTTCATTTCATCCAAAACCCATGGACAGTGAAATTAGTAAAATTTTATTTATTGTTTTAATAAAACTTCTATTAATTATTTCCTGATAATGTCATCTATTTAATATTTAATTTTTCCACATACTTGGGCTGTGAATTGAATTACATAGTGGATTTTTATACTTATTTAATTATTAGGGCCAAGTTTAACTGATGAGATTCGGGAAAATCGAAACATGATTGTACAATAATAATGCCGTAAACTAAAACATATGTAATTGGAAAATTTACTATTTAAAATAAATTTTATTAAAATTTCACTTAACGTGAAAAACATTTTAAACTTTTAAAAGATAGATTTTATTAGTCAAAAATTATGATAAATATCCTCCTATTGAAAAATATATATAGGATTTGTTGTATATATTAAAAAATAACGATGGGTTATTCTAGGATCGTGTTGTGAAACAATCAGAATTACATATACGTTACATGTGTACATAATTATAATGGTAAAATATTTAAAATATAAAATATTTTAAAGGTTTCAAATTTAATGAAATTTGAAAAAATTATTATTTTTTACAATTCTAATGAAATTTGAAAATTTTCCAACTCACATTTTAGTCTAGGACCTCCTTTGCGTAAAGTGGTTTCGTCTTTTCAAGATATCATCAGCTAAACTATCCCTAAATGAATGAAATGGATTAAAATCCATTAAAATTAAAATCAAAAACTATATTGGAAAATTTTTTATAATAAAATTAATTGACATGTGTTTTGACAAACCTATATCGACATACTAGATTCTAAAATTGAATGTCACAAGTAAACAAAAAATTATTCAAAAAATGTTTTATATTTCAAAAAACAAGATTACCTTTTTCACCGTCCATGGGTTTTGGACCTAATGAAATGATATGTTTTCTCATGTCTTTTCAAAACTCATCAACAAAATCCAAGAACCAAAAATTGTGACCTGTAGCAAAGATACACCGAAGTTCAATATGGTTTGGCAAAACAATAAAAAATAATGTGAAAAATTAAAATTGAAAGTGCTCAAATTAGCCTTTAACAAAGATAAAATCCATAAATTTCACTGTCTATGCGGATTGTAGACGAGAGTGAAATCAAAAATAGATTCTAAGTTTATTGAAAATATTGAACTTCAGTGAATCTTTGCTACGGGTCACAATTTTACCTTTTTTCTTCCAATTTTTGTACGGTTTAAGTGAGAACCAGTATGTTTGAAACGTTTAATTGCATATTGGACGGTACAACGCAAACACTTCATCACTTTAGCAAATTTCGGTTTATTTTTTAACTTCTTCAAATAACATTACAATTTTTACAGGATCTTCTAAAGTAAATTCTTTCACTTTCGGCATTTTTGGAAGTTAAAAACTATTAATATAAAGAATTAAACCAACTGAACAAAATTTAACTTTAAATGTTTCCACTACAGACGGCTGTATCAGACTAAGAAAATATTAAATAATACAAAATTTGAAAATTTTCTTTGTAACGGCCTTATTGCGTATTGTAGCTATTGCATAGTAATACAGTTATCAGTAATATTTCCCACAATACCATAAAAGGTGCCATTAAATGCAATCGTTGTACCAGTACCCCAAAAAGATTAAGTGCTTTAAAGATTAAATCCTTTTGGCCATGGCTGTATTTCTTATGGGAAAATTGTAATTTTCAAAATTAAATTGCGACCTTATTACAAATCCGACTAAGTTCATCCTGTCTCTAAAGTTCTTGTATTTTTCTGTTCTCTTATTTGGTTGAACCACTTCTCTAGAAAAAAGTGTACTTTCGAGTCACGTTTAATTAACTCTTGCCATAATTACATATCTTAAATAGCTAACTAAACTACTTAAATAGTTAAATAACTAACCTGAGTTGATGACTGCCAGCATCAACAATAAAAAAGGTTACAGGCACATTCCCCAACCCGGTTATTTTATTGAAAAATATGGGTATTTCGCAACGGCAAATTGACAAAAGGCCTAAGTGTTCAAGATGTGCAGTGCAAACGGTTCTTAAACGACAGGCAGAGACCGGCTTCGTAGAAAATAGACGAAGATGTGGTAGAAAACAAGTAACAACCCTTAAGCAGGATCGTATTTTATAAAGAATATCGTTAAAAAATCGTCATAAAACATCGAATGATTTAAAAAGCGACCTACAACGTGAGTTTGGTGTTGAAATCTCGACACAAACCGTTAGACACCATTTAAATGCCTTCGGATTATTTGGTCGCAAAGCCGGGAAGAAGCCCCTTTTGAACGAGAGGCAAATTAAACAGAGTTTTAATTTCGCTAAAAAATGGAGAAACTCGACTGTGGAGAATTGGTCAAAAGTAATCTGGTCAGACGAATCTAACATAGAGGTATGTATTTTACGTTGTTTTTACAATAATAATTTTAATAAAACATTAAGATTTATCATTTGTTTATTTGAAATGTTTCAGAATTAAAAAACATGAAACTTAGAAATCTCAGGGTGGCTTAATATTTTTGAGCACGGCTGTATTAAGATTACATATTTGAGATATCGCATTTTATCGCAATTTAAATTTTTACGAAAATATTATAGATTTTAGGTACGTGGGTAAAAAAATTTGCGATGAAATTTTTGGATTTGTTAATAAACTCTTTTGAGAATGTATTTAGAGCTGTGAATAGCGGTGTTGATCTAAGAATTTGTATGCGAATCACCAGCTAAAATTTAACTTCGTTAGAGCTTTCCGTTGGGGAGAATTTTATGGGACAGGCATACAAAGATTCACTTTTATACTATATTAAGATGGCAGTCAATAGAAAGGAGAACAAACGATGTAACATAAAGAAGGTGGCTATTTTCAGCAATTGCTTTAAAGTTTGTTTCAATGAAATTGTATACATGCAATTTTTTAAGACGAGCAATGTAGAATAAAGCATAACATTATCGACATTATATTTAGCAAGAAACCCAGTGCCATGTGGCTTGCAAAAATTTGAAAAAAAGTTGTATTCCGACAAAAAACCAATGGTACATCTCTTGGTTTTTTTTTAAATTAATACCGTTTAACTCAAAAACTATAGGCACCGTTGAGGACATATGGATGTCCTCGTATACTCGTATGAACTTATGCTGTCAGAAATTACGCAAAGAATCAATCCTCCAAAAACCGTTAGCACAAGTTTATGAACCCCCTTTGATTGCATCCTAAGAATGAATTAAATCGAAACACAATCAACATACCATAAAAGGTATCTGAAAAAAAACCTTTTTAAGTGCTGCAGTTTATCGAAAAATGTATTATTACTATTATGTTCATACCAATTATGTACAGACATACGTACATATCGAGAATCTTACATAGCCCCAAATTTGGACCACAACTAATACTAAGATGACACAACAATTGAAGAGAATGAGAAAACAAACCAAAACCGCAATTGCGTTGCAAAGAGCAAATTGCCTAAAAAGGAATGAGAAATAAGCCAGTACAAATCATTTTGATTATTTAGAATTTAGTGAGTTGCCTGCATCTTAGTCAGATGTATAAAAAAGAATTAAAAACGGTGAATGAATCAATTGGTTCATACTATTCCAAACGAAATAAAACAATATTGTAATTTAAAATATGAATCACCTTATAAATAATACAATTTGTATTAATCAAAATGAAGGTATTATAGATTGGCGACCTACGCTTTAATGATAGTTTAATAACCGAAAGCGTAAGTCATCATGCATGTATTAGTATAAAATTTAATTTTTAATTACTTTGAGCGAGACATTAATTAAAATACTGCTACTATTTGGAATTAATTTGTAATTGAGCCCCAAATTCTTAGTAGTTTTATGAGTGTGAAGCATACCATTCTCTCTCGCTTCATCTTATTACATATCTGGGTGGTCTGCCATTTGTTAGCCAATACCAAAATTAAATGCGCCAACTTAATATATCAATTTTCGTATATGAGGCCTGTAACCATACGAATTACATTGTATTTAATTATATATCACACGGCCACTTAAAAGAATTTCATTTCAGAACATCAATAACTTGTAACTCGCTTTAGAAAATTGCTGATGAACGTAGCCCCAAAATTAAAAGCTAACATACATATGTATATCCATACAATATGCAAAAAGTGCAACCTTTTGTTGCACTACCTTCCACAAAATTAATTCTTCATTCAATTTTATAGTGGGTACATCTCCGCTGGAATGAGAAAACTTGGTAAGCTTTCATGATTGATGATCTGGCAAATGTAAAAGGCGTTACCGTTTATACATTTGATAAAGATACCAAAGCAGACTTATTGCTTGCCTAAAGACATCAGAGAGAGGAACAAACCTAACACAATTTAATACTAAATGGCTGTTTAGTCATACAAATTATTATAATTTTGCAATCAACTTCGATAATGTTGTCAGCTTAGAGACACTTTTGAATAATTGTCTATTAGGTATTAACATATTAAGATTAAAAGAAATTGACATAATAAATAATAATTTAAGCACAAACCTGAATTGAGCAACCTTGACTCATAATAGTAAAAAAATGATAAATGGGTGCATATTGAAGATAAATAAATTACCAATTAAATTTGCATATAATAGAAACAACAAAAACCAAAACAATTTATTAAATTCATCGACATAAATTTGACTCCAAAAATGTGTTCAAAAATGCAAATTAAATTTTGCCATAATAATAAAAATGGAAACAACACAACGAAAAACTAAACCAAACTGAAGAAATGGGTATATTTTCTGTAATTTTGGGAAAATAAAAAGTACGCAGTTTTAAAATGTTACATGGAGCTGCCAAACTGTGAGATGCATGGGGTGTTAAACTGAGTTGTTAAAAAACAGAAATTGTGTTTATCGGCGGTAACACAAATATTGTAGGACCAATAAAAAATTGTGAAAAATTTACGTATAGCGAATGAGCACACAAGATAATAAACACTTCATCTTCGGGCTTGGCTTGCTTACATGTGCGCGATTTCGTATAGCTATCGAAATAATACGTGAATAACTAATGGTTTAACATTATCAAAGCTTGGTTTGCTATCACTCGGCTGTAGGTAATATGATATTTTATAAAAATTTATAAAGGAACTTGTTCATGTTTTTGTACCATCACATTTGGGTGTTTACAAAATAGTTTATGTAGTAGTGTTTACACACCCTTCTTTCGCTCCCACCTATCGGCAATACTTTGTCTTAGCATCCCAAAAGAATAGAAATATTAATTCGAGCTCGTTAACTTTTGGCAGAGCGATAAATTAATTTTCACAAAGCTTATAATATGATTCATAAAAGAGTAATTCATTGGTTGTACTTGTTTTTTTGTAAGTTACCGGCCACCTACAGTAGAGAATCTTATTAGTTTTAAATTTGAAAATCTTTTGTACTGCCGACAACTAGGGCGGATTCTTGGTAATACGATGACAGGCTATGAATTCAATTCGTGACGAAACCATCCCCGTATGCAGATAGATTAGCATCTCCAATATTGCTTAATAACAATATAGTATAGTATCCTTTCAGCAAATTTCGACACAAATAATTTACAAAAGTAGTCCGTATCATACGATATGTTTAGGATGGTAAAAAATAGGCACATAAACGTTTTGATCAGATAATAAAAATAAACTGCTTAGAATAAGAATATAAAATGACATCTTAATACGAAAACGCCGTGTGAATGTGCCAGTAAAATTAGTTACACACTCCTTATATGCATGAGAGCATGGTCATTGAAATAACGTTAGTAAATACCCTAATATCAAAATTTTGTTTCATTTTACAATTTCACCAAATTTCCATAATAATGCAGTAAATGTTCAAATATGGCATGCATAGTTTAAGTTACGGTACATTTGAATTTTTGAATTATTACCTATAACTCAAGAATTCCCCACAAACATAATAAAACCCAAATGTTATTGTGAAATTTAAATAAAAAGTATTTAAAATATAGAAATTAATAAGAGGCAATTTTTACATAAAAAACCAAAGTTCAGAATAGCGATGACAGAGATACGATCTCCGTGTCTCCAATGTTACTACTTGTTTGCAATATTGTTAAGTTATTAAAATGGCAATTTTACAGCGAGATGAGTATAGAATATGCAATTTTATTTATCACTTTAGCTATAAATATTATTTAATGTTGTTGCAATATGTGAGACTTGTGGCACAGAGACGGCTTTTCCATACTTGGTAAGACGAGTCGAAGATGAACCCACGCTACCTTTGGGGCATCGGAATCGCGGAACTGCAATAATATACACTAATTCCGTTTATATAAAACATGAGTATGTAATGTAAATATTTATATCGCAAGTTTTTGTTTCTTCTATTATCATTCTCGGACAAAAACTTATTTAACATAAGAATGCAGGAATATCTTGAAGCAACGGTTGAAAAAATTCAATATTTTTTAATGTGCTCTCCGTGATAGCTAAAATGTTGATCGAATAAAAGAAAAAGTGTAGGTAATCGTTGAATGTACATTTTCCATATTTTATAATTTAGCGGTGGTAGACATAAAGAGGGCGCACTGGAGGAAGCAATTAAGTGGTATAGTTAATTATATCACGTTAAATCAATATAGCAAACTAATTATCAGACTAATGTAATCTACGACAAGGTCTGAAAGCATTCTGAATTCAGGCACTAAACATAATTTAGTAGGTAGGTACATAAGCTATAAATAACGAAGAGCGCTTTTTATGTGCAATATTGACGCTAAGCCTATTGGATTTTTATGCGTTCCGTGCCAGTTATATGAACCTCAAAAAACAAACAGAAATTGGTAAAGGTTGCATTTTCATTTCACTTGCCGAAGACTTCCCACAGGGTCGAAAATTTAAATCACGCCAACCCCATGCTACGACTCGAAATAATTTTAAATTTTATTTTATTTACTAAGCGATTTTTACAAACGCGGCACTTTTGTAACATTAAATAGCAGTTTTAAAATGTTATAAATATTCATCGAGTGGAAAAACATAAAAACTATTATACCGCCTGTCCACATTTATCATAATATTTAATTCAAATTTAATTAATTATATGTCGCCGTTGACACACGTTGACTAGTTGCAATTATAAATATTAATATCGCCATAATCTTTTGCATAAACCTTCTACCGAATGACAATATTAGCACCTTAGAAAACCTGAAATAAATACATAACGTTTTGTAAAACGTGTAATATCCAAAGTATTTGTCACTTTCTACCTGTGAATATTGTGTGTGGTCGGATACCTTGCCTCCAATCTGCACCCCTGCCGATTATTCTTTTGTATTTGTCCACAAACTATCCTCGTCAGTTAGTCGAAAATTACATAATTTAAAAGATTTTATGTTTCAGAAGTCGTTTTTAATTTTCTCAATAATAATTTGTACATAATAAATTACACAAAAGCACTCGAAATTAATTAAAAATGCGGTCGGTACGATATTTTATAATCATTTTTTTTGCCTTTTACTAACCCATAATTCTACTACATTATTTGCATTTTGTTTTAAAAGATACGAGCATTTTTCGTGGTCATATAAATTCAAAACTTTTTTTTTTAATTTATATGACTTACATTATAATGTATGTGTGTATTCAAAAGATCACCATGATTATCTGCAAGTAGACATAGGATTCTAATACAAAAAAACAACAAATTATGAATTAAGAAATCCATCAAGAAAATTTAAATATTTCAAACACCTTAATAAATAATGTTTTAACCTTATTCACGATTTACCGGTGACATCAAACGTATATTGGAAAAAAGGAAAAATGATAAAAACAACTAATTCTTACAAACATTTATCTCGAAACATCTATGCTCTATTATGTATATTGTATATTATACATCATATTTTTATAAATTAAATTTTTTTGAAAACTCAAATTTTTAATTTTTCTCATCTACTATGTATATTTGCTATAAATCTATATTATTGGCGACTTATTCATCGAACAAATATATCCAATGACAGTTGATTATTTTTGTAATTATTCCGCGTAAACCAGCTATTAATAAGTTGCATACAAAGTATTGAGCTTTTTTCTCACTTGACAAGATAAATCGCTAATATACTTGCCTATATGCTTAGCAAACAATGATCCCATTAAATGGAATTATTTTATGCTTAGGTATATGTTATTGATACAACAATTTTTTAAATATACTGCGACCGTAAAATAGAATTTCAAATATTAGTGTCAATTAATCATTACATTTTTATACAATGTGAAATATTATTCCTTGATTGCTATAGTTTATTATTGTCCTTCCCCAACAATCTACTTCCACTTCTAAACTATTGTAAACGAGCAGGTAGCATGGTAACCTATGACGTGCCAAAATTACAATTTTCAGGTCTATTAAACATAACTTGTCGGTGGCTATAAACAACTTAACTTGAAATGATAAATATAAAATAAAATATTTCCTATCAAAAAATTCATAATAAAAAAAAATATTATGTCAATCCACTGCTCATAAGAGAATGACAAAACAGAATGACAAGATAATGACAATGCATATTATATTAATATTGTAAAAAATCTTAATTATTATAACAACAAATAATTTTTCTCTGTCGTCTGTCGCTACTGCTGTATATAAATCTCGTCACCTCTCGTCATCTGTAAATTGCACCAGCGATTGCTGTGGGTAGCTTAAGTTATTAAGTACAGATAATAGTAATAGATTGAAGTTATAATTTTAATACTTAAAAAATTTTTTAAAAGTATAACCTAAGTTGATACGAAATAAAATTAAAAATTTAAAAAAATTCCCGCCCTAAAATGTATGTAAAAATTACAAAAATAATTCATTTAATAAAATTTAAAGTATAAACACTCATCGGAATAATATTAAAAAGAATACCACTAGTCTGGTAATTGGGTGAAATTTAGAAAGTGGTAAACTGGGCTAAAAGTATTTTCAACGAAAATGATGAAAGTGGTAAACTGGGGTGTATGGGGACACGCTGCAGAGGTAGTACCTTATTATCGGAACATCGAGCGTAAAATACAGGAGATGGTCATTGACAACTGGTCCTCACATAGTACCCAGCTCTAACTTATGGCTCCTAGTGCCACACCCGGGCAATTGCATTAACCTGCAGGCTAAACCAAGTGAGGGTAGCCAGATATGACGAACCTTATGCCAAACCGCTTAACAATAGGTTAATTAAGGGTTGCGTAAGATAAGCAATCGAGCAAAACCTCGGATTCGTCGACTTCAAAAATCATTTGACACGATGGAGTTGTGGGCGGTGTTACAAGCTCTAAACGACACTCAGGTAGACTCGATATACGACCCTATTGTAGGATATATACAGAAATGTCACGATGCATGTAAAGATAGATGAAGATACAATAACAAGGAAATTCCATACATAGAGGTGTTCTACAAAGGGATAGAATATCCCTCAACTATTCACACTGGCCTTGGAAAACATATTGAAGATATTGGAATGGGATGAAAGGAGAGTGAATATTATTAGCACAAGTGACAAAGAACTGGAACAAATGCTGAACATCTACTAAGAAAGGTTTGCAGATAAACAGAAATAAAACAAAAATCATATCCAAAAGCGATAGAAGATTCAAACTAGGTCAACAAGAAATGGAAACAGTGGACAAATACGTGTACCTGGGACATCTAATGAGGCTAGGAAAGCAAAACCAATCAGAAGAAGTGTTAAGGAGAGTCATACTGGAATGGGTAGCATTCGGATAGCTGGGATGGATCCTGAAAGACAGTAATATATCTATGTGCCTAAAAAGAAAAATATTTGACTCGTGCATCCTACCAGTAATGACCTATGGTATAAAGCAATTTACCATTTCCAAATTTTTATTCAAATTTGCCTTTGGCTCAATTTACCACTTTCAGGTAGTTGTTTTAGCCCAGTTTACCTTCCCCCTGCTTTAATAGGTTGGTCAAGAAATTTCATCCTAGCATTTATGATGTGATTGAGCGTCTTAAAGGAGAGCAAGAAAAAACGTGACTGCAATTGCCAATGGTACACCAAGACCACGTAAGCGACCAGAATATATTCGCAACAATGAACACATGCAGAACACATGCAGAACTTGCAACAACTTGTGTTGAATAATCAAATTCAGTGGATTGAATATTTGGAAAGTGTTAGTCATATTTATGAACATTTGAAGTAATTACTGTAACTAAATTGTAAATTTATTGTTTTAAATAAATCAAATTAAAATTAAATCGGCAGCGAAAAGGGAAAAAAGTGGCGGCGATTTTATAGGTGGTGAAATGGAATGATACGATTTAAAATATCTCAACATTGACTTTAATTAGTTTTAATCAACTGAGAATCTATTCATTATAATTAGTTTTATTTTAAGAGGCCCCAACAATCCTATTGATGTACAAGTAAAAGATTAAAATATTTATATTAACTTTTTTGATGCAATTTACATATGGTCCATATAATTTGCGCGTTTGACGCACTTTACAACCACCGAGACCTACTGTTTAACACGCGATCCTTATAGGGTCACCCATTCATATGTACTACAAGCACTAGCAACTAGCAACATTGGTTCTAACAAAGAAGAATTTTAATATTGTAGAAAAAGCATATTCAAAAAATGCCTATGGGTGGAGAACATAGATTCTCGTTAATCCATACATGCGCGTTGGTGATAAAGAGCTAAGTGATAAATTCCAAAAATAAAATAAAATCAAAACTTGTTTTAAACTCAAACTTATTTAAATTTTAAAACTGGGTGCTAAATATTGTTTTTATCATGGAGGGCTTCAGGGATACCATCCGAACCATCGTTAGGAGGGGTGGGGAGGAAAAATGTCCCCTTTGCCCGTCCCTAATTACGTAACTGCATTGCGCTACTTAGGCCAGTATTCTGAGACTCGTCCTTTACGTAAGGATCCTTTAAGAAATGCTAAAAGTTTTCTTAGTTTACACCCAAAATTTTGACACATTTTTGACATAATTTTACATGGAAACCAAGCTCTTCCTTTCTTGAAAGGATCCTTTCATAAGGGATTAGTTACGAAATACCGGCCTTATTATACTATTTATACCACCAATAATAAATAAAAGAAATAAAACGTCTTTAATAGGCTAATTCATTCGTTAATCAATTCGATTAATCAAGACACATTGGGCAATTACATTTTAGCCCAATTAAGAGGTTGACCTAAATAAACGAAGTCATTCGATCTTATTTCCTTAGTTTGGCTTTTCCAGATTTGGTTCAAATAAGTGGCTGCCCCGATTAACCGATAGACCAATTAACTGGAACCAACTGCGAATGCATAATATCAATCTGGACAGTGTTTGATTAGACCAAAGATAATAATTAATTGAGTTGTTTAGAAGTCTTAATATCTCTAGTTAATTAGTATCAATTTAATTTTTACAGGTTTAGTGGATAACTTAATTATCAAAAAAGAGAATGAATCGGCATTTCGTGATGTCAAAACCAATAAAGATGAAAAGTGTAGAAAAATAAATTTAAACCATAGAGACTGCAAACAAAACAGAAGTAGGTACAATCTTCCAATCTTAATTCTTTTCGGTAAACAACAAAACATAATATAGTCAATAGTGAAGAGGGGGAACAATAATTAAAAAAATGGTGACGATTTATTGCATAACCAGCTGAAGTGATTGATATTAACATTCAACATTTTTAAAAGAAAACTTCAAACGTCGGAGAAAAATCTGGAGAAAATATTGTGGTAACCACAATAGCCTATTCATTACAAAGTGATTATTTCAAATATAATTTAAATACGTCGAAGTGGTTTTTTGAAATATGTACTCGCAAATAGATGATGTTACTAGTAATTTATTCATTACTCTATATTAATGGAAATGCATTGGCATTTTACTTATGCATTGAGTGTAAATTAAATGAACCGTGGAGGTGCTAAAACAACCTCATCGGTTGCGGTAAACTAACAAAAAAACAATTTATTTGCATTTATAGACGTGTAAAACCGCAGCTTGTATAAACTAATACGTTATATTATTATCACAATATAATATCTGCAATACAATTCGATCGTATGAAGTAATAATTAGCGAACTATAAAATTTAGAATTAAATGTTATGAGCGTCATCTGCCCCTAATTTATAACGAACGGGATTTTAAACTTTTAATAATAATTAGTATTTCTAAGTTATGAATATATTAGAAATTGTTGAAAAGTTCTGTGAAAATCTTTTTAAAATGTTATCTAAGGATTTCGCGGTTTTGTTTCTGCGGAAAAATTAAAAAAGGGTTTCCCCAAGGAAATACTCTCAACCCTTTAACACCGTCGTGCGAACATCATGACCGCATTGAATGTTAATTTTGTGTTTGTTTTTTGCCAAAATTAGGTATTCAGCGACTTAGCACTTTTAAGTTATTCACACTTAGCCAAGTGGTCACGGTGACCGCACTATATTAAAGGTTAATAAAATTAAAAAATGTTTGTCGGTTAATAGAATTTTGTACATTTTTCGTAATCGACATTTTTATAATTCTCTTATTATCCCAAAAGATCATACAACATAATATTAATTTCCTAATTATTCCTAAAATAATCTACATTTTCATCCCGAATAGAAACCGAAAATGAAACGTTATCCACAGTTTTACGAAAACATCAGCATAAAACACAATTTCCCAATATTGAAGTATGATGTAAGTATTCATGAAATTCGACTGTTAGTTACATAATATTCATATAACAAATAGAAAACTCCAATAAATCAGACAAATGGGATAAAATTCCTAAATGAATTAAAATTTCTGTATATTATGAGGGCAAAGTATAAATTTACGAGACGGGGCCATCCGGGAAGGGCGGTCAGGTGAATGAATAGACAGCTGAAAAAGTTATTGCACCCCTCAACAGCGGAACAACACCGTCCACTTTCTTGTCTTTACAAAATGGTATGAAAAAGAATAGATGGCGTTTGGACACCCGCTGAGTCACAGGGACCCAACAAATTTCAGCAGACCAGAGAGTCGCGTTCCACCATCCTGCTGTGCAAGAATGTCCGCCGATACATTCAAATATTCTCTTGTTTCGGTTGTTGAATGTTGGTAATTTTGTATTACATACTCACAAACATATCTCATTACATTTAAGTTGACACCAGACATACATTATTTCGGCATGAAGATTCTCCAACAGTCTAATTGGAATTCGAGTATCATCCATATCATTAATTTACCAAAGCACACCTACTGTAAATTTTACGATAATATGTTGGTAGTATAGTAAAATAATTTAATTTTAAAGTTTTTGAGTTGTTCTATGTTAATTATATTAATTAGAAAAAATAAATCAGTCGATTTCTCTAAAGACTGGGTATTATATTGCTTCCGATAAGATGACCATATACAACATAATTTCAATTTAGTTTATATGATGATAAAAGTAGAATATAAAACGAGACCACACCGTGTGAGATCGCGAGTTTGAATATCCATCAAGACAGAACATCTCGTCAACGCTTTCTTTAGATGGATAAGCTCCACTCCCAGGTCGTATAATGATGCTGTCAACTGACCACCGGCAGCTATGAGAAGATAAAGATGTCGCAATGTCGCAGTCGGTAGTTATAAGCTCAAGCTCGGGCACTGCCAACTGCCTGATTGCTATCTTTTTTGAATTAAATCGTTTCACTTCGTCTTAACAAAATACCTTATAAAATAATTTGTTTAACTGATATAAACAACACATTTTAACCGTTAGGCGTACACAAAATTAGGTTAGGTTCGTTTTCACGCTCGCTTTTGCTCTCTTTCATAATTTGAACAATAAAAAGTAAGCGACCATTTCGACACTTGGCTTAAATAGAAAGATAACCATTTATATCAATTCATAAATCAAATTTGGAGGACATCGATGTGTTTAAAAATTAATTTTTTACCAAACACTTGATGACAAACTACACGAACAATTTAAATTGAATTCCGATTAGATTTGCTTATCTATGTTAATAATAAAACATTAAATGCCTACATAAATTGCAAATTTATAGTTTTGCCACACGACAACATTCTAAACTAAATAAGCTTTCATTTAAATAATCACAGCCTATTTGTCAATAATGTGACATATTCGACTATTTAAATATTTAATGACCAGTGTCGGAAAACCAGTTTTCCTTATATATTCCATGCAATAACTATAAACAGTGTTCAAAAATATTTAACAATGATAATTATTATAGGAAAGATGCATGTAAACGATGCTGGATTGGTTATTTATTTCTCCTTTAATATTCTTCAATCAAATGAAAGCTTTTGAACTATGGATATTTTCTTACTTACGACAATTATACTAATAATAAATACCTATATTTACGACAAGCAATATTGTGTAAAACCATCGTTATAATACAACACAACACATAACATTACATCTACAAGTTCAACTGCTTGGAATGCTTTAGTACTTACAGCGTTTCCACTAACAGGAATAATCTTCATTTAGTATTAATAACCATTTTTAAATGCAATCTCAAAGATATGCCGAATCCTCATGGTCTAAACTTTTATGCAGATTCAAGTAGGCGCTAAAATTTGATATTGACGTGTTTTGACAGGTTACTCCAATTTTTGATATATTTCTTTTGGTAAATTGCAAGTTATTTCATAACGAGTTAACCGCAATAGTTGGTGTGCCAATTTATTACATACATATATTAACCATTCAAATTTTATCAAACCAATTATGATATTTAATGCTTTAATTCGCGGTTTTCTTAACCCATTCATTAACGGAAGTTCCGATTCGCATTTTCAATATTTCAAACTGTAAAGACAGTTTAAGTAACCCCACATGTCCTATGGATATCGTACTTGGAGTATTTATGTAGTATATAATATTTAAAAAAAAGTGAAGCTGTGTGCTGAGGTTTGAGCCTGAGACTTATAGCGTAATCAGACTGATCGGTAGCCTCAGAGAACGATATAAAAATTAGAAAGAAATCGTCAAACTTTCAGGTCCCAATAAAATACATTATTATTTGTTTCTTCATCTTCATGTGCCTTCTCCTACCGGAGGTTGGCAATCAACATAGCTATCTATATCTTTGATACAGTAGCGCGAAACAACGGTCTTGTGCTTTTACCGTACCATTGTCTAAGATTCTTAAGCCACGAAATTCTGTGACGATCAGGTCCTCTTCTTCCATTAATCTTACCCTGATTTATCAGCTGAAGCAGTTTGTATTTCTCACCTCGCATCACATGCCCAAGATATTCCAATTTATGTTTTTTTACAGTGTGCATAATTTCCAATGAAGTACCCATTCTTTGAAGCACCTTAACGTTAGTGACACAATCCATCCATAAGATACGCAGCATTCTCCGATACGTTCACATCTCGAATGCGTCTATTCTCTTACAAGAGTCTTCTGTAAGGCTCCACGCTTCAGCACCATATAGCAAGACAGGAAAGATGTAACATTTCAAAATTCGCTTTCATGGACCTATATTAATATCGCAATTAGATAATAGATTTCGCATTTTAAAAGCGTTTCTCGCTTGCTCTATGCGGCATCTTATCTCTTGATGTTGTTCCCAGTGCTCGTATAGATTGCAACCCAGATATTTATGTATATCTTGCCACTTTTGAATTGGCTCATTTCCCCCTTCCATTCCCGTCTGGATATTTTCCGTCTTGCTAAGAAACATATATTTAGTTTTCTTGATGTTGATTTTATCCCATATTTACTGACACTATTGACTGTGTCGATCAAGATCTGTAGGTCTTCTGCACATTCTGTCAACAAAACCGTATCATCTGCGTATCTCAGGTTATTTATCATCTTTCCATTTCTCTCTTCCTCTCGATCACATAGAGCTTCACTGAATATTCTCTCCGAGTAGAGGTTAAAAGTGGTGTAAAGTATACACCGGGTGACTAGAAAGCGGGAGATCGCGGTTCAAGTTCTGATCACGTCAGAGACGCTGCCGTGATCAAAGGTCCGATATTAATCTTTAGACTGTGGGGAAGGCAACGGAAACCACCTCATTAATTATATTCCCTAGTAAGGTCAGCTTGTCTTCGGCTAAGTTGATCAACATTGTTGGCATTTTCCATTTGTCTTCCCATCAATTCCGTTATTCCCCTTTGATTTCCTCTCGGACAGCTTCTGTCGTTTCTGGTTGTTTCAATTTATTAATACCTATCGATTCTATCCATGCTTCGATTTGAGTGAACTTTTTGAATTGATTATTATTGAATTTCCCTATTACGGGATTGTGGTCTGAATTTACATCTGCACCAGGATTATTTGTTTATCATAATATTTTTACGGACATTATCCTTAAAGCCAAGTATAGTTAGAACCATTAACTGCTAACATTATATTCTGTACAAATCTGGGAAGAAAATAACTTTGTTATGTATGACCGTCTCCGTACTTCAGAGACTTCACAGAGACAGAGAGACAGAAACTTCATTATGAACAACATGATCAGAGGCACATTCCCAAACCCGGTGTAAGCGGCCGTGAAGCTTTAATGCAGTAACCTCTTTGATGAAAATGAACCATTTTGTCAGCAATACAGAAAAATTGAAACATATTGAAGGTCTAGACGCTCTTTAATAGTTGCTAAACAACAAGTTTGAGTAAGATTTTGTTTTTGAGCAAAACGAAAATCCGAAATTATTTTATAGCTTTTTGATTTTTGATAAATCAAGGTCAAATTTTAAATTTATCCAGACACAAGAAAAAATCAATTCAAAGAAGAATAAATTTAAATTCATCAAAACAATTTAATTAAATAATATACTTGTAAATTTAATTGGTGGAATAATGTTGGTGGCGGTGGACTTCTAAGCCCTAAAGAAAGCCCACAAAGATGTAGTAGTAGCTGAATCCCTCAGTCAAAGATCCCTTGCTTTTGTTCTATCACAAAATTTCCCGTTCTAAAGTGCTCTACCCCATCTTTCAAATGGGTTTTTTACGGATCTAGTGCTTTCATAGTGATATGTTATTTTGGCATTAGTCTAGATTTTATCGTGGATCGAAAACGTACACACCTGGCTCCATAGAAGTGTTTTAATAATTAAAAAATATAACAATAGATAATTATAATTATATGGATAATTATAATATTATTATTGTTATATTTTTTCGGACTGTCTTTTGTTAATCAAATTCGGGTAAAAAAAAACTTTTCATCGAAAATGAGCTAGATCCCTCATACCCTCGATATTTTCTGCTATTCAAAATATTATCTTGATTTGTCTTGTGCTTTAAGGTCACAAAATCCTTCTTGGGATTTCTGAAAAAGTTAAGAATAACTTTTGTTTCAGATAAAATAACTTGATGTAGACAGCAGTTGTCTTCTGCAAAAGTTAGATTATCAGCAAGGTTTGTCCTATATCATCACCTACTTTTGATGTCTTTTAGAATTAGTCCAATAGAAAATGTTTTTCACATTCGCATATGCGATTATACAAATATTTAATAAAGATAGACATCAAAAAGTGATTACATATTTCAATTTCTATAATTATTATCTGAAAACACACTAAATATTGCATCATCGTATCAGTTGGATGTTGTTGAAAAGTACCCTCAAGATTTATAAAACCAAAACAGATATTAAGATACGATTTACGCAAAGTTCAAAACGAAGATCAGAGAACAGATCAACCAACTTATATTTTGATCGTGCTTTAATTTAAAGGGACGTATTTCAACAATTTAAAATTGAAGTGGTTGGGGTGAGGGAGTGAAATGCTACACATCAGTTTTTCCATTTATTTGGTTTTCCATGTTGCATTAAGAGATCTAAACATTCTATTATAACAAATTTCAAGCAAATAAAAACAATAACAATTTAAAAATATATTTTAACCTTTAGATCAGCTAAACTATAATAGGCATACAAATATGTACAAGAATCAATAAAACAAAAAAGTAGAATGTAACCTTTCCATGTTACAAAAAAAACCGTACCTGCCCTGAATGTAATATAAGTTGTAACACTTGTTTGGTAGATGGTAGTGACACTATCGATAAAGCATTAAGGGTTTTGACTTATTGTTACTCAGCAGGTCCTGGCGCCTAACTGAACACCAATATTGTGTTTATAGTGATTTTATAAAAATTTAGATATGTAAACTCAAAAACAGGTAAAGGTGTTGCACAAATTCATATTGTAACACTTTTTTAGGTCGTGCAACCCCTGTGAGTAGTTGCACCCCACGTCTAATAGGTTTGAGTATGATAAATTATTGAAACTTAATGTTATTTTATAATGAAAGCTGTTTACTACATTATATTCTTCTTTTGTTAAAATATTTTATTAGTGAAAATCGAAAATAAATTTTAAACGAAAATTATTAAAATAATACAATTTGCATGTCTTCCTTAATTTTGCAAGCAATAATGTCGAGAACATCTCGAATAGGTTAGCTTTATCGTAGCGTAACGCTGCTTTCTACAAAAATTTTATCGAACTTAAAAATGTCTTTAAATTATAGAATCAAACTGACAAAAATACATTGAAATTGCATCCCAATAAGTTTTATAAGCCATATTAATAAATCCAAGAGGGACCACAAATCTCCATAAATGTTTCTCCAGAGAAACTTAGATTGAGCAATACCGACATTTTTATTTCTACTAGTACAGTAAATAATGACGAGATTACGGACAAGTGTCTTCGTAAACGGTTACAGAGCAAAAGTTGATCCGGCGGAAAGGCGCCAGGCTGCAAACCGAAAGCTGTTTACTACATTATATTCGTCTTTGTTAAAGTATTTTATTAGTGAAAATCGAAAATAAATTTTAAACGAAAATTATTAAAATAATACAATTTGCATGTCTTCTTTAATTTTGCAAGCAAAGAACATCTCGAATAGGTTAGCTTTATCGTAGCGTAACGCTGCTTTCTACAAAAATTTTATCGAACTTAAAAAATATCCTAACTTATAGAAATCAAACTGACAAAAATACATTGAAATTGCATCCCAATAAGTTTTATAAGCCATATTAATAAATCCAAGAGGGACCACAAATCTCCATAAATGTTTCTCCAGAGAAACTTAGATTGAGCAATACCGACATTTTTATTTCTACTAGTACAGTAAATAATGACGAGATTACGGACAAGTGTCTTCGTAAACGGTTACAGAGCAAAAGTTGATCCGGCGGAAAGGCGCCAGGCTGCAAACCGTGTGTAGGATGAAGGAGGACGCTGGACGCGCGAGAACGCCCACATGTAACGGCGCCGCAAACATACAAAACTATATAACCTATATCACAAAAATGCCATTATATAATTAATCTACTACTATTACAAGAATCTATTCAACATTTTTTAATATTTGGAATTTATGTTAAATAGCAAATCACATGCATAGGAAGCCTGCTGTTTTATGATTCTCCTGGTTCAGAGATCAATATCCAGAACATTTCGGCCTATCTGCTTCCACATCATTAAATTTAAAAAACGAGGTAATTCCCATTTAGATTAAGAAAAAATTTGGCCATAAAATAAACGCAAAAAAAACATAAGCTATACGAGATAACCCAGTTATCTTCTGGCGATCCACTTTCGGTGGTTTAGGTATTCCTTGGTTTACATTGTACCTAGTAGCTGAACTTTTAAAACTGTTCCATTTATTTTTTCAACAGTGAATTCTTACATTCCAAATCATATACTACACCTTTTCACCAACTGAACGACTACACAGATGGGTCTTTGTAAAGTTTTCATAGTGTCAAACTATGTAGTACATACATATTTATGTATGTAAAAAAAGCAAGAACAAAATTGTTTGCATTAAGTGCAACTTCAAAGAGCTCATACATATTATAAGAGACTACTGCATGAAAATACATAAAACGTAAAATGTTCACTTTAAATCAAATTAATGAGTTACTTGGATATTGATAGTCTTTTAAGTACACCTCCAAAACTTACCTTAAAGAAACCTTTAATTGGCTTTACAATTATTTTGGCTGTATATACCTATAATTTAACAGCCGATCGTTATCATTATTCTTAAACAATGGCAATTTTAGTGGGCAGTAAAATCGAAAAAAAGTTATGTAGTTGACGCCGGTTATTGTATTTACGTTTATTCTATCGGCAGTGCCAATGTATGAACATAATAAATATTGAAATGTGATGCGAATTTAATCAGTGCTATTACTATAAACTATTCATCCCTTCCATAATAAAAATTTTTTTAAACTTTTCTATGTTTTTATTTGAAATGTTGACGAAACCTGAATTCATTCCTTTCATCTCTTATGCCCGGTTTCACAAACGTTTAAACTGCGATTAAATTATTTAAGCCTATAATATTTAGGCCTAAATTTAAGCCGAAATCTCAGTTTAAATATTTGTGAAACCGGCTAATTCGTAAAATTTTGAATAATATGGCAGTTTTTGCCACAATGTTTCGATGACTGATTATTTACATTGTAGCCGCATAATTACTGGACAATACTATTTCAAATGAATCCGTAAACATCGAGATTATAATAGGAAAGATAAAATAAGAAAAGTTGTAACGCAGAATCAAGTTCCATCAGGACAACGATCCCGTGCATAACAGCTTGATTTCTATGAAATAACGCAAATTTCATCGCCTTGGAGTGATGAAGTATCCCCCCTACTTCCCTGATCTGGTTTAACTAACTTCTATGTATTACGAAAGCTGAAGAAAACCTTTCAGAGAAGAAAATTTGAAAACAATAGATCACCCCCTCATAGTCAAATTTTTTTCCAAGCAAAACTAAGAATTTTTTCCCAAAACAATTTTTGGGTGCCGCGGGAAGCCCAAACACTTAAAGGGCCTTCTCCACAACCGTAAATATTTTTATATTTATCGCACATGGAGATTGGGGATACACTAGGTTTTGCCCCCAAATATTATTAATAATATAAGTAGGTAAATAAAGAAAGACCACTTTAAACATTTTTAAGGGTTCATTATGGTCCAGTTCAAATATTGCGGAGAACCCCAAGATTTTTAAGTCACTGGTACCATGTTTCAACATAGGTAGAATAAATGTTTCGAAAGTCCATGGAAATTATGTGAAAAATATATTTACAGTTCATATCAAGCAATCAATATGACGTTCGTTCTTTGCGGAATATTGCCATCTCATTCTGAGGTCCTCTCAATCCATTTATACGATGGATTACTCTTGTTTCCTTCTTTGTGCCACTTTTATAGTTTCATGCGAGACTTTGCTCTTTCTACCACTTTTCTCCATTCCTTCCTGTCACCGCATTTCTCTCTCTAATCACCATATTATGGATGACAAATGAGGTGGTCCGAATAAAAGTGAATCAAGACCATAAATGCTGTTTATGAGTTATTAAAGCTTATAGTATTTAGGTCTTCATTAAATTGCATATAATTAATTCTATCAAATAATTAAATAGAATAACAAAATGAACAAAATATGACTTCATCTACTTTGGACTGAAGTAAAGTTTAGGATGTTTGGGAACCATAACTGCAAAATTCACAAAAATGGACTTGATTCGCTCCTGTTCTGACCACCCCAAATATGTATTGTATGAATAGATACAGTCAACTCGCATTATAACGAAGTTCGATATAACAAAAATCTCGATATAAAGAAAGAAACCGCCGGTCCCTTGAAATTCTCGCGTTATAACGAAATTTTAAATGGGTTTTGGTCCCCTCGATATAACGAATTTTTTTGGCCAAAATCTAATAATTTTTGTCATTTCGATGGTTGTCCAATTTTAAAAAGCGTCATAACTTGGTGTTTAAGAAAATTTGGCGAAGAAGTACCAGCGTTGACGAAGGTGTTGGTGATGATTGGAAGGTGAAACTTCAAGACTTGTTATGTGAATACGAAAAATGTTCGATGCTGACCAGACGGGATTTTTAAATGTTTACTTGACTGAATTCTTATTATGTTTAAAAATGAAAAGTGTCAAGGAGGAAAACTTAGTAGGCTAGAGGTAAAATACCCGGAATCAAAAATACACTTTTTCCTATAGAAATGGCTATACCAAACGAAAGAACACAAAAATACAAGCTCTTTAATGTGAGGATCAATCTTGTCGGAGTTGTAATAAGGCCACAATTTAATTTTGAAAATTGCAAATTTCCCATAAGAAATACATGTAAGTGTATTAAAATGAAAAATATGGCGTTCATTCTGTTGGCGGTACGTGTGCTGTGCCTGGGTCGACAGTGACTAGTGGTGGGGAGATACCAGTCGCTCTCTGAGATCCGTCGCGTCAACTTTCAAAATTTTCAGTTGGAGCCGCTTAAGGGATGTTTTTAATGAGTTTGACAGTGCAACCACCTCAGAAACGAATTCACACAAAAGTGATTTTTTTCGAAAATTTGTTGTCCGATCACAAATTTAATTCTTTTTATTAGCCAATTACACCATTATCTATCATAATTCGTCGTGAAAACCGAGATTCTGGTATATTTACTGTCGCAACAGCCTCTTTCAATTTTGGGGGCGGGGTTACAGTTGAAAAGAGCCAATGATAAAATTGCATTCCAAATTAACTTTAAAGCCGTTTTTTTCAAAATTGTGTGAATTTTCCGCAAATTTTATTTTTTTTATATGCTATTGGGACCGTCTTCTTTCATAATCCACTTCAAAAATCGTAAAAATCGCGATCCGGGTATCCTACCTGCACCCAACTTAGTAAAGAGCTTTGCTGCAAATATGGATGGTTCGTAGAAGTTGATGCCCTTATTGATAGGCAAATTCGTTAAACCCAAGTGTTTTAAACATGTCAAGTCCTTCCCGATGACATACAGGAGCAACAATAAATAGTAGTTGGCTACCAATGTGGAACGAATGGCTTGAAACCCTCTGTGTTCTACCGCAAAATTCTAAGATTTGTTATCTTTACCTTACAGGTTATCTTCTTATTGCAATATCTGCTATTATCAAAGGTTGCATAAGTGGATTTCTTTGCTAGTTACTATTCCATCCAAAATATCTTTGCTGCCTTCCGTATCCACATCTCCTCCATGATGATTTTTGTGCATTAATTACCATTACTTCGAAAAAAAATCAAATGTCCTGAAGCCCTCACCCGTGCGCTCATGTAACTTTTAGATCACCCGTGCACTGGAGGGTTAATAACAAGAGTATTCTTAAACACTTGAGCATTTCCGATTATTTACGCAGTAGCATCAGTTTAAGCAGGAGTGTGGTGTAAGTTAAGAGTCCAGAAAACCCAGGTTCTGTTCCTGCTTGATCCGGATACACTGCTGTGATCAATTGAATAATAATAATAATACTAATTAAATTCGTTAATTACACGGTGACAATATAAAATATTGTTTTATCGATCTCACATTAAATTGAAATATGTGTTAGCAATCCATTTTTAAAAGCCGCAGATAACACTAATTAAATTGTTTTAAAAGATTCAGGGATTGTTTTTGGTTCACCGAAAACTGTTATTGATTTCGACACAAAGAATTATAAGTTCTTTATAATGTGAAATGTTTAAGTGGGTAATTAAAGGTTTTATAATATAAATTTTAATTTAACCCCACAATGAGTACATGTATTAAAACCAAAACAGCTCCGCTCACGTATTTTCGAATTAATCGCTCATTTACCATCACATCAAACGCAGTATTTATAACTCAGCAGTTATAATCATAAGAAGATAATTACAAGATGTTAGTTAATAATTGATTTGGTTTTCTCTGTAAGCAACAGTGAGAACAGTACAGTAGAGGCGGGATGTTATCCCATAAATTGTTGAATATAATTGCAAGAGTATATTATTTGTACATAGGTTACATTCTTAAGCGACAATAAATGAAACAACATGTCTGGGTGGCCAACTTTTACCAATGATATATTAATATAAAACAATTTAGTTTCTTCGAGTTTACGACCATGTGATGGCTCCCCGTTGTCAAATCGTTGATCTACTAGTTCCAACTAGATTAAATCTAAAGGCGTGAAATTTTGTTTTCACGTTTGTTCTCCCTATTGACCTTTCTCGAGTTATCGAACACAAATTTTGATTTTACACTCTTTTGGTAAATATTTTTTACAGCCCGACTACAATAATTAATAACATAAAAAAAGCTATAACCTGCAGTTATTGTTATTTTCTATTCCATTCTATCTGTTCAGTCATATTACGGTTAGTAGTTATAGCATAGTGGTTAAGTGCTTTATCTTCCAAGTTCTAATGTCGAATTGCCCGGTTCGATCTCGCGCGAAATAAAACTTTATTTTTCCTAATTGCAAAGTACCGAGATATAACTAACCTAATCGAGAGAAGAAAATTATATTTTCCGAAGCCTGTCGCGTAGGAAAGAGAAATAAGCCACCACCGACTTTTTGGTAGGAAATTGCAAAATCGTCCACTTGTAGATTTGCTGTATTTTGCATAAAATTTTCTTTCGTTTTTCAATTTTTATTCCCCATTATACTCATACTAATAATAATTTATAATGCAATACCTATTTTCTCGACATCTAATGCAAATATTGTCATGATTTGGGATCTATTGGGATTTGGAATGAAAGGCAGAGAAAAAAGCATAGGTCTATTTTCGGGAGAGGAAAAAGAGAGCAGAAATTAAAATCGTTTTTCTAACAATGACAACTTTCAACAAATTGTTAATTTGTTTAATATCCACATTAAAATGTATAATGTCTTACAAAAAGTTGACATCACATTTAATAGGTACATTTAAAATGTGATTGGTGTTTAAGGGAAACTAATAATGATCCACGTCCAAACACGATTCAATGCAATTAAATTTAAATGACATTTTCATATTGTAAACAATTGGAATTTATTTGGACATTTAAAGTAACGACAAATTGTGGCTCATTTGATAAGTAAAGCTATTGACCACCCATCAAGAATAAAATCAATTTGAAAATTGTTTTATGTTGACGAAACAAACTTTTTTAAAATTGTCAACATTATTAATACGATTGTCTATTATATTAATATTACTCACGTTTTCGCTTAAATGACAATTAAGCTTTCAAGATAAATGATTGACTTTTTAGATGTAATAAAACTTAATCTTCCTTTTATGGTCAAGAGTAATTATAAACCTGATTTTTTTGTTTCCAAGAACTCAAGAAGGTATACAGGGATAAAAACCAATTATAATAAATTTTTATAAATTTTAGTAAATTAAATGACATTAAATTGGTTTAATTCATATTTGGATAATATATTTCATACCAAATTTTTCACACCTTGAAAAGTTTATAATTTATTAATAATAAAAGAATCATAATATATAAAAGCAGAGCTTCTACATCCAGTTTGAACGGTAAAAAACAATAAAATTAAAGAATACAAAATATTAATTAATAAAGCAATTTATGAACACCACAAAGTTAATAAAGGATATCAGGTATTGCAATCATATTACAAAGATTGTGAAAATGAATCCACAACCATTGCCAGAGACGGACCGTAATAAAAGAGAAATTATTTTTTTAAATATTGAACAGTAACTCGATACTGATAACTCTCGAAAGCAGGTGAAAAATTTATAATTTTGACATAATGAATTATTTCATCTCATTATAACGACTGCTAAAAATCGATAGTCCATCTCTGTCAATTATATTATATAATAAATAAAATATATAGAACTTACTTTTCTTAAGGGCGTCTTAAAAGGTAAAATGCGAGTACCTGCCACGATCTTGCCTATTTTGCTATAATCATTCCATCTGCAACAAAAACACAAATCAATAATTTTAATTAAAAATATACAGGTGAGAGGCAATGGTAAGCATCTTTGCTTTTTAGGTTAGCAATTATTGTTCATGCAAGCATACTACATAGTCTATAATTTAATTATTTATAACTAAAATTGCAAATCGAATTCTTTTGTATTTTTCCGTGGCAGAACCTGGGCTTTCAATTTTCGCAAACCAATGCCCAAACTCCGAAAATTTCTAATTAAAAATTATTCAAATACATAAATGAATATTTTTACATGACAATTTTTCTAAAGATTCCTTAAAACGTGAAAGTACCTATTATTAAATCTCTAAAAAAAATCACAAAAAGGTGCTCCTTTTTAGCTGGCTGAGTGCCACTAACCCCCGTAAATAAAAAAAACAGACTAATTTTTACAGACGAGTTTATTTTGAAAAATTAGATTGAATAATATTTCTTGGGTCTCTAAAAATATTGGAAGTAGCCTATGAATGTTTTGGTTCCGATCAGTGCTACAGTGCTATTTCACGCTTGCAAAAAATACGACTCGGTTTGTAACCTCACATTGAGCGATTGAAGTACACCAAATCTTTCTGAAGCAAAACCAAGAATTTGGCAACTAAAAATATTGTTAAAGAGGTATTTTCAAACGATTTTTATACGTAACACATTACAGGTTGGTTGAAAAGTATTGAAAGCGACACCTATTAAGCAGTAGAGGAATCAAAATTCATACGTCATTTTGACATTTCGTCGGCCCCATGCCAAAGTTACCAATGTGCAAATTTGTAGTTTTGAGATAAAGCGATTTGAATATTGAAGTCTTCATGAAAAATCAGAATTTAAAGTTATGAAAACTATTTTTGCCTATCTATAGTGTATTTAATGCTCTTTAAGTGGGTATTTTAGTAATTATCATTTTACATTTTTAGGCTTATTTTGCACATTGGTGTCTTTGGCTTTGTAACTTTTTCAGTTATTGATGATTGGTACAACAAGAAATAAAATATCTTTTCATTGTTATTGGTTATATTTAACATTTATTACAATAAAAAGTAGTATTTAATTCATCTATTGAATCTTCATCTTCATCGGGTGCCGACAATTTGTCCTTTACAGCTTTGCTGCTTGTTAACAATTGTAAAATTGTGATACACTTTTGGTATCGTTAAATCTTTACACATTGTTTTTAAATTTTGTAGTTTCAGCTCTGCTATAGGAATTTTTCCATGGTATGCTTTTGAACGCTTTCTTTTCGCCGTCTTCCCTTTTCTGCTTGATCTCGACTTCAGTAAAGTTTTCTTCGCTGAAGTTAGTCTTGTAAAATATTTTGTTAGGTGCAGTTTTTTCATAGTGCAACCAACACACTTTTCGCCATGGAATTTGTTGCGAACTCACTTTAGAATATGACTTGAAATCGTAAAATCGTCATACTGCATATTCCTCACAACAAAAGGACGTGGATTTCTTCTTGCATCTCTAATAAGCTGCGTCCAACCTTCAGGAGTGTACACCGGTACGTGTTTGGATTTCTGCTCAATTTTTGAATGAATAGAGTCGCACTCCATTTCAGTGTGTCCAGTTTGAAAAAATTTATGATCTATTGTTTCAATTGTCGGATGTTTTGTAACAGTATACATACACATCCCTGCAAAAATAGAATTCTTCTGCTGACCACCACATCCGTCTGACATCATTCTCACCGAAGTTGTGTTATTTTTTGTTTGATTTAAAATATAATCATAAACACAAGAACTTATTTCGTTTGCACCTCGTTTTCCATCTGTTTCATCCCATACACAACAAATTACATCTTGATTGCCCAAATTATACATGGTCAAATTGTACACAGCTAATTTACGCAAGTAAAATATTTGACCTGTCGATCCTTTAGGGCAGTTTAAGACTGCTTGTAGATCAAAGTTGAAAGAAAGAACCGTTTCATCATTTTTGGCAATTTCTTTATCTTCATTTCGCATTTCTCTAGCAGAGTTCTTCAGTTCAATATGCATTCTATGATCCTCTTCGTGTGGAATTTTTTCAACATCTGTCAAACTATTATAAAATAGACATTTTTTACATTGATCCTTTTTTGGCTTATGAAATCCTAAATTATATTCACGGAATACCGTTCTGTATTTTTCTAACGACACTGGATTCCGATTTTCTGCTTGGCATGCTTGTGTGTATAATCTATGCATGATTACTAAATTCAGTGTTGCATCTAGATATTTTTTCGATGTTGATTGCCTGCAATAGTGGGACTCGAGTGCTGGAAATGAATTAATGTGGTTTCTAAGAAAATCTTCACTATCCTTACTTAATTTGTTATGAGGTGAATGCTTTCCTCGTTGGTCTGGTATTAATGTTCCACAAGCAGACTGTTTTTTAAAACAACTTCTTATCAAACTATCTGTTATATTCAGTGTGGCTAAAAAAAATTCTCGACATACTGTTTTCTTCTCGTTATTAACAGTGAAACTGTAATGTTTGGTATATGTTTTCCTGGAGTTCTCTAGGTTTCTTGTCGTTCTTTTCTTAAGTGTTTGTTCAATATTGTTCATAATGAATTGCCGTTGAACTTCAATAGAATTACTAGCACGAAATTCTGCATAAATTGCTAATCTGTGATGTTCTTCCACCAGATCAGTACATTTATGTTGTCGTTTCCCGGAGCACGGAGATGGTAGCATAGGACGAGCAGGGTATTGAATATTGCGAAATCCAATATACTCTTCACCTTTCAATCTTTTTGCTTTTCTCATGGATTTTGTCCATTGTGACACGTTCTTTCTTTTCTTCTTATCAAAAGAATCGTTAGCTTTATCATTGTTTTCTTGAAGACCACCATGAGTTTCATTTTCATTATTTTCAACCACATTATTGTTCATGGAGCTATCTGAATCGCTACTTTCATTATTTGAAGGTGCATATTCATCTGCTGAAGAGCCTACAAAGTCGTCATCAGAATCATAGACAGCTTGAATACCATCATCGTTTTTGTCTTCATTATCGTTTCTGTCTTTATCTACACTTTTGAAAACATCTTCATTTACTTTCTTACTAGTTTCGCTTTCTACTGAAATTTTTGCTTGGTCATCCTTTATCAAATTACACAAGGCCAATATTCGTTTACTTCTGCTAGCCATATTTTCACTCAAAATAAAATAATAAACAATAAAATTGGAATACCTTTTATTGAAAATAATTCTACTTATATTTATTTTACAATTAAATCATTATAGATTTAATTTCAATAAAAGCTATCATATAATTATTTATATGATAATATAAATATTATAATAATATATAATATAAGCCAAAACGACGAATGTGGCACATTAGTGCACAATTTTTTTTTGTACCCAAGCCAAAACAACGAATGTGGTACATTGGACATTTTGGCGTTGTACAACTGAGAACATTTGCACATAGGTAAATTGAGAATAACCTACTACAAAGAATTCTATTGACGAATTGCATCCGCGCTTTTGCATTGGGTAGTTTGATAAAATTTTAGTTAGGTGGTGTGAATAACTCAAAATGACAAATTTGCACATTGGTAACTTTGGCATGGGGCGACGATTTGATCTTTCATATGAACCTACTAAAATTTTATTTCGATCTGTCAATTCATTCATGTGCTGCAGTTGAATCGACGTGCGGTTTTTTAAAAAAAAAACTAATTTTTACAGAAAATTAGAGTGAATAATATTCCTTGAGTCTCTAAAAATACTTGGAAATAGCCTATGAATGTTTTGGTTCCGATCAGTGCTACAGTGCTATTTCACGCTTGCAAAAAAATACGACATCTCACATTGAGCGATTGAAGTACACCAAATCTTTCTGAAGCAAAACCAAAAATTTGGCAACTAAAAATATTGTTAAAGAGGTATTTTCAAACAATTTTTATACGTAACACATTAAATTCAATTGTTTTTTTCAAAAAAAAAAATTTCTTTTCAAGCTGAAAAAATTTATAATATCGCGCTTTTTTCTGTTATTTCTTCAAACTGTCATAATCTTGGGCGACAGTCCGTCAACCCTGATTGCATTTTTCACCATTGTTTTTGTAAATTATGAAAGATAACAATGCCATATACACATAAAAAAATAAAATTTGCGGACGGTCCACTAATTTGGTTAAAAACGGCTTTCAAAATTAATATGACATGCAATTTTCTCATTGGCTCTTTTAAACTGTAACCCCGCCCATCGAAATTAAAATAGGTTGTGGTGACATACCAGAATCTCGGTTTTTACAACGAATTATGAAAGATGATGGTCTAATTAACAAATAAAAAAATAAAATTTGTGGTCGGTCAACAAATTTCGAAAAAATACAATTTTAGAGTGAATCCGAGTCTTGACGTAGTTGCGTTTGTCAAAACCGATTTTCCGCAGCCTTCGCTCAGCTCCGCTACGGGCGCGCTTTACTCATTAAAAATATCCCCCAAGAACAGTCCAACTCGCCCAAGAACGCCTCAACTCGGAAAAGTGTGGATGTTGATCCGACGGATTTCAGGAAGCGACTAGAGCTCCCCACCGCTAATCATTGTCGACCCATCCACAGCATAAGGACGGGTGATAGAATGCGTACTCTAATGACGTAATATGTCGCAATAATAGGTCTGTTCAACAACGATTATTTCCAGTAATATTACTACAACGCAAGCGCATTTGTGCATAATTTGTGTCTGACGGGACGAAAATTAACTAATGCGCTTGCGCTCCAGTAATATTACTGGAAATAATCTTTGTTGAACGGACCTAATACATTTACATGTATTTCTTTTGGGAAAATAGTAATTTTCAAAATTAAATTGTGGCCTAAATTCATCCTGCCCTTAAAGAGCTTGCATTTTTCTGTTCTTTCGTTTGGTAAAGCTATTTCTATAAGAAAAAGTATACTTTCAAGTCAGGGTTAGCGGACTCTTGCCTAATCTTGTAGTTTGTTTTAGACAAAAATTAGATTTCACCTTGAAATTAAAAATTTCATAGATAGGTGATAGATAGGCTATCACCTCAACTATATTATTATCTTTTTCAATTTATAACTCAGGTCGATTATGTTTGTCTTTTTTGCATTTCTAAAATTTTCTTAAAATTATTCCAATTTCGCCAAATTCAAATTTGGTGCTGCTATTAAAAAAATTTAATTGTTAAAAACAAATACCTACCTCTTCCAAAAAGATTTTTTTGATAATAAAAATCACCAAAAAACGAAAATAGGAAAACAACAAAATACAAACAAACCAAAATAATGTTGATATAATTCTAAAATTCTAGAATTGAAGCTTGAGTAGAAATGGTGATTTAATTGATTATTTTAAGTGATTATTTACATTCAATATAATGATGAAACATTGGCATTAAACATGAAAATGAAATTTCCCATTACTTCCGACATAAATCTTGAGGTAGTCCATAAATAACGCGTTCATAATAGTGCTTATCAGTGTATCCTTTGCCTTCTTACCCTTAACCTGTTTGTTCCTTACCCAAGGAAAGAAGGTAGTTCGTCCAATCAACATTGGTAAGTGACTATAGTCATTTAACATCTGATTAACACTATCGGCAATATTAATTTATAGTTCATTTATTCTTTTCGTCATTACCAATCGATTTGGGGTTGGTTTTTGGCTATAACAGTTAATAAACGTCTGATGACAGCAGTAACCATTGCTGAAAGCTCTAATCTAATATTAATTTCAAAGGTATATCTTTTATAATATATAAAAGTAAATGTTTGTATGTCTGTCCCAAAAATTCTCCCCAACAGAAAGCTCTAATGAAATGAAATTGTAACTGATGATTCTGATACAAATTCTTAGGTCAACGCCGCTATTCCCAGCTCTAAACACATTCCCAAAATATTCTATTAATAAATCCATAAATTTCATGGCAAATTTTAAATCTATAAAATTTAATAAAATTTAAATCAAATATGTTAAAAAATTTTTAAAACAGAAAGTTTGCTTTTTATATTCTTACTAAAACATACATCGCTATTTACAATGTATAAAGACGTTCTTTTAGCGATGTCTACATACATTAAAATTGGAATTCTATTATAGATTCTATTCTATTATTCTATTATAGAATTCCAATTTTCATCATAGGAATCATAGTATAATTATGATATATTTTATTATAAGGTAGAAATGCATCACAATTGAACCCTCACCTGGATAGAATTTCATATAAATTTAAACCCCTGGCGAAGCCGGGTATCATGCTAGTAATATATTTATATAATTTCAATAAATATTCTATATAAGAAAATAATTTTGCATTTTGTAATCGTATTTTTTCGTGAAAATTCACTCTCTCGCACCTCTGATTGGTTCGTTCATTTATTACCAACCAAAAAAAATGTACGACCAATAAAATAATCTCATAAACATTTGAAAATAGTCCATAACTCTATCTGTCTGATTCCAATTACTTTTTTTTTTTTTTTTTAATCTTGTCAATCCAATCACGCGTCCGTCCGTTCATCCATATTATTAAACTAAAGGCCATACACCCAGTTGTATAACATAAGTTTATCATCGGATCACGCTGATCCGTGATTCAAGTTCGGTGATTAGATGGTTATTAAATTATCAACCAATCGCCGACACCTCGGATTAAGATGATTCGAGAGTGAACTATTGTTATATGATCGGCCCTTAATTGAAATATGCGGATGGACGGGCACAGAGCCAGACCATAAACCTTCTTCGTATACTGCGTATAGAAGCCTAAAAAAGGGAAAAACTAAGAACTTTCATAATTTTATTGTTCAATGACACCTATAGCCTGATTACTTCACGAGTCAAAAATTATTGTTTATGCGGATTGAATTGTACGTATAAATACATAAGTTCGTATAATTCAGGTTGACTATGATTATCTTTTTTGCATTTCTAAAAATTTCCAAAATTATTTAAAAAAATTTTGTTTTAATTCATTTTTTAATTTCTCCAAATTCAAATTTTGGCGCTGCTATTCGTATATAAAACTGCTCATTTTATTTGCATAATAATTATAAACAAATGTATTGACAAAATCTAATCGTTTAATGCAATAATTATTATTTTTATCGTACATATAAAGTTGTATGTATTTTTATCAAACACCCTGTTAAAATAGAATATAAAAACTTGAAAAAAAATTAAAACAAAATCATCAACTCGTAGCGACATCTTGTTAGCAGTAGACATATTTTAAAGTAATTATAATTTACATTGAAAGAATTTTAATAAATTAATGTACTCAAAGTACTTGATTACAAAAATGTTTTGTAAAACTTTGATAAAAGTAATCGAACTATTTAAATACTAATACTATTATTTGAATTATTTTAAAATCAATACCAACATAACCTAATTTTTTTTTACTCACCTTTTTGGTAATTTATTATTTCCCTTCGCTGGACGTTGACAAGGTCTAAATGGATAATTCATTATATGAAAATAAACAATTCTTTACACTATAATTTTATTTACACTGGGTTTATTTAAAAATTATAATAACATATATATACAAATTACACACACATTCAAGCTTGTGCTACTTGCACATGCCAACTGACAACTGTAAAATTTTCAAATTACAAGAAATGTATTAATGACGATTTTTATTACTCTAACATCATCATTGGTAATTCTTTTATTTCTTCAAATACACTTCTTTCAAAATTTGATAGTTCTTGTGGTTTTGTATACTAAAAAATATTTTAATGTTAAATTTGCATTTTAAAAATGTGCTTGTTCAGAATATTTACCCTTATTGTGAGAGTATTAAATTTATGTGTAAACCCAACTTGATCTTGCTGTAAGTTGACATTTAATCGTTCCAAATCAGGTATAGTTAATTTCTTAAAATACCTTTTATTTGTAGTACGCACTACCAAACATTTTTCGTCATTGTCTGCAGTTACACTGTAAGTTTCAATTGGATACGGTAAATTAGATATTTTCCATTCTAAGTTTCTTCGTGAGGTACTTCGACTCACAATTGGCTAAACAAAAATTTGTAAATCTTATTACGAGGATTACCAAACTATTAACAAACCTGATCGGAACTTTCCCCAACTTCTTCTTTCTCGTCAAATAATATAAATTCTGGCACACCAACTTCAGTTGACCATTGGCTTCCAACACTCAATTGCTGAAGTTTCCAGTGTCGTCTAGTACACACTCCGGTATCAATATTATATTCTTCACGTAATTCTCTTCCATTGGAGAGCAGAAAATGAACACGTAATTGTTTGCCAATTAACACGCAACTTTTCTCCGCTTGTCTCAATTCCTCCCTCCAACTAGTCATTTTGATTAAAATTCAAGCTACATAAAAAATTAAAACGTCAAATTACATTTTTTAGGTTATAGCAGATAATTTACATTGGCGCGCAAATTCTTTTTTCCAATATTTTTGTTTTGAGATTTAAATACCAACTTAATAACAATTAAACACAAATTACCTAGTGTGACTGATAAAAGTTCAATTTTATAACATCTGTAAATATTTACTTATTAGAAAACAAGAAATTTAGTGAAAAAATTCTAATCATTATGGGGTTGCTTCTAGAGAGGGGGATGAAAAATACAGTTTATTACTGTACATTCTAATGGTAAACTAAATCAAAGAGCGTTTGACTGTACAGTCAAACCTGTTTTTATGCGGTCTGTTTATGTGCGTTTTTTTGTGGCTCAAATACTGCGATTTTAATTAATTTATACCAACTCACTGTCTTGATTAATTGTGTTGAACCTTGTTGTATTCAGTGCCTATCAGTTCTATTTTTTATCAGTTTTGTATGTTGTAATCGATTATAAATCATCTGCAGTGGCGTGCCCGAGGGGAGTTAGGGGCGGGGGGGGGGAGAAAAACACTTTTGTAAAACTTAGACGAAAAATAAATTACAGAATTAGTTATTGTCATTAATTAATTAACAGTAATTTTTTTAAATCATCAAATCTAAGGTTAAGCTCGTTCTTCAAACGTTTTTATTTAAAAAATCTAAATAATATCTATTTATCTACGAGAATCTCGTTAATTCAATCTAACAACGCGCACTATTGGATGATAAATACCTTCTCGCCAATTGAGTGATCACAAAGTTCGGCATAAAAACAGGTTAGCTTTAGTTTCAATTGAGTCTAGACTTACAAGAGGAACCTTCAAAGTGTGTAACTCTAAGATTGAGTGAAGTCGAAGGTAATCAGAGCGTACTGCCTTTAGACAATCACTTGTCACTGCAAATTATTATTACCAGCACCTTAGTGTTTGACAAGATTTCATGTAATAATAAAAAGAATTCGGATGGAGTTACCTTGGCAGTAAGAAAAATCCTTACCTTGGGTGCGCGATATACATATGTGTAGATACTTTGGCTCCAAGTCACTTTCTTTGTAAAACGGTAGAAGACAACTTACATTTCTCAGCTTTAGTTGTCGAGACTCTAGGCTCTTGCAAACGCGATGCAAAGTATTGATCAGGACCGGCACCAAATAGCTCGCAGGGCCTGCGACGCAGGCGGGCGGCGCGCATTTGGGGCACTGAGTGGCTTAAACTACGCCACAATCCAGAATTTCAGATTTAATATCTAAATTTGTTAGTAGGAAAATACGAGAAATTAAATTATGAAAACAGTACACTACGTTTTTGTACACTGTAAACCATATTTTTCTATACAGGATTAAAAATAAATTCACCTACCATGGGATTTTCGCGCATGATTTGAATTTGCAAGCGGATGCTGAGATATTTAAGTGCCGGCCCTGGTATTGATCATCGCAAAGAAGTTTTTAATTCAGAATCGTAGATTTGCTTTATCTAACCACGTAATTCCGATTCGGTACTAGGGTCGATGCCTACACACGATCTATTATAAAAGAATGTTTCCATGTCTTTGCATAGTTATGTTTTACTTTTTTTATTTCCTTTGCTATTATTAACAATATTGTTAATAATGTTTAAACCTTTAATCATAATAAAACTTATTTTATAATTTATTATAAAGTTATTTAAATAATCGGCATTTTCTTGAAAGCAGCTGCTCACAGCACTTCAAAAAGTGCTCTTTCATCCTGTGAAAGCTTGCCCCGATCTAAAAGTTACAGTTCAAGTAGTAATTTTTGTAGAATTAACTTTTGGTTCGATTTATTTTTAAAAATAAAAAAACAATAAAACAAAAGAAAATGACTTATATACAATAATTTGTTGTTATAATAAATTTATTGTTTAATTATTATTTTCTAAAGAAAACATTGAAGGGGGCCCAAAAATAAAATTTTGCACAGGGCACACGAAAAGCCCAGGGCACATCTATTACAAATGTTTGAATTTTGAATGGCTGCAGTTTTTGTTTATACCCAGCGCCGTAGCTAGGCAGATGCAACAGGTGCATCCGCACACTGCCCAGAACGAAGGAGGCTCAGAAATCACTAATAACAAATTTTATTTTTTAAAACAAGTTGAGCTATTTTAAATTGAAATTAAATTTTGAAGCAATGTCTAAAATAATATGTACCTACCTGAACTAAATTGTTTATTTTTAAAAACTGTGTGGTCTTCTACATCTATCTAATTTATTAGCCTATCAGTAAATTAATAAATACAAAAAGGACAATATAACGGCCAATTTTATTTTGCAGTAAGTGCACTCTTTAAGCTCTTTGTCAGGTTGATTTATTACGAGAAAAAAATTTCATATATATTTCAAGGACATAGTTTTTTTAAATTTACATTGTGCGTTATTAGGGAACGAAAAAACACCGATCTTTAAAAAAATGTTTGTCTCAAATGGAAATGAAAATAACAGTCGAAACTCGGAAAGTTTTTGGAATTGCTTCACCTACTTTGCTAACTTTTTATATTGAAAAAACAACTCGCCAATTTTTCTCGGAAACGTTTTTTTAAGTTAATTAGCTGATAAAATGTTAATAAAAGAAAAAATTTACTGCATTTGTTTTATTGACAATCACACAATCAATATTTAATGTTTTATTATCAATCGAAAAATATTTCGATATTTGAATTCGTTTTGTTTAACTTGGTTTACAATCCGCATCTCCTTTTTTTACTGGCAAAACTTTAATTTCTTCAAATAAACTTTTTTCAAATTCAAGTAATTCTTTGGGTTTTTTGTACTAAAATTGAAAACGTTATTATTATGATTAGTTGGTTATTAAATTGTAAAACCCACCGTTATTACAAGAGTATTGAACTTGTGTATAAATTTTACAGGATTTTGTCTTGGTTTTAAATTTAAGCGTTGTAATTCCGGTATTTCTAAACACTTGTAATATTTTTTATTTGTTGTTTTTAGTATTAAGCAATCTTTCACGTCGTCAGCTGTGATACTATACGTTTCAATTGGGTATGGCAAATTTCGTATTCGCCATTCCAAAAAGTCCCGTGTTACTCGCCTGCTTACAATAGGCTTAAATTGATTTGTATTATCTATCAAACTAACAAATTGATGAATTAAATACCTCTGTAGAACTTGCCTTGATGAGCAACCCATCACCAGAAGATTGATTTTCAGGTTCCGGATCACCAATTTCTATAAACCACTGACCTTCGCCCCCTACTTTCTGTTTCAATTTCCATGCTCTTCTAGTAATAATACCAGCGTCCATATTATACTCTTCAACCATTTCTTTTTCATCCGGAAGTTCATAATGTACTTTTCGTAAGTTACCTTGCTGTATACACGTTTTCTTCGCATTTTTTAACGTTTGCATCCAAGTACCCATTTTAAATTAATGTAAAAAATTACAGTTAGGCAATCTGAAAAGGAACTGTTAAAATATAAATTGATCAAACAATTTTTCATATCTATGGCAACCGAAAAATGGTTAGCTTAGTTAATAAAATAAAAAATTAATAAACCAAAATAAAGCGGAAAAGCTGAACCAAATGTAGTTTATTATTAATTTCCAAGGAAAACAATATGGAGTATTTTCTCTTGTGTAGTTTTATGATAAATTTTTAGGAATTCATCCATTTACGATTCATCATAGGAACAATTTTGAAAAATAAGATTTCATATGCGCGAAATTGTTAGTAGAAAAGTTTAATTCCAATAAAATTGGATGAATTTTAAACTCGAATTTCATTGGATTATAATAGGATTAAAGAGTATACATCGTTTGATACATAAACTTTAATGTAAACCAATAAATTACATCTCTACAACTAGAAAATTAGTAATTCTTAACCAAAATTAATTTTAACAAAATGAAACAATATGCAATAAATTTTAATAACTGAAATTTATTTGTATTTTACATTAAAATAAATTGAAAAACATACAAAATATTAAAATTTAAATGTATCTTTTAATATATCTTTATTTATACATCATTAAATTCCAAGATAAAATCTTTACTTTTGTTAAAAATTAGTAGGTATTCTCAAAAATATTTTTGTACCACGTAATATTTATTATCATCTAAAACTTTAAAAAACTAGATTGAAACCTTTGGATAACAAAATTAATAAAATATCCATATCAATGTACAATTAACACGAAACAATGCAACATTACTATGTTTCAATAAACAACATTTAAATATTTTTAAAATAGTTTATGCAAAAATATGTATGTTTATTATTTAGCAATAGATAATAATAGGTACAAATATTCATGCAAGTATATCAACTTTGCTTTTCTTCATTTTAAAACGCACTACTTTAAAACACAGCCAATGTACATTCTTATTAGTAGTATATTAAGGTGAATTAAAATATTAATAATATTACATTAACAAAAAATATTAAGTTTTTTTATCGTTGAGAAAATAGCTATTGATAATTAATGCTTGAGCTGTGCATTATTTAATAAACTATATAACATACAAAAAAACCATGGTTTTATATCACAAACTGAACACAACTTTCCTTTTTCGTTCACAGACAATTTTTACACACCGTGTAAATTTTATAAATGTAGATAATTCACGACCCTCGTTTTGTCATAAATAATAAAATTTCAAGTCGTGAAAATCTATTTTGTGCAAACTTTTTCAATATAAAACTTAACTACACTTGAGTTTCTTTTCTAAAATAAACTTCAATAAAATGCAAATCACAATTATTTGAAAATAATAAAGGAAACAATTTTCAAAACCAAGTTAACGTTCCGAGGACTCAAACCCACTTTCAATTCCTAAAATCTTCGAGTATGTATTCTAATTTTCAAACACTGCAACTGCATGATATTATAAAACTTATATTTTACATTTAACAAATTAAATTATAACTTACATTTTTAAAAGATGCCTTAAAACGTAACATTTTGATTATAATATAACTAGAACTACAATCAAGCCGAGCTGGATTTTAGCTAAACTTAAAATTGATTCAATATTTACTGTAGTTGAATTTTAAAAATAATTCCTAAATTCGTGAACATTTTGTGCTTGCTTGTTTCTCAACTACAATCGATCTATTTTAAAAAACACTCAACTAAAGGGCATTTTCAATTTGTTAACAAAATAATTCAGTCTCACAGCAATAATTATTATCACCCATATTAATTACTGGTAACCAATACTTTAAATAAAGTTGACTTTTTCGCAGTCCTGCTTATCTCAACGTCTTTGGCTGCAAACAACATTAACAGTTAAATAAAAACTTATGCGTTAGAAAAATCCAGCTCTTATTAAAAATAAAAAATGAAACTAACTTTTGTACATACAAAACCTAAAAACTAAAATTTATCATAAAAAAATAACAAACACACAAAATAATAAATTAAACACAATAAACTTACATCTTAAAATTTGTCTCTTGTAACATTTAAAAATACTCATCAATTTTTGTAACGATTTATATAAAATCATCTGTAGTAACTAAATAACAAAATAATGCTGTACATTTTTACAAAGAAAAAAATTAAACTATTATGGCTAAAAAAATATGTTAGTTAAAAATAGATTTCTATTATATTACATATTAATGTATCACACCTTGACACCAAACATCACAAAAATCTTTAAACGTTACCCCCTTGTATTTTGAATATACTGTGATTCAATTAAATTCTTTTAAATACTTAGCACATATTTGAACAAGACCACCAATATACACAAATCAAGCAATTACAACAATAGAATTTTGTTTAAGTTAACCGAAAACTTTAGTTTCAAAAAATAACAATTAAAAATCTACATTTTCCAATTATTATAATTCCTCAAATCTCACTGTACTCGAGTTACCCTTCACTTTATCTATCACTTTATTCACATACTCGGTTGTATTTCCAGCAATCATGCCCTCTAAAAAGGAAAAAAGAAAATTAACAATTGAATAAATAAATAAGAGAATTATTACTTGTAATAGATTTGATCATATTATCAAGATGATTGGTTAGATCGTCTTGGTTGTCTTTAACTTGATTCTGCATTTTAGCATTCATAAGTTGCTTACATTGCAAGATAGCATCAATGTATCGTTCTAAAAAATTATAAACGTAATTAAAATATCTAATTTTTCTTTAAATTAAGCTCACTATGTTCATGTTCAAGACCATCCAATTTAATTTTATTAGCTTCGTGTTGTGCCTTCTTCTTCAAACGACATGCTCTAGAGGCCAACTTGTTCTTTTCTTTACGGCTTTTAGGACGTACATTAAAAGGCAACTCACTAACTGGCGTCATGTTATTTATAATACGCCCCAATTTGTCTAATTCTTTTCCGATATTGAAAAGTTTGCGTGGATTAGGGGTCAGGTCATTACCATCACCTTTCCTAGCTTTTCCACTGTGTTTAATTCCTCTCACAGAGCAACTGGGACTGAAAACTGGGTCGGTGACTTCGTTGAGAACATGAGGGTCTTCCATTCGTGTTTTCATTATAAGTCTTTGTCCTTTAGGACCTTTTGCTTGGACATTATACTGCCAAAAGTATCGTTCACGTTTGCTTGCTAGCTTAAAGCTTCGATCGTTTTCGTTATCTGAATCGTCTGAAACAAATTTAAATTTAATGGTTGAAAATATAGAAATTTTACTGAAGAAAAAATGGGGACCTTTTAATGAAAAAAATAAAACATTTAAAAGGAAAAAGGCAGCGTGTAAAAATGCAGCATTGCGTTTCTAATTTTTTTAACTTATCTACATCACTTCTACTTTGATATTGCAATTAAATCAGTATCTTAACATTTTTGGAATTTCCTTCACTGTTCACTTTGATTAACAGATTAGTATGTCTTAAAACTAATGAAAATTTTACACAAAAATATTGTAATACTTGGCAGTAACATATTTTCAGCTCTTTTGAAGCAGATACTGAGATTTTATCTGAAGAAACATAAACAAATAAATTTAATTTGCTTTTTGTTAGAACAATTTGTTTGTTAGCTTTCTAAAGCCAGCCTCACACGACACTTGTTTTGCTGATGGATTGCTTGCTGGCAGCTGTGATGGGCGGTCGTGATGAAATGTGACGTCACATGCTGGCTTGCTTGTTTGTTTTTGTGAATAACGCGTGCTATTTTCCTGATAGTTTTAAGCACTAACCAATGACAAAGGCTCGCCGTCTTCGTAAACGCTAATGCTACCGGGTTACAATGATGCTAACAGTTGATCGTCGGTTATTTATTTAAAATCATGCAGTAATTTGCATTTTAAACTTTTTACTTTGTTGAATGTTCAGAACAAAGAATTAAAGCTGGAAGTTATGAATAACATTACACAAATGGTAATAAAAGCTAAAACAACCGACTTAAAAAAAAGTTTAACTTTATTAATTTTAAAGTGAATGGATATGTTGTTTTTCCTTTTTATGTGACTTTAATATAAATTTTAAACAATAAGGGCTCTATTATAGTAATTAATTTTGTTTGTAAAAATTTATTTTACATTTTTTCTGAATACTAGTTTTTTACTACCTGGAAAATTTTATTTTATTACATTTAATCATCATACAAAAATTAAATTACAATAATTCATAAAACTACCGATTGCCTGTTTCGATAGCAGTTTTCTCGTCATAATAACCATGGACGACTCCACAACCTAGATTTTAATTTCTGACTGATTTTTTCGTCTTAATTGATCAATTAACAAAAATATGATAACAGCTGATCGTCTATGATGAATTTCCATTATAACCGTGTCCGTGTAAAAATACAAACTCTCACTCTGTCAATGCTATCAGGTGTGCATTAAAACCACAAAGTCAAAACAAGCGTCGTGTGAGACGAGCTTAAGTTGCTTTACTGTTTTATACAGTGCAGTGTCATAGTAAAAAAACTTTGGTTCGCCCCTCAAAATATTTACTAATTGGTCCATATAAAAAAATAAAAGTTCTACGTGACTAGTTACCTAACTAAATTATTGATTACTTCGAAACAAAAAGCAATAAAAAATAAAAATAGAAAGTTTTAGTTGTTTTAAGGGTCCCTCAAGAGCCTGCCCATCCCGCGATGCAAGGACGTAATTAACGCCACTGGCACAATGTACATGATTATAATAACTCCCAGTTCTTTCTCAAAAAATTCAGTATGATTTGAAATGTAAGCAGTCAACAATCCGGTGTAAGCAGTAATCAATCTGGTGCAAGCAGCTATAAGATCTGAATGCTGAATCGATCGTTTGAAATCGAGGTCAAACAGTAGGTCCACATACTGCATCTCAGCAGTGGAGAATGTATGTGATAGAGAATTTAGCAAAAAATTACAGATTTTGCAAACTTTGTTGAAGACTGTAATTTCTTTAGTATGATAAATATGCTGAAAAATACGTTCCTTCATCTGGATTTAAATTCATTATAGCTTTCATCAGTAAAATTTGCACATTTTACTAAACAAAGTACTCCTAATGGTTTTCACATTCTGAAAAGGTTTTAGAAGAGCTCTCAAATTTAATACTTATCCGTAATCTTTCTAAAACTTCAACCTTGCGTCCCAAAACACCTTGGGTAATTAAAATCACCACATTTAGAACTGCAAAAGTCCTTGGTACATTAACAACCTTCATTTGTTGTCTTATTTATCTAAGAATTAAGTGGTTTAGATAAGACAATATTTGGTCAAATTTCAAAAATTCTTGCGTAAAATAATTTAATGTAATCTAATGTAAATCAATCAATTCTCAAGTGTGGAGTACTCAACAAATTAGATATTAAAATTCTTAAATTTATTCTATAATTTATAGTAGGAAATAAAACAAAAATGTAATCATGAGATTTCTGGTCTATCAATTTAAAATTTTAAATAAAATTTAGGATTACTTTGAGAAATTAATTTACTAAAAATTATGAAAAATTATTCAATTCTAATAAATTAAATTTTACCTTCAGATGAAAAATCTTCATAATGTTCACTATCCTCCTCACTATCAATATCATCCTCATTTGAGAAATCGAGTGCTTCAGGGCTCAACACACCTCCAGTTGATAAGGACGATGTAGAACCTGCTTCAACAAGAGAACCTGTTGATAAAAGATGTTTACGTGGTTCTCGCCTTTGCCAAATCGAGTCGATTCCTGTATGAGCAGGAGCAGAAGATGATAAAGTTGAAACTTGGCCCCGATGGGCGCGAATTGTCGACGTTCCTGACACAGGACTTGTACTATGGCCAGGAACAGATTGTCCAAGTAATGATCTATCAGGAGAAGCCGAATAATTTTCACGTTTTAATAATAATTCGTGTAAAGCACTGTGTTTTTGTGGCATAGACGGACCACTAGGTGGTAAAGATGGTGAAGATGCAGACTGCAGTAGGGAAGATGTTGAACTAGTTTGACTTGCTGGTGAAAATGGGGGTAATGCAGTTTTAGATGAAAATGTGTTGAATGGACTAGATGGAACACTGGTTGATAAATCCAAGGAATCTCTGTAAGATCATGAAATTGTATGTTAGATCTAAATTGTAAGTAAATAAATAAGGTTTGTAATAAAAAAAAGTGTACCATTATTTAATACGAATCTTAAGTACCAATTTACAATGATTGAATTGTATCCATTAAAACGTGTAAGTTTTTAAAAGAAAACAAGAGTATCTCATTATCAAGTACAATAAGTGAAAATCAAATATTAAGTGAATTATCATTATTTACTTGCATACGTTTTTGAAGGTTACCCTCGTAACTTTTACACGAGGCGGTACCTATATTAAAATTGCAACATTTTTTTAAAGTGAAATTTTTAATTTTAATATGTGCATAGGATTGTCAACCCTTTTCTATAATCCTGTAGCGAAATTGCATTGTAGTCAAAGATATATTATGTAGTAAAATAGATCAATAAAATAAAACCCTGCACTGTTGAATTTAAATTAGCTGCAATTTTGTACAAAAAATTGAAATTTAAGTTAAAAATAAATGTTAATAATTTACATTAAAAAAAAACGAACTTTATATTCAAATAGGATACAATTAAATTATTCCAGTATATTTAGGCAAGTCACCTTCAAGTTATAATTGCTATTTACTAACTCTAATGTAAATAAACATGCATTTACAATTATTTGTAGCAACGACTAGTTGAGCTGTGAATTCCAGCTAATTAAAACAAGATATTATAAAAGAATAAAAAGTATTGCCTAAAATTTTTTCTACTACACCAGAAAATAGAGTTTTTGCGTTTTCTATATTATCTTTTACCCCAGAATTTCAAATTATTTAAATTAAATTATTACCCCGGTACCAAAGTTTCTGATTGATCACAATTACAGGTATATACTTGATAAAAGTAACAAAAATAAGCAAAAACCAGAAGTTCACAAAACGAATAGACCAACAGTGCAACAAAATAATGTGAAACGAAGGTTTCAATACATCAAGTGCGGCATAGGCCTCAACACATTCAAAGTAATGATTTGAATTTCCCCAACAATGAAAAAGAAAATTATTGTAAACAATCGAGCCTCACATCATTAGAGTAGCACATCAAACAAGTTCCAGTTCCAAACAAACCATACACTATAAGGTAAGGGTTGCTGATAGGCCAACTTGCACCTTGTAGTTTTGCAAATGCAGTACATATGTAAGCTCACTATCGGATCTTTCCCTTAATATTAACAGAAAACAATTTATTACACCGCTTTCCACACGGTCAATTTTAAATAAAATTCTTAGGAAAAAAACTTCTGCTTTATTTATGGGTCTTTGCAAAAAGGCACTAATCAGTTTTATCACATTCCTTTTGATTGGGAGGTCGATTGGACTAATTATTTGCTGATAATATAGTTTATTGTTCTTCCCATAATGAATTATTACTGAACATTGGTCAACAACATTTATATTTTGGGCAGTGTCGATTTGAATAATATAATAAATAGTCTAAGATCCGAACCTAAATCGACCTTCACCGAGTTGATAATAGAGTGAAACCTATTTTATAATAAATTTAGTATATTAGAAAATATATTAAAATGGGTTGCCAAAAAAATCCTGGACAGGGTATTTTAATATTTTTTAAAAATGATTTTTAATTAAATTTTGTAACATCAAGATAATAAGAAAATTTTATGCTGACTTAAAGTACAAGACGTATAGAATGTGCAGCCATTGGGTTGCCTATTTTTTACTTGGACAAACTACTGGGTTGCCAGGTATAAACATGTATGTCAATACCAGTTACTTTCACTTGAATTGATAATAGAAAAATTTTTATATCAACGTAAACGTTGTTTTATTGCGAACACGTTGATATAGGGTTGCCTGCAAAAAATTCGGTCCTAATAGGGGTTTACGAATTTTAAAGATTTTAATTTCGACGCGAGTGGAAATGTGTGACAGAGAGATCCGAAGTTAGTATACCGTGTATTAATAAAGGACACAACATTGCAGTCGCATGTGATGGGACTCCGAATATAAGACAGTGCGCATGCTCGGTATGTAAACTATAGAGGGTAGAGATACCTCTAACCTCCACATCTAAACAGTGCGCATTACTTTGGAGAAAACAAGTGTTATTCTGTATCGGTGTGATAAAAAATGGCTAAAAAGTGTTTTTTGTGTGGCTCGGACGATTCTTTAACTGATTTTACTAATGAAACTTTTAAAAATTGTTCGTTAAAGTTAGCTTTTCGTAAAAAGAAAAACTTTAAATATCATGAAGTTGAACTTACTAAAGCAGTACTCGATTTTGTTGGTTATCACACCACGTGTTAAAACTCCCAAATCAACATTTGCGCACAGTTTAAAATCTCAAATCGAAATGGTTGAGCCCACCAATATTAACGTTGAAATAATAGATGGTTTTTATTATTTGTACTCAATTGGAAACTCAATGCCACAAACATTTAAGAAAGTTGCAGAGTCAATACTCATGAAAGTTGTGCATCACAAGCTAAAGAAATCCATTTAATATTCGACCGATATTTGTCACCTTCAATCAAAGATTCCGAACGCCAAAGTCGAAAAGAGTTTGATATTCCATATAAAATCACAGGACCTCAACAAATCAGACCCAAAGATTTTGTGCAAAGCCTTAAAAATTATCGATTCAAAGATGCTTTGGTACACTTTTTGGCTGATTATTGGGAAAACAAAAATTTACTGCCAATAATCCAAAACAAAAAAATATTTTTAACTGTTGAACATCTGTGTTACTCGTACCAAGCTCAGGAAAATTGTATTATAAAATCCGAAGAAGTAGATTATACATGCTATCATGAAGAGGCGGATACGAGGATTGTTTTTCACGCTCATAAAGTAACACCAGGCTCCAGAATTCTAATAAAAGCTTCTGATACTGATGTTCTCGTAATTTTACTTGGAAATATGCACAAATTGTCGGAGTCTACAATTTTTCTAGCTACTTCAGCGACTAAGAAGCAATCGAACCACCTTGATTGCATTAACTGCATCGATTTAGCATTAAAGTTGGGACTCAAATTATGTAAAAGTCTACCTGCTTTTCATGCATTCACAGGTTGTGATTACACCGCGGCATTTTATAATAAAGGAAAAATCAGACCATTTCAAATATTGTCTAAAAATGAAACTTATCAAACTATTTTTGCGTCATTAACTGATGAAGCTGATATTTTCATTAATGAAAAAATGAATGCTGTTCACGAGTTTACAGCAAAAATGTATGGCGTGAATCACTGCAAGGCAGTTAATGATGCGAGAATTCGTATTTTTATGAAGAAGTACGGCGCAAAGAAGACAGCGAACAATTTTAAAGAAGGTTAAAAGTTTTGACTCCAACTTTATACCGCCATGTTGGATTTCCTATTACAAAAATTTTAAGAACAATATATGTAAATTCTATGTGGCTTAATGCAACTGATTCTACATGTGCGAAGTTAAACCCTGAAAACTACGGTTGGCATTTGGATAATTTTTTAAAACCAACAGGTTTTATCGGAGATCAAACTCCTTTAAAAATCCAGGACATTGTCGAAATGGAAGATAATGAGGAAGAATCGCATGAATCAGATGAATTCGAGAGTCAAAATTATACTTCGGATGAATCGGATATTGAATAGACAATATTTATTAGACAATAATTTCTAAACGTAATACAAGATCTTTAGTCTGTCTTTTTTGTTATTTTTTAATTTGAATTTTCGGCTGTCCACTTTGTTTCTCTTAAATTTTTTACCACACAGAGTAAAAAGATTTCAAAGTAAGTAATTGATATATTTGTATATTTATTTAATTAAGGTTATATTGTTTAATATTTTAGTATTATATTAAATACATTACATGCGACTGCAATGTTGTGTCCTTTATTAATACACGGTATACTAACTTCGGATCTCTCTGTCGCACATTTCCACTCGCGTCGAAATTAAAATCTTTAAAATTCGTAAACCCCTATTAGGACCGAATTTTTTGCAGGCAACCCTATATCAACGTGTTCGCAATAAAACAACGTTTACGTTGATATAAAAATTTTTCTATTATCAATTCCAGTGAAAGTAACTGGCATCGACATACATGTTTATACCTGGCAACCCAGTAGTTTGTCCAAGTAAAAAATAGGCAACCCAATGGCTGCACATTCTATACGTCTTGTACTTTAAGTCAGCATAAAAATTTTCTTATTATCTTGATGTTACAAAATTTAATTAAAAATCATTTTTTAAAAAAATATTAAAATACCCTGTCCAGGATTTTTTGGCAACCCATTTTAATATATTTTCTAATATACTAAATTTATTATAAAATAGGTTTCACTCTATTATCAACTCGGTGAAGGTCGATTTAGGTTCGGATCTTAGACTATTTATTATATTATTCAAATCGACACTGCCCAAAATATAAATGTTGTTGACCAATGTTCAGTAATAATTCATTATGGGAAGAACAATAAACTATATTATCAGCAAATAATTAGTCCAATCGACCTCCCAGTCAAAAGGAATGTGATAAAACTGATTAGTGCCTTTTTGCAAAGACCCATAAATAAAGCAGAAGTTTTTTCCTAAAAATGTTATTTAAAATTGACCATGTGGAAAGCGGTATAATAAATTGTTTTCTGTTAATATTAAGGAAAGATCCGATAGTGAGCTTACATATGTACTGCACTTTGCAAAAATATAATTTATATTTCAGGGGCATACAGTAATTTATATAGAAAAATGATGTTATTATAAATATTTATTAATCCTTTGCATATCACAAACTGCACGAAGAAGTCCCTTTTAAATTAAAATCTATTTTAAATGGAATAAGATGTCTGCCTTAAGATTTTAAGAGCATTCATGCTGTTCTTAATAAAACATTTTAAACATTTGCTAATACGTAGGTTTTATTTTTAATATATTTTATTTAAAAAAAAATTGAGTGAATTTTTACCTTGAAAAAGTCATTTATGATGTCCCAAGGGGGCCAGCTTGGGGTAATTTGCCCAGGACGGTTTGAAGACCTAGTCCGGCTCTGTGCACAGAAAAAGGTTATTTATGGAATAGTTCATGTGGAACACAGTTTTATGCACAAATATAAAAAAAATTCAAAATAAATGTATTATGTAATTATAATAATTTATTTATCAAATTAGTACTTCTTGTTTATAATTATCATTGTGCATTTAGAATTAAGTACAAAAAGTAGAAGAACAAAACTGATATGAAAATGGAAATCTCGAAGGGAAGTATTAAGAAAAGACAAAGTTTAAAAGTAAGACTCTGCAGAACAATTCTTTTTCACGTGACAGATTGTAAAAAGCAGGGCGGTTAGTTAGCCTATCACAGGGCAAAACTAACTGCGAGTGAAAATGAAAAATTTTTCTATGTGGAAAAGTTCAAGATACATAATGTCAGAAAACAAAGAAGTGGAAATTTACTTTCTATATAAACCAAGTTTAAAAAGTTCTGGATAATAATGCCTGGCATTATCATTAATTTGTGAATACCTTTAAGTATGGGAAGTCTGAGATGTAAGTCTCGTATGTCTGGTAATCCAGGGCACATCCAAAATTTGCACTCGAGGGGGAGGAGCTTTAAAAAAAGTAACAAAAATTTCAAAATGTACTTTCTTTTCTCTTTTAGAGAGAGTAATTTACATATTATGCATTTCCTTACATTTTTTAAATGATTTGAGGGACTCCAGCCGTAATAAAATATACCTTTGAGTATTACTCTTGGGAAAGAGCCACCGATTTTAAACTAAAATAATATGCAAAAATGCCAAGTTATAATCGATTACACAGCCTTAGTTGCTACACGTGAACTCCATAGAATATTTATGATAACTTTTAAGAGAAATGGAGAAAAATTAATCCCAATTAAAGAAAAAATGTTAATGTTGGGAATCACAAATTTCAGCTGATGCTAATTTAAAGAATCTAAATGTTTTAAAATATTTCAATTTTACTCTATTACAAATTTTCTTCTGGTATTCTCCCACTACATAGATACTAATATGCTGTTTAAAGATTGGGCCTATAATTTATTGATACATTAAATAAAAAATTGCATATTTTGTACCAAATATGTCACCTTTTTATAACTATTAGACCAACTGCCAAAGTTCAAAGAACTTTGACGAATTAGCTATGTTACTAATAAAAATAAATTTAAAAATGTTTGTTATTTTGGCCTGAAGTGTAATACCAAAACAAGTTATTCAAAGTTTGTTACAACGTTTATTTACATCAATCAATAAAATTCAAGTCCGTCTATATGAAGAAGTATTATTTCTCAGATAATATAATCAACTATCGAATGAGTAGTAAATACGAATATATTATGTCAGTGTAGAAACTATGTTTGTTCAAAATGAAGAATCCGATAATAAAGATGATTATCAGGAAGACGATAAATCTGATTCAACCAATGTTATAAGTACATATCTACCTTTAATGAATGTAACAATCTAATGAGCAGAAACTTTGATTTGAGTTTGTATTTGACTATTTGAGTTTTGATCAAGCAAGTTTAAGAATTATCTATTAACGTGTTAATATGTTCTCATTGTTATTGCACAAGTTCGCCCAAATGCAGTGCACTCCATAATAAAACCTGGGTTTTTCCAGACACCAGCAGTCGCATGAATGAACATTTGGGTTTTCCATTTTTGCTATTATCTACAAGAGTGATAACGTAATGAATTTAATTATATAGAGATTCCTTCGGATGGTCGCAAATTGAAAGGGTATTAACGGAATAGACTTTATTGAACAGATGTAATCAGCAAGTTTTGGTCTTTTTAAAATAATAAACCTTTTTTGAATGGATTCAAGAGTAAGAATAATTCAAGACTAATAATATTCCAGTTCACAAAGTGGGAGTTAATTATAATCATTGCTTTAAATTTTAATACAAAAGGCAGCTATATCAGAGAAAAAGTATAATCGTTTAAAATGGTTAATCGAAGAGGACAGAATTCTTCGTTTGATCAAAGATTTTTTACTACGAAAAGGAGAAACATATCGAAATATTACTAATATAGTTAATATTAGTAAAAGCTCCATCAGCGACACTGTAAATAGATATAAAAATAAAGATCAAATAGAATCAAATAATTATTAGAAAATCAGAAAAGTTAGTGACTTCTACGTCAAAAAGCCTGAGGATGATAATTAAAAATAAGGCGAAATGTTAACAAAGTATTAATTATGGATTCACTTTCTTATTTAGCAATCTTTTATTATGTTGTTTAGGTTTCAAATTGTATTAAATAAATGCAATTACAGCTGTTATTAATATTTTTTTCATAAGAAATTATGGATTTTATTCCCAATTTTTAATCTTATTAGGGTTAGGTATAGTTAAACAAAGACAGTCATTGGCCTGGTTGTCAGCGCGATCAATTGCTAACATAAGGCGCCCAGTTCGAATCCAGGCAGAGGTTCTCACTTTGCATAGCTGTCTCCATGCTTCTGAAGGCATGTAAAGCCGATGACCCTCTCACAAGGTGCTACCAACATCTTTGAGATATTAAATGCTAAGATACCCTCTTGAAAATAGAGAAATCGAAAAAAGTCGTAGAACGTTAAAAAAACCGATAGTTAGATATAGTTAAAGAAAATATTTTTGCAATAAAAATTTAAAAAGTCATTTGTAAATATAGAAAAAATTGAATTCTTTATTTATTTTGCTGTTATCCGGATTTCAATTTGAGTCAACGTAATTCCGTCACCTTACCAACAGTCTAGCGTAAAGCATACGCCGGCCGACTAGAAAGCAGTAGACCACGGTTCAAGTCCTAGTCGCATCCGATACACTGTTGTGATCATAGGTCCAATATCAATCTGTGGATCATGGGAAAGGCAACGGAAAATCACTCCATTAACTATATTCCCTAGTCAAGTCAGCTTGACTTCGGCCATTTGTTACCATTCTGCTTTAAAATGAATTCTATTAAGAATTTTGGGCTTTTAAAATAATTAGTTGAAATTTTAACATATTGAAAATCGACGATCAATGCAAAAACAAAATATTTCAAAGAAGATAACATTAAAACCATTAAAAACTAGTTTAATCATTAAACTAACATTAGAAGTCTATTTGAACTCGAATAGAAATTTTTGGTAACAAATATAAACTACCAAGGCTCACCAGAAGGTCAGTCAGTTAAAATCAGGCAAGTTTCTTTCATTTTTCTTCAAACGGCCATTTGATTTACATATATTCAGGCACTCACATTACTATGAGTAAAATACCCTTTTTTATGTAACTAAGAAATAATTTATCGATTTGTTTATTCTCTATTTTTCTTTGTTTATATTCCAACACCTTTGATAATTAGTCTCAAAACCAAGCTACATGTTACCACATACTAATACAAGTTTTTAAGGTGGCAGCGCTCCGAATTTAGATTAATGTCCGATTCTTTCACCCAGATATACAATGGCTCAATAAATTATTCATCCGCTACTGAAAACTTACTAATTATTGTAATATTTTCTAATTATTGTAATTATTGCAGTATTAAGTAATACTGGACATTTGATAACAGAATGAAAATATTTCAGAAAAACTTCATTGGAAAACACAATTCTAAGAAATAGAAAGTAATGATGTAAATGCATGTTAAACAATAATTATTAATCTACAAGCATATTGCACCTTAATTAACAAATTTCTATAATGGAATACTTTATTATTTTTTTTATAATAATTTCAAAAACTTGCTTAGAAGTTAACTGCTTAACGCACAGCTCCATGACATACACGGAATTTGTATACCTGCAGAATTGTGCAACTCCGTGGATGTTACGGATGCACATAATTCTGCTTATTATTTTGCAAATATTTTTAATCTGCTTATGTCAGGTTCGATATTGGATTGCTTTTACCTAATAATTTAGGTTTGTATATGTACACGTAATGGGTCGTATTTCGTTAACTTTGTTTATTTTTTTTACATTAAATAATTAAAAATAAAGTTAGTTATCATTTTGTGCAAAAAAAAATTGTTCCTTTTTTACCTTCAATTAGTAAAAATATTGTACGTTAAGGGGTTAATAAACAAGAATTACTTAAATTAAATTAGTTTGTCAGAGAAAATCTGTGCGAATAAACCGCAAAAATCGTCAACAGAAACCACAAATAAAGCCGAACGAAGAAGGAAGGGTACACCGACACCAAAGACTAAAAATTATATCATTAAGCAAAGTAAGTGTAATCCTAATGTAATCCTGTAATCCTACAAGTGTACCAAGATTGACTACTAAGGGTTTCAAATAGTCCTTCGGAAAAACAGAGAATTAACAGTAAATTCGCATGTAAAAAACCATTTGTATCAAAATTTAATAAAATTAAAAGATTTGAATTTGCGAAAAAATATGAAAGTGAAAGTATGAAGTTAAACAGTTAACAATTATTTTTAGTGATGAGAGTAAATTTAATATATTCCGTTCTGACGGTAAATAGATAGTGTGAAGAAAACGGAATACGCAATTGAACAAGAAAAATTTATGCACAACTGTCAAGCATAGTGGTGGCAACGTGATGGTTTGGGGTGCATGGCTGCAAATAGAGTTGGAAAACTTCAATTTATCGACACAACCATGGACAAGTTTCAATATTTGAACATCTTAAATGAAAAATTTAAAACCTAGTGTCGATAAATTGGATTGACAAAACGTCTATTGATTCCAGCATAACAATGACCCCAAACATTTAGCTTATATTGTGAAAGAGTGATGGTTGCTTTATGATGTGAGAAAACAACTTAAAACCCATTCCCAGTCACCAGATTTCAGAATTTGTGGAAAGAATTGAAGAGAAAAATACGACAGATGCCCATTTCCATAAAAGCAACCCTAAAAACCGTTATTTTAGAAAAATGGCAAAAAATTTCCGAATCTACAACTAGGAAATTAATAGAATCCATGCCACGACACTTACAGTTGCAAAGCGATATCCTACCAAGTATTAAATAAAAGTAAAAAATGTAAGGTTCCTGATAATTGTCAGTTATAATTTTACTTTGTTATATTTTGTTTATTAGAATAGTGTTTTTGGATTAAGTTTGGATTAAGACAATTGCCCAATAAAGGGGAATTTTATGATTCTCTCATTTTGACATTTACCTTGCCTTGACGATGTATGCAATTGAAGCGTATGAAACCGGTAGGCAATAATTAAAATAATTCCTACAGAAGAGTGTCTTTTTAATTTAAATTTTTTGTAAAGTATGCTTTAATGTATTAAAAATTAAATAAATATAATTTAGTGTTATTTGTAAAAGTTATTCCAATAATTTGTAGGATTTGTGTAGTGATGATTAATTTGGTGAGCCACTGTATCTATTAGTCAAGATAAGTTTTTATATCTTTAGGTAATAAAATATCTTAAGGTATAAAATAACCAATCAGACGACAACAAAACAAACATCTGATTCTCTACAGACAGAATTTTAATGTGTTGTTTAGACCTATTTTTATTTATGAAACTTGAATGTTTTATATCCATTAATGTTTTAAATGGTAGCAAGAACGAAGTAGAAAAAAATCACGTTTTCATTTATAATTCTTATCAAACACAATCAATTAATTAATCAAATAATATTAAACAGTTGGTACTAGCAAGCAGACAAGATGTTTCAGATGTAGGCCAGATAGCTTCTTCAATTGAATTGATTACGTTTGATTACTTTATAAAATAAATTTGTTTAGATGAACATAATATAATTTCTGCTGATTGTAAAAACAAGTTACTGTGGAAATATTTTAGGAAATTACAGAAAAATTCCAGTTACATTTTATCATCATAAAATTGTTAAACTATTTATGAAAACAGATCGTTTTGTGTGAATGAGTCAAATTCAATTAAAGAGATTTATGTTATTATTAACATTTGACCTATGTCCTTCAATTTGCAAGACAGTTTTATATTATCTACATACATACATCATAATTATTATGCTCGAATTACATTTTCCAAGTAATAAAGCAAAAAATAAAAAGAATAGTCCATATTATAATTTTTCCATTACCCCCGAGACTTAAATTATTTCAAGTTAAAATTGTGAAAATTCAACACATTTTATAATATTGTACATATTATCACAATCGATTTAACACAAACTATCTCTATTTATTCAATCGATCAAAGTAAGCAAGACACGATTATTTACAAGATTAAAGTAGTACATAACAACTTACCTATTATAAAATCCACTTCCTGTTTGAAGACCCGATGAAGCAATTACATTATTTAGATGATTGCTAGATTGTGGATGAAAAAATAATTTTTCGTTAAAATAACCATACACGCCTTCACCAGGTAACACAAGGTCATCAAAATTTAAATCTTCTAAAAGATTTTCATCGTTTGCATTTAATTCGGCTAAAGTGGGACCGTGAATTAAATCGTTTTTGTCTACTTGAAAAATATCGTCTTCGTCCATATGAATTAAGGCATCCGATTTTTTGTCATAATCATTATCTAGATCTATAATGCGGGTTGCCCACAAGGAACTGCTACCCAACGTTACATTATTTTCGGCATACGGTTGACCACTACTGTTTATATCATGAAAAGGCGATGTACTTTCTAAATCTATATTAAAGTCTCGTAAACCAAAACTATTTGCACGTCTCGTAGGTATCGGCACACTCGCAGAAGTATTTATATTTACATTTTCTCCAGCGTCGGGTTCTTGTTTTATTACAATATCAGGATCCAAGAAGAATTCTCCTGTATAATCCGTCATATTGCATCAATTCTGTAAATAAAATGCAAAAAAATATATAAAAATTTGCACTTGGTTATCTAGTTATGAATATAAAAGGAGGTGCAAACTTTCTCAAACATTCTGTACAAATAATTTTATTTATAGAAGAGACAAAATCGATAAAAAAACAATGTTGTGCAACAGGAGAGTGAAAGAATGTAAACAAGTCATAGTATTTTTGAACGTAAACAAACTCATCATTCAATAAAACTTACAATATTATTTAGTAAATAGTAAAGAGATGCGTTTGGATAAACTTTAAAACTTTAACCTTTATAAAACAATGTCAACACTAACGAAAGTTATCAATTTAAAATGTATTAATAATAATAATAAATCACTCGAATCGCGCGCGCGTTCCCAAGTCACACTATTTCATCATGCTGGGTCATGCTGAGCAGAGAATGACTCAACAAACCTAAACAAAACAAACCCATTTTACTTCCTTAACCAAAAAATCGCGAATCGTTTACGGACAACTCGGAACACACGCATAAGGACACTTAACCACACAATTAAATTTAACCAATAATATAATCCTAACGAAATCGTTACGGAAACATTAAAATAAGTAACAATACAGCAACAAGCAAGTAAAGGTCATATGAATACATTTAATCAATCACGAGAACCAATCAAAACATAGTTAAAGCACCTACGCCAATCGGGCCCCATATTTTGATCAAAACATACACACATTTATGTACAGCAACGTTCACGATATATGCAACAATAATACACACGAACATGTACGCTCATTTTCATGCTAAAGTGCCATAAACATGTAATGATTGTTGTATATGTTTATTGCTACGTTACCTACGTACAAAATTATAGATTAACGATGATCGTATGCACCTCCAATTTAATTTTAACACCTGTCGTTTTACAAAATTTGCACAAAGCAACAAACAATACGTCAAAACAACATTGTTTGGAAATGTCAAGTCTCAAGTGTTCTATAAAATTAACAATTTGATTGACATCTAGTAGCAAGAAATCAAACTTACTTCAATTAACCGTTTGACATTAACCTCGTAATATTGGTTGCATAAATACAAAATTATTAAAAAATCTTCAGCAGTGCTTCCACAACTTTTTAAGTAGCTAACCGAATTTTAGTTTCATGTTAGAAAGATAACAATAATTATTATCAAACAATTAAATAATTTTATCAATAAATTTGTCGATAAATTATTACAATAATAATTATCACATTCATGAAAATTAACATTTGCACTATCAACGAAGACCGATACATATGTTGTGTCGCTTTTATGGGGATGGACAGGGCAACTCTAACCACAGGGCTGACCACTGGGCGTCATATTTTTAGGGCGGCAATTTTTCTTGCACTCAAATCAGTTTGGCGGCTGAACACCAGCACATGCACACGGCACACCAACCCAGAGGTTTATTGATAATATATTGGCATTTTAGTTCTAAAATATTTTTAAAACAAACCGGCCACCCTCTCCCACTTCCTCTTCCGTATATTTTCTTATGAAAAGGAACGCATTATTCTTAGTAGCTCACAGATGCCAAATATCTCAGAACGGCTCTGATGGTAACGCTACATTTTTAGTTACAGCTTTAACTATATTAATATACGTTAGCTTAAACAGTGTAAGAGAAAAATAGAACATTTTTTAGAAGAAATACTTTCCATATCACATTATTATTTATGAACTGCTCTCACTTCTTCATCAAATCAACAATTATTTTCAGTTTGGCATGTATACGTATCTTATTTTTCCCCAACTCTTTCGTTCAAAATTTAGATTAGTTTAAGTTAGCTTGAAAAGTGCAAGTAAAGAAAAGAATTGTCATATTTTAAACAAATGAGGCTTACCACACGCTGCTATAAAGAAGCGTCCATTAATAACTGAAGATTTTTGAGAGGAGGGAAGATCAAAATTCTTATAAATAACTTGGGGCTTAAGGGAGACTTAAAACTGACGGCTTTCTATGTATGCTAGGTGTAACAACTGCACACCCGTTCAAATGTAGAACTAAAAAAATATTCGAAATCGAAAATAAAAACAATACTTAATATTTGTCATACTAAATGGGGGATCTACTCCCAGCCAAGCTTAAATTGTAATACATAAATTGACTAATTTATTACCTTCAGCATCAGTGATCTATAGCGAAATTTTGAAGAAAACAATATGAAACGCAAGGTATTGACCGAGAGTTTGAGAGGAGGGCTTATCATATGATACTCCTCGTATAATTATTTATGACATCGTTTCCAAGAAAATATCATAACCCATTTACAAAATCTGTCAAAATTTAATGCTCTGCTTTCAGATATTGAGGTGCTATTCCATATCCCCAGACCACCCGGTCTATGCATTTTATGTATTTTTATCAAAAGTAAATAGAAGATTTCAGTATTATCCCCTTGGCGGTTGCTACAGTAACGTAATATTAACGTCATATTTTTAATTCTTTAGTTTCACATTTGAGTTAATTTAGGTTAACTTGAAGATAGCAGAAGATAAAAGGGAAATTACTTCAGATAAAATCTTCCATTTCAATTTGTCTGTGCATTTCCATTATTTTTTATCTAAATCTTTGATTTGACATTTGGGTTAATTTAGGTTAATTGAAGAGTCAGGTGAAGAAAGAGATCGTCACATTTTATTCAAATAAGCTCACTACGCCATTTTATAGAGAAGCGTCTATTGACGACTAAAGACTTTTGGGGTTGGGGGTTAGGACAATTTTACGAATACTTTGGGAGGGAGTTAAGCATTGACTGTTTTTATGTGTGCTAGGTGTGAAAGTCAAAGTAGTAACAGCCCAAACAAAAACCAAGATTTCAGCATAATATCCGCTTGGCCGTTGCTATGATAACCAGCTATAACTCGCTAGCTTTTTGGGATGGAAATTTTGCTTGCACTCAAATCAGTTTAGATCAGTCTAACCTCAATCAAGCTAGAGATCAGCGCATTTGCTCCTGCTTTCTCTTCCGTGTTTTTCTTATGGAGGGAGAGCGCATTATTATTAGTAGCCCATGGGTGTCAAATAATTTTATGTCAAAATGCCGAAAACAAAATTTCCTTGGTTCATGTAATACATGCGTCACTATAATGACATCAAAAACCTAAAAGTCAAAATATATACTTTCATGTTCTGTTCTTTCATGGATAAAACTTTTTGTAATTTTATTTTTTTAACATATCTGAGCATTGGTACTACCAAAGAGTATATCTCATCTTCATCATCTTTCAGCCCTTTTCAGCCCAGCAGGACTGAAGCCTCTTTCTCTAAGAGAAAGGTTTAAGCATTAAGACCCCACGGTTGCTAAGGCCGGGTTGGGGAATGTGCTTGTAACCCTTTTCATAGTTGATACTGGCAGTCATCAACTCAGTAGAGTTAGGGTCATGGGTTACTAAGTTCGGTTCATTTCCAGGGTCGTTTACTATACGATTGTTTGTGTTTCCAGTTGTAGATGGTGTTCGTATTCTATCTGTGATTGGACTGTTTGCTTATTCTTCGGTATAATATACAAGGTGTTTGTACAAAAAAGTACTTTCAGTTTTTTTCAAATTTTCCAAGCACCTTTTTCAATTTTTCTTTCGTAAAAACCTTATTTGGACCATTACGCACATTTAGTAAAAAAAAATGAGCCAAATCGGTTAAGACGTCTTCAAATTATGCACTTACCAATTGACAGTATCTGATTTTTATTTATATAGATATTTAAGAGCCATGGCAATCCAAACCTGATGGAACCTGACCAATTGGGAATATGAAATACCCTCCCAATGCCACTCAATCAAATAAATCAATTTGGATGAACTAAAATTGAGTAATATGAAGTTATGTAAAATTAAAAAGAAAATTGGCAAAACTATGCAGCAAAATGCTCAGTTTTTACAATTATTTACCATTTTATTGATAGTAGAAGTTATTAAAATAATGTATTTTATGATTAAGTTAAACGAATTTAAATTGAATTTATATTATACATTTGTCAACCTTTGCTCACTTGCTTATTTTAAATCAAATTTTTATAATCTATGACAGTGATGATCAGACTTTTTATCAAGGGCCCTGGTTATCTATCTTAAAATATTGAGAACTAGAAGGAGGGCGGAAGTTTTATATATTATGTAGTTATTACATTTTTATTTACTCTTTGCTAGCTAAAGATTAGTGAATAATATAATGAAAAATTTTTATTTATTCGTTGAGCCACAATAAAACTCCTGAAGAGCCACATGCAGCATGATCATGAATATTTCAAATTTGTCGAAACTCATCAGTTAAACTTGAAGTCATATCGTATTTTCAGCAAGATGTCAATAAACCAATTTTTTTATTTAATTAAATTAAATTAATAATTTGGCAAATTAAATAAATTCAATTAAAAATTATTTACAACTTGAAATCATTAAATTTATTCTTGAAACTTATTTCGGAAGTTAATAATAACAATAATTATATATATTATATGCTATTTTACACGCCCGGGAGTAGAAGTCAGTTTGTAGGTGATGGAAATTGTGACAGAAATAAGTCATTTTACCCTAGGGAGTATAATATGAACAAAATCCCTAGGAGTTTTCATTATACACATATTAATAAAACAAAAATAATGAAGAAAAATATAACAACTTATTTATTAATATTAATAGAAAATGATACATTATTACAATTTTCAAATTTAATATTGGAAGGAATATCAATATCACTGTTTAAAGTTTTGATCGTACTTGCATCAGTTTGTAGTATTTGATTTGTTATTTCTGTTTTATTTTCGTGAGAAGTTAGGCATTGTCCAGTGTTTTGCTCGTTCCTGCTGGTTGTAGTAATTGAATTGCAATATTTCTTTTATTTTCTACCGAATCTTCAATGTAGCCTTCACAAACTGTAGTCGACTTCCAACCTCCGTGACGCTTTATCGTTGTAATGTCAGCACCTGCGTCTGCTAACAGTGTTGCAGAGGATCTGCGCAGACAATGGCCGGTGTAAGAGGTTGGATTTGGTAGGTTTAAGTAGGTAGCTATCAAAATGGAATTTTTCCAAATTTATTTTTCCAACTGGCTGTGTAGTGCATTTTCCTGCTTTGTAAAATATGAAAAAGCGACGATGATTTATGTGATTGGGACGTAATCCAGCGTATTTACGGTATAAATTGAGTATATTTATGCTCCCCGCATTATTGGTAACCACAAAGACTCGAGATATTTTAGTTTTGTTTTGGGCACAGTTATTATTAAGGATGTACCAACATCTTCAATGTCATTAAGTGTTAGGTTTGTTAATTCTTCTGAGCGACATGCGCCTGCAATACCCAGGATCAATGCTACCTACAATGTATAGAAATTGTTAATACATAATAAGATCTATATAAATAATGTAATATTTTACCTTAATCATTAAATATTCATTATCATTTGCTTTTGATAAAAAACAATCAATTTGTTCTCGTGACAGAACTTTTGACTTCTTTCCATGATACCCATCAGATTTCCGTTTTAAAAATCCTATAAGTTGTGCATACTTGCTTATGTCTATATTATCATTAATTACCATACACGCTTTTATCATTGAATATTGTGCCCATAATGTGGAGGACTTGTATACTTTTGCCTTTTCTCCAAAATAAGCCAACATGACGTTCTCGGAATATGTTTTTACTTTTTTTTCCTTGCACCACTCTCTTAAACGATTATATGCAATATCATATAATTTTTTCGATTTCGGTGGTAACAACTCGGAGACTGCAACACTAGCAGCATCAATAATTTCTTGTGGTTCTTCCATTTTGAAACTAAACTTGTTTACACAATTTTGTTTGTTGTCATAGTATTCGATATTATACTGTGGTATTCGTTATATTATAATTCAAAGGCTACTAAATAAAATAATTGCAATTCTCTGTCATGATTTATAAATTAGTTTTTAATTATTTCTTGGTTTCGGGCGTGTAAAAAATAGTATATACACTACTGGAGAGAACGCCATTATTCCTTGGTGCATTGTAGCCCTCGGCTTCGCCTCTGGCTACAAACTTGCACCTCGTGAATAATAATGCTTTTCTCTCCTTAATGTATAATGTACTATTAAATCCATCTTTATGTTTTCATGTTTTTCCTTGTGCTTTTCACATTATAGATTACCACATTTTCACCTACTGTCTTAGTGTGCTCCAGATAGTACAACAACAACAAAAAATATCTAGCTTCAAACACAAACAAATAAATCCTGAACAACCGCCGTAATAATTGTAAACTTCTAATCGATAACTGTTCCTGAAAAATCCCAAAATCCCAAAAACCCCTTTTTCAAAAAAGGAAGGGCAACACCCCAGTTGAAATGTATCCAACTTACACCAGTTCCATAATTTAGAAAGATGGTAACAAAACAAAATTATTAAAAGAATTCGTCTTGAAAAAATTAAACCGGGTTCAATAACAGTTGTAGTAAAAGTAACAGTATTGTTAACAATAAAAGTTTCAGGAAAAATACTCTTTTAAAAATCTGAAAGAAATCCTTTATGTTTTTTACGAAACTTGCAACATTTGGCTTTATAGGTTAAGTATTATAATTTATTCTAAGTGCGTTCATATTTTTACATTATATAACCGAGTTGGGGAAATGCGGCTCTTGGTTGAGTTAAGTGCTGCTCCCACTGAAAATTTACATCCGTTTTTCTTTTTATTATTTCAGAATTTTTTTCACGAATTTCACGAACATGTAAGTGAAAAAAGTTGTAAGTTTAATACTATGTAATTATGGAGTGGGTCTTTATAATATATGAAAAACCAGAATCCTTATATATGCGTGCCCATCCCTGTTATATAAAATTGTTTTATAATAAAAATAAATTCTAAGAATGAATTTAATCATTTCACGTTTAGTGAATTTTTATTAGATTCGTAAATTAGTACATTTTTTTACATCTATTAATTTGAACGTGTAAAGACTTCTTCGATGAGACTTACCTGAATCTTTATAATTCAAATTCTTTGGTCTTTAGATCAGCAGTTTTGGATCTTTAAGTGTTCCTGAGTATGTTTGGAGTTTGATTGGGTCATTTTAGCACAAGGTATTCAAAATAAAATATTTTCGCACTTTCGAGAATTAGGTGGCCATTGTAGAACTTGTTTTTCCTCTGCAAGTCAAACTAGGGGAAAAAGTAGTCGTTTTTTCCTCGGCTGTCACAAAAATGCGGTTGTCAAAATAAAAACTGGCACTTTTAGTCGCTTGATGAATACAGTACTATTTGATCCTTCGTGAAACTGTGTAGTATGTGACCTTTACGGATTTTTATATAGAACTTGTTTTATTTTCTCGGTGGTCTGTGGGATTAGCACTAAAATGTGAAAATAGCAACCTAGTACAAAAAGCAAAATAATATCTATTCATCTACACTATTAAATTGTCTATTATTAAATAATATATATGACCCATTAAAATATTATTTATTGTTGCACTGAAATTTATTGTTAAATATGAATTTGTATACGAATGCATAAATTAATCAAATAATAAGTAAATAGATTAATTATAAAAAATTGGCGTAAACTCTTTATTTATCTGCCATCTAAGTAATATATATCTATTACGAATATATATTATGAATCTACAAATAAATATCACAATGGCTGTTTCCTGTTACCTGCCTAAGGTTCCTAAAAAGACCAAAAAAATAGAGGAAAGCAAGGGCAAGCAATAGTAGCCAGCCAGCCTACAACAATCATTTTTATAAAATTACATTTTCATGTTTCATTTCAAAAGAGCATGAGATATGACAAATGTAAAGCACGTTTTCTTTGTAATTTTTTCCTAAATTGTTGGGCACGATGTCTTTGCAAAATCGGCAAATTTAAACTACTTTCTAAACTATCTCAGTCAAATTTAGTAATAGCAAGTATGCGGATGTAATTTTAAAAGATTATGAAAATTTATTTCTAATGTTTATACAAAATTAGAAGTGACCACAAGACATTATTAGTACAGAAAAGCAAAAAAAAAAGTTTTATCTACTTAAGTTTAAAATTCTTAAAACTTATTTTTAAGGGATACAATAAATATTTTAAAACTATTCTTAATGCTAAATAGTGTTACAACAAACAATAACACTTATGGGTATTTTTAAATCTAAGTCATACTAAATCATACAATAATTATCAAAAATTTTGACTGAAAATAAAGACCCAACTGGACGGAATGCGACTCATAGTCGGGCAAAATGGGAATGCCAATCGTTTTAATACCTAATGGAGAAGTTGAATTTATGGACATTTAAAAAAAAGGAAGACATTAGCTCTTTAAGTATGGAAGGCACCACATTAAGAAATAATGATTTCTCCTACTACTCTCTCAGGATTATCGTTTCTACTATTATGGTATAATGTATGTATTTTCGTACCCCCTGTTGATTTTGTTTACCCTTCCAAAAAAATCTCATCATTAATTACGGTCTTGTTAATTAAATCTGAGAATATTAGAAGGAATAGACACTAAAAGACGTAATCGTCAGAAATGAGACAATCCGTCAAGGAGCAATACTTATCAAGAATAAATAATACAATTTTATGATTTCAGTTTTTCAAATACTGAAATACCCGCCTAGCTACCCCACAACATCACCAAGCTAGAAAGTTTAACGCTACTGGTTAAATGTTCGGTCCTAATCAAGTTTTTGATATTTAAACGCTTACAAATTTTGGGGTGGGTTTTTATTTGGAACATTTCCAAATCCAAATAAAAATTTTTACTTTTTTGAAACTTTTGCCACACTAATTTTCTTCTAATTTCGAAGAAAATTTATATTTGAAGATGATTTATCACATCTATGCTTTGTGTCTGTTTCATTAATATTGTATAAAGAGAGCGAATCGATTGATGTTGGAAGAACCTGACATATAAAATGGCATTGATTGGTTGATAAAAAAAATGGAACACTTGCTGCCAATTGCTAAGGCTAGAAACGTTAGAGTTAAAAGATTATGCCATTTGTATCACATCCTGGCATTCGAATGTTCAATTTATCTGACGATGTTTGGTATTGTTAACCTGACAATTTTATACAGCAAACGCACTAAAATATGTTTGAATTTCAAGACAATCTAGCAGACCGTAGTTATTGTCAAGGAATAATCAAGATTAAGGAGTATCTCTCTTCCTAATATCGTATAAGATATTGGGCCGATTTAAATTTATTTTATTTGACATTGAAATGGAAATAAAAAGGTTGAAATATATTTTTACATCTGAATAATTGCATTTCAGACGGTACATTTTCCGGGGACATCATAAAGGACCTATTTTGTTTTTCCAATTGCAAAAGGTCAGTTCAATAATTCAATACGATGGTATTGAGGTATTCAAAGTTTCATTTTAAAATCTGCAAAACAACTTTGTTACTGGTTGCCAAACATCCGTACGACGTGTTACAGGTCAAAGAAAACTTAATGTTCATTATATTCTCAGCAAGTACTGGTGGACACTTGTGCTAGCTGAGTAATGATTTGAATTTTTTAAAATTTAAACTTTTGATAATTATTGTATTTTTCATTCAATCTTAACATTTTCCACAGTACAAATATTATATAAATATAAATAGAAGTAAAATTTCTAAAGAATTATTTTTTTTACGTCGCACTGCTTAAGAATATATTATTTTTATTTCTATTTATAAAAATATTTTACCACTTCTTTACAATTTTCTTTATAGAGTATCTCATAAAATATTTACTTTTTAAAAACAGCAGTGCAGTAGAAATTTTACGTCAGTACAAATTCTTCATCCTAATAACTTTATAATAAAAATAAAATATGTTATGGCAACATTAATTTTGAAAATTTAAATTAACCAAAAAATATAAAAGGTACAAAAAACCTAAATCATACTTCTTATCTTAGTTTATTATATTAGCTAAAGGTTATGTTGTTGGTTAATTATAATTTTGGTGTATTAAGTATTTAAATAAATTTATAAATAGTTGCTTGGAGTTTCTATTAGCATTTTGAAAAGTTTAAGTTATAAACAATTCTTTGTCTTATGGTCACTACTAAAACCGGTATAACAATTTATAGATTGAGATAAAGCTTGAAGCTGCGTAACTGTGCATGGGCAGCTCTTGAAACACTTTAATGGCTGTTCGTTCCTCCGCCTTGAGCATCATTATCCATTTCGTGTGGTCGCAAAATTGCCCTTACAGTTTCAAAATTTTTTTTAAATCCCAATTTAGAATATAAACTTTTAGAAGGATCATTTTCGGGTCGTATTATAACAAATGGTATATATCCTCGTTTTAATTCAATGTTCGTTAGATGTTTAGCAAGATAAATACCGTAACCTTTGCGTCTATATTCCGGAAGAGTTTGCATAGAAAACATAGCTCCATAATAAGATTGAACCATCCATGCTGCTAATTCTCCAGACGGAGAAAATATTCCAAATGAAGGCAAATTTTCAATTAGTTTTTCAAAAACTTCTATACATTCCATATGATTTGCGGGATACAAATCGTGAATCATTTGTGCGTGTTCTTTCGTAAGTTGGAGAATTTCAAAATCATCAGAAAATTCCCTGCAAAATCAAAATTCAAATTAAATAATACCAAAACGTTAAAGTAATATTAACATCCACAAACGACGGACTTTATACTGACTTATTAAAGTCTCTGTCATAAAGAGCTTTATTGTCAAAATTGTTTTGGCCTGATCCATATTTCAGGTTTGATTAAATTTTATTTCAAAAGAAGATGATAATATATTAAAATTACTATCTAAAGTCGAAATCATAATCCGATTTAAAAAGTACATTTAACGAATTTAACCAAAAATAAATATAAAAGTATAAATAAAAATTCATGTTTATTATTAAAAATATAACAAAAGAAGGAGAATTACAGGCGGGTGTTCGTGTATATTTATTAAATGTTTTTATTTGAGTACGGGAAACATTAAACATTGTGTGGTGCTTCAAATATTGATAATTGTACTAAATAATTTTTTGTTATGAGATTCTTGATTAAATTCCAACGAAATGATATGTTCGTGGTGTTAATTTAATATACCTACCTAATTACGATATAAAATTAACATAACATTTATGAAATTTAATTGATTATAGATAATTTTATAGTGGATATTAGGCAATTATGTGTGTATGAGTAATTAAAACGGTGAAGTGAATGTTATACACAAGGATAATCAAAGGATTAAAACGAGTAGAATCCTGAAAAAGTCGTTGAACTTTTTTGTTGTTTTACGAGTACTTTAATTTTTTTTAAAAACCGCAATATCTCTCAGCACAATTAATTATTAAAAGTAAATGAAACTTGTATTTTTAATTTAGAAAATCATTCATTATGTCTGCCCAACAGGCAGATATAGAATTCAAACCCAAGATTACTTTTGTACTAGTTTACGTCTTCCACTAGACCCTCTGCTGAGCCATAACCTTTTTATTTATACTCGAGATTCTTTTTTAATTTTTATTTTACATTATAGTCGAACTCCCGTTTGTAAACTTCTTGCATTATATTTTATAGCACAATATAAGTTTGTATTTCTGTTGAAACTTATCAAGAGTAACTTATCTAGAGAAAGTGAAAAAATAGTAATCCAATTCATCATTTTTTAACTAAACTTAATCAACTAGATAGGTAATCATTAAAAATTTTATAAGAATTGAACAGGAACAAGATTTAAAAGTAATTCAAGTCTTAATATTTTATTTTCTTTATTAATTTTTTTTAATAAAAAAACATACGTGCGATGGGTCTCTAATTTAAATACGCGACACATTCGATAAGTCTGTAATAATTTAGAAATCCACCCGACGGGTTTTAATTTAAATACAATACAAGCGATGAATAGATAATGAGGAAAAGTCTAAAATATTTCCTGCAATTAGCTTTGCCTGTCGGAAAGAAAAATTATTACTTCATTATTCCATATAATTGTATAGTCCTTGTTAGGAGAGATAAATATTAAATCATTTACAATATTCCTAATATTTATAATAAACTTATTAATGCGGAATAAAATAACAGATTCAAATGACTGACAATAATGTTGAAGTTATGTATTTGTTACAATTTTGTATAATTATTATGTCGTTTAAATTCTTTTGAAATTTAATATAAATATTTATTAAAACCAAACAGGATATTATTTCTGTAATATGTACTGTGAATCATTTGCAAAAATTTTACCTACCAATTATTGAAAAATTAACTTTTAAAAGAATTATTTTCCTCTAAGACACTTCTATCGTAATTAGTTAAGAATAAATTATTTTAGTGCCTATTGAAAGTTTATCTGAAAAGTAAAAAATAAATGTTCAAATTTTACTGAAGTTGAAAGCTTTCAGAAAACTCCCGCTTTAGGGTAAATCTTTAATAATAAGAGTCTTTACACAAAACTGGTACAAAATTTAATAAATTGTATGCTGTGGACAGTGCTTTTATTGAAACTAAATAACACAAATTCAAGAAAATCTTTAACTAATTAATTTTCTGTCAATGAAGCTAAAGAAAAAAATGAATTGAAAAAAAATAATTTGCAATAAAAAAAAATTTTTCATTTGCTGTATGATTAGTAATTGATTACAACAGTCATTATAATTAATTTAGCAAATTAGTTACTAACATAATTAAAATTGTAGAATTAGGTAACTCCGGAGAGTTGGTATACCTTTGACCTTTTTTGACCTGAGGGATTAGAGACAGATCTACCTTCCAGAATAGCATTATTTACCACAGCATGCTTAGTGGCCAATCAGAAAGGACATCTTCTTTGTTATTTCTGTTTTACATCTAAAGTTAACTATTAGCTCTCACAACTTTCCTTCCGACTATTGCCTATCCAATTGAATTTCAACCCCAAAGTTTACAACGTCATTACATGACCACTACCTTTTTTAATTATTTCGCCAGGATTATTAGCTCGTGGTCATTATTTCATATAATACATTATAATGTAACTGCTTTTAAATTTTCTAAAAACAATTTGTGTACTAAAATTTGAAATCGCCAGTGATTGGTTAAAATTATTAAGTCTCACGAGAATTTCACAATAACGCAATAATCTCTGCATTTGACAGCTAAAAATAATTTACTGTTGAAATTATTATAAAAGTATATAAAATTACGGTTGTAGGTATAATGTTACGAAATAGTAAAATTATATCTTTTATTATTTCAAAATGTCACAAGAACTTGAAATTATTTAATGTTTTTAAAAAGATATTTCGCTACCACCACTTGCTATTTTATCTTGTACAGTAATTATGTATAAAATAAAGTTTGAAATATTATAATTTTGTTGCTTTTTGAATGTATTTAATTATTTTACAAATTTGTATTCAATTTAGGTAGGTTTTTACCAAAAATTTGTAATTTGAATAATATAATTAGAGATTCAAATTTAGTTGTACGCTAAAGATTATTTGTTGAAGATACAGTTTATAGAATATAATCTACAATTTCTCGAAAATTTTCTTATGTAAATTATTGTATAAGTAGTTTGTTGAGTTGTATAATTTAATTAAAAATTAAAAGCTCCCTATATACTCAAATCTAGTGAAGTATCAAAAATCTACACTCAACGTAACTCAGGAATTAATATTGTCGGGTAACGTCTGTGTTGGCAATATAAGGGTCAATAAAATATTTGAATCTTAATAAAGAGGGTAAACTAAACTGAAATTAATAGTAAAATATTTTCGAACTGCTTACCGAATTTAATAAATAATTAATTCTTTATATTTTGATATATTATGTACCTGTCTAATTATTTAACAAAAGCATTGTTACATTTAGCAAAACATTATATCATGTAAAGGACAATAACTAAAATTGTGTGAGGAAGAAGTTGGATTATTGTCCTCTTCACGGTTTCACGCCATCTGCCGTACAAATTTTTCCGAAATCTCCTCTTAAATTTACGTTCTATTCTAAAGTATGGAGTGGTATTTAATAAATGTTTATGATTATTTTGTAGATTTGAAATTGTTTATATTGTAATATCAAATTTAATTAAATTTATTAATAAAACTACGGTTTTAGTCTCCTAATTGTTAAAATTATATAAAGTAAATTAGTTTAGACTAACAATTATTGATAATATTACGGCGGGATGTAGGTACTTTAGACTTGCCTACTAATTTTATTAAAAGCTTTGAGTACAACTTTTTTATTAGATTTTACTAAAAGGGAGAGCTTTTGTTACAAAATTATGGATTCTTTAGAAATTATATAAGAGAACTAGCAAGGTAAATGCGAGGCGCCGACCTTGGTAGCTTCGGCCGCGCGGTTTTCTTGACGTATTACTTTTTCAACACTGTATTTTTGGTTTGTATTTGGTGGTTTCACTTTAAAAGAATTTCTTCATAATAACAGAACGTAATGTAGTATTGGAAAACACTTTTACGACATTCATGTGACGTGTGATTAACTTTTGAATAATGCAATATATTTTTTAATCTCTCCAAACACCAAACAAATTTTCTCGGCAACGTACTGACATCTCGTAAAATTCAGTCAACTAATTGGCAATTTTTTATTTCCTTAATTTTCTACAAAAATTTTCATAAATGCCAATGAAAAAGAAAAAGCCGTTTGGTAAAACTTTTAGGAATTAAAAATATTTTTCTCCTTACTAACCGACCATTATTTAATTAGAAAACGGCTGCATATGCCTCTAACCGAATAGGATTTTTTATATATCATAGGTTTTTTTTCGTAAATCCACCGTGAAAGGTGTGAAATAAAGTTTTCACACACCCTTACGGTTTTCTCTTGAAAAATAAAATTTATTTAATTTTGAATCAAGGGAATTATTTATTTCCTCTAATATTGAACATTTTGCATTAAAATTTTTATAAATTTCTTTTGGTTCGTCCACAATGTTGGCCCGACTGTGTTAAATTTTTAAAATACCAACAAAATAATGTTTCTCTCTGATTCTGTCGACGAAAAAAGAGAAGAAAAAATTAAAAAATTTATGATGTCTTACCCAAAACAGAAAATCACTTTTAGAAACTTATTGCACTGTTTCCAAGTAAGTTTGCTTCGTTGCGGCTAGGTTCAGTAAAATATTTTTTTTCCCAAATTTTGATAATTAAACTTTTTTTGTTTTTCGCAATTTCCTTTTCTTAATGTAACTTTTAATGCATAAAAATTGTCGTAAATTGTTTTTACTTGAGATTTTCAATTAAATTTGAGTTATTAGCAAGCTAACGTAATTTAAAAATTAATAGTTTTTGCGTTTTACATAAATTTGCAGGGCCGCGCGAATCTACGACGTCATAATTACATGTTCCGCATGCCTTCTCGAAATTGATCAAATTCTAAAATTTGTATATTGCGATTACGCAATAAGGGTACCTTTAGAAAAAATGTCAAGATACCATTTTTGTAGGTTTAATTTTTGTCTCGCCGAAGGTTTATTGAAATTAAAATTTGGTGCAAAATTACGGCGCGCAGAGCGTTGGCAAAAATCAATCATTTCGGAAACAGAATTGAACCTTCGGGAGCTTGTAACAGGAAAATTAAAGCGAGAAGGTACTTATTTTTTTCCAGATAAGTATCGCAATCTTCGTAAGGACCAAGTAGAAAAAAAGAAATCAAAATTTCGAGCTAGGATAACGGAATTAGGAGCAAAAATAAGTAATCGTTTAGAACCCCATCGAAATGGCGGGGTACCCTTTTTTCAAGTTTTTAAAATTTTATCGTCGTTAGATCTATCTTGCCCACGTTCCTGCAAAATTTCGACTTTCTATCGCCCGCCGCTTTGCCTACACGTTGCTAAATATAATCCGTACTTTCAAATCGATAAAATCCCTTAAAAGTTAACGACGACCCTGTTCTTTTTTTCGATAAATGCAAATAAAAAGATTAAGAGAACAAAACGAAACCAAAAATCGAAAATCGACCGGTAATAAAGAAGTTAAAATAGGAACCCCTCGTGAGGGCCCTTTTTAAGTTTTGGAATTTTCCCCGACTCGTTGGCGGTCGTTCTAGGTGGACCCAAAACTCCAGCTTTCTAGCTCCGGCAGTTTGGGCTGTGAATTTCGATGATGAGTGAGTGATGACAAGTAGCTTTATATATATAATAATTAACTTTTAAACATAACCTACCATTGGTAAATATGTAATAATTTAATTAATACAATTTAAAAATAGAAGAAACGGCCATTGGCCTAGTTGTTAACGCGATGAACTGCTAATGTAAGACTCCCGGTTCGAATCCGGGTAGAGCTCACTTTTCAATGCCGTCTCCGTGTTTTGGAAGGCACGTAAAGACGGTCGTCCTCTCACAAGGTGCTGGCTAATAATAGCAGTAAAGCTATGGAACTTTTTTTGCTATTTTTTGGTATTATCTTTATGATTGTTTTCATCACTTTAATTTGCAATCTAAATTCTAAAAAAGTGCGTATAGTGCACCCGAAGAAAAACTTTTCCTTAATGGCAGGTTCCATGCCCCTTCCTATTATATAAAAATTCAAAAATCTTAGGGACTTCTTAAACATATCCGTTATTTTTATTTTTTGTAGACATTTAAAACCCTTAAGATGTCACTCTAAAATTTAGAAGTAATATTTCTGAAGTTATTTAGAAAAGCATCTACCATTTTTCAAAAGTTGTTTTTTTAAATTTCTAGGTATACCGAACATTAATTTTAAAGAACAATGGGGGTCTACCTGTAACATAATAGATTCTTGCAACCTTTTTTGTGTATTTCAATGAAAAAAATATATTTTTTATAATTATAACTGTTTTCGACTCTTATGCCAGGTTTCACAAACATTTAAACTGAGATTTCGGCTTAAATTTAATTTTTTAGAAAAGTAAATTTTATTTGGGGTGTTCTGAGCACCCCACCTACCTACTTACGTTACTTTAGACCACCTACCTACTTAAAGGTTAATAATAAAAAAAATTCAATTTGTTTTTTATCGCATTGCAACAAAATACACAAGAATAGTGTGCAATCCTATGGTATCTTCAAAAGTGTTTCTTGGGCTCCACAAATGACGTGTTACTTTTTTAAATTTTAGATTGCATTCTAAAGAACCGAAAAAATTGTAACGATATTACTAATAAATAATAAAAAAATGCTTCAGAAAACTTTTTGTATGAGTTTGGCAGCCGTAACTATTGACTGTATCATTTATATGTTGCAACCATTAATTTGGAAAATTTCATGCTCGACCAAAAACGTATTTCAAAATTAATTTCTTTCCTAAATGCTAAATTTACAAAAAATATTTTTACTAAAATTTTCATTTAAAATTTAAATTTAAAAATTTAAATAAAACTAAATGCAAATCTGTACAAAGGAAATTGAATTAATTGTTATTAAAGGATTAAATTTTGAGAGAAAAACGAATTTATTTGAAAAGTTAACCAAATTTGAATTCATTTGGAATCAGCTGTTTAAATCCAATATTCAACTGGAGGTCGTTGAACTTTAATTCGAAATTACGCTTTTCCAAACCAGCTCATTTCAATTTTTGTAAGTTTTACCTAAAAGTAGTAATTAGGCATTTGTGCATAAAATTTTAAAGAATATACAGAAGATTTACAAAGTAATATGCAAGGTGTGCAGCATAAACATATCAATTTTCAGAATTCAACTATGTTTTTAATAAAAACATTTATATTATTATAATTATTGAGATTATTTATACCGAAAAGACAAAGTAAGCTAACCAATGTATAAAATACTTGCAGATGAGTTTAAGTTGCTAAAACAAAATTTAAAATTATTGATTTAACAAATTCAAATACATTATTTTTCAAAAATATCATAGCAGTATGTACAATTTTTGCTTTATTTCGTACAGTTTTTAAGATATTTTCAAAACAAAACACAAAAAGTCCCATTGCTTCGTTGCAATTACCGTTAATAACTTTTTAACTTAATAAAAAGGTAGTATATACAGTAGCGGTCATAAAAATTGCATGGTAGCAGTATAATCAGTATAAGCAGTATATGGTAATATTATACTTAGTTGTTTTTTGATTTTTGTGTAAAAAGGAGCGTTAAAAGTATTTTATTTTAATTATGGCAAAATTTAAGTAATTTAGTAAAAAAAATATCGTCGGTGGGAATGTTAACACGTAAAATTGTAGTGAAAGTTGGTTGCAATCAATCGTTTGTTGCACGTTTATTGAAGAAAATTCGCCAGAGCACTACTAGAGATTGCAAAAAAGAGAGTGGGCTATACCACGAGAAACGAGATATTAGAAAATAAATGATGGAAGTATCAAGTACAATGAAAATTAGCGGTAAAACAATGCGAAGAAGCTTTGTGAATCTGGATTTTATGGAAGAATTTCAGCAAAAATAAACGATTTAACTGAGAAAGTGCATCGTAATCGTTTGAAAAGGGACAAAACTCATCAAAATTGCACTGAAAATAATTGGAAAAAGGTGATTTTTTTGGATGAGAGTAAATTTAACTTGTGGGGTTCCGATGGAATTCATTATGTACGACGGAAAGCTGGTGAACACTATTAGTGATTCGTGTCTGCAGAGGACTGTTAAGAAACCAGGCGGCCAAATGATTTGGGGATGTTTTTGTTTTCATAGGATGGGCAAACTACATTTTGTAGAGGGAACTGTAAAAGCGGTCGATTATCAAATGATTTTAAAAACATGTTGGGTGCGGTCTATCAATGAGTACCGCAGAGTATCGCAGCGCATCTTTCAGGACGATTCTGCCCCAAGTTATAGGACTAAAAGGGTAAGCAATCATTCAAAATTGTTATTTAAACTATTATGCATTGAATTCTTACTAAGCAGTATCAACTATATAAAAATTTTTTTACAGATACCAAATTTTAAAGAAATTTTTCCGATTTAAAAGTAATTGAAAACTTATGGGCTATTTTTGGGACTGAAATAAAAAATTTGAGACCTAAAACAAATTAGCAGCTCCAAAATGCAATAAAGAAAGCACGGTATAAAAAAATTCTAAGTTAAGTTCTTCTTCTTCTTTCAGCCCTCTTCAATCCATTTCCGGATGTAAGCCTTCTCAAGTTCCTTCCACCTTGCTCTATCCTATCTATCTAGGATAGAAGTTAAGTTATGTAACTAATAATGTCGTTAAAATTTTAAATTTTCCTGAAATGCTAATTGTTTCCCTTACTTCTTCTTCAAGCTATCTATTGGCATTTAAAACTTCCCAGAACTCCGAGCAAGTTACATAACACAACAAATTACTTATATAGTTTAAGAAAATGTATGCTTAAAAACATTGCTTGGATTATTCAATTTTATTAAATTTACAAAGTTAATATTTTTGGCAACATGTTCATAGAAACGTCTTAGAACATCTCCCCCGGCAGGTTAATTAATTAATATTTTATGTCTGTAAATACTCTATTTGATCATTGAAATGAATTTATCATTGCTTGCTTTAAAAGCGTTATTTAACAAATTGATTATAAAGTAATTATTGTGCTAATTGCTAAAAGAAAAGTTTGTACTTCATTTACCCCACAATTAAATTCGTTACACCACAACAATGTTATTTTGATAAAAGGAGCATTTTTAATATTATAAAATTGCTTTGACAATAATTAAACAGCGTCGGTATATCTTACGAGTAATGTCGTGTTTCATATCATTAATTTATATTATATTATGGGAATCCCCAAATATTAGTTTTTATTTTATGCGTTACTAAAATAAATTTTTCTTTTTGCCTAACTAAACAAAATACGAATATTTAAATTTTTGTAATATTTTGGTAAAATTATTTTTGATGAAATTAAATTTTTAAAATCAAATTGAGCTAATGCCCAAGAATGTATATTCGTTTTATATACTAATAATTTTTATACTGGGGTATTACGTTATGCAAATTTATCGCATGTTTTTAATGAGAGCTTTGTGATTGCTTATTATGAAACTATTGATTCGCGTAAACTGGTTTTAATATATAACTTTTTAAAGAGGATGAATACCAAATAGGGGTCAGCTTGAAAGTAGCTTGAAATTGTTGAAAAATATAAGTAGAATATGCAATACTTACAAATCCATATCGTTCATATCCGTATGGCTAAGAGAATAAACATCTCCACATACTTTCTCAATTGATCCCTTATCGGTATAGAATTCTTCTATTCTATCCATAATTAACCTATGAGTAAAATTAAGGTACAGCGGTTCATTCCAGTCTAATAATGTGTCCTCACTTTGCAACAATTCCAAAAGTTCTAGTTGATCGCGAGGACAAAATACGCTAAAACTTTCGTATAATTTTCCGTTAGGCTAAAAACATATGCAATAATCAATTATTATATCAAACTTAACAATTTATAACAACATAAACTACATATTCCAGTCACACAATAATAATCATAGGGATATCTGCAAAGGTTACTGAGACCCTGAACTGGCAAAGTGCCAGTTGGGTCAATCGGCTTCAATGCCAAGTTTCAGCACTACAGCAAAAATTGGAAAACATGTTAACATCGTGCGAAGTAATTTTCGTGCACGAAATGTCATCGTGTAAGGCTGCAATCGAGTATTGTCGATCGGTATCATTATGCTGATTCCGAAACACAATTAATATTTTAAATATTGGAAAAGAAATAATAAATTGGGTGGATTCCAAAAATTGACATTAAATCGACAAATAATTTTGTCATACTCATGCAACGTTCCACTAATACCTTACGAGTGTTTGCAATTACCCAAGAGGATTTTAATAGTCAATCTTTAGGATTTAAAGATTATACCGGATTTCACAATTTGATAATTGACTAAGATAAATTTCCAAACATATTTTATTCCATATTTTTTTAAATTGGCAATTAATGTAAAATGCTTTTATGATAAAATTTTTGCTCGCAATTATTTTGGGTGACTTAAAACGGTTTTTAATGATTAAATATTTTAAAACATTTAATAATGAAATATTTCTATAATTTGCAGTTTTAATGTATATTTATGAACACGCAAGAACAAATAATTTTAAGGTTATTTTAATACCTAACGTTTCATTTTTCACGCTATAAGCATTTTTTAGTTCGAATAGGTAACATGAAAGGTTATTGATGAAATTGACCTAAACGTGCTAGGGGACTTAAGTAGGGGAATATGTTCAACGGTGAGATAGGTCCAATGGTAAGAAAATTAGCATTTCTCTCTTATACTCTATTTATTCCTCGTATATCATTGCACAAGAAAAAATATCCCATCCAAGTTTTAATCCAATGATTTACATTGAGATTATCTAAATACACAAAGTCATAGTGTATTGGGATCACGACTAAGGTGTTTTCCCTTAATATGAATATTAGCGGCGTAATGTGGAAATGTCGCGAATATACGACTACACGAGTAATATAAAAGGCTCTTCTATATACGGAGATAAAGCGAGAACTATCAAAGTAAATAAAAACTAATCCATTATTGGATCTTTGAGTGAATTAAGTATGGATGAAAAAATTAATCTTGTTATTGAGAATCAATTTGTAATGCTTGGGAAACTTGAATTGCCTTCTAAAAAATTATTGGAAATGTCGGAGAGGATTCAAGTTAAAGATAAGAGGATTCAGGTGTTGGAATAGGAGGTGAGGAACATGAAATACATTACAAATGTTGGTAAGAAGTAGTATATTCGGGCTCCCAGTAGGGTCTTTAAATAAAACATAGTCCTAATCCTAACAGAATGATGATGCAGATGCTCTAATTGAAAATCGTCTTATTAAAGGTAAAATTTTCTGTTTCAGTGGAATTGGAAGTACACCAACGATTGAAACTACATCAGATGTAAATAAATTTACCGAGGGTTTCGAGAGAAGAAATAATTAGAAACTCCAAAGTAGCTAATAGCAGTGAATTTGTTTTAATAAGCAATGTACGACAAAGTAATGCATTTTTTAATAGACAAAGTAAAATATGACTGCCAACATGGTAGCCTTCTATTACAGTCTATCCTAATAGATTAAACTAAGTTTTATAACTTTAGCTCCTTCTGGCTGCGGAAAGGTCTACCTAAAATATTTTGTAAAGTATCTTATGACAAACTGTAATCTACATGGCGTTCCAGATTTCCAGGTTTTCATACAGTTATCAGTTTTCAAAAAATATGATTGCCAATAACTTTCGTTATGGATAATTTTGAATGGCATCCTTACCTTAGCTATACGATTATGTTTCTGGCTCTTTACTGCTTGCAATCTAGTGAGTGTGCTTTCGTAAGCATTGAATAACCTGAATATTGTATTTGAATAGTTTTGTTTAAATTTAAACAAATTACACTTGAATTACGAGGAGACAGTTATCTGATAATGATTTATGATGCTTTGCGATAGTTTGTTGTTTTATCGGATCATAATACATATGTGCAATGTAACGGTTTTTAATGATGATGATCATAATAATAATATGTATTCTAGTTTAGTTGACGTTGGCGACCTTTTCGAATTATAACTGTCTGTTATTTGCTTACGAAATGATATATTACAATACCACACCAAACCATAGAAAGTATAAAGCACTTCATTATGAAAGGGGGCTTATTAAGAAGATTTCATCCAGTGAATTTCCATTGCCTTCAGGAAAATAACAGTCAGAATAAATTTCTTACTTTGCCAGGAATTTAACAAACGTCACGTTAATCGATGATCCATACCCTTACGCAGGGCAAAGGACTCTGAGAGAGAGAAAGAGATCTCTCTGATACTTGCGAGTATCATTTTGATTAAGCTAAATTAGAATTGGTAAATTAAAAGCCCAAAACAATCTAAGCAAACCTTGAATATACAAGGTCGTCGTTTTATTCGTAAGGGTATATACACACTATGCGGCTAGTCGTCCGGCTGGCCGCAGTGTACTGTTGATTCTGCGGGTTGCCGCATGCGGCCAGCCGTCCGGGTAACCGCAGTATACGGTTGAATCTGCGGAAAAAATTAAAATCATAAATTGCGGATAGAACAAACATTTATAAGTTTGGTCCCACCACTTTTATCGTATTATCATTATCATGTGTACAATCGTGTATACGTAAATATTATTATAAAATTGACAGATGATAAGTCACGATGGCGGTTAGCCGCATAGTGCGTATATCGACCGTGGGAGAGCCGTCGTTGGAACCGGAACGGTTTGCGAGCAACCGCAACTATAGTCTATTCAACTTAAGTCCAGCCTAGGTGGCGCCTCGTACGGAAAGTAAGATTTAGACAGGAAAATAATTCTGTAAAAACTTAATGAAATTCACGGTGGCTTACCAACGAGCCTTTCAGGGGGGAGTAGCGGATGCGTTAGATAATTCTACGTCTGGTAGGTTACCTTGCTTTGCCTTAAAATTGTCTTAAATTAGTTAAATTAATTAAAAACTACCGAGTAGAGGGGTCGAGTCTATCTGGTTCTTTGTCTTACATTTTTAAGAAAAACGTGACCATTTAGATCGTACCCTCTCGCATCTTTCTCGCACGCATACGGATAGACGGAAAACGAATCACGTCCATGTGTCATTTGAAAAATTTTGGAAATTAATTAAATTATTGTGACTTTTGACGTTTCAGAAGGTTTTGACACTTTTTTTGCATTATTTTGCGCATTTGACACGACGGATAATTTTGTAAAAATGGGTTGCATCTGCTCGATCGAATTTTGGGACATCTGATAATGTTTCGGTGGAAATGTTGGCGACTCAAATTGATGGTCGTGAGAAATTTTTACATGATTACCTTCTTAAATTTCGACGTGTCGTCATTTAAATAACTTATTTAATACTTTAAAAAGTTGAATTTAACGTATTCTTGGTTCAAACAGCAATACATCCGTTAGTAATTACTAAAGATTTTTAAAAAGCAAAAATACTTATAAGCTGTCAATCGAAACAAAATTGTAGCAGTGTAATCTTGCAAAATTATTTGTGAAAACCAGTCAATCACAATTCACATTTCCATCTTTTAGTTCCCACTTGAAGTTTTTTCTTCAAACGAATGGAAATTTTTATGTATACGGAATTTATATTAAGCTCATCGGCTGCGGGCAACCGGACGGCTAGCCGCATAGTGCGTATGTACCCTTAACTTTTATAATATAAATTTTTAAAATTAATAAAAATTTTATAATATAAAATAAATTTAAAGTATTTGTAATATTTGAAGTCAAATCTTAGGTCAGTGCAGCTACAAATTATTTTCACTGCATAACATTCTAATATTTATACGAGATAATCAATTTATTCAAACCAAAAGTTTTTGGCACAGATTGTAGTTTTAGCTACTAACCTATTCAGTAGACGTGCTAGATTTGTTTCATTCGAATTCATTAATTTCATGATCGCCTGAACAATCGTGATGACAACGCCGCGCAATTTGTCTTGGTTTTCATGCATCAACTAATTACTAATTTAAGTGTTTAGTTTCAGTTGTAATAGTTTTAACCTGGAGAAAATAGCCTCAACGATAGTTGAAAAGAATGAGATTTCTTACCGATAATAGAAATAACTCTTAATCGGTACTTTTATTTCGGCAACTGGTTTGAAATAACAGTACAGTGACTTATAAGTCACCGTATGCAGTTATTTTAATGTATAGTAAAAGATACTGCACTTTTAGTACGAAAAGCATTATGATTGGTTTATTGCCAATGTTTAATATGCCAATAACAACGAACATTAAGTTTTAGTTCTTTAAGTCTTTAAATATAATTTAAAATTTTACAAATTTTGTTTTGGATTTTTGGGTGTTATAATAAAAAAAATAGCGTATTCCATTTAATTTAAAAGTATCTTTTCTAACACGCAAAGTTTTGTATATTCTCGGTTTAGCTACGCTTCGACTCGATCTAAAAATATCTTGTCAAAACGTCAAAGTTTTAATCCCATTGAAATAATATACTATTAGAGCGCCACTTTTGCTACGTTTCTGATAAACTGCTTTTAGTTTTTGCTGTCGAAAAAGTTTTTATTTACTGGTTTGTTAAGATAAGTCTCGTATATTATGTAACATGAAAACTGTAAGATAAAACTTACTGTTGTGGATATAATAAGTATATGAAGAAGATTAAATGAGACTCTCAACTGAAACATTTGCTTTAACAAACAAAACATGATGATGGAAACACCTACAGGTTTTTTAATAAATTTTTAACGCCGAATGTAATTTTTATGAGAAAATTTACAAAAATATGTATATTAATTTTAGTAAAAAACCTAATAACAGTTTTAAATTTGATACTAAATCTCTATATTCGGATTTACAAAAGGACACATGTCACAAAATACATAATAAATAATAAAAAATTGCGACATTTTAATTGATATAAAATATCAGCAATTCAACTAAATGGTTTCGACAAAGTTTAAATTGACGTGTGTACATATAAATTAATTAATTAAAAATTTTCAACTCACTAAATAAAATTAGCTTTCAAAGCTCCGTACTAGGATCAAAAATGTATTAATGACATATCAACATTTTAAACATGGCTCTATACGCAGATGACATTGCAATTTATGCATACACTTTTGTTCACAGCAAACAAACAAATAATAAATTAAACAGGCACTAAATTAACAAAAGACTGGGATGCTTATTTTTTTACGAAACAGATTTTGAACTTGTCACAGTAAACAAACACTTGAATTGAACCCAGAAACATCAAATATTTAGACTAAACGCGAAAACGAGACTTAACTTTCAACAACACACATGCAGAATAAAAATGTTTACGGACAAATGAGAAAATTACACGTACTGATAAAAGGACAAACAATGGCCACAAAAAAATTTAATTATACAAAATGTTACTTCACTTCAGTACGACACTGCAGGTATATGTGACTTATTATGTCACTACAAAACAATGCACATTAAATGTTATAATGTTTTAAAAACTTTAAAATACTTTTTGTATGTTTAATGTGTACATAAATTATGTTATATTCTAGAGGTTCCTATTAGAACACCGCAATCAAGCAATTTGTGGAATGTTTGGTACTTGAATGGGTGACCCTACAGGGAATATGTAAGGAAACTGCGTAATTAAATGTGTGTACTTATACCTTTTTTAATCCTTCAGACAAATATTTCGTAATTGTTGTAATGTGTAATTGTATTAATTGTGCAGAATATAATGCATGCATTGAGTATTCCATACGATGTGAGAAAATGCTATTTTCGTTTTCAACTAAACAATTATTATTGTAATCAGGCAACAAGAGTTTACGTAGAGAGTCTGCTATATGATTATACATTGTTTATAAACGTTGCTTGATTCATTATATAACTCCGTTGCACCGTTGCTCTGAAACATTATCTGAATTTTGAGGTTTAGTGCTGCAGGATTATTCAAATAAGTTTTGTAATATTTGGTTTAAAACTACAAATCTCTGTTTAGAATAGGAATGATAGTTGATCCTTTTAAAGGATATAGGTCTCTACATTGTTTATGCAAAAACGATGAACTTATTATAGCTAACTTCATTAATAAAGGCTATTAAATTTAGAAACATGTGTTGCGGAATAATGTTTTATTGTCTTTTTGCTAGCAATGCTTTTACCAGTTAACCTATGAAAACTTTCATTCAAGCACATCTAAATCTATGCTAAAATTAAACTTACCGTTTTTGTCATTCCTGGGAAATGAAGGATTATGGGCTGTTCGGGCCACGATTTTGAAACGTAAAAGTGAAATTCCCACACACGATCGTTTAAGTACGTTTTAATAGTTTGATGAAACTGAAACACAAAATGAAAAATCTCAATCATTTTTAATTTTATCAGGTACCATGTATTATATTATGTATATTAATTTTAATGTACTTGTATAAATAATATGGTTTTTGCAACTTTGCAAATTCTATGAATAGAAAGACGATGAAGTAAGTTTAGATTGATCAAATATAACAAAAGAGAATCTTTTTGGTTAACTAATGTAAACCAACTGATAATTATTCGTAACTAATATATTATTATTGGTGGCAAATTTGTATTTTCTAATACTATTTTCCTTTCGCTGTTTTTCTGATAATATTGTCTTTGGAATTAATACTGTAGAAATGCAGAATCGTAGTTCACATAGCTTATTGTTTAATTTAAACGGAAGGTTATCTAATACCATTTCCTTTATTACGAGAAAACGTAACTTGACACAATGATTATTTTTAATTTACTATATATATTTTGGGATATTACTATACATTCAGTCTCTCACTAAATTATTCATCCACTACACAAAACTTACAAATTATTGCAATAATTTTTACAAATAATCCCAAATTATATTTATTTCATTTTTAATACATTAAAGCATACTTCAATAAATATAAATAAGAAAATAATGAAAAAGTACTTAATTCAAAAATACTATTCTAATAAACGAAATATAATGAAGTAAAACCATGTCAAACAATTATTCATCCAGTCTAGGAGGCTTACAGTTTTGCTTTGCAACTATATAACTGCTTCTAAGCATCGTGGCAGGAAGTTTATTAATTTTCTAGCTGTAGATTCAGATTTTTTTGATATTCTTCTAAAATAACGGTTTTCAGGGTTTTCTTTGAGAAAATGGACCTTTGTCATATTTTTCTTTAATTCCTGTCACAAATTTTTAATAGGATTAAAATCTGGTGAGTAGGGAGGGTTTTAAATTATTCTCTCACAAACTAGAGCAACCATTCTTTACAATATAAGCAGAATATTTGTGGTCATTGTCGTGTTGGAACCAATAGACGGTTTGTAAGCCCAACATATCGAGCTTTTAAATTGTCATTTAAGATGTTCAGATATTGTAATTTGTTCATGGCAGTGTTGATAAATTAAAGTATTCTAATCTCATTTACAGTCATGCACCTCAAACCATCAGATTGCCACCACCATGCTTTACAGTTGAGCATACATTTTCCTTGTTTAACTACGTGTTCCGTTTTTCCACACTATTTGTTTACTGTTTGAACCAAATTTATTAAATTTACTCTCATCATTAAAAATGACTATTTTCCAGACCTCGACGATTTCATTTACACATTTTTTTGTAAATTCAAATATTTTAATCCTATTAGCTTTTGATACAAATGGTTTCCTGTGTGCAATACTACCATTATACCCTTCTTTCTAAAGGATTTTATAGACAGTTTTGGCAGATACTTGTTTCCTGATAATATTTAAAACCTCGGTAGTCAATTTTGGCACTCTTGCCTTAATTTGCTTAACGATATCATTTTAGTCCTTTATTTTCCTTTATTTTTAAATTTTTTTATTATCTACTGCACCGTACAATAGCGTCTGTTTATGATTTTTGCGGTTTCTCGCAAAGATTTTCCCAGACAACACTAGTTTCGCATTCTTTGTGATCCATCTTAACGAAATATAAAGTAAAACTATTTCGTGTAAGCTATTCTGCTTTATTATGCTTCTAAATCATTGTAAAAAAAGTATTACATTATATATAGAAACATGATAACTAAGGTGCGATATGCTTGTGGATGGATAATTGTTTGACATGCATTTACATGCATTACGTTCTGTTTGTTATAGAATTGTGTTTTTAAATGAAGTTTTTCATTCTGTTATCAACTATTGTCAAGTATTACTTAATATACAATTAAAAATTATTGGAGGATTTTTTTTTAGAAAATATTGCAATAATTAGTAAGTTTTCAGTAGTGGATGAATAATTTGTTGAGCTACTGTACGTGCACTGGAGAAAATAGAACTAACTTCACCAATAGAACTTACTGTCTGAACTGAATTAATTTAAAAAAATTAAAAATATGGCAATTAAACAAAGAAGTTGGTATATATTAAGTTAAATTGAAAAAATAATTAAAAGCATATTTTATTAAAGAAGTTGGAATATAGCAAGTACAATGCATAAGAAAATGAAATTATCCGCGGTACATATCCAGTATTCATAAAAGAAAAAATACGAGCCATGAATACAAATTAATGATATTATACATAATATAATTATGTGTCCACCGTTAAATCCAATCAGTGCAAATCAATCGATGCACTAATTTTTGTAGTTGTATATTGTGTAGTAAAAGTTTGCAGGAAGCAATCAAATAAAAGTATCTTAGTGTCTTATGTACATATGTATTACATAGTCAAATTTTTATACAACAGTTATGTGCTTTCTTCTTGCCAGTACTATTAGGTACTAGCGGTAGTACTTTTAGGATTACTTGAATTAAGCAAATTCTTAATTATGTTTTCCAAACAATTAATTATTGTATTTGAAGATTATTGCGATACAAAGATAAACATATGCTGAAAAAATATGAATAGCTGTAATAGTTTTAATTCATTATTATTTGAATTTACATTAATTGAACTTAACAATAAATTTTAAAATAAACATGAAAAGAATCCATTATTTTTTCGCTAAATGGTTCTAGTGCTATATTTCTCGTGATGTATTGATCGCATAGGTTCATACTTTTACTCATTGGAAAAGTGATATTCCGTATTAAAAAAATTCTTTAACAGTTTTGTGATTGATCGATTCAGTTACGAGATTTAGTACGTAAAAGATGAACGTCAACAAAGAGAAAATTTGTTATTTTTACAATTTTGCTTCAATAAAGGCAAAAATGAAAGCCAAATGCACCTGAAATTATAAATGGCGATTATGGTGCCAATAAACTCAATTTTGGTTTCGTCGATTCCTTTCAGAATGGACTGGAGAGAAATCATTTACTATGAGCTACTTCCATATGACCAAACACTAAATTTGGACCTCTACTGTCAACAATTGAACCATTTGAAACTGGCGATCGACCAGAATTGGCCAATAGGAGAGGAGTTGTGTTCCATCAAAACATCGCCAGGCTACATAAGTCTATAGTGCTTCGCTAGAAACTCCGGGATCTTGGTTGGAAAGTTTTGATGGCTACACCTTATAGTTCGGACCTGCTACCAAGCGATTACTCTCTTTTTTTGTCGTTGTAAAACTTCCTTACTTGGTGATAAGAAATTGTTCTCAAAAAAAGATTGTCAAAATTTCTTACCATCAAGGACCAGGGTTTCATAAAATTACCTCTAAAATTACGACAAATTGTAAAACAAACCGGTGCATATTTGATCGAAATCGAAATCCTAACAAACATGTTAACCAAAGCCTTGAAATGAACGAAAAGTAATAGATATTTTTTTTTCAAGTTATTATAAACTAAGACACGTGTATTAATTTTACCCCTCCTCGGATGGTTTGAATATTCGAATAATTACAACTATTACTTTGAAGTTAGCTATTTCCTTCTGAAAGTGGGATCCAAGCAATGCGAATTTTGCAAATATTCGTAAATATTTTTTGAATTTAAAATATCAAACTGACAGACAAAAGCAAAAATTGAATTTTACTTTTTTCTGTGATAATAAATAATATAGGATATAAATAATTTGGCGTGCGCTCGGGATATAACCATTGAACATTTTTGCTGATGTATTATGAAAAAAAAATTATTTTTAAAATTTGAAAATTTATTTGACGTTTGTTTTTTTATACGTAGGTAGTACTACAAATTGAATGAAAATAGCTAAAACATATTTAATAAATTGCTTATTTAAAGAAATTTTGCTAAATACATCAGGCACTTCCCGATTTTCCTGCCTGTATGTACATATGTACTATGTATACATCGTACATTATAGTACATATGTAGGGTAAGGTAAGGTAAATTGGTGATATAGGTTATTTGGTGATAGTTTTTATAAAATTAACCACATAATATCCTATTGCCAAAATAGTCCAATTTTTTTCTAGCAGATAGAGTAAATAGTCTACATTCATAGTTAAAAGTGAGGCAGTCAGATGATGCGCTTGTTTACTCAAAACAAAACGAAATCCCCCTAACCTTCATTATTAAATGACATTTTTTGGGTTAATCGCAGTATCTGAATTCCGAATTTTGTTGTCAAGTTCGTGCAAATAAAATTACGTATAATTTGATATGAGTGTATTCGCCATAGATTTGGCATTATATTTCACTTTTGTTTTTGAAAAATAATTTAGATTTGTAGTTGTAATAACCTTAGCCAAGTGGGAACTTAAAGTTCACGTTTGCTGAGGATTTTATTATACCGGGGGTTAATTTTAAAACTTCCAGCAATTAATATCTCAAAACCAAAAGTCAGATGAAAAATATTTCGAACAAAAGTTGTATGATAGCGAAGGGGACAGAATATGACATAATTGTTTTCTTAATTTATTGACCTTTTCAAGGTCATTTGAAGGTCAACTTTGGTTTTTTAAATGGCACCTTAATTTTTTTTAGCAGATTCATATTTTGCATAAAAATAAACAACTTTTGTAGGAAAATTTTTTATCCCACATTAGGATTTTCGAGTAAGATGCGTTGAAACAAAATAAAAACATTTTAATAAACTGCAGCTTTATGTTTTCAGATTTATGTTGTGAAGATTTTTGAAAATGTAAATACTTTACTAAAGTACATCTTAAATAAACATTTTGTTATTTTTGTACTGAAAACAATGTTTTTTTTTTTAATATCACCAAATAACCTAACCACTATCACCAAATAACCTAACCTGTCACCAAATAACCTATATAGGTAAGACATTTTTTCAAGTTCCAGTTGTGGCAAGCCCGATAAATTACATTCAAAATAAATTCCAAAGGGGGGTGTCTGAGATGTCTATCAAAGATATCTGATAACTTAAAATTATTTAAAAAACCTTAGAAGTTTATAAAAATGCAGTTTTCAAAAATTATCACCAAATTACCTTACCTTACCCTACATCGTATATACTTCGTATGTACAGAAAATTAAGCAGTAGTTTTTACAGAAAAAAATGTGTTGTTTGTTATTTATTTATCGTATGGCATAATATACAAAAAAAAGAAAGGAAAAGTAACGTAAAGTTTAAGTAAAGTTCGTTATAGCAAATTGTTTGTAAATCGAACTTTCATAAATCGGGGGAACTGCCAATAATTATAAAATAGTTTCATATTTTATAATAAATAGTAAATAATAACACAAAGTAAACTTATAAATATTTATAACAGCATACATTTTGTGCAAATTTTATTACCAAAACATAATGTTCAGTAAATTCGGAAAATGTGCTTGAGGCAATTTCAATTTCACCAAAACCAAAAATAATTTTAACTAAACAAAAAAATATTTTGTATTGGCACTAAATTCAATTGATAGTGAGTGCGAATTTGAATATGCATGTAGGAGCATTTATAATACTCAACGTTTTTATTAAATTTTGTGCATGAATCATTATTTTATAATTTTTATAAAAAATTCATAAAAATACGGCTTCGTTGTGTATTAGAAATAATCTATAACAAAATAAGTTATCCAAGTTATATTATTTATTAATTTTGATTTTCAGTAACTACTTACATTATAAAATTCGTTTTTATTAATATAAACACTATTTCAGTAGAAAAATCGAATGTGGCCATGCCCATTTAAATATTAAAAAAATAATTTTTATTAATAAAGAGAAAAAAATATGATTCCATTAACGAATATGACCCAAAACCTAATCAGCTCTAAGTCTCAATACAAAAATACAAAATTTCAAAATTAATTTTAAAATTCTAATTAGTTTTGAAATATTCTGAAAATACTAATATTAAATAAATAGATTGAAAAAGTTGTTTCCATGAATCAATTTAACCAAAATTTAATTAGCTCTAACTCTTACGTTGAAGATAAGAAATCCAAAATTTGGTTTTGAAACTCTTAGTATTAGTTTTTAAAATATTAAATAAAGACTAATATTAAATAATAAAGTTTAAAAAAATAGAGAAATAATAGTTTTCATAAACTAATTTTAACAAAAATTTAATCAGTAGATACTAAATCTCGGTATAAGTATGCAAAATCCTAAACTTGGTTTTGAAATTCCTATTAGTTTTCGAAATATTAATTAAAAACTAATATTAAATAATAAAATTTGCGCTTGATCTTATTGAGAATACATTAATTCTAAGTCGCCGGATGTCCAGCTTCCCTGTGGTCAATCAGCCAACATCCTTGATTAATCTTAACTGGAACACAAATTTACTGCTGCTGGAAACTTTTCAACGTACCGTTACCAACAACTACAACCGATCAGTTCCATCTCTACGATCTTTTACCAGTGTTGTTGTGTTTATAGTGCAAGTTTGTGGTAGTTTTCATCCCAGAATCATTGGGTTCCTACAGCTGTTAAAATTGCCCTGTATAAGACATCCAGTTGTAACTTTCTCTCTGATCAGTAAGGTAAGATCTTATTATATTTTAGCAGCTGCCATTTTTATCGTTCGATCTAATCGTCCGACACGTAGATGTAGAGACAAAGAATCATAAGAACGATTTGCTTTGTAAAGAGAAATTTTTATTTTTATTAAAACTGATTTTGTTACCTACTCTTGCGTTTTTTTATGGATAGAGAAAGAAACTTTAAATTTTAGGATCTTTCGCCATAGCTCACCGCTAACAGCTAGCCGAATCAAACATCAAGGGCCCAGTCACAATAAAATAAATTTTGTGACTGCAAGGTGTTTGTTTCCCGAGCAAACATTCTTGTTTTCATGTTTTCTTGTTATATATTTTATTATTTGTTAAATAAAAAGTAAAACGGATTTAAAATAAATTGGATTTTATTATGGCGTTTACTTAATTAGCTTGATAATAATAATAAAATTTAGATAAATTTTATGAACTTTCGCCAGTTATTTGATGCCGCTGTTGCTATCTCTAGTTCAAGCTAGCATCATTCTCAAAAGTTTGTTTATGAAATTTTAAATATGAGAAAGTAATTTGACACTCTTCTAAAAAGGCTACAGAATGACTAAAGTAAAATAAGAAAGTAATTGGAATTAAGTTTATGACCGGCTTATAAAATTTCAAACTAGCTCGTAGCTAAACTTTAGTGGACATTAAGATGCGAGGAATCGTTTAAGGCAAGTACCAAATTATGATACTTCAAAGAAAATATGTTCTTGGAAGAATAATGGCTGTCTGTATTCTTGCAGCTCAAGCGTTAAGGCAAACCTTTGCCCCCAAAATTAATACGAACCTGCCCTAGTATTCAAATTTTCCGGCTTCTGTAATTTTCTTAGTGCTCAGATTTCAGTGCCGCATAACCATTTCATGAGTAAAATCGCTTTATCTATTTTTTAATTATCCGCAAGACGCTTAGGGTGTACAAATGTTGTGCGTAATGTTATATTTTTTCAAAACTAACGCAAATAAATAGAAATGGGCATGGTCAGGAAGTGAGAAAGATCGGGCATGCCAGATACTCCACTAGCTCTCCATTGTTGAATCTGGAATTCGTTTACGAAGCAGATTTGCAACTAATAATTTCATTAATTTAACGTTACTATATTTTTAACATTAATTAAACATTTGTTGCTGAATCAAATCAAGTTTTTGTTAAATTGTACGATTATATAATTATCAACATTTAAAAAAACTTTGTAAAAAAAGAGAATTTAATTTTCGACAATTTTAAGTAAAGGTGTTTGAAAATTCGTAAAGGGAAAACTTGAATATTAAACCTCTTTGATTGGCGCTTTGAAGCGGTATACTTACATGTCAAGCCCCTTAAATAATTTGAGTTGAAAATGGTTTAATTCCTGAATTTTTGATCTAAGGATAAGGTATGTAAAGTTTTAACTTTAGAGATTCCATATGCAATCAGATTACCCTAAGCCAATTGATAATTTTGAATTTTGCTTTAAATACTTTGAGACCCATAAAGAATTTTGCATCACCGAATTGAATATGTAACGAGGTTTACAGGAATTAACATTTATTGTTGTATGAATTTGAGGTTATTTTGCATTACGAGTAAGCAATCTCATTATGGAGTTTAGGAAATTTACTTCTTCAAAGACTTAACCGATTTAACGTTTTATTAATTTCACTTGGGGCTCATCAAAACCAACATTTATTTCTCACAATAATTAATTGAGCATTAATTGTTTGATCAAAAGAAGTAGTTATATCGATTCTCAATGCAGGTGAAGGTTAACCGTTAAAGGTTATAGTTGTCAATATACGTTAACTTGTAGTGCCCTAAAGTTTTCAAATAGGTTTTCTATTTAGAATCTGAGGAAGTTATTTAGAATTTTGCAATAAAATGCACAATAGTTTCAAAAGGGCAGAACCATATAGCTTGGTTTGACATTTAGTGGCAACACACTATGGTGGTTTTGTAGCGAATTGAGTTTTGCCACAAAGATAGATATATTTTCCATAGAAATTCGCACACAACTAAGGAATGATTATAAACCAGAAAAAAACATTCCTTTGCATAATACTCGCTACCTATTGCATTCTTCACAAATTACTGAAGAGTTATAAAAACAATTTAAGTTTTTGAACATCATCACAACGAAGGATCTATGGGGAGGGAACATAGTGGTTAACATAATAGTGACTTGTACAAGTTACTAAAACCTAATACTGAATTTTAGTGCTTTCCTCTTGTAATCATATGTTTTAGTACTAAATTCCAGTGTTGCCTTTAGTAACAACTCCAGTCATATTAGAGGCACCGTGTGTGCTTTTTCTACCTAGCTATTTTCGTACCAACACTCTTTTGTTAAAATTATTTTCTAATTAATGCTTTAAACTGTGAATTAATTTTTTTATGAAAACTTTTGCACATAATATTGTGTTTCTCTTTATAAGAGCAATACTTTTACATTTAAAATTCGTTGTTTAATACACTACTAAATTGAGCAAATTGCCATCACCATGTAATCACAACTAACTTCTAAATCACTTGCTTTTAGTACTGGGCTTTAGTAACTTGTACAAGTCACTATCCTCGTGTGCATAAGCTTATAGAAATTTTAAATAAATTTTATTAAATTTAAATGATTAAATGGTTAAATGATTTGAAGTTGAATTGAAAAACAAAAAGTTGAGATCACGATCACGATCACGATCTGCCTATATCTATCCACTGCTGGATGTAGGCCTTCCCCATTTCGCTCCACCTCCGTCTGTCCCTCGCTTCCGCCATCCAACGCACTCCAGCCACTTTCCGGACGTCATCCTTCCATCTTGTATTTGGTCTGCCAACACTTCTTCGTCCTTCTCTTGGTCTCCACTCCAGAACTCTTTTTGTCCATCTGTTGTCGTCTCGACGAGCTATATGTCCAGCCCAGTTCCATTTTAGCTGGGAAACACGTTCAATAACATCTGTGAGCTTTGTTTGCTGTCTTATCCAGATATTTGTCTTACGGTCTTTTAATTTTATGTTAAGAATTATTCTCTCTTGCGCTCGTTGTGTTCTTGCGAGTCTCTGTATGTGTTTTTTAGTAAAGCACCAAGTCTCGGCTCCGTATGTGAGTACCGGAAGGACACATTGATTGTAAAGTTTACTCTTCAGGGTGTTCGAGTTTCTGATTTAAAACATTGCTTAGCTTTCCAAAGGCGCTCCATGTTAAGGCTATTCTTCGGGTGATTTCAGTTGTCATGTTGTCCTTGTCCATTGTGATTTTCTGCCCCAGATATACATAGCTATCAACAGTGTCGAGTCGTTCTCCATTCAATATAATGTTGCAATCGTCCTCTGTATTGCTCATGATTTTAGTCTTTGCAATATTCATTTCAATCCGATTTTCTGAGAGTGAGTGTTCAGTTCTGTGACCATTTCTTGTAGTTCCTGAGGACTAGTACTAAACAATACTACGTCGTCGGCAAATCGAAGGTGGCTGAGATATTCTCCGTCCACTTTTATTCCTTTTTCGGACCATTCTATTTCTCGAATTAGTTCTTGTAGAGCCGCTATAAACAGTTTGGGGAGATTTTGTCACCCTGTCGTACTCCCCTTTTAATGGTATCAAGTTGGTTTTATCAAACAGCTGCACACTCATTTTGCAGTCTCATAGATATTCTTGATTAAGTTGGAGTACCTGCTGTCAATGCGGCATCTCCCTAAAGAATTTAGTACAGTAGAACTCCAATTATCCGAACTCCGACTATCCGAATTGCCGATTATCCGAATCACAAAAAATTGTCTGACCCTGGTTTTCAAATTCTCAATGACGATGAAATTGTTGTAAGTGTGAGAGAAGATGTTGAAGTGGAAGTGGAAGAAGAACTTTCTGCTGATGTTGAAGTAGACGCTGGATCATCAGCTAGTGAAGCATTTGCCGGCCTCGAGACTGCTTTGAAGTGGATGGAGCGTCAGCCCGAGTGTGACCACTTGCAACTGCTCACCGTCAAGCGAATGCGTGACCTGGCTGCCCGAAAACGGTTGAAGACCGCAAAACAGCTTACATTAACGGAGATGTTTAAAAAACAATGATTTTTATTTCTAAACTTGTACATAAGTACATTTTATTTATATTTAAAACATGTGAAAATTTCATGTTTCTTTCATTTAATTCAATAAAAAAATAGTGCAATATCAAAACGTAGCTTTTATTCTCTCCAATGGCAATTTAAAAAAAAAAATCCGATTATCCGAATATCTGATTATCCGAATATTTGATTATCCGAATGGGTCCCGGTCCCCATTAATTCGGATAATTGGAGTTCTACTGTACTGCCCACGTCTCTATTGTGTCGAATGTCTTTTGGTAGTCAATAAAAGCCATGTATAGTTCTAGGTTATACTCATTGCATTTTTCTATGAGTGTTTTTATTGTTTGTATATGGTTACAAGTGATGAAACCTGATCTGAATCCCGCTTGTTCGCGTGGCTGTTGGGAGTCTATTTTGCTTGTTATCCTGTTCGAGATTATTCTGGTGAAGGTCTTATACACTTGAGACAGCAGGCTTATAGGTCTATAGTTGTCCAGCTTAGTGATGTCACCTTTTTTATGGATAAGAATAACATCCGCTTCTTGCCAGGATTTAGGGATCATTTCTTCTTTCAGGCATCTATTGTATAAATCCTCTAGTTCTTTCAGCAGCACACTTCCTCCTTCTTTTAACATTTCGGGCAAGATTCCGTCTGGGCCGGCCGCTTTGTTTCTTTTTGTTTGTTTTAGAGCGTTCGCGATTTCCTCCGTTGATATTTCAGGTATATCCTCGGATCCCACATTTTGAACCTTTTTCCATCCCGTTTCTATCTCTATACAGGTGGGTTGTTTCTTAGATTCATATAAATCTGTGTAGTACGTTTCTACTTCTCTTATTATTTCGCTTCTGTGTGTTACCGTTTTGCCCTTTTTGTTTTTGATTTTAACAATCTCTTTTCTTCCCAAGCTTAATTCTTTCCTGAGGATTTTTGGGCCGCGGTTTCGTTCAAGTACCTCCATAATTTTATTCATATTACTTTTTCTCATGTCCCTTCTTAGTTCTTTCCTTATAAGTTTATTCAGTTCTGCCCATTGTATCAGATTGCTGTGCCTGTTTACTTTTAATTTTCTTCGTTTTTCTAGTAGTGACCTGGTATTAGCGCTTAGCTTTTCCGCTTTTATCCTCTTGCCTGCCGCCGCTACTCTTTCCGCAGCTTCTTTTATTGTATTTGTCAGCTTCTCCGCTAGTTTATTTATGGGAATGTTAGGATTGGTTTTTTGGAGAGTACTTTTCAGTATCTGTTGGTAGTCCATCTTGTTTTCTGTTAGACGTTCTGTATTGATTCTTGTCGCCTTCTTTAGGTGCACTTTTGCTCTTGCATTGTCCGAGTTGATGTATACTTTCGCTCTTACCATTCTATGATCACTTCCCGTATTCACCCTGTTTATCACAGACACGTCTTGAATTATGTGTCGGTGGTTTGATATAATGTAGTCGATCTCGTTTTTGTAGTCGAAGTTTGGGCTCCTCCACGTCCACTTACGTTTATCTCTTTTCTTGAAAAAAGTTGAGAAGGGATGGATAATTCTTATAGAAAAATTGTTTATTAGTTGTACATTAATTTCAATTTTTTTAATTTGTAATATACTCTTAAGGAAAAATATACATATATTAATAATTAAAATAATTGATATGATCTATAATAATTTTGCCCTTGAGGTGGTTTTGGGTAGTATTATATTAATATAAACTTAATGGTTTGTATTAGGTATATTTGGAGGAAAGACGGCGGATAGTCAAATTGAGATGCAAAAGATATATTGAGCAATTTAATCGAACTGTATTCCAGTTTATAGTAATGCCAGTGCTGTATTTTGACTAAACTTCAGTAGGAGTGTTATTGCTTTCAATGTTTAAATTATGGCATGAGTTTTAGTTGCCAATATCTGTGTATTTGAAATATCATTTAGGATGTAGGAAGATCTAGAATTAAAGGAACAACTTTAAAAGTTTTGTGTTATATTAAATTTTAATGAAGTATTGTCAACTTGGAGGATAATTGAGTTAAGAATTATTTTTAATTGTTCGATTCAAACGGCTATTGAGGTAAAAGTTTTATTACTATTTAATTAATATTTCCTAATTAAGTATTTTAGTTTTAAAAAAGAAAATTCATTCTGTTATAGGTGCATAACACAACCGAAACGTCCTGCAAAAATTGACAGGTAATATAATTTCTTATAAGAATTTGACAATTTAAGGAAAACTGAAACTTAAAAGAAATCAAAAATATTTTCAGATTTTTACAAAGACCACAATAAAATTAGATTTTGTCAAATACGATCAGTTTTCATATAAACGTAATTTCATTTTTAGCTCGCAGCCCTGAAGCAAGCTGAAAATATTCAAATTAAAAGAATATTAAATTAAATGTCTTTTGTATTTAATTTCTAATTTGTTATTTTAACACATTATTGAACGTTTTATATTCATAAATTTGAATTAGTTGTCGTTTTCATATCAAATATAATATTTTATAATATCATAAAACGTTATTCCCTTATTATATTACACTCGTGAGTATTATATTATGCATAATTAAAATGAAGGAACTTGAATAGATTTTTATATGAAGATGTTAAACGCTACTTTCTATTTTCCATAATAACTTTTCTACAAGGGAATTGCGTCAACAACCTGTTGCTATCGACATATTGTATTATGCAAAATCCATGATTATATAAGAAACCTTATCAAGTGCACTAGTGCAACAATCACCATTATCAAGTGAAATTTATTAGCAGTTCCAATCTGAAACTGTATAATTAATATATAATTAAATGATAATGAAAACTAACTGCTTAATGAAAACTTGTGACCTTAAAAAATTCCAGACACATAATATATTTAAACAATGCAATTTTATCGTAATCGATAAATATGAAAAAAAAAGTAATGAAATATTTATAAAAAGTTATGCAATCACGCAATATTTCATGCTTTTATAAAATCTATACCCGCCAAGCATACTCACAACCAAATGAATAGAAGACATGCAGGGTGTAAATTACAATTTATTCACATCACATTATTATTAATAATAAAATTAATTATGAAGTTGCCTTTATTTTGTCTACCTAAAGGAAAATTAAAAAGTTTTCAAGCATTAAAATAAAAAAAAAATTCATGATCAATAGGTAAGTATCTATATGCTTCGTAGCTATGTGTGTGTGTATGTACGTATGTACTTATACCAAATAATAATTTTCATCTGATAATAAAATCTAAAAAAGTTACGATTTTCCAGACCCAAGTTTAATTTCCCTTAGAAGCAGTCGTTTATTACGTATGTACCCACTGCTATGAAAATACGTTTTTACTACCTTAAAAAGTTGTAATTCTGTTAAGTTGTACGTGAGATTAATTTCTTGAACAGTTTGCATCTTATAAAAACACCCCCATAAAATACTTTGCGAGAACCAACTGACTTGTTTATAGATGTGATGAATGTCGAGATATGGAAATCGATTTATATTAGTAAAAATGTTATTTCCACTCGGTAGAAAATCGGTAGAACTAAATAGATCACTCTTGTAAGATCAACGTGATACCACGGTGCTAAAATTAATTACCATTTTCGTCGAAGTTGTCGGAAATGAAAAGAACAATAACTTTTGTTAAGAGATTGTAAAGATAATTTCTAACGCATTACCATCCATGTTATGAGAACGGTCGACGCTAAACCAAGACAAACTTTGGGTTTAATTTTAGTACTCATGGTGGGTTATCCAAATTATGTGGGATTGTACAGAAGCCATTTATAAATTGTACGGTTTCTACAGGATTATTGGATTTCATCGGCGTCCTGTCACAGGACACGAAAAATTATAAACGGTTGTGAAAATAGGTAAGGTATTTCTGAAATTGAAAACTATCACAACTCCAGTTAACGCTTATGGCGTTGTTCAACCAACTGTATTAGTTTGTTTGTTAATAATAATCGCTGAGCTATAAATATTTCTTTTAAAAATTAAATTAAAAACTGTTGGAAATCCTCTAACCTAAAAGGTAGGTAACTTCGGAGTGATCTTTTAAAAATTATTTTATAAAATTTAAAACGACACACTCGCGGAAAAATATTAACAGAATACCACTAGTCGGGACTTCAGTACTCGCACTCGATGACGGCCAACTTAGCGAAGTAAAATTCGTGTTACTTGGCCATAAACCGCATGCTGAAATGCATGCAAATTCGAGTTTAAAAGTTTATTTTATATTTTGATTGTGTTTTGTTTTTCATTTTGTTAATTTAATTAAAGTTTATTGTTCAAAATATTTGTTTTAATTTAAAACCAAGAATGAGACTGTGTTATTATTCTAGTTTATTTAAATCATTGTTTGTAATACACTTTGAAACAAATCATCTTTTTGGTTTTAAATTAAAATAAATATTTGGCCGACTAAACTTTAATTAACTAAACAAAAAAACGAAAAGCAATTTAATATAAACTTTTAAATGTTCTCTGCACAAGTGCTAACATTTACTTTCAGACGCTAGTGCATAAAAGGGCATTTCGACACTAAAATGACAATTAAAAGTTCTTTTAATTTAATTTTGTTTAGCTTTGTTTTTGTATAGTAAATCCGTTCTAACGGTTTTTGGAATTAATTTTTATTCACTCTTATTTAATATTGTACTTCATTGTATTTTGAGTTAATTTTTCACTTAACTTATTTCATTAAATTTTTTTATTTTGACTTCTCTGCTTTTGTCTAAATTTTAAGTTTTTGTATTTCCTATTGGAATAATTGAATAAAAATATTTCAGGTACGAAATTTACCAAAATACGATCCGTTATCATTTGACATATTTTTTAATTTCTGCACGATCCATTATTACGTACTTAAAAAATTAAGAACCATGATTTTGTTACATCACAGTTTTCCTTTAAACCAATAAAAAATTTGGTTTATACAAATAGCTTCTAATATAACAAAAGGTATGAACCAAATTCAACATATTAATAATCATGGAAGGTTGTGATGTAACAAAAGGCAGTATCTTAATTTAATTAAATACTAAAAGGAGATCGCAAGGATTGCAGTTTTTTTAATTCAATAATTACAAAACCTTAATTTCCGCATTAAATTCTAATTTTCTTATAAATTTCATTTTTGTTTTAGCTAAATAGCAAAACTGTCAACTTGTCAACTCTCAAAGCAGGGCATTCTTTAAAACAGGAAAAGTCATCAATTACAAATTTTTGAATGTCGAACAACGGTCGAACTATGAGAGAAAAATTTAAGCAAACTAAAACAAACTACATTAAAGTACCGCATGTTTTCACAGTTTACGAAGACCTTTTTCGTTACTTCTATAGAGTTTATTCCCCAGCCAGATAATTTTATCGATGTGGAATTGAAATATAATGTTAACATAAAAAGCAGTTGTTGCACAACTGTTTTTGTGCAATTGCCTTTGACGTTATCGCTTATATTTTACTGAATTTTTCATATCCACAGACCTCCTGACCTCCTTAAATCCGAGGAGAGTCTAACTTTCTTATAAGCGTCTTCGTGCTTCTGAAGACACGTAATGATGGCGGTCTCCCTGTGTTGAGAATTATCAACATCAACAGCCAAAACGGGGTCACAGACACATTTCTCAACCCGATTTCGGCAGCCGAACCGTGGAATCTTAATGTTTGAATCTTTTTCTAGAGAAAGAAGCCAAATATTCAGAAGTAGACAGAGAGACTAAAGAAGAATAGTATCTATTAATCATGAAGCGCTAGTCAATCTGAAGCTTAAAGTAGGTTTATATTATATGTTTTCTCTTATGTGTTCTCACAAGTAAAATCATATAATGAGTAGTTGTAAAAGAGTTTTTAAAATCGCATGATCTAAATTTTTGTGTTTACATCTATAAGTTTCGTTATGAGTAGTTATATTAAAAATGACAAATGACAATTAGAATCTGACAGTTTTCGCAATCATAATTAAGTTTACTCAACTCGATCAATGAAAACGAACGATAATGATTTATGTTTATCTGTATATACCGTTATGTTATTTCGCGCGTACCATCTTTGACCTGACATTGGTCCAAAGTTATCATATGCTTTTCGAGCATCCAATTAAACTCGCCTAGCAACAAAATCCGTTACTTTATCAAGCTCAATTTAGCCAACACACTACTAGTTTTCGCGGTGATTTGTAGGTTCTTTTTCCATTGGATCTTAAAAAAAACATACCACTATTAGCCTCCAATCCTAGTACAACAAAAATAACGGTCAACTGGTTCTCCCGCGGAATTAAAAATGTTTTAACTTCTTTACCGAACTTTAATTATTTAATTGTTTATAAAAAAGCACAAATTGTTTTTGTGAACCCATTTTTTTTACAACTAAATTAAAACTAAACTATTATAAAATCTTATGGCTAAAACACTTGAATTTTATTTTTATATTCTTCCGAACAATGAAAAATCATGTAAGGGTTCATCGATTGCTCTTCGGAAACAAACCAAACTGAAATCTTGGTTGTTCTTTGATTTTATAAATTGTTTTTACTACTTGATGTTTACTGGAATTAGCCTAATACAATCCCTGGTAAGTTATGTTTTTATTTGACTGCAAAATTTTGATTTTTATATTTTTTAGGCTTTTCTGGTGTACAAATCTGTCATGAAGTGACCAAAATGAAAGTCATGCAATCGTGACATTGCAATATGTATGTAGATTATGAGTGTGTAGATCACGGATCTCTAGAATAAACATGGACAGTAAATTCAAGTAAAAAAAATGAGCCCACAGAAGGCTGACATATTTTGCTCAAATCCTATTGATTAAAATATAACTGACAATTTACCACACATTATATCATCCAATGTGTTTGTATCGTTTTAGTCACATGGACCAATCAAAAGCTATCTGATATTCTTTCAGCGAATATTATGCTGGGTGCACTCTTGCCATCGCCGTGGCAACAAGAAAAATAATAGCAGTCGACTAAATAATATTTGATCAACTCAAAATTAACTTTATTAATAAATATTAACAGTATATTTGACAGTATCACTACTGTAACCTATTGGTAATATATTATAACAACTGTAATTTTAATAATTTATTACTATAATTTATATAAATTGTTCGATAAATTGTCAAAATAAATATCACTCGTGATCATGATTTTGCTGGTAATTTTGCCGAATGACCGCTCCTGCTTGTTGTTACGAGAAAAGAAGCCCTCGTGCTGCGCACTCGTGCTTCTTTCATCGCAACAAGCAGTCGTGATCGATTCGGCAAAATTGCCGGCAATATCATGATCACTAGTGATATTACTGTTGAATATAATCAATAGCACCCTAACGATCGCGCGCAATTCAAATGTAATACTGTCAAAAATCGTGATTTAACATTATTTTATAGTTAATTGTAATAAACTAGGTGATTTGCAAATAATATAGAATTATTTATTATTATATTTTTATTATTACATAAAATAAATACAGATTCAATAATAAAATTTTGTAAAATAAGAAGACGCTTACTGATGTTTAAACAAAATTAATTTTGTTAATTTCCATTTTACTTTAGTACTTGCAATATCTTCATTTATTCGATTTGCCATCCTGTTTGACCGAACTGACGTATAATTTTTAGGTTTGCTCATTGGACTTACTCCAAACAGTTTTTGATTACGTCAGACTGACAGTTGTTCAGAGCAACATCCGACAAATACTTTTGAAACAACTTTTCACTTATGTAAATAACCTAACTTCAAAATATTTTCTAAACAAGTTATCATTGTATTGTCAAATATGAATTACAAAATATTATTATAGACTTTATTGATTGATTGAAACGTCAATTCCCAGTGGTGTGCCATGAGTGCAGTGTCTTTTGCACTAACTTGATGATATATTGCTATGAGCTGTTTAGGATAGTATTGCATTTCTAAATGGCAAAATTTGAAACGCAAACTACAATTTATTCAAGAAACAATCTATAAATATGCAAATTTATTTAAAAAATGAATATAATATTTGCATCTTTAGCACTCATGATATAATTACTAAAAATTCTATAATTTTGATTTCATCCTTCTATTTTTGAACCCAAAATCCGCTGATTTTAATCTTCTGTAAATATATAGTAGATGAAAATATTTTCCGTTTTTAAAATAATATATTGTAGGGTACTATTTTAAATTATTTTGTAATCTCTTGTTTTGATTTTTTTTTTATTTGACTTTTGTCGATAGCTTTTATGGGTTCCAAATTTTGATAAGACAGTTTATGAACTAATACATTTTAACATGGGCAATCAAATGTCTTTAATTTGAAATTTAGGACTTCCGTACAAGCAAATAAAAATGATCAAGATTCATCTAAATTGTAACAAAAGAAATAAAAGTTTTATCAATTCGTCAGCAGTTTTGTTAGAAGACGGACTTTTCCTTTATTATAAGACAAAATTTACTGTATGTTACCTTGCATTTTTAATAAAATTGATTATAATACTTGATAACAGATAATTATGTTTTGTAATCGGTGATATTTTATTAACATTGATTTCCTTAGCTAAGATATGTTTGCTGTGTTAATATTACACTTCAATTTTGTTCATAAAATGTAATAGTCTTAGCCACTAGATTTCTTATTTATTATATTATTCATGTAATAGGTAAGTACTATAAATTATTATTTGAACAAGTGTTACACTTATAATTTATTTACCTTCCAAAATTTTACTCCTCCTGGGTAAATATTCCCTAATGATCCTACAACATGGTAGAGGTGAAATACGATTATCGAATATAAAATATGACTGTTATATTTTAAGTCCACAAAATTTTTTTTAATAAAATCTTTGCTAAAATTGTTATTGTTTTCCACACCTTATAATTTACTGAAAAATTTTGTAAACTAAAGTTTGCATATTATGCAATCAGCATAATACTGAAACTACAAAACCATCAGCATTTTAAAAAGTAATTTTAGAATTTTCAATAATACAAACCTTTTAAAAATTAATTTACATAAGTAGTAGTTCTTTGGATACCAAGAGAAAGTCTTACTTCTCTACACGAGTGTAACGCTACAAATTAGAAAAGAGCAAGGGCAATTTTTCCTTTCCTCTCCAAAAAAAAAAATTACAATTAATTAAATTTTTTATTGGTTTTTACTGTAGTTTTGACAAGATAGTCTATATTACGCAAATTGCGCTAACTTTAAAATAACACTTCTTATTAGAAGACCCTGCATTAAAAAGCAATTAGTAGTAATTGGAAAACGAGTTAACGAAAAGTAAGCACGAAAATATATTTCATCTGATTATTTTCTCAAATATTCTAATAAGTAAAGCAATATAAAGGTGCGCGTTCACTTGTCCGCACCGCCCGCACCGTCCGCACCGCCCGCACCGGCTAAATCTGCTTTTTAAATCGAGTGCGTCCACTTGTCCGAATCGCATCAACCGAATTAATAGCCATCTTTTACTGCTTGGCGAGACATGTTGTGCGCCGGCGAAAGTAAAGTTGCATATCCTGATGACATCACGTACTCATTCAAAGAATTGCATCAACGGAATTAACAGCGAAAGTAAATAAAAGTAGCAATTATTAGCTGCTTATTCAAGGAAAAAAACCAAAAAAGTTTTTGGATACATAGCACCTGATATACGATATCTAAAAAAAATACCATATTTTGGGGAATTTCATACTTTGTTTAATGATCTAGAATTCGTTATTGATTTGCATATTCACAATGTTTTAAATTATACATTTCTTCATAATTTTTCACTAATGAAATTAGCAAGTGGTCATCCATGATAAATATAATTTATTTGTATCGCATAAAATGCGATAAGTTGCGTTTGCTATCTTTTCTGACATTGGATATCTTGATGACGTCACGTACTGCTTCAACGCCGTCCGCATTCGTTGCTATATAGGCGGCCGCATTTCCGTCAGCCCGTGGATGAGTATGCGGTCTAATGAACGCATCTCCATTTAAAACAATGTAAAGCAACTGAAAACTTGAGGACGGCGTTGCGGGCGGTGCGGACGGTGCGGACAAGTGAACGCGCACCTTAAAAGTTCGTGAGATTGCATGTTTCATTTGCTAATATCGAAACGAATTATAAAACTATAAATCACTTCAAATATTATTATGAAATAAAAAAATGTCACTTAAAAACCAAAGCATCGTCGAAAATGATGGGCATTTTAAAACAGCTTTTGGCATAATTTAGATATTAAAAAAAATTACTTATGCAGTACAATTAAATTGTTAATATAACGTCTGATATTATTACACCAATTATTTTTTAATGGGAAATGTGTTCATTACAAGTTCACCATCTAATGACTTTTGCCATTACATTGTTTGATTTAGAATTTGTTCAGTTCGTATAATTTGGATACAACCGTTTACATACTGCATTGTTTTCGTTTACAAAAGGTTCCTTAATATTAACATATTAATCTTTGTAAATTACATACATTTATTATTTCATAATCTTCCTTTGCATATTTTAAGTTAAGTATTTAATGTTATCATTTTCATGTATTAGGTATATAACTTTGTTCCGTCGCCATGATTTTAATTTTATAATATTTTACATTATTTTTCAAATTAACTAACTTGATTTTATCCAATCTTACTAAAGAATTCATGCCATCATTAATTTTCGCTCATTAGGTTAACAATATTGAAACATCCCTTTTTAGAAGCAATAAATTTGTTATAAAGCAAAAAAGTTAAAAATTACATTAATATGTTATTATATATTAAATTGACTTATCTTTTAGATAAAAATTGTTGTCGTTACTGTGTTGTAAATTTTATTTGGGCGATTAACTTGTTCATGGAGTGTAAAGTAATTGGATAAAATATTATCATATTTTTCAAGAGACCTTATGCTTATACCAACATAATATAATAATTATGCATTTGAACATCTTTATAATATGTAGGCGTAATTAAAATATGATGCTGAATAGTTCCTTACTCATTTGTATTATGGGGTGTTCCACACAATTCGACCTAGCTCAATGGCTCAAGACTGGCCTAAGATACCCTAAGATATTTTGATATTACGTTATATTGGACTTTTACATGGATAAAATGACATGAAATTAGAAAGCACGACAAAAATTTAAATACATTTATTTGCAAAATAATTATAATTAAATGCAGCAGAATTTAGAAGTAAAAATATGGAAAAGTAAACTCAAACTATACAAATAAAAACAAATATTTGATAGAAGCATTAGCTCATTTGCAGTGAACCTAATTCTTGCACTTTGTGCATTTAAATCTATTTCTTGTTGTTTCTCATTGTTGTTTCTCTGTTCTTTCTCTGGTGTTAGTTTCTTATTAAAAATATTCCCCTAGAACGATCCAACTCGGCAAAGTGTGGATGTTGACCCGACTGGTAGATTCTCAATGCTAGTCGCTGTCGAGCCACCTCCAACACACGAACTGGTGATAGAATGTATATCATACTTGGCATGAAATTACACTCACATATAATTCTTATGGGAAATTCGTGATTTTCAAATTTAAATTGTGGGCTTATTAAAGAACCTACCGAAATCTACTTTACCTTAAAAATCTTGCATTTTAGTGCTCTTCGTTTGGTGAAGCAATTTTTATAGGAAAAACGTACTTTCGAGTTCGGGTTTTCTGACTCTGCCCAGAGTTTGAATACGAAAAACAGTTGAGATTTAAAAAAATAGAAATTGAGTAAAAATTATAGACTGCAGAATACAATTTAAATTTATCCTATTGATGAAGATGAACAATGTAAGAAGGATGAACGAGCCACCTCATGAATTCTACATTCATGACGTTCTATAGAAGTATGAACTTGGAACGGCATTTATAAGTCAAAGTTTTGATCAGCGAATTAATTTGCAAATAGGTTTTTTATAAACCTTTTTATTCCTCCTCATACTATAAGAAAAAGTCGTGTTTCTTCTATGTTGTGTTGTGACAACAATATCTATCTCTCATACCACCTTTTTGTGGTAAGTCAAAAAGGTTTTTAGTCTCGAGTTTTCAAGTTTGTGCCACTTTAGCAACTTCACTTCTTCTTGCAGCCTGTTCTTACAATATGGAATATAGCCTCTTCTATTTCGCATCAATTTTAGTCTTCTTCTTCTACTTTTGGCTAGGTAAAACCCTGTATGCCCAGATCTGTTGATCTGTTTTACTTAAGAGTAGCATCGGCGATATTCCGAAGCCACTGTCAGTACCTTGAGCACTACTTGCTTTACATCTGAAGTAGCTTGCTATGCTTGCCTCAGATGTGCCTGTTACCCTATTTTTTATTGTTAATGCTGGCAATTCATTAACATAGGAGGACCATCGTCTTTATGTGCCTTCCGAAGCACGGAGCCGTCATTGCAAAGTGAGTTCTACCCGGATTTGAACCGGGGCGCCTTGCATTAGTAGTCCTTGCGCTAACGCCCAGGCCAATGACCGTCTCTTTTTAGTCGTTCTTGCTATTTCTTTAGTTTTGTACGTTCCGGTCAGTATCGTTACTACCAGTGTTCCGCGGAACAAGGGCCTGAGCTTTCAAAGGGTCCGGTGACAACAAAATTATTAAATATTTCAATGTAAACCCACATTTTTCGCTTTGAATTGGTACCACTAATCAAGAAATAGAGCAATAAACAATACAACATTTCTTCAAAATAAGTATAAATGTAAATATAAATACAACTAAGAAATCGTTAGAAAAATCTTTAAAAACTTTCTAGACTTCCCTAAAATGAAACGTATGCGTAAATTGTTTTTACCTTACAAATTTTAACCTGCGCATGAGTCCGACTTGTTCAAAGGTATTGCAAGATGATAATATTATTAAAATTGTTATAATTAAAATAAAGGATTCCACGAAAATAATGTACAAAATGTAGAGAATTTTATTTTTATAAGTTTTGTAATAACTCCTAATGACGTACAACGCCTAGAAAACAATTTATTTTAAAAACCAATTTTCGGGACCTTTGATATCTTGAATAGCGGTTATGAGATCTCATGAGGCTTTCCACTCAGTCTTTAGAATGTCAAAACAAAGGTCTATGTAAATTTTCAGCTTTCTCCTTTCATTCATAGCCTTTATTTCGTCTTATTTAATTGTATTATTTGCAATCTTTCATTTTACCATATTTCGAATTGAAACTTACAATCGGAAATTGTAAAAAATATAGTATAGTCGAGAGATTAATAATATAATAAAGTAACTATAATAAATGGTCATTAACTTGTAAAAATATAAGTATTAAAATTTGCAATATTACAAGTGATAATGAAATAAAAATTAAATTTCAATTTTTTTCCTTACACTCCTTTAGCCCATTATATGTAAATATTTCGCTCATTTGGTGCTCTTCGGATGAGCAGGGAATGAAAATTAAAGTGTTAAAATGTAAGTAATTATCAGAAAATGTGTTATTTAAAACTGGGAGTTACTAAATTCAATAAATTTGATTTAGATTACAAAGCAATAATTAAATTAATAAATATTAATTACTATTTAATATTAATAATATTATTATTTACTATTAATAATAATAATTATTATTAACAATTAATTATTAGCAATTAATACTTATAACATTTAATTTTAACAATTTAATTTTCATTTCATAACAAATTTTAATACTTACATATATATTATAATAAAGTAATAAACTAATAAACTGTCAGCAAAAATATAAAAGTTCTATCCTATAAAAATGCGAGATAATCTTCGTTTAATAAAAAATAAAACAAATAATTCAGTTAAGGAATTTAACAAAAATTTTTTTATGAAAATGGTCATAGTCAATTAAAAAATCGAAAAATCGATTTTAATTAAATGAATTTTTCCAATTTTATCTCAAAATGTTTTATATGGGGCTTCGAATGAAGAATTATATCAAATGAGTCAGGAATACATAAAATATGTAGAGGAAGATATTTAGGGTAGATATTTGGGATACTGTTTCGTTTTCATTATTAATTTTCACTTCCGTTAATCTATTGTTTTAATTTAAAAATAATTAATAGGTTCTTGAGAAGCTTAGGGGAACAAAAATTATTATTTGTTTTATCATTTATTTTAATGAATATTGAAGCACATAATATTAAAGCGAGGAAAATTTTTTTGGTAAAAAATTGCCCCACTTTTTAATGGTCCACCGGAGCGAAGGGGGGCCAACTCTTATTAGAATACAGGTTTATGACTGGATTGTTACACCACTAATTTCAATTAATACCTAGGTTACATAAGTCTTACACATTAAGTTTCATCCAATTCAAACTTTCACTTTATACATAATTCGTGTTTATTTTGCTATATAAGTTTTCGAAAATAGTCTAAAGTGTACGACCGCTTATAATTTGTTTTTATAAATTAATTTGAGATAATTTTGAAAAGATTTATTTTAACGTTATAATTAAAGTAAAATTCTAACGCTTAATTGTTATTAAACGTCTGATGATAGCAGTAACAATTGCTGAACGCTCACAAAAAATTTCACTTTATTGTTTAGTTAACCTGTTAATTTTTAAAATTTTATTTTAATATTAATTTCACAGGTTAATAATATGTACATAGTATATGTTAGCGTAGGATAGGTAACAACGTCATAACAATCTCTGTCCTGGTCAGTAGTAGTAGACTCACACTTTTATTACGAACTGACCAATAGTAACAGGCGATATTCCCTAATTGCGGCCCTGTCTAGTAATAATAGAATTAATTTTGGTACCCAACAAGCTAACATGATTGATAAACAAATATTATAAAGAAAAATATTATAAAAATGTTAGATATAAACATTATAGAACTATTGCAGAAGCATTAAAAGCATAAGATGGAAGTATTAAAGATTAATAATTGTGATTAAAAGTAAATAAAGACCAATTAAAATTGCAAATGAGATTTAATTGTATTTTATATTAATTTTTATTGCAATTTATCGTAAATCTATTCATCGCGCTACTCTCACGCTAACATTTATATAATTTTTATATTATTTTATAAATAAGGAAGAATTCAGATGGTAAATTTGGCAGTAAGTAATTGAAATTTATAATATTATGATTTATAAAAAGTTATTTATTAATTGGAACGTTCGAAGGAGTTTGTAAAAATCTAGAATTTGATCGTGAACATTTTATGATCTATTTAATAATTTTCAAAATTTTAAGGGGTTGATGATACGGATTTTTATCAGCCTGTAGGTATTATAGCTGTAGGTATAATTACATAAATTAATCAAAATTAACCTGTTTTAAAAGTACGACTTGATGATAAAAAATTGGTTTTCCATAGTGGCAATATGAAAATTAATATGAAAATAGCTTACGTATATTAAAATAATAATAATAAATTTTATTTAATAGTTTTTCTAGGAGTAATACAAAATATATATTTAGGATGTTATGTATGATAATGAACGTAATAATGATAATGGAATGATAATACATATCAATTTATATAAAATAAAAAAAAATAGTTTTTATAGTTTGCTAGTTTTACAAACAATAAGAAGCATGCGCAAAAGTTGAGGGGATATTAACAATATATTTCAAATTTTATACATAAATAATTTTTTATTGATATTATCAAAACTTATAAATCAGATATATATTTTATATTTTTATATATTATGTATACTATATAATATTTATACATAAGCGCGATAAAACTTTTCCATTAACTTGTTTGTACTCATCTGAATGCGTTTCAAGAAAAATCAACAACTTTAAAAACATTAATAGTTGGAACACTTATGTATTGTTTAATAAATCTAAGAGATTACATGAGAAAAACTTTTCTATTATACGTAAGTCCCGTTGAAAAAGTTAGGTTTAACTTTGAAGAGGGGTGGGTCAAGTTCGAACTTCGAGAACTTATTTATTACTTACATAGTAAAAAAAACTTCTTAAATATAAATTTAAAAATATCACGAGTTAATTTTCTAATTCATAATTATATCCAATTCGCTTTTGAATATTTGTAACAATGACAATAACCAGTCACAATTTCAATGAGTTATTCGTAATAACAACTTTTCTTTTAGCTTATTAAAAAGTTTTCAACTAAATTATTCTCACTACTTTTCTTCATTCTGTTTTTGATTAAACTTAAACTGTTTCCAACTACAAAACTTTATGTTTTAATAAATTGAAGTGTTCGTTTAAAAGTTACCGTAAATATTGTGACACCAATTGTATGTTTTCTAATCTCAGACTTTATTAAATGAAAACCGTTTTAAATAGTAATTACTGAAAATTTGTGGTAATATTTAAACTAATGTATTTTTAATTATTGTAATTATTGTATAGCCTCATAATTAAATTATGATTTTCAAAATAAAAAAAATTTGTCTCTTAATTTATTTAATGTTATGTACTTGTTTTCTTTAATAGTAAATTGTATTCATATCTTCCCTATATCAAAACCCCTATATATCTTCTTTAAGGGTAATTATTTCCAAGTTAAAAACCATTGGTCTAACTTAGCCTATGCAACTAAATCAATAAGATAGTATTTTAATTTCATCTACATTTTAAATTTTAATCTATTAATCATCTTAATTGAGAAAAAGCTAAACTGACTATAAAAAGAGGTTTTTATAGAGAATTTTACACGTTCCCTACATCATAATCTCTACACAAGCTATGAAACGTGATCTCTGTGGCTACGGGGGTCACGAGAAAAAGTTTGGAATCCTAAAAATTTTGAAAGATTGAAAATGTTCACATTCTATATTAAAATGTGAAATTAATATAAAGAAACAGATATTTACGTTACGAGTGTTAAAAAGTGTCATTGTAATTTGTGAGTTGGTAAAATTGAGGAGTATCAATTGGTGAATTCATTATTGATAAAAATTTGAATATTAAACTGAACGACAAGAAAAATTATAATAATCGGAAAATTACTAAATTATATTGAATTGTACCATAAGAAATACGATCACTCATTTACATAATGTACATCTAAAGGTTTCTTATTTTAAACGAATTAATTTGGGCAGACTATCGATTACATAATTTGAATAATTCACAAATCGAATCAATTTAAATTGTTTGCTTCTGCGAAGGTATTACAAACAGAAATAAGGTGTGGTATGGTGAGAAAAGTTATTAGTATTTGCAATGTTGTAAGTTATAAGTTGGTGAGTAAATATTTCAATCACTGAAAAGAAATCGGAAAATTCCTTTTAAATACCAGTTCATAATTACAATATCAATGCAATTAAATTGGGATGCCATGAGTTATATGGGTATATACACATTTGAATGACGCAAGGTATTGTTACGTTATATTCGTGTTACTAACACGTGACTAATTCTTTGCTAATCTGTGGCAACCCTCAAGCCTCATAATGTAATCAAAACAAACTTTCAACTAACTCAAATGGTTCAATTCCAAAGACTGGCCACGAATAATAGTAATTTAAGTTTTCATGAACCACATAAACGTTATAATTTGCAGTTTTCTCTTGTTTTCTCGTTGCTGATGTGGCTGTTTGAAATTTTTCGGTTGTAATCTCATAGTACTATATAAGGTACCTACGTACATTAGGAATAAGTTAGCTAGAAACTACAATAATGCTAGAAATTAATACGACTGATAGCAAATCTCAAGTATTATTGTGACCAGATAGTACAGGTTGGTTGAAAAGTACTGAAAGCGACACCTATTAAGCAGTAGAGGAATCAAAATTCATACGTCATTTTGATATTTGATCTTTCATATGAACCTACTAAAAATTTTATTTCGATCTGTCAATTCATTCATTGTTTACAAGCCATTTGAAGTCGACGTGTCGGTGTATTTTTTAACAATGGAAAAAACTGAGTATCGTGCAGTGATAAAATTCTTTGTTTTGGAAGGTTTATCAGCAACAGAAATTCATACAAAAATGGTGAGCGTGTTAAAAGAATCTGCTCCTTCATTTCCAACTGTACATCGATGGGTTTTAGAGTTTAAACGTGGTCGTACAAGCGTTGAAGATGAACCACGTAGTGGACGACCAAAACTGCAACAACACCAGAAATCATTGAACAAGTACATAATATTGTTAGTGAAGATCCAAGTTTGACTAAGCGTGAAATTGCTAATACCATAGGCATCTCAGACGAACAGTACTCTATATTTTACATAAAGAATTACGTATGAAAAAGCTGTTTGGAAAGTTAGTGCCGCATTCGTTAACAATTCAACAAAACTCACACGAAAGCAAATTTCTCAGCATCATTTGAATCTTTTAATAAGAATAAAATCGATTTTGTGCGTCGTTTTGTAACTATGGATTAGACTTGGATCTACCACCATGATCCTAAATTGAAACAAGAACGATTACAGTGGACTGAGGCTGGTTGTTCAGCTCCAAAACAGGTGAAGTCAGGACGATCAGCAAAAAGGTTATGGCATCAGTTTTTGGGATGCAAAAGGTTTTATTGATTGATTATCTTGAAAAGGTAAAACAATTAACTCTGAATATTATTGTAACCTTTTGGATCAATTGAACGAACAAATTCGTGAAAAGAGACCCGGTTTGCAACATAAAAATCATCTTTCACCAAGACAACGCACCTGTCCACAAAAGTGTTTTAACAATGGCAAAATTCAATGAACTAAAGTACGAATTGCTTGAACATCCACCGTATTCGCCAGATTTGGCTCCTAGCGACTACTACCTCTTCAGAAACTTGAAACAATTCGTTCGTGGAAAGCGTTTTCATCGAATGAAGAAGCTATTTCAGTCGTAGGAACAGTATTTTGCAGAGCTTCCAAAAATCATTACAGAGATGGAATAAAATTATTGCAGGATCATTGGAATAAGTGTATTGAAGTTGAGGAGATTATATTGAATAAAAAACTAATTTCATTTAAAAGTTCACATTCTTTCATTTTGCTTAATACTTTACAACCAACCTGTAGAATGTTGTCATCAAACCGAAGATATACAATTTCATAATGTTATTTTTCATGAACCACATAAACGTTATAATTTGCAGTTTTCACTTGTTTTCTCGTTGCTGATGTGGCTGTTTAGAAATTTTCGGTTGTATTCACTAGGTACTATATAAGGTACCTACCTACGTACTTTAGGAATAAGTTAGCTAGAAACTACAATAATGCTAGAAATTAATACGACTGATAGCAAATCTCAAGTATTATTGTGACCAGATAGTAGAAGTGTTGTCATCAAACCAAAGTATACAATTTCCATAAGTACTATCATAACAGATTTTTACTAATCCTCGGATAGATTCTATCAATTTGTAATATCGATGCTTTTGCTAGGTACCGAGTTCAAATCCATGAAAGTCTAACTTTCTTACGACCGTCTTCTTACTAATTTGACACAAGGGCACGTGAAGTTGGCGGTCTCCCTATGTTGATGACGACTATCGATAATAAAAACGAGTTTTACGATCACATTCCCCAATGTAGTTTAAGCAGTCGTGAGATCATAACACTGAATGTAACCTCTTGCTCTGGAGTTTAGAGATAAAAGTAAATAGGGTAAGGTAAGGTAAATTGGTGATATAGGTTATTTGGTGATAGTTTTATAAAATTAACCACATAATATCCTATTGCCAAAATAGTCCAATTTTTTCTAGCAGATAGAGTAAATGGTCTACATTCATAGTTAAATGTGAGGCAGCCAGATGATGCGCTTGTTTACTCAAAACAAAACGAAATCCCCTAACCTTCATTATTAAATGACATTTTTGGGTTAATCGCAGTATCTGAATTCGAATTTTGTTGTCAAGTTCGTGCAAATAAAATTACGTATAATTTGATATGAGTGTATTCGCCATAGATTTGGCATTATAATTCACCTTTGTTTTTGAAAAATAATTTAGATTTGTAGTTGTAATAACCTTAGCCAAGTGGGAACTTAAAGTTCACGTTTGCTGAGGATTTTATTATACCGGTGTTAATTTTAAAACTTCCAGCAATTAATATCTCAAAACCAAAAGTCAGATGAAAAATATTTCGAACAAAAGTTGTATGATAGCGAAGGGACAGAATATGACATAATTGTTTTCTTAATTTATTGACCTTTTCAAGGTCATTTGAAGGTCAACTTTGGTTTTTAAATGGCACCTTAATTTTTTAGCAGATTCATATTTTGCATAAAAAATAAACAACTTTTGTAGGAAAATTTTTTATCCCACATTAGGATTTTCGAGTAAGATGCGTTGAAACAAAATAAAAACATTTTAATAAACTGCAGCTTTATGTTTTCAGATTTATGTTGTGAAGATTTTTGAAAATGTAAATACTTTACTAAAGTACATCTTAAATAAACATTTTGTTATTTTTTTACTGAAAACAATGTTTTTTAATATCACCAAATAACCTAACCACTATCACCAAATAACCTAACCTGTCACCAAATAACCTATATAGGTAAGACATTTTTCAAGTTCCAGTTGTGGCAAGCCCGATAAATTACATTCAAAATAAATTCCAAAGGGGTGTCTGAGATGTCTATCAAAGATATCTGATAACTTAAAATTATTTAAAAACCTTAGAAGTTTATAAAATGCAGTTTTCAAAAATTATCACCAAATTACCTTACCTTACCCTACATAATATATCACCAGCATTAGAATTACCAGCTAAATATTACGAAAGTCATGCATTTTTTATTATTTTACAGAAATGATCAATTATATATATTCTAATCACCCCAACTACAAATAAGCGACATTATCCTGCAGTTTAAAGAATAATGTCAAGTTATCAGCAAAACATAGAGTAAACTTGATTTTGTGACCTGGCCATGCTCAAACATTTGATTGTCATCTACATCTATAATCCAGAATATAGGGTAATGCATATTTACCCATAAATAAATTTAGTAGCATTACATATTTCAAATATTCCAAATAATTTTTAGTATTGTGAAGTGAAAACTTAATTCTGCTACATATTATGTAGTATAATTATGTATTTACTTAAATGTTTTTACGATTTTATTACAATGTGCATAATAGCTATATTCTAAATGCACATTATATTTAATGCAATATAATTTTAGTTGAATCGAATATACATAATATGATGCAGTACATGCATATAAAATTTTTCCGAGTACCTCGAGTGTAAGTCGGTAATAGTATAACTATAATAGTATTATGTATAATAGTATTATGTATGTATGTACATACGCTCTGTAAAGCATAAAATTTACCTTACATATATCATATCAAATTATACTACCTCAATTTCATCTCCTTCATAATCCATTAAAAATGTTATTAAAATTCACGTTAATTACAAGCAAACTGTTTACCTAATAATAATATCAACCCTATACCCGCAAATATAATATGTACATTAATAAATGAAATAATACAATGTTGTGAATAAATTGTAAAACAACATTTTTATAAAACATTATTTTATTTTGCTAGCTTTAAAAGTACAGGAAAATGCAAATTTCCCAAGAAGTAAGTTCTTTACCGCCAGTATTAGTCTTATTACAAGCGAATTATTATTACATTATTAAGTAGAATATCCGACGTTTACATTATTTTGAAAATATAAAGCAATTCTACTACATTGGCTCCCCAGACACCTTATAAATCAATTGAGTAGGTTCAAAAGCGTCGCAGAAGTATTTTATTGAAAAATTGAGAGTGACCCTTAAAGTTCCAAAAGCTTGTCTAAGAATCTTATTGGTATTTATTACAGATTTATTTATTGCCAATTAATTTTTTTATTAGGTTCCAGAAATAATTGAGTTCCAGGGTCTAGAACTGGTAGCTGAAGGAAGATTTAAATAAAACTTAATAACAAAAATTAATTTAAAAAAATTTTAATTTCCTTCAGTTTTTCTTACTTATTCGAGCACTGTCGTCACTTACTTGAAATTACTACTAAACGCATTAGTTTTCCAAAATTATATTTTTCTGTAATTTTTTATATAACTTTTTTGCTTTTTAATTTTTGTTACTTAATCTTTTTTATAATTATTATAATAGTTAAATAAATTACCTAAAACATCAACTATTATAGTATTATTGTCTTTCGTTTTAAACGTCAAACAACTATTAACTCAATAAAATTGGAAGGTTAACTAATTAGAAAAATAATATATCAATTGAAAGTTTATGAAAATAATTCAAATCTGTGCAAGATTTATTTTGTTTTTAACTTTTCTATAATTCTTAAAATCTCATATTTCTTAGAATTTCTAACGTGAATCTTAATTGTACAAAATTTGATTCAATTATCTAACCTCAACATTATTGTCATCTATTTATTAAACTGGACTTTCCATTTACGCTCTAGTTCCGTTCTTAATAAAACATCGCGTATATAATATCGTACAAAAATATAAGTTCCGCTTTCTATATAATCATTTTTAACGTAACTCTCTTTACTAAAATGGGATGATTGATTATGCTTATGTTGTGAAATAAATATCTGTATATACCAGATGAAAAAAAGATTCAAAATATTAAATATTATTTTGGTAGCAGAAGTTGGGTCATCAGTAAAGTAAAGAAACATTTGCAAATCTTACAAAGCTTCGCTGATTTTTCTCTTGTGAAAACACCGGTATTACGTAATCGATAAATACAATAGGCAATAAATACAATTCTCCCCTGAGTTTTACTAAAACACTTTTTACTTTATTATATGTAATAGTATGAAAAAGTATTGTTTTCGTGCAGAAAAAAATTGAAAATTTGATGTATTTATACTTTTTGAGGTTTTCTAAGCTAAATAAGATCATTTCCAAAACAAAAACTAATTAGAATTTTAAAACCAAATTTGGGATTTAGAGCTGATTAGATTTTGGTTAAAATTGGTTCATGGGAACTATTTTTTTTTAAACCTTATTATTTAATATTTCAAAAACTAATGGGAATTTCAAAACGAAATTTAGGATTTCGCATACTTATGTCAAGATTTAAAACTGTTTAAATTTTAGTTAAAATTGTTTTATGAAAACTATTGTTTTTTTAATTTTTTAAATTTTATTTTTAATATTAGTTTTTATTTAATATTTTAAAAGCTAATAGAAGTTTCAAAACCAAATTTGGGATTACGTATCTTTATATTGCGACTTATGCCCGGTTGCACCGCATTTGACTTAAGTAAATCTTAAATTTTCTTTAACAGCACCAAATTTAAAAACTTTTAATTAATTTGCCGGTTTGCATCGCACTATTTAAGAAAAATTAAAGTTTCATAAAATCGTACCCGCTAATAAAAACATTTGAATTATACAATATAAAAGGTTTTAAATTTCTATGATATTAAATTTGGCGCTGTCAAAGAATACTTAAGTTTTACTTAAGTCAAATGCAATGCAACCGGGCATTAGAGCTGATTAGATTTTGATTCAAATTGATTAATGGAAAATACTTTTTTTTATTATTAAAAAATATATATTTTAATATTTAGTTAAAATATGCTAAAGCCATGGGCATAGCCACATCCGATTTTTTTTAATTAAAAATCTACAAATATAAATCTAATTTAATATCAGCGAAAATAATATAAATGCAATAATAAAACCGGTATGAAGTTGATAAATTTATATGTTTTATTAAAGAAGTTAAATTTTGTATTGTAAATTTAATATTATTAATTGCATTTATGTTTACTATTAGTTATGCACTAGTATGAGCTCTCCTCATGATAGTCCAAGAGCCGTGAGCCAGACTTTATTTTCATAAAAGCTGAAAGTTCTTATATGTGTGTCTCTAATACAGGTAAGAACGATCCCACCATGATACCTGGGTAGTGGTTGCTTTGGCAGGTAACAGGTAACAAAGGTATATATAAATTCGATCTTCATTTTATTAATCTATAAAACTCAATTTTTATATTTCATTCGTAACAATATCAAAACTCGAATTACTCATTGCCAGACACTTAGTGTGGTTTCAACCCCTGCCGGACACCCTAAACTATAATATTTTGTAATTCTACTTACGTTATATTGTAAAAGCTGAATTTAATATATATTTTTGGTGAACTATTAAACGATGTTTCCTTAGTAGCCAGACATTTTCGAGGGTTCTATCATCCTGCCAGACGCATTGAAGGGGCAAAAGTTGCAGAGCGCGGAGCATAACGTAGTAACGGGTGCGAGTGAAACAGAGCGTTCGGTTTATTGCGATCTTCTACTGCGCATCAGCTGTCGTTTTATTTATTTATTTATTTATAACAAATTTATTTGTCTGTCAGTTTCTTATTTTCAAAAAATTGTTCTTGAATTGTAATTGAATACAACTTCATAAAACTAACTAATGATATGAATCAAGTTATTAATTTTTTCACATGATTGATATTTTATTATAAAATTTTTAATGAATATTCTTTAAAACTTTTGTATTCAGACTGTAATAATTTTATTTAATGGAATTTCTTGATAAATTAGAAAAAGATCACGAGACAATTCGGAATAAACGACAGCTGATGCGCAGTAGAAGATCGCAATAAACCGAACGCTCTGTTTCACTCGCACCCGTTACTACGTTATGCTCCGCGCTTCGCAACTTTGCCCCTTCAATGCGTCTGGCAGGATGATAGAACCCTCGAAAATGTCTGGCTACTAAGGAAACATCGTTTAATAGTTCACCAAAAATATATATTAAATTCAGCTTTTACAATATAACGTAAATAGAATTACAAAATATTATAGTTTAGGGGTGTCCGGCAGGGTTGAAACCAACAATGTCTGGCAATGAGTAATTCGAGTTTTGATATTGTTACGAATGAAATATAAAAAATTGAGTTTTATAGATTAATAAAATGAAGATCGAATTTATATATACCTTTGTTACCTGTTACCTGCCAAGCAACCACTACCCAGGTATCATGTGGGGATGTTCTTACCTGTATTGAACATATAAGAACTTCAGCTTATATAGTCTGCAGCTCTTGCTCTATAGGTTGAGTCTTCAAACAGCTTATCCGATTAATTGCATAATGTGGACTTGGTTGAGATTTGTTTGGAGATGACGTTATCCAGAATGATACTTGACGTTGTTAGGATTCTGCTGCTGATTCTGCTGGAGTTTGTTGGGATGCGAGATCTGGTGGGAGCGAACATTATTTCATTTCAACATTTTCATCAAGTGTTTAACATTTAATATCTGACTTCATGCTTACATTTTTTCTTTGGTTTATTTTTGTGATTTTATTTACAAGGTGGTAATAAAATACGCAGATGATTAAATTTAAGTTACTTATAAGGTGTTTGAATTAAATTATATGATTGATATGAATTTCGCTATCATATGATAGCAACATTTTCAAAATAGTCTTCATGGCATCAGTACATAACTTCAAACGGTTACTAATAGTATAATATTTAAACATAAATTTAAGCCAAAATTGCAGTTTAAATGCTTGTGAAACCCGGAATTAGAAAATATCTGTCAATTGGAGAAATTTTGAAATAAAATGGAGAAAAACAATTAATGTAATTTTTATTGATGATGATATAGACAATATTTTTTTTAAGTAATTCTCTAAAATTTTGATTTAACTTTTAAAATTTAAATTAATTTAGTTAGTGAAGGTAGTAAAAATATTTTAGTTTCCCAGTATGCCCATACAAAATAGATACATACAAAATAATCAAGAGGATTTAAATCCGGAGAATACGATGGCCATTGCATAATGTCGATAAAATTCATCAGTATCTCTGAATTTCGAATTAAATCCATATCGCTTTGGGAACCGGAGCAAAATCTTGTTGGAAGATCCAATCACTATTTAGATATTGCTCAAGTCGAGAAGAGAACTACTTCCTTGAGAATTTCACGGCTATAAATTTCTTGGTTCACTTTGACCCCTTCATTGATGAATTTCAGCAGGTAGCTTTCCCGCAACCGTAAATCCAGCCCAAAGTATAACAGATTTAAGTTTTAAACTTAAAAATATGTACATAAGTAAAATTGTAAAATAGTTTTCGAATTTTATTGTATACATAATTGTATGAGGGTATATAATTTAACTTTTTATAAACCAATACAATTTTACTCGGGGTCAGTACTTGTTTTTTTGAATATTTTGATATAAAGCAAAAATATTTTTTAAAATACAAAATTATAAAGTAACTTATTATGCTTCCTAATGTGTTTTATGTATGCTGCGTAAATTTTAACATAATATTGATATATTATTTACCCTTCGCGATTTAAATATTACCAGAGGTTAGCTGCTCTTTATTCAGTGTCAGGCTCCTGTCAATGGTTGACAATCAAAACTTTATGAAAAACGATTGGTCTAAGTATTTTATAGAGCTATTATATTCCTTTATAATTTTGTTTATAACTACGTAGCATAGTTTCTTTCAGTTAAGGTCGCTCGAGCAATTTTCAAATTAACATTTCATTTAGAAGTAATAGGTACGACTACAACTAATAATATAATTTTAAAAGTAACTAATATAAAATTATGATTAAATAGTTTTTTTTAAGTGAACTAGCTGTAGTAGTTGATCTTATACATTACCTTATTTACTACATAAAATAATAAAATTAAATAGACGAATGCTCCAATCTTTTGTTCAAAAACCATATTATTAAAGTTTAGTATTTTTAAATTAAAATTTATGTTCGTAGGCATTTCCATTCGTATAAAATATTTCGTATAACTTTCAGTCGTATATATTTCTTAAAAATTTAATTTACTACACACATATTCTATTAGAACAAAACTCAAAAATATCTGGAAAAATGTTATTAAATAAACTTGCTGGCATAAGGTCACATACCACCATTATGTTTATTAAACAAAATAAAATAATTGAGAAAATTACGATAACATAATTTATTTGTTATGAAAACAATTATTTGGAACCTATGTACATAATATGTTGTATAGACTACTTGAAAATTCAAATTGGAAGCTCGTTAATAATATTTTTAAATTTATATAATCAAATCAATTATTAATCCCACAGGCATTGTTTGAACAATAACGACAATGCTTTTTTTTATCAAAATAGATTACATAATTGGTTTTATGAAAAACACAATAAATTAAGAAACAATTTCAATGTTCGTGTAAGCAATAAAAATTTGATGTAGTCTAAAACCACAAAAAATCGTTCCGAGTCCCTAAATAGAAATAAATTGAAGATGTATGGCTTTTCAAGTCACAAATAGTTCAACGTTCAATCAACAGAAAATGGGGTTAAAAGGAAATTTAAAAGAGAAAAGAGCAAAATTAAAATCATTGTAATGTAAGTAATGAATTGCGAGTTAATTAAAAGTGTTCTTACAATAATAAATTTCTAATTAATGGAATTGCATCTATCAGTTTCATATTATAAAAATGTTCATATTGCAAAAATATTCCACTTTGTTTGATGTAATACTCAATGATATCGTTTTGGCTAATTAAAATCCATTTTACGTCATCGGCGACTAAAATAAAATCACAATCAGTTTTATAGTGTAGTGATTTCGTAAAGTTTGAATCAAACTCTTTTAGAAACTTCGAGGGTCAACCGCTAGAGGAAATCGTGTACAATTAACTTCACACTTCACGTAATTCATGATAATTCTGCATACTTCGTACTTCATATAATTCAGGAATTTATAATTACTCAATTTATAATTAATTGTCAAATTACGAATTAAACACATTTACTTGACCATAGCTAATTTTAATAAACTTGAGATATGCTTAAATATTTAATTCACTTTTAATAAAAATAAATTATTTAAACCGGGGAGTCTGGGGGGTGTGGAACACCCTCCAGTGCCTCTGCAACGGGAGATCTTCAGTTTACTTCTGATAAAAGTAAACTACTTGGTCTGGGGTTCTGCATGTTCTGCAATGTTCTTCATTCCAAAATTTGTGCACTGGAGGGTGTTCCACACCCCAGACCCCCCGGATTGAATAGTTTATTTTTATCAGAAGTAAACTGAAGATCTCCGTTGCAGAGACACTGGAGGTGTTCCACGTCCCCAGACCCCGGATCGAGTAGTTTATTTTTATCAGAAGTAAACTGAAGATCTCCCGTTGCAGAGGCACTGAAGGGTGTTCCACGTCCCCAGACCCCCCGATCGAGTAGTTTATTTTTTATCAGAAGTAAATTGAAGATCTTCCGTTGCAGAGGCACTGGAGGATGTTCCACGTGAAGTACTTCATGTACTTCACATGAGATGTCATGTACTTCATGAGATGTGTACAAAAAACTTTACCAGCGGTTAACCCTCGAGAAACTTTTACCCCATTCACATTTTTTCATGTAGTTTTAGACATACTGAATTTTTTAAATGGCAACCTTTACTTTTTAACCAGACACACAAACCCAGTGGCCAACGTGGTTGTAAACTACCGTAAAATGGGGTGAATAGCAACAGTGGGGTGAATAGAAACGAAACTTCTGAAAAAAATCAACATTATGTAATAGGGGGTTAAAGTAAAGCAGACAGGGATATTTTTTTTTATGAGATGGAAATAAGGTAAGATTTAAGGGAAATGTGATTTTGTGTGGTTGGCAATACTGAGATTCAGATTAAGTGGTGTGACAAAGCAACTTCTGTTTCAGCCGATTTTCATCGTTTTCCAAACTTTACATGTAAGTACCATACCTCATCACCTCACATGTTTGAATTGTACTATTTTTTATACCTTGTATACCTGTAGAAGATATCACATTGTTTAATATAGTGTAAACAAAACCATTTCTTTGTTTCAATTTTTGTTTTAGGTTATGATCCATATTTTGAATCTGTGGGGTGAATAGAAACATATTATTTTGCTGTTTCTATTCACCCCACAAATCGTAAAGTTTTTATTTTGTGTTTATTTTCCAATGTCACAGCTGAAAGACAATTAAATATATAATATTTATACAACCAATAGTTATCCAATTGAGGAATATTAGCTGGCACACGCTATAATGTAACCGTTTTCTTTCAGCATGCCAAGGAGTTACAAAAGATTAAAACCGAACAAAGTACAAGATCCAGAGGTTATTAAGGCAGCTGTTGAAGACATAACTAATGGCCTTAGCCTTCGAAACGCAGCGGCAAAATATGACATCCATTATAGTGTCCTCTACAGACATTTAAAAAGGTAATCAAATTAAGAAAAAGGAGGGCAAACCGCTTTAACAGAAGAAGAGGAAAAAACTTTGGCGAGTAGACTTATTATTTGTGCTGACTGGGGCTACCCAATTGATTCGTGGACTCTGCGAATTTTGGTCAAAGAATCGCTTAACCGCCAAGGTAGAAACATAAAAAAATTCAAAGACAACTTTCCTGGCCGTGATTTTGTCTATTCTTTTTTGAATAGACATAAGGCTGACTTGTCACAAAGGTTATGCCAAAACATTAAACGGGTCAGAGCAGGTGTCTCCCAGAAACGATCAATGAGTACTTTGACAGACTAGAAGCAGAGCTCAGAGACGTTCCTTCATCAAACATTATTAATTATGATGAAACGAACCTTTCTGATGATCCTGGAAAACATAAAGTAATAACTAAGCGTGGATGTAAGTACCCAGAAAGGGTGATGAACTCAACCAAATGCTCAATTTCTGTCATGTTTTCAGCTGCTGGTGATGGTCACCTCTTACCCCCATATGTAGTTTATAAATCTTTACACTTGTATGAAAGTTGGAGAAGGAGGCCCTGATGGGTCCAGATACAATAGGACCAAAAGTGGTTGGTTCGACAACTTTTGTTTTCTGATTATGTTGAAACCATAGCCCTTCCTTATCTTAGACGTTTAGTTGGCAAAAGTACATGATTGGAGACAACTTATCTAGCCACTTGTCCTTGGATCTCATTAAAAAATGTGCAGAAAATGATGTCCACTTTATATTTTTACCAGCAAACTCCACGCACCTCACTCAACCATTAGACGTGGCATTCTTTCGGCCTCTCAAAATGGCATGGCGTTCAATCCTTCTAGATTGGAAAAAGGACCCGGCAAGAATGAAGCTACCATTCAAAGAGCAAGTTTCCTAGTTTGCTAAAGAAACTGTGTGAATCATGCAAATCGGAAAATGTAATTTCTGGCTTTAGAAAATGTGGTATTGTGCCCTAAATCGGAAGGAAGTACTAAAGATGCTACCCTCCTCAGATTTGTCTATTGAATCAACCCAATCCTCAAGAGCCACAACACCAGCACTATCTCCTGTTGCTGCTATTGATGCTTCCTTCAAGGAACTATTAACAGCTCTAAGACACACAGAAACAGTTCCAGCTCGAAAAAAGCGAGTGAAAGTAGATGTTGGTCCAGGAAAAAGTGTTTCTGTGGCAGATTTTCCACCGGATCCAGATCAGGCTGGACCTAGCACATCTGTTGCTGGTACAAGCACTGACAATGATAATTCCACAGGTACCAGAAAACAAAGTGTAAGTGCCAGGAAAAAGAAAAATAAAAAACTCGATTCAGAATCATCACCAGAAGATTCGGACTATTCTGTGAAAGACAGTGACTCAGATCTCACATTATCCGATTCTTCTGCAAATGCCGAACTTTCAAAAGAACTTGACAGATTAATCCAACCTGACGATTTTGTAATCGTGAAGGTATATGGAAAAACTAAAAATGTATTTAGAATGTATGTCTCCAAAGTCACTGACTTTCAAGATAACGGTTATGTTGGACTGTTTTGCAAGAAAACCCTCAGCAGTAATATGTTTTCCTTGACTGATGAAGAATCATTTTTCTCCAAGGATGATGTAATTAAAAAATTGATGCCAGTTGTTCAAACCTCAAAGTCTGCTTCTCGCTGGAAAGACAAAATCTGTTTTCAGGATGACTTAAGTGCCTTCATAATTTATTAGACTAAACTTTGTATTCTCACTTTTGTTCTTTTTGTTTTTGGGTATCGGTTACGATATATTGTAATTAAATTTTTTGCTCTGATTACCACTCGTTTGTGTTTCTATCCATCCCTTAACAATACTTACTGTTTCTATTGCCCCAACAAACTGTGAAATAGAAACAGACGTGAAAAACAATGCCTGTTTCTATTGACCCCGTTCGATGGGGTGTATAGAAACAACATGTTTTCAATTTTTAAATTTTACCTTGCCATAAAAGAAAATATGAAGCTGCAGGCTTGTAGAGGACGGAAGACCCATAAACCGAGGTAGGTTTCAATTCAATATCTCTTATAGTACTTTTGATATTTAAACTTGAAGTTCAAAACTGTTGCTATTCACCCCATTTACGGTACTTGATGTCCTTGCTAGGTCAAACTGTCGACCAACAATTTTACGAGCTTCCTTTATCAAAAGATTAAATTCAAGCAATCGTCGGCGAACAACGAGCTCGTCATTTAAATAAATATAGAAGCAGGCAGTATCTAAACTTCGAAGGGCTTGAATTTAATATTCCAAAGATCAGCAAGGACTTCAGGTTTACAACCACGTTGGCAACCGGATTTGCGTGTCTGGATACCCTATAAAGTGTAAAAAAACTATAACCTCAAAAAAAATGACCAAGTTTCAAAATATGATAAAATTATTTAAGTATACCAATTATTATTAATCAAGAAGGTGCTGGAAAAAATAACACGGTTTTGACAGTAAATAGAATTTTGTAATCCGTTGTTTACTATCTATTTAGTATTTTATTGATTAACCATTGTATAAATTATATTTGGAATTCATTTTTACTACTGTAAAATGTGAAGATACCCATAATCGATTTGAAATAAGAATGCAGTAAAAATTTGGCCTAGAAATATGATCTTGCAACATGATTGGTTAAAATTTATGCAAGCCACTGCTGAAATTTCATTTGCGATTGTCATTTCACAAATCGAATATTACCAAAATAAAAATTTCAATTTTTCCGATTTTAGTGTAAATCATGTACTTTGTAGGTTTTTTAAAAGATAAATACAAAAATTTAAGTCCTCTTTTAGTTTTTGAGAAAACATTTCTTATAATATGTTTAGTAAAAGCTTCAAACGGACATTCGTCTTAACGTCTTAACGTCTTTTTGACGTTTTCCTGTATGAATCTTCCTTCGCTTCGGAAGCGCTCCTACAAATTTTTACTTTATTCTTGTTTCAAATGAACTGTAGATACAGGGTTCTTAGATTTTGGGAGTTTCGGGAATTTCTTCATTTTATGCAATGTTTCAAGATAATGGGAGAAATATTAGATTATTTAATTTCTACCAAAAAACTGCTTTTAACTGAAACAGATTTAATCTAAGAGCAGATTATTATAGATTTGAAATATTCATCAATGTGAATAAAAACTACTCATAAATTAAGTCAAATATTAATTTGGTTTGGAATAAATTATGTCTTACAAAAAATGTTACAAATAGAGTGAATATGGCTTGTGCCGATCCTCAGCATAAGAAGGATAAAAATTTAAATAATAGTAAATCCATAAAACAATAATTTTCAAAGATCACATTAATAGTTTAGAACAACATTATTTAATTAAATTAAATCTAGTTAATAAGGAATAAACGAATAGATAATGTTTCACTATGACGAAACCTCGTTAAGAACTTTATAGTGGAAAGCTAGTGCGCTGTAGTTTGTTGTAAGGTAAGAAACAATTTTAAATTGCTTGCAACATACATGTTAATTGATTATACGACTAAAATTATCTTCAAACTATTTTTAAAAATAAATTGAATTCGCTTTTTTGCAATTAAATTAAAAAAAAGATTAAATTAAATTAAGAATGAGATCAATTATGAGTGACGTAACGGACCGCGGTCTTACACGTGCAGTTGATGATGATGATTGTTAAAAAATGATTGCCGTAGGGCAGTAAAATAATACAATATTAATAGGTAATCAAAAGGAAATTTTAGAAAGCTGTTTGGGCATTTGAACAAAAAAAAAGCGGCTCAAAAGAAAGCTTAATTGACCATATGCTCCAAAACGCAACTATTGATTATGCCTTTTTGAAATTTTTGGGGAAAAATTAAATAAAGACAATTTTAAATAATAAAAATAAATTAAATAGAACGGTAAGTAGTTAACGATTCTAAAAATACATACTTCTATCATCAGGGCCGGTGCCAGGGGTAACCGGCCTCTTCCTTCAGCAAAAAAATTTTTTTATTAAATTAATAATAATAATTAATAACAATCCTAAACTACATAATATAAATTAATTGTAGTTCGAATATTACCATTATTATTATATTAATATTATTTCAGACAAGAGACATAATTATTAAAAAAAAATTTGTGACTTTAATAATTATTATCGATTTACAAAATTTCATTTTCTCCAAACGTCAAGAAAACTTGATTTGATGTCATTCGATTATGAAATTATCAAAGTGGTAATTTTGATTATGTAAAACTCAAGTTCGTTATTTACTCGGAGGGGGGGGGAGCAGCGGCAAATTCTAAATTTTGTTTATAGCACCGGACCTGGCCACTATAGAGATAGAGACCGAAATTTTCTTATCTATGACCAGCACTGCCACCCAGCACCCGTCGGTCGATCATCAATTACCGCCCCATCTTGCCGAGTGAAAGTGGTTGTACGCCTTACCGATTGTACATCAAGAATATTTTTGGCTGTCAAATATCAAAATCGGTTATTTATCGCAATAAACTGTAAATTAATTTCTAAGAAAACGCCCAAATTGCGGTTTGCAATTTTTGAAAAAAATTAAGGGCAAAATAACTTTAAAAGTCGCCCAATTTGCGATAAATCGCCTAACTTGGCAACAGTGGGCGTGATATTACGCAGATTATGCGCTAACTACGTGACGTACATGCGCACTAATTACCAAAATAAAATTTGCATCTCTCATGTTATTGGTTCAAGGTAAGTTATTGCGCATAATATCACTAGCCACGTGACGTCATGCGCAAAAATTACCAAAATAGAACTCGATATATCATATCTTGTATATTATTTATTGCATCACGAGCAGTCTTCTATGTAAAAATTACTATTTACTGATTACACAACTTAGATGCTTCGATTTTAAGTATGTTTCATATTACAAAGCTTCTACGAAAGCATATTTTTCAAGTTTTCATATTTAACACACTGTATTGCATTGTTTATTGCATTAAATAGTTGGCCGAAAATCGGCTTGAAATATGGATGACGATCGGAAGATAAAGGCCGAGAATTGACTTTTTGTGTGTTTTCCGAGTTTTTTGACGAAACATTTAAATAATAGAATATTTGTAAAAAGTAAAGTCCTGTAAAGGTAACTAACGAAGCTTCAAATAATATGAGGATCTTAGACACAATAAAATGTTGCTAATGTTTATCATTTCATGTATCGAAACTGCCGCGAAATATTTGCAGCAAATTAACTACAAATTTGCCTGGAAGTTTACGGGACGTGCAAAATTGGCAAAATATAATCTTGAAACTAGTTAGAATTTGAAATTCAGCTCAACCTTATCGCTCATGAAGTTTATAATCTATAACGCCACTACTTTACACGTATTTCAGAAAAATATTAAAATTGATATGAAGCCAGTTCTAATAAAAAAAATTATAGCAATAAATCTGTAAAATGAAGTTACCCCACATATTTTTACAAAATTTAATATAATATAAAATTTCCACAAATATACATTTTCAGGAAATTATAAATTTTCTTATCTACTTGAAAGTTTTGGAAATATGTGCACCTTCGAGTAGGCGAGACCGGGCCTGGCTAAAGATAGGGGTAAGTTGGTACAATTTTATTATTTCGGACACCAGGCGATTTGATACGACAATGTGTTTTTTGATGAGACATACATATACATCTACGTCAGAAACATCTGCAGTGGATCTTTTGTTTTCGATTTATATACGATGTGAAATTTTTTTGCCAATTTAACCTTTTTTATTTCCATTTATTAATTTTAATTACGATTTAGTGATTGCAGATTTCTATTGTGCACGTCTTATTCTATTGGTTATTTGAATTGTGAAAAAAATCGAGAAAATAAGAAAATCAATTTCAAAATTATTAATAAATTTATTTTCATCGAAAATGCAATTTTCTTACTTTATGCCAACTTACCCAGTTAGCATGGCAAACTTCAAATACACACAGGATAAGTTGATACACTTTTGTATAATTCAAAGTTCTCCAGATGAAACTTTACCCCAATTGAAAATAAATTTTGCAACTCTGACTAATTGCAATGACAGCATTGCACTGTTTGCCTATAAAATAACTAATTTGGAAAACTAATTTAAAAAAAAAACCAATGAGAGAAGTTTAAAAGTGTGCCAACTAACACCGATCTCCCTGCTAAATAAAATATTACGTGCACAAAAAGTACGAAACTACATATAAGAATAAGTTTATATTTACCTTCATAGAATCTGGTAAAAATTGGCTAAGAAAATTAAGAATGTCCGGAAGCTCTTCTTCTTGTACCAATCTAAAATTTTTGCCTTCAGGCAATACTTCCATTTCTATATGTAGAATGAAAAAAATTTTAATTAGGCGCGTTTTTTATTATTCAAAAATTAAACGCGAAAACAAGTTTAACAAAGAAAATGCGTTTCCATTAAGTTTTAATTAAGCTCATTTTCGAGTCGATATATGTAGTGTAATTTTGTGCAATAAAAATTTGCCGGTGTACGTGCAATTTGCGAAAGCATAAAAAATTTACCTTAATTTCGACGGGCACACTTAAATGGAGCACGCCGAAATTACAGCTTTTCTTTAAATTTTATTTCGGTAAAGAGCTGTCGTGTAAATCACAGTAGCAAATAATTTAAATATTACTATCCCTAATCTAAAGCTCTTCGATCGAATTGTAGGGCGCGGAAAGCTCTGCAGCCCCCAAGCGCTCCCCTTGCACTGCGGCAGCCACCAAGTGCAAGTGGTTGTCCAACCGACAGGCGCATAGTTCACGAAATTGTCTGCGCAAGATGCGCGAAAACCAAAGGAGAATGAAAACTTCATCGATTTATCTTTAGTAGTAAAATATCACATTTTGTCACAAATTTACATTTAAACCATTGATTTTTCTGTGTGTGCCTTGTTGTTGCTAAAAATAATAAATTGTTGCTACCGTTTGTAATATTCGGCCAATTCGTTGGGTGCCTTATTCTTGCAAAATTATACCTTACCGTTTGTTGGTATGACTTTTTTAAATAACAAAAAAGAAAACAAACAAAAATTTTAGTAACTATTTCATTTTGCAAAATTTTAGTGCGAAAATTCCTTTTGAATTATTAATAAAAAATGAGCATGGATTCCGGTTCTCAGCGTCATCTGCAGTGTGACTTCGACACTCCAGGTAGTTTGTCATCGCAACATTCGTTCTTACCAACTGTTAGTCTGCATTCCATAACAGGTTATTATGATTTGTTTACATTTCGCAAAATTATTTAAATTTGACTTGTAGATTATCTGGATGACTTAAAAATGTCTCGAAGACGTAACAAAGAATACGATAATGTGAATTACGCCAAGCTAACTCAAACGGATAATGGGTTTATAGATGCACAATTTATTCACCCACCCTTACAAATACCCTGGAAAGCTGTCTCGTTAGCTGGCCTTTTATTTATTGTGGGAAGTACTTTGCTGATACTCGGCAGTCTTGTCGTAAGTGGTCATATTGATTCTAGATATTCTGATAGAATGTGGCCGATGATTATTTTGGGAGTGCTTATGTTTATTCCAGGTGCATATCACGTTCGCATCGCTTACTATGCTTATAGAGAAATTCCGGGATACTCATTTGATGATATACCCGAATTTGATTAAATTTGCTTGTACCAAAATAATAGCTACGCTTTTAGTTATTTTAAAGCAAAATTTTCATTATATTATAATTTATTACCTATATACAATTTATTAAGTAAATTTAGAGATTTAATCTAAATTAGTCTGTGATTGAATTTTAAAGATTATATTTATAATTCACATTTTATTATTAAAGAAAATAATTATTATCAAAGATATATTTGTCTTATTTTTTAAATTAACTTTGTGAAAGCTACAAGTTTTTACTGCTGCTACATTACATGCAATTTACATTTTATACTGGGTGCTGGAGTGGTTTAACGAAACAGGGAAATAGTATGTAAAACCACATTTATGCAAATTCTTGCTTTCTTAATTGTTTTAGAAGAAAAATAACAGATATCGATGGTTTACGTGGGTTGCTGGAAAAGTTTCCGAAATCTAGTAGTTTAATTATTATAATATAACCTAAGTACCTAAGTACTATATATGACCTACAGTGACTAAAAAAGTCTCCGTCGACACTATTCTAACAATTTAAATTACAATTACTCCGTTTTTACCATTATTTTTGTTATGAAATATGATAAAATATAAATATTGACATTCATGCATTAGTTTTAAGAAAAATTTTAAAAATTTACTAAAATCCGTCTGTAAGCAAGAAAAATTTAAACAAACTGCCATAATCTGTCTATAAAAAGTCTCCGTACGATGATGCATATAGAAAATGTTTCCCTTTGTAGACGCACGATAAGCACTTTTATTTTTAAATTGCAACGTTTTACAATACATTGCAATGTTACTATTACATTACGCAATTAATTTTTTTAGGTTTTAGTTACGGTGACCGTGTTTCAAGGGCAATAACAAAAATAAGCAAAGAAATTTTCTTCGAGGTGCGACAAACAATAATTAAATTGTATTGTGAAGGCATATCAATGCGCGAGATCGGGAAAATTATCGGAAACCTAATTTAAGTGTTCAATACATCATTAAAAATTATGAAAACAAAGGTTTCTTGAAAAGTAAGCCCTTTTCTGGACGCCCCAAGATACTAAATAATATTATGAATCGTGCTATTATATGCGAAGTGAAGAAAACCCCAGAATAAGTGCTACAAAAATTGGGGATGAAGTACGTAATAAACTTTATATTAGTGTTTCGGACCAGACAATCAGAAATTTGCTCAGAAAAGACAATTTTAATGACCGGGTTGCTAGATGTAGCCTCTAATTTCAAAAGTTAATAAAAGTAAAAGATTCAAATTTGCAATAGAACACAGAAACAAAGAAAAAAATAAAGAAAAAAAGATGAAAAAAGTTCTGAAATTGAGTGATTTTTACAGACGAGAGTAAGTTTAATATTTTCGGTTCTGATGGAAGAAAAAAATTGTGACGAAAATCAAACGAAGCGCTTAATATGAAAAACGTTATTCCACAGTAAAACATGGTGGTGGAAGTGTTTTATTTTGGTGTCTATTGCAGCGTCGGGTGTGGGAAAATTATATTTTATTGATTCCATAATGGACAAGTGGGTATATTTAGATATTTTAAACACTAATTTAAAATACAGCCCAATCCAATTAAGCTTTCTAAACAATTTTATCTTCCAACAAGACCAAGTTCGTATACATACGTCAATGATTGTTAAAGAATAGCTCCTTTATTATGTGCCCAAACAATTGCATTCACCCCCCCAAAGTCCCTACTTGAATCCCATCGAGCACCTGTGGGATGAATTAAACCGCAGAATTCGTAAACACGATATTACGAACAAAAATACTCTTAAGAGGGTATTACAGGAAGAATGGGACAAAATTGGGTCAGATATGACAACAAATTTAGTGGAGTCAATGCCAAGACGTGTGGGGGCAGTGATTAAAGCTAAAGGGTTTTGTACAAAATATTAAATATTAACATAAACATTTCTATGCCTATTTTTAAGTACCGTACGGAGACTTTTAGTAGATTTTGTAGATAGATTATGGCAGTTTGTTTACATTTTTCTTTCTTACGAACGGATTTTCGTAAATTGTTTAAAAAATTTTTAAACTAATGCGTGAATGTACATATTTATATTTTATCGAATTTCATAAAAAATAATATTAAAAACGGAGTAATTGTCATTTAAATTGCTAGAATGGTATCGTACGGAGACTTTTTAGTCACTGTATATGACCTAAGTACTTTGATATTATCAAAGTACTTAGGTAGAAAAATTTTGTTTACACAGCATTTAAAAAAAAGTAATTGTGTGAAAAAATAGAACTTTCGTTCGAAAATTTTCTTGCCATGCTTTTTTACGATTTTAAATTGGTCTAAAGCCGAAGCAATCCATCGATGGGTTTGTTTTGCCTTTCAGAAATGAAACACCATCCAAGAGTACTGTTTATAGCTGGTTTTCCGAATTCCAGCGGGGACGCACCACTCTCGGTGACAAATTTCGTGCAGGTCGTCCAGAAACGTCTGTTGTTGCCACTAATGTTGACATACCGAGAGATTCAAGCATCCTATTGCCATGAAAATAATACACACAATTTTGCATGATCATTTAGATGTACGGAAGCTTTGCAATCGTTGAATCGCACACAATTTGGCAAAAGCTAAAAAACAAAGTCGTGCCATATGGTGCAAACAAATGAGGTCTTTCAAATTTGGTCTACAATATCGTTACTGGTAAAATTTGTATGATGAACCCAAAATGACCATTTAGGTATTTCAAAGTGAGCCTAAACCGACAGAAGTTGTCCGTCATGTAGTGCTGCAAATCAAATGATCGCTTGTTTCTTTAGTGTTACTGGACAAGTGGCAACTATAGCTTTAGAAGTTTGAAAAACTGCAAACGTTGATTGGTATACTATAATTTGTTTGCCAGAAGTCATCTTGAAAATAAGAAACAATCGAGTTATTCTACATCGTGATAATGCAAGCTCTCACACATCGCGTCAAACTGTTGACTTCTTATCCAGTAAAAATGTTGATTTAATGACTCATTGCCCATATTCACCTGATTTGTCACCTAATGACTTCTGTTTGTTCCCAAATATTAAAAATAAAATGCGTGGTGAGCATTTTTCATCGCTTGAAACATTTCAAACACTGTTTTCTGAGGTGTCCGCTTCAGAGTGAAAAAACAATAGTCGTTTCAGCGCTGAGTCGTTTACCAAATTTTATATGCATTTGATCATATCGTTTCCAGAAACTTTTCCAACAGCCTACGAAGTTTAAATCTTTCATACTTGAATTTTTTTGGCGTTGTTGCCCAACATCTTTAGACAAAAATTATGCAAAAATATAAACTGAATGATAAGGGGGCGTCAATTAATTAAGTAAGTTGTTTTTCTTTAAATTTTGACCCCCACTTTATTTCCTTGGGGCCACATCTCCTAGTCAGCTCTGATGCTTGATTAGCGCCTCCAGCGTTATTGGCTAAAACTTTTATAACTCTGACAACGTCTCAATATCACTTGCTGTTATCGGTGATTGTTAACAAGAGTGCTGAGGGGAGAGAAAAATTGGATATAATCAACGTCTAATGGTTATAAAGCTTGAACTAAAGGGAAATAAAAACAATTGCAAGCTTTTAAATTAGAAATTTTGTAAAATGAAAGAGTTTCACTATTTTTTGAAATTTTATTATTTAAAAATAGAGGTCAAACTGAGACATCAGCTTTTTGAGTGTTTTTAGCAAGAGAAAAAATTATTGAAATTCAAAGAGTTGGGGTTATGGCCCTAAACAGTGAGGTTTTAAAAACCAATCAGAATGAAGAAAAACTGCCATGCTGCCAAGCGATTTTTATATAACTGGTGGTAATGCAGATAATTTGTCAAATGTTTGTAAATAGAATTATTTGCTTATGTATGTTATGTATTTTCATTTTGTGAAGATAATCATCCCTAAATTCAATATTTTTTTTAAATTGTATGGAGGGTTTTGAAAACAACCAATTGCATCAGTTCCTGCATTTTCATCCGACTTTCATATTTATGTTATTTCAAAAATTTAAAACTAACGAAACTACTCTATTGGTACACTACTAGAAGGGCTGTTACGATTTAAAATCCTAAACAGGGCTCAGAACGAAAATTTTCTCAAAAAAAGTACAAAAAGCACACTAGAAAAAAGTAACTCCGAAAATCTTATATCTTGTGTGAATACGTAAAGAAAACTTTATTTTATAATTTTAAAAAATTATGTAATAACATTTAAGTTAATAACGATTTTTTATAAGCAGGTACATCTTTTTTAAATAATAAATAAGGGGACATCCATTAATTACATGAAGTGTTTTTCTTTAATTTGGATCCCCCTTCCCTATGGTGAGATTTGGTAAGATGTGGCGGAACCCCCCTCCTCATCATGTGTGATTTACCCTGCAATTTTTACCACACCAGAGACCAGTAATTTTTTACAGTGAATTTATTATAATGTAATTCTCTTAATTACAAAGTTGACGTAAGATTTGCATTCTCCCCCCCTTAAAATGAGATTTTGCCGGACTCCCTCCCTATTTTTAGCTCACGTAATTAATGGACGTCCCCTAAGTTAAAAATTTCTATTCTCTCGGCTGCCTCCCTTTCTACCTGCAAAATTTCAGCTCTCAAGGTGAATTTTAAAATTTTGAACCCTCCTAAATGAATTTTTCCAAATTGACCTATCAGACAGGGAAAACAATAAAATTCAAACAAAAAAGTTTTGCAGATGAAAATCTTTCTGTTACTTGGAGATACCTGGATAAAATTCATAGAAACCATGTACATAAGAAATAATTTATCTACAAAATAAGTTATTACGAACTTCATAAATTTTTATACTTTTTAATATTTGAAATTTAATTTAAAAAACAGAAATTCGTATTTTTGAAAAAAAAAGTAACAAAAGTAACAGTTTCCAAATAAAAGTAACTTTCAGTGAAAAAAGTAACTCATTCCTAGCCCTGTATTCAGAAAACTTTTAGTTTATATAAAACTAATATTTATTTAATAAAACTGAAAATTTAATAATTTACATTGTTACATAATACAAATATTTACACTTTACAAGTACCTGGTACTCGAGTTTTGTGAGCAAAAATGCCACATAAAACATTTTATTTACATAAATTACATACATACCTAATGCTAGGGGTACGAAAATAAAACTACCTATTAATGTATTGTAAAAAAAAATAGGTCAAACAATTCTTAATAAACATCTGAACATATTTAGTTTGCCAAACTAATTTTTGTAAATAGTAATTGTAATTGATAGGATTTGATACAAATTCTAGGCTCACATCCAGTATTTTCTATATGGATAGCTCGATTAAAGCAACTAGCTAATATCTTATAGGCTCTTGCTTTAAATTCAGACACACTGTTATTATTAATAACAAGATGGAGTTTTTCATTATGGGTGTTGGGGAGAGCAATCTGTATAATTAAATCTTTGCCTTCTTGCAGTTGATATTTTCGTTTTGAAACTTTTTCAAAATATACTCGTAAAGTCATATAAATTTCTTCGTCTGCCATGTCAGTTTTTAAAGTCAAACAAGTTTCGTTTCCCTAAAAATGATTCCATTTTAGAATGGATATATCAAAGAATTCAATTATATTTACCTTAATTAATGGATAAATATTTTTTTGTGAACATTTATGATATAATTTTGAAGCAACATTTTCGGGAATATCTCTTAATAAAATCACTAATAATCCACGTAAGGCTAGAGTCGACAAATTATTATACCATCCTTCCAAAATATTTGCAATCATCAATTTTAAATCTTCTTTATAAGTATCCCCATTTTCTAGCATAGTAATTATAAGTTGATTGAAATATTTCCAAATATCTAAAATGGAGAAACATTAAAATAATTTCAACAAACACAATTAAGAGTACCATTACTTAATTCGGAAATGTGATCTTTTTCCATCAGAATAAATAATATTAAATCTTTGGCAATTAAAATATTACTTTCAATTGCTTTTAACAGTATTTCCTTGAGAATTCGGTTTCTGAATTCAACGTCACGACTTCCGTCATTTTTCATTGGCCACATCTCACTTTTGTATATTAATTTCAAATCTACAAAACAAAAACTGAATTAATAATGGAAAAATAAATGCAAGCTGAAAATTTCCATTTTATTTCACGAGAAAATTGTAAGAAACATTGCTATTGTGTAATAAACAACCATTGTCAAATCAGTTATTTAAATTCTCTACTATAATAATAAAATACAATTTAAACAGTGAGCTGGAAAAGGTAAATTTGAAATTTTCAAGTTTATAATATAAAATATAATAACTTAACCCTTGGAGTACCACAACTGGGTCAACTCTCTGACCCAGAGATTGCATTTTTGTACTTAAGTGTAACTTTGTAAATGTAAACTTAGTTTTCATTTTATTTGTTTAACTTTTGTTAAACAAATAAGCAGCAAAATAAATGGGTATATAATTGTACGCCAGGAAAAGTGGAATTATTACTTACTTTAGTGAAAAAGTACAGCGACGTTATCGAATGTAAAATGTCGAATATACTTTTATGGAAAAAAATTAATATCTGGAAAATTATTCAAGAATTTAATAGTGAAAGTGGTAGTACGTACAGGAATATGAATTGTTGGACAAAGAAGTATGAAAATTTAAAGAAAGATACTAAAAAAAATTTAGATAAAAAATGTTTCTTATTGGTAACCAGAGGTGGTCCACCAATTCCGATCGTTATAGACAACGTGGACAAGGAATTGCTGGATATATTTAACACCCAAGTTACAAGATTGCAATTAAAATATGATTCTGATGTTATTATTACAGAAAATTGTAAAATTAGCGAATTATTGCCTATAAAAATTATAAAGATTAATAATTATAATAGTGGATTTGCAATCCAACGAGACTGCAGCAGGTCATTCAGCAAACAAAGATTTCCAAATGCCGTAGAAAGATTATTCTTTCGATATGTTAAAAACACCAAAAAATATTCTTTTACGAGCAACAGGTGAACAAGATTTTTTATTATTTTTATTCATATCTAAATAAATTTAAGAATCCCAGCTTAAAACATCAAATAATAAAGCAGTAAATGATCAATCGTGTAATGTCGCCAACACAAAATCGAAGGCTTTAATTACCATGAAAAATATTCAATAAGAAAACTGGCAATTGGAAAAACAATTTCTCGTAAAAGAACACAAATTAAAAATATTAAAATAATTGCTATTGGAAGTAAGAGAGAAAAATAAGAAAAAAATGTGCCAAAAAAGAACTGGAATTATTAATTTTAAAATTTGACAATAAGTCACAAGTTATAATAAATTTAAAACTACACATTTATTAGTTTATTCCTAACTCTGTTGTTTTCATTGTTCAATCTTCCGTTTTGATTTATTACAACATTGGGCATATCATTCACAAAATTAACCATTGCCTCTAAATCTTAATTAAGATGTGAGGCTCTTTCATTTGCATTAATTACTACATTATTGAGTACGGCAGTAGCTACAATTACACTTTGAATTGTATTGATATTTAATTTTATTTCTACTGCTAAGATTAGAAATCTCCTTTTCTTTGGAAAGGCCATAAGATGGCTGAGGTCTTATAAAATTATTAATAAAAAACACTTTGTCATTATCACTATTTTGAATGTTGATATCGGCACCCCCAACGAAGGCAATTGGCACATAAAAAGTATAGCAATTTAAAAAAGGTTTCAATAATTTCTATTAATTAATTTTTACACCGGGAAGCATTCATGGGAAAAAACGCTAAGCCGGTTATTGGAAGAAGAACTTAAAAACATTGCTGTCACAGTTAATTAGATAAAAACCCGAACGATCAAGTTCAACATATTTGAAAGGTTATTAAAAAAAGTGGGCACAGAACATAAGAATTTATTACCAATCAATACTTTTCAAACTCTGAATTTCTTTAATTTTAGTATGCCAAGTCGAGAAAATTTCGGTTAATAAAATTAGTTTTAACAAAACTAAGGTTTGCAGGTGGCAGCAGAACATGAGAATTTGTCACTTTTGAATCTTCCTGCAAAAATGGCTCCAATGTGGCGCCAGATCAAGGATGCAAATTAACTAGAAATTATTTAATATAATATTTAAGGAAAACAAACATTGTAAAATTTTCAGAAAATTAAAAATTTTTTTTTACATATATTGAAAGATAATGTTGACTCAAAATTCAGAATAAAATTAGCCGAGTTGTAGCGCTGTCTTGCTGCTAAATTGTATTAATAAGTAATTCGCAACCAAAACTTTGAACGAGAGTTCGGCACCAAGAGCAAGTGGCTGCTTTGCTCCTCTGCAAATCATCTATGAAATAAAAAATCTTTTTTTCCTTTGATGAAAAAACCATTGACGCAGAATGTGAAATACTTTTGAATTTACAGAAATTGAGAAATTTTTTTGGTTCTGACCAATCGCCTAATCAAAAAAGTTAAACCAGCAATTTTCTCGTAACTAGGAGGATTGACAACCTAGTTGACAGCAAATCAAAAGAGCTGTAATTTTGATTACTAACTAAAAAATTATTTTATTCACAAATATGTCTTGATAGTCCAACGAGAGATTTTTATAATTGGTAATTCCTTTTAGCTTCTATTCACAATAAGAGTGTAAAAAACTTTATTTTAAACATTTTTTGGTCGAGGTTTGCCATTTTGCTACTTTTCTATAGCCGAATCGCTTCGACAGCAGCCAGTTAGCATTAGTAACTTCCGGGTCCGAAACATCCGATATATGGAATACAAAAAAAAATTTTCTTGTGAATAATCAGTAAAATACCCTGAAGACTTGAAAAAGATCCGTTGTATACTTTTGCTATAAAAATTTTCCTAGAATAGCAAAATAAATCTTCATAACGCCACTAAATTAACAAAAGAGGAAGAAGTTTAAAGTTATGACTAGAATGGGTTTACTAAGATTGGCAGAATGGGCCTGGAATGGGTTGCATTCCAGTAATTATAGCTCTCAAAGCCACACTACAAAAGTTCAATTTAAAAGAAGATAACAGCTTAATTAACATAATAATAGAAACACATAATCCTAGATACGACTTTTACCTCTTCTAAAAAATGAAATCTTAGTTGGGAAGATAAATAAATGCTTGAACATTCGGCGCCGTTGCTGCAGTAGTCAAAAACTGAATAAAATTTTAATTCAACTTCTTTTACCTACTATCAAATCCAAAATCAATCTGTCTAAATTCGAAAAAAGAAATATACACGTATATAATTTTCGTATAGTAAATTCGTTGCAATGTCAATGTCACATTTAGCAAAACAAAAATTTAATTTCTTTAGGTGAAAAAATTTTAAAAATCTAGAGTACAATAGGAAACTTACCAGAATTTCTAAAAAGAGTCACAGCTTCTTGAAGTAAACCCCCTCTGACAAAAATTTTACAAAAATGAAGATATTTTCCAGCTTCGCTGTAATCGCAATCATCACTTTTAAGAAACCACTAAAAACAACATAATTACTAGATGTACAAATTACAATTTAGACTAAAAAACTCACTTCAACTTTTATCAATGTATCTAATTCGTCGTAAAACTTAAATAGCAAATGCGCCGCTTCATTGTAAGCCTTTTCTTGAGCAAGCACTAGTATCATATTCAAAGTTAACGTTCTAAACATTTTACCCAATTCCGACTCTTTCATGGCATTTGAAAATTGTTCTAAAAATATTAATTTGTTAGCATGGAATATTAATTAGATTCTTAAAATTTACTAACCTAATCCTTTTAATACTGTAATAAACATTTCACAAATTTCTGGTGGTGGTTTCAGTTTAAAGAAGCAAATAGAATTTAAAATAAACCAACGACTATGTTCTGTACCTTGGAAATCATATAATTTTGCTAAAAAACCTAATGCATTTCCTTGGTTAATTATATCAGAGAGCTTCTTGAGATCTTTTTCCGGCCCACTATGATATTGGCTATTCAAATTGAAACCTAAACTGCCGTTGAAATCTGCTCCTACATTTGGTTCAATTTTGATTTTAACTTCCGATTCTTCCATTGTGAGATCGATGGTTTTTATTGGGTCGTTTGTTACACTCACTTCCTCATCATTTAAATCATCATTAGGAATGTTGTTTTCAACTTGCAAATCCTGAGAGCAACCAAGATCGGAAGTTGGATTGCCCACAGATTTTTCAAAATCGTCTCTTTTAAATTGCACCCTAGGCGTATGAAACTTGCACGAATTTTTAAACAACGATGAACAAGTAAGTTTTGAAAAATCAATTGATACTTTATATTCTCTGAATAGATCTATTAATGAATATTTGTCTTCAGGTAATTGACAACTTACAAAACGCGAAAATTTTATAATTTTGTCACCCTGGATTGCTTTTAATTCAACAATATGAGGTGAAATTATATCATCTATAATGTACTTGGCTAGTTGTGGATTTCTCTCTATGTAACTCTTGATCATAATATCTTTGACTATACCATAATCTATTAAAGTTTGCCCGCGATTTTTGGCCAGTTTTTGAACTATCTCCCAAGTTCCTACAATATCAGGGACCGATTGCGCACATATAATGTCTAAAATGATGTCCGAAAGAGCTATTCTTGTCTCACCATCATCTATTATTTTACCTATAGCTTCGACGAATGTTAAATTAAATTTTTGCAAGGCTGATATAAATTTCTTTACGATAGGTGTTTTATTGTATATAGACAAATCTAAAACGTCGAGAGCCATAACGATAAGTTGTTTGTCACACTTGAGATTTATAAATCCGTTAATAAAAAAATCTATTGTTTCAATATATAATTTGGAACTATTCCTTATGTAATTATAAGCAGATGTCAAATCGTCATATTGCAATTTTTCTATGTTTTTTCGTATATTTGGTGGGACATGGTGCAAGCTTTTGCATGGATAATTTCTTGAACAATTTTTGAAATAATAAAAATGACACAATTTTAAGAATATCAGCGGCGTGGAACTTTTATTAGAAATAATTCTGGAATTGTGAACAGCAGTTGTTGCGATCTTTGTGGTGTTGGTAATCCATTGCATAACGTTTAGGTGTTTTTCTGGATCAACAATTTTTGGTGACAATTTTGCCGAAGTGTCTGCAGTGGAAATAATTGGTAATTTTGCAATTGCGTGAGAATTACCAATAGCATTTCCTGTTACGTTAGATGTAGTTAAGTCTGGACACATGTTCGATGATTTAGTAGGCAATTGGTTGTCTTGAGCATTTAAGATTTCGATTTGAGAGGAACTGAAACACAATTTTCCTTTTATAATAACAAAAAATAAGATTCTACAATTAGTAGTTCACTTTAGTTTTAACAATCAAGCCAAATGGAAATGGCTTTTCAAATTTTTGAAAAAATGTTAAAATTACAAATTTGATTCTTACAGAAAAAGAAAGAAACCAAAGATAAATTTAAGCACATGCTTATCAAGCATTGAGATACCACTATCACATTTGTGAGGTAGCTGCACTTGAGAAGAAATAACTGTGAATAAAACATAAAAATTAGATCAAAAACTTGTGGTTTTGCATTTCAAGACTTCTATAAGTGGCACTCAGCGTAAACTTCCATTAAATAAAACTACAATACAGTATATTGTTGCATTAGCCCCAATAAAAGTTACATTTACATCACCAAATAAACTTAAAATTTTTTTTGAATATTTGAGAGCTTCCTATTTTAAAGGAATTAGGAAATCGCTTTTCGTTTCCTTTCGGAAATAGAATAATAACCCACCATGTCCAAAACATTGGTAACAAGTGAGAAATTTAAAAAAAAATCTCAATATCACAATAAGAAAATTGAATACCAATCAAACATGGTGTATACGGCCACATCAACAGCTTTGCTGTAGTAATATTTTTTTAGTAATGGAGAAATGATACTTTTTCCTTTTTCAAGGTTGTAAAAAATTTGTAATTATTATTAATTTAAAATTAATAAAATGTGGTTTTGTAAATAAACAGGTACCACTCATTCATTTTTTTAAATATTTCGACAAAATTTAATTTGTTGATAAGTTTGAGATAAGTTGTGGGAGTTTTTTTATAACAAAACTGACGAATATCCGCAGCCCACTTTATATGAATAGAAGATAATATAATAATAGATTTTCTTATGTGCTGCTTTATTCGTACCCACCTTGATTTTTTCTGCTCATATTCATTCTAAAAAGTTCTACAAAACTTAAGATCTACTTAATAAGTTCTTCAACTACCAAATTATTGATGTTTTAAAAATTCTGTCACAATATTTGACAAATTAAAAATTTTTTCTGGGTTACCTACAAACTTTAAAATTTGCAGAAATATTCGGCAACTCTCAAATTCATGAACTTCAATTGCCTAATAACTTGACTACCAAATTTGTATTTCATTTTTATCATAACAAATAATATCTATAATTTTAATCCAAAATATCCTATTCGTCTCGTGCCGAATATAACTTCCAAATCTGAAAGAACATCTGATGTGCTCTAATATGTTTAACCAGTGTTGCTATGGAATTCATATGCAGATGAAATCAGCAAAAAAATTTTTTTAACAAATTAAGGTAAATTGCTTTTCTGAATATGTATGTAGAAAAGTTAGCAATTCCAACTATAATTTCACAAATCTGAAATATGGAATGAAAATACAACACTTGAATCTGATTTAGAAGTTCTTAAATAAATATCGAAAGATTACACTTAAATAATTCATCACAAGTGACGATTGCAAAAAAATAGAAGAAACAATAAAGAAAATAGGAATGTTCGAAACGAATAGTTCGATTGAGAAGGAATTGTAATATACAACAATTCAAATGGAAGTGAACAGAAACAAAACGTATCAGCCAACATCAAAGTAGCCAATTTTCCAATTTTTAAATAATCTTTTACAATACAAAACAACAATAATAGAAATTTTTGAAGAATTATAAAGAAAGCAATTATTTTAAGAGTTCAGAAGCACTGGTACATAAGATTATAAACATTTATAACCTTTTAATTACTTGTGTAAAAAAGCAGAAGTTAACATAACATGAATAAATACTCTCAAGTAACTCCAAATCGTCTCACATGTTCATTAACCCATCTGGACCTATAATTACTGCATGTAATAGTTGCATGCAAATTTTACTTTTTTACTGGCAATTACTTGGTAGCGATAATGAAAATATACAGACAACTTGTGATGTAGTGGAAACAGTAGAGCGGCATGGTGGCAGAAATATTTAAACTATTAGTACATGATATGTAGTTATTATTTTCGAGATTTCTTTATAGTACTTGCAGTTTTATCCAGAAATTCCATGTAAGAAAGAGTAACATATTTTTTTTGAGCTGCAAAAATATTTTACAAAACCTGCTAGCTTTCCTTTACTGTAGCATTGTAGGATTTTCAGCAATTTGGGACACAGTAAGCACAAAAACAAACTTTTTATGCAAGATTTTTAAATTCAATGTAAACATTTTGAGGCAAACATAAATACCTAGGAAGAACTTCATATAATAATTTTGATAAAATTATGTAAAATGTTTCATATTGTTAGACACACTCGGTAACCCATATCTTTTGACTATTAGACAAAAATGTTTACTCATACAAAGATTCATTAAGCGAAGCCACTGTGTAATGTTTGACTTGAGTAACTTGTTGCTGTTAAATATTTAGTTATAGAGGAACTTCGAGTTACGAACTTAATTCGTTTTTGACTCCATTTGCAACCCGAAATGTTCCCAAATTGAAACAATTTTTCACATTGAAATTAATGTAAATACAATTAATCCGTTCGCATGCGCCAAAAACATTGTTTTTTTTGACTTTTTTATAGATTTATGTGTGGCAAAAACATAAAACATACATTTCAATTTACAAACTTAATGTGGCTTGTTTACATCACTGTCACCACAGAAAATAACTAACAACTTTTATTTTCTCGGTAGCCATAATGAAGGTTAATTTAATATAAAAATATTTTATATACACTACTGCATATTATATATAAAACACCTGAGTAATATTTTCTTTCTTTTTTAATCTTTCTTACCATCAGTTATGCAACTAATGCAGCAATGCTGTAATCGAGTAGGTTACAGATCGAGTCAAAATTTATTATGAAATTTTACTCGTAACCCGATTTTTACAGTTATAATACAATAATAAATACAGGTACCACTGTATTTATAACTATAATGATGAATATTTATATTCAAAATGTAGTTACTTTCAAATAAAAAGAACAGCAAAAATTCTGATAAAATTGTTAAAAATGCAAAGAACTAAAATTGGATTGTATCATTAAGTGCTAATACAAATTTTGGTGGCGATCACAAGCTTTGTTTCTACCAAAAATTTCATATTATGATCCTTCAAAATAAACGCAAAAACAAGGTGTGAACTTAAATCAAGCTCTTAAAAGCACTTATTTAGACTTGCAAGTTAAAATTCTAGAAGCAATCCTTGTAGAAATTTTTTATTTATAAAATTTTACTTTGTTATTGGGCAGTTATATTTTAACATATCCTTTTCTTTTTAAAACGAGTACAAGTTCTACAAGAAATATGAATTCAATTATTATCAGTAAAAATATCAAATCCGTGTGAATTAATTTTACTCTAAAAGTTATCTCCAGTAAACTAGAACAGTTTAGATATTTAGATTAACTTGCTCGACAATGATTACAGCTTTGATCACTCCAAGAGAAGAGAATAATGCACTTTAACTAAGCTAAGTGTAAAAAGGAAATAAAAATTAAAGAACTAAAAAAATCAATGCCACTAGTTAAGTCGGATGGATGGTTTAAGAATATAGGTAGTAAAATGGAACTTTTAAATTCAAATAATCTATAACGTTGGCAATACCTGGGGCAAAGAAGTAGCTTCTTGATGAGGAATAGATGCTATTACAATAAATTAATTATTAAGTGTAAAACTTAAGCGGAAACGTACGAGTGTGATAAAAAAAATGAGTTTGAAGTGACGATTGTGTAGCTAACACTTCAATATCAGAATACATCGCCAATAAAAAATTACTTGCTGAGAGAATTTAGATGAAAAACATACTAACAGTTGGAATAGAACTTGTAATGAAAACATTGCTTCTTTTGCACCACAAAAATTTGAGCATGTAAATCGATATGATTTCGGATTCTTTACCATCCGATTAATTTCGGATTCTTTATCATCCGATTCAGATGAGATAGTACCGATATGAATCAGATGGTAAAGAAACTGTTACAAATAAAGGAATGTGCATTGATAAAGATGTCAGCACAGTGAAATACAAAAACATATAATTTCTAGCAATCCTCATTAAAATCTGCATCGTTGAAAAAATTAAATGTTGAATAAAAATGAAATTTAAATTCTAAAAATTTCTCCAAGTCTATTCCAAAACGTCCCCAAGCAGTTCTAGATATTAAAGAATATCCTACAAAATGTTAATCTTCATAAAAAGTAAGGACTTGGTTAAGTGCACTATGAATAAATAATTTATGCAATTACTGCTTACTTTTTTTCCTGTTTAATTTTAAGTTAAGGGGTAAGACCACTGTAAATTTTTCAGAAAATCGCTTTTATTTTATTGGCTTAAAAAATGCTTTGAACCTTCTAGAATATGGGGTCAAGGAACAAAAATTTTTTCATTGAGATTTCAAGCTCTTCACCAAGCAAGACGGACTGCTCCGGAACAAATTTTGATAGTTTACTATGTAAATTCAGTGCAAACACGATTAAATTGATATATAGGTAAGTAAGTACCCCTAATATTTTATTAATCTTTTTAAATTTTCACTGTTATTGATATTTTACTATAAAAAAACTGAATGTTTTAATTTTTACTTCTATTTTTAATATCATGTTTATTATTCATGTAATTTAATGATTGTTACGGTTTTAGAGATGGATATTAGCTTTCAATCATACAATTTTTGTCTTGAAGGCGATGTTAGGCACTCTGAGCTATCTTTGACAGATGCGGCAATAGAGGCTCACTCAGCATAAAATCTTTGAGGGAAGAAATGAGGAAAAATATTTAAACTTGGAAGGGCAGTTTTATGGTCCTGGGGTAGCAGGTTAATGGTAAAAAAATTTAAACAGTCGAATATTTAATTTTTTCATGTCTATAACACATTTCGAAACTTTATGTGCGTTTTTCTCAAAACATGATTTTTCAAATCGGCACGCAGTATAACTCCCAACAATTTTCATTATTTTCATTCGAACTTTTAACAATATCTTTAAAATAACATTTTGAAGAGAAATACATTAAACATTATATATTAACAAATGATTACCCTTTTTTGTGTAAAAAATTGAATAATGTTTTCATTCAAATATTCGCCAATTATAGAAAAATCAATATTTTAAAAATCCCTACGTATTTATCTAGCTATAAACATGTACATAAAACAAAAATTTGTTTTTTTTTAAGATTCGAATTTGCACCAACTACAATGTGTGCCACAGAGTGCATCAAATTCAATAAGCCTGGCAAGAATGGCTGTGGTGTCATCATTTTTTAATATTTGTCAATGATAATTTTTTGTTTAATACATAAATATTTGCTTAATAACTTCCTCGGATATTATTATTGTATTACCTTTTCTTTCATCAAAAAAAGAAAACGCTTTTTTTAAGCTGTTACAGTGGTCTTACCCTTTAATGGAATAAGTTTTCAAAATTAATCAAGGTTATATAAATATTCTTAACCCTTAATCGCTATCTAGCGGTCACTGAGACCGCATCAAGTTTTAATTTGTGTTTATTTTATGCCTTGTTCAAAATTAGTCATTATGGGTTTTAGTACCTTTAAGTTACATCCCTCCTAGTATGTTGACAAATGGGGGTGATCGAAAGTTGCCTTGTTTTATTTATAAAAAGGAAACAAATAAGCTAGCGGTCACTGTGACCGTACGATAGTGTTACTGTAATTTTTATGTTTCTAGTAAACGTCTCATTTAAAGATTATATATTATCACAAAGGCAATGTGGTCGAATCTCTTTCAGTGCTCACAACATATTTTACATAAAAATTTTAAGCTACTGGACCTAAAAAAACACTTAAGTCATAAACTAGTCATAAAACAAACTGTACCATAAAACACTATAAAACTGTGATTTTCAAGTCTTGTGATTTTTATGATATAGTTATTTTTTTTTTCATTTTTGTATTTTAATTATAATTATTCAAGTATGTTTTTCAAAAATTATCATTAGTTTGTTTAAATGTTTTAGATTAAAAAAAAAATTTAATTTTAGTTATGTAGTATAAAGGTGTGCAAATATGTTAATAATTTTTTTTGTGTTATTAAAAGTTAATCAAATTTTAAAATTAATCCTTTTTAATTTTTTCTGGCTTACTAGAATACCAACTAAAACATTTGTTACAAAAAAAACCCAAAAAGTTAAGTTGTACGTGAGTTACCAAAAGAAATAAAACGCAATCACTGCGACTGCACAGCAGTTACAGTGCGACAATTATTTGACGATAGTTATTAAGGGTTAAGATGTATGTAAATTTCATGAGCTACTGTAAGTAGGCAAGTTTATTTCAAACTAAAGATTTTACAGAAAAAAGTGAAAAGTTTGTTTCAAACTAAAGATTTTACGGAAAAAAGTAAAAGCAAGATGTTTGTAAAAATAAATTGTAGAAATTAGGTTTAAAATTTAGATATGCCAAGTTAATATTATTTGGTATATAATATTATAATAGTTAGGAAACTTGTTAATTTTTTTAAAAATCTGTTATAAATTAAGTAGAAATGTTAAAAATGGGTTTAAATTATTAATGCATCTATAAAAACATATGGTGTTATATAAACTGCTTTCCGTTATTGTAACTTGAAATAATCAAGTTTTATTCAAGTGAAAGTTTAAAAATTTAACGTCGTTTTTATCATTTTAAAATTGTTATATTCAAGTTTGCCTGTATATTTTTATTGAACCTCATACATATATTATGTCTCGGCTATTACGAGTTCAAATCATGACCAAAATCTTGCAATATATTTTACTTAGCAAAACCAATTTTTCATTTGCTTATTTCTTTGAAAAATATTCTTAAAAATTAGTTATTTTGTATGAATTTGATGCAACTAATCAAATATTTTAATAATCGGAGACGGAACTTCAGCGAGGTTACTGTTAGATATTACAGGACCTAGTCCTAAATTAAGAAGAATTTAATACTGCTTTACTATCAATAGATCAAGTTTGATAATACTGGCTTTCCTTGTACAACTGTAAGCATTTGTTGAACAAAGTTCGTAGCCGATAATTGAAAATAATTACCACTTCAAATCATCTAAAATTAAAAAAAAAACTTACTCTGCATATAGTGATATTGCATCATCCTCGCGTAAAACACTTTGCATCTCTTGTGATTTAGTGTTATCAAGAACATCTCGAGTAAGTGACGTCGATCTTGAATCGTCTACCAATCTGTTTTCTATTTGTACGGTCAATTTTATATTAGATAAATCAGAACCTGTAGTCGATGTGGCAATTTTAGAATTTCTTAATCTAGTTGGTGGTCGTTTAGGGGATACTAAATCAGGAATCTTAAAATGGTCTTCTTCAGTTCTCTGAACACTCGATAAAACGTGGTCGTTCTTCAAATTTATATTATTTAATTGAACATTTTGACTTGCTGTTTTATCTTCACAATGAAATGCATTTATCTCTTGTCTAATATTTTCAATAGTCTCTTCGTGCATTAAAGTTGCACCACTAAAAATAGGGTCAAGTGATACAATTCTTTCCTTTTCATAGTCACTAAAATCATAACATTCCGTCCAGTAGCACGCAGATAACGAGCATTCGTCATCAAATTCATTTATGTAAGATTCCTCTTCAAAACTTTCATCTGTGTTGACAAAATTAGAATGTGGTGACAACAGAGGAGCAGATATTGTTTTCGTTGGACCCATATTTACTACTCTACTACTTGTTTTGGACAAATCTTGAGTAATTGTTATACGCGGAATTGCAATGGTGATGTTTGTCTTCTTGTAACGATCACTCTCCATGGTGGAAGATTTGAAACGAGAAACCTTATTGCCACAATCGGACGTGTTGTTGACCACTTGATTTTTGTTATTTGATATCATATTTTGCACATTACTCAATTTCAATCTGAGGTTATATTTGTCCACTATCGATTTATTTAATAAAATATTTTCGACATTAACGATTGGAGTTTTAACCAACTCTTCTTTTTTCGTTCTCTTCACCACCTTTTTTGCAATTGAAGATTTAACTGTAGACCAACTGCTTTCGGACTTGTTTGACGAATTTTCTGAAAATAATAAAAATGAGCGACATAAGTAGACATCTAATATTGCATTATGTTATCAACAACATCCAAAAATTCATTCTAATTATTTTATTCTAGATTTTAAAAATATTAATCTTCAAACACCTACTAACCAAAACAATTTTACTTGATAGTTACAAACTTGGCGTAAACTTGGTTCGGTAAATTTTAATGTTATAATGTTGGCAAGATACAAATTCTCAAAAATTGTTTTTTATATTGAAAGGTTTTCATTTTTTTTTAAATAAACTTGAAAGTAATTTTAATATTTTAATTTTTTATCAACTGTAGTAATAACGGGTTTTAGGTCATTGTTACAAAAAAAATATAGGTTATGTTTATTACTTTTATTGAACGTCACATCATGATTACCATAGGCGTCCGTACAGGATATTTAAATTCTATTCCAAAAATATAATTTAAAATTTATAAACGTAGAAATGCTGCTTTGTTACGTAAAAAAATTAATGTACAGTAAATGAAACCTTTTTGGTTATATTTTTGTTATGGTTATAAAAAAAATATTTAAATTACAAAATAATATTATTTTTTTCAAATTATGCAATTCCCCCCCTTGAAAAATACTGTTTATACTCATGACCACATTCAAATTTTTTAGTGCTTAAACAATCTTAAATATTAATTTTGCTTTATTTCAGAGAAAATAATGAAATATTTACTAAACTGTAGAAAAATTAGAAAAATTAATAGTATGATTGATCATTTTTATTTAATTTAATTTTAAATATTCGAATGTAATTTAATTTTATTTACGATTTACCTTGAAGATGGGATTAAACCGCAAACTATAGAGTTGGCATTAAGAGTGCGACCTATTTCAAAAGAGGCGAATGTCGTCAACAGATGGCGCAATAATAGAAAAACAATAGAATACAAACAAACAACTTTTGAGGTTGAAAACCATTTTGCCAAGATAAAATTCATGATATAAATTCATAGTAATTATATAAATAAACCATATATTTGAGCTTTCAATAGTGAGTATTTTAGAAAATTGCACCAATTGCTCCAAATTATTTAAGCTTTAGTTAATTTATGCCATAGTTAAAATGTCATTTGTCGTTTCCTCAAAATAAAATTTGAATGGAAGAAAACGACCGCGCAAGTCGCTATTTGCTAGTGACGTCACACGGTTTAGTAACCTTAGTAACTTAAAACGCGGCTAGTTGTTTTGTGTTTGAAAGTTGAAGTTTGTTAGGACGTATACGCATTAGGCGGCTAGCCGCAATGCGGCCAGCCGTGCGGCTGCCCGCAACCGATGAGCTTAATGTAAAATAAATTGCGGGCAACCGCAATTTACTGCGTTTACAAAATTTTATGTATGCGGTTGCGGCTAACCTCGCGGCAGCCGCCTATGCGTATGACTTAGTGTTAAAGTTGTTATTATCATGAAAATAACAAAATGGGTATAAGTATTATATTGCCGAAATTAAAAATTTTATAGATGCGGTATGACGTAAACCAATGGCGATGCTTTTGGTCCTAGTGATTTATTTTAAAATCATTAAATTTTAAAATCGATTAAATTTATTATCATAAAACAATAAATAGAAGATTTACTGATTTGAATATAATATATTATTTGAATTAAATGGAAAATACCGTTATAATAAATTTTTAATTCATGCAGTTCCCTATTGTGAATTGAATTAAATATTCATAATTAAAACTCAAATTAACATATTATTTCAGTACAATAAATAGAGTATTGCTGATGTTGACATTTAGTGATAATCATTAATTCTTGAAAATATATATCAAATGAAATTTATAACTCAAATTAAAAATTTTTAGAAATGCGGTTCGATTTTCTGCTGTTTTAAGAAAATCAAATTTTAGAAAAATTCAAAAATGAATCGGTCAGCCGATTACGCCTCTGACGTCATACGCGTGATCCGAACGTTTTATAAATTTTACAACGTCGCAAAGACCTGACAGTTAAATATTTGACTTTTATTTGACAGTTGTAAAAATATAATTTACAAAATTGTATTTTTATTAATATCATATTTATTTTAATACAAACTGTAGTCACAAACAATTATAGGAAAAATGGTTTATTCCGAGTTTTCTGTGTTTTTATTAAAATTCATTTTTCAATTTTTACACAAACTATTTATAGGTTACATTATCAACACAAACTGCATTTGCTGTGTTGCCAGTTGTTAAAAAAAATAGTCTGTGATGTCATTCGCGCTAAAAAGACGGTTTCAAAAATCATTTTTTATAAATTTATTTTGAGAAAACTGAAGGTCTCCTGAACTTTTTATCTATGCAGTGCTGTTTACCAGCACCCAAAGTTTATAAAAAAAAAACTTCAAAAATCATGCAAATCCCTATTATCGAAATTATATACATTATTAACCTCTGAAATTAACCTTGAAATTATTTAACCTTTTAATTTTAAAAATTTTAAGGTGGTTGCAGCGCTTCATTGGCATTTTCTCAAATCCATGTGAAAAATATGAAAATTACAAAATATAAAGTTAATGATTAATCATAATTGTTAAACAAATTTGAAAAAGATTGACCGTGTACCTTGCGAGATAATCAGATTTGAAATTTGTGAATTAAACATGTAAAAGCATAGGGAACTCAGTAAGTTTCGAATTTCCGTAAAATAAAATAGTTATGCCCATGTCAGACACATAAAAATTAGTCTACATGTAGGATAACATCTTACAAAATGCCAAAAACAAAAATTAAAAATTTTGACCATCTGGTTTGTCCGTAAATAATTTTAAATATGATGCAATTTGATTTCTGAAGAACCGTATAAGTTTGGCATCGTCGCATAAATTAAAAAAGTTTCATATCAGTGTCAATTTTGAAAGTTAGGTTTATTTTCTAAAATAAGCGTTGGCGAGACTAATAAAGTCAGAACAACCAATAAAGCCTAAACCTTGAAAAGAAGAATAAGAAGGTTTATTTTCTATTTCAAATAAAATTTAATAAAAAGTTATTATCTTTATTTATAAAAATTTTTATTTCTTCGATGGATACGAATTGGAATAAACTAAATTGATATAAATCAATTTGGCGGAAAACCATAGTTCGGAGTGCGGCAATTTGATGGAAAATAAGAAAGACGGTTTGGTGCAATGTTATTACGGTATAATTTTTGTAGGCTAATTAACATAAAAAAATCTACTTGTTTAAGAGATAAATTTTGTCAGATGATAATAATCCCATCTTCTAATTCTTCAACCCGTATTGTGCACTCCAAAATGCTGGCTTAAATAAATGTATGGCACTCGAAGAAGATATTTTCAATGGAAAGTTTTTTATATTACTAATTTTAATAAAAAAATAAAAATGAATTTTAATAGAAAAATAAAAATTAATTTCAATAGAAAAAATGGAAATCATGGGATTCGATCCAACCATCACGTGTGTATGAGGTCGGACGCTAGATAGTTACGCCATGAGCCTATTATCAATTCTTTTCTACACAAAGTATAATTATGAAAAGAGTTGAGGTTTCCAAAAGCGTACTTTTTGGAATTCATTGCAAAATGTGTAGGGTTACGGTGTTGATAAAAATTTCATCTTGTAATGAATTGCCCGTTACGTGAGCAAAAAATACTATTTAAATATATTTTGGAAACTTTTAGAAATGCAAAAAAGATAAACACAGTCGACCTGAATTATAACTTTTCATTTTGTTATTTCACTTAAAGCTGTTGCCATTCTTGGTTTGTATGAGACTTATATTCATTTTCTTCACCTAAAAATATCTGTTGGATAAATAAAACAGATCACCAATCAGATTTCTAATGTTTCTGTTTTGTTACCGTGTGATTGGCGGCATCTTTAATTTATCCAATAGATGGCTAATCTAATAGTTATCTCTAGGTGAAGAAAACGAACAATAATAGTTTATATTATTAAAAAAATGTAGTTTACCTGTGTTAAAAGATTTATCAGATGATGTATCGTCAACTTGGGCATCAGATTGCGTGTTGAAAAATTGTGGACCAACTTCACTTGTACACCGATCAGGAGATGAATTGGTATTTCCAATATTTGCATCTTCATTATTTTTTCTAGGTGAACTATGTACTGGTTTAGTTTGTGTGGATACGTTATCTTCAATTTTCTCTTCCCTTAGGATACTTTCATCATCGGAATACTCGCTAAGATTATTCTTAGCAAGAAAACGCTCAAAACTAAGCAATACTTCTTGAGATCTCTCTATGTTTGGATCTGAACTTTCAGGATTGCTTATTGTTAATCTAAGTTCTGATATTGCTAATTGTAGCTTGTTAACGGCACCTTTAATTAACAATCTTTGATTTTCTTGGTTACTAGCTGTTTTAGACAATGCCTTTTCTTTCTTAAATTCTAGAAGCGCATTTTTTATGATATCTAATAACTTTCTTAATGGTAATTTTGAATAAGGATTTTGTGTTTGCGCTTGACTAACATTCGTTTGTTCACCTCTAGTATTATCTTCTGAAGCATTTTCGTAATTGAATGCCGTGTATTCTGATTTAGTGTTATCACTAGCAAGAAAATTGGAATTTGGTAAATGCTCTACAATATCCATTTCGGGACTTTGCTTAATAGTAATGTCCAAATAATCGCCGTTGATTTGTTTTACACTAGTTAAACTATCCGTGCAGTTTTCAAATTTATTTACACCAGTGTTTTCCTCAACTATTGAATCTCCGTCTTGTTCTTGACTAAAATCAGTAGAATAATCTTCCAATGATTCTGGTTTTGGATTGATTAAATCCTCACGTTCTGTTTCGTTATTGGACTGTTCATTGGTGTAAGCCTCACTGTCGTATTGATAGCTAGGTTCATCTTTTGGTTGTATTATTTGATACTGCGTTACTTCTACAATTGATTCACTTGCTTCTTGTTTAAAAACTTGTTTTTGCTTCTTTGCAGGTAATTCTGTAGATGTAAAACCACTATTGTGAACAGTACTTTTAGCTTTCCTTTTGTAAGGTCGTGAAGTTGCTGCCGAAACTAATAAATTAGAACTGGAATTTTGTGCATTACTACTTTGTTCAGAAAAATTTCCAATATTAATTTTTTCCAGTAAAATCTTGGGTTGTGATTCTTTGATAGGTAATTTTTTCTTATTGTTTTTACGAGATGCCCTTGGCTTCCTTACTTTTTTTTTTTTAGAAACTAACGCTTTCTTTTTCACTATTTTCGACGCAGGCAATTTCGCTTCAGTTTTTTTTAAATTGGGAATTTTTTCTGGAGCAGCCTAAAATACAAACTTATATTATTCAATGATAACAAATTTATTAAAAACTAATTGGCGACTTTTAACAGATATTCCTTTACAAAATTCCACCCTATATTATTACAAAGTGGCTCTGAATATTCAAACAAAGCTAATATTATTTATCTATGAAATCACAGTTGGTTTCTTGGTAGAAAGTGACCAAGTTCGGTTTCCAAATAACTGAGAACTAGAATTTTTATTTTTATTCTAGGTAACAATGGCAGAAAACTAATGTTTAACAAAAGAACTTGCAAATATCGCGTGGAATACAAAAATCGGTTTTAGTAAAGATCATTTTAGCAATGGAAGAATCAAGTGATAAAATCAGGACATACGACTGACTAGATGATGAACTTGTCTTAAATATCTAAGTTTAATATTTGCACTCAGGTAAGTAACAATTTATTTACACGAATTTATTTTTTATTTTATTGTTTTTTTTTTATTATTATTCATCGTTTGTATTTAATGTGTTTGCATCGTGTCGCTAATTATTGTAGTACTAAAGTCGTTTATTTAAGTCAGTTGTTGATACGGGTAATTGTATTAAGAATTTTATTGTTTGATATGCGCTTTACTGTTAAATATTGCATTCTTCTCCAGAAAATGAATTTGTTACCGTTTGGAAACAACAGAACAAAAACCATTTTGGAAATGGCTTTGAATCAATGACATTAGAAATATAAATACTTCTGAAGTAATTTAAAATTTCACTTAAGAATCAAATAATAATATGAATTTTACTCTGGAAATTCCAGGAGAAGTGACAATGCATATTTCTAATATTGCAGAAGAATCTCCGGCTATAGAGATGAGGAAATAAAATAGTTTTATACTGATGGGCTGAATACAAGATCAGTGATACTAGTAAATTGATTAATTTAACGTTCGTTTATAAAGTTTATCCGTCAGCTAATTATAACGACGAAAATACAGAAAACGTAGATCCCAACGCCAAAGTTAATGATAATCAAAATCAGAAATCTTCAGAAAATCCTAATGCAGAAGAATGAGATTACGATTATGTAATTCGAGAGAGGTTCTGAGCAATAAAATTGATGAAATACCAAAAAACTAAAAATACGGGAAAACAAACTTCGAAGGCTCAATGGTATAGAAATAATTCAAAATTGCAAGCAATGATGATACAACGAGTATCTTGAATTTACGCAAACAAAACAGGGTCAAATTTTCTACAATGTTCCACCCTTTGGATCACAAATGAACATACATCACAAAAAAGTACCAAGTGAGTACCGAAAAGTGAAAAAGTATCACAAAAAAGAATCGTTTTTACAATACAATTGACAAAGAACTGACATTTTTGAAAAGTTTTGTAGGGAACTAGATTGGAACCAAAAGAAAATTTATATATTAAGTTTGATAAAAAAAATCCGTTGGTAGGAAATTTTCTTCTGGAGATTCTATACCTATATTACTTCTTGAGAACTGAGACTAATATGAAAAAAGGTTTTATTCGCATTGGCGGGTGCGGTTAAGATTCCCGGATCGCGATTTTTACTATTTTTGAAGTGGTTTATGAAAGGTGAGGGTCTAATTAGCGTATAAAAAAAATAAAATTTGCGGTCGGTTCACACATTTTTGGAAAAAACAGCTTTAAAAATTAATTTGAAATGCAATTATCTCATTGGCTCTTTTGAACTGTAACCCCGCTCACTAAAATTAAAATAGGTTGTGGCGACAGTAAATATATCAGAAACTCGTTTTTACAACAAATTATGAAAGATAATGGTGTAATTAGCTAATTAAAAAATTTAATTTGTGATCGGACAACAAATTTCGGAAAAAAATCACTTTTTGTGTGAATTCGACTCTTGATGTGGTTGCGCTTTCAAAACCTACTCTCCGCACCGTAAGCGACCCAGCGGGTCGCTTCGGGCGCTCCGAGCGGTTTTGACACGCGCTTTACTTACTAAAAACATCCCCCAAGTAGCCCCAACTCGAAAAGTATGGAAGTTGACGCGTTGGATCTCAGGGAACGCCTGGTATCTCCCCACCACTAGTCACTGTCAACCCAGGAGGTAAGCACGTTAAACGTAGCGGCCGTTCCAGACCGAACGGTGACTCGCCGCGCAGATCCCGGCCCAAGCAAAAACCCCTTCGGACCAAATGCCGGCTCTAATCGGCAAATGGGAAGGGAAGGTCGAGGACGAGCGCGAAATGTTAAGTCCGCCAGAGTTAACAAATTTACCAAAATAGGTACGATCCTTTTGGAAAAACGCCTACATGTTAATCCGCAGAGGACAGGGAATATGGGGCTAAGCCCTGGCATCCCAAATTAAGATATGACCTGACCTTTCTTATGAGAAAATTACAATTTTCAAAATGAAATTGTGGCCTTATTATGTACAACTCCGACAAGATTGATCCTCGCCTTAAAGAGCTTGTATTTTTGTGTTCTTTCTTTTGGTAAAGCCATTTCTATAGGGAAAAGTGTATTTTCGATTCCGGGAATCTTAACTCTACCCCGCATTGGCAATAAAGGATCGATTTTGTGCTTTATAAGCATTCATAATTTACATGCTTATTCAGAAGTATTTAATGCTCGTCGCAGGAATGAGAGGTCAGATACAGAAAGAGACAATTCGTAATCAGAAAACGTTCCTCATATCATTTTTGACAAATTTACCGAAGATAAAATCTCACTACTGTCAAAAAGACTCCAATAAGGTTTATCTAAAGGCTCATTTCAGATCTTGTGAACTAAGTAATGAAATAACCCTCAGTACTTGCGTCTTTTCGGAAATATTTAAAGAAATTAATTTGGTACTACTTAAGATCAATGTAACATTTCCAACGTGTCCATACCAAAATAAAAATTCTATCCTTGCTAACCCTTTAGTAAAATATGCCGTTATAAACAGAAACACTTGGAACCGGGCCTTACTCAAATGTGACTCGGTCTATAGTTCAATGGAACGCACATTGAAGAATACGACGATAAGTTTTACCTTACAATAACGACAATACAAGCCAAGAGAAGCGAGAACCAAGTAGTTATGATGATGAAAACATCATAAAGTACAAAAGTATCTAACTTGGGCGAGTAATTAACATCCGCATCTTGTCCTACGAGACAATCTGAATAATTACAAACACAATGATCTTTAATGATGAGCTCAAAGATTTACCTCAAAGGCCAAAAGTAGCAGACATGAGGATGGAACCTCTTGACTAAATTTAAAAAATGTTTTTCCAAATTTTTACAAAACCATTTTTGAAGGCCAAAAAAACGTATTTTTTTCAAGAAATTAGATTGTAGTTTAATGTTCGTAAAGTGGGGTTACTTTGCATCACCCACTTGTTAAAATCTAGCTCAACAAGTTTTAAGTGTAGTTCAATCTGAATGGTTAGAAAACTATATTATGAAACCTAGTTTAACCACGAATTATAATTTCATACCATACAGAAATTAACTGATTTTGAGGATACATTTTGCCACTTGAAATATCGTACTTATGCTTACGCAATGCTAAAACTATACTTTTTGTTTTCAAACAATTCAACATAAATTAAAAGGGTGCATATATGAAAGCCTGAATTTCCCACCATATCTACGGTCGACGAAAAATTTAGTTTTGTCTAAGTAAACAATAGATTTTTCTTATTGGAAAGGCCCTTCAAGTCCAGAGGATGACCTAAACAACAAGATATCATGGAATACAGCTGCTGGACCGTTCTCGCATTCTGTCGTTTGTAGCATCAATCTAGTCCTAGAATATTCGACTACTTGAAATATTTGGTGGGTAAGACATTTCGAGCGGAACAATTGGATCATAATGTTTTCACAATAAAACTTTTATATTTTTTAAAAATAAAGACTTTTATTTTTCTTATACACAATAATTGCATTTTACTTCCGGAAGTAGTGTTTGTACTTTCAATAATTATAAATTGGTGTTATCTGCGAAATAATAAAAAATTGGCGAAAAGTAACCCTAAGTTACGATATTTCCTTATGGCCGATTTCTTCAGCTGTGATCCATCATCAAATGTTTGATTTGTTTATTTTGTTTGATTAGTTATTTCTTCAATTTAAGCTACCTTAACTAATAGATAGCTGTAGATGAAAAAATCGGACATTAGTCCGTCTCCGTGTAATCAACTTCAAATAATTAAAAAAAAATGTGTTAAAGATGATCAGGCATTATAAACGATTCAAAAATGAAATTAAAATGAGCCATTACTTCGGCAAAAAAGCGTCATAATAAAGGTAGGGTTTGAGCATTAAAAAAGCTGAAATAACATTGATTTCTACAAAAACGAATTTTAACAAATTATTAGTCTCTGAGTAGAGAGTGCAGACGATTTAGGTGAGCAGGACTTCTTGTTTCCTAGATAATATTCCTGTTTACCTTTCCAATATGGAAAAACATCTGAGTTATCGAATGGCCAGCAAAAATTCCGACTTCAATCCAATGAAAAATGCTTGTGAGGCACATTTATTCTACCGATACGCTGTAATTTTTGTAATAAGTTTAGTGTGACTACTGTACTATTGGCGAAGCGACCTAAATTTGGTTAGCGTTGTTCAATAAATTTTTAACCAATTTTTCAAAAGTAGATAATAAATATTGTAACTGGATTAAGATGAATTAGAGGTGGCGATGTAATAGTTAAATGTATATCACTCAGAAACCTTGCTTGACATTCACCCCTATTCTGCAATTGCATCGTTATCATACGTTAAGCTGGTAAAATTTTGTGCACGCCCAAAATTAACCTTAAAATTTGAAGAAAAAATATTTAATTTTATTTTAAACAAATTTGTTCAAAAATATCTGGCAGTTTGAATAAAGTGACATTAGGTACGGGCATAATATATTTTTTTTTTAAGTTCAATCCAGATTGGGGAACATTTTTTCCGCACATCATCTCGCTAAATTGGTGACCCTCGACAGAACATCAAGCAACTTTTGTTCTAAAATCAATTTTCTAGGAAGTATTCAGCTTAACTCTCTCCTTTAAATCAGCAACCGGATAACTAAGCCACAATTACTGCTTACTACCAGCGAGGTTACAGTCAATAGCCACAGTTACTCTTCGTAAGATAATGGTTATTAAGAGGAGAGCGATGTAGCGGTCCTACAATTAGTAATACATACAGTAGATCTGCGTAACATAACATCAATCGCCTCAGTACCGCAGTTGCTTTAGCACGCGTATTCATAGCTGATAAGCTCGGGTTCGAATCCAGATTGGGAAATATTTTTTCCGCACATTATCTCTTATTTAGGAAAAGAGTTTTAACAGCTTTCCAAGCGAGATAAAGTAGTTGAAGCACTATGAAAGTTGTAAATTGAGTTTTGGTTGAACTAGAACCTTACATCCGGTTGACAGGTGAACATCCGGTTAATGTAAACAAAGCTTATATTGCATGGACCACCGTATAACGTGACACTTCATTATTCACTACATAATCACTGGCACCACATGATAAAAAAAATTATTTCTTTATGTGCAAATACATAAAACAATTTCAGAGATTTTTAATTTAGACTTGGCGCGTGGTAAATAAATTACAAAGACGCTGGATACCAAGAAGGAAGTGAAGAAACTGAAAGTATTGAAGAAGTTGGTAAAATTGAAAGTTTCTTCTGCATCTGCAATTACTTAATCATAGCAATTCAATGAGAAGAATTCAGTGGAGTGGAGTTAATATAAAGAATATTCTAGTTTTAAAAAGACTAAGGGAGGAAGCAAGTATGAAAATTATTAAAAAAAATTGCAGACAAAAATTTAAGATTTTTTTGTAAAATAGTAATGTCAGTTGAAAATAGAGTGTTTTTATTTGAGTTTCTTCTTCTTCTTCTTCTTAAATTAGGACTAGATCCTGTAATATCCAACAGTAACATCGACAAAGATCCGAAGCTACTGCTGGTTCTGTGAGCATATTATTTGTTTTACATCTGAAGTAGTTTGCTAGACTGGCTTCAGATGTGCCTGTTACCCTATATTGTTGTTAATGATGGCAATTCATTAACATAGGAGGACCACCGGCTTTACATTCCTTCCGAAGCATGGAGTTTGTATTGCATATTTTATTCTTTCTAGTTTTTATATTAACGTTTTTCCCTTTCGAAAGGGCTTTCCTCTAAATTTTTGAAAAGATATACCTCTCTCAAACAAACAAATCCCAAACAGGAATAGAGCTTGGTTGATTATGTTCAGACTATCGAATGTCTACTGTATTAACCATTCAAACAATGAAGTCATTTTTGGTAAAAATGTGTTTCTTAATATTCTATACTTAATTTAAAATTTTTCAAGCATCGCCAATAAATAAGAGAAACAGCAGAAGAAAAAATCGTAAAATATGGGAGATTTCGTTACACGAGAAAAAAAATCCCAAACGTACAACTCAGTCGATACTATGCATACAGATCTCATGCCAATCTTAAACTATTCATTATTATCAGCCTCTCTTCGGACGTTAACACCATCAATTCTGAATAAAAACTACCACTTCTCCATTGAACCCCGAGATGTTGGCAGACACGCCTGTAAAAGCGAAACAAAACAGCTTTTTGAAATGAAACGCATGAAGAATTCCAAGAAAAAGGAATTATTCCCAAAAAAAGGCAACGAAAGGAACCTTTAGCCAGGAAACAATTCGGTTCGGATTCACACAATAGTAATTTCTCAGTAAATAATGATTCTGATCTTGGAATTGAAGATAACTTGGATGATTCAGAAATTCGTGGAAGTAGTGTAAACGAAAAATGTTTTGCTTTCTCCATCTCCTTTTTCTCGAATTTTTATTATATTGTCCAGAAAATAAATTAAGGTTCCGTTTTTACAACACTCGGTGGTGCCCGATAAAACTACCGAGACACAAAATTATTTACCATGACATACAACATAGTTTTGGCACAACTAAATCCAAAAAGTATAAATATAGTTGACGAATTTTCTATCCATCTATTTTCAATCCAGAAGCGGCAAATTTTGCAATCGATATTTTCATGTAAATTATTATTCATGTAAATAAATTTGCTTTCAATTAATATAAGGGCAAAATAAACCCTGCCTTTAAAAGTAAGAGGGAAGGAACGGCAATAAATTTCAAAATAACTTTTACAAAATAATTTTTTTTATCTTGCAGTGCTTGAATTCTTAACTCACTATTATTATAATGCTAGTATTGAACTTGCTATCAAATGTACTCTTCTGCTGTACGTATTCTTTAAAAAATTTGGATTTTTGTCTACGTATGTCAGATCAACCGCTTCAACTTAATTCACTCCAAGTTGTTCAACTTGATGACTACGAGATTGTTTCAAAACTTCTCGGCCAAAGAACGGGAGCGGAGACACAAAAACAGGAAGAGGACCCCTACGATTTTACAGATGAGAGTAAAGGAGTGGAAGAGGCAGGGCTGGTGCCATGCATCCCGCAGAGCCTGCAACGCAGGCTAGCGCTAAAAAACTGTTTTCGCTTTGTTGCCAAGCGTAAAATGACATAAAATTAAAATATTTCGATAGTACATTACAACTAATACTACTGAAAGACTTTTTTTTATATAAAAACGTGGTACAGTTTAATTTCGTCGGCGCACACACCTGCAAAAGGCCTAAAATCGCCGACTAACTCGCCGTGAGGTCGGAATCAGATAAGAATGCATTTTTTTGGTTATGTATGTGCCGGAATACCTCAAAATCGTGATGGTATACGATATTTGGTTACAGAGGGTGCCACTACTAATGTCAAACCGGTATAAGTTAGATGAGAAGTTAGCAGTCTTTTCCCTAAGCCGTGCGTAAATAAACTTACTATCTTTGAGATGTCCTTCAACTGAGTTTTACATTAAGATCTGTAAATAAAATTAACCACAAAAACACAGTTTTAGCGCTACGATAACGGATAATAATGAACTTAAATTTAAACAATGAACAATTCAGTTGAAGACCAATTTGTTAACCGACGTTACAAGTACAGTGACTCCATGAATAACCCGGACACATAAGAAAATAGCATTAATTTGTTTGTAATTCGATTATTTAAAAAGAAAATAGGGGTGTCTATATATCATTTGATAGGGTATATCTTAAGGTTACCAAAAACACAAAACAATTTCTAAAAAATTAACGACAACAAGTAATGCTAACGTTAAAGTAATTTAATACTAGAAATAAGGCACAAAAATAACCCGGACAATAAGTTTTGTTATCGCTACACATTCCTAGAGTTACCTACACAGCAATATAATGCTGAAATTGCAATTCTCCCATGTTTCAGCCACCTAATATATTAATTACTAGTTAGTTTGTAGCCATCAAATACAATGGAGCGCAAAAATTGTATAGATACCAGTTACGATCTTAGGCAATTGATTATTTATCATAATGCCCAAGGGAAAAGTGTCCGAGAGGTTGCGAAATTATTAAATATTGCAAAAAGTACAGTAGGTGATATTATAACACGGTTTAAAAAAGAAGATCGAATCGATTATAAGCAAAAAATCGGCCGTACGCGTATACTACTAACTTCCAGAGACGCCAAACGTTATATTATTCGTCAAGTTAAAAAAAATCCACGAATTAGTGCTCCAAAATTAAAAACACAAGTATTAAGTAATTTGGCAAAAGATGTTAATTCAGAGACCATTCGCAATGTTCTAAGAAAGAAGGGCTACCACGGTCGGGTAGCTCGTAAAAAACCATTTATAAGTGAAGCAAATAGAAAAAAACGTGTTCGTTATGCCAGAGAATACTTAAACAAAGACGTTTCATGGTGGGAAAATGTTGTATTTGCTGACGAAAGCAAATACAACATTTTTGGATCTGATGGACGAACAATGGTTTGGCGTCGACCTAATAAGGAGCTCGATTCAGAGAATTTGCGTGAAACTCTAAAGCACGGAGGTGGTAGTGTGCTTGTTTGGGGGTATATCTCTACCAAGAGGGTGGGAAATCTTGTGGTAATAAACGGAATTATGGACCGGTTTAAGTATTTAGAACTTTGCAAGACAATTTGGTGGCAAGTGCTACAAAATGGGCCTACAAGAGTGTTTCAAATATTATGAAGACAATGTTCCAAAGCATAAATCGCGTTTGGTGCAGGAATATTTATTATACACATGCCCTAAAGTACTACATCCCCCTCCTTAGTCTCCTGACCTTAATCCCATCGAAAATCTTTGGGATGAATTAGACCGAAGAGTACGAAAAACCCAAATAAGTTCTAAAGAAGAGCTAATACGTCGCTTGCAAGAAGAATGGGCCCTTATAGATCAAGAATATTTACAAAAAATTATTAAAAACATGCCCAAACGTTTGAATGAAGTTATCAAACATAAAGGATATCCTACAAAATATTAAAAAAATTTAAGTTTTCCTGTAAGGGGCCGTTCATAAAATACGTTCGCATACAAGGGGGGGGGGGTCTTGCTGAGTGTGACAAGATGTGACAAGAGGGACGGGGATCTACGGCAATGTGACGTTCGCCGTTTATTAAAATATTTTAAATTAATATTTTTTCAATAAATACTTTTTCCTCAATTTATATTATGATATAAAGTCATTCATTTTATATTTAGTAAATATATATACTTTTAAACGTATATAGATTTATTACAATACATTGTAACTTGATATATATTTACTTATGTTTATTTTTCGACATGAGCTCTGTGGCGCGGCTCTAGTGTTTTGACTTTGCTCTAGCGGCGTTGCGATCCGTCACAATTGGTTTCTTTGTTTTTCCAATACTTAAGAGTGCAACGTTTCCACGTAACCTGCGCTCTCGACTCAGTAACAAATGAAAATACTGTTTCTCATGTATCTATTATTATATTACTCCTTCATTCGACATTTAGCAGTGAACTTATACAGACGCTTTTTACATATTTCTCAATTTCATATTCTTTATTACATGAACCATTTAACTGAAATTTTTAACTCCTGGATTTAATACTTGAGATTTATATTAGAAAAAAATGACATCGGTAAGAGGTGAACTTTATCAAAAATTATTTACTACTTACAAAAAGTGTTATCCGGATAAAAAATTAACAATCGTACAAGAAAATGTTAATAAAATTTGGAACGGTCTCAAGCAAAAATGATGTTCAAAAATGGCTACACCCGCCCAAGATGAAAGTAGAAAAAAAATTTCAGTTATGGAATCAAGCTTGAATTCATTACTTCGACAAAGAGATTCTGGATTGTCTACATCTGGACTTGAAAAAGAAATAAAAAAATTAAGAGAAAAAATAGAAACTGAAAAAAAATCTCTCAAGCGTAAACAATCAGCTCAACAAGGATCATCGAAATCCCGTGCAACAAAAAAAAGAAAGTTTGAGGATATTTGTCTTGAGCATCCAGATGTCGCAGAAAAATTAATAATAAGAAGTAATCCCGGTCGGCCGAGCTTGGAAGAGGATCAGCCTGACATATTGGACACTATCATGAAAATTGCTATCTTCGGTAGTTCTGCTGATGAACGGCGTAGAACTGAGACAGTAAGCTGTAAAATTTAGATCAGTTACACGAGCAATTAAAACTTTCGGTTTTCAACTGAGCAGGAGTGCGACGTACTTACGACTTTACCACGAAATTCATTGTCTCGTGAAGGAAAAAGACATGTATCTACAGTTCCAGTGAAATTAATTCGTGCCCAAAATGACTTGAAGAAAAAACATATTGATACAGAGTTTGCGACAGCTTCAATTAGATATTTAGAGAGTCTTGCTTCTTTTCTTGGACCCAATGAAGTATTTTTCCTTTCTCAAGATGATAAAGCCCGTGTTCCAATCGGAATCACAGCAGTACGAAACAATCACCATTATTAATGCACATGCAATATAGAGTTTCTCTTCCAGACCATGACTGGGTAGTGGCTGCTGGACATAAATTAATACCGTCTGTCTATGCTGGCATTGTTATTGAACCAAATGGTTTTGGAAATCCTTCAAAAGTAACCTATTCAGGGCCCACATTTATTGCTATTCGGAGTGGCAAGCATTCTAGTTCAACTGCCAAGTCACATGCCAATGATTTCAAAAATTTTGAACTAGAATCATTTAAAAGTTTCGCCTACACTAACACTGGATCTACAAAACCTGTAGTAATCGTTTCTGCTGATGGGGGCCCTGATGAAAATCCTCGCTACGGAAAAGTAATATATTATGCTATCCAGCATTTTCGAGATTTTAATTTGGATGCTTTATTCGTTGTTACAAATGCACCAGGTAGGAGTGCTTACAATCGTGTGGAAAGAAGAATGGCTCCGCTAAGTCATGAGCTTGCTGGCTTAATTTTACCTCATGAACATTATGGATCGCATTTAGATTCTTACGGTAAAACCAAAGATAAATATTTGGAAGAAAGAAACTTCGAATATGCAGGGACAACTTTGGCTGGTGTTTGGAAGTCGTTAAAAGTCGATGGTTATGATGTAGATGCAGAGTATATAGCACCAAAAGAAGAGGATAGTGACAATGTAGACGTGTTAATCGATGATTGGTACCGTATACATGTTCGTGAATCACAATACTTATTGCAAATTGTAAAATGCTCGAACGATGACTGCTGTGGCCAAACTAGAAGTAGTTTGAGAAGTTTACTTCCAAACGGATTTTTGCCTCCGCCAATTAAATTACAACAAACTCAAAGCGGATTAATGGTATCACAAGTGAATTCTGATGATGGAACATATATTAATCTATTTGCTCGCCTTGCAGTAAAACTTCAGCCTGAGGCTGCAGGTTTCAACAAATTCCTTAAGATTGGTATTGTCCGTCAGTCCATGATAAATTGGCAAACAGAACATGTAAAGAATGTGGCCTATATCACACGTCTAATAAAACCTTACTGCAGCATTTAAAAAATTTACATCCAAAACGTAAAAGAAAAGATGAAGTAGTTCGGCGTATACAACCAACTCGCATCGCAGCTCGGCGAGCTCGAGAGCTGTTATGCATATTGGGAGATGAAAACGCTGGTACGGAAAATGCAGAATGGATAGATGACGATGAAGTAGACGGTAGTTTTGAAGATAAAGAAGAAGAGGATGTTGCAATACCAATTATAGATATTTCGGCGCATTTACAGAATCCTTGGACTTCTGATAAATAGAATTATTATTTATTTGTTCTTTATAAAAGATTTTTATTAATTTATTCAAATTTTATTATAAAAACTAAATAAATATTTTTAATTCTCAAAATTTGTGTAACTATTCATGAAATTTTCTTACGTGTCCGGGTTACTCATTGAGCCACTGTAAATATTAGTTGTCCTCATTAAACGACTTTAGAATTCAAATTAATTACATAATCGTTTTTATTAACGATAAAAAATGCCCCTTCAATGGCACGTCACTGCACTTAACAAAGACCAAAATGTACTCGCATGATGTTGTAGACGATAAGATGTGCATGATCTGAACCCAGTTGACGACTTCAAAGATAGTATGACAGCAACTGATTTTAAATTGATTGGTTATGATAGAAAAACCTTTTGATATTGTAATGGCGGCAGTTATTTTCATAATGACGGGAGGTGAATTTCCCAAACGTAAAACTTCGAGGCTGATAAAATTAGGTGCGACGATATTTTCCCCAAGTAGGTGAATTTGGTTTGCTTCCAAACACAATCCGATAGGTAAATGTGGCTCGAGTAAGTCATTACCGACAATTATCGGCGAGAGTTAATTAAACGTGATTTCGATTTTCACTATTATTTCTGTAAATTATGAAAGATAATGCCAGAAACACATAAAAAAAATAAAATTTGCGGACGGTCCACAAATTTGGTTAAAAAATGGCTTTAAAAATTAATTTGGAATGCAATTTTATCATTGGCTCTTTTGACCCTGCCTACCAAAATTAAAGTAGGCTGTGGCGACAGTAAATATACCAGAATAATGATACCAGATAATGATGTAATTAGCTAATACAGAAATTAAATTTGTGATCGGACAACAAATATCGAAAAAAAATCACTTTTTGTGTGAATTCGACTCTTGATGTAGTTGCGCTGTCAAAACCTACTCTCCGCACCCTTACTAAAAACTTTATTTTACTTACGCTTTACTTACTAAAAATATCCCCCAAGTACCCCCAACTCGAAAAGTATGGAAGTTGACGCGTTGGATCTCAGGGAGCGACTGGTATCTCCCCACCACTAGTCACTGTCAACCCAGGCGTGGCACACGTCCCGTCAACATGATGCATAAATTATTACGCAATATTGTGCAATAATACACTTACATGTATTTCTTATGGAAAAATTGCAATTTCCAAAATTAAATTGTGGCCTTATTACAAGTCCGACTAAGTTCATCCTGCCTTAAAAGTTCTTGTATTTTACTGTTCTTTCGTTTGGTTGAACCATTTTTATAGGAAAAAGTGTACTTTCGAGTCACGTTTAATTAACTTTTGCCCAATTATCAATACGATAATTTTCAAAGGCCAAGCGCTTGTCACTGCCATCAACGACATAAAAGATGGTAAAATTTTAACTTTAACGTGTAAAAAACACGGAGCGGTTTGTCTTGTTAAAAGTTTAAAACTCACCGACGTAAACGACATTAAAAATGGTAAAATTAAAATTAACGTGTCAAAACACGGAATAACTTGACGTATGAAAAGTTCAAGACCGATGCGTTGAAAATGCACGTGGAGGGTAGCAGTCAGATTGACTGGGACTCCAAGGTGAAGCAGTCTAGACATATCCTAACAAAATCGAACCACAACGAACTTGAAAGATAATTTACAGACAGAACGAAAGAATTTAACTACGGAATGCAAAACTTGAATTTTAAAATAATAATTTGACTTAAATAAATGAATTAAACTAACTTATGTAAAATTAGTTTTGGCTAACAATAAGATAAAATTTGATAAAAGAAAAGAATGTTATTAATTGAAATAATTTTTACAAATCCAGGGACGGGCTGGAACTCCTAAACTCACGTTACAAACGGTGAGAAGCTGACTTGAGAGTCCATTGTTACAATTTATTGATATCGATCTCTCCTAATAGCTATTTTCCAACAACAAACTAACACTATTGGCCATTATTATAGCTGAAAAACAACTAAGCCAAAAATATGTGGTGGAAAGTACTAAGTATTCCATTTGCATAAGTTGAAGTAATGCGATTAATTTCTTCAGTTTTATGAGCAATTCCTAAAATTTTGTTGGATTTAATTATAGCAACTTTCCTTTTAAGTCCTATTCAATCAGTCGTTATTTTAATTTCGTCTAGTAAAGTCGTCAGGGAGTAATTTTCATATTGCAAGAAAATATTTCTCAAAGTGGGTCACAATACAACAGTGTCATTGAAATTACGACAACGCATTATTAAAATGCATTTTGCATTGCAAATGCATTTCAATGAAATAAATTTATTATAATAAGAATTACTACTGCACACAGAAGAAAACAGATGTGGCTGAAATAAAAAGCAATGGAAAACCTAACAAAACAACACACAGAGTCGATAGACAAATTTTAAGAAGGTTAGTTGAAGAAAATTTACCTTTGTCATTGTCCTGCCAAAAAGCCACTTATATAAAAAAAATATTAAGGTGAGGTTATAATTTGCCAAAGGTGAACAGCTAGCGACTGGAAAAAAGTTGTATTTCGCCATGAATCAAAGTATAATGTATTTGGAAATGATGGAATAAATAATTAGAATACCTCTAGGAAAACGACGGGATCCTAAATATGTTTGTCCAACAGTAAAACATAACGGAGGATCGGTTATGGATGGGACCTCTGTATCAAATTAATGGTATAATCTATTACCATTAGTCTATAACCATTATTAGGAGTATATCGACTCCATACACCGTTGATGAAATGCCTCCAACATTTATTTTCCAATATGATAACGATCCATCAATTCTCGGAGCGGTTAAGATTCCCGGATCGCGATTTTTACCATTTTGAAGTGGATTATGAAAGATGAGGGTCTAATTAGCGTATAAAAAAATAAAATTTGCGGAATATTCACACAATTTTGAAAAAACGGCTTTAAAGTTAATTTGGAATGCAATTTTATCATTGGCTCTTTTCAACTGTAACCCCGCCCCAAAATTGAAAGAGGCTGTGGCGACAGTAAATATACCAGAATCTCGGTTTTCACGACGAATTATGATAGATAATGGTGTAATTAGCTAATAAAAAATTAAAGTTGTGATCGGACAACAAATTTTCGAAAAAAATCACTTTTGTGTAAATTCATTTCTGAGGTGGTTGCACTGTCAAAACCTATCTCCGCACCCGCCCTCGCCCTCCGGGGCTCGTGCGGGCTTCGAGCGGTTTTGACACGTGCTAAACTCATTAAAACATCCCTTAAGCGGCTCCAACTCGAAAATTTTGAAAGTTGACGCGACGGATCTCTGAGAGCGACTGGTATCACCCACCACTAGTCACTGTCGACCCAGGCACAGCACACGTACCGCCAACAGAATGAATGATACCTTTTCATTTTAATACACTTACATGTATTTCTTATGGGAAAATTTCAATTTTCAAAATTAAATTGTGGCCTTATTACAACTCCGACAAGATTGATCCTCACCTTAAAGAGCTTGTATTTTGTGTTCTTTCGTTTGGTATAGCCATTTCTATAGGGAAAAGTGTATTTACGATTCCGGGTATTTTAACTCTACCCCAATTCTCTTGTAAGATTGTCAAGAATTGGTCAAATGAAGAAAAAATCTTTCAAGTTTTACCTTGGCCATCTAAATCCCCGGTTCTGATAGAAAACTTCTGGAAAATTATAGACAAAAAAGAAAAAATAATTACAAGAACTTAAATGATTTGCTTACAGCTCTTGCAACTATTTGGGAAGCAATTAATAAATTAATACAATTTAAAGTAAAACATACCATGCTAACGCACAGCTACTTATTTAAAAAATTACAACCCCCCGAATCTTCATGTGGAAGCCCTTACCTAACAACTACTCATATTTTAAAAGATTGTCAAAAATATCAGGCAGCACGACGTTTCGGTGGACTACCTGACAAATTAGAAGAGATTCTTGCAAATAATAAAACTAACGTCAGAAAATTATTGAAATTCTTAAAATCATCTGGCTTACTAAGAAAAATTTAATCATATTATTATTCCCTAATATTATACATTTATTACTCAATTTGTTATTGTTATCCATTCCTGTTCTTTAGTGCTAATAACTGTTATGTTGAAGCACACATTTTTATATATGTTCTAAATTGTAGCTAAAAAAGAATGGAAGTAATAAATTAATTGAATCAATGCCAAGACAATGTGTAGCAATCATCAAATCAAAAGGAAAATACATACACTAAATACTAACTGTTTATAGTTTTATCTATGAATCTTCTTAAGAATTCAATGTTAATTTTGAAAAGTTGCTATAATTATGCCCAATAGAATTATAACTGTTTTAAAGAAAATCTAGATAATAAATTTTGTTTCAAGTTTTGAGTTTAGAGCAATTAACGGATGTTAGTGAATGATTTCCTATTTTATTTCATAAAATTTTTTTTATTATCGTTAGTTATTTATAATATTCAAAAAATTACATCAATTGCTATAATAATGGCTAATGCTGTATCTCGGAACACTTGGGATCAACGGAAATACAAATAAATCAAAAATTAAAGAAGAGACGCTTCATTCACTACTCATAGTAAAAAAATTATAATCAAAATATTCTCACGGCAGTCATGATAATTTGTAGAATTCCATAAAATTATTTGAAAGTGAGAAATATCTCAGAAGTCTTTCTTATGTGGAAGTCCAAGTAATTCTTTACATTTAATAGTTGTATATGATCGTTGATTTATACTCAAAATTTAAATTATTTATCATATTGAACATGGAACACTTAACATTTATTATGTAAGAAGATTAACAATAAGAATTGTGTATAACTATTTATGCTTCTCATTTAACATACATATGTATATTGCTTATCATTAAGAGATGGTAAACTTTCGTCTAACGTTGGAACATTTATGAAATATTTTTCACTGCGCATGACCGATAATCTATTTTGAAAATATGTTGTTAGCAACAACAAATAGTAATAAGTCATTCCCACAGTAACAATTTTACTTTTTATATGCAATTATGAAAAAGCATTGTTTTCGTGAAGAAAAAGTTGAGATTTTGATGGATTTATACTTTTCGAAGTCCTACGAGCTAAAATTTCCAAAAAATGTCTGTGGGTATGGCATAAGGTCGAATTTTTGCGCTATATCTTAATAAATTAATAGGAATTTCGAAACCAAATTTCGGATTTCATATTCTTATATTGAGACTTATGCCCAGTTGCACCGCATTTGACTTAAGTATAACTTAAAGTTTTCTTTGACACTGTCAAATTTAATATTATAAAAATTTAAAATCTTTTGATTAATTTGTCCGTCTGTATCGCACTATTTTAGAAAAATTGAAGTTTCAGAAATTCGCAGCGGTAATAAAAATGTTTGAATTATACAACATAAAAGCAAAAATAGTACATTATACATTAAGGGAGAGAAAAGCATTATTATTCACGAGGTGCAAGTTTGTCGCCCTCGGCTACAATGCACCAAGGGAATAATGGCGTTCTCTCCAGTAGTGTATATACTATTTTTTACACGCCCGAAACCAAGAAATAATTAAAAACTAATTTATAAATCATGACAGAGAATTGCAATTATTTTATTTAGTAGCCTTTGAATTATAATATAACGAATACCACAGTATAATATCGAATACTATGACAACAAACAAAATTGTGTAAACAAGTTTAGTTTCAAAATGGAAGAACCACAAGAAATTATTGATGCTGCTAGTGTTGCAGTCTCCGAGTTGTTACCACCGAAATCGAAAAAATTATATGATATTGCATATAATCGTTTAAGAGAGTGGTGCAAGGAAAAAAAAGTAAAAACATATTCCGAGAACGTCATGTTGGCTTATTTTGGAGAAAAGGCAAAAGTATACAAGTCCTCCACATTATGGGCACAATATTCAATGATAAAAGCGTGTATGGTAATTAATGATAATATAGACATAAGCAAGTATGCACAACTTATAGGATTTTTAAAACGGAAATCTGATGGGTATCATGGAAAGAAGTCAAAAGTTCTGTCACGAGAACAAATTGATTGTTTTTTATCAAAAGCAAATGATAATGAATATTTAATGATTAAGGTAAAATATTATCCTGGGTATTCCTGGGTAATGCAGGCGCATGTCGCTCAGAAGAATTAACAAACTTAACACTTAATGACATTGAAGATGTTGGTACATCCTTAATAATAACTGTGCCCAAAACAAAAACTAAAATATCTCGAGTCTTTGTGGTTACCAATAATGCAGGGAGCATAAATATACTCAATTTATACCGTAAATACGCTGGATTACGTCCCAATCACATAAATCATCGTCGCTTTTTCATATTTTACAAAGCAGGAAAATGCACTACACAGCCAGTTGGAAAAAATAAATTTGGAAAAATTCCATTTTTGACAGCTACCTACTTAAACCTACCAAATCCAACCTCTTACACCGGCCATTGTCTGCGCAGATCCTCTGCAACACTGTTAGCAGACGCAGGTGCTGACATTACAACGATAAAGCGTCACGGAGGTTGGAAGTCGACTACAGTTTGTGAAGGCTACATTGAAGATTCGGTAGAAAATAAAAGAAATATTGCAATTCAATTACTACAACCAGCAGGAACGAGCAAAAACACTGGACAATGCCTAACTTCTCACGAAAATAAAACAGAAATAACAAATCAAATACTACAAACTGATGCAAGTACGATCAAAACTTTAAACAGTGATATTGATATTCCTTCCAATATTAAATTTGAAAATTGTAATAATGTATCATTTTCTATTAATATTAATAAATAAGTTGTTATATTTTTCTTCATTATTTTTGTTTTATTAATATGTGTATAATGAAAACTTTCCTAGGGGATTTTTGTTCATATTATACTCCCTAGGGTAAAATGACTTATTTCTGTCACAATTTCCATCACCTACAAACTGACTTCTACTCCCGGGCGTGTAAAAAATTAATTATTTTGTATCAATAATTTATAATTCTTCCGTCAAAACAAAACATATGATCGTAAAAAAAGCTTAGATTTAAGAATTTTTTTCAAGTTTGTTCCGCATGTTAAGTATTGTGTGTAAATATAAGATTTTTTTAGCGCTTGCATTTTGTTCGTCATTACCTGTGGTCATTACGAACGATTACGAGTATATTTTGACGTAAGAATAATTAATTTATTTTTAAGAATAATTAATTTTTTGCTTTTATATTGTATAATTCAAATGTTTTTATTAGCGGGTGCAACTTTCTGAAACTTTAGTTTTTCTTAAATAGTGCGATGCAAACGGGAAAATTAATTAAGTTCTTAAATTTCTGTAATATTAAATTTGGCGCTGTCAAAGAAAACTTAAGTTTTACTTAAGTCAAAAGCGGTACAACCGGGCATTAGAGCTGATTAGATTTTGGTTGAAATTGGTTGAAAAATAAATTTTTTTCTTTTTATTACATTAAAAATTATTTTAAAAGTAAGAAGTTTGTGATAACTACTTGATCTTTTTTTTCAACGACTTATGCATAGTCTTTGCAGCTGTTCTTTCTTGATGTCTTAAATTTATAGCACCATCTACAAGCATTTGTACAATTCATATTTCAGTAACGTTCTTGTATGCAACAGCCTTCGCAGGGGCATTACCGTACTTTTTCCTGGGTGGGGTCCCCAAGCACGGATTACCTGAGGGCGCAGACCGAGCAGCCCTTCCGATACGTAGCATGATTGGATTAACGAGATTCTTCGCAAATTTTATTTACAATTGTGTATAATGAAATTATACAAATTTTTATTCGTATCTCCCTAATTCACGGATGAATATACTTGCATACTGCGGGTATATCTGCCGAACGGTTAAGGCTTCCACATAATTACTGAAAATCGTACGAAAACTTCCTTTTCAGTAATAAATGTGCTGGTGTCGAAGCAACACATAACAAGATTCTCCGTTTTTATTCGATATCTCTCTAATTCGTGAATAAATATTCTTGAATATTTGCACTGTGTAAGGGTTTAGGCCGCAGTTTGTAAAGAGGTAAGGTTCCATTGAAGTTCATTGAAAAGGGATCCAAGTAAATACCATCTGAAGAAAGTTATGGAGGTAGTTCTTTTACCTAGTTCTCAAAACGTTATTTGGAGATGATTATTATTTTTAACAAAGTGGAACCCCATCTCATACTGCAAATATAATTCAAAGATAATTTAACAGATTTTTATGTAAGGATGAACGGCTTCCCAGCTCACCCGATTTGAATCCATTGGGTTGTTTTGTCTGGTCATACATGTTGTTAAATTGAGCAAATTGGAACAATTAAAAAAAAACATTACAAAAATTTGAAATAAAATGTCTATCAACTTTGTTCATACGGTATGCCATTCGTTTAAAAAGACTGAAGCTGGTAAAAAGAAAAAATTAAATTGAGTGGCTCTATAGAATAATAAGGTAAGCCTATTTACCTTATTTTTAATATTATTATGCAAATGAAGGCTAATACATATACTTAGTGTTGATGACTAAAATTTTTTTAAATTTCTACAAGCTAAGTGAAATTTGAAAATTTTCCAACCTTGATTTTTAGTCAAAGACACCGTTGTACAATCTTCCTGAAATAGCAATTCATAGAAATTACTATGGCGTGGTGCAGTTTCTTATCACATCCTTATGTATAGTATAATATAATGGTAAAATGGTATAATTCCATTCTGACAATGGTTGACGGAAGTCAAGATGGAATCCTAGGTGATTATGAACCAGTTTTTAAAAATCAAGTAAAATATCCAAAATTACTCCTCATCTCTAAAGCTGTATCATAACTTATGAACCAAGTAATAGTTAGTCTGAAAACTACAATAAGATAGGATCAACAACATTTTCTGTTCCGTGTAAAATGGAACTAAACGGTTTGAATTTATCTAGACCTCCTGTGCAAGGTATTCCGATAGTAAATCAACTTTGAGAAAAACATTAAAAAAAAAATAAATAATTTAAAATAACTCGTTATTCCATAGAACCACACAATTATTCAAAAAATTTATTACAGGTTCTACTCAATTAAGTAGAAGTTAATTTATTATAATAAAAGCTTCTACATATGGCTCCATTTTTTTGCATTATTATTTGTATTCGAATTTTCTGTTCAACGTGTAATTACATTTTTTGTTCACCTTATACTAATTGTTCTTTAAATATCATTCTAAAGGATGTTTTTTGCAGCGATACATTTTTTAGAAGGAATAGCAGCCAAACCATCCGACAGATGGCGTGCTTTAAACATGTGTTGTTTGCCAAAATCATTGAAAGATTAACACCATAGTAACGCTTGATAATTGTGGTAATTTATTTCCAAAATCAAATTCATCGGTCGATATAATAGGCCATTTGAGCAAGCTATTCGTCAAAGTATTGATAAATTCAACCTAAATTCAGCTACTTGATGCAACAACATCAACAAGACTAAGAACTGTGCGTTTGGAAGAAAATATCCCTGTTGTTGAAGGATGGTGGTGCTCGAATTTGTTCGAGCAGGAACCTGTCAGTTGGTCGGAAGTTGCCAAAAGTTCCCACTTTCTTAAAAAAACACCCTTTATGTTATAACCGATCATTTAACGACGTTCTTTAGAGCAACAAAATAATCAAACATTTTCAAAGAAGTGTATATTTTGGCAATTAAAGCTGTCTCGGAAAATCGACCAATCAATTGATGGAAGAATTCGTCAATCAAAAATGAAATCAATGCAAAATACGATATCTTTCAATTTAGTAATAAATGAGATTATGAAAATAAAAATATTTAAAAGAAATGATTAGATAAAGCTACCTACACTTCATAACATTAGATAAAATTCCGATTTAACAAACAGCAGGATTCCTATGGTGGATAATTTTAATTTATTGACAAGTTCATTCTTGAAGTTCCAAAGTAATACTACCAATAAAAACATCAAATCCTAAAGAAATGGTTCTGGGAATATAAATTTTGTGAAAACATTCACAATTGCAATTCGATGAAGGAATAGTTAACCTAAGAAGGAAGCTAGAAGACAATAAATATCCTTCGAGGCATTTTATAGTCGTATACAGCAGTTTTACATTTAACCGTAGTAAAGCAATTTAAAGTTTTTACAAAGAAACAAATTTTTGAGTACGTCGAAATCATATATTTTGAAATGCAGCATAATTAGTAAATTTCTTATTTTCAAGAACATAGCAGTGAGCAGATTTTTCATTTTGACTATTAAAAATAAACACCTGTTACCTTTTGCTATATATATTACATAACATATTATATAAAATATTAACAATTGTATACAATCTTGTATTTTCATTTACCTGAAGTACGTTAATATACATTAACACTACATATTTTGTAAATGTTTCGATTTAAGTAAATCAGGAAGATGTTAAAATAAAATGCAATCTAAAAACCAAATTCCTCAAGAAGAAAATAAAATATATCGAGCTTTCGAAAGATACCTTCGTACGAAATAATTTTCTTTGTTGAATTTTCTCAAAGAAAATAAGCAAAAATAATGCATCGTTATGACAATGTATGTTCATATGGAATTATATGAATTCTTCAACAAAATAATACCGATGTTGGAAAACTTCGATTGTATTGAAAAACAATTAAAATTTTTAAATGAATGTTGCTTATAAGCAGAAAATATATTCATTGTTGGTGCTCTCGGAACTTGAGATACCATTAGACAGAATTTTTCAGCCTATTATAGTCAAAATGTAGAAAATTTTAGGCCAAAATTGCCACATTTAGCAACATCTAATCAAATACAGCAACTTACATGTGCTAAATTTGCCAAACTTCAGACAGCGATGAAGTCTGATTGTGGTCGAAAATACACAAGCAAATCCAAAAATGAAGATCCGGATGATTATGTAATAACCGCAAGCTACTGTAAATACAATTTAGGTTTTAAATCACTAATTTGTGAAAACCTAATAATTTACCAGCTGGTCATATTAGTTGATTTGAAAAAGAACCTAATGTATCAGTTCATTTCAAACAAAAAATGTTCATCTAATTCAAATGTTCGTTGATAGTAAATCGAATATCAACAGAAAATATAAAACAATTTTTGTCGAGATGTCACCGCGGTCTAATAGTACTAGATTTCTCGTTGTAACCTGTCTCGAGCCTCAAAATATCTTCAACTAAATGATAACGATTAATAACATCGGTTCTCTTTGATGTCGACAAAAGTAACAATGACAGGTAAGTCAGCTACTCGAATCATTTTATAAATTTAACTGTGGTTTCATATTGGCAGAATGATTTCTATTAAATCAATTTGTTCCTACTCAGTTTAATTGTTTACAATAATTGTAAAGCAGATTTCCATTTTCAATAAGGTTTAACGATTACAAGTAAGCACCTCGGGACAACTTCGACAAATTTCATTGCACTTAATCGAATTACATAATATGTACAATAGGAAACATTCCCTTATAGAAATAATAAAAAAAATCGATGGGTGCAATATTTAATTAAGCTGCACTTATTAATGCCAAAATCGTAGCTAAAATAAAAACAAAGTAATGACTCGAGGTCAATGCCAACGAACAAGAAATACATTTCTAATTACGACATAATAAACCACTTGATACAACTTTAGAAATATAGAACCACAAAATTGCTACGCATATTTTGTAAAATAATTATCAAATGCTTTATTACGTCTCGGATCAATACCCAATCGCCACTACGTAACCTCAATAAATATTAACAACACTTACTGAAACCTTCTTTCGGGGCATACTGTGAGATGTAATTTAATTACACTTTTATATTTAATTATAAACTAATCTTCACACACTAAATAAAATTAAAACAAACACGAATGATTAAAACACGAAAATCGCGATAAGTTATGCCACAATAAATAAAGTTAATCCATTACAGTACCGCCAACCGTAAAGCATATAGTCCCTGTTATGTACCCATAGAGAAATGATAATTTTTGTAAAATAAATCGAAATGCAAATAAAAAAATTTATAACATAAAAATAAGTAAAGAAAAACTTTACCTGATTAGTTTACACTAATAAATCAATTTGTATTAACTTGCTTCGGAAGAATGAACAGGAATTTCGTATACAGGAATTTCCAAAGTACACTATGACATAAAAAAATTGCACTGCAAAATTACTTTCGGCACAACCGCTATTATAAAATAAAAAATTGAAAAATTTTATTGTTGCAAAACCACGTGCTCTTCTAACAAAAAGTCAAGCCACGCGCCCATTATATTTGATATTAAAAATATTCTGCTTTGAAATCAACTTTACAACAATTCTACCAATCAAAGAAATTACCAATATAAAATAAAATTTATTAGTTATCAAAAACGTTTAATTTTTTTTGTTGGTAAATCAACAATGATTCTCTTTTTCTTACCAAAATCTTTCTTTTAAAGAAATTCTACGTTTAGTGAAACATGTATTTTTTAAATTAATTAATTTGTGGCAATCAAAGATTGTTAGATTTATATATTTTATTTATTTAATATAAAATATTTAAACTTCATCGTCGCTGGTTTAACAAAAATTTGAAATACATAGAATGAAAATCTATAAAAACTTTTGGGCCCCGGTTTTGGCTAGCATCTGACACAAGTGTATAATTTGGCAGGTAATTAAATTTTTAATTTTTACAAAATTTTTGTCTGTCGGTAAATATTTTTGACTGTTGAAATAACGCGGCTCGAATTTTCTTAGTTTCTTAGATTTGAAGATTTAAAGGGCGGTCTAAAGCAAAGATAACTCGTTTTATTTTAAACCCTACGTCCAAAACTAGGTAATAAAATTAAAGATAATTAAATTTCTTTAAAAAGATTACACATGTTTTCTGTGATCAATACTTTTGGACAGTAGCGCCAAGTTGAAAATCTTAAGCAAGCGCCGCGATATTCACTTTAATGTTACTTTTATGCAATTTCTTGTACAAATAACATAAAACTTAGATTACCTGTTCAGGAACAATCACAGTAACCGCATTTTATCACTTCCAACAAATATTTGTAATCTTAAGCAAGCGCCGCGATATTCACTTTAATGTTACTTTTATGCAATTTCTTGTACAAATAACATAAAACTTTAGATTACCTGTTCAGGAACAATCACAGTAACCGCATTTTATCACTTCCAACAAATATTTGTAACTAGCTGGATACCCGGCTTCGCCCGGGGTCTCATTAAAAAGGTGGAACTCTGCCTTTGTCTGAATGATTGAATAGCTGGATACCCGGCTTCGCCCGGGGTCTCCCTATAATTAAAATACTTTGCCTTTGTGTGAAGTATTTAGATTTTTCAGTATCCTGCTTCGCTTAAGGTTTTCTTCTCGACGGGAAATCTTGCTTCCCGTTGCTAGAGCGTTTCAGAATGATTTTTAGTGTTCCCGTTGTCGAGTGTTTCAGAACGGTTTATATTGTACTCTACAATTTTCTCTACAGCTTTTCTTCTCCAGTATTTCAAATCACTTATAATAGTGTAGGTACTGAATGTGAATATCTTTTCTTTTCTTCTTTATTAGCCTTTTTTTTTCATCCAGTGTTGGACATAGGCCTCCCCTTTCTGTCTCCAGGTGTTGCGGTCTGCCGTCATTCTCATCCAAGAGAACCCAACTACCCTCTTCAAATCGTCCGACCATCTCATCTGTGGACGTCCTCTTCCTCTCTTGTCTGTCCATTCGTTCTCATTACGTGTCCAGCCCACCTCCATTTCACTGATGTCGTATGTTCTATTACATCTCTTAATTTTGTTTTTTCTCGAATGTTTTCATTTCTAATTTTATCTTGGAGCTTTATGCGCAGCATTTGTCTCTCCATAGCCCGTTGTGTCTTGGCTAGCTTATCGACGATATTCTGTGTGAGGGTCCAGGTCTGAGCGCCATATGTCAGGACAGGTAATACGCATTGGTTGTACACATTTCGTCTCAATATTAAAGGTATTTTACAGTTTTTGAGTATTCGGCTTTGTTTTCCGAATGCTGACCAAGCTAGCCTTATTCGTCTGTCGATTTCTGCGGTTTGGTTTTGCTTCCCGCATTTTACCATCTGGCCTAGATATATATATTCTTTCACGTTTTCTAGTTCGTAGTTATTTACTATTATCTTTCTGTTGTCTTCTTGGTTACTCATTACCTTTGTCTTGTGTATGTTCATATTTAAACCTATCTTTCGTGAATGAACATCCAATTCGTGTATCATCGTCTGTATCTCGTCAAAGCTTCCGGCTATCAGTACCACATCGTCTGCGTATCTTAGGTGACTCAGCCTTTTCCCATTTATATTAATTCCTTTCTGTTCCCATTTCATTTTCTTGAACACGTCTTCTAATGTTGTTATAAATAATCTCGGACTCATGCTGTCTCCTTGTCGTACTCCTCGTTTTATCTGGATGGGCTGGGTGTTCTCGTTTAGCTGGACTATCATTTGAGCGTTGTCATATATAGACTGGATTAACTGTGCATACCTATGGTCTACTCTGCTGTTCTGGAGTGCCTTTAATACCGCCCACATTTCAATCGTATCAAAGGCCTTACGGTAATCTATGAAAGCTAGATATAGTGGGAATCTATATTCTGTCGACTTTTCTATTAATGTTCGAATTGTGAGTAGATGATCAGATGTACTGAAACCCTTTCGAAATCCTGCCTGTTCCACAGGTTGATAGAATTCTAGTTTGTTTTCGAGCCTATCTATTATGATTCTTGTCAATGTTTTATATAGTTGTGATAATAGTGATATGGGTCGGTAGTTGTCAAGATTTGCTTTATCTCCTTTTTTGTAGAATAGTATCGTTATTGATGTATTCCATTCTTGTGGGATTCTTCTTTCATGTACACATTTGTTGAATAAGATCTTTAGACTTTCCAGGACTGCTCTTCCGCCTTCTTTCATTAGTTCCGCAGTAACCTCATCAGGTCCAGGCGCTTTATTGTTCTTCGTACGATTTAGTGCCGACAAAATCTCTTCTTCGTCTATATCTGGTATGTCTTCCGATCCTATATTCTTTACGTCTATTGTTAGTTCTTCTTCGATCTCTTTCGGTATTGCATGTTTCTGTTCGTATAGGTCTTGATAGTATTCTTCCACTGCTCGTAGAATTTCTTTTTTATCTCTAATTACCACATTATTTTTGTTTTTAATTTCAATGATTTGTTCTCTTCCTAAGGATCGTCTCACACTTTTCATGTTCTTACCTTCCTCTATCACTTTAGCTATTTCCTCTTCTAACTGTTTTCTCTTGTCTTCTTTTATAGATTTTTTCAGGGTTTTATTTGTTTCTGTATAAGCTATTGTGGTTCTTTCATTGTTTCTTAACAAACATCTCCTCTTTTCGAATAGTTTCTTAGTTCTTTCACTCCACTTTTCTTTACCGCTTCTCTTCCTTCCGGCTATCTTTTGTCCAGCCTCTTTCATTGCCTTTATTACTTTTTTGTTTATTTCATCTATATTTCCTTCCGCTAGATCTCGGTCTCTCTCTACAATGCGCTTGAGTTCCTGTTGGTATTCGTTTCTTTTATTTCTAATCTGGTTTCCGTCGAATAAGACTTTTGCTTTTTTCATTAGTTTAGCTCTCTCAAGTATTGTATTAAGTTCAATCTTTGACCTAACTAGTCTGTGATCACTACCTGTGTTGAATTCGTTTAGTACTGATACATCTTTGATTATATTTTTATCGGACGATAGTATGTAATCTATTTCATTCTTTGTGTTGCCGTTTGGGCTTATCTACGTCCACTTTCTATTGTTCTTTTTGCGAAAGAATGTATTCATGGCATATATATTTCGGTGTTCCATAAAATTTACTAGCGTCTGTCCTCTCGTTTCTTTCTCCAAATCCAAAGTTGCCCAACCTCATCTCCTCCTCCTCTATCTTTTTCCCTATCTTGGCATTAAAGTCTCCCATTGTTACGGTATAGTTACATGGGTTTTCATCCATTGCTGTTGATATTTCTTCATAGAGCAGCTCTACTTCCTCATCTGTATGAGTTGAGGTCGGGGCGTATACTTGTATTAGCTTCAGTCTGCAGTATTTTGACAGTTGTAGTTTTATATAAGCCACTCTGTTTGATATTCCTTTGTATAATACCACATATGGTGTCATTTGTTTGTGTACTATGAATCCAACTCCTCCTTCATTGGCTTCTTCCTCATTTTTTCCTTTATAGTATAGTGTATTACCTGATGCCAGTAATATACACTTCTCTCCTTTTCTCTTAACTTCTGACAATCCGATTATACTCCAGTTTATTCTCTCAGCTCTTCCTCTAGTTCGTCCAGTTTTCATCTTTACTCATTGATCTTATATTATAAGTGCCGACGTATAGTCTCTTCTTTTTTTTCTGTATCTTACTTCTTTTACTTTTTTCTAGCGGGTTTTTGCCTCCCCCAGAATCCATGAGGCAGACCGGCTGGCCGGTGTGGGATTGTGGGTTATAAACCCTACCCACCTGGGGTATTTGTGTTTTAAGACTCGCTGTCATTTTTAAGTTAGGGGGTTTTTGGCATTAAAACGCCACGCTTGCCGAGCGTGTTGGCGAGTTTATATATCAGCCGCCCAATGTGGGTACAGACGCTGTTGGCCGCCGCCCAACTTGGGACAGACGCTGGCCGATGCCTCAGTTGATCCGCGGGTGCTTATTTGGCAAGCCTTATTCGCACCGGTCCTGTATATCTTACAGGATCTTTCCCTATCAGCCATTGGGACGCGCCGTGTCGGGGTTGAGGCTCCCCACCCTTTGGTGTCCTGCACACGCTATAACCAGCCCCTACTTAGTTCAGCACTGGTCACGTGTACCGGCTAACCGCAGGCACGGAATGCGAATATACCAACGTAAAATTACCATATATCAATTACAGGTATTGGCAATGGGAATCTCGTTAATCCATTCATGCTCGTCCGCAATTTTTCACTTTTTTTTTAAATTAAGCTTTTCGGTCCCGGTTTTTAGCGGAAAACCTCTTTAGGGTCCTAGAGAGTAACTGTGCAAAATTTGGTTGAGATCGGTCGAACGGTTTTGGAGTTATTAAAAGACGAACAAACAAACAAACATTCAATTTTATATAATAGATAGCTGACCAAGGTTGTGCGGCCTGAAGGCCGCACTGTTGGGAATAATTTTAAATTCACCCTGTATGGGAATCTCGTTCCATTCATGCGCGTCCGCAAATTTTACTTTTTTTAAATTAAGCTTTTCGGTCCCGGTTTTTAGCGGAAAACCTCTTTAGGGTCCTAGAGAGTAACTGTGCAAAATTTGGTTGAGATCGGTCGAAAGGTTTTGGAGTTATTAAAAGACGAACAAACAAACAAACATTCAATTTTATATAATAGATAGCTGACCAGGTTGTGCGGCCTGAAGGCCGCACTGTTGGGAATAATTTTAAATTCACCCTGTATGGGAATCTCGTTCCATTCATGCGCGTCCGCAAATTTTACTTTTTTTAAATTAAGCTTTTCGGTCCCGGTTTTAGCGGAAAACCTCTTTAGGGTCCTAGAGAGTAACTGTGCAAAATTTGGTTGAGATCGGTCGAACGGTTTTGGAGTTATTAAAAGACGAACAAACAAACAAACATTCAATTTTATATAATAGATAGCTGACCAAGGTTGTGCGGCCTGAAGGCCGCACTGTTGGGAATAATTTTAAATTCACCCTGTATGGGAATCTCGTTCCATTCATGCGCGTCCGCAAATTTTACTTTTTTTTTAAATTAAGCTTTTCGGTCCCGGTTTTTAGCGGAAAACCTCTTTAGGGTCCTAGAGAGTAACTGTGCAAAATTTGGTTGAGATCGGTCGAACGGTTTTGGAGTTATTAAAAGACGAACAAACAAACAAACATTCAATTTTATATAATAGATAGCTGACCAAGGTTGTGCGGCCTGAAGGCCGCACTGTTGGGAATAATTTTAAATTCACCCTGTATGGGAATCTCGTTCCATTCATGCGCGTCCGCAATTTTCACTTTTTTTAATTAAGCTTTTCGGTCCCGGTTTTTAGCGGAAAACCTCTTTAGGGTCCTAGAAAGTAACTGTGCAAAATTTGGTTGGGATCGGTCAAACGGTCTAGGAGTCTATAAGGAACACACAAACACACAAACACACAAACATACATCCATTTTATATATATAGAAGATTGGCAGTTGGATTCTCCAAAACCATAGGTAAGAAAGAGTTCAGAACCCAAAGAATATTATACCACTCATTACTTTTTCTTATCTGTGGTAATGCCTGTTTCCAACTTAAACTTTGTATTGACAATGTAACCATATTATCGTGTTAACCATCGATGTTAACATAAAAGATCGATGGTGTTAACCTTAAATTAACCTAAAATATCTACTTCACGTGGATGGTAGCACTGTGTATAGTTCGAACTCATAATACAGTAATAACACAAGTTATTGCGCAGAATATCTCTAGCCATGTGACGTCATGCGCAAAAATGACCAAAATACGCTTCGAACTAAGCGTTTACATTTATTTTTTAGTTCAAACCATGGACTTAGATGGCGCGGCTTTATTAGAGTGAAACAAAATAAAAGAACATAACCATATTTTTGTTTAGTTTAGAATAAAAAAAAATTATAGTAAAATGTATATTACAAAATAATTCAAAAACCTTCTAAGTTTATGGTTCAAACTAAATAAAGGCATGTATGTATACGCCTGTGCAGTAAAATTAGAAACGATCTAGCTTAAATTGCACTAAGGTTAGTTCTACTCTTTGTTATCTATGGGTTAGTTTGAACTAACGACCGCATGTAAACGTAGTAACCAACTTCTTCTTCTTCTGCATCGTTTGCTTCTTGTCAGAAGCGTCGTGACCCAGCTTGACCGAAGTCAAGATGAATTTTCATCATCATCATCAAACTTCCTGGATTAGGCTAAGCCTGTTCCGGCGTCCATCGTTTCCTCGGTCGCCCAACGTCTCTTTTCCTTTAGGATGGTATTCCATTATCAGCTTTACTGGTCTGCGGTTGTCCATCCTTTCCATATGTTGACACCATCTCTGTCTGTATGTTTTAATGTGTTCCAGCAAAGGTTCAATCATAAGTTCGTGTCTTATGTCTTCATTTCGTATTCTGTCGGTTTTAGTGCATCCTTTTGTTGCTCTAAGAAATTGCATCTCTGCTGCTTGTATTCTGCCTTCGTCTCTTAAAGAAATTCTACGTTTAGTGGAACATGTATTTTTTAAATTAATTAATTTGTGGCAATCAAAGATTGTTAGATTTATATATTTTATTTATTTAATATAAAATATTTAAACTTCATCGTCGCTGGTTTAACAAAAATTTGAAATATATACAATGAAAATCTATAAAAACTTTTGGGCCCCGGTTTTGGCTGGCATCTGGCACAAGTGTATAATTTAGAAGGTAATTTTTTTACAAAATTTTTGTCTGCCGATAAAAATTTTTGACTGTAGTAATAACGCGGCTTGAATTTTTTTATTTTCTTAGATTTGGTTAGGGGTTCAGCAAAAATGTGATTACCCCCGAGGTCGGAAACTACCATAAATTTATGCGATAACTCGTTTTATTTTAATTCTACGTCCAAAACTAGGGTAAACAAAATTAATGATAATTAAATTTTCTTTAAAAAAAGATTACACGCATGTTTTTCTGTGATCAATACTTTTTGGACAGTAGCCGCGCCAAGTTGATAAATCTTAAGCAAGCGCCGCGATATTCACTTTAATGTTACTTTTATGCAATTTCTTGTACAAATAACATAAAACTTCAGATTACCTGTCCAAGAACAATCACAGTAACCGCATTTGATCACTTCCAACAAATATTTGTAATTGGCAGTTGGATTCTCCAAAACCATAGGTAAGAAAGAGTTCAGAACCCAAAGAATATTATACCACTCATTACTTTTTCTTATCTGTGGTAATGCCTGTTTCCAACTTAAACTTTGTATTGACAATGTAACCATGTTTTCGTGTTAACCATCGATGTTAACATAAAAGATCGATGGTGTTAACCTTAAATTAACCTAAAATATCTACTTCACGTCCTCGGGGAACCTGAAACCCCTAGAGGACGCGTCCCCAGGTGGCGGATAGGGGAAAGCCCCTCAGATATGAGAGGTAGGAGGGAAATCAAATACCTCCCGCGGACCAACAGGTAACATAGTAGCGTCTGACTCAGATTGAGCGGCTGCGAACAGCGTCGGTTCTCCAGGTTAGGAGCGGCTGAATACAACCCTGGCAGAAGGCTAAAACTGCACTCACCAACCCGTCTTGCCAGCGTGGTGAGTTATGGCTAACAATCCCCTTTAATATTCAATGACAATGTCGATTTTTAAAACTACAGTACCCCAGGTGAGTAGAGAAATTATCTCAGAATCTCACACTGATTCCAAATCAGTCTGCCTCAAGGATTCTGGGGGAGGCAAAAACTCGAAAGAAACCAGAAAGATAACTAACGACCGAAATATGAACAAGAACAGGAAAAGTCCGAAACAAATGCTTTATATAGCAACGCTAAATGTGAGATCACTAGCAACAGAAGAAAGACTAGTTGAGTTGGAACAAGAACTAGACAAGATCAAGTGGTCCATTGTGGGTCTATCGGAAGTGAGAAGAAAAGGAGAAGAATGTAGTCCAATTTCCAAATAGTCCAAATAGTCCAATTTCAATACCAAGAACTAATTCAGCGTGGGAACCAGGCAGCGAGAAGTGCAGACTGTTTGGATTCTTTGAATACAAAAATAACACGTTGCATATTGGAAGCTTCAGAAAAGGCAGCGGGAGGAAAGGATGGAAGACGACAAAAATTGGGTCAGGATACAATTGATCTAATTGCTAAGCGACGAAAATGAGAGGAGATGGAACCACCGATATAAAAGAAATGACAGAAATGAACAAGACAATAAAGAAAAAGATACGATCGGATATTAGGCATTATAATAATCGGCAAATAGAAGAGGTACTACAAGAAGGAAGAAGTCTAAAAAATGTAATGAGATCAATGTCACAAGGAAAATCTAACATAAATAAGCTTATAGACGACAACAATAGAACAATTACACAAAAGGATCAAATAATGGAGCTAACAGAAGATTTCTATAGATCATTATACGACGCAAAAATGGAACCTCCACCTGATAAAACCGAGGAAAACAGAAGAATAGTTAAGAATGTAGGATCAGAAGAGCTGCCAAGCATAATAGCAGATGAAATAGCGGGATCGCTCAGAAAAATGCAAAATTCCCGAACATCAGGGGAAGATAATATTGTAGCAGAAATGTTAAAATATGGAGGGGAACCAGTATTAAAACTCCTAGAAGACTTATATAACAAATGTCTGGTGGAAGGTAGAGTACCCACAGAATGGAATAACGCCTTGATAATTTTACTGTTCAAGAAAGGAAACAAGTTTAAATTAAATAACTACAGACCTATTAGTCTCCTGTCAGTGCTATATAAGCTTTTACAAAAATTATAACCGAACGATTAACCAACAAATTGGATAGCTATCAGCCAAGAGAACAGGCTGGATTTCGGAAAGGATTTGGAACACTAGACCACCTACAAGTAGTAAGAACCTTAGTAGAAAAAGCAAACGAGTACAACATCACACTGTGGATGGCCTTTATAGACTACGAGAAGGCATTCGACTCGGTTGAAACCTGGGCGATTTTGAATGCGCTTAGCAACAATCGAGTCGATCATAGGTATACAGCTTTAATACAGAATATCTACAAAAATGCTACTTTTCAGATCCTACTACACGAAAACACAAAAAGATTAAAATAAAAGAGGAGTGAGACAGGGAGATTCCATTTCACCCAAGCTGTTTACACTAGCACTGGAGGACATGTTCAGAGAACTACAGTGGGACGACAAAGGTGTAACCATAGATGGGGAAAAATTAAGCCACTTACGATTTGCTGACGACGTAATTCTGATATCCCACGAAAAGGAAGAACTACAACTGATGTTGACGGAATTAAATGAACGTTCCAAACAGATAGGCCTACAAATAAATAACACAAAAACTAAATACATGACGAATGATCCTGCAGAAGGCGAACTAGGCATGGAACAATTAAACGCCGGAGATTTAACAGTTGAGAAAGTGGACTCCTACATATATCTGGGTCAAAAAATCATTATGTCCAAGAAAAATTTAAAAGCCGATCTGAGCAGAAGAATCACGCTAGCATGGGCAGCATTTGGAAAACTTCACCAGGTCTTAAAATCTCACATACCAAACACCTCAAAGCACGAACTTTCGACCAGAACACTGAAACTTGGGCTCTAAACAATAGTATAATAACAAAATTTCAAGTTGTGCAGAGAGCTATGGAGAGACGTATGATTGAGTCACACTGCAAGACCGAATACCCAACATAGAAATCCGAAATACATCCAAGGTAACGGATGTAATAAATCGAATATGCAGATTGAGATGGAACTGGGCGGGCCATATCGCTAGAATGCAGGACAATCGTTGGACACGACGAATAATAGAATGGAGACCTCGAGGCCAAAGAAGAAGCATAGGACGACCACAGACGAGGTGGACTGATGATCTGAAGAGATTTGTGGGACGCGACTGGATCCAAAGAGCACAGAATAGAGAGGAGTGGCGTATTATGGGGAGGCTTATGTCCGACGATGGACGATATAGCTGTGATGATGATGATATCTACTTCACGTGGATGGTAGCACTGTGTATAGTTCGAACTCATAATACAGTAATAACACGTTATTGCGCAGAATATCTCTAGCCATGTGACGTCATGCGCAAAATGACCAAAATAAAACTCATGGTTCGAACTAAGCGTTTACATTTATTTTTAGTTCAAACCATGGACTTAGATGGCGCGGCTTTATTAGAGTGAAACAAAATAAAAACATAACCATATTTTTGTTTAGTTTAGAATAAAAAAAAATTATAGTAAAATGTATATTACAAAATAATTCAAAAACCTTCTAAGTTTATGGTTCAAACTAAATAAAGGCATGTATGTATACGCCTGTGCAGTAAAATTAGAAACGATCTAGCTTAAATTGCACTAAGGTTAGTTCTACTCTTTGTTATCTATGGGTTAGTTTGAACTAACGACCGCATGTAAACGTAGTAACCAACTTCTTCTTCTTCTGCATCGTTTGCTTCTTGTCAGAAGCGTCGTGACCCAGCTTGACCGAAGTCAAGATGAATTTTCATGGGAGTATAATTCATGGGGTGGTTTCCCGTTGCTTTCCCCATGGTCCACAGATTGATATTGGACCTTTGATCGCAGCAGTGTATTCGACTCGACTAGGATTCGAACCGCGGTCTACCGCTTTCCAGTCGGCCGGTGTATGCTTTGCGCTACACTGCTGGTCACCAACTAGTAGCTAACTAGTAACCAACTAGTAGCTACTAAAATCATTTTATAACCATTTTAAGAGTACGACTATGCATAAGGCATAAGGTAAGGTGAAGACGGTCGCGGTCTAGCGTTTAAGTGCATCAACTGCTAAACCGAGATCCCTGGTTCAAATCCGGACGGAGTGAGAATTTTCTGACCGTCTTCCCTCGGAAGGCAATGGCAAACCACCGAGGTAGAATGCCAAGAGAACTCTAAAAAATAGAGTCACCAAACCCTCTTTAGGGTAAACGGACTGAGAAGGAAGGAAGGTAGCCTAAGGCTATGCATAAGAGTACGACTATGCATAAGGCTCTTTACGTTTAGCGAGTAGACAAAACGATTGGATAATCATGTGTCATAATCACATGTTTTTCCAGAACCCACAGAAAATCTATTTGTTATATATAACAGTGAAACCCTCTATAAAAAAAGATTTGATGCATTATTCTCCTCAGAGTAATACTTACTTAGAAAGGGCTGAGTAGAAATCTTATTTAATGAGGAAAAAGTGAAATAAAACCCAAGAGTGCCCAAACTGAATGTAATCAGCTCTAAATGGCTATTCAAAATGGTACGTGAAATTTCAAGTCAATCGGTATACGCGTTAATCATTTACTACAAAGCGCCACATAGCCTTTTCGTTTTCCATTTTTACATTATTTCGTACTATTTTCTTTTCACACCAATTTTTCAAATATGTTTATAGTTTACCTAATTCAACTGTGGTTTTTCAGTCTTTGTACATTGGTTGTTGACATAATTTTCACCTCTTCCACGGTTGCAACGTGGTATGGTTAGCTGATTTCAACGGCTTTTTTCCCTAAACAGGTTGGCACATTTAATTTTATTTGGTTTTTTCTTTGTAAAATTCTTTTCTGTAATTTATTCTATTTATTTTATAACTTTTATATTTTTATTATAATTTTCTGCATTTTACTATATTATAATCCGACTAGAGTTAAGATTCCCGAACTCGAAAACTCACTTTTTCTTATAAAAATGGCTTTGCCAAACGAAAGAGGACTACTTTAGGAATCTTTTAAAACAAAAATGAATTTGGTAGTACTTCTAATAAAACCACAATTTAAATTTGAAAATTACGAATTTCTCATAAGAAATACATGTAAGTGTATTATGCCTTGCTTTGTTTTTTGGCACTGGGGAGTACCGGGGCTTTTCCCCACACCTCGTTCATCTGGCCGGCATATTCTTGGTTCTTCACTTTGAAAATAAAAGAAAGTTTCGCATTGCTGCGGGTCGCGCCGAGGTGGGTACCTCTGTGTCGGGCTGCGAGTTTTCTGATTTTGGACTTAGGTCTTGCGTAGATGGAATTTGGGTGTCGCTGTAGGATTTGGAAATCTAATTCGGAGACTGTAAATTAGCTCTGGGTCTCTTCTACCGCAAAAAATCTTCGAATTGGCAGTTACCAAGCTCTTGGATTAGAGGGTTTTCGGAGGATCCAGAGTCCGTTTGTAGCCTCCTGTTTGTGACGAACCACGGGGCCTTCATGGCGCATCGTAGGGCAATGTTGTTGGTGGAAATAAGAAAGCCTAAATGGGATTTGTAAGTGTATTTCTGCGAGGTATTACGTTATTACAGTCCACATTCTATCACCAGTCCGTGCGCTGTAGGTGGGTCGACAGTGACTAGCAGTGGGGAGCTACCAGTTGCTACCCGATATCTGTCGGGTTAATATCTACACTTTCCCGAGTTGCGCCGTTCTAGGGGGACGTTTTTAATAAGTAAAACGCTTGTTAAAACCAAATTTCCGCAGCCTTTGCTCTGCTACGGCCGTTACAAGCCGTTTTGACAAACGCAACCGCCTCAAGACTCGGTTTAACCATAAAAGTGTATTTTTTCAAAATTTGTAAACCGACCGCAAAATTTATTTTTTTAATCTGCTAATTACACCCTCATCTTACATAAACCGTTTTAAAAATTGTAATAATTCAGATTCGGGTATCTTAACTGTCACCTATTATAATCAATTTCATTTTGTCACTTTTATCACTGTTTTGTATATTTTTCTACCTTGATAATGGGTAATAAACCTAAAACCAAGAACAATAAAAAAAATGGGTTAAAAACATAAATATTTTATAAAATATTTTAAATAAATAATATTTCGTTGAACTTTCATCGGCTTTAAAAAGTCTATATTTGGTAGATTATTTGAACTTGGAAGTAAAATGTGTACGAATTATAAGATGTACAACTACAAAAATACTATTGATTGCTGAGGGACTCTTAAAGTTGTAAGCTAACCCCGCAGGTTACGCCTATGGAAATGGAACAGCATTCTTATGTTTTGACAGTTTGTAACCTAACTTCTTATGAACTAGTAGAAGTTAAATAATGGTATGTAATATAAAAGCTTTCTTCTTTTACAATATTTACACTTAAGCGTATATTTTTTTCAGTCGGTTACATTACACACAGATTTGGGTAACATTAAAATCGAATTATTTTGTGAGTCATGCCCCAAAGCTTGCGAAAACTTTCTGGCATTATGTGCTAGTGATTATTATAATGGTTGTTTGTTTCATCGTAACATAAAAAGCTTTATTGTGCAAACAGGCGATCCAGGAGGTTCCGGTAAAGGTGGATCTTCAATTTGGGGTCGTAAGTTTGAAGATGAATTTAAAGAAGATTTGAAGGTGAGCTTGATAATATCTTGCCTTATTTTGATTTTAATATGATGTTTATTTAGCACTCAGCTCGTGGAATGATATCAATGGCTAATAATGGTCCCAATACAAACAGTAGTCAATTTTTTATAACTTACGCTGCCCACCCACAGTTGGATTTGAAATATACCCTATTCGGAAAGTATGTAAAAGTTTGCTTTTTAATGAGATCTAGTTTCAGTAATACATAATTTATCACTATGTTTTTAGAGTTATAGATGGTCTGGATGTAGTCGACGAATTGGAAAAATTGCCAGTGAATCCAAAAAATTTCAAGCCTTTAAGTGACACACGTATTAATTCGGTAACAATTCATGCTAATCCACTTGCAGCATAAAGCTTAAATGTTTATCTAAGTTATAGAAATTTTAATTATTATTTTATTAAATAGAATTTTTAAATTCATACTCAAATTTAATTTAGTAGCTGTCAGTTTCTACTTCTTTATAGTCCAATTGTAAAGCAGCCACGTCATCTCTTGCTTCTTTAAATTCGCCTTCTTCCATACCCTCACCTACGTAATGATGAACAAATGCTCGCTTATTGAACATCAAATCAAATTTATAACCAATACGTTTCCAAGCTTCTTTAATTGCTGTGCTATTAGATAGCATGGTAACGGCCCGGTGTACTTTAGCCAAGTCGCCACCAGGTACTGCAGTAGGTGGTTGGTAATTAATTCCTACCTAGTAAAACAAATTATTGCTATTACAGTAGGAAGGGTGCACCAAACACCAAAAGTAATTTTTACACAAGGAAACGTCAAATAATTCGAATTTTTTAAATCAAATAGGTTAGGAATTAATTTAATTTGAAAGCCCTAAAATAGTAAGTCAAAAGATTACCTTGAAGCCGGTTGGACACCAATCAACAAAAAGTATGGATCGTTTAGATTTAATGTTAACGATAGCACTATTAATATCGGTGGGCGCAACATCACCACGATAAAGTAAACAGCATGCCATATATTTTCCACTTCTAGGATCACATTTCACCATTTGATTAGCTGGTTCAAAACATGAATTTGTTAATTGTGCAACAGATAATTGTTCGTGGTAGGCTTTTGTGCAAGGGGAAAATGGAGCGTAAGTTATCAAAGGAAAGTGAATTCGTGGATATGGAACCAAATTTGTTTGAAATTCAATTAGATCTACATTTACTGCGCCATCAAATCTAATTGATGCTGTTACTGAAGATACAACCTGGTGACAATAAAATCAGAATTAAAATTAACACATGCAATAATTTTTTATTAATTACCTGCCCTAAAAGCCTGTTCAAATTTGTGTATGTCGGTCTGGGGACATCTAAGTTTCTGGCCAAAATATCATACACTGCTTCATTATCCATTACAAATGCAACATCCTCGTATTCAAGTGTACCGTGGGTGGTTAAGACTGCATTGTAAGGTTCAACAATGATTGGTGAAATCTGCAAGCTTAACTTTTTTTTCTATTGTATCCGTTTTCACCTAAATAACAAACCTGTGGTGCAGGATACACAGCAAACTCTAGTTTAGTTCTTCTTCCGTAATCTCTGCATAATCTTTCCAATAGTAAAGTAGTAAATCCGGAACCTGTTCCACCACCGAAAGCTCGAAACAATATAAATCCTTGTAAGTTATTGCAGTCGTCTGCAACTTTTCTCACGCGATCGAGGGCTAAATCGATCATTTCCCGCCCTATGGAATATAAGCCCCTAGCAAAATTATTGGCAGCATCTTCTTTTCCAGTTATTAGTTGTTCGGGATGAAATAAATGACGATAATGTCCTGTTCGTATTTCATCTGCAAAAATTATCAAAAAACAAACTAACTTTCACTTCAACATTTTTTATATTTCTAACCAATTACAGTTGGTTCTAAATCGACCATTACAAGTCGTGGTACACATTTTCCAGCTGCCGATGTACTAAAAAATGCATTGTAGCCGTCGTCTGCATTTGTACGATATGCATCATATAATCGCCCATCAGGTTGTATTGCGTGCTCTAAACAATATAATTCCCAGCAAGCACTTGCTATTTGTACTCCCGCTTGTCCTATATGTATTTGAATTACTTCACGCTAACAAATTATTAATACTTAGTTAATTTTGAATTACCACATTGCCCTTAATAGTTACGTTTCCTGGCATTATTTCTTAAATTTTGAATATGTTAGGTTTGAACTTCATAATTTTGAAAAAGGGTACATGATGAGGTTTTACAAAAAATTTATGTCATTTTAAAAATAAGTTTTCAAGTTTTTTTTTACCAAAGAACAAGAATTTTGACTTTGATTATTGATGTAGTTTATGAATGTGACATATGACCACTTTGTTTATTTTTAATAAGTTTCAAAAGTGTTACAGCCCGATTCTTTTAATTTTTGCAAATGAGGGCATTAACCGACAAGGAGGTAATTCTTTTTATTGTTAATTTATCAAATTTGTTTATAATTTTTGTTGTTTGTAATAAAAACAATAAACAAACACTAATGTTATTGAAACCTAGGTCATCTGGTAAGTTGTAAAAATTATAATTTTGTTTGCAATTTTTTTCATTCGACGATGTTGCTGAATGCTTTTTTAAATGTTTGCGTTGGTGATGTGTTGTGAAAAACTACTTGTTAGATTTACACTGGCCTATCACCTCAATTATATTTTCTTTTCAATTTATAATTCAGACCGACTGTTTTTTTTGCATTTCAAAAAATTTTCAAAATTATTAAAAAAAATTTTTTTTTAATTAATTTATTTAATTTCTTTAAATTCAAATTTTGGGGCTGCTATTTATCACTCATGTTATTTTTACTAAAACTATTGTTTGACTAAGAATAATCTAAAAACTAAGTTTTATTTTGTGTCATTTTTTCATTTCAATTTTTTACTTGTTATTTTTATGTGGAGTCAGATTTTCAGTGCTGATCCTTAAAAATAAATTAAACAGAATTTTATCTTTAATGTTTATCTCATATTATTCATTTTAGTGATACATCTTATAAAATAAAGCAATTAATTTTCTCTTTTTATGCTTCATTACTCTCACCTGGCACCCATTAACGTCAGGATTTTGTTTTCACGGTTAGTTGTGAGATAATGACATGGGGAACAAAAGAATCTAAAATATACCTACCCGCTCTCGCTCAAGTAATACTGCTACCTGCTAAATACTTTTTACGTTTGCAGAAAAACCAAAATATTATAAGAAACGACAAATACCTTTGTTCCTTATAAATAAGCAATATAATACACTATTTTTGGTAACTGTCATTGCTAGTAGAAAAAGTAATATTTTTATCAAGTCAATAAAATTTTAATTTTGACAAAATTAACTAATTTCGAACTTTTATTTAGAGTAAAAGTACTTTTTGCAGCTTGTCTGTATATGCTCGTCAAAAACCTCCTGATTAGCCACAAGAAGTTGTACTTTAGCTCGCCTGTGACCTTTTAACCGAAAATATTTGGTACATTTATGCCTGTAGATTTTATCTTGAACAAATAAAGTCAAATAATTAGCAATAAAAATTTTAAACTTTATTTAACAGTTCACAAGTAACACATTTATGTTATTCTAAAATAAATTGTTAAAATTTTATAAAAATATCAGATTTTACTCATAATCTTCAACGAGGACACATAGCATGACGTCCTCCATCGACTGGCACAGAAGCTCCGGTAATAAAGCTAGCGCCTTCGCTAGCAAGAAATGCTATCGTTTGAGCTACTTCATCGGCTTGACCAGGTCTTCCGAGAGCGTGCGTTTCTTTTGTTCGTTTTAAAAATTGTTCATATTGTTCGTCATTCATTCCACTACGCTTGTGTAGGTTGGTTACAGTAACTCCTGGATTTACACAGTTAACTCGTACTTGTTTAGGAGCCAGTTCGAGAGCAACACACCTCGTTAGTTGATCGATGCAAGATTTGGATAAGCAGTATGCCAAGACTCCAGGAAAAGCGCGTATCCCATTAACGCTGGAAACGTTTACAATGTTTCCTTTGGTTACGATCAAATAAGGTACCGCCAAAGAGGTTAAATGGTAAACCGAACGTACGTTAACGTTCATAATTCTGTCATATTGTTCCAGACTGGTATTTTCGATACTTCCAGTTTCAATAATTCCAGCATTATTCACTAATACGTCGAGTTTACCAAAATGTTTAATTGTGGAATCGAGAATGGCTTTGGTGTCGCTTTCGTTAGTTAATTCTCCAGTGACGATAAACGGTTTTGGGGTATTTTGAGGTAAAACGCAATCGTTGGCGACTTTTTGTAAGTTTTCCAAATTCCTCCCTGCCAAAGCTAAACTCGCGCCTAAACCGGCCAAATGTTTTGCAACGGCAGCACCAATTCCAGAACTAGCGCCAGTTATTAAAACTACTTTACCGGCGAATTGCATGATGACTTTGTACAAGTTCGACAATTTTTAATATGGAAGAAAATTTATTGAATTTTGGTTGAATTTACAATTTTAATTTGCTTGAACTTGCCTGTACGTATTGAAAAAAACAGAACACTCAGCACGTCATGAAACAAAGATGGTCAAACACAAATAATCGCAGCCGATTTGTAGATTATAATCTGTTACTAACGGCTGGAACGCAGGCGTAAATTTATTTTTAAATTATAATTTTATTCAACTGTTTACTTTTAATCGTCACCATTTATGCAAAACACAATACACGGACAACGTTGGTTAGGTATAACATTTCAAAATTAAATTTATTTTCATAATATATTATGTTGACAGTGGCGTAACTAGAGATTTTAGCTCTCATGCGAAGAGGATTTATTTATATATTATACGACCTTCCATAATATTATGCATATTTTGAAAATAATAATCAGATGTTGTAAAACCTTTCTTAGCCCAAAGGCAATGCCCCATAACAGTTTTCTCCCTTTTCCTAACCAACTAGTCCTCCGGGAGAAAAAGTTAAAAGTTAAACATACCCTTGTTTAAAAAAATACGTTTACCCCTACCCTTGCATTGGCTAAGCTCCGACGGTATGCGAGGGCCGTCAATTCCATCAGGTTATCATAGAAGACGAATTATAAAACTAAAGAACTAATAGTTTTAATTTATTCTCCCCCAAAATTTTAACGGAAAGCGTTTGTGTAAATATCAGGATATGAGACAAATACAAAACATTAAACATATAACAAAAGCAAGTAAAAGTGAACCCAGGTTGAACACCCGAAGTCTACAAGTTCAAACAATCATCGTCGCTTTCCACTGAAGATGGAGATCCCTGAAGGGAAAAAAATAACCAAGGTATACTACACTGCAACAATGAAATACTCGTCGACACTAAAAATGAATGGAAAAACACCTACAGGATTTTATCAGTGAATAACAAGCAATGCACATTCTTAAAGTTTCAAAACTCACCCAGCTCCGCGAAAATCGTATTCATCTCGTCAAAAAATTCTTCGTCATTGGGAATCCTTCTAACTCCGGTGTACTCCTGGTTCGACTGTAGAAACTCCGGCTTTGCATAGTAAAAATTCTAAAACTAAAGAAGCACGAGGAGAGGGCTACATCACCCTTATTCAATTTGAACATACAAAATCGATACACCCTTCACATCTCATGGTCTACCTCACCACCAGCTGCCTCTCGCAATCAATCACGCCCTATCCACATGGCGCCAAAAAAAACTTGTTGGTACAAAATAAATTTCCATACCTAGACAATCAGCGCAACACACGCCCATATGGGAATCAACAAATATCTAAAAATATGGTGAAAACGGATTAATAAAAATGTACTATCCAAAATCAAATGGGATCCAAAATTTCCAATTATCAATTTAAAAAATTACAAGTGAAAAAATCTACCCCATTCCTAGGCGGTAAAAAATTCTTACCCATTAAAAGTTTTTAATGGTAAAGGTAAAATAATTTTAAACTGATTTGCACGAGTGCAACGTGTAAAATGAAAATCTAATCTTTCCACTTGCGATAAGAAATATAATAATTTTAAATTTGAAATTCTACATGCTAGAGTCGATTGCACAATAGAAAGAGCGAAAATATGAATATTTGTTACATAATTAACAAAATTGCAAGAATAATTGAGTAACTCTGTGGAATAACAAAAAAACTTTATAGTAAACCAGTTTGAAGTAATTTGTGCATATGAATATAAATAATCAAAAATGGTAAAATAATTGGAAAGTACACATTGGACAAGAAAAGTATGGGTAAAGCAATAAATTGTGGCTCGTTCACAATATGTTATTAAATTTTCATCATTCTACATAATATAGGGTATTCGCGCAACCGTGGAGAATCTCTGAGGTTCTAATAGAAGAAATTTTCTAATAGAAACATTTAATAAAATTTTTGTCCAAGTTCAAACCATTGAAGGGTACCGGGTAGCCCTCTTTAAAGGAAATTTTTTAAATTGCTGGTCCTGGTAATTTTTTTGAAATAGGTAGATGCAAATCTTGGATATTTCTCCTGAAATGAACGGAATAGCTAAATCTTGATGAATTGTCTGGTTACTTACATACCATGGTGCATTTAGTAGATTGCAAGCTTTGTAACAGTTTTATATTTGAGGGTTTGGTGCATCTCTAAAGCTATATGCCATATGTCCAGATCGGCTTCACAATTGTCTTATATTGAATTGTCGCATTTGGAGAAGAAAAAAATTCTCTTCCATCAAGACAATACACGCGTGCACACTTGAGTCGTCATTATGGCGAAATTAGTGGCGATAAAGGTTTAGTTATATATATTAGGAGTGATTTATAATAGAACCGGAAGTGATAATCGAAAACAGGAGTGTCCTGAGTATCCTGATAAAGTGTTGGATGCAGAGAAGAAAAAGAAAAAAATAATCAGAGTGGATGCAAAGATTTGAGGTTAAACGTATCCACAGCTGAGACAGTCGATAGTGCCAACGGAAGAGCTGTGTAGCGGAATTGTAAGATCACTAAGAAGAAAAACCACATAAACATGGGTGCTTATAATAGCGTTGGTACCTTCAAGACGTGGAGTCGGGTGCTTGCGTTATACGCGATCGAGAGGATAGTAGAAGAGTGGCAGATAGAATCAGCTAGATAGCTCAGTAATAAATAAATAGTGAACATTGGCGAGAAACCATTAAAGGTGTTACCATACTAAAGAAAAACTACTAAAGAACTTGGCTCGTGATAGTGAAAAACCTAACACAAAATTAATTGATGTATCTGGTGAGTAACTGTAAGCATTGTACGAAATCAAGCCGAATACAATGATTACAGGTGCAATAAAAAAAGATAGCGACGGATACACAACAGACGAAAGGGGAAAAAAAAGCAGCCGAGTTCGAGATCTTCCGAATGAGCAAAAAGTAATCAAATCCCCAGATAGAACAAGCAAAACCTCGGAAAGTGAACTAGAAAAAGGAACCGAAATTAGTGAAAGAGAAAATCACCAAGAAAGGAAAAGTAAAGAATGGCAATCGTAAAAATGGATAATCTAACACATATGATGACCGAATTTAGGAGAGAATTGAGATCAAACTTATCAAATATAAAAATGGAAGTGAGTGCCCTATAGATAGAAATGGGGGAAATAAGGAGTGAAACAAAACAGACTGACAAGGACTTCCAGGAGATAAAAGGCACCAATGTGGAAAACGCAAAACAATGACAAGAAAAAGTGAAGCAATTGGAAACAAAAAGCGAAGAACTGGAATTTAAAATAGAGAAGATAGAAAGAGAGAAAAAAAAGAATCTGATGGTAAGTGGTATAACAATAAAAGAGGAAAGCCAAGCTGCCTTAAAATTAAATGTGAAAAAATTCTTTAAAGAAAAGATGGATGTAGAAACAAAAGTCATTGGGGTGTGAAGCTGAAGATTCTGAATAACAAACCTAAATTGAAAGGAAGTGATGTATACGTAGATAATGACTTGACAGTCATGGAAAGGAAAATAATGAAGGAGATCAGGGTGAGAGCAAAAGCGGAAAGAGAAAAAGAAAACACCACAAAAATAAGTCACCTTAAACTTATAACAGAGGAAAAGATAATGACTTGGGATCCACAAGCTAAGACACTTGCAGGGGAGCGTCATGAAAAAGAGGATCTAGGGTCAAAAAACTGACACCACACAAACAGGAAAGCAAAATAAAGACGAACCAGCGAGAAAATGGACAAACAAAATATGGTAGACGAAAGACACATAAAGAAGTAGGCAACACAAATAAGAGAAGGAAGAGTGGAAAAGGAAAGATATTGAAAATGAAAACGTCCAATGTACGAACGATGCTGAAACTTGGGCGAATGCGTGAAATAGATGACGAATTAGGTAAGTACAAGATAGAAATTGCAGCGGTGCAAGAAGTGAGGTAGAAGAGACAGGGTGAAATTGAAAGTGATAAATATGTATTTCTGTATTCTGGCGTAAAATCAACAAGGTTGACATGGTATAGGTTGTTTTATTAGTAAAAAACTGAGGAGTAATATAATATAATTTAGACCAATAAATGGAAGAATAGCTTATGTGAAAATCAAGACAAAATCAGCAAACCTATCAATAGTGAACGCATACGTCCCAACCGAAGATAAGATGGATGACGAGAAAGAGAAGTTCTACACAGAGCTGGAGGAAATAATAGAAAGGAATCCAAAGCATGATACGACAATAGTGCTGCGAGATTTTAACGTGCAAGTGGGAAAAGAAAATTACATAAGTGAGGTTGCTGGAAAGGAAACAATTCACAGCGTCACAAATGATAACGGACACAGACTTTGAAATTTGGCGACCAGTACAAACATGACCCTAAGTAGTACGATAAGATTACGTGGGTAGGACCAAGAGGTGACTGCAAGAACGGAAACCAGATAGACCACGTATTAGTAAACAGAAAAAGAACAAGTGTAATAAGAGATGTAAGAACTTTTAGAGGTGCAAGTATCGATTCGAACCATTTCCTGGTGGTAATCAAGATGAAACAAGAAACAAATTTTGTAAACAGAAAAGAACTTCTTCTTAGGGTGCTGTCTTCTCATAGGAGGTTGGCTACCATGATACTGTACTCGTCTCTGTCTCTTGCGAGTCGGATTAGTGTTGCGGCATCCGGAATACCAAGCCATTGCCTTAGGTTCTTTAGCCAGGACTGCCTCTTTCTGCCAAGACCCCGTTTTCCTTCTATTTTTCCTTGCATGATTAGTTGGAGAAAACCATATCTCTCATTTCGAAAGATATGCCCGAAGTAAGCCGCTTTTCTTCTTTTAATGGTGGTCAAGACCTCTCTATCTTTATGCATACGACGCAGAACTTCTTCGTTTGTAACATGTTCCACCCAAGATATCTTAAGCATTCTCCGGTACATCCACATTTCGAAAGCTTCTAGTTTGTTCATGGATGCAACCTTTAAGGTCCATCCTCGACGCCATAGAAAAGTGTTGACAGAACATAGCACCTTGCGATTCGCCATCGGGTTCTCAAATCCAGTTCTCGGCCACATAGTATGGTCTTCATTTTAAAGAAGGAGTTACGTGCCAACTCAATCCGTGTTTTGATTTCGCCATCAGGATTCCAGTCCTCGTGAAGCCAACACCCCAGATACCTGATCTTATCTACCCTCTCCAGTCGATCGCCCCGACGCTAATATCTATGTTGTTGATTGGTCTTTTGGTTATTGCCATTATTTTTGTCTTTTGTTTGTTTATACTGAGTCCGCTTGCGTTACTGACTTCATTTATTTTGTTAATTAGTATTTGTAAACCTTCAGGGCTATCGGCAAAAATGAGGGTGTCGTCCGCGTATCTGATGTTATTAATTACTCTTCCGTTTACTTTAATTCCTTGTTGTGCTTCGTCGAGAGCTTCCAGGAAAATGGTTTCCGAGTATAAGTTGAAAAGGAGTGGTGAGAGAACACAGCCCTAACGGACTCCCTTTTGAATTTCAATGTCTTCGGTTGTAACATCTCCGAATTTCAGCTGAGCCGTCTGATACCAATATAGGTTTTGTATAATATTGATGTTTTTACCGTCAACACCTATTCTCCGCAATAAGTCAATGATTACGTCGTGTCTCACATTGTCGAAGGCTCTCTCATAGTCTATAAAACAGGTATATAGCGGTCGCTGTTGATCAAGACATTTCTGTGCCATGACTTGAATAGAGAATAGTGCTTCTCTTGTTCCTAATCCACTTCTGAATCCGAATTGTGTATCCCCCATTGCTTCTTTGATTTTTCTCCAAAGGCGAGCTTGTATTATTTTTAAAAAAGATTTTAGTGCATGGCTCATAAGGCTGATCAGTCTGTAATCCCTGCAATGCTTTGCATTCACTTTTTTTAGGTAGTGCGATGAATGTTGATCTTAGCCATTCTCTGGGTATATATCCTGTGTTGTAAATGCGGTTGTAAAAATTCAACAGGGTATCGTTCCTGTCTATAAGTTGAAGCAATTCCGCATTGATGTTATCTGGCCCTGTGGCTTTATTGGGTTTTGTCTGATTCAGTGCCCTACCCATTTCGTCTCTCAATATCTCTGGCCCTCTAGAGCACATCCGGATCGGTCATTAATGGGTTGTCGGTTGTCGTTAAACAAGTCCTCTATATAGCACTTCCATATCTTCGCTTGTTCATCGTTATCTGTAACTAATTCATTGTTGTTATTTATTAGTTTAGTATATTAGAGTAGTAAAGAAAAGAACTACGTAGTAACAAAACATGGGCAATAGAAAGATTTAGCGACAGGACGGTCCAGAAAAGGTATAAACAGGAAATAAACAGTGAAATCAAAAAACTGGAGGCACAAAAAAATAATAACGAGGCGTGGACAAACATAAAAAATGTAATAAAGAGATTATCTGAAAAAACGTAAGATATGCAAAGAGAATAAATAGGAAATGATTTGATAAGGATTGTAAACGAAAAATCGAGTAGAAAAGAAAAACAAGAGAAAAATTGATAACATCGAACCAGCAAGAAGACAGAGAAGAGTATAGTAAAGCAAGAAAGGAATCCGATAAAATATGCAAGCGAAAAAAAACGAATGGATGGAGCATGTGATGGAAGAACTAGAGGCGAATAGCAGAGGTAACGACATAAAAAATATGTTCATGAATATCAAAGAGGTACAAGAGGCCCAAAAACAAAATCAAGAGCTATGAGAAACGAAGGGGCAATGTGGAATGTAGTAAAGAGAAAGTTAGGGAAATATGGATGAGGTACTTTGAGAAGCTATTAAAAAAAATTTATGGTGAGAAAAAACAAGTGAAAAATATGGAAATGGAAGAGAATGACCTGTTGGTATTGGAACTCCTCTTTTTATGGGAATTTTATTTGTCCCTGTTTCTTCATTTATTTTTACATGAAGAGATGCGTTTTCGTAGATGTTTTTTTATGATCGCAGAGTATCTAGAACCTATTCTTGTCCCACGTATAGATCTCAGAATGGCCTATGTCTCAATGAAGTCAAATGCTTTATAAAAATTGATAATAGCCAGGTGTATTGTATTCGTTGCCTTTCTCTATTAGTGCTCGTATTGTTTGGATGTGTTCCATAGTACTAAAACCTCTGCGAAAGCCCGCTTGTTTTGCGGGTGGGTAAAAAGTCAAACTTATTCATTAAGCGGTTTCGTTATTATTTTTGTAAGAACCTTATAGAGGTGTGGCAGCAGACTAATTGGCCTGTAGTTCTATATGTTTGTATAGTCTCCTTTTTTGTGTATCAGTATGACTTCTGAGTTGCACCACTCTGTTGGAATTTTACCCTCTTTTAGGCATTAATTCAGCAGGACGATCAGTGCTTCTTCTAGACTTGATCCTCCATTCTGCAGCATTTCCGTCGTGGTTTGGTCTTTTCCGGGACGTTTTCTATTTTTCATTTGTTTCAAGGTTGCATATAATTCTTCTTTATTTATGTTCGGCATTTCTTCTGACCCTATATTTAAGATGGTGCATTTAACCATCGCTGTCGGGCAGGTGTTTTTGATTCATATAGTGTACGGTAGAAGTCCTCGATTACTTTGAGAATCTGGTTTTTGTCAGATACTTTAGTGTCATTTTAATTCTTTAACTCGACTATTCGCAATTTCCCAGTAAACAGTTTTGACCTAAGTACCTTCATACTTGCATTATCTTCAATAACTTCTTGTATTATTCTAGTTCTATACGCCTTCACATGTTTACGGAGTGCTTTTTGTGTTCTTTTATTGAGGTCTTCACAGTAATCTGCTGATCGGTTTGCATTTCTTCTTTGATCCTTTAGTTGAATCGTGTAAGGAGTAAATTTTTGATTTGTTGGAGTTTTTGCTCTCGTACAGATTTTCTTTGTACCTGAATGCTTGTTTAGGATTTTGTTAAGGATCTGATTTATGTTCATGTTATCTAGAGATTTGGTAGGAGTGAGTTTCCTTCTTAATTCCTCTTGGCATTGCTGTTTCCTTGCTTCCCGTTCTATACTTGTGGCAAATTTACCTTGGGGGAATTTTTTCTATCACCTGGGTTTATTATAACATTTTCCCTGGTTTAAACGTTTAAAAAAAAATTTCATTTTCAAAACCAACCTAGAAAGTTTAAATAATTTTATTATGGAATATTATGCAATTTTGAAAATTATTGAAAATATAAGAAGATTACTTAAGAGTAACTAATGTTTACAAGTTTTCTTCCGAAGATTTACGTATTCTTTAACAATTACAATCCATTCCGGGCGCGTTATTAAGAATGATCGAGAATGATAGTTCACATAGAATGATCACTTCGGCATGCACCGCTAACTTCGATTATTAAAGCAACCTAGAAAGTTTAAACAATTATGTTCATTGTATGTGAGTACAAAATTTATAATTTTACCTTTTGTAGAAGAAATTCTATAGGCGCATCACTTAAAAAACTATCAATTTCAGTTTTATGTAAAACACCTGATTTTTTGGCTTGAACCCAACATTTTGCTTCTTCAAAAAAGCTCTCAATTTCGCAAATTTTGAAATATCTGTATTATCTTTAATATTGAATGTTGTTCGTAGCATTGAATAAGTTGCCCGTAGAGTTAACGTAGAAGGTTTTTTGTCTTTCGACAATTCACTAAAATAAGCAAGCACCACACTTTCTGAATTATTCCGTGCTTGTTTATTGCAACGCCAATCCATGTAAGCTTTGTAGGCTTTTTCATACCTTGCCTTACTTTTGTTGGGTAACAAATCACCTACTGCATTTTCTGCAACTTCTCGAAGCTCTGGTGGAGTACAAGATAATTCACTCATAATCACAAAGCGACAAAACAATAATACTAATTATTGTCAAAAAACGCACGGTAATTTTTGCTTTGACGCCTACTAAAAAAATAATTATCACTAACGTGATATGAGCTATTAAAAGTAGAGGCGCTGATACAAATGTCAAATATGACATAACTTAATATAAATTTGAAAACGCATTATTTCCATTAAACCAACCCCAACTTCGCGATTGCGAATAAAATAGTATACATGCTTCGGCGTAAAGCGTCATTACTAACTTCGGTTAATTGCTGACCTCCGGCTTCGCCGTCGGTCAGCAGAACAGACCTCAGTTAGTAATGACTTGCTTTCCGCCTCGCTATGTAATATACTATTAATGATTTTTGGGCAAAACTTTCGAATTATAGATTCAAACCAGAATTTATAAGATTTTACCTTTAATGGTTTCACGGCTTAGTTTCTTGAAATTCATGGCATGAGATTCTGTTCAATTTCTATTTAATTTTGGTTTTGAGAAAATTAAAATATGTTCTTTAAATTTGAGCAAATTAAATAATTTATAATTTTCTAATCGTGTACACATGAATTATAAAAATATTGTATAAAATTAATTAATTTCAAAAAATCTAAATTTAAGTGAATGTAATATTCAAATTCAAATTATTATAAATACTTAGATTTTTCTTTTTAAAATAACTACAATCGAGTCGCGAAATAGTGAAAATTGTAAATAGTGAAACTATGGAAATTCTGTTCTGTTTCTCATCTTTATATATTATACGAAAAACATAGTTTGCCCTTCTATATGTTCAAGGTTGTGAGGGAACACTCTCACGATGTGACATATTGTGAAGTATTGAAAGCAAAATGAAAGAATGTGAACTTTTAAATGAAATTAGTTTTTTATTCAATATAATCTCCTCAACTTCAATACACTTATTCCAATGATCCTGCAATAATTTTATTCCATCTCTGTAATGATTTTCTGGAAGCTCTGCAAAATACTGTTCCACGACTGAAATAGCTTCTTCATTCGATGAAAACGCTTTCCACGAACGAATTGTTTCAAGTTTCTGAAGAGGTAGTAGTGCTAGGAGCCAAATCTGGCGAATACGGTGGATGTTCAAGCAATTCGTACTTTAGTTCATTGAATTTTGCCATTGTTAAAACACTTTTGTGGACAGGTGCGTTGTCTTGGTGAAAGATGATTTTTATGTTGCAAACCGGGTCTCTTTTCACGAATTTGTTCGTTCAATTGATCCAAAAGGTTACAATAATATTCAGAGTTAATTGTTTTACCTTTTCAAGATAATCAATCAATAAAATCCTTTTGCATCCCAAAAACTGATGCCATAACCTTTTTGCTGATCGTCCTGACTTCACCTGTTTTGGAGCTGAACAACCAGCCTCAGTCCACTGTAATCGTTCTTGTTTCAATTTAGGATCATGGTGGTAGATCCAAGTCTCATCCATAGTTACAAAACGACGCACAAAATCGATTTTATTCTTATTAAAAGATTCAAATGATGCTGAGAAATTTGCTTTCGTGTGAGTTTTGTTGAATTGTTAACGAATGCGGCACTAACTTTCCAAACAGCTTTTTCATACGTAATTCTTTATGTAAAATATAGAGTACTCGTTCGTCTGAGATGCCTATGGTATTAGCAATTTCACGCTTAGTCAAACTTGGATCTTCACTAACAATATTATGTACTTGTTCAATGATTTCTGGTGTTGTTGCAGTTTTGGTCGTCCACTACGTGGTTCATCTTCAACGCTTGTACGACCACGTTTAAACTCTAAAACCCATCGATGTACAGTTGGAAATGAAGGAGCAGATTCTTTTAACACGCTCACCATTTTGTATGAATTTCTGTTGCTGATAAACCTTCCAAAACAAAGAATTTTATCACTGCACGATACTCAGTTTTTCCATTGTTAAAAATACACCGACACGTCGACTTCAAATGGCTTGTAAACAATGAATGAATTGACAGATCGAAATAAAATTTTAGTAGGTTCATATGAAAGATCAAATATCAAAATGACGTATGAATTTTGATTCCTCTACTGCTTAATAGGTGTCGCTTTCAGTACTTTTCAACCAACCTTATGTTTACACAATGCTCTGCTACGAATTTATAGATCAATGCAATTATTTTCATATTTAATTTTGCTATGTGGAAATAGTTACCGAAAAAGTTATAAGAAGTTTTTATAATGAATCTTTAACTTCTCTTTACGGATATTGATTCTTTCTGAGATAATTAATTACGTAATAATCAATTGCGCAAAAATTAAAAAGCAATATACCAAATGACAAAAATATTTTAAGAATCATACTTACATAAATTTCGTAATAATTATTATGTAAAATACCCCATTTCATAAATCCAAAAACAATTAATTTTTTAATTATTTAGTTAAATTTTAAAATGACACTAGGAATAAAAAATGGTCAAATGGTCAATGGTGAAAAAAAATAATTAAAATGTCTTTCAAAAATAAACATGTGTTGAAAGAAAAAATTTTTTATTGGTCCCACCGAGAAATTATTTCATTAAAATTAAATTATAGACAATTAAATAAAAACGTTTGACAATATAAGAAGTGTTCAAACTGTCTTCCACATAAATTAAAATACTTTTAAGTGTTTTTGGTAACACTATCAGTGGCTTTAAGTATTTGAAAAAAATGCTTAATATGGGTGGTCCGCCGCAAAGTACACAATTTATGTAATAATTATTGCATAATTGTCAGTAATTTTACAATCTCATAAAGTATGTAATTTGCAAGTAGAGTAAATTATAATACTTGAAAATATACCTACTTTTCTTTAATTATCAGTTTTAACACTCATGTTCATAACAATATGATAGTAATCATGCAGTGAAGTGGAAGTAAATCATCATAATAAAAATACCACCAAAGTTGTTTTTAAAGTACTCCAGATATATTAATATTTATAATTTTTCTACATATAGATTATTTTTGCCCCAATTTCAATGTTTTCGTAATTTACGAGATTGCTAATATTTCTATTATGATATTTAACCAACAATAAGAAAGTTAACTACAAAATAAATAAATGCATTCTCAAGTCATCTTAAGCGCACGTGCATATACAAAGCAAAGCGATGCTCATGTATTATTGCTTCTATGCATACTCCTTCTGTTTGATTTCTTTTGGAATCGCTTAGCCTTGAATGTACACCTACCCTAAGTGACTAGTTACCATGTAACCATCTTGTGGATTGATTAACTGCGACTACTTACTTGACTTTATCACTTGCCTGTGGTTTACTTATAATAATTATATTCTAAAATTTATAATGACAATTGTGAGCAAATGAAATCACGCCGTTTTAGTCACGTGAAATACTAATAAAAGGTGCTATAATCTGATTACACTGCCAATTGTGCTATTGCGATTGCCACAGCGGTAACAATTATTCCTATCGACTGAATAATAATATTTGATAAATTCAAAATTAACTTTATTGTAACTAAAATTATTATAAAAATGCATCTAATGAACCATAAACATTAAAAAACCAACACAGTTCATAATTTGTAATAATTTTTATACTTAGTAGATTCTCAGTTGATATTTACCAGACCATGGTTTGCAAAACTAAAAATAGAAAAATAGAATTTCTAGTTGTGCAAATTATTTTTTACTAAACAATTATTTAGCTAATTGTTTACTCCGAAATCTTTTAGAAAGGGGGAAATATTTTCAATAATTCGGATAAACCCCGAATTTACTACATTTTTGTAATTATACTAACGTAGATCCTTTGGCCAAAATCTCAAAAAAAAACAAATAATATAGATTACATTTTATTTTTAACTTCAATTTTCCAAATTTTAACGCAGGAGCTGAAATGTCGGACTTTAATATCTCGGGGACCTGGGCTTCAAGTTTACTACATTTAATTACATTTATAAACATCTCTAAATCAAACCAAATAATATAAATTAAATTTTATTTTTAAAATAAATTTTTCACAGTTTAACGCAGAAACTGAGGGACCTGGGGCTTAAATCTTCCTAGCCTCCTCTCAACCAACCAAAAACTCAACTTCTTTATATTTTACCTCTAGAATTATATATTATTAACTTGTGGAAATAATATTAAATTAAATTTTTCACAAATTAACAGGTTAATCATGCAATTAAACGAATTTTTTCATAAGCTTTACGTATCCCATTGCATAATAAAACATTTGATGGCAACAATTAATTAATAATCCATTGCTGAATGCTTATGAAATTTTTTTTTATTGTTCTGTTACCTTGTTGATTTAAAAAAAAATTAGTTTAATATTATTAATAGATGGGATTATCCTTTTTGCTAATAGATATTATGACGTAGTATCATTTCAACATTAAATTATCGCAAACTTTCATAAGCACTTCAAAATTTGTACTTTTATTCTATTTTTAGTAAATATTCCACCTTTAGATATCCAAACATTAATCAGATACATAACGTTATTAATTGTATATATAAATACATTCGTTGGCAGGACATAATAAAACACTTAAATTATTTTTATTAATACATTTAAATACGTACAACAATTTTCAAGAGGTTTGTGAAAAGAACTTGATCTTTGCTAGTTATCAGTAAGTAAACGTATTGTTTTCCTTTCCGAAAATTTAAGCGATTCTAGGAAAAACAATACAAGAAAAATAATCACAAAAAATACATGCAAAAAGTTCACAGTATAAATGTCAGCAGTTTAATATTTTTAATTCCAAGTCAAGTTTATATGCCCCAGCGTGAGCAAAATTATTATGAATATATAAACCAATCAGAACACCGAATTTAAGCTATTCGCTGGGTGCGCGACACCAGCGCCAAGTAATTTTAGTACTAACGGTGGAAATTTTTACATTGCAGTAATGCAATAAAATTTAATTTTCTAGCCAAGATTTTTAAAGTATTATTAAAAAACATTTAGTTATACGTAAAACGTGAGTAGATAAGTTTAATTTTGATTATTTTTTTGAATCAGGTGAAAAATGTAAGTATTATGGATACATAAAAAGGAAAACCAAGTTTATATTACATAACCTCAAAATTACCAAAATAAACAAAAAATCAAGTCGTGAATTTATGTTTAAATTATTTATAATTTCAGGTGTACAATGGATTTAGTAATTAAAACTGGATTCCAATCAATTACAGCACAGATTCCGCGTGTTTAAATTTAAAAAGTTTTCACTGTTTTTGCACAATTTTGCCGTAGCGTGCGCTGCCGTCGCTTTTAATACCCCCACTATGTACTTCGCACCCAGCGAATAGCTTGAAGTTCAAGTTATAAGCTAATTCCACAACTCTTGTAATCAATAGTAGGTAAAGTTATTATTCCGAATAACCTCCAGTAAGTTTTTTAAAATAGCTGCTTCTGCAAAGTTACTAGTCACAAACAACTTAAATGAAAAATGATGGCGGTTACACAGAAAGAGTTGAATATAATCAAATTTTTATCCAAGTTGTCAATATAGAATTTGTCGAAAGTACGGGACTTACTCCAAATAAAGAAAATGCAAATCGTTATCCAGTAAATTTTTTTAAACCCTTAACCAAATGAGATTGTCGTATAACCATAAATCCTGTCTGTTAACTCCAAATCCACATTGGAAAAAGTGAAAAACCAAAAATCTTCGTGAATATGCCAAATGGATTAACACTGGAGCGACAAGAATTGAGTTAGCCTTTAGAGTTTAAACTTTAGACATTAAAATAATGATAAATTAGATGTGGGGTAGCAACCCTGTATAATTATAAGACAGAAGTACTAAAAAAATATATAAATATTCGTTAAATATAAGGGTAATTCATTGTCAGTTACAAAGTTCGGAAACTACATCAGATTTCAGTATCTTTTAAATTTTCTGTAATTTATTTGTTTTTTCTTTCATTTCTGTTACATATTTAATTTACACATTTTGTCATGTTTCTAACTTTTTCTAACTAAGCCTTGAAAATGAGTAAATAACTAATCAAAACGTCAGACAACATTCTATGTTTGTTTTTTATTAACCATGTGCCTAAGCCAATTTTTAACTAATTAAAATGGAAGGGCAATTAACCTATTAATAATACTTAGTAATAAACTATTACTATTCAGAGTTCAAGTTAAAATAAAATTAAACAATTCCATACAGTGGAGTACAAATTATTTCTGTACGGTTTTTTTACATTGAATTGTACGTATTGAAATAAAAAAATTTCCATTACTTATATTAAATTTAAAGTTCACTGTTTGTAATTTATTTGCTCATGGAAATTTTGGTAGGAACAAATTATGTTTAACAATGTAAATAATAAATAAAAAAAAGTAAACAATAATGGTTATTAATCTTGTCTATTTTTCCATTCCGTCATAATAAATTTTATTTTTAAATACATATGTGTATAATTTTAAATTTAATTTTCTTCAAATTGTCTAATAGCAATTTTTTTTTGAAAATATGAAAAATAGGAAATATAACAAAAAAATATTCAAATATTAAATACAACGCAATAGATTGCTTTATTTAAGCAGACAAGAGATAAGATACAATAAATTATAACAATTAAACAAAAACCAAAGTAATTACTAATTAGATATAGTATTTTACAAATTAGGTATTTTTGAAAATGTATAGGTTTTTTTCATTTTTATTAGCTACTGTGTATTTTAGGTTTCCAAAATACCTAACGGGAGACAGAAAACATATTCAATTAAAATATAGAATTATTACCAACCTACGAAATCAATATTAAATAAAAATTTTAAAAATAAACAATTAAACAAAATTAATTGCTGCAGTCTTCAGAGGACAAGAACCACTGCTGAAAGCTCATGAAAAATAATTTCGTTTAATTGTTCATTTAAGTTGGTCATTTTTAACATTTTAATTTAATAAAAATGATTACAAAATTGGTGAAAGTTCATGAAATAATTTGAATTTTGCCATATTTGCTGCTTAGGTCGTTAGTTTTCAAATATTGGACAGCGAATTTTAAACTGCAATAAAGATTTTTATAACATAATATTTTTAAAATATCTAAGAATTTTTACGCAAAAATTCGGTTTAAAAATATTCTTATTTAACATTAATAAGGTAAAATCTATTTATTTATTTTTAAAGCATGACCTATTAAATAAATTTTTAATGCAATGCTTTTATGTGGCGTTAAGTATCAATACTCTTCTTATCAATTACTGTTGCCATAAAAACAAATAATGACGCGACTCAAATTAATGCAGCAAATATATTTTTGTATACTATCTGAACATTATTTAATTAATCTAATATAACCCTTAGATCTTTGTGATAGTGCCCTTTTGTAATACATTAATTTGTAATATTGTATTTGCTAATTTAAATGTTATTTCAATTACATATTAGTTTTGTAAAATTAAAATTAATTTCCTTCGCTTAATTTATAAAAATAATTCAATAATAATCCACAGCAATGGTTTCGTGTGTTAATTAGCAGAGCTACAGCGCGAAAGTTCTATGCCTTCATGGAAATTTTTAGCTTGACCTTCCGGCGAATGTTGAAAAGTTGAGAAGAAATCAAATTTTGTTACCAGAATTATCTGGTAAATATTTACCTGTCACAATATAATATCTATAAACATTTTAAAGAAAAGAAATCTAATTAAAACAATAAATAATATCATTAAAAAATGGGGTGCTCTATGTTAGGTATCTTGAAAATATCGAATATTGCACACTTAATTTAATTGTTAAAAAGAATTTAAATTAGTAATTTTTCAATTACGAGTGGGTGACAAAATAAAAAGGAATATTTATAATAAATACATCAACGAAAATAAATTAAGAGATATCGTCATATTATTATTTATCTTTTATTGACGCACGGAAGTAGACTAAACCAAAAAAAAATTATGTAATAGTTTTTTGTTTGTTACTTGATAGTTGACAATACTTTTTTGAATAATTTATATTTGATAATTTTAATAAATTATTATGATTTTTTAAAATTATTAATAATAATTATTAACATTTATGTACCTCGTGTTAAGAGTTTATTGAACATATTGTTAATTTAAATGACGTCAATACAATTACACTTATTAATAAAAAATAAAATTTAAAAATACATTTTATTTGAAGTAGGTTCTACTTCAAGTTCGAGAAGGTTATTGAGTACACGCGAATAGATTTTTGGTCTACTGAACCGAGATACCTTTATAAGAGGGAAATAGTACTTCAAAATTATCAGAAAAACGTGGTGTGATTATATGGTTTCAATATATTAATCTGCCAATAAATTAATAATTGAAAATCATCATCATTAATAGTGCTCGTCACCTACGTTCACTATAGAATTATTAATAATAATAATAATATTTATTTGCTTTTTTTCTTTTAATTATTTAGTATCTACTCTTATTTTTATTACTATTTTTTTTTAATATATATTTTTTTATTTAAATTAATCAGTTTAATTAGTTACGTAAATAAACAACGTAAATGATCATATTTAATGTACTTTGATACCGAAATAATACTAATATTATGAAAATACCGTGAAATAAATTGTGAAATCTGAAAAGATCATTCTTATACGCACGTGTGAACTGTTTTCGGCATCAATAAATCTATTGCCACATTTACTATAATAGAAGAAGAACCCATTACGATGAAGTGGATCCGAAAGTACATGTACTTATGTCATATACCTTAATTATTTTTGTCTAGATGATTAACATCTTTTCCGAATATTATTGTAGTACGTCATACAGATTTTTTGTAAAGATAACCAATATTACAGAAGTACATTATTCTTGAAATATATATAAAAAAAACAATAATATAAAACTTTTTTTTTTGAATATCCTTGGGGACCCAGAATGTTCCCTTTTCAGAATGTTCGCATTGTGCGTGCAAATGCTATCGAAGAAATAAGGTAGCTACTGTTTATAATGTGTATGCTCTGAATCAATTTGAGGTAATGGTAAAGAATTACCTATATATCCAGAGCATTTGTTTAGCATAAATCGAGAGTGAGAAACTGCAGTTCTGCATTAATAACATTTTCTTAGCCGTGTTGGCTAGTGTTGATCGTACTGGCTTCAGCTAAGGCGATTAGCTAACCTCCAAAAGAAGCTGAAAATATAATTAAGCCCATCAAAGTAGTCGAGTCGTAATGGTTAAAATCGCACCCTTCATATTGGGTGAATTCAATACAAAACCATTGATAGAGACATAACATGCTGTGTAAAAATTAACTGCAGTAAAGATAACAATGACCTGTTATAAACTATAATTGCACTATAGTATACTGATCACGTGACTTTAAATGCACAATAAGTTTATCGAGATGATTTACTTAAATCTGCGCTATTTACACAATTTTGAAAAAATTGTCTAAAAAAACAGATCAGTAAATTATCGATGTACCTACGTACGACGATAAAATAATTTATCTAGTCAATTAAAAAAAAGGGTCTGTAAAAAATGTACTGATGTAATAGAAACCCCCTCTAAATTTATATTTTCATGTGATTGCTTAGTGGAATCTTAAATGTCAAAACAAACGCTATGATAAGAATATCAGTTTAGTATAAATACCAAGCCTTCCTTGAGTAAAATCATAATACAAGTTCATTTGTGTACTACTACAACATTAAAAAGTTCGACGACAGTTGTCATCAATCAAAATGCATCAAAAAGCACTTATTGGAGCAGCAACTCGCTACATTGTTGGAAGAAATGCAGTTCAAACAGTTTATTGGAGACGTGCCGATTCCACTGGAAAGTTGATCAAGCTTTCGAAAAATTTGAATTTGGGCAAATACGCCGTTCCACCACAACAGCATGTTCAAATGCAGGGAAAATTTTAAATTCGCAGTCGACGATGAAGTATCAGTGTTGATGTTGACGTAAAAGTGTTCTTATACTAATTTTATTTTTATTTATTGTCTTATTATTTTTAAAAGTATTAAATTTTAAGAACATGGCGCATTTCTTGCATACAGATGTTCAACCACATTTTTATTATTCAGGAATGTGCCGATATGTATTATTTTATAATCAAATTATTTAATTATTTATTTATTTATAAATAAAATTATTTTTTATAATTTACTTATTTGCTTATGATTTAACTACGTATACCCGGTTAGCTCAGTTTAATATTTTTACAATTTTAACAAATTTAAATATTGGTGAAATAGCATCAGTGTTGTTTATTGATATTCGAATAATAGAATAAAAATCTTCTTTACTGATTGGAGTAAAAATTTAAATATTCGAATATTTATCCAGCTTATAAAGGTTTTGATTTGAAATAAGGTTTTTATACTCTCACCCTCTTTTGCATTTACTTTGAAAATAAATTAGTTTAATTCTATCACATTTGGAACTAATAATAATTCCTAACAACTTGCAAGAGAAAAAGTTCTTTTCCAGCAAGCGGAATTTTTTCAAAATTTACAACATGAGGTTGTACCCCTGAATGGTTAACCCTAAACCATTATCATAAGAAAATGGTAACTTAAATAATATAATATTATTTATTTATTTGTTGTATAAAAGTTTAGGTAAAAAGGTTTCAAGTTTAATGAAATTTGAAAAAAGGAGGTCCTAGACTAAAATGTGAGTTGGAAAATTTTCAAATTTCATTAGAATTGTAAAAAAATAATAAGTTTTTTTTCAAATTTCATTAAACCTTTTACAATATTTTATACAACGTATAATTTCAACAAGTAATAATAAACATTTACAATTATTATTTATTTATTAAAAATATCTGTAAAATTACCTATTACAAAAAAATGCCACTTACCTAAAAAAATTTATATATTAAATGATCATCTCTCAGATCCAACAATTGCTTTGGATGTAAAAAGTTTCAGAATGACATCTTTAAATTCAATTTATGGACATATCCACAGGTAAACATGCATTATAACTGTTCAAAGGTACATGTAACAAAACAGTAAATTTATTGTTTTTAAAAGTATAAAAGTATTTTTTTTAAGTATTTAAAAATATAAACAAAAAACAAGAAAGAAAATTAAAAAATCTAATTTTCGATAGTTTTCTTTTGAAAATGTCTATCCAAACTATGCCATGCTAACCGAATAGTATTGCCAATTAATGGTCACAGATTATAAATCAATCTGGGTTAAAGATGAAATAGTTTTCCAAATATAAGCAATAAGTCCGACCAAGTGACAAAAAGTCAAATTCAAAAAAAAAAAGATCCAAACCTTTAATCTAATATTCGCTAATGGATTAGTTATGAGCAGTTTATTTACACCTTTCTACGTAAAGGAAAAATTTTGAAAATTGTTTGACGTTTTTATAATTTATTGCCAAGTTCATGTCCATATTGTACTTTTCCAAAGACTATTAAAATAAAATGACAAAGAAACGAGTAGCTGAGTAACATTTCTGTTTGAAAAAGGTTTTCTTTTAAAGTAATAAATGAGATTAAGGAACTTTTAGTACCAAAGTCCGGCTGACATAATTCTATCAATGAGAATATTTTTTGCGTAAGTGATAAACTTTTGACTTGATAGAGATAAAGATATTTAAAAATTCCATAATATCGTTTTTATTTAAAGGTGCGTAAATATACATAGAAAAAGGTATTAACTTGCATTATCTCAATTTTACTGCGTAAATACAAGATATCCCCCTGCAATTGTTTTAATAAATTGTAAAAATAAAATGTAAAAATGAAAACTACCAAAAAATATACTCAATGCTTTTGAGTCATTCCATTCCAGGTGGTTTTTATGTTATTAACCTAAAAGGTATGTTGGTAGTACAAAATCGCCATTATTTAAATTTAATTATTTTTTGTTTTACAAGATGTAGCACTCTTTGGTAATTTAACTAAAATATCCCAGATCCTATTTGTTCTATTCATAGAAACTAAAAAATTTTTTAAAGGGAAATAAGCCAAAATTACTATTACTTACTTTAGATATTTTCCCTTTTCAACTAAAAGAACCTCCAAAAGTTTAATTTTTATCTCTAAAAAAATACTTACCTATAGACATACTTATACCTTAAAATTACTTTGGAAATATCTAATCAGAATACTTAAGAATAAATGGAATATCCATGAATAATGCGAAATACAAATAATCGGTAATTCTTTGAAAGTATTTAAAAATACGTGGGGAATACTCATTTCAGATTTAAAAATTTTCACAATCACAAGATGATGGATAAATGGTAGGTACAAGTTTCTTAATCGTTATCAGCACTTTTTGGATATGTTGAGATTCCTTGTTCCAGATCGTGCGTAATAAAAATTTTATTTTGACTATCCTTCTCTCGTCCAGCAAAACAAACCACCAATCTACTAATCTGCCATGAAACCTCTTCTCCAAATGAAGAGTACTCTTCTGATGATTCGCAGCGCTCAATAATTGTAGTTCCTTCATTTACTTGAAAACATTTCGAATGTACGCCACAGGCGTTGAAGAAAATAAACCCGGCAATGCTCCTATCAGGAAGAAAACCGATGCTTTATAAAATAATTCAACTAAAAGATACAAAGACACTGTAAAAAATTTTATAAACAAAAACCAAATATGTCAAGAATAAATTGCGTTTATTATTCAACAACCATCTCAAAAAGAAAACATTTTAACAGACCTATTAATTTTTCATATTACACAAATTACAATGTTTTTGAGAATGTAATAAATAAAAGATGTTGCAAATTAGCAAGTTTGTAATATAAAAATTAATATTATTTTACGTGAACCTGATGTTGCGTTCATTTTTTAGTTGAGCAGATGTCTCTCCAGAGTTGCCGTAGTGCAGCGTCTTCGACACCTTCAACATCTTACTATTGGGGGAATTGGTCGCCCTCCAATAAACCGTTTGCACTGCATTTCTTCCAGTGATGTAACGTGTTGCAGAACCAATAAGGATCTTCTGATACATCTTTGGAGATGATGGTAACTTGTGAATAGAATTCACAAACTTGTGAAGTGCAATCAAATATGATTGTATGCAATTTGATATCAGTTTTTGGAGGATTTCTGCTCTGAATTTTCAGGTATATATAGTAAAATTTTATCTTATCGTATTTTAAAATTTATAAGCCAAAGTATAAGTGAAACGTCAAGCTTAATCAATTAATTTGTATGATATTTAATTTCCATTGTGTGATAAATACACGATAACACAAAAGTCTAGGTACTCATAAAATAATCTTCCCACCATACGAAAAAAAATGTGCTCAGGATGTTATCAGTCTACACAATAAAATGATTTTGTTGACCAAAAAGTTATAAATATGCTTATGATCATTTTTTAGACAGGAAAATGTAATACATTCTTACATAAGCACACTAGAAAGGTACTACAAAGACGAGATCTGTTTTCCGGCCGAAAATTTTTCAACTCATATTTTCGATGCCACTTCCGCTTTTGAACGGTATTTTTAATTTTTACCAAATTTTTTTAAGTATGTACTTGAAAAACTTCAAGATTCTGATATATTAGGCATTTCCACAGAATTCCAAAAAAGATATTAATCTATGCAGGGTTTTGAATGACTTACTGATACATAGGAAAATTGCATGTAAGATCACATTTATGCAAATTCCTTCTTCTCTAATTAATGTAGAAAAAAAAATGAGATATAAAAATTAAGTATAAATATTAACTACAAATAATAACTGCATTAGCCTTTATTCAATCAATACTTAATTAAACTTAAAAGCGTTCGTGATCCCGAACGTTTTTATGGAAATTTTACAACGTCGCAAAGACCTGACAGTTAAATATTTGACTTGTATTAGACAGTTGTAAACAATGTAACGTTTACCACTTAAATTATATTTTTTATTAATATACATATATTTATTTTAATACTAACTGTAGTCACAAGCAATTATAAGAAAAATGATTTATTCCGAGTTTTCTGTGTTTTTATTAAAACTCATTTTTCAATTTTTACACAAACTATTTATAGGTTACATTATTATCAATACAAACTGCATTTGCTGTATTTCCAGTTGTTAAAAAAATAGTTTGTGACGTCATTCGCGCTAAAAACACGGTTTCAAAAATCATTTTTTATAAATTTTTTTTGAGAAAACTGAAGGTCTCCTGAACTTTTGATCTATGCAGTATAATAAAATCAATTTTTTGCGTTATTATTGGAAATATCGACTTCATCCATAGTACAATCCACTCGTATTAACGTTCTCTAACTAATTGTAAAATTTTTTTTGTAAAATCATCACAAGCAAAGACTTCGTGTAATCGTACTTGGCCCATAAATTGTTTTAAACAATTTCGCACTCTACAACTCTTGTCGCACACGCTTTCTACATAGTGCATAGGCATATTTAAATTATAATTACATTTTTTGCTTTATTGAAAAGTAATGAGGAAAAGATTGTTTATTCAATTTTTCGGATGACGAGATCGGTCGGTGAAGTCACAACCACTCGGCGAAGAGAAAATGAAACCAAATTGTGACGTTGGGCACGAGTTGTCCGTTAAGTATTCTTTAGGTAAAAATTAATATAAATTATTCGAGGTTTTTTATGGTTCTGCGGGCTATGGTAACAATTTATTACATATTACTGAGCGCCGTATATCTACCAGTATCTAAATCAAATTTATTCTTCAGCAAAACTATGTTTTATTATGTTAACTATCTTGTAATTAAAACGATATTCCAAATTCAGTGCGATACAGATATTTTGATAATAATAGTAGTAACTTTAATATACTAAAGGCAATTAAGTGCAATAACAGATACTCTTGAAATTGATGTTCACTGTCATACTTCTATATCTTCAAGCTGTCTTCCTATTTGGCTGACATGGATCTGCAACATAATTTTAAATATTATCCGATTATTTCATTCGTCAATAGAAATTGCATGAATTACTGGGTGAATCAAAACGAGAGGCCACAATTGAGATAGAAGAGGATAAAAACTAGGTTATGTGCCATGACGCTACAACTCTAGAGATATGCTGACGGGCACATCTCGATGACGTCAGTCTGTGATCCAACTTGCCGTGTCAAATAAACATAAAAGATAGTATTTTTAAGTGCGGCCTGTATATGCTTAGAATATGCAAAATTGGCATATTGGGTCACTCAGTGATGTCATGCGCGGCCGCGTTTAAAATGCGTTCACCCAGTGAGCATATCTTTAAATTTGTAGTATCATGGTTATGTGCCCACGTGACGTTTTTAAGGTTCGAATCGTTTAAGTTTCGGAGAAAGTGGTAAGTAAATTTTGTATTTTTCTTTATCAATATGGATCTGAGAAGATCAATTCCACGTTTATCGTAGACAAGATCGAAATCGCGGTTATGCAGTGGAATATTTGTAGAAATTATAATTTCTGTTTGCTATTTTTTTTATTTGGCGCTATTGCTGAATGCGGTCTTGATGGTTTGAATGTTTTTGTTGGTATCGTGTCGTGAAAAATTATCTATTTGTTAGATTACACTGGCCTATCATCTCAACTATATTTTCATTTATAAATTTTTTGTTGTAGGTTAAATAACAGTTTTTAATTTATTTTGCAGCATCATCCAACATCAGGAACGATAAATTGCTTATTTTGTGGCTATCATAAATTATCTGATAATCTTATTTTAATGTTGGTATTAATTATTGTATTAATTTTACTATATAAGTAAAATTACGTAACGATAAAGGAACGAATAAATTATTAGAAATCTGAATATGCATAAATAAAACAACAGGACGAACATCCCTAAAATGGGGATCCCAAAAGAAGAAACAATGGCACATGAATTAAACCACTTATGATTTATGATATAACAGACGGTCGCGGTTTGGCGCTTAAATGCGTCAACTACTAAGCCAAGCGGCCCCGGTTCAAACCCGGGTGGAGGAAAAACTTTATTCTGGCCGTCTTACCTGGTAGTAGGTATAAAACGCACTCACCAAGACGCTTGGCCAGCGCAGTGTTTTATGGCTAAATACTCTCCAAATGGGAAGGCATTTATCCAGCAGTGGATGTAAAACAGGCATATAGTGATAGTGATGATTTATGCAATTGGAAATACAATTCAACTAAACCAAATAACTACAGATGAAACAAAATTTCACCACGTCGCAGATAACTTAAATACGACTACAATGGTAGAAATCGAAGAATTTTTCAGAAACAGGAAAATTATTAGAAGTGGAACAAATGGGTAATAGAAATCCTGCTCAATTCTTACGGAACTTGCGAAGTCTAGGAGAATCAATGGTACCCGAAGCCTAATGAAAACGATTTGGATAGGTCGCTTGCTCAATGAACTAAAACCCAACTTAGCAGCAGTGCAAAAACAAACATTTGCCAAGCCATGCCACGACGAAACGTTCAAATACAATGTTCCTTCATACATTAGATGTAAGCGACAAATGGATTTCAACAATCTACAAAAAGATAGATCTTTAAGGCTTTTCTTGCACTCACCTAAGTGATAAACGCGGACATCATTCTAGCAGACCAAATGCACCGAAATAAAGCAGTTAGTGAGGTCACACATATCTAAGATACCTTTTGTTGGATCTCACTATATTAGGGAAAAATCTGATAAGAAATACTTTGACGAACAGCCTACTTTCTCGAAGCTCTACGAACTGTATGAGGATTGGATGAAAAACAATTATCCAACGCAATCATTGGATAAGAAACGGCAGTATTTAGAAATCTTTGAAGGCGAATACAACATAGGATTCTTTAAACCAAAGAAAGATCAATGTCCTGCATGTGCAATATATAAAAGTGCTTCAATGGAGGAGAAAAAGCAACCGAAGTTTATAGTACGGGAGATAGCACCGAAATTTTGCACCCATTGTTTTGGTCAGTGTTTATAGTATGTAGGTCACGAAAGTTGCAGTCTACCAAGCTTTCAACGTTGCGGGTATTTATAAAAATTTTCCAAACTGGTAAAAAAATGTTATAAAATACCTTATAAGCACAAGACTGAAATGTATTAAGGTGATCAAGGATACCGTAAAATAAGGGATTGTGATAGTCTACCGCATCGGAAGTGTTATTTTCAGGAATCTACCACCCACGAAAGGTGGTAAAAAAATGAACTTTTTCGATTTATTTGCATAAGGCTGAAAATTTTTTCTCAAAAACTTCAGTTCATAAAATAGCGAAAATACGCAATCTACCGGCCAACTAATGTTGTTAGGTCTTGATAGACGCCATGGAATGCACGTAGATGCAATGGAATGCACGATCTCCGCTGCACCGATCGCTCTGAATAATTGTACATACCGGCATTAAATTAAAATCTACAAAGCTGCTTTTTTGTCTACAAGTAGTTTACATTAATTAATATTAAATTAACGTCGTCTACTTTGATATTACTTCGATAGACGTAGCTAAATCCAGCGCAGGAACTTGATTAAAATTAATATTATAATTTTTTGAACCTACGCCGTAATTATTATTAAATTAAAACAATGTGTCTATGTGTGAACACAAATATATATTCAAATTTTTTTATGTACATAATATAGTTGTATAAAAAAATGATATTTTTCTCATTCGTCATCGCTACTGTTACTAGATTCCTCATCGCCTACCTCATCCTCATCGTTTTTCTCGTCCTCACTATCTTTGTCATAAGCAAATATTTCAGCAAATTTGCCAAGCATTGCTGTATCTACAAATAACAATATTAAAAATTATTATATTACGCTAATATAACTTAAATTGCGAATATGTGTACCTGAATCTCTTTATCGTTTTGTTGACCAAACGTAACATCGTCGATCGACTGGGGCAATTGGTCGCCACTAAACCAATTAAAACAATACTTTTTGTTTTCATCGACTTTCTATTTACAATCCAGAGAAGATAAAGTCGTAGGCTCTTTTAAGTGTGCATTGCTCCAAATTTGGGCAATGTATGCGGTTCGGTGTATATATGTTGTCGGAGCTCTAATTTACAATTTTGACAAAAGATTTTGTTTTTTGATGTTTTATACGTTTTGAAAACATGACTGACCTAAGTTCATTAAATATTATTGCTTTGTTAAGGAACTCCGAAAAATATGAAGATGCTTTAACCAATTTAACCAAATATCCGGAATGTAGTGATGCAATATTCGAAGCGGTGGAAGAATTTATATGTCAAATGTACGGTTACAAAAACATGAATAATATTAAATTTAATGAAGTTAGGTCAGTCATGTTTTTCAAAACGTATAAAACATCAAAAAACAAAATCTTTTGTTAAAATTGTAAATTAGAGCTGCGACAACATATACACCGAACCGCATACATTGCCCAAATTTGGAGCAATGCACACTTATAAGAGCCTACGACTTTATCTCCTCTGGATTGTGAGTTGAAAGTCGATGAAAACAAAAAGTATTGTTTTAATTGGTTTAGTGGCGACCAATTGCCCCAGTCGATCGACCATGTTACGTTTGGTCAACAAAACGATAAAGATTCAGGTACACATATTCGAATTTAAGTTATATTGAGCGTAATATAATAATTTTTAATATTGTTATTTGTAGATACAGCAATGCTTGGCAAATTTGCTGAAATATTTGCTTATGACAAAGATAGTGAGGACGAGAAAAACGATGAGAGATGAGGTAGGCGATAAGGAACTAGTAACAGTAGCGATGACGAATGAGAAAAATATATTTTTTTATACAACTATATTATGTACAAAAAATTTGAATATATATTTGTGTTCACACATAGACACATTGTTTTAATTTAATAATAATTACGGCAGTTCAAAAATTATAATATTAATTTCAATCAAGTTCCGCGCTGGATTTAGCTACGTCATCGAAGTAATATCAAAGTAGACGACGTTAATTTAATAATAATTAATGTAAACTACTTGTAGACAAAAAGCAGCTTTGTAGATTTTAATTTAATGCCGTATGTACAATTATTCAAAGCGATCGGTGCAGCGGAGATCGTGCATTCCATTGCATCTACGTGCATTCCATGGAGTCTATCAAGGCCTAACAACATTAGTTGGCCGGTAGACTGCGTTTTTCGTTATTTTATGAACTAAGTTTTGAGAAAAATTTTAGCCTTGTGCAAATAAGTCGAAAAAGTTAATTTTTAACACCTTTCGGGGTGGTAGACTCATGAAAAGTAACACTTCCGATGCGGTAGACTATCATAATCCCTTATTTTACGGTGATCCTTGATCACCTTAATAAATTTCAGTCTTGTGCTTATAAGGTATTTTATAACATTTTTTTACCAGTTTGGAAAATTTTTATAAATACCCGCAACGTTGAAAGCTTGGTAGACTGCAACTTTCGTGACCTACATACTATAAACACTGACCAAAACAAGTAAAATTTCGGTGCTATCTCCCGTACTATAAACTTCGGTTGCTTTTTTCTCCTCCATTGAAGCACTTTTATATATAGCACATGCAATTATATATTGCAGGACATTGATCTTTCTTTGGTTTAAAGAATCCTATGTTGTATTCACCTTCAAAGATTTCTAAATACTGCCGTTTCTTATCCAATGATTGCGTTGGATAATTGTTTTTCATCCAATCCTCATACAGTTCGTAGAGCTTCGAGAAAGTAGGCTGTTCGTCAAAGTATTTCTTATCAGATTTTTCCCTAATATAGTGAGATCAACAAAAGGTATCTTAGATATTGTGACTCACTGACTGCTTTATTATCGGTGCATTTGGTCTGCTAGAATGATGTCCGCGTTTATCACTTATTTAGGTGAGTGCAAGAAAAGCCTTAAAGATCTATCTTTTTGGAGATTGTTGAAATCCATTTGTCGCTTATATCTAATGTATGAAGAAAAATTATTTTACAAACCCGATGTATGATCCCCTTTACAGTGAGTATGAACTTCTGGATAATAAAACTGTTAAGGCATATTTTCTGACCCATCTGAAGAAAATAATTCTTTTTCATCGTCGGAATCAATGGTGCCGTAATTAATAACTGGTTTATTGAGCATCAAGTTCCTTCTGAATTGTACCAAGTCGTTTCCTGTTTCAATAATCGAAGTACTTAAATCTAATCTGTTATGATTATATTGAAGATTTGTGTTTTCCTTATTTAACCATCTAATTGACTAGGTAGTAAGTCGTTAACATCCAAATACAATGTGTTCATCATACTTTAATAATCAGTATCTTCAGGCGCCTAACTTGATAATTCTGAGTTGCACTTATCTTGTTTCTTCTCATTTCACAATTAATTCAAGCATTTATTTATTCTTGACAATCCCTCCCCCGTTAAGAAAAATTAAATCACCCCCCCCCCCAAAAGTTACCACTATATTACGACCAATATTATTAAAAAATTGAACTGGAGAAAGCAGTAACTTGAATAATGTCCTTTTTACAGCTGATTTTGAAAAAAAAAGTTGAGATACAACCATTTTCCACTGGGTATCTCTGCTACTATTGGTCAGGAAAAACAATTTTTACAGAAAAGAAGGCCCTTTTCTTCTGATTACAGAAACGCTCGTAACTCAAATTGAACGTAACTTGAGCTATGCCCTTCTTCGTTGGGGTGTCGATATTATAGACAATGCAATTATAACAGCTTTACCTGTGTCCATCAACTCAATTTTAATGGTATTAAAGTAGCATCAAAATTTATTCTTCATGGACCCAAATAGTCTTTCTACCATATTTCTTGTTCTAATATAGGGTCGATTGTACCTTCGTTCTGATGCACTTACAGGATTGAGTAGAGGCGTTAATAAATAACGCGACGAAGTAATATATCAATTGTCGCCTAATAAAATTCCATTTACTTCGCCATTTTCAAATCTAGATTTTAAAGCACTCTCGTCCCATATTCTCGAATCGTGAGTACTACCTCTCCAATGGGCTACTACTATATCTAAAATTTTCACTTAGCATCGCTCACAATTTGTACATTGAGCGAGTAATGCCCTTTCCTGTCTACAGTAAGGGATATTCGATAGTTGAACATTTAATTTTCACATGAGTCCCATCAATGCATCGTACACAGTAAAAATTGTTTGTTTGATTCTAATAAACAATGTTATTTAAATAATTTAATTTAACAATAAGTGAAACAAATTTGGTGGATTTAAATAAGATTATTTCCGTTAATGAAATTAAAATCATTTCATTTAAATAAAACGTATTTCGGATCAACTACAATATTTTGTTTATTTTAAATAAAATTTATTTAGGATGAACTGTAAATTTTGTTTAATTTAAATAAAAAACTACTTGGCCATTTACTTTTGAACGGTACCTGTTACCGATATACCTATCTACTTTTGAAATTATCACCCTGTATATTTTAATGTTTCCCAACAATGATAACTTTTTATATCGTGTTTTAGGTAAATTGATTGATTTGTTGTAATTGAGTTATGGATGGAGTTGTAACAATTTAGATAATAATTATACTTTTATTAAATAAAAAAAGTTTTGATTGTTTAGAAATGTATTGAATTTTATTAAAATTAAATAAAAATTTAAATATATGTATGGTATAACAATTCAGAATAATTTTATTAAAAAAAAATTATTTACTACTATATTCTATGACAAAAAGTGTTGTTTCCATATAAATTATATTTAAATTAAGGGGTCTGGCTTACATTAGGAATTTCAAATTTCGATTTTTTATTACATTATCTGTAAATACAACCTTTGAAAAATATTCCCAGGAAGTTTCATCGTGATACAATTGAAATTTACAAAGTAAGTACCGTTCGAACCAAATGATTTACTCACATCTGGAACAAATGTGACCCTTAAATTTTTATTACTTTATCGGTTTATTACATTTAAACAAAACGGTTTCTTTGGTTTACTACTCAGTATAATTTTAGGTATTGGGTTGATTGTTACAGTAATTTAAGTTTTGTGTGTTTTTCAAATTTTATTTAGTGAACTTTTGATGTGCAATTTCTTTTAAAACAATTTAATTTAAGTTTTTATTTGTGTAGGTGTTTTATAAATTATGCAACACATTTTGAAAAGAGCACGTATGTGCGCTGAAAATGAGGGAGGCCATTTTGAAAATTTATTAAAATAAATTTTGTGAATTTATTTAGTTTTTTTAACCTACACCTTGTTCATTATTTTCGTAATTTATGTGAAAACGGTTGGTTTCCCAAAAAAAATTATTAGACCAACGTTGTAGCCCGTTAAATTTCCTATCCGGTTTGGGCCGTTAGTTTTTTTCTAAGACGTTTCGTTTAAAAGATACGGGGTTGGCAAGAAAAGTAAAAAAAATAAAACTCGGAATTTTTTGACATTTTTTCCCTTAATTTAATTCATAACTCGAAATCTGTTGATTCTAGGCGATAAGGGGTTATAACATAATTTGTAGATATTCAAATGCTCTATAGAAAAGCTCTAATCCATTAAACCCAAAAAATCAAAAATATCGGTGCAATGGCCGCTTGAAATCATAAATTGAAAAAATTGCTTTAAAGTGAGGTACTCCCCAAGGGTTTGGACTTGGACAAAAATTTTATTTAGAAATATGTCTTAGAAAAGTGTCCTCTATCACCACCTAAGAGGTTCTCCACGGTATAGTAAATTAAGGGATTACACTACCTTGGCGCTCGGAAAAATATGTTTAAAAATAAAAAAAATTTGACACAGCTATTAAAAATATGAAATAATTTTTATTTTACATACAGGGTGTCCCCGTGACCGTGGAGAACCTTTGAGGTGGTAATCAAGGACACTTTTCTAAGAGAAATTTTTAAATAAAATTTTTGTTCAAGTCGAAACTGTTATGAGGTACCTCTCTTTAAAGCAATTTTTTAAATTTCTGCCTTAAAACGGCCATATCACCGTAACTATTAATTTTATGGTATTAATAGATTAGTAATTTTTTAAAGACAATTTACTTATCTACAAATTAATTTATAACCTGCTATTGTCTAGGATGAACGAATTTTGAGTTATGAATTAAATTAAGAGAAGAAATGTCGAAAAAATTCCAAGTTTTATTTTTTTTGTTTTTGTTGCAAACTCTCTATCTTTTAAACTAAATTACTTACAAAAAAACTAACGGCCCAATTCGGGTAGCAAATTGAACGAGCTACAACTTTAATCTACTAAAAATATTTTTAGAAAACCAATTAATTTCACAGAAAATCCTAAAATAATGAATAAGGTCGGTACAAAAAATATAATAGTCATACAGGGTGTTTCAGTGCCTACGGTAAATCTTTAATGAAAATTATTTTTTAAGTTTATTATTAAGTTATTTTAAAATTCGTGGGTTACGTTCACGGTGTGCGGTTGTGTTTGTTGCAGTATTGTGCATTGGATGACCGAGTTTTTTTCTGCTAAATCTAATATAGTAGTACAAGGTAATGTAAATAACTATGGCAAACATATGCTTAAGTTGCGATAGTGAAATCAAAAGAAGTGATAAAACTATTAAATGTGTAATTTGCAGTGATAAATTTCATACGAAATGTGTGAAATTAACGGATTATGAACTAAAAATAATAAATGAGAACGAAAATATCAATTTTACATGCAAAACGTGTAATAAAATTGATATGCGTAGCCAAATAAGAGAATTGAAGGATTTGGTAGAGCAGTGCATGGAAAAGTTAATTCAACAAAGTGGGATTATAGCGAATAATAGTGAGCTTATTGATAAATTAAGTCTAAATAATGCAACAAGCTCGTACAATAAGGAAAATAAACTTGAGAGGAATACGTATGCACAAATGTTAAATAAAAAGAAGGAGGTTATCGTTATCAAACCAAAAAATGAAGAACAAGGAAACGACATTACAAGGAAGGATATAAAAACAAAAATAGATCCAAGTAAGCTGGCAATAGGAATTGAAAATATAAAAAATGTAAGAAATGGTGGTGTAATTATTGAATGTTCGGACTCCAACTCAAAAGGAGTGATCAAAAACAAAATGCAAGAAGTTATGAGCGACAATTATAAAGTAGAAGAGATTGTTAAAAGAAATCCTAAAATCATGATTGTTGGGGTAGAAGAAGAATATATAAATTTGAAAGATGAGGAAATAATTGAAATGATAACTGAACAAAATGGGCTCAAATGGAACAAAATTAGACTAATAACAAAATATGTAAAGAAGACAAGAAAAAACATTGGTAGCATCATATTGGAAACAGAACCGAAATCCTATAATGAAATCATGCAATTAGGAAAATTAAAAATGGGATGGAGAATCTGCAGCGTACATGATTATGTCAACATCAAACGGTGTTACAAATGTGCAGGATTTAACCACGTTGCGAAAGATTGTTCAAATGATAGAGTTTGCTTCAACTGTGCAGAAAAACATAAAGATGGAGAAAAATGCATTTCAACTAACGTAAAATGTACAAATTGCATTAAAGCAGTAGAGAAATTTAATGTAAGAATTGATGTAAACCATTGTGCAATAGATATAAATTGCCCATGCTACAAAAAAGAAGTGGAAAAGGTAAATAGCCGAATAAGTTACAATGAATAGCAGCAAATTAACAAAATAGAGAATAACCTACTTTATTTAAATTGTCAAGGTTACATGAATAATAGAGAACAAATACTACTACTAATTAATAATAAGAAACCGAGCATACTTTGCTTAACTGAAACTCATATAACTGAAGAAATATATGACAATGAAATTTGCATAAATGGATACAAAATGGAAAAGTGTATTACAAAAAATTCTAGAACCGGAGGAGTACTAATATTTGTTAGCACAGCTCTTAAATATAAATTGATAGTGAATGAAAATTACAACAGTTATTTATGGATCCTATCGGTCGCAGTCAAAATGGGGGGAATAAATTATCTAATAACAAATATATATCATCCACCTCAAAATAGTGATAACCTTTTCGTGGAATACATGGAAACATACCTTGACTCGTTGGAGTTTAATGGATGCATCATTGTCATTGGTGATATAAATTTAGATTATTCAAAAAACGGATTTTATACATGTAAGCTGAAGGACATAATCAACAGATATGGTTTTTACCAAGTAGTTGATGATTACACAAGGGTAACAAAGACAAGTGCAACAATTATCGATTACATCATTACAAATGATAAGAAATTAAAATTTAACATTCATCAAATACCCAGAATAGGGGATCATTATATGATGACAATAGAGATGGAAGGCAAGTTAATACTAGAAGAATACATATATATGGAAAGAAGAAGTTTCAAAAACTACAATACCGAAAAATTTCAGGAACTATTGTTGGAAAAGGAATGGGATGAGAGTATTTCAGCTGCAGATAGAGCGGATTCACTTATAAATAATATAGTTGACACTATTAATGAAATATGTCCAATAAAAATAATAAAGATTAAAAGTAAATTTTATGAGAATAAATGGATCACTACGGAAATTAGGGAACAAATCGCAGAGAGATAAATTATACAAAAGAGCAAAATTTACAGGAAGTCTAAATGATTGGGAGAATTATAAAAACTATAGAAATTTGGTAACCCATTCAATCCGTACAAATAAAAGAAATTATTACAACAATTTGGTGTCTGAAAATAAAAATAATAAACTGTTGTGGGAAGAATTAAAAAAATTGTTACCAGGTAAAAATGTAAAGACACTAGATATAATTAAATTTCAAGGAAGGGAAGAAAAGAATGAAAAGATTGCAGCGGACAAGTTTAATAAATTTTTCTTGAACAGTATTGAAGAGCTAAACGCAAAAATTCCGCTAACCAGAAACTATGAAAGAGTTTTAGAAAACATAAAACAAGTAAAAGAATGGGATAAGTTTGGAGCGATTGAGATGAAAAGAGTAAGAGAGATCGTTAAAGATTTAAGAAACACTACCGATGTAGATACGCTCATTAATACTAAAGTAATTCGAGATTCGTTTGAAGTTGTAGGACAATTTTTCCTTAACGTAGTGAATGCGTCATTAAAAAGTGGAAACTTTCCCGAAAAATGGAAAACATCATGCATAGTACCTATACCTACCCCTCGAATGTGCCTAACCTTGTCGCGGTGAGGGGGCTTGTGTATTTTAATGAAGCGGTGGGCGTGTACCTGTTAGGACTCGGGCCGGAGCCTTAAAACGCTCCTGGCTTGGTCTGTTTTGATACGCTGGGTTTGGCCGAGACTTAAAACCCTTTGTGCCTGACCTTGTGTCATTGAAGCGGGATGATGGCCACCGTGGAGAAATCAGACGAATCAGGCACCCACGTGTTTGTGCCGTGCGTGGAGACCCGTACGGGAGGATGAAAGGATCCTGGTGGCTGAGCTGGCTTGGGAGCGGTTGTAGTTCTCCTGGGTCCGGCAACACTCCACTTTGGCCTCGATTTCTTCTTAAACGGGCGGCCTAGGCTAGTCCACCTGGGTCAATCGGCTGAGCTGACCCGTAAGAGGATCAGCAGGACGAGCTCTTTGGGAAGGTCGCGGTGTGTAAACGCTGTGCCTTCCTGGGAACTATACCCCTCGAGTAGCCCTGGCGCTGATTTTATCGCGTCCCCTTGTTGGACTCTGTGACGGGTGGGGAGCTCTGGGGGTGAAATTTTATTTTCTCCATATGGATACAAATAAATTAAACACACACAACAAGCTGGTGTGTCCTCGGACACACAAGCAAAAAACACAACGGGAGCGCACCTTATGGTTGCCCCAAACACTGGTGTGATGGGTATGTCCTTAACGGATGTCCCATCTACCAACACAGAGGTGGGTATATCTCATGATGTCCCACCCACAGAAAGTACCAATATGGCTGTTTCTGAAAGTGCGGGCGCTTCCTCTGGGAATGCCCAGCACAGACCCGCCGCTGAGGGAAGCTCTAAAAAGCATCGCCTCTGCGGAGCGGAGAAGAAAAGACGCAGAAAGGCCAAAGCACTGAGACGCAACACTGCAGAAGGTCTCAACAGCCAAACTGCGCACGAACGGGCAGGGCCGTCCAAACCGAAAGGTGCGGGGGGACCGCCTGGTGGCGCAAATCGTAACAAAAATGCGACGGCAGGGGGGAGGGATGGTAAAACGTCCTCCGCTCGAACCGACGCATCGAAAAAGGTTGAGGTCCCAGGACTCTATGCCTTCGCCTCTCAAGCAGAGGAAGAGGGTCGAGACGACTGGGTCAACAACAAAACCAGAGGGTCGGAAGCAACAAGCTACAAGGAGGCAGCAACTAGCCACCTTAGAGTAGCAGTGATCGACCGCCAAAATCCTATGGGCAAACTTACAGAAGCCCAGAAGTCGTTAGTCGAAGAACAACTCGACATAGTTTACGTAAGGCTGTCATGACAGCCTTACAAACGAAAACAGGTGCGCCAATTTTGAGGGCTTCCGTTACTCGGGACAGATCCTACGGATCACCTGTGGTGACGAGAGGTCCCTAAATTGGCTAAAGAAATAGTTGGACATATCCCAACCTTATGGGAAAATGCCAAATTAGAGGTAGTCCAGGTGAATAACCTGCCCAGGCTTGCTAAGGCCACCCTCTGGGTCCCGGGGAAACCTGAACCCACTGAGGAGGTTATAAAGTGGCTAACGGCACAAAACACCTGGACAAAGATCAACGAGTGGTGCGTCTTCTATGACACGGACAGAAGCGACCCTTTGGGGAAGCTTATTGTCTTTGGTGTCAATGAGCAAGACAAAGCCGCTCTTACCACCAGGAGGGGGGAAGTTAAACTTCAAATTCTCCACCTTAAAAGTGAAGGTACAGCGCGTCATCACTGACGACAATGTGCCAACACCAACTGCTGAAGAGGTGGCCGCAGAGATGATGGACCTCTTGGACATCCAAGAGGACTCTCATAACACGGCCGAACTCTCAAAACAAAGCGAAGCTCTGTAAAAGGATGGTCTTATGGCTACCTTGGGAGAGTGGAGCTTTCTACAAACTAACCTGCAGCATGGCCGGGCGGCTACGGCCACTCTATGCCGCCACCTGGCCATGTGCAAGGACACAATAGCTCTTATTCAAGAGCCATATACAATAAAGGCTAGAATTTCTGGCCTTTCAACATTAAAAGGGAACATCTTTACAGGTAATCTCTCTAATAAAACTAGAACATGTATTTATATACCTAGCAATTTTCAGGCCAATTCCCTGCCGCAGTTTGGAGACTGCGATCTAACAGCTGTCAGACTAGGCTGCGACCTTGGGAATGGTCCAGAAGATGTTATCTTAGCATCCGTCTACCTTCCAATTGACTCCCAGGATCTGCCACCCTCTCAGAGGATGATGGACCTGGTGAGCTATTGCGAACAAAAGAAAAGACATCTCATCATATCGTGTGACTCGAATTCCCATCATACTGCATGGGGGAGCGAGGACTGCAACAGACGAGGTAAGTCACTATTTGAGTATTTAATGGGTACAAATTTAGAAATTATGAACAGAGGTGTCACACCAACTTTTTATGTGTCACCAAATCGACACTCGGTAATTGACTTTACACTAGCGTCGGTAAATATTTCAAATAAAATATATGAATGGCATGTGTCCGACGAACTGACAATGTCTGATCATAGATGGATTAACTTTAAAATTAAAGCCATAAAATGGAGCCCAGGCGCTTCAGAAATCCCAGGAAGCTGGACAAGCGGATCTTCCTGGATCTGCTTTCTAGTGCCTTGGAAACTGATATGCTAGGGAAATCTCCACAAAAGATATCTTACAGACAACTGAGGAGATTGAGATGTACGCGGGTGCACTACAACAGTCCCTCATAACATCCTACGAATCCTCGTGTCCACTGCAGTCCGCTGGATCTGGCAAGCGTACCACCCTTGGTGGTGCTGCGAGCTAGATCGAATGAGGAAGGCGGTCACGAGGTTATGTAATAAAGCAAAAGCCTCGAGAGTTGCATCGGACTGGAATGCATATAGAGTGCGACAGTCCGAGTACAAGAGGTTAATCCGCCAAAACAACGGAAATCTTGGAGGGACTTCTGCAGTGGGGTAGCGACCACCACGGATGCTGCCAAACTGAAGAAGGTTCTCCAAGGACCCATACCAGCAGCCAGGCAGCGTTCTTCGCAGCGACGGTTCCTATACGGAGAGTCCAGAGGAGACTGCCGAAATACTGCTAAAAACACACTTTCCCGATAGTAAAACTGTGACGGACTATGCGTGGACTGAGCATATGACTCGGCCACCGACCGAAGCAGATTGGGAAATTGCAAAAAAGATCGTAGACCCGATCAAAACTTCATGGGCGATCAAATCCTTCGCTCCTTTAAATCGCCGGGACCGGACGGTGTCTTTCCGGCCCTACTGCAGTGGGGACTGGAGGACCTGCTGCGGCCTCTGGTGAAGGTGTTTAGGGCGTGCATTGCGCACGGCTACACACCAAGGGAATGGCGTAAGGTAAGAATCGTCTTCATACCCAAGCCAGGTAAAGGGGACTACTCCCCTGGCAAAATCCTTTAGGCCAATAAGTCTTACGTCTGTCTTCTTGAAGACGTTAGAAAGATTGTGCGATAGAGAAATTCGTGATGTAGCGCTTGTCAACACGCCGTTACATCCGAAGCAACACGCATATGTTCCAGGGAGATCTACGGAGTCCGCACTTCATGAAGTGGTAGAACGTATAGAGAGATCGTTGCATTATAAAGAATGCACCCTAGGAGCATTTATCGACATAGAAGGAGCTTTCGATAAGGCTACCTTTGAAAGCATAAACGCCTCACTTCAGTCTCACCGAGTCCCCTATTCCATCATACGATGGATCAACTCAATGTTGAGGGGGAGAGTGGTTGAGTTCAATGTCGGAGGTGTGACAACAAAAGGCATTGTTACTAAGGGCTGCCCGCAGGGGGGGGAGTGCTTTCTCCCTTACTGTGGGATCTAGTGGTAGACAGCCTCCTTCAACGCCTAAACGAAAGTGGATATTACACTATCGGATACGCAGATGACATTGTCATACTGCTAAACGGAAAGTTTGAGAACACTCTGTGCGAGGTGATGCAGAGTGCATTCAAAATCTTAGAGGAATGGTGTACGGCACATGCCCTCTCGGTCAACCCGGCCAAAACTGGGCTTGTCCTATTCACCAAAAAACGGAAACTGCGAGGCATAAAAATGCCAAACCTAATGGGAACCCGTCTTAAGCTGGCCTCTGAGGTTACGTACCTTGAGTGGTGCTTGACGCAAAGCTCAATTGGGGAAAACACATCAGCCATAAAACTGAAAAAGCGAGCATCGCCTACTGGCAGTGTCGAAGGGCTATGGGAAAGTCCTGGGGTTTTCCCGAGGATTGCCCTCTGGCTCTACACTGCCGTAGTTAGACCAATGCTATGTTATGGTGCCATCGTATGGTGGCCTAGAACCAAATTGGTAACAGCAACATCCTCCCTTTGCAGGCTTCAGAGATCGGTCTGTTTAGCGGTGACGGGTGTGATGAGAACGACCCCGACTGCGGCACTGGAGGCTCTGCTCTGCCTTCCTCCACTGGACATCTATGTGGAGGAATGTGCGGTGCGGGCTGCCCTCAGGATGCGAACGTGGGGTCTGTGGGCGCATAGGCAGCGAGCTGTCGGACACTTGAGGATCTTGGAGGACTGCGCAAAGAGGCTGCCTCTGTTGGACCTCAGTACCGACAGTATTTCTCCTAAATACTCATTCAATAGGAAATTCGAAATCCTGTTAAACACGGCAGAAGCCCCCGAGACAGACATATCACTGTACACGGATGGCTCTAAAAATAATGTTGGCACCGGCTCGGGCATCTTTTCCCCTGAACTGGAACTAAACATAAGTCTACCGCTAGGAAAGTATGCCTCGGTTTTCCAAGCAGAACTCATAGGCGTACTGCACTGCGCGGAACAAATCCTGGAAAGGAAACTCCGGCAGAAAAAGATACAGATATTGACCGACAGCAGAGCGGTTCTTATGACACTCAACCGTCATAGGATCACCTCAAATCTGGTGCTGAAATGCATACGGATGCTGAACGAAATATCGACAAACGAAAATGCCTTAACTCTTAGATGGGTCAAAGGGCATCAAGGCGACAAGGGAAACGAGAGAGCGGACGCGCTGGCGAGAACGGGTGCGGGCACACCACCGTGTGGACCCGAGCCCTTCGTAATGCCGGCAGTCGAATTCTTCAACGCTCTCCTAACTGAAGAAACCCTTAAACTCCACACCAGCAGATGGAAAAAAACCAAAGAATGCCGACAGGCAAGGGCAGCAATACGTGCGCCCTCGAGCAGACATTCCAAATACTTTCTACAGCTATCAAGAGATAAGCTACGAATACTAGCGGGGGTCCTGACGGGACACTGCAAACTAAATAAACACCTGCACACAATGGGGCTTTGGGAGAAAGCCCCACCTGTCGATGGTGCGATTTATCAGACGAAACTGCGGAGCATGTGCTTTGCACATGCCCGGCCTTAGCGTCCAAAAGAGGATCCATGTTGGGGGACTTCTGGCCCACCATGGCCAGAATTTGTGGCACCCTGCCCTCTAAGATCCTCGAGTACATCCTCGATGTAGGATGGCTGGAGGCATAGGAGGGCGGAGGGCTACTACTGAAACCCGGAGGTAGCATAATGGGCCCGGTTTTGTGGCCTGAGTGCGTGCAAGCAATTTGCCCTCCACAAATAATCCAGATCCAGATCCAGTACCTATACCTAAAGTAACCAATACAGAATTATGTGAGGAACATAGGCCAATAAATTTTGTGCCCATATATGAGAAAATTTTAGAACAGGAGGTGCTGGATCAGTTAAAGGAATACTGCGAAAAAAACAAAATCCTGGTACAAAATCAATCAGGTTTTCGAAAATACCATTCTTGTGAATCGGTCATCATCGATTGTTGTGAGGAGTGGAACAAAAGTGTGGACAATGGTGAGACAACCTTAGCAGTGTTTCTTGATTTTAAACGGGCATTTGAAACAATTGATAGAAATTTACTTATAAAAAAACTTAAAAAAATGGGTTGGGGAGGTACAGTGCTAAAGTGGTTTGAGTGCTATTTAAACAATAGAAAACAAAAAGTGAAATACAAAAATAGTATGTCGGATGAACTATTCACCAAATACGGAGTACCTCAAGGAACAGTTTTGGGTCCCTATTTGTTTATATTGTATATTAATGATATTGTAAGTTGTTTGAAAGACTGTAGAATTAAGATTTTTGCTGATGATACTATGATTTATGTATCTGGAATAAATATCAAACAAATGTTCGAAATGTTAAACAATGAGTTGGCAAGGGTATTTGAATGGATTTGTGACAATAGTTTAAGTATTAATTTTGATAAAACTAAATATATTATACTAGGTAAACAAAGTGTGTTAAGAAATATAGAAATAGAGAGATTGCAAATCAATATTATTGGAAATAAAATAGATAGGGTAAACGAAATTAAATATTTAGGAATAATCATAGATGAAAATTTAAGTTTTAAGAAACATTTCGATTACATTATGAAGAAGATGTCACGTAAGGTTTTCTTTATGAGAAGACTTTCTGATAGTTTGAGCATGTCAACGAGAGTTTTGTTATATAAATCGTTGGTGAGTCCACATATTGAGTTTTGCGCTACAATTTTGTTGAAGATGAACAAAGGGGAAAGAGAACAGTTACAAAAGGTGCAAAACAAAGCAATGCGAATAATCTTGCAGTGTAATAGGTACACGCCAATTAGGGATATGTTGAATGCGTTAAATTTGATGAGTGTATCTCAGCATGTAAGATACAGAGCGTTAGATTTTGTATTTAAAGTTAAAAATGGTATGGCACCTAAGTACTTGTCAGATAAATTAAGATGTACAAATGAAATTCACTCCTATAATACTAGACAAGGAGCAGATTTTTATGTCGAGACAGTATCGTCATCTAGATCTTTTAATTCGTTATTTTGCATGGGTCTACTTTTTTATAATGGTTTACCCAGTGCAATTAAGGAGTGTATTAACTATAGAATGTTTAAAAAGGAATTAGTTTCTTACATCAGGGAAACAGTTGCAATATGAGGTTATTATTATTTTTCTTTTGTTATTATTGTTTTTTGTTGTTATTATTATTGTAAGTTGTTTATTACTGTAAATTACTTATAAATGTATGTATGTAAAATAGCTATAGCTAAATAAACCTATTATTATTATTATTATTATAAAAAATTAAATTGGCTTTCTCTCAAGGTGACGTCTTCAAAGATGTTCGTCTTCCAATTCCCTGTAATAGTTTCCGTTTTCTGGATTTTTTGTTTTGATTTATTTACTCGAAAACCTTGCCTTTTAACACTAGAACATGTTTTTAGCTAAAAAAAAAATAAATTTAACTATATCATTATTTATCAAATGAATTTAAATTGCATACTTTGTTTAATTAACTGTTCTCCTAGCTGGTTTTCCATTTATAGCACTTCATTGGTTGTTATTGCCTCATCGGAAAGAACCGTCAGTAGCTCATTTTCAATAAGTGGCAACAGATTTTGTTCGTCATAAAATGGAATGTTCTACAGGTCAACATTTCAATAATTTTATTATTATTATTACATCAAACGCATGCGAAATAAAGACTAAACTGTAATAAAATTTAACTAATTGTATATAAATTATCTCCAGAAGAATGTTTCATTACATGTTTTGATCTTTACTGCGATAACTGTTGTTGTCTTCCGTTCTACAGAAATTTGTCACGTGCTACAATGTGCTTCTGAAAAAAATGGTACATTAGTTTTAAAATCATCGAAATACATTATTTATTAATATTGTGGCAGTAGTTTACCTTTCTGTTGCAACAACATTGTATTGTTGTCACTGTCGAATAGGTGGCAGACCTAGCATTGATAGTTGTTTTCTAGATTTTTTCTTCGTGGGGTTCCAACTTGGAGCAGTCTACCACTCCACCACTAATCTTGCTAAGTTCTCTTTTTAAACGAGCTGTTGTTTTACTTATCTTCTTTTTTATTGTGTCGTACTTGGTGCGCTACGTTTTACTAGTTCGAGAATAACTCCCAGGTATTAAATTAAACTCATTAGCTACTTTCTCCCATATTGCACCTTTCTTTCTCCATGTTGTCCTATCTGTCTTCTTGTTTTCCAACGTCCCTTTATAATTTATAACGATGCTGACTAAGGGATTAATTTCAGCTTGAGTGAAATTTTGGCATCTTTTCCTTGTGTACTTACATACAATAAAAAGTTGTATTAATATATAGCAAAAAATTATAGAGTTATAAGTTTTACTTGTCTGGGATGTCGAATAAATTTATTCCTTAGGGGTACCTAACCAAAACTAAAATAGGAACTATAGCTAATACTATTAACAAAACTAACTTTACAGAGAAAAAAGTAATTAACAATAGAACAATCGAACAGTAACAATAATTAAAACTGGAAAAATCTCAAATTTGATACACACTTTCATTGAAGTTTAACTTAACCTCAAAACGCACCCAACTAACGACTTGATAATACAATGTTGCGTTATGGAAGTTGCCTACGAGATAATTTTTTAGTGAAGAAATCAAAATTTTTATCTTGGAGATAAGCTTATTAATGAGAGAGATAGAACTATATTATCTCTCTCGTTTAAGGATAACTTATCTAATAGATCGATTATTCCGAACTTTATCTAAAGGTGAAGAAATCGGGTTAAAACCTGCTTACATGATAACAGATGAAATAGATAAAAACACATCTAATACGCTCGGGTTCGAATCCACATTGGGGAACATTTTTTCAGCACTTCATCTCTCTAAAAACGCAACCACGGCCAATTTCGAATTTTTCAAGTTTTTTCCAAAATTTGTGGGCCGACTGTAAATTTTTTTTATGTGTAGAGAACGATGTCATCTTTCATAATTCACTTCAAAAAACATAAAAATCCGAATTCGGGTTTTGTGCCCGTCCCCAATTTTTCTTCCCTAATCCTTAATTTTATAAAATTGTTTTTCTATGAGCGACTAAAACACGATGTTCTCTAAAGGAAATTTTAAATTAAAAACGTATGTCTTTACTTTTTAAGTAAATATCTGTCACTTTTAAAATATTAAAAAATTTGTATTTGATGCCATTAAAATATACGCATATTTTTGTTATTTTGCTAATATCCTCTCCGATGGCGATAGTAAACGGCTGTTTACATTTTTTTTAACGTAAATATTGGATCCATTCCTCAATATCTTGTACAGTTTTTTTACAAGGTATGGAAAGGTTTGCTGCGAGTCTCTAATTGTGAGTTTGGTAGTTTGATTTGTCCCTGTTACATCTTTTTGAATGACTTTATTAGTTCATAGAAAATAGCCGTGGAGGGCCCATAACACTGCTGCATCACATCCACCTACAGAAAATAATTATAAATATAATTATTCTATTGGTAAAAAATAAATAATATATGTATAATAAATATGCATTATTACTTAGCAAAGTACAGAGAGATTTGTCATGGATATTAATTGATTTAATATAATTTTGAGGAAAACGTACATTTTCAAACATATCGTTATTTGATATAGGTACATATTGCCATATCAGATTTAATCTTAAACAAATATAAATAAATAAAAAGAAAATTATTTTTAATAATCAAAATTTAAACTCAATTTTAAGGACGAGGTCGTTGAACTTCTGGTTTTTAATAAATAAAAAGGAAATTTCTCCCGGCTTACTCAAGTTCTTTGAGTTGTCAAAATTGTATAAATTAATTTACACAATCAAAATGTTATAAGTAAGAATTTTTCAAAAAAGCAAAATTAATGATGAAAGCTGTATTTATTTAAGCTAAAATAAGGCAGATGTCGCCGACAGTAAGTGGTACAAATTAATAAGTTTCAAGGGGAGAAGCAAGAAGAAGGACTTCCATCTTAGAATTTGAAGGGATGAACCAACAACAATGTTTGGAATTCACGGTAAAAAAAAAGAAAAGTTATAAGTTAAAATTTTGATAAAGTGTTGTTAAAGAAAATATAAGGAGAGTGAAGCATCATACTTACCAATAAAATACAAGAAACTATACACAAAAAAGGTCAGTTATTTAAGTTAGCACCGCGTGTGACTTTGGAAATTTATAAAAATTATGCATCGATTGCCAGATTGACAAAATAAATGAATACAAACAACAACGATACAGTTTTAAGCGATAAAAAGGAAAAATACAGAAGAATACTTACCAGGAAGTGTGGATGTTTAAAAATTGAAATTTCTAGATCAGGTGGTAACTTTTTTAATGTATGACTCATCGCAGATTTTTCTTCAATAAAAAAAACCAAACGCGATGTGCGCGAAAGACAAATTCGAATAAGATTTGAGACAATAAAACGATTAAATAGAAAACGGACATTAGTGTTAACAAATATTTTTTGCACGAAGACTTTTTACATTATAGGATAGTAGTTATTGCATGTTAATTGATAAGTTGTTTTAAGTTAGGTTTTTTGAAACAAAAAACCTAACCTATAGTACTTTTAATGTTTGCTTGTTGTCATTTAGTACTTTCATTGAAATCATCATTTAGTAAAACACTACTTGAACTTTTTACTAACACTTTATTTTTACTTTACGTAATATTGAATTGTTCTCCTGCAAGAGCAACGACGTTACTCTCGCAGGAGCACCGACATGTGATTATTGTTGTCCCACTGATTATTGTTTGACATATTTATACTAAATCTTAACCTAGACAATTATTACTAACCTACTTAGTTATGCGGAATAAGCTTACCTATGAGGAAGCTTATTATGCTTACTATGCTTATTATTTATTTACAACCTACTTATATCTAAAACACACTACATCTCCCTTTTTGAAAGAATGGCTTTCACTATGACCACTTGTGAAAGACATTCCCGACAAATTGGGAATTTTAAAATACAACCATCTATAATAATAATAAGTTAAACTAGTGATATAAATGTTTTATCCTATTTTACATGCTTATTACCTAACTATTTATTAACACATAACTCTGATTGTCTTTTTCACTTTTTAAATAGTTTCACCCGAGTTTTATGCACAGTCACTGATTGTTCTTTTGATTCTTTATTGTACAGTTTACACTATCACAACTAATTACCGGGAATGGTCCTTTATACCACGGTTCAAATTTCGTTCTAGCTTCATTACTAACACTAAATCTCCCGACTTCACATTTAAAGTACTGGTCCTTTTATCAAATTCTATTTTAACTCTTTTTTATAATAATAATCTCCTTTTTTGTGATCGCAATGTTCCTGTAAGAGGATGATCATAATACATCTCCATTAATTTCAGTTTTCGCTGTCTGTTTTAATTATTTTGGGATCCCTAACCCAATACTATTTTTAATTTTTAAGCGCTCTTGATCCTATTTCTTTAATTTTGTTAATGGTGCACCTCGTAAATATAGGATCATTCATATTCAGTTTCACTTTATTGAACAACAGCTTACCGGCCTCTAGATCTAGCCTAGACAATATTTTCTCTAAGGAAAATTGTCATTAGTAATCTGCCATTCACTGTGAAAACTGGGTTTACCACGTTTTCCCATCGTTACCCTAAGGTAGTTGGGCTTAATTATAACTGGTAACCTTATTGTATCTACAGCGTCTGGAGCTTCCTGAATCATTGCGATCATTTCTGTATCTACCTTATTTCCAATGTCTGTTTTCTGAGAATGTCTGCGCGACATCTAACCATCATTATTTTGATGTCGTTTCGTCCACCAAACACTTGTTCGTCCACAATAACGTTAGTGTTAACAACTCCGGTGCGGTGACTTCTCTTTTTGGATTTGGTTGTACCCATCTTACCAGTTAAATTTTTGAATAGTTACTTGATTGCACAAACCATTTATCTTTGTTCAACTTGTTTTGGACACAATTTTGTAGAATTTCTCCACGAAGTTGCAAGTTGTCACGGTCGCCATATAGTACTTTTAATGTTTGCTTGTTGTCATTTAGTACTTTCATTGAAATCATCATTTAGTAAAACACTACTTGAACTTTTTACTAACACTTTATTTTTACTTTACGTAATATTGAATTGTTCTCCTGCAAGAGCAACGACGTTACTCTCGCAGGAGCACTGACATGTGATTATTGTTGTCCCACTGATTATTGTTTGACATATTTATACTAAATCTTAACCTAGACAATTATTACTAACCTACTTAGTTATGCGGAATAAGCTTACCTATGAGGAAGCTTATTATGCTTACTATGCTTATTATTTATTTACAACCTACTTATATCTAAAACACACTACAATTTGTATTTTATGTACAAGGCAATATTAACTTTGGTTATGCATATTTTCATGCACTTGGAAAACTATTTTGTTTTAAATAAATTTATATTTCATACCGTTGATCGAGTTGAAATTATTTGTAAATCAAGGAAACTTGAGCTAGCTGGAAGAAACGTCCGTAAGTACGTGAAGAGGAAACTTATTAAATTAGTTTGCTTTTGTTTAAAAAAAAATTTTCAAATAAAATAAATTAAATTTTTACAACAAAAAAAATCATAGCAATATATATAATACGAGTATACTCCTGCCATCTGCCATCGGATGGTTTAGTTTTAGACGTTACTATTGTTTAGAAAAGATATTTTGGTACTTCTCGGTCCCAACTTATCAGAACCCTATTACGGCTCTCCGTTTTGGTGGTGAAATCCATAAAAAAATATAAAAATTTATAGTTTTGTGGTTTTTATACTAGTTAACAAAAATTAAATTACCAGCCTAAAGCCTGATGGCCATTCGTAAAACGGCTAAAATTCGTATAATTTCAAGCTAGAAAATTCGATTAGTAGAAGATGTATGTATATGTTACCGGAAATGTAGAAATTCCGGCAATGTGCAGAATGACTAGACAATCCGCAAATTCACCAGATATTATGCAAAATAACTGCAACTTTGGGTGATATGCAAATTTACTACAGTATTTTTGGCAATCTAAAAAATGCCTTATGCACTAGTCGATCTAAAGCTTAGAAATGTCTACTTCTCACATTGACCAGGCAGTGGTGCAATGTTTGATTCTGTCAAACTTCGTTGTTCAATGTTAGTGATACATAATAGCGAGCGACAAGAAATAAATATTTTTAGAGAAACTGAATAGGGGCGAGGGAGGCAGGTTGTTACAATTTTTACGTTTGAATTTTTTGAATAAAATGCATTTATTAAAGAACAAAACTAAAGAAATCATATTATAAGACAAACATTTAGCTTTTAGTGGTTATTTTTATTTATACACTAAATATCAAGAAAAATTTTTTATTTTATTTTACAGAAACCTATCCGTACTGTAACAATATGCCCCATAGTGGGCCATGTTGTTACTTTATATGAGGTAGGTTGTTACACAACTAAAATAAATAATTAAAACAATAATTGTAATCTATAAAAAACACTGTAACATTCAAAATTAGTCATTATCGGATAAACAATGAACACACACATAATAGTTATTTGTACAACTCGTGTTAGAAGTGATACTTTTTTTCACGAATGTGGAAATTTATTTGGCGAGACGAAGTCGAGCCAAATAAACCACATGAGTGAAAAAAGACACTTCTAGCACGAATTGTACACACTATTTTTATACTTTTATTAAAAAAGACTTAAATTATATGCATAATAAAAAAATAGTATATTACAGTACTAGTGAAGAAAGCACTTGTTTTGCTCACGCATGAGCCAGTTTACACACGAGGCGCTAGCCGAGGGTGGAATGGTTCATAAGTGAGCGAATTCGTTTCTTCACGAGTGCTGTATAGCGTTTTGTTTGATCCTGCGATTGAAACGTTACGTTTGGTTTAAATAACCCTACTTTCAATAATTGTACTGTTAATTTTCATGTTAATAGAAAATGTGTTATGTAGATTACATCGTAATTTGTTTATTTTTCCTAGTTTTTCCTAGTTTCAGCGAAAAAAAAGAACGGGCAACATTTTTCATGCAGCGAGTGGGCGAAAGTACTTTCACTCACTACTTTCGCCCACTCGTCATAGAAATAATTTGTGTGAGCAAAACAAATACTTTCAAGCAGCGTAACTAAGCAAGAAACAACATATTTCTATGGCAGGATTAATAGCTATTTATGGTACTAGTGTGTTATGTAACTTAACACACGAGTGCCATACAAAATTTTATCCAATACCTCATATAACGATTTCAAAAATTTTAAATTTGACGTTTTAAATTGTCAAATTTAAATTTATGTAGTATGTAAATCAAATTTAAAAAAAAATTTAATAAGTAGTCTGCCGTGTAGTAGAATGCCGTGTGAAGTTACTATGGTAAACGAATTAAAACAAATCAATATTGTCAACAAATTCATTAGAAATGGTTGAATTACAACAAAATATTTATATTCCTCAAGAAGTTGAGAAAGAAGCGCAAGCAGCATGTAAGGATTTAATTCCAAAAAGTCAAAATTTACTACGATAAAGAATTTCATCAATTTAATGAATGGAGTAAGCAGCGACATGTAATTGGAGTTAATGAAGATATCATGCTGGCCTATTTCTATAATTGCAGAAAAAAATTAGCACCTTCATCAATGTGGACGAAATATTCCATGCTAAGAAGTACTTTGAAAATATATAAAATATTGACATATCAAAATACGGAAAACTGATTGCCTATTTGAAAAGTGTAGCAAAACCTTACAAGCCTAAAAAAGCGAAAATCTTGGAAAGAGAACACGTTGAAAAGTTTCTGACTGAGGCACCTAACAGTGAATACCTGATGATGAAGGTATTACATATTTATTATTGTTTTACTGAAGTATTTACTTGTTATTATTTTTTAGGTTGCATTAATAATAGGAATATCAGGGGCTTGTCGATGTGACGAAATTACAAAGATGACGGTTGATGATGTAGAAGATAAGGGAGGATATCTGTATGTTATGTTACTGGATACAAAACAAACGTATCGAGAAGCTTCACGATTGTTACTGAAGGGTTTTCGTTAAATGTTCTTGAACTTTACAGAAAATACGTATCTTTAAGACCCCAAATTATATCACATCGAAGATTCTTTCTGAATTACAAGAATGAAAAATGTACTAGCCAACCAGTTGGCATTAACACCTTATCTAAGATACCTCAAAAAGTGGCGTCTTTCTTGAACCTGCCTGAAGCTCAATTATATACAGGACATAGTATGAGACGCACTTCAGCTACTCTTCTGGCAAACGCAGGGGCTGATATTTTAACATTGAAACGTCACGGTGGTTGGAAATCATCCACGGTGGCGGAAGGTTATGTACAAGATTCAGTTTCCAACAAGATTGATATAGCCAAGAAGATACAGGGCCCGGTTAAACAAACAACAAATTATTCTTCACCCTCGACTACTGTTGATCAAACGGTTGGATCTGTTCATGATTCGTCAAATATGCTTTCTAGTACTACAACAACTATAACGTCCAATAACCCAAATCAGCCTGAAACCAATAACAGAACGATGTCCTTTAACTTCCAGATTAATGTAAATATTAATTAATCACGTTGATCTGTTTAATATAAATTAATAAAAATGTATTAGTACGCGAGTGTTTTATTTTTAACTTTGAGTGAGCTAAAGCATTTTAGCGTGAGTTTTAATGTTTTAGCTCACTCCGTGACTTATACGTTAGTTTATTGGTTTAAAATCGCCATAGTTATGAGCCTATTATCATGAGGTATTGGATAAACAAATTAATTTTATTTAAAGGTATGTACTTAAAGTTAAATATTAATAAGTTGGCTAATTTTAAGTAACCAAGGAAAAGTGTTTATTTACGAAATTTGTCATTATATAAGTTCAATTGTGTAAAATGAGTAATACCGACAGTGAAGATTCAGAAATTGCAGAAGAGGCTAGTTTGGCTATTGACAGTTTGTTACCAGTAAAGTCTAAAAAGCAATATGAGTACGCATACTTTCTATTCAACGAATGGCGTACGAAAAAAAGAAGTGCTGGAAAAATTTCTGAAAAGATACTGCTAGCGTATTCATCCGAAAAATCTAAATTGGTAAAATCGTCAACATTATGGTCAACGTATTCCATGTTAAAAGTACCATTAATGTAAAGCACAATATTGACATAACCAAATTTAGTAAACTGGTACCATTTTTGAAAAGAAAATCAGAAAATTATCGTCCAAAAAATCAAAACATTTACCAAAGAACAAGTTGATAGATTCCTAATAAACGCTGAAGACGAAACTTATTTACTAATGAAAGTAAGTTAAAATTCCACATTAATTATCAATTGAAATTCACACATTTTTTATGATTAGGTGATCTTAGTAATGGGCATATCAGGGGCATGCAGACGGGATGAATTGATGAAAATGACCATTGACAACATACAAGAACTTCAAAATTTATTAATAGTACAAGTTCCAGATACAAAAACAAAAACGGACAGAACTTTTGTAATAAATAATCAACAATTTCTTAAAATTTATCAAAATATAATGCACTTCGTCCACCGAATATTGAAACTCGTCGATTTTTTATAAATTATCAAAAGGGAAAATGTACTAAACAAAATGTTGGAATTAATAAAATTGGAGAGACACCATCGTTAATTGCTAAATATCTTAATTTACCTGATGTAAAATGTTACACTGGACATAGCTTTCGAAGAACATCAGCTACCATACTTGTGAATGCCGGAGCTGATATCACTAACCTCAAACGGCATGGAGGATGAAAGAGTACAAGTGTAGCTAAAGGGTATATTGCTGATTCAATTGAGAATAAAGTACAAATCGCAAATTTAATTTCACCGAATGAAATTTCAACCAGCTCGTGTAATTTACCAAGTACTTCTACCGAAAGCGGCATGGACAGTTTTACCCAAAATGGTAATGTTGTAGAGGAAACTAATTTCAAGGCAGTTTCTGAATCATCGACGATAAATATATCAAATTGTACAAATTGTTTATTCAAATTTCAAGTTGTTCCCAAATAATTCTAATATTAATTTTATGTTTATTACTTTTTTCACTGTGTCATGACAACGCATAAAAATAAAAAAAAGTGACACTTCTAACACCAATTTTGATCTTAAAAACCTAACTTTTTTTAATGAAAGTATAAAAAATACATTTTTGGCCACAAAAGTTTTATTTTTTAAAATAAAAAAAAAAAATTTACGGCACAAAGCAGCACAAATTGAGCACAACTCAGCACAACTTTTATTTTTTTATTTTTCAAAAATGGCACGGCTAACTTCTCACGACAAAATACGCAGTCTCCATAAAAGCCAAAATAAAAAAAAATGACGGCACAAAGCAGCACAAATTGAGCACAACTCAGCACAACTTTCAGTTTTTCATTTTTCAAAAATGGCACGGCTAACTTCACGGACATCAATATTATAGCAATCGATCAATTTCCTATACCAAAAAATGCAAAGGACCTACACAGCTTTTTAGGCTGAATGTCCTATTTTCAAAAATTGATACAAAACTTTTCAACAATAGCTAAGTCACTTTATGATGTTATTAAAAATAAAACTTTATTCAATTTTGGACCCAAGGAATTACAATGTTTGAGTTATTGAAAAGTAAAATTATTAGTAGACCTGTGTTGAGTATTTATTCTCCGTTTTTGAAACTGAGTTACATTGTGATGCTAGTGCTCATGGTTATGGTGGAATCCTTTTCCAACGACAAAGCGATAATCAATTTCATCCTATATTGTTCTTTAGTAAGCGTACGACCGATGCAGAATCTAAGTACAGTAGCTACGAATTGGAATGTTTGGCTGTTATTTATGCAATAAAGAGATTTCATATTTATGTACATATGAAAAAATTTAAAATTGTGACCGACTGTGATAGTCTTGCTGTGTGATAAACTTTGCAAAAAAAGGAAATTATACACCGAATCATGCGCTGGGCCTTATTCTTACAAGATTATGACTGTGAAATTGAGCACAGAGGAAATCCAAGAATGCGTCATGTCGATGCCTTAAGCAGACAGCATAGCGTCTTGATTATTGAAGGAAACACCTTAGAGCAAACGTTAGCGATAAAGCAATCTCAAGATGGAGAGATTGGAAAAGTAAAACAGATTCTGGAAGAGTCGGATCATTCTTTTTTTGAGTTAAGAAACGGATTAGTCTATCGAAAGTTGAAGAACGATAAAATAGCTTTTTACGTTCCTAAAACCATGGAATTTTCCATATTATTTATGTACCATAACAACATAGGACATGTTGGCTTGGAAAAAACATTTGAATTGGTATCCCGGAGTTATTGGTTCCCTAAGTTAAAAGAAAAGATAAGGAATCACATTAGCAATTGTTTGAAGTGTATTGAGTACAATCCGAAGAGTGGTAAAGGAGAAGGAATTTTGCATAATATTCCCAAAGGTAACTTACCTTTTGAAATAATACATGTTGATCATTATGGCCCGTTAGAAGCAAAAAGAAATAAAAATAAATATTAGGTACCGATTTTTGGAAAGCTATGGCAATAGTCCCAGATTTACGGCATGGAGCATGGTCTTTTTCAAAGGAAAATTTCGAAAATTTTATATACGAAGCCAATGTTCCGACTTTAAACAGTAATCTTACTATGGAACAGCAAAAACAATTGGACGATCTTATTAATTCAGCTTTTAAAGAGTCAGATGATAAGTTGGGATGTACCAATCTTTATGAACATAAAATTGAAACGGCTTCGCCTCCAATTAAGCAGAGATATTATCCCGTCTCTCCCGTATTACAGGCCCATATCGACTCGGAATTGAATAAACTATTGAAAGATGAGGTAGTTGAACCATCTTCTAGCGCCTGGTCATCCCCCATAATTCTTGTCAAAAAGAAAGACCAGTCATATCGTTTTGTGGTCGATTATCGAAAGTTGAACAAGGTAACTGTACCGGATGCTTACCCCATACCGTACATAACGGCAATATTAGATAGACTTCGTAACGCACGTTATCTTTCCTCTCTCGACATTAAGTCTGCGTATTGTCAGGTACCGATCTCGGAAGATTCTCGCCAATATACGGCCTTTACGGTACCTAACCGCGGATTATATCATTTTAAACGTTTACCTATGGGCCTTTCCAATTCACCAGCCACGTGGCAAAGATTGATTGATCAGATCTTAGGCCCTAACCTTGAACCGTTTGTATTTGTTTATCTTGATGATATCATTATCATAAGCGAGACCTTTGAGCAACATATGCAAATATTAACCGAGGTGTTGAAACGCCTACAACAAGCGGGTTTAACATTGAGCAAACACAAATGCAATTTTTGTAGATCGGAAATCCGGTATTTAGGCTATGTCGTTGACCGAAACGGATTACATGTTGATCCAGAAAAAGTTGAGGCAATATTGCGTATGAAGCCTCCGACAAATACTACCGAGGTGAGAAGATTCGTGGGTCTTGCGTCTTGGTATAGGCGTTTTATACCAAACTTCTCTACTATTGTTCAACCTATGACCTCGTTATTAGGTAAAAACGCGCAATTCAATTGGAGTGACAATTGTGAACAATCCTTCCAAACTTTAAAAGAGTGCCTAGTTTCGGCTCCCATAATATCTTGTCCGGATTACACCTTACCATTCTATGTTTCGACTGACGCCAGTAACTATGGGTTGGGGTGTGTTGTCGCAACTACATCCCGATGGCGAGAAGGTAGTAGCATATGTCAGTAGAACCTTGTCTAAACAAGAACAACGGTATAGCACTACGGAAAAGGAATGTTTAGCAGTCGTGTTTTCTATTGAAAAATTGCGCCCTTATTTGGAAGGACTACCGACCTTTACGGTTATAACAGATCACCACAGTCTCAAATGGCTGAATAGTATTAAAGATCCTATTGGTAGAATTGCACGTTGGGCTGTTCGCTTACAACAGTTCAACTTCGAGGTTATTCATCGAAAGGGTCGCGAACATTTGGTGCCTGATGCGTTAAGTCGAAATATTTATACTATCGATTCCCCTGCAACGGATGACATTCCACCTACACCTGATCAAAACTCCGATACGTCCCCAGATCCGTGGTATTTGAAAATGTATCATAAAGTCGTCAGCCGACCTAGACGTTATCCTCTTTGGAGAGCTGAAAATAATTACTTGTATAAACACACTCGGCCTAAATACCCTGCATTAACAAATTATGTCGATCAATGGAAAGTTGTGCCTTATAAAGGCAACAGGTCGGAAATTATTAAAACAAATCATGACAGCCCCTCTTGTGGTCACGCTGGAGTCTATAAAACATTGGCTAGAATTGCGAGTAAATATTACTGGCCACACATGCGACAAGACATACAAGCATATATTCGCAGATGCTACGTATGTTTAAGAACTAAACCCAGTCAAGAAGTTCCTATGGGAGCCCTACTTAGTAAAACACCCACATCGAGCGAGCCTTTTCAATTAATATGCGCGGATATTATGGGACCCCTTCCGCGTAGCTCAAAGGGATATTCCTATATTCTAGCCGTAGTAGATTGCTTTAGCAAATTCGCACTTTTTTTCCGTTAAGGTCAGCCACGGCCTCTTCGGTTGTAACTGCCATGGAAGAACATGTAGTACTGATATTCGGTGCCCCCAATACTATTATAGTGGACAATGGAGTCCAATTTAAATCCAATTTATTTCGCTCGATGGCTGATAAGTACAATATTACTATCGCTTACACGGCTAACTACCATCCGCAATCAAATCCTACTGAAAGGGTTAATCGGGTCGTTAAAACCATGCTCTCGGCCTACGTGGCTGATAACCACAAAACTTGGGACTCGTACTTGCCCCAAATTGGTTATGCAATAAGATCAGCCAAACATGAAGTGACAGAACTCACTCCTAATTATGTTATTTTTTGGGCGCGAGTTATCGTTAAATGGGAAACTTAGGGTGGGATACAGTTAGAAATAGATCCGGTAGATAATACAAACTATGGAGCACGAATTCAGGCTCTCCATAAAATGCATAATGACATACAGCTTCGACTTAAAAAGTGTCACCAACAAAGCGCAAAACGGTATAATTTAAGACGGAGACCAGACGTTTTCAAACTAGGCCAAAAAGTTTGGCGACGCAATTTTGTTCTATCTAGTGCTGCAAATCAATTTACCGCTAAATTAGCTGCAAAGTTTATAGGGCCTTTCTCATTGCAAAGATTATGTCTCCGTGGACTTATCAACTGGAAGATGACCAAAGTAGGGAAATTTCGGCATTTGGAATGCCAAGGACTTAAAAGCCCACCCTCCTGATTCTTAGCGAATCATTCAATTGGGCCCTTTTTTTTAATTATTGACAATTAGCTATCTCTTGGATTTTATGATTATGGTATAGTTGTATAGGTTTTGACTTTGTTATTAATGTACATATATTGTAGAACTTTTTTGGTTTTCTCCACGCCTCGGGCATTTTTTTTTAAGTAAGAGGGGGATTTGTTACATTAAAATTTTGTATATTTAAATTTTAGTTTTATTAGGTTTTTTAGCGGGATTTTAAATTTGCTCGAGGTTAGGAAAAATGTGGAGATAAGATTGAGAGCGCATCGATTGCACTAGTAACGCATAATTTGGTAAATTCTCAAAGTTTTAAATTTTGATCACCTTCAAGAAAACTGCGGTAATACTTTTTATGTCCTATTTGGAGTTTTGTTGGAATATTCGATTTTTGGACTCGCACTAATTGCGGATTTAAAGTGGAAGCAGAATAATTGGTTTTTTTTCTTTGCGCTGTATGGCTTTGGTAGTCTGGCAAGGGAAACCATATCACATTGTTTGTGGATTTAAATTTTCTGGAAAAGTGGTTGAATTTGATGCAAGAGAAGAATACCATAACAACATAGGACATGTTGTCTTGGAGAAAACATTTGAATTGGTATCCCGGAGTTATTGGTTCCCTAAGTTAAAAAAAAAGATAAGGAATCACATTAGCAATTGTTTGAAGTGTATTGAGTACAATCCGAAGAGTGGTAAAGGAGAAGGAATTTTGTATAATATTCCCAAAGGTAACTTACCTTTTGAAATAATACATGTTGATCATTATGGCCCGTTAGAAGCAAAAAGAAATAAAAATAAATACGTTTTTGAGGTAATAGATGGCTTCACCAAATTTATTAAATTTTATGCATGCAAGAATACTAAAACTGAAGAAGTTATTAAAAACTTAAAAAATTATTTCAATGCTTACAGTAGACCGAGAATTCTTATTTCTGATAGAGGCTCATGTTTCACTTCTGGATTATTTGCTGATTTTTTGAAAGATTATGGTGTACAACACATATTAGTAGCAGCAGGTGCTCCCCAGGCAAATGGCCAAATAGAGAGGATGAACCGGATGTTGACCCCAGTTTTGGCAAAGATCAGTGACGATAAACAAGTGCACTGGGACAGAGTTTTAAGCGAGGTCGAATTTTGTTTTAATAATACTATGAATCGATCGACAAATGAAACTCCTTCGAAATTATTATTTGGCAGAAATCAATTAGGACATATCGATGATAGTTTGAGTTTAGCCTTAGAGTCATTAGCGCCTAACGAATTAATAGGATTGGATGAGGCAAGGAATAATGCTGCGGAACACATTAAAAAGACTCAAGAAGAAAATAAACGATATTTTGATAAAAGACATAAAACCCCTTTAACGTACAAGGTTGGAGATTTTGTTATGCTAAGTAACGTAGATACGACGGTGGGAGTTAATAAAAAATTAATACCGAAATATAGAGGACCTTATGAAGTTAGATCAGTTTTACCCAATGATAGATATGTAATTTCAGATATCCCAGGATTCCAAAATACCCAAATCCCTTATGAAGGAATTATAGATGTTACGCGTTTAAAACCTTATGGTTCTTAGATTGTTCATGCGATTAAGTATTTGTTTATGTTCAGCTTATGTTAAAAAAAAAATAATGATATCTAATTATGTGACCCTTTATGTTTATGAACTATGATTGAAATTATGAATTAGGATTACGAGTTATGAGTTATGTTTGTGAATTATGGATTTATGTAACCCTTATGCACTTATGTTTTCTTATGAATTTATGCTTGAATACAGTTTACTTTATTCTTTATGTTATGTATGTACTTATGAAACTTTTAAGATTTTCTGTATTTATGTTTAACGGTTAGGCAGAGTTTGATACTGTGATCGAGCCGATCATGTGTCAGGTTTGGCCGAACTGTAGGAAATTATTTTGAATTTGAACTTGCCGCCGACAAGTCGGTAAGGTAGGTATTATTATTATGAGATGATGATGGTAGAAGTTAGCGTGTGCTTATGTTTTATGTTATGCTTTATGAACTTTGTGATTATGTGAATAAATTGACTGTTTATGGACTAGTTGTTTTATGTTGAATTATTGGCAACCTACAAACTCTAGTAAATTCTATGCCTAAGAGAATTCTGGCAGTAATTCAAGCATAAGGTGATATCACGCCGGCGCAGTATTAAATTTAATAATAATAATAATATTTATTTGTAATATTTATAATCAATTTGACGTTTTGGAGTTTATTGCATCTGCTTTAAAGTGCTCGATATTAATATTATTAATACAATTTGTGTCATAATGGAATCTCAAGTGTTTCATAATTTCGCTTCTTACAACAATCAACCTGCTGAATATGATCAGTAGGTAAGTGATTCATATAAATTTAATTATACACTACCAACCGCCAACATGAACGGACGTTTAACAAATAATGAGGTTATAAGAAAAATCAAAGTAGAATTGGACGAATTGGGAAAGGCTGATTTGGTCCAATTAATATTAACAAGGAGTTTGCCAGAAAAGCAAACATAATGTGATGTCACGCCGGCGCCGTATTAAAGTTAATAATAATAGTAATGTTTATTTATAATATTTATAATTAATTTGACGTTTTGCAGTTTACTGCATCTGCTTTAAAGTGCTGGATATTAATATTATTAATACAATTTATATCACAATGGAATTTCAAGTATTTCATAATTTCGCTTCTTACAACAATAAACCTGCTGATTATGATCAGTAGGTAAGTGATTATTATAAACTTAATTTAACACTACTAACCGCCAACATGGCGGACGTGCAACAAATAGTGCGGTTATAAGAAAACCAAAGTGGAATTGGACAAATTGGGAAAGGCTGATTTGGTCCAATTAATATTAACGAGGAGTTTCCCAGAAAAGCAAGCAGACAACAAAATTCTACTTGATTTTTTAAGAAATTGAGAAGAAAGTGGCAAAGAACCAAGCATCCACGTGCAACATAGCCATCATAATTATGTGAACGAGTAATTAAAAACTCTAGTGGACATGGTGAGTTTTAAAAACATTATCATCGATGTATTTAACGAAAAATATGGTCAACCCAACAAGCACCAAATCGAGCAGAAAAAGTTGGCCGTAGACAAGGTTTTGACCTCAAATGCGGAAAAAAAGAGAAACGTAACACACAGCTGCATACCATTATTCACTGTTGAATTAAAAGTTAAACCAAACAACAAAGAAGTTTACAGCATTACTAATCTAATGAATTCAGTAGTTAAAATAAAACCCTCACCCGAAACGTGAAATTCCCCAATGCATTCGACGTCAGCGATTCGGACACACAAAAACATACTGTCACCGAAAACCAGGATGTGTCAAATGTAGTGGTGATCATGCAACCTAGAACTGTTCTAGTACAGCCAAATCGGTTAAGTGCATAAATTGTCTCAAGGATCATCCAGCTAACTACAGAGGATGCTTAGTATATAAAGAACTCCAAAAGAAAAGGTTTTCAACATTACATAAGAAAAAAATCACTAACGAAGCACCAGCTGCGACTAACGATCAGGAAAGAAATATAAATTTATTTCCACCCCTACCAAGAATTAAAAGGAACCAAGTATATCAAAATGTTTTCTATGCTCAAAGAACTGCTAACGACCCACAATACTATCAAAATCATCAATTCCTTAATAACCTGCAGCAACAAATGTCGACAGGTATGCAACAACAACCGCAAAACAATCTCCAACAGATGCTTACGAAGATGACAGAGAAGATGGACAAGATACTCGATCTTATAACCATGATTGGTAAAATAGAAATGATTGGTAAAATGTAATGGAAAGTAACACCAAACTAAAAATTTCAATTTGGAATGCCAACGGCTTGGTCAATTATGGCCAAGAAATTAAATACTTTATTACAACTCATAATTTAGATGTTATTCTTACTTCAGAAACACATATGACTACAAAAATACATATTATATCTTCAGTCTCTTATTTCCATCACTGACGTTGCTAAACGACAAAACGCAAAGAAGGTGGTAAAGAAAAAGAACGGTCTTATGTTCATTATGTTCAAACACGTGATAATATTAAGATAAAGGTATGCCAAAAGCATTTTTAGCTTTATATGCTGTTAGCGTCAAACGAGTCAAAAGATTAAAAGCTTTATTAGTATTTAATATAACACCTCATGATAAGCGGGGAAAATGTTTAAAAACTCATGCCATTCCAGAAGTAGATAATATTCTCATTAGACAACATATATTGTCCTATCCAGTGAACGAAACACATTATTCTGGTAAAAAATATGAGTACCTCGATTCCCGACTATACGTAAAAATCATGCAGAACATGTTTTTGGAAAAGTACCCGAACCGTAAAGTAAAATATACTAGCTACTTCATCAAGTTTTTTTAATGAAAATTTTGATCTTCATTTTGGTCGTCCCCAGATTGATACGTGTTGGGTATGCGAAGATTTAATGCTAAAAATGAAAAGTTCTTCATTAGGTGAAGCAGCAAAATGAACTGCCTTTGCTAAATATATGATTCACAAACGTAGAACACAGTGCAAGAACTTTTCTATTTGACACAACTTAGTGTTAGTGTATTTTGCATACACGACTTAAAAACTGGAAAAGCTTATTTTTATATTTATCATGAAGAACTTGCTGCAGAGGGACCAAATGAAGTATGCTCTTTTCTAATGGATTATATTACTAATTATGAAAATCCAGATTTAAAGGAACTTCGGCTTTTCTCCGATAACTGCCCAGGCTAGAAAAACAACACTATGGTGAGATTTTGCATGGCTCTAACTCAAATTGGCAGGTTTAACACTATTGAACAATTTTATCCAATTCGTGGACACTCTTACTTACCGGGTTTTCGGTGCCATTAAACGATATTTAAAAAAATTCGACAGAATATATTCTGCCCACGAATATACTTAAATAATCATAATGTCCAGTCAAAGTAATAAGTTTGTAGTGAAAGAGGTGGCCACGGGAGATATATTAGATTGGAAAAATGGTGACCTAAGTTCTATAAAAGATTATGTAGTATGTCTAACGAATCGAGTCACAGAAATATTCCAAGAAATGAAAAAATAACTTTTTCTATTTCACAGCACCATCATATAGTACACCATAATAAATAAATGCTAGGAGCGATCGAAGTACACGATTTCATAAAAGGATTTATTAGACATCATTTTGATTTGTCTTTGCCAAATAAAAGGCAATATATGTTCAGGCTCTCAGAAAAAGTTTACGTAGGAGAAAAAATTCCTATTTTGGATACAAAGATTAAGCACCTTAAACGACTAATAAAATGGGTTATTGAAGATCAAGTTCCATTTTATCAAAATTTGATCGACAGCTGGGGCACAAAATCAAGAAATTTTATTAACATTGCATAGATTTGAAAATGAATTTTTTTATCAAACGACTTAAATAAAAAAATAAAGTTGCAAATTTCACTTTTATTTTATTTATTATTAAAAGGCATTAAGTCACGATTTGAAAAAATTTTATTATGAAAAACTGAAACAGTTCAGTTTTCCAAATTTTTACATTGATCGATTACATTGATAGCTTTATAATAAATTCTTTGTAAAAGAATTAAAGTAAAAAAGTTATGTAGTTTTTTTGTTTATCTCAAAGCTTAATAAAATAACTTAGGTCCTTTAAAAATAAGCGTTTCATTTATAATATTTATAATTAATTTAACGTTTTGCAGTTTCTTGCATCTGTTTTAAAGTGCTCGATATTATAATATTATTAATACAATTTATATCACAATGGAATTTTAAGTTTTTCACAATTTCGCTTCTTACAACAATCAACCTGCAGAATATGATCAGTAGGTAAGTGATTCTTATAAATTTAATTTTACACTACCAACCGCGAACATGAACGGACGTGCAACAAATAGTGAGATTATAAAAAAAACCAAAGTGGATTTGGACAGATTGGGAAAGGATGATTTGGTCCAATTAATATTAACAAGAAGTTCGCCAGAAAAACAAGCAGACAACAAAATTCTACTTGATTTTTAAGAAATAGAGAAGAAAGTGGCAAAGAACCAAGCATCCACGTGCAACAAAACCATCATAACTATTTAAACGAGCAAATAAAAACTCTAGTGGACATGGTGAGTCCTAAAATCATTATCATCGATTTATTAAACGAAAAATATGGTCAACCAAACAAGCATAATAACAAGGTATAATACCAGAACTTATTGTACATAATTATTGCATCCCCGAATCTATAGCAATCGCAAAAGACAGCTTTTGTACAGTTCCTATAGAAAAAATCGAGAGATTCAAATTAATTTCTTACAAGTGGATGTCGATCTAATAATTAATAAAGAAATGAATCAAAAACCAAATTCAAATCTTGTAGACTCGAGTATTTCAAACATCATTCGTACACAACACTTAAATTCGGAAGAATGTTACGACTTTCTAAATTTAAAATTAATACTTTCAAAATTTAGAATTTTATATTTGAGTGTTTTTAAATTCAATTTGTATACTTCTTTGACTTTTTTAAAATCCGTTAAAATTATTTTAAGACTTGAAGGTCAAACACTTTAGTTTGCAAATGATAAAAATTTTCCTTTTACTGTTTTTTTGGTGCATTTCAACGAGCAAGTCGAGACTCGATTTAACTTGCAAGCAGAGTGACCCCGAAATGGACCAATAATAAGGGGACACTTCTTTTTTTAAACACCCTATATCTTTTCATTTAGAGTATATTTCTAGAATGCGAATGGCTCGACCATCACAAATTAACATTATAAAAGTTGTATATTATAATTTTTTATAATCTTTACTTGATGGTATAATTCAGCAACCTACGTTACCGACTACTAAGGATTGTAAACAAAGTAACCTCAAAATTACGAAACCAAAATTGTTTGAAACCATTAATGGTAGCAAACAGAATGCTAACAAAAATATTATAACAAAAGAACAAGTGGCGAAAGGTATAAAAGTTGCTCAGGATGTAGTTGGTAATACTACGCAAATGATTTCAAGTAAAATTCGTTCGAAAAAGCGTGAACTTATTATTGGATCTGGTCAAGCACATACTAGCGATGAATCGGATACCATTGGTTTTACCGCTGTTACAGGGAGAATTCGTTACTCTAAAATTCATCTAACACGTGTAAGTCCTACAGTTGATGAAAGTGAAGTAGACAAATTTATTAAAGAAAAATTGCATGAAACGGTTTCAGATAACTCGCCCGCAAGAACCACCGTTATGAAATTACAATCGAAATTTCCCCAAGACTATAGTTCTTTAAAATTACAATCAACTCCAAATATTACAAACAATTACTAGAGCCTTCCTTTTGGCCTGTTGGTATGGCTGTAAAACGATTTCCTGTGTTAAAATTTACAAAAGTTCATCGCATAACTTAAATTATATGTATATCAACGAGTCATCAAATGTTAACCGAGACCTGGTTAAATAGCAATTTTAACAATAGTGAATTCATCGACAATCGATATACAATCTACCGTATGGATAGATCTATGCAAACTAGTCATAAACAGCTCGGAGGTGGTGTTCTTATCGCAGTACTAAAATCATTATCCTCAATCGAAATTCCTGCTCTCATCAACCATCGTGAAGAAGTATGGGTCTCCATAGATTTGAATCATGAAAAAGTTTTATTATGTGCAACTTACATACCACCTCAGTCGTCGGATAATGTTTATGTAAGTCATCTTACCCAAGTTGGCAATATAGTTAATCAATATCCAAATTGTAAAATTTGTATTATCGGTGATTATAATCTGCCCAGATTATCATGGCGCCCGAGCAATGACAGCCTTGTTTTAACACCAAGTAATGTATCTTCTCAAGCCGAAACAATGATTTGTGACGAGTTTTCCATGTATGGGTTCTTTCAGTTCAACTCCATTACTAACTCGAATAACGTCATTCTCGATCTCGTTTTTTATAATAGAGCACACACCGTTGTTGAAGAAACTTTGCCCTTAATTACTCCAGTTGATATTAATCATCCATCATTGATGGTTACCTTCGATGATATTGGTGTTGATTCTCTAACGACTGATAGCTCTATTGATTACCTGGATTTCAAGAATGCTCTATCCACTTATTAATGACTATTTTAGTCAGGTCAATTGGAACTTTATTGAGAATCTTTCATCCATCGGCGAAAGTTTGAATACATTCTACGAGATAGTTCATTCGGTTATTAAATCGTTTGTTCTGACAAAATCAAAAGTAAAACGAAGGATACATTTCCTGCCTGGTTCAGCAAGCATACAAAGTTACTAATTATTAATAAGAAGCGCCTTCATAAGTTGTTCAAGAGCACTCCCAGCAATGATGGGTTACTAAGCTTTAAAAAGCAAGAAAGTTATGTAAGCTTGCTATTGATCGTGATAGAAAACTACATATAATTAATATTGAACATAACATATTGGACAACTCGCCTAAGAAGTTCTGGTCTTTCATTAAATCCAAATCGGGTTCCTGTGACCGCAGTATTCCTTCGAAAATGCATGACGCTACAAGTAGTTGTGAGAACGTGACTGACATAGTCAATTTGTTTGCCAAATCATTTGAAAATGCCTATTGTGATCACTCTGAAAATGTTATTGATATGGAATGGGACTCCAATTTAGTTCAACGTATTAATCTGTCGAATATCTTCATTAGCGAAGAAGAGGTGTCCAATAAATTGAAATTGCTTTCACATTCGTTAAATCCATGTTCAGATGGGATTCCTGCAACATTCATCAAAAGCTGTGCTGATCATCTGGCGAAACCCTGATGCTCTTGTTTAATAAATCTTTGCAAACTTCCTGCTTTCCCGATGCCTGGAAAGTCTCAACTATTACACCTGTCTTCAAAGGCAAGGATCGCTCCCACGTTGGTAATTATAGACCAATAAGTATTCTATCGGTAATTCCTAAGCTCTTCGAATGGATAATCACAGATAAGCTAGCTTGGGCGGTTAAAAGTGTTATTATAGATGAACAACATGGGTTTATCAAAATCGATCCACATCCACAAACTTATGTGCCTTCTCCGAATATGTTACTTATTATATGTTACAAATTCGAAGTTCGGTTTTATTACCCGTCCCCGAAAAATCAATATTTAATCAAAACGATGCAAGAGGAAAAATTTATGTACGTAGTAAAAATATAAAGATTTGAGGAGAAGTATACAAAACTATACAAACCTTACAAAAACTACAAATTCTAATTTCTCAACTTTCGGCTTTATTCCATTTTCAAGATAATCTATAAAAATAAAAAATTAAGAGATTTTATATCAGTAAGTACATAGGCCGTACAAGAAATACCTATGAATCTGAGAATACCAGAACTCATCGCAATGTCAAAACTACACAAAACAGAACATCCCAAAAGACCGGTTATTACCAACGATAACACCCCGGCCAGTGAACTCGTACGAATACTTGTACGAGTTTTTACCCAGGTGCCTTCGACTCTACATCTAAATACTCCGCACGTAACACTAGAGAACCCATGAAGTTAACCGACAATTTTCAATGGAAAGCAATATTCCCGTTAATGAAACTGTTGAATACGTTACAACATTCCTCCTAGCTAAAGATATCGAAATCGAAGGTATTAACAACTACATTACATTGTTGAAAACCACTATCTCACAAAATTTCTTCACCTTCAACTTTGCCATCATGGGTTACCAAACATGAGGTGGAATCAATAAAACACAGTGCGCCTTAGCGGATTATCTTCGTGGTTAAACACCTACTATTTAACTTAGGTAATCCTGATATATTCCTTCTTTTTTATTAATCTTCATCGTCTTTTATTTTCAAAGTTCAACAAATGCTGCGTTATTCCAGGTAACTTCAACGCTTTCTATTTATGGTGTTTTATCTGCAATTTAGTGTTATTACTATAATCGATTATCGAACCAGTGCTCCTTTAAACAATATTTATCAAGTTTTTAAATCTAATTTTGTTGTTAGTATTCTTTAAAAATAATGGATATTTTAAAGTAAATATGTCTATTTGTTTAATACCTAAATTTTATGACTTTTGTTAACAATTAGATTTGGTCAAAGTGTCTGTACGACCATAAATAATTATTTATCTTATGTTCTTGTAGGATTAAGGTTAACCAAGATGTACCTATTTCCATTAACTATAGTTTGTTTTTTTTTCTTACAATTTATGTAGGTTTTTGTTATTCTTATCTATATACATTGCAATGTTACGATTGCATAGCTTCCAAATTTGGTCACTTCATGACAAAACGGGATACATCGAAAGCCTAAAAAAGAGATAAAAAGATCCAAATGTTGTAGTCAAGAGGTAAAATGCTGCGTGTTGAACTGTATTTGCACTGTGGTATGTGAGTTGGCCATTACGCTAACTTCGGAGAATGAAATTGCATCTTCGGAGGAAAACCAGTAACCTCGGTGGATAAAATTGTATCCTCGGATGAGAAATTTGTGTAACGGTTTGATAATATTTGTCATGTAGCAGTTGTAATAGGTTCATGGAATGCCATTAGAGCCATTTTGAATACAAAATTTCATTTTATAAGCTGTCGGAAGCAGTTAGCATTCTAAAAGTTAAATTTCATTCTACGGGTATCACAGATTAAAGTTGGAATTGTTTTGCAGATTGAATAGTAGCGTATACATTTCTTGGTATTTTGCACATGAATCCAAAAGCTAAAAGATTCAAATAATGCCAATATGAGCAAAAGTAAAATTCATCCTACGGGAAACCTAAAAAAGAAAAATTTATATAATATAAAAAATTGTAATTGGGTCAAGTTATATACCAAAAGAACCGCAGTAATTTGTAGAACGATTTGCTATCCAAGTGAGGATGGTAGATGCAAAATTGAATCTTCTACATTGAAAAATGTGAAATTGTAACCTGCAAAAATGTCAAAAATTTAGATTTAGTAATAATATTGTTAATAGGCTAAGGATTTAAGTGAGATTAGTAGTGAAGGATGAGGTATTAAAAACTAAGTGTTATGCAAGTGGTTAGGATAGACGAGCTGTAAGAAAATTAACATGGGGTACAATGAAAGATTTCATACTTTGACAGTCAATTATGAAGAAACCGCTGTAGTTAGAATTTTTCTAAAAATTTTGTGCGGGACGGTTTTGAAGATTTTAATTTTCCAGAAAGTTTAAAGAAGATCCAGTAGATAAGTTCACCCAGCCAATTGGAATCGAGTTTTTTTTGGAAAAACCCAGAGGTAAAGTAGAAATTTTCAATTTAATAGGCTTCGCGATGCGAAAAATACGTTCATTCGATTCATTTCACTAGTCCAGTGAACACGTAATAATTTGTGTTCCTGAAAAATTAAAAATTATGAACGTTAACCTAGAAAAATAATTTTTCGACATGAAATCTACAATCACTAGTGACGTTATGGATAATCTAAATAAATAAAAGTGTATTGAAGAAAGTGCATCGAAAAAAGAAAAAGCAAATAAGAAAAATTTGTATTTACCTGTGAAATGTCAAGGAAGAATTACAACGAGCTCACGTGTTTTTGGTACCACTGTACGCGAAGTCGAGTCATAGACCTACGCATGCAACAGCTGATATTGCACAAGTTAGTTGGTATAATATTTGAACAATTATGTATTGCACCGTTGTTTATTATAATTAGTTTTAAGTAATTTTAGTTTATTCACGCACTTGATAATTTAGTTTTAAATAATTACACCATTCAACACTACATCTTACATTTAAGTGACGATTATCGTTGTAGTTTGACCTACTTTACAATAGAACCCAGAATTACCAATAGATGTCTTTCTTTTTGATTATTAACGATTCAAATATAAAAATTTACAATAAGAAGGATCACCATCGAGGATACAAGTTTAGTAAAGTTATTCGTAATCAGCACGTAAGTACGGTTCAACACACATAAATAAGTTCGAAAATAATAAAGGCTCGATTCAATTAAAACATCAATAAAATTATTAAAAATTGAATTTCATAAGAAATAAATAGCTTTCATTACAATATATATAAAAATCAATGTCTGTTTGTTTGTTTGTCCTCCATTTTCTCCTGAACCATTTGACCGATTTCAACCAAATTTTGCACAATATCTTATTAGGACTCGGAATAGGTTTCTGTGCAAAATATCTTTAAAATGTGAGAAGAGAAAAGATTTCACATAATTAGGGAAATTCGGTGACGCGCATGAATGGATTAACGAGATCCATATTATGTACTACATAATACATACACATAATATGTGTATGCATTTTCTGTCAGAACAAAGGATTGAAAATGGTAATAAAGTAATACATATATTTTAAACATAACAATAACAATGGCGACGAGATAAATCGGTGTAAATAATTATAAAAAGGAAAAAAATATTGATTACCATGTCTACGATAGGAGTATTGCCAATATTTTATTCAAAAAAGATGATGAACTGCAAACTTTCAAGGCGCAAATTACACAATTTTTTTGGCAAATGATATCAAGGAAGAAAAGAAAGTGACGATATTAATAACATGTTTGGAATCATCGGTGTACATACGAAACATTAAGTGATTTATGTGACTCAACAGCACCAGAAAGTAAAACACTATCTAAATTATGGGAAATTTTGGAAACACATTTTTGTATTAAGACGTCAACATTTCAAGAGCGACGAACCTTTTGACAAGAAGAAGGGGAAAACGTAGTTAATTGGTTCGGAAGAATTAAGAAACTGGAATAAATTGCAAATTTGGTAGTGTTTTGAATGTAATGTTAAAAGATAAATTTGTGATCGGATAAGCGATTTTTCAGTGTTAATTTAATTCGTTTATTCCAAACTTTTACACATATCGTGTAAAATATATCACATATCGTGCGTGAGAACTACATGCCAACATTCCAAGTGCAAGGATAAATTTATCATCGTGTTAAATTTAAATTTAACACGAATAAATAAATTTATCGTACTGCCACTACCGAATGCTGACCACAAATTTCTGCAAATTTATTTCATGGGAAACACTGAAGAACAAATTTCTCAACGTTGTAAAGTTAATACGGGGACCGAACGAGCAATTGTTGTTGCATTACAAACTTTATTTGATCAACACAACGAATTAATTCGATTGTTCAGAACGGCTCTAGAGCAAATGCCAGCTGATAACTACAAAGTTGTTGTTAGGGCTGACAAAGCACCTGTTGGCCAACACGAAAGACAATACATTGCATCAACAATTGATGAAGTGGCGATCGTTATAGTTGGCGAAGAATTTAACTCGCGTGATAAAATTCTTTCTCGCAGAAATGGTGATATTCAGCGAGTCTTCGAAACTCATCGCTCATACGACGGATTACAATATCCGATTTTATTTTGGCAAGGAGAAGATGGATATCATTTCAACATCAAATTGAGAAATCCACAAACAAATGAGGAAACGGATAAGAAAGTCAGTGCCATGAATTACTATTCATATCGATTGATGATTCGCGAAAACGGTGAAAATCATATCTTAACCCAGATATGCCTAATGTCCTATATATAGGACGGCTACAATAACTGCAAATACGAATCCTCTCCCACCCTAATATTAGTAAAAATGTATCGAACTGAATCATTACTGTGTGCCCTTAGTTTGGTAAAGTTGTGCGACGTTTATTTTTTTAAATCGTAATTTTGTGAGCTTTTTTGTATAATCGTATAAAATTTTAAGTTTTGGTTACCGACTTTCAAGTTATTTTGTAAACATTTAAAGCAAAAATCATCAATATAACAATTTTAAATTTCTTTCTGTGCCATTTCAAACTTAGCCGACCTACATGTAGGTCATCAGGCACAAGTACCGCCATATATTATATTAAATTATTGTAATATTGTTTTCGAGGATTGTCATTACATGAAGCCCTAAGCATGATTGAAGATGATAGTATAGATGCAAATACTATTACTTTGTTTCCTCCTTCTACTGCATGTGGAAATTTAACAGATGAAGATTCAGGGGATGAAGAGTTTACAGATATCAACAATTTACCGTCTTCTGTAATGAACAGTAAAGTTGAATTATCTGTAAAAAATTTCAAAAATGCAACTTACGATTGAAGCTGGTCATCCGAAGATGATTTGCCCCTTTCGAATTTTGTAAAATGCAAACAAGTAAAGAAACGAAGAAAAAAGTCTCATTACGAATACGTCAAAGAAGATTTACAAGTTCCTCAAAATTCAATTGGGTTTGACGACGCTGATGAAAATAGAGTTACTGAAACTAAACCTACTGCTTTGTTTGAACTGTTTTTTGACGATAATATTCTACAAGTAATTACGGATGAATCTAATAGATATGCTCGTCAGTATAATCGCACTAATACGATTGAATTATCGGAAATAAAATGTTTTATTGGTGTTTTGCTACTTAGTGGCTATGTACCTCTTCCTAGACGACGTATGTTCTGGGAAAATGCTCAAGATACATACAATAAATTGGTAGCTCAAGCGATCTCACGTGATAAATTTGAATTTATTATTTCTAATTTGCACATTGCAGACAATATGGCACTTGACAAAACCGACAAATTTGCTAAAGTAAGACCATTACTTGTCCATTTAAATAAAAGTTTATGGCCCACTCTTATTTACAAGAGCATCATAGCGTCGATGAAGCAATGGTACCGTACAACGGAAGACATGGTTGTAAGCAATTTATACGTGGGAAACCAATTCGGTATGGCTATAAATTATGGGTGGGTACTACATCTGGTGGGTACATCAATTGGTTTGAACCATATCAAGGGGCTTCAACAAATATAAGTGTCAAATATAAGGAATTGGGCGTTGGTGCCGCTGTTATTTTAGAGTATATTGAGGCACTAAAAGCAAAGTGGCAGGATTATCGGTTACAAGTTTTTTGATAATTTTTACGTCCATTTCACTACTTGAAGAGTTAGAAAAATTAATATAAATTTTGGTAGGAACTATTCGTGAAAATAGAATTATAGGAAGCACCTTGCGTAATTCTAAAAATTATGAAAACTTTGTGTGTCAGCTCGACGCACGACTGGAGTTTACTCAGTATAAAAATAAGAAATTGATAAAAATGTTTTTATAAAAATTTTTAAAATATTATAATTAATTTTTATTTAAAATATAATATTATCTTAATAACTAAAAAATAATGGTTATAAAAGATAATTGTCACTAAATCTTTACGTACAATAATAAATAGTATTTACATGAAAATATATTTAAGTATGCTAGTCGCCTGCCTTGCAGACACTAAATAACGGGCAGGATTTGGTGCAGTTGCGCAATGTAAAGATACGCTACATTTTCGTTTTAAAACGTATTTACCCACGTGGTTGTTAGATGTTCCGAGCAAATATCTTGCACCAAAAGGGCGGGACTAAAAAGTAACAGTCAATTTCTGAATAGGTGCGACTAAAAAGTAACGCGGTCATTCATCAGTAAAATTTTACACCTCATATTTTTATCATACCGGGCGCCTTATATATGAAAATCGATTCTTAAGGAGTAAACTCCAAAAAGAAACCAGAGGATCTTGCGACTACGAGAAATTAAAAAATAAAAACATAATTTTTGTTAGGTGGAATGACAACACAATTGTAAATTTTTGTTCGAATACGTATGGTGTACAACCCTTAAATTCGGTTAAACGATATTCACAGACTGAAAAAAAATTTGTGCATGTAAATCAGCCGCAGTTGCAAAGGTCTATAATAAATCAATGGATGGTGTCGATCGTTCTGATCAAAACATTGGTTTATACCGATCTTCTGTTCGTGGTAAGAAATGGTATTATCCAATTATAGAACACTGTGTGGAAATGTCAATACAGAATTCGTGGCAAATTCACAGAAAGAATGGAGGCAAATTAGACCAATTAGGTTTTAGAAGAAGTGTTGCGGTTACGCTGCTTAAAAATATAAAAAGGAATATACTTACCAAGCAGGCAAACCTTCTACAAGTAGAGATGAAGAAGTAAGATTTGACCGCTTAGACCATCTTGTAGTTCCACAAAATCGTCAAACAAGATGTAGATTGTGTCACGAAAAAACGACAACAAGATGCAGAAAATGCGATGCTGGAGTGCATGTTAAATGTTTTGTACAATATCACACAAGGTAGTGGTAGTTGTGCCTAATGTCCTATATTTAGGACGGCTTGTATTACGTAGTAAATAAATTTTTTTTTTACTTTTAACGTTTTTTTCTATGTCCACTAAGCCAAAAAACAATAATTATAAAAATTTTTTTTTTTAATCTTAAAACTACGCTATAGGCATATCTGGGTTAAAATGTCGAAAATTGTTCCATCAATACATTGTCGATATGTATGCGAAAATCGAAACCGAACGACTCCTCTACATTCGATTAAATCAAACCAAGTTGCGTTCCGAAGAATACATTCATTTGCGTGATGCTGTTGTTAATGATGGCAATGTGAATCCCAATGAATTGGGGAAAATGGTCATACTACCGGCCACATTTACCGGAAGTCCACGGCACATGCACGAATATGCTCAAGATGCAATGACATATGTTCGTGCCTATGGCCGCCCAGATTTGTTCATTACATTTACGTGTAATCCTGCGTGGGATGAAATAAAAGAACTTTTGTTACCTGAACAATCATCGTCGGATCGCCATGATATTACTGCACGTGTGTTCAAGCAAAAATTGAAGTCTTTGATGGATTTTATTGTCAAGCGTCATGTTTTTGGGAAGACCCGCTGTTGGATGTATTCCATTGAATGGCAAAAAAGAGGATTGCCACATGCACACATTTTGATTTGGTTGATTGCAAAAGTTACACCAGATCAAATTGATCAAATCATCTCAGCAGAAATTCCAGATGTCAATATTGATCCGGACTTATTTGAAGTCGTCACCAAAAATATGATTCACGGTCCATGTGGCTTACGCAACAACAATTCACCGTGCATGTCTGATGGGAAATGCATAAAACGATACCCAAGGGACTTACTTGCCGAGACTATCACTGGCAATGATGGATATCCGCTCTATCGTCGACGATCAACTGAAGATGGCGGCAAATCCATTACTTTAAAAGTACGAAACAATGATGTTGAAGTCGATAATAGTTGGGTTGTACCGTATTCGCCGTTACTCTCGAAAACTTACAGCGCACATCAATGTAGAATATTACAATTCGGTAAAATCGATCAAGTACATTTGCAAATATGTCCGATATGGCAGTTTTTTAGCGTAGGAAATTCAAACGAATCTATTAATGAAATCGACCAATATCAACTGGGACGCTATATTAGTAGCAATGAAGGAGTTTGGCGCATTTTATCATTTGCGATCCATGAACGACATCCAACAGTTGTTCATTTAGCAGTACACCTTGAAAATGGATAGCGCGTGTACTTCACAACTCAAAATGCACGTGCAAGGGCATTGTCACCACCGCCAACAACGTTAACTGCATTCTTTTCATTATGTTCGGATGATATGTTTGCAAAGACGCTACTTTATTCTGAAGTGCCAAAGTACTACACGTGGAATCAATCAACAACAAAATTTCAACGTCGCCAGGGTGAAGCAGTTTCAGGACATCCCAATTTGTATTCGGCCGACTGTACACTGTTCACCCAAACAATTCAGAATGCTTTTACTCACGATTACTGTTAGTCTACGTGCGTGGACCTAAATCCTTCCAAGAATTGAGAACAGTACACGATCATGTATGTGCCACTTATCGTGAAGCTTGCCAAGAATTACATCTTCTTGAAAACGATGCACATTGGGACAATTCACTCGCTGATGCATCGGATACTGATCAACCACAGCAAATACGCAAGTTATTTGCAATCATATTGACAACGTGCTTCCCTTCCAATCCAAAAGATCTTATTGAGTGAAGATATCTTACATCGTTTACGTGCAACTGATCAAAATCCGTCCATTCCATTCACCCCAGATGTCTATAATGCGGCATTGGTTTTGGTTGAGGACATGTGTTTGGCAATCGTTAACAAATCACTGGTGCAATTAGGAATTACTGCACCGAATCGATCTGCAAATGACCTTTTCGACCGTGATTTACGACGAGAAACGCGCTTTGATGTGGACGAATTGGCTACATTTGTTAAAATAATCTTCCAAAATTAGTTCCAGAACAACGCGTAGCGTATGACCGAATTATGCATGCAATTAGAAGCCAAAGCGGTGGATTATATTTCCTAGATGCGCCCGGAGGCACAGGTAAAACTTTTCTTATTTCACTTATTTTAGCAACCGTACGATCACAAAAACATATTGCACTGGCAATCGCATCATCCGGAATTGCGGCAACTATGCTAGATGGTGGCCGAACAGCGCATTCAGCACTGAAATTGCCGTTGAATATACAAATCATTGATGCACCAACATGCAATATCAAGCAAAATTCTGGAATGGGTAAAGTACTCCAATCATGTCAAGTCATTATATGGGACGAATGTACTATGGCGCACAAAAAATCATTGGAAGCGCTTCATCGTACACTAAAAGATTTGAGAGGTAATGAACAGCTCTTTGGTGGCGCACTCATTTTATTGTCCGGTGATTTTCGGCAAACTTTACCAGTAATACCACGTTCAACTCCCGCTGATGAACTTAATGCATGTCTCAAATCATCAGTTTTATGGCGAAACGTACAGAAGTTAACTTTGAACACCAATATGCGTGTACGACTACAACATGATGCATCTGCTGAATGTTTCTCAAAGCAATTGTTGGATATTGGGAATGGGAAAATGCCAATCGATGGATCCTCACAGTGTATCACATTACCAACAAACTTTTGTACAGTCACAGCAACCACAGACGAATTGATTAGCAAAGTTTTCTCAAATATCGCACAGAATTTCGAAAATCATCAATGGCTCAGTGCACGTGCTATATTAGCGGCAAAAAACATCGATGTCAATGCCATCAATTCCAGCATTCAAAACGAAATACCAGGTGAAGCGACAACGTATAAGTCCATGAAGTTATGAATCAAAAAGAATTTGTCAAAATTTTCCAATTGAATTCTTAAATTCTCTTGATTTGCCAGGTATGCCGGCACACATTTTGACATGAAAATTGGCAATGCCATCACTTCTCAGGAACATCAACACGACTTTGCAACGGCACCAGGCTTTCGGTGAAAAGATGATGAAAATTTATCGAAGTACATTTAAATGGAAAATTAAAGGAGAACATGTCTATTGCCACGCATCCCAAAGATTCCGACAGACATGCCGTTCGAATTTAAACGTTTGCAATTTCCGGTGCGACTCGCATTTGCGTGACCATCAACAAACACAGGGACAATCGTTACAAGTGTTGGATTACATTGGAAAATCCATGCTTTTACATGGACAGTATTGTGCCTGCTCACGCGTCGGAAAGCCTTCTGATTTATTGTGTACACAGATGGACGAACAAAAATATGTGTATCAAAGGCCCTTCAATAAACAAAATTTTAACACAAACATTTTCTTGGATACGATTTTTCATGTTGCAGAAATTTTTGAATTTAAATTTAATTTCGGTTTTTGATCCTTTGGGTGACCAAAATTATTTTATACATATACAATCGTTTTGTAATTAATTTAAAACCAAAAAATTTTCAATAACTATAATGACACAAATATATCGGTCAAAATTTAGTTACGTCTCTTAATAACTCCTAGACCGTTTGACCGATTTTAATCAACAAGTCAGTAGGACTTGGGGAAGGTTTCTGTGCTATAATATCATTAAAATGTGAAAGGAGGGAGAGAATTGTTTGACTAATGGGAAGTAAGACTAAAAATCATTCTGAAACGCTCTAGCAACGGATAACAAGATTTTCTGTCGAGGAGAAAACCTCAGGCAAAGCAGGATACTCGGGAAAATCAAAATACTTCACACAAAGGCAAAGTATTTTAATTTTAGGGAGACCCCGGGTGAAGCCGGGTATCCAGCTAGTTTATAAATAAATTCAATTTAGTTTAATGTGATTCGACTCTCCGAAAGCTAGCCAGAGAAACGGTTTCAGCCTCTTACAGTGTCCTCACTGATAGGTAACTTGGATTCGTAATTGTGTGGCAACGAAACGGTTAAATTTGTCGTGGACTGCAATTTGCACCCTCTTCTAGATTCACTCTAGCGTGGATAACTAAGCAATATTTTTAATCTAAGTCGTATAATGTAACTAATTACTATATTTTAGTTTTAAATTTCATATAAATTTATACACGCAATATAAACGTTCTGCCTGCAGCTCAACAGTAAGAAGACAGATTAGGCGGATTACAAATAGATGGATATTGTGTCATTCAAACTCAATTATCATGGCCACCCCCATGATTGGACTGTCATATGTATAATAGAGATTATACAAACTGACTAATAATCCAACGGAAACTTTAAATTTACGATACGAGTCAATGGTTGTGAAACTGAAAGACTCAGACCGTTAGGATATGAAGTAATCGAAATGTTCTTCATGTGCCATATCCGGTCACCCGGACGTTGGCGATTCAACCCGGCTGAAGCCAAGATAAATTTACCAGGGAGTATAATTCATGGGGTGGCTTCCCGTTGCCTTCCCCATAGTCCACAGATCAATATTGGACTTTTTTAATCACAGCAGTGTATATAACGCGAGCAGGGTTTGAACCGCGACTCACCGCGTCGTAGTCAACCCGTGTATGCTTCGCGCTATACTGCTGGTCGAATCGAAATGTGGGAGTGTGATTTTGCTAAAAAAATTCTAGAAATGTATTTTTTGGTGGCGCACTGGTAATACAATAACATGTTATAAAGCAAGATGTCTGCTCCTTATTTCTGTTTGTATGCAAAACTGGTAAATTTCCCATTTATCACCCTACTATATTTATGGGTGCGGAGTATCCGAAAGATGTTAATTCCCTAAGATCAATTATTTTTTTTACTAATTACACCTTAATAAATAAATCAAGTCGGAAGTTATCTATTGTTTAACACGTTACAATTAGCAGGACGGACTGGCAATTTCTTTTTAAAAAAGTTTCAGTTTACTTTTAATTATCTAACCTGAGAATTTAAATTATATTTTTAAAAATCAATTATTTTACATGAACAACATATACTATATTAATGAGTATAGGGTAACAGGCACATCTGGGGCCAGCAGCTCACAGTACTAACGGAGGCTTCGAAATATCGCCGATGCTACTGTTAAAATTCAAACAGATCTAAAATAAGTTAAAGAAGAGAAGAACTTATTAAGTAATTTAATTTCACCATCCATTTTATTGCCAAAACGTGTAATGTCTACATTATTGTTTTATCATGACTATTATGTTCAAAAGATAAGTACGTCCACCTTAGAGAAAAGGGTTGATCAAATCCATTTTGCTTATTTTTGATTTCATGTAAGCGCCCCGGAAAAGCTCTTCTTCAATGGGGACAAAACGCTCATTAGTTATTACCACGCTTTTTTAATGAAATTATTATTTAATCACCGATTATTGTTAATTGAAGTTGAATTAGCTTTTTATAAAAAATAAAAGAATTAAGTACTTGCACTCCTATCTTAATGCGTTTTTTAGTTATTAGTATCAGAAATTTTTTAAGTTTGCAATCTTGCAATTGGCATAAAGAACATATATTTCATATTATGCCGATTTTTAAAATTAAGAATGAGAAAAATGCAATTACACTCAATTTTAGTTATTATACCGGCTACCCATAATAAATTTATTATATTTCTTTATTATTACTGAATAATGTCCCATCGCATCCCGAAGCCGGAGTGCTAAAGTCTGACGATGAAAATCTTTGTTGCCTATTTTCCACCACATGTAACTTCCATTGCCTAATCAATGGGTTATAGAAACCATGACGAGGCTCTACAAGAAAGATCTTATGATGCGTTAATTGCAAGAAGTTGATTTTATAAGCTTTTGGAAATCTTCGAACATTAAGACGCCATTTTTGCAATTGCACGTGCTTGGGATGGACTGAAAGAAATAAATACCAAACGTGCTTTCACAAAAGAATGACTCTTGAACAAGAAACAAGTGAAGATTGTAATAATATATCAGATGAGGCTCAATAATTGTCTACTAGCACCATAGCTTCTCTCACTAAAGAAGTGAATGTGTTGAAAGACATAGAAGAAGTTGAGGGGTTACAATGATTATGGTGAAATGGGTTTTCAAATGATGACTGAAGATGAGATTCTAGAGGAACAACAAAATCAGGCAGATACATCAGCAGCTATACCGGATATAGATCTAAATAGCAATGAATATGGCAATTATCGTATACATATACACAAGCTACTGAAGCTGTAAATGTTTTGTTAAATTATTTTCAACAGATAAGTGAGACTGACGTTCTACATATTTTGCATCTCAGGAAATTAAAAATATGAAAAAGAGTCAAAAACAAACAAAATTATGAATTTTGCAGATATAACTTTTTAATTGGGTTTGAAAGACTAATATCAGTCCCTGCAAGATAACGACCCCAAACACACTGCTAACATTGTGAAAAAATGGCTACACTACCTCTACGCAACTCCAATTGCCCGATCTCAATCCTGTAGAAAATTTGTGGCAAGAACTGGAAAGGAAAATAAGACCAGACAAAAGTCAATTTCCAGTAAGGAAATACTAAAAAACTGTATTATTAGAAAAATGAGACAAAATCGCCGAATCAACTACTCAAAAATTAGTCGAATCTATGCCAAGGCGGTTATAAATGCAAAAGTATGTCCTACAAAATATTAATTATAAAAAAATTGTACTTATTTTGGTTGGTGTACGAATAATTTTTTGTAGTGAATTTATGTTATTATTTTGCTTTTCTTAGTTCTACAATTATACGATAAATCACTTTTTTTTAAATGTTTTTCTTTGCTGATATCAGTTGTAATGTAATGTTGAGTATAAGCGTTGAGCGGAAGTTAACTTTGAAAAAGACATTCCATCCATTTCCATCTAATAGATCTCAGAATGCTGTGAAATTTGTGTTCTTATAATTTACATAATTATAATCATAGCAATTTCTGTTATTGTTACGAATCATCGGTGCTAAATTTTACAAGACACATTAAAAGAAATAATTTTCTGGAAGATGTTTAAAATATTTTTTGGTTACCCCTAAAGAGTACTGAAAGGAAGAAGTTACATACTTCCCCGTCCATCCCAACACCCTCGTTGCAGACCTTCTCACTGTCCCCAGTGTTAAAAGATTAAAGCGGTACGATCCATTGGACTTACCTCAGCGCAAATAGTGCAGTGCAGTTAATCTCCATGTGGTCTTAACAAAACATGTTTGTAAATAGTGTGTAAATTTGAATGAGGTCTACTACTTAGTTAACCTCAGCTATGTTAATTTCATCGACAAAACTATTTCTTATTGTTCAGTTTGGAACAGATTGTATATATTCATGGAAGTCAAATATAAAAAAAAATAACTAACTGCATAAAACAAAATTATAATTTATTTCAAATTTCGAAAAGATTGATGCAGCAGAAAAATAAGAATCTCAACTGTCTATTGACAACAAAAATGATCCAGAGGATGGCCCAATAGATGCTATGGACATACTACTTATAATTCCAGTTCCGGAGTGGCAATTATTAGAAGATGCACTGGTAAAATATTATTTCTAAACGTACAAAATTAATATTGCGCTATTTATGCACGAGCTGAAATTTGGCAGAAGTTGCACATGCATAAATGCGTTTTAAAAATTACTCGAATTCATTATCATCTATGCAATATTGTTGTGAAAGGTCTCAATTTAAGTACTGTCATGTTATCAACTTAAAAACTAAGATAAATAACCTTAATAAAGAAAATAGCATCTTCGGGTTAAAACCTGCAGCTTCGGTGGATAAAGTTGTAACCTCGGATGGAATTTTTTGTGTAACGGGTTGATAATATTTGGCATGTAGCAGTTATAATAGGTTCATGGAATGCCATTAGAGCCATTTTAAATACAAAATTTCATTTCATAAGCTGTCGAGAGCAGTTAGCATTCTAAAAGTAAAATTTCATCCTACGGGTATCACAGATCAAAGTTGGAATTGTTTTGCATATCCAATAGCAGCGTCCACATTTCTTGGCACTTTTGCAAATGAATCCAAAATCCAAAAGATTCAAATAAGGCTAAAATGAGCAAAAGAAAATTTCATCCTTCGGAAAACCTAAAAAAGAGAGATTTAGGTCACATAAAAAATTGTAATTGGATCATAAGGCATACCAAAAGATGAGTATTAATTTGTAGAACGATTTGCTATCCAAGTGAGGATGGTAGATGCAAAATTGAATCTTCTACATTGAAAATGTGAAATTGTAACCTGCAAATATGTCAGATTTTAGATTTAGTAATAGATTGTTAATAGGATAAGGATTTGAGTGAGATTAGTATTGAGGATGAGGAATTAAAACTAAGTGTTATGCAAGTGGTTAGGATAAACAAAGTGTGTGAAAATTAACATGAAGTGTAAAGAAAGAATTCGTACTTTGACGGACGATTATAGAACGACCGGTGTAATTAGAATTTTTCTAATAATTTTGTGCGGACGGCTTTGAAGACTTTAATTTTGTGAAAGTTTCATGGACTTCCGTTTGATAAGATTACCCAGCCAATAGGAATCGGGCATTTGTGGAAAACCCATAATAAAAAGTTGGGAAATTTTCCCAAATTTATGTGCCTCGCGATGCGAAAATACGTTTAGTCGACCCATTTCACTAGTCCAGTGAACACGTAAAATTTTGTTCCTGAAAAATTAAAAATGAACGATAACCTATAAAATAATTTTGTCGACATGCAATGTACAATTATTAGTGACGCATGGATATTTTACATAATTAAAAGTGAATTTCAAGAAAGTACATCGGAGAAAAGAAAATAAAATAAAATTTTCGTATTTACCTGCGGAAATGGTACAGAAAACTACATCGACACTTCGTTTTGGTGCCACTGCATATCAAAGAGGAGTCGATGACCTACAAAGTCAGCTGTTTCGCACCGGTTAGTTTTTTGCAAATAATTTAAACTCGAACCATAAACATTTTTGCACCATTTAGATTTATTTAGCTTTAAGTAATTTAATTTCAAATGATCACTTGCTTTATTAGTTTTAGGTCACAGAATACACTGTTCAAGCATCCACACCTACAGTATAATGCACCAACAAAGAATAAATTCATTGTAACTTTGGCTATGTTGGTGACATCTATAATCACTTGTAAATATTAAATCTAATACAAAGTTAGTACAAAAGGTCAAGAATTGTGGCAGTTTATTTGAAATTTCAAAACAAGTTTATTCATTAACAGGACAAAGTTTTATTCAAGATTGCAGCTCAAGCAGTAAAAGTAAGTACATCCCAGGTAACATTTTATCTACAATTTAGCTATTTTATCTACAATCACAGGTTTATTTGTCTTACAAAATATTAATTATTATTTTAATTCGAGGCGGACATTACAGTACATATAATTATGTCCATACATGGTCTTCGATATAAAACTTTTAGTGCTGATTCTACCGCTATGACTAGGATTAGACAGCATGTATCCTAAGGTTTCCAAGTGTGAAAAGTTGAATGCTTAAATTACAGCTTAATAATAACAGCAAAAATCTGTAACGTATCGTATCAAAAGTAATACGAAAACCAATCCTTTATAAACAAGAAAATTCCTTTCAGTCAGTAATATAAAAATATCTGTAAAAATTTTTCAGAGGGCGGTGTACGTAAATGCACATGGATTAGTTACTTTCTTACAATGACACATACAAAATTCTGCATCATGCTTATTTGGTAACTATAGAGAGGGTCATGAATATATGCATATGTGGTTCGGACGAAGATGTAACGTAGGTATTAAATGTAAGAGAGTGTAGGTTTTTTGCAAGCACACCTTTTTATGCCATTTGTATTCGATCATTTTTATGATTATCATTAAATTCTTTAACCTATATCGATCCTTTGGAAGGGCATTTGGAGGCATCAGTTGTAAAGCTTTCTGAAGATAATCGAGAGTATATCTTCCGACAAGACAATGCCCCTTGTCATAAATCAAAGTTTAACATTAAGAAATACATTAAAGCCGGTAGCACACGACGGATTTTAAACTTTTTAATTCGTTCACCGTTACAGTTTTATGTAGCATAATATGTCGAGTTCTATGAAAAATGTTCAATGAAAAACTTGACAAACATTCAACGCTGCATTGCTGAAAAGCTAATTTCGGAAGTAATTTTTTACGCCAAATTGGTAAAAATTATCAGTATATCTGGATATATTCCAGCATCCACACTTTGTTGTAAACGTTTCTGAAGATAATCGAGAGTCTATTTTCCGACAAGACAATGCCCCTTGTCATAAATCCAAGTTTAACATTAAGAAAACCACTACACTTTGCAGCACACGTCGGATTTTTAACTTTTTAGTTTGTTCGGCGTTGCATTTTTATGTAGCATAATATGTCGAGTTCTATGAAAAACTTCACAAACATTCAACGCTGCATTGCTGAAAAGCTAATTTCGGAAGTAATTTTTTAGGCAAAATTGGCTTAGATTATCAGTATATCTGGAGATATTCCAGCATCCACAATTTATTGTAAACGTTGATAATTGAGAGTATATCTTCCGACAAGACAATGCCCCTTGTCATAAATCCAAGTTTAACATTAAGAAAAACACTAAAGTTGGTAGCACACGACGGATTTAAAACTTTTGGTTTATGGCCGATGGTGCCAGTACCACCTAATAAGAACATTAAAATTTGCCCCTTGAAGGAATGTGAAACTGCTGTAACTAGACAACTTTCTACAAACGAACTTCAAAGATTGGTTTCACTAAATCAATTAAAAGTTTTTTCAATACAAGAGGAAATTCTAACACGGTAGTTAAATGAACTTGTAAGTCCTATTTCTGTCGCAAGCAGTCCCATTTTTTATACTGAAAATGAATCATTTGTAGGTTTACAAACTTTAAATAATTTTAATAATGAAAACTTGTAACTAATTATTTAAATTATTATTTAAGGTATTACAATAAAGCATATTTTAAATTATTTTTCTTTGCTAATTCTTGATCACAATCTAACGAAAGTAAATGATTGCTGCTAACTGACCACGTTTTTCTTGGCCTCTTCTTCTGGTATTATCGTATACTTCTTTTTGTATTGGTGGATCTAGAGGGAAATCAGGTAAATCTTGAACTTCAGAGGCTTCTAAACCATTTAACTCGTCTTTTAAATATTTTGATATATTATGTAAAACGGCACAGCATATTTATTATAATGAGGTCCGTATAAATTATTTGTCTTTCTAACAATGTGAGGCCCTTTATACAATAATTTAATCGCGGAGCTGACAAAGTGAGGATCGGCGGTGTTGTCATGATTGTCATAATGCTAGATCAGCATTTTTTTATCTTTCAAGCAGTCTGTTTATTTCACAAGACGTTAATTAATAGTGGTACACGTAAATGGTTTGTAAGTGATGTTTTTTGAAAACGCTTAACAAGGTAAGGAATTTTATTTTATATAATTTGAAAATATTATTTAGTCAAAAGGAGATCTGATAATTTAGTTATCTTTTCTCAAGTTTTATTTCGAACTATCGCGGCAATTAATACATCTAAACATGATGTAAACCACCTAACCTTTAAAAAATTATTTAGTCTATGAATACCAACTCGTTAATTATTATATGATGCACTTTTTAACTAAGTTCCTCTATATAAAAGTTTAATTTCTTTAAGTCCATTAGATCACATTAGTTTATTTTTTTTATAGATGAACCACCGAACTTTAAAAATTTTACAACTAGCACAATGCAGCAAGAAGAAAGATGACGCTGATATTCTAAAACATTTAGACATTCCAAATTACGAATACAAAGGATTAGATAAAGAAGAAATTGATATTCTTTTATCAAGTAAGGACACTTCATTAATCCAGCGTTTGCATTAGTACCTAGTACCTACCTAACAGTTAATTAAATTCGTCAAAATTAAAGTCAAAATTTAAAAATAATACATAGTACCTACTTAGTTGTTAGAACATCGCGATTTGTTTAGTCAGCCCAAAAGGAACATTTCTCTAAGCAGTAAGTGCGCTTAATATTTATAAAATTTTAATTTTTCAATTAATTTGAACTAGGTACAAGTACTTTGGTAATTAAAATAGGGAATCTAAAATTTTATATCTATCAAGTTTGTTTAATATGAATTACTTATTAACTGCTTTCAAAAATTAAGTCTTAAAATTTTATAATTTTTCAAATTCCGTAATATACCATTATGAGTAAGTTTAATTAATTGTTTTAATAATTTCGTAACTTGAAGCTATTAAATTATGGATTGGTTTGGCTTTTGTTCGGGTTTTTTGACTGCTCTTACTCGTACTGTGAGACAGCTAATAGAAACAATACGCAACCTAGATGACCTACAGTTCCGAAGATACTAAAACCTAACTAAAAGCTAAGCAAATTCAACTATCGGTAGCGAAAACCAGAAAACCTTAATTCAATTTTTAAGCTGGGTACTTTAGTATCAATAGGTGCAGAGAGATCTTGTTTCTATCAACAACATTGTGAATGTTGTAATTTAATGGACAGCATGAATGTGCAAAAGCGTGTTTTTCTTAATTCTTTATGTTTCGTATGATGTCGAGCTACGCACTGCATAACTAAACACGACATTTATAAAAAAATTTTAATAATCTGGTTCTTGTAGATTATTCAAATTCATTTGATGAAGTTACATTACATAAAAGTCCAGAAAAGTCCACCCTAGAAGCTTTGCAATGCCAAAACGTTTCTACAACCAAACTTGATCCAAATTATAATATGCGGTTGAGGAAAGTTAGAAAAAAGCTAATGTTTGAGAAATTTGATAATGTCCACGTTAATGAAGATATTAACGCGGTATCATCAAGTATTATCAATTTAGAGGATCCATTCGAAGATAGTGGAGAAGAATACATACCTAACTGGGATGAAGCGTCATATAGCGACGAAGAACTAGATAGGCCGAATACTAATAAGGAATTAGACACCAATGTTGATAATAATGCTACAATTAAAATTTTAGACATACAAGTAAGTTGTTACTGTTTTAAATTTAATAAATTTAGATTATTAAACCGTCACGATCAGCAAAAACTTATAAACAAATAAAAGAAGATAGTACGAATATTAGAATACCTAAAAATTTGATAGTTGAATCTTTAAACCTGATGAGAAAACCAAAACAAAATCAAATTGAATACAGAAATAACAAAAGAAGTGGCAGAAAAGGAAGTAGAATATTGTAATACTGTTGAGGAAAAATGAAAATTTCAAAGAAAGAAATACGCCAAAAAGAAGTCTTGGAATAAAAGAGATTTTTGTTTCTACTGTTACAATGAAGTATTAAAATTTTCGCGACATGTTGTTAGCTCATTTCCAGCTTGGGGTTAACCTACCTCGTAAACTTAAGAGCTTGATGCCTCGTAGTCAGCGTCCCCCCGTCCAAATAATTATATTTGAAGGAGGCCAGGGTCGAAAATTGCTTACTCTTTCTAGGCAGATTATTAATAAAACACAAGATAAAAATATTAGTCGTATAATAAAATCAAAGATTAAACTGTATTCACATATTTACACAATTACACTATTAATTGGTCAATTTTGGTACCATTTAAAAATATGGTGTGGTACCATTAAAAATAATAATTAGACAAAATTCGACAAAATATTCCAATATCTAACATATTCTGCCTATAGTGGCCTAACAAAAATATAAAGTTACGTTGATCTTTAATTAACTTTAATATTACGATAATAGACCTTTATTGGGCCTTGTCGTCTATAAGTAACACTGTCACTAGCGCACTTTCCTTAAAATTAGGTACAATAAATTTACCTTTTGAAGATAATTGGCAGCGATATCCTAAATGCTGTTGTGACACCCCTTGAGCGATTTTGTAGTTGTCAGCTTCCCCAACTGAGTTTGGTTGGAAGATGGTATTCGATAATTGCGGTTGTAATATTTGTTGCAGTTTTATTCTGCTTATATGATTCGGCATTATACTAGCACGAAGTAAAGCTCTTTTTATGTTAGCTTTAGATAAGAATTAATTTCACGAGATACTTTAATCACGTAAGATAACTTTAATGTTGTTACTTGAATTTGGTAACATCGATTTAATTCACCTTGGTTAATTTGTTTAAATTTATTGATTTATAAATCCATTACGCTATTTATCGGCATTAATCACTATATTATTTATTGCGTTATTTGTATTGATCGGCATTAATCACTATATTATTTAATAGCCCTTTATTGTTCAAATTTGCGGCAAAATGTAGTTAATTTTTGGTAATAACAATTTAACACGATAACTAGGTAATACTCCGAGTTTTGAATTTATTTCTCGAATTGCGGATTGTTGAACAAAACCCGGTTCTCGATCCGAGGTCCCGAGGACTTACTTCCCGGTGTCGTTACATTCACCTTGCTTGGTGGTCGGTACATTAATTCGTTCTCCACGTTCCCTACCTCTATATATGCATTTACTTTGCTTGGTGCTTTGTTTATCACGGTTTATACTGTCAGCAGTTTAATGCACGTAGGCTGGTCGGTACGGCACGTGTCATTCGCCCAAGTGAAGCTTAGATATTAAATTATTCTTTTACTATATAACTCAGCATCAGTTAATTGCTGGTCCACTGTTTAATTGCTACTCAGTATATTGCAGTTATAAGTTGCACGGACTTGTCATATCTTATGCTGACGCGACTCGCGACTTCTTGGCGTTGCTAGAGATTAATTATTATTATGCTGCAGAATTGTCATACAAAGTATATTAATTTTAGATACTCTTTTTCAAAATTTCTACTTTATAGCTTTAAATTGCTAATTCGTGTTACGTAAAAAAGTGGAGCGTAACAATGTCCTTAGACATCATAATTTTGAGATAGAAGTTCAAGAAATTTTGGCTTGCCCAACCGGAACTAAAAAACGAAAATTTCTGTTTAATAAATTAAGAAATAAAGGTAATTTTCTTAAAAGTTCGACAGAAGAGAATATAATACCAATTAAAAAACCAAGGTTTATGAACGCATTAGAAATAACTTCGAAATCTCATCTCCCGTGCAAATATTGCTTGGGAATGTACCAAAAAGATTATTTAGCTCGTCACATGAAAAATTGTTTTTGGAGTACTAAAGAGAAGTCCAGAATAAATGCACAATCAGAGGGCCAATCGTTGTTTTCTTCATATAAAGATAATGATATTTTAAGAAAAGAAATCTTTCCCAGGATGAAAGCAGATCAAGCTTCTTTCGCAGCTAAAACTGATCAACTTATATGTGCTGTAGCACAAAGATATTTAAAAAGTCATCCTGAAAAAAGTTTCCACGTTGTCGCATCACGAAAAATGAGACAATTAGGATCCCTACTTGTACAATTAAAAGAAAAAATTAACGTCAAAAATTTAATAGAAGTTTTAAATACGACAAACTTTGATACTATTGTGAAATGTACAAAATTAATAACTAGATACGACGAAGAAACGAACTTATATGGTGCACCAACGTTAGCGATGAATATGGGTACACAGTTAAAAGAGTGCTGTGATGTATCCATTAACATCTATGGAAAAAAATTCAAAACTAAGACTACTGAAATAGAAGAACTGCAACTATTAAAGGACATGATTACAAATGAATGGCGCTACGAAGTTGAGACAATAGCAAATAAAAATTTAAAACAAAAAAAGTGGAATAAACCTTCTGCTATTCCTTTAGCAGAAGATCTTAGTTTATTAAAAACCAATTTAATTACAGAGAATGAAAAATTGAAGAGTATGCTGAAGGCTAATCCTCAAAATGACAAAGCTTTCAAATCGCTTCAAGAAGTATGTTATGTTCAGTTACTTTTACTTAATAGAAGGAAGGAAGGAGAATTGCAAAAAATGACAGTGTCTTCTTACACTGAAAATATTAATAAAGAAATTACTAGCGAATTTGACAATTGTATTAGCGAAAGTGAAAAGCTTTTAATAAAATCTTTCAAGAAAGTTGTAATAAGAGGTAAGCGAGATCGCGGCGTTCCAGTTCTTTTAACAGAAGAAATGGTAAAGAGCATAAATTTGTTGTTAGAAGTTCGAAAAAATTTTGTAAAGCTGGAAAATAATTTTCTATTTGCAAACACCAAAGTCTTGTCTAGCATATGTGGTTCTAGAACGATCTACAAGCATGTAAGATTAGCTGGCGTTAAAAATCCAAACGCAATTGCTTCTACAAAACTACGAAAACATTTAGCCACAATGTCACAGGTTTTCAATCTTTCAAAACAAGATTTAGAACAGCTAGCTAATTTTATGGGCTACGCGTCAGGAATCCATAAAAATTATTACCGATTGTCAGACGATGTTTATCAGATGGCCAAGGTGTCTAAACTGCTAGTATTAAACGAAAAGGCAAGAGCTCAGATGATATTGAAATCAATTTAGAAATGATGGAAAACTCGGACAACGAAAGTGAACCGGAAGACGAATTTCACCAAGTCACAAAAAATAACATTACGGTATAAGAAATATTTTATAAAATTCTTTCTTTAATATGATTTTTTTTTATTTAGGAAGATCAGCCGATCACAACTAAGAAAAAATCTAGAACTGCTCACAAAGGATCATTGAAGTTTTAGAACATTTGAACAATAATGAACCGAACATTTCCAAAAAATCCGATCGTGTCCAAAAGAAGAAACCCCGTGTTTTAGAGCGGTGGACAGAAGATCAAAAGAAAATTACTTTAAATTTCTTTGAAAAACATTTAAAAAATAAAACTGCGCCTAAAAAGGCAGAATGCATCGAACTAAAAAATAAAAATCCCGAATTAATGAATAAAACATGGCAAAAAATTAAAATATTTATAATAAACAGCTATACTAAAATCAAATAACTTCTATAATTTAGTTTTATTGAATTATGTTAAATTAAATATTTTACTATTTTTATAATATAGAATTACAATTTTAGATTCTGCTTTTATAGAATTATGCTTTAAGTTTATGTTTTCATAGAATTATGTTTTGAGTTTGTCTAAACTACAAAAATTTGTATTATTTCATTTATTTTGAAATAAAAATGAAATAAAAGTAACTTACGAAATATTCAACTTTTCCTTACACATGTAATAATTAGTCTCCTCATTAGTTTGATGAAGTAGCAAAATAAGGTGCTGAATTAATAGCAACTTTTGTTTATGCAGTAAAACCTCGCTTATACGAACTAACTGGGACCATAGGCAAACCGGACAATCGAAAATTTGGATAAGGTTGGAAAAATTAAACATTTAATAAAACAAAAAGGCTACAAATCTGATCCGGATCAACGAGGGCCGGATAAACGAAGTTTCACTGTACTTGTTTTAGAACTCAGCCATGTAATAATTAAAGAGTTACAATTATTACACTTTGGTAACTAACTTTTTGATAAACACCCATTCGATAATTTAATATTTAATGTCCTTTTAGTAGAGGAACTGGTCTGAATATGAGCATTATATTTAATATGGGCCCTATGTGTTTCTAGATATTAACGTGTGCCATCTCTGTTTTTATAGATTAATCATAAACCTACAATAATCACTAGGTGTTTGTTTTACAATTATGATGTATTCATTACATGGTTGCTATAAAATTAATATAGTGTGTTAGTGTAAATATTGAAAACTATTTTATGGTAAGTTAACCAACTTAATTTTCAAAATTATTATTATATTAAAGGCCAGTCTGTCCTGTAAGTGCTGCCTATAGTTTTAGAAATACAGTGGCGATTGGCCTTTTATGCATATCTCTTGTTTAATTTTAATATAACCTTTAAATTTACTACTGTGATTGTGGAATATGGACACCGTGCCCATATTAGGACCGTAATTTAGTTCATTTCTTTTTTCAGAATCATGAGTTCACTAAACTCAAATAGAAAATTTGTATGTCGTAATTTACGAAAGAGTCATTCCATATAAAATCGTCTGAAAATAAAAAAAATTGTTGCCGACCCATTTTAGATTTTTGTGTAACTTTGAAAAACTCTTCCCTAGGGTCCTAAACAACAATATTTACACGAGTTTGATTTTTACCAACGCTTGTTTCCGCCTATTTAAATAAAAACTTCCCAAAATCGATATTTTTAAGCATTATCAACTTTTGGTTTTAAATTTTTCTGTTTGAAGATATCGATATGATCAAAGCGGAATTCTTAGGGGGAAAGGTAGTAGTTTAAGCGTAAGTAATGATAATTGGCTCAGTTATTACCTTTGACTAATCGCAGCGTTCTAAAATGAGTGTTTTTACTCATTTTCGTAAATTTCAGTCGACTCTGGCGTCTGAACTGTTGAGAATTAAAAACTTATTGTCCGTGGGAATTAAGTATACATATCATAGATAAAATACAGCCATGGGTCGACCTGAGCAGCCCACTCTTAATAGAAGAAAACTTGGCTTGAAATTTTGAAATTTAAAAAAATTCCATTATTCAGGTTATAAAACGAACGTGTTGACTGCGAGATAAAATCTGAAACTCACAGAATCTACTGTTCTTACCTCTAACTTTGAATGACTAAATCATTTGTTTTGTTATTTTTATGGTTAGTGCATGTACGAGCCGTTTTTTTACAGCAAAAATCAACTCAGTTTTTTAATTTTTTTTCAAATAACTAGCAATTTTTTTCTAAAAAAAAAATTCTATTTTATGTACAGAATTTTCATATATTTTTATGTATGCGTATAGAGATAAGCTCATTTGTGTGATTTAACTGTATTGCATTTTAAAGTAAGCTTATATCAAGAATACACGTTCATTAAAAAACGTAATTAACAATATTATCACTAATTAATTATATTATTAACAATATATATATATATATATATATATATATATTAAGTAGATTCGAGTTCATAAATATAGTAAGATAGAACTAATGCTTTCATTTCTGTCATTTCCCAATTTATATATTTACTTATGATTCAACATCGTTAATTTGGAAAGTAAGCAAACATCGAAAATTGACGGTGTCAAATTTCACGCATCAGCTTAGCGCTATTGTTCTACTTACTCTTCGTTTGTCGCGTGGTTTTCCCATGCTAGTGAGGGTGCGTAGTAGTAATTAAGCGGGAGGGCAGCGACATTTGGCCATAGCGGATTTTTGAAGAATCTTAAAACTCTTTGTCTACGAAAGCTCAGCTGTCATTGTTTCAGAGAGCGTTCGTTTGTTTAGTTTGGTTGTTTTAGTGAGTTTTCAGTTCTTAAAAAAATAATGGAGTGTTCGATTGGATTATTGTTGAAAGAAGATTGTCATAAATTGACGTTTTCACGATCATCAGAGTTGATCGATCAAAATAATGTTAGTGAAGATGACAAATACTTATTAATTAAAAGAATTCAAGCAGTATCTTTCAAAGATATTTGTACCTATCATCACAAAAATATGTGACTTATTATTTTCTTTGTTTGGAAAAAATGTTGTGATCCATTAAGTGCTCATAAAAAACCAATTCTTAAGTCCTTGCGAGAAATTACTGTAGAATTTTGTGAAGCAAATAAGAATCTTAACCTTATACCAGGCCGAGCACTTTGTTCACGCTGCATTGAAAATCTTCGAAAAATCGAAATAGGCGAAGATTCTAATAATATTACCGATACATTATCACAAAGTTTTGATGATCTTGGGGTATCTTTTGAGCCTAAATATGAAATTTTAGATGCACTCAATAAAATTTGTTCAATCGTAGAAGAATCACCAATCCCACCTATTCAAAAATTAAGTATGTCAAAAGAAAACGTAAAATTAATGAAAAGTAGATCAAATATCAAGTAAAATACGAAAAAAATTAGAATCTACTTTTGATGTTATTGAAAATGAAGATAATGAAAAGGACATTGATCATATTTGTTATAATGCGGAATATTTAGAGTTAATTGACGAATTAAAAATGAAATTTAAAGCATCTACAACGTTTGATGAGAAATATGAAATATTAAGTTTATTACCGAAAAAGTGGACAATTTCTAAAATACAGTCAGAATTTGAATGTAGTGAATATCTTGTAAAAAGCTAAAACACTGAGAGAACAATATGGAATATTAGCGAAGGCTCCAAAAAGAAAGTGGACGTCAGTTGAAAACAGAAATTGTTGAAGCTGTTGAAAGTTTTTATGAAGATGATGATATTAGTAGATTGATGCCGGGTCAACGAGATTGTATAACTGTACGTGATAAGAATAATGAAAAATCTAAAGAACAAAAACGTTTAATCCTATTTAATTTGAAAGAAGCCTATGAAAGATTCAAACAAATTCATCCAAACTTAACCATAGGATTCTCGTCATTTGCTTCACTTCGTCCGAAGAACTGTGTTTTAGCTGGGGCAAATGGTACACATTCAGTATGTGTTTGTTTGATCCATCAAAATATGAAGTTAATGTTAATGGCGTGTAAAACTAAACTAACTTACAAAGACTTATTAAAAAAGATAGTTTGTGATGATAATAGTGAACAATGTATGTTATCTAGCTGTAAAGAATGTCCAGGCACTGATGTTATTGATTCTGATATATGTAATGAATGTGAATTGTCATCTGAAATTAATTTTAAGCAATGGGTTTCTACTGATCGCTGCAATTTAATAACTGTAGTCAAGACCGTCGATGAATTCAAAGATGACTTGAAAATACAATTGACAGCTTTAAAATCTCATCATTTTATTTCAAAAACAGTCTGAGTACTTGAAAACCTAAAAGAAAATTTAAAAGACAACTCAGAGTGTATAGCATTAGTTGATTTCTCAGAAAATTATTCATTCATGGTACAAGATGAAGTACAATCTTTTCATTGGACAAATAATCAAGCTACTTTACATCCTTTTGTAATTTATTTTAAAGAAGACGGTTTACTTAAAGTGAAAACTTTATGTGTGATTAGTGATTATCTTACTCACAATACAGTATCTTTTTGTGTTTCAAAAATTTTCCTTGATTACATAAAAATAGCTACCCGGAGTTCAAAAAATTTATTACTTCAGTGATGGAGCAGCCGCTCAATACAAAAATAAAAAATTTTTAAATATATGTTATCACGAAGCAGATTTTGGATTAAAGGCAGAATGGCATTTCTTTGCCACTTCTCATGGTAAAAGTCCATGTGATGGGGCAGGTGGTACAATCAAAAGGAACGTAAGGAGAGCAAGCTTGCAGCGAACTACGGATCATCACATTTTAACTCCAGAAGCAATGTACGACTTTTGTTCAAATCAAATTTCTGGTATAAAATTTTTTTTTGTATCGAGCGAGGACGTGGAAGCTGCTGAAACATTATTATCAGAAAGATTTGTAAATATAAATACAATTAAAAATACGAGATCATATCATAGTTTTATACCAATTTCTCAAAATCAATTAAAAGCGCGGAAATATTCGTCTTCCGATAATTTTGATATAGTTAATGTTGTTAAACCGATCAACGTAAATTGTTAAATAAAAAATAATTTTCTAGTTGAAATTGTTTACAGTTATTGTCATTTTCGATAATGAATACTTTTAGATAATTTTACACTCAAATCCATAACTCTATTGAAACTTGAAAAATTTTTCACATTCATAATTATTTTTGATTGAAAGTAATTTTATCTATTACTAAAACGTCCACATTTTTCCTATAAAACAACGGCTCGTACATGCACTAAACATAAAAATAACAAAACAAATGGTTTAGTCATTCAAAGTTAGAGGTAAGAACAGTAGATTCTGTGAGTTTCAGATTTTTATCTCGCAGTCAACACGTTCGTTAATTATAACCTGAATAATGGGATTTTTTTAAATTTCAAAATTTCAAGCCAAGTTTTCTTCTATTAAGAGTGGGCTGCTCAGGTCGACCCATGGCTGTATTTTATCTATGATATGTATACTTAATTCCCACGGACAATAAGTTTTTAATTCTCAACAGTTCAGACGCCAGAGACGATTGCAATTCACGAAAAATGAGTAAAAAACACTCATTTTTAGAACGTTGCGATTAGACAAAGGTAATAACTGAGCCAATTATCATTACTCACGCTTAAACTACTACCTTTCCCCCTAAGAATTCCGCTTTGATCATATCGATATCTTCAAACAGAAAAATTTTAAACCAAAAGTTGATTATGCTTAAAAATATCGATTTTGGGAAGTTTTTATTTAAATAGGCGGAAACAAGCGTTGGTAAAAATCAAACTCGTGTAAATTTTGTTATTTAGGACCCTAGGGAAGAGTTTCTCAAAGTTACACAAAAATCTAAAATGGGTCGGCTTTTCCAATTAGACGATTTCAAATGGAATGACTCGAAAATTATGGGATAAAGAAAAGATGGAAGAAGCAATTGACGCTGCGAAACAAAAAGATGAGTATAAAAGTGCCGCAAAGAACTTTGAAGTTCCTAGGTCTACTTTACAAAGGTTGTTAAATAAATCAAAAACCTTAATCTGCCCTTCAAGATATTGTAAATACAAAATTAGGAAGACATAGTGTTCTAGGGAAGAAATTGAAAAGTATTGGTTGATTACATCTTAAAATGGAAGCGCAGTTCTATGGACTCACAAGAAAAGATCTGTGCAGAATGGCATATTCCTTAGCAATTAAAATGGTATTAACCACCCATTTAAGAATGGTATCGCAGGCCGCAGTTGGGTGGAAGCCTTTTAAGACGACATAATAAATTACTCTCCATTCGCAGACCAACTGGTACCTCATTTGCAAGAGCGTTGGGATTTAACCGCGAAAATGTAACACAATTTTTTAATAACTTAGAGTTAGAATACGAAAACCACAATTTTGGACCACATAGAATATATAACGTAGACGAAACAGGTTTATCTGTTGTGCCAAGCAAGATACCCAAAATTATTGGACGAAAAGGAAAGCGTCAAAATAGCCTCAATAACTTCAGCAGAACGAGGATCTTTAGTGACAATGATAGCTGCTATGAGTGCAGCAGGCCAGCATGTTCCACCACTGTTAATTTTTCCAAGAAAAAATAGAAATGATCAACTAATTCGTGGAGCACCTCCTGGAACTATTTATGAAGTGCATCAAAATGGGTGCAGCAAAATATATTTACAAAATGGTTTAAACATTTTATAGAATTTACTAAACCAACTGAAGACTCTCCAATTTTACTTATTTTAGACGGGCATTACAGTCATACACGCAATTTAGACATCGTCAATTTGGTTCTAAGTTTCTCGTTTACGATTCTAAGTTTACGGTTTTCTACGAGTAGTAAGTATATTGTTTGATGCAAGGTCATAATACAGGAATCGTACAAAATGAGTACCGGGCGCTATTACCAGTTTTCTAGAGAGCGCCCCCAACCGGTAAACCTAAAAACTAAAAATATGCAAAATTTTGGTGCATCTATTGAAGTGAGGTCCACCAAATTTGAGTGTGAAAGGCATAGAAGGCGGCAGAGGGGGGCTAATAAACAATTTTACAAAATGAGGTCCGTATATGGACCTCACTTTGTCGTGGACCTCACTTGAAATGCAATTTTTGCATAGGCGGTTGTCACTTTATACCTTAGGAAAAAATATCAGTATATCTGGATATATTCCAGCATCCACACTTTGTTGTAAATGTTTCTGAAGATAATCGAGAGTATATCTTCGGACAAGACAAAGCCCCTTGTCATAAATCCTAGTTTAACATTAAGAAAAACATTAAAGCCGGTAGCACACTACGGATTTAAAACTTTTTAATTCGTTCGGCGTTACATTTTTCTGTAGCATATTTCGAGTTCTAAGAAAAACGTTCAATAAAAAACCTGACAAACATTCAACGATGTATTGCTGAAAAGGTAATTTCGGAAGTAATATTTTACGCCAAACTGGTAAAAATTATCAGTATATCTAGATATATTCCAGCATCCACACTTTGTTGTAAACGTTTCTGAAGATAATCGAGAGTATATCTTCCGACAAGACAATGCCTCTTGTCATAAATCCTAGTTTAACATTAAGAACAACATTAAAGCCGTTAGCACACGACGGATTTTAAACTTTTTAATTCGTTCGGCGTTACATTTTTCTGTAGCATATTTCGAGTTCTAAGAAAACGTTCAATAAAAACCTGACAAACATTCAACGATGTATTGCTGAAAAGGTAATTTCGGAAGTAATATTTTACGCCAAACTGGTAAAAATTATCAGTATATCTAGATATATTCCAGCATCCACACTTTGTTGTAAACGTTTCTGAAGATAATCGAGAGTATATCTTCCGACAAGACAATGCCTCTTGTCATAAATCCTAGTTTAACATTAAGAACAACATTAAAGCCGTTAGCACACGACGTATTTTAAACTTTTTAATTCGTTCGGCGTTACATTTTTATGTAGCATATGTCGAGTTCTAAGAAAAACGTTCAATAAAAAACCTGACAAACATTCAACGATGCATTGCTGAAAAGCTAATTTCGGAAGTATGTAATGATAAATTGTTAAATTTCTCGTCTTGTATATGATTTTACACCATCTAACCCGTCCCTAGGTCACCAGGTCACGCGAGCAAAGGGGGTAGAGGGGCTGCGCACGAATTTAGGTCGAACTCATGAGTGGTCAACGAACTCTCGATGCAAGCGCTGTGTCTTTCAAAATTTCATTTTGAAAACCTTTTTAATTTTCACCATATTCAGTGGAAATTTTTGCAGTTTTGTAGTGAGTGGGTAATTAGTGACCAATTGAATGCTTATATGCGGATGTTATCGTCAGCTACGTATTTTGTAAGAAGTCAGCTGTTCACACACGTGAATTTTCAATGCCGACCGCTCCACACATTTTTCACCGAGCGCGCTGATAAGCTGGAAAGTGACCATCTGTCGCTGTGCGGGCAAATATTTTTGCACATTATACTTTGTTTATTACGCAATAGTAATCAGCGTAATTAACAGCCTGCGAATGTATAGTAATCTTTTATTAATTAACGACCACCGTTACCGATTTTCCCTTATTGCAATAAGGTTGACTACCAGGTGCTTCTCGATTATTTCAACTGTCCAAGTAGTGATTGTGAGTGACCCGTTCGCCGTTACCTGTGCTTCCTACACCGATTTGACGCCCAGAAGACGCTCCAGGTCGACCCTCGACGGTTTTCTTCACGAGTGCCAGTGCGATCGGTGTGCTCTTTATTCAGCAAATAACTCCGAGTGTGCCTTAGTTGAATCAATTGTCGACATCTAACAGCTGTACAAAACAAACCGATCGGTGAGTTTTACTACTTTATTTAATTGGGGTATATTTCGTTTGAGTTTTACATTCAAACCAGTAATTGTTATTAATTACTTAGTAGCGACTCATTGTCGCTGGAGTTGTTGGGGAATTCTGTTGGGGTTGTTGACCCATTTATCTTGCATTTGTGTAGCTTTCTGCAGAGCGACTCTTATCATTAATTATTTAAATAAATCGTTATTGTTAAACTTATTGAGTTTAATTGTTTGGTGTTTACCTAAAGTAACCAAAAGACAAAGAGAGAGCGGATCCACCTCTCGCTTACCGCCCCAGCTACAGCTTGCCGAAACACGGACATCAAAGGCGACACAAAATAAATTTGTGTCAGGGAAATTCGAGTTAATTTTACAATTAACCCCGGTCTCCTACACTGGCGCCCAGCGTGGAGCTTTTGATTACGATTATCGGGTTTTTCAACACTTTGTCGGTTGCAAATAAGTTGCTCTGTGGAAGCGTACAATTTTTTATTTTAATTGCGAGATAAAATTAGGAGTTGTACTGCGTTTATTGGTATTAGGGATTGACACAGGTACTGAACGATTGAAAGCACTCGTTGGTAAGATTATTTTTGAATTTGTGTTACCTTATTTAGTGGCGTTCGAAATAATACGAGAAGCACACGCGTTAAACATTAGCATTTGCATTAGCGATAAGATAATTTTATTATCGCATAAATTTTTATTTTTTGTTTTGCGTTGTACGTGTGGTTTATTAATAAGATTACTCGACTTAATCGCTACTACATCGACGATTAATTTTTACTTTTTAGTGGTTTCTTTTATTAAAGACCGTTTAGTGGTAATTGAAAAATATTACTTTATTGAACATTTTTTTATTTTCGATTACCGCTGTTATTTTTTAATTTTTATTTCGTAATTGGAGAATACGTAGATTCTTTAATTAAGGAGGAGGTGGAAGTAGAACTTTTAATACGATCTGTTGACCTAACGCGTGAGTCAACAAACCTTGCTTCCAGAAAGAAGTTATTACGCAAATTAATTAGAGATGAAAAGTTTGATTCCAAGTTGGCAATAGTACATAAATATACGCCAACTGACCCAGAAGCTGAACTTAAAATGTGTAAAACAATTTTACATGAACTGGGAACGCAACTTACCAACTTGGGAACGAATTTTGATGATAAACTTTTTAATATTATTTCGAATCGTGTTGCGCATTATAGCAACCGTTTAGAAGCAATGCAAGGAGTAGGCTTCCGGGGGGGAAAAGATGCATTGACGGGTGTTATAGATAATTTGCGAAAGCAAATTGAATTTTTAATTGCGGCCCAGATCATTTTGATACCCCTGTAAGAAGATCATCCGTTATTCCTCCGACTGAAGAATCCCGATTATTAAATTCACTAGTCTCATTACTTGATAGAAAGAATCCGGACTACGTGTCGGTTAGCAAATGGAATTTAAATTTTGACGGGTCTGGTGATTACCAAACCGTGTTCGACTTCATCGAACGAGCACAAGAGCTTGCCAGAGCGCGAGGGGTTACTGACAGGCAGCTTTTTGATAAAGCTGTGGAATTTTTTTCAGGTCCAGCATTAACATGGTACCGTAGTTTAGGTGCACATGTAACCACATGGCAACAGCTGGTAGAGGAGTTAAAATCGCGTTTCTTATCACTTGATTTCAGCCGCGAATATTTAGAAAAGGTGCGCGCTTATAAGCAATCGCCTAGCGAGTCGGTACGCGGGTACATCGAATCGATGTTTTGCAAATTCTCGTACGTGAACCCGATCCCATCAGAGGATGAACAATTATGGGTAATCCGGAAGAATATGCTACCGGATATTTCGCGTACGATAGGCACTACTCAATTGAGAACCCGTGAGCAATTTATCGCCGAAGCTCAAGAGGCTGAAAGAATTGTTAAGTGGACGGCCACTAATTCCCCCTCCACGTCAGAACTCGCGACTAATACCCCAGCTGTTGTTGTTCTCAAACGCTGCCTGCACAGAAACCCCCTGCAAGGAAATTTGCTTGCTGGAATTGCTCTTCCAATAACCATCGCTACTGGCACTGCCCGGAACCCGCTACCACATTCTGCTACGGTTGCGGGGAAAAAGGTGTGACTACACCCAACTGTAGAAAGAACCACTCAAAAAACGCACATGGGCGAAGCGGCGCGTCGTTAACTAACGCCATCAAAGCCGAACGTAGGGGGTGGGCGAGTTGGTTGGGTACTATTAGCGCCTTTTGCGGATCTACCGCCAATTCCGCCACCCTATTTACTCATCTTAGGTCAGACGAACGACCTTACGTCGGTCTTTTGGTCAAAGGGGTGCAACTATCCGCTCTTTTGGACTCGGGGGCTAATATTTCCATTTTAGGGACAGAGGGTCACCATTTAATCAACCAATTAGATTTGCAATTCGTGCGGGGCAGCAGCTTATCGTTGCGATCGGCCGATGGGACGCCATAAAATATTATTGGTAGTGTGGTTTTACCGATTTCGATTGGTGGCGTCGAGCGGTCTTTGAATGTGCTGGTCTGCCACAGTATACGCACCTGCCTAACTTTAGGGGTAGATTTTTGCAAACTTTTTGGAGTCCAAGCTGATTTCAGGCGAGATCAATTTTTTATTAAAGACGTTCAATCTCTGGAACTCATCCGAGAGGTTAGTGATCTCAGCCTGGAACAGCAAGTTGCGCTCTCTGCGACCAAAGACAAATTTAAATGTTTAGTGAACAAGGGGTTAACTCGGACTAACCAGGTAACTCACCACATCGATACTGGGGATGCCGCGCCTATTAAGCAGCGATACTATCCGCTATCCCCAGCTATGCAAAAAATAGCTCATGCCGAATTAGACAAGATGCTAGAGATGGGGTTGGTCCGTGAGTCAAAATCCCCTTGGAGTACACCCATGTTGCTCGTCAAGAAGGCGGACGGTTCGCATCGTCTTTGTTTCGATGGTCGAAAATTAAACTCGGTAACAAAGAAGGATGCTTACCCTCTGCCTCGCCTTGACGACATTTTGACGCGATTACGCGATGCGCGCTTCATTACGACGATAGATCTGAAGAAGGCTTTTTGGCAGATCCCACTCACTGAGTCCTCTCGTGAGAAAACAGCCTTCACTGTCCCTGGTCGAGGTTTATTTGAATACGAAGTGATGCCGTTCGGAATATCGAACGCTCCTGGATCGCTACAGAGACTCATTAATTCGTTCAGATTTACATTTTTAGGTAAGATAATATGTCGAGTTCTATGAAAAACTTGACAAACATCCAACACTGTATTGCTGAATAGCTAATTTCGGAAGTAATTTTTTACGCCAAATTGTCAAAATTATCAATAGTAATGTATTAATGCATGGCAAGTTGCCGATAATACTGGCTAAATATGCACGACAGCTTATTACGACGAAAATTTGCACGACGCGAAGCGAGGAAAATTTTCAAGAAATAAGCTGGAGTGCATATTTAGCCAGTATTATCGATGGCAACTTAGCTATGCTACGTAATACTTTTATCGACTATTGCATAAGTAATTTAGAAAATTTATTTCCGATAAGGCTTAAATCGATAAGTGCACTTGTGAAACTTATCGCTTAATTGCCATGGAATTGGTTCAAATTTACATTTGATTATTCCGAATTTTTCTAAATTTGGATAATAGGTAACTTGACATACGCGTGAAAATCAGTATAAATTGAAATATATTGGTAGCACCACCATTTTCTTGTTAAACGTTATGAAGATAAATTTGAGTATAAATCTTGACAAGACCCAATGCATTGCTAAAAGTTTAACATTAAGAATATACACTAATGTTGGGCAAAGATTTTAAATTTTGAATTTTTCAGCGTCCACCTTTTATGTAAGTTATAATATAATCGAGTATTCTTGAAAAACTTGACAAAATCCAAGCTTAACATTGTGAAAAGGGGGAATTTTAAATTTTAATTTTTAGCAATATTAGTAAAAATTATCAGTTTTTAAATTGGGTATACATCCAAGGGATTTCCAAAACCCTTTCTTGTAAACGTTATGAAGATAATCGGGGTATATCTTCCGACATGACAATGCCCTTGTCATAAATCCCAGTTAAACATTAAGAAAAACACTAAAGTTGGTAGCACACGACGGATTTTAAACTTTTAATTTGTTCAGCTTTACATTTTTAAGTAAGATAATATGTCGAGTTCTATGAAAAACTTGACAAACATCCAACGCTGCATTGCTGAAAAGCTAATTTCGAAGTAATTTTTACGCCAAATTGGCAAAATTATCAGTATAATTGGATATATTCCAGCATCCACCCTTTCTAGTAAACGTTATGAAGATAATCAGAGTATATCTTCCGACATGACAATGCCCTTGTCATAAATCCCAGTTAAACATTAAGAAAAACACTAAAGTTGGTAGCACACGACGGATTTTAAACTTTTAATTTGTTCAGCTTTACATTTTAAGTAAGATAATATGTCGAGTTCTATGAAAACTTGACAAACATCCAACGCTGCATTGCTGAAAAGCTAATTTCGAAGTAATTTTTACGCCAAATTGGCAAAATTATCAGTATAATTGGATATATTCCAGCATCCACCCTTTGTTGTAAACGTTATGAAGATAATCGAGTATATCTTCCGACATGACAATGCCCTTGTCATAAATCCCAGTTAAACATTAAGAAAAACACTAAAGTTGGTAGCACACGACGGATTTTAAACTTTTAATTTGTTCAGCTTTACATTTTAAGTAAGATAATATGTCGAGTTCTATGAAAACTTGACAAACATCCAACGCTGCATTGCTGAAAAGCTAATTTCGAAGTAATTTTTACGCCAAATTGGCAAAATTATCAGTATAATTGGATATATTCCAGCATCCACCCTTTGTTGTAAACGTTATGAAGATAATCGAGTATATCTTCCGACATGACAATGCCCTTGTCATAAATCCAAGTTAAACATTAAGAAAAACACTAAAGTTGGTAGCACACGACGGATTTTAAACTTTTTAATTTGTTCAGCTTTACATTTTTAAGTAAGATAATATGTCGAGTTCTATGAAAAACTTGACAAACATCCAACGCTGCATTGCTGAAAAGCTAATTTCGGAAGTAATTTTTTACGCCAAATTGGCAAAAATTATCAGTATAATTGGATATATTCCAGCATCCACCCTTTGTTGTAAACGTTATGAAGATAATCGGAGTATATCTTCCGACATGACAATGCCCCTTGTCATAAATCCAAGTTAAACATTAAGAAAAACACTAAAGTTGGTAGCACACGACGGATTTTAAACTTTTTAATTAGTTCAGCTTTACATTTTTAAGTAAGATAATATGTCGAGTTCTATGAAAAACTTGACAAACATCCAACGCTGCATTGCTGAAAAGCTAATTTCGGAAGTAATTTTTTACGCCAAATTGGCAAAAATTATCAGTATAATTGGATATATTCCAGCATCCACCCTTTGTTGTAAACGTTATGAAGATAATCGAGAGTATATCTTCCGACAAGACAATGCCCCTTGTCATAAATCAAAGTTAAACATTAAGGAAAAACACTCAAGTTGGTAGCACACGACGGATTTTAAACTTTTTAATTAGTTCAGCTTTACATTTTAAGTAAGATAATATGTCGAGATCTATGAAAAACTTGACAAACATCCAACGCTGCATTGCTGAAAAGCTAATTTCGGAAGTAATTTTTTACGCCAAATTGGCAAAAATTATCAGTATAATTGGATATATTCCAGCATCCACCCTTTGTTGTAAACGTTATGAAGATAATCGAGAGTATATCTTCCGACATGACAATGCCCCTTGTCATAAATCCAAGTTAAACATTAAGAAAAACACTAAAGTTGGTATCACACGACGGATTTTAAACTTTTTAATTAGTTCAGCTTTACATTTTTAAGTAAGATAATATGTCGAGTTCTATGAAAAACTTGACAAACATCCAACGCTGCATTGCTGAAAAGCTAATTTCGGAAGTAATTTTTTACGCCAAATTGGCAAAAATTATCAGTATAATTGGATATATTCCAGCATCCACCCTTTGTTGTAAACGTTATGAAGATAATCGGGGTATATCTTCCGACATGACAATGCCCTTGTCATAAATCCAAGTTAAACATTAAGAAAAACACTAAAGTTGGTAGCACACGACGGATTTTAAACTTTTTAATTAGTTCAGCGTTACATTTTTAAGTAAGATAATATGTCGAGTTCTATGAAAAACTTGACAAACATCCAACGCTGCATTGCTGAAAAGCTAATTTCGGAAGTAATTTTTTACGCCAAATTGGCAAAAATTATCAGTATAATTGGATATATTCCAGCATCCACCCTTTGTTGTAAACGTTATGAAGATAATCGAGTATATCTTCCGACATGACAATGCCCCTTGTCATAAATCCAAGTTAAACATTAAGAAAAACACTAAAGTTGGTAGCACACGACGGATTTTAAACTTTTTAATTAGTTCAGCGTTACATTTTATGTAAGATAATATGTCGAGTTCTATGAAAAACTTGACAAACATCCAACGCTGCATTGCTGAAAAGCTAATTTCGGAAGTAATTTTTTACGCCAAATTGGCAAAAATTATCAGTATAATTGGATATATTCCAGCATCCACCCTTTGTTGTAAACGTTATGAAGATAATCGAGAGTATATCTTCCGACATGACAATGCCCCTTGTCATAAATCCAAGTTAAACATTAAGAAAAACACTAAAGTTGGTAGCACACGACGGATTTTAAACTTTTTAATTAGTTCAGCTTTACATTTTTAAGTAAGATAATATGTCGAGTTCTATGAAAAACTTGACAAACATCCAACGCTGCATTGCTGAAAAGCTAATTTCGGAAGTAATTTTTTACGCCAAATTGGCAAAAATTATCAGTATAATTGGATATATTCCAGCATCCACCCTTTGTTGTAAACGTTATGAAGATAATCGAGAGTATATCTTCCGACATGACAATGCCCCTTGTCATAAATCCAAGTTAAACATTAAGAAAAACACTAAAGTTGGTAGCACACGACGGATTTTAAACTTTTTAATTTGTTCAGCTTTACATTTTTAAGTAAGATAATATGTCGAGTTCTATGAAAAACTTGACAAACATCCAACGCTGCATTGCTGAAAAGCTAATTTCGGAAGTAATTTTTTACGCCAAATTGGCAAAAATTATCAGTATAATTGGATATATTCCAGCATCCACCCTTTGTTGTAAACGTTATGAAGATAATCGAGTATATCTTCCGACATGACAATGTCCTTGTCATAAATCCAAGTTAAACATTAAGAAAAACACTCAAGTTGGTAGCACACGACGGATTTTAAACTTTTTAATTAGTTCAGCGTTACATTTTTATGTAATATAATATGTCGAGATCTATGAAAAACTTGACAAACATCCAACGCTGCATTGCTGAAAAGCTAATTTCGGGAAATAATTTTTACGCCAAATTGGCAAAAATTATCAGTATAATTGGATATATTCCAGCATCCACCCTTTGTTGTAAACGTTATGAAGATAATCGAGAGTATATCTTCCGACATGACAATGCCCCTTGTCATAAATCCAAGTTAAACATTAAGAAAAACACTGAAGTTGGTAGCACACGACGGATTTTAAACTTTTTAATTTGTTCAGCTTTACATTTTATGTAATATAATATGTCGAGATCTATGAAAACTTGACAAACATCCAACGCTGCATTGCTGAAAAGCTAATTTCGGAAGTAATTTTTTACGCCAAATTGGCAAAAATTATCAGTATAATTGGATATATTCCAGCATCCACCCTTTGTTGTAAACGTTATGAAGATAATCGAGAGTATATCTTCCGACATGACAATGCCCCTTGTCATAAATCCAAGTTAAACATTAAGAAAAACACTAAAGTTGGTAGCACACGACGGATTTTAAACTTTTAATTAGTTCAGCGTTACATTTTAAGTAAGATAATAAGTCGAGATCTATGAAAACTTGACAAACATCCAACGCTGCATTGCTGAAAAGCTAATTTCGGAAATAATTTTTACGCCAAATTGGCAAAAATTATCAGTATAATTGGATATATTCCAGCATCCACCCTTTGTTGTAAACGTTATGAAGATAATCGAGAGTATATCTTCCGACAAGACAATGCCCCTTGTCATAAATCAAAGTTAAACATTAAGAAAAACACTAAAGTTGGTAGCACACGACGGATTTTAAACTTTTTAATTAGTTCAGCTTTACATTTTAAGTAAGATAATATGTCGAGTTCTATGAAAAACTTGACAAACATCCAACGCTGCATTGCTGAAAAGCTAATTTCGAAAGTAATTTTTACGCCAAATTGGCAAAATTATCAGTATAATTGGATATATTCCAGCATCCACCCTTTGTTGTAAACGTTATGAAGATAATCGAGTATATCTTCCGACATGACAATGCCCTTGTCATAAATCCCAGTTAAACATTAAGAAAAACACCAAAGTTGGTAGCACACGACGGATTTTAAACTTTTTAATTAGTTCAGCGTTACATTTTATGTAAGATAATATGTCGAGTTCTATGAAAAACTTGACAAACATCCAACGCTGCATTGCTGAAAAGCTAATTTCGGAAGTAATTTTTTACGCCAAATTGGCAAAAATTATCAGTATAATTGGATATATTCCAGCATCCACCCTTTGTTGTAAACGTTATGAAGATAATCGAGTATATCTTCCGACAAGACAATGCCCTTGTCATAAATCAAAGTTTAACATTAAGAAAAACACTAATGTTGGTAGCACACGACGGATTTTAAACTTTTTAATTAGTTCAGCGTTACATTTTTAGGTAAGATAATATGTCGAGTTCTATGAAAAACTTGACAAACATCCAACGCTGCATTGCTGAAAAGCTAATTTCGGAAGTAATTTTTTACGCCAAATTGGCAAAAATTATCAGTATAATTGGATATATTCCAGCATCCACCCTTTCTTGTAAACGTTATGAAGATAATCGAGAGTATATCTTCCGACATGACAATGCCCCTTGTCATAAATCCAAGTTAAACATTAAGAAAAACACTCAAGTTGGTAGCACACGACGGATTTTAAACTTTTTAATTTGTTCAGCTTTACATTTTTAAGTAAGATAATATGTCGAGTTCTATGAAAAACTTGACAAACATCCAACGCTGCATTGCTGAAAAGCTAATTTCGGAAGTAATTTTTTACGCCAAATTGGCAAAAATTATCAGTATAATTGGATATATTCCAGCATCCACCCTTTTTGTAAACGTTATGAAGATAATCGAGTATATCTTCCGACATGACAATGCCCCTTGTCATAAATCCCAGTTAAACATTAAGAAAAACACTAAAGTTGGTAGCACACGACGGATTTTAAACTTTTTAATTTGTTCAGCTTTACATTTTTAAGTAAGATAATATGTCGAGTTCTATGAAAAACTTGACAAACATCCAACGCTGCATTGCTGAAAAGCTAATTTCGAAGTAATTTTTACGCCAAATTGGCAAAATTATCAGTATAATTGGATATATTCCAGCATCCACCCTTTGTTGTAAACGTTATGAAGATAATCGGGGTATATCTTCCGACATGACAATGCCCCTTGTCATAAATCCAAGTTAAACATTAAGAAAAACACTAAAGTTGGTAGCACACGACGGATTTTAAACTTTTAATTTGTTCAGCTTTACATTTTAAGTAAGATAATATGTCGAGTTCTATGAAAACTTGACAAACATCCAACGCTGCATTGCTGAAAAGCTAATTTCGAAGTAATTTTTACGCCAAATTGGCAAAATTATCAGTATAATTGGATATATTCCAGCATCCACCCTTTGTTGTAAACGTTATGAAGATAATCGAGTATATCTTCCGACATGACAATGCCCTTGTCATAAATCCCAGTTAAACATTAAGAAAAACACTCAAGTTGGTAGCACACGACGGATTTTAAACTTTTTAATTAGTTCAGCGTTACATTTTTAGGTAAGATAATATGTCGAGTTCTATGAAAAACTTGACAAACATCCAACGCTGCATTGCTGAAAAGCTAATTTCGGAAGAAATTTTTTACGCCAAATTGGCAAAATTATCAGTATAATTGGATATATTCCAGCATCCACCCTTTGTTGTAAACGTTATGAAGATAATCGAGAGTATATCTTCCGACATGACAATGCCCTTGTCATAAATCCCAGTTAAACATTAAGAAAAACACTAAAGTTGGTAGCACACGACGGATTTTAAACTTTTAATTTGTTCAGCTTTACATTTTAAGTAAGATAATATGTCGAGTTCTATGAAAACTTGACAAACATCCAACGCTGCATTGCTGAAAAGCTAATTTCGAAGTAATTTTTACGCCAAATTGGCAAAATTATCAGTATAATTGGATATATTCCAGCATCCACCCTTTGTTGTAAACGTTATGAAGATAATCGAGTATATCTTCCGACAAGACAATGCCCCTTGTCATAAATCCAAGTTAAACATTAAGAAAAACACTAAAGTTGGTAGCACACGACGGATTTTAAACTTTTTAATTAGTTCAGCTTTACATTTTTAAGTAAGATAATATGTCGAGTTCTATGAAAAACTTGACAAACATCCAACGCTGCATTGCTGAAAAGCTAATTTCGGAAGTAATTTTTTACGCCAAATTGGCAAAAATTATCAGTATAATTGGATATATTCCAGCATCCACCCTTTGTTGTAAACGTTATGAAGATAATCGAGAGTATATCTTCCGACATGACAATGCCCCTTGTCATAAATCCAAGTTAAACATTAAGAAAAACACTAAAGTTGGTAGCACACGACGGATTTTAAACTTTTTAATTTGTTCAGCTTTACATTTTAAGTAAGATAATATGTCGAGTTCTATGAAATACTTGACAAACATCCAACGCTGCATTGCTGAAAAGCTAATTTCGGAAGTAATTTTTTACGCCAAATTGGCAAAAATTATCAGTATAATTGGATATATTCCAGCATCCACCCTTTCTTGTAAACGTTATGAAGATAATCGAGAGTATATCTTCCGACATGACAATGCCCTTGTCATAAATCCCAGTTAAACATTAAGAAAAAAACTAAAGTTGGTAGCACACGACGGATTTTAAACTTTTAATTTGTTCAGCTTTACATTTTAAGTAAGATAATATGTCGAGTTCTATGAAAACTTGACAAACATCCAACGCTGCATTGCTGAAAAGCTAATTTCGAAGTAATTTTTACGCCAAATTGGCAAAATTTATCAGTATAATTGGATATATTCCAGCATCCACCCTTTCTTGTAAACGTTATGAAGATAATCGAGTATATCTTCCGACATGACAATGCCCTTATCATAAATCCCAGTTAAACATTAAGAAAAACACTAAAGTTGGTAGCACACGACGGATTTTAAACTTTTAATTTGTTCAGCTTTACATTTTAAGTAAGATAATATGTCGAGTTCTATGAAAAAATTGACAAACATCCAACGTTGCATTGCTGAAAAGCTAATTTCGTAAGTAATTTTTACGCCAAATTGGCAAAATTATCAGTATAATTGGATATATTCCAGCATCCACCCTTTCTTGTAAACGTTATGAAGATAATCGAGTATATCTTCCGACATGACAATGCCCTTGTCATAAATCCAAGTTAAACATTAAGAAAACACTCAAGTTGGTAGCACACGACGGATTTTAAACTTTTAATTTGTTTAGCTTTACATATTTAAGTAAGATAATATGTCGAGTTCTATGAAAACTTGACAAACATCCAACGCTGCATTGCTGAAAGCTAATGACGCGTTAAAAGCATAATTGAATCCAAAGAATCTACGTTGAGATCAATGGTAAAGTAATTATTTGTGATATGAAATTAGTTGTAATAAAATGTTATAATAACTTTAGATAATGTCGAGTTACAACCGAATAGCGAATTAGCAGACCTCAACGAATCTTTACTGAGAAGAATAAAGATAATATTTCTTCTGAACAAGATATATCCACCGAACAAGAAAAGAAAGAAGCCATGCAGTGTAAAAGAACGTAGTAAAGAAAAGAAATGTTAGGACAAGATTATGTAGGCTATAGTAGAAGAAATAAAATATTCAAATACGGTGAATTAAGACAAAAAAGAAAAATATCAAAAACTTGTGCATCTCAGTTTTGTATTAAAAGTTCAAAACGAAACTGTAATAAAATATCAGAAGAGGAGCGACAGACAATCTTTCGACAATTTTGGCAACTTCCATGGGCAGAAAAGAAAATTTTTGTCAATAGGCTAGTAGATCAAATTCCTAAGGCTACTACGAATGCCATTGAAAATTCAAATCGAAGAGCGATATCTTTTAAATACTTCCTAACACATTCAGAAGAAAAATTAGAAGTATGTAAACAAATGTTTTGGGTACTTTGGCGTTAAAAGAGTGGATGGTGACAAGTGGTGAAACAGGGCTTGGAAATTAAACAGATAATAGAGAAAGAATCCATAGCTACTAGCGAAAAACTTGAACATTTCGATGAATGGCTCAAATTGATACCAAAATTGTCTTCTCACTATTGTAAAGGGTCTACCAATCAGGGTTTGTTTTAAATTTGGTTGAAATAGGTCAAGTAGGCAGTTCTGTTATTCAGTTTTTTATCATATGTATAATAAAAGGTCAACATTTAATATAATGCCTTTGATTTCGCTCGAAAATCGTGTTAAGATAATTCAAATCCATTATGAAAATGGTCGATCCGTGAAGACTACATTTCGCAAAATTCGCGATATTTTTATTTGTAACGATCGTCCATCTGAGACTACAATTGCGAATTTAGTGCGAAAATTTGAGTCCACCGGTTCAGTAGTAAACGTAAGCACAAAAATATGTGCTCGTCCATGTCGTTCAATCGAAAATATTGCTGCAGTACGTGAAAGTGTCACAGAGGACCCAAATTTATCGGTTTCACGACGTTCTCAACAATTAGGCCTGTCCACAATGACCACATGGCGAATTTTACGGAAGGATTTAGCTCTAAAGCCTTATAAGATACAACTGGTACAAGAATTAAAGCCAGCAGATCATTCTCAACGTCTTAGATTTGCTGATTGGATCATTGAACGTGGTGCTTGTTTTTCAGAAAAAATCATCTTTTCGGACGAAGCACATTTTCACTTAAACGGGTATGTTAACAAGCAAAATTGTCGAATTTGGGCTTCTGAAAATCCAAAAGCAGTTGTTGAACAACCACTACATCCATCTCGTGTCACTGTATGGTGTGGTTTATGGGTAGGGGCATCATTGGTCCCTATTTTTTCGAAAATGAGGCTGGTGCTTTCGTTACTGTCAATGGAGTTCGCTATAGGGATATGGTAACCAATTTTTATGGCCTATTTTGGATGATATGGGTGTGGAAGACTTGTGGTTTCAACAGGATGGAGCTACGTGCCATACAGCGCGAGAAACAATCCAACTATTGAAAACTAAATTTAACGGGCGTTTAATTTCGCGAAAAGGTGACGTCAACTGGCCAGCAAGATCCTGTGATTTAACGCCATTGGACTTCTTTTGTGGGGCTATGTGAAAGATAATGTTTACGCGAATAATCCACAAACAATTTCAGAACTAAAACAAATATCGAAGCCGTCATCCGAGAAATAAGTTCGCAATTATGCAAAATGTATTCGAAAATTTTGTTAAAAGAATCGACGTCTGCAAACGTAGTCGTGGAGGACATTTACCGGATATTGTTTTCCATTCATAAATGTTCAAGCCCCTACAACATATTTCAGTAGAGAATTAGAAAATTTTCATACAAAATATGTGTTTCTTTTAAAATTTAAAACAAACCCCTGATTGGTAGACCCTTTAGAAGAAGTACCACCAAAATTTACTTAGAAGGTGATTTTCAAAGAAACTAGACTTCTTTAGAGTTTATTTAGACTGGTGCATTGAAAATAAACTTGAGCCGTTTGGAAAAACCAAATTTATGCAATTAATCAAGAACCGTAACATAAGTATATTCCGTCCACGTAAGGATCAATGCGATACTTGCGTATCATTCAAAAACAAAAGTGGAGTTATATCTCTTGAAGAATATGAACGCCATATCATCTCGAAGGATCGCGCCAGAAATAAAACACTCTTACTATATGTAAGTTTGATCATATACTTTTAATATTATTAAAAATTCTAAATATTTAGCTGCTCATTGCATTAGCGATTATACGATAACGGCAAACTGCTGCCGTTGGAGAACTTTTTAATTGTTGCAAGTAAATATTACCGCGACTATGATGACGACAGGGACATATTTGCTCAATATTCAAAAATACATAAATGCCGTTTTTGCGACGTAAATACTGTAATTTAACGTCACTGAAAAATAACAGGTGAATTAATCTGCAGTTCAAATATATTATAAGACTGTCATTAGACAAACGTTCGAACGATGCCTAAACTTAAACTTTACCTTAATATTGATTTTACCTTGTTATCGTTTTCAAAATTCTTATTTGTTAGTGATTTGCAATATTTGGTTTTACAACAACTTGATGTGATTGGATTTTTGGACTCTCACAAAAGGTTTCACACCTAATCTAAATTAATAGTATATTACATAGCGAGGCGGAAAGCAAGTCATTACTAACTGAGGTCTGTTCTGCTGACCGACGGCGAAGCCGGAGGTCAGCAATTAACAGTTAGTAATGACGCTTACGCCGAAGCATGTATACTATTTTATTCGCAATCGCGAAGTTGGGGTTGGTTTAATGGAAATAATGCGTTTTCAAATTTATATTAAGTTATGTCATATTTGACATTTGTATCAGCGCCTCTACTTTTAATAGCTCATATCACGTTAGTGATAATTATTTTAGTAGGCGTCAAAGCAAAAATTACCGTGCGTTTTTTGACAATAATTAGTATTATTGTTTTTGTCGCTTTGTGATTATGAGTGAATTATCTTGTACTCCACCAGAGCTTCGAGAAGTTGCAGAAAATGCAGTAGGTGATTTGTTACCCAACAAAAGTAAGGCAAGGTATGAAAAAGCCTACAAAGCTTACATGGATTGGCGTTGCAATAAACAAGCACGGAATAATTCAGAAAGTGTGGTGCTTGCTTATTTTAGTGAATTGTCGAAAGACAAAAAACCTTCTACGTTAACTCTACGGGCAACTTATTCAATGCTACGAACAACATTCAATATTAAAGATAATACAGATATTTCAAAATTTGCGAAATTGAGAGCTTTTTTGAAGAAGCAAAATGTTGGGTTCAAGCCAAAAAAATCAGGTGTTTTACATAAAACTGAAATTGATAGATTTTTAAGTGATGCGCCTATAGAATTTCTTCTACAAAAGGTAAAATTATAAATTTTGTACTCACATACAATGAACATAATTGTTTAAACTTTCTAGGTTGCTTTAATAATCGAAGTTAGCGGTGCATGCCGAAGTGATCATTCTATGTGAACTATCATTCTCGATCATTCTTAATAACGCGCCCGGAATGGATTGTAATTGTTAAAGAATACGTAAATCTTCGGAAGAAAACTTGTAAACATTAGTTACTCTTAAGTAATCTTCTTATATTTTCAATAATTTTCAAAATTGCATAATATTCCATAATAAAATTATTTAAACTTTCTAGGTTGGTTTTATGATAAGCTAGGCTAATCTAGGTTGCACTTCTGGTGTCATGTAGCAAATAAAGTGTGACGGTGTAGCCAATCGTCAGAAGACTTCTACGGTTCCAAACTGCGAACCCTGACTGTAACAAATAAATTTTAACAAGAAAATGAGAAAGTATTATAGGACTTACCATAAATAAGTATTCAAATGTCACAATATGTACTTATACATCAATAATTTGAACGATAAAATGCCAGGAATTGTTAACAAAACTTTTCGATGTCGAAGCTTAAACTTATCGGATTATCCAAATATTTTTTAAACTAGCAACAAATAAATCTTAGCGAAAATTTAAAAAAGGGCTATCACTTGCAATAAGCAATTATTCTAATTAAAATGTTTTATAATTTGCACGCCCAATTATGATTTCTAATTATTGTTATAACCTAACTATATTTGACATTTGCATCAGCGCTTGTATTTACGTTAAAACCACGCCCATTTGTTCATTACTGACCGGTCACGTGGTATAACGAGTGAATAATTTCATTACACACCGGTTGATATTAGTAGTTAAAATTGGTCACTTTCAAACTTTTAAAAGTCGGGAAACGAGCAATTACCGACCGATTGCGAATAAATAATATTTAACCAGTAGCGACGCCATCAATTTTTATGTTTTTCATTTTCCCGCTTTAAGTAAGTTAAGTAAGAAAAGCATTTATATTTTAATTAAAATAAACATATTAAAATTACATTGTGGTAATTCTTTCTTTAGAAAAGCAACGCCGAGAGCGATGGTCACGTTTGCTTGGTGGCCATAGAAAGGCCATCAATTTACAAACAACCAAGTCTGTTCAGGTAGAAACTAAATTGAAAGCACCTAAATTCGACAAAGAATTATCTTTTTTGGTGCCATACCTATACGACAAAGAAATTAGACATACAAAAATGTTACATCTTCGGAAGTACAGATAAATTTTAATTCAATAAATCAGTTGTAATAAGTTTTGTCAGGTCACGTGCGAGGTAAAAGGGGAAAGGGAGACAAGCGCGCAGAACGAAGGTCAAGGCAGTGGTGACCTGACCGTCAAAGTGGAAGAACGTGTAGTTCGAGCTATTTTTGCGAATTTAAATTGTTCACCAAAGTTGGCGAAATTGTTAAATAATTCGGGTCAATCAACATCAGCGGTCACCAATAAAAGCATTTCCATGCGGATATTGTTAAGCAACAGATACGGAAGTTTAAAAGTTGGTTTTTTGTTGAAATTGTTAACATCTGCCGTGCACCACATTGTCTTCGAGTTGGGCGTCGGCCACGTGATAGTGATAAAATTTGAAAGTCAACGTTTGCGCAGTGTTCGCCTAATAATTCTTCTGGAAGAATTATCACTGTTAATTACACCCACGATCATAAATATTAATTTCGACGGCCTGCGTATCATCATCATTAACCTGCGTTTATTTTTATTGGAATTGAAACGCAATAAGCACAAGCCAGTGCTTCGTTACCATTTACTTCTGAGTGCTTCGATCGTTCCTGCTACCGTGCGGAGTGCTATCCCGCTCAACGCTTCGAGTATTTTCCTCCCCCCGTCCAGGCGCTACACCATCATTCCAAGGCCAAGACCCAGTGAATCGGGTAACCTAGCTTAGGTTGTGCGCGATCAACATCACGATTCAGCAAGGTACAGTCCGCAGCTATCTCTTAAGTGATCGAAAGTGTCGTTCTAATAATATTGTGAGGGTTCATTCAGCTGGTGAGTCCAATTTACTATTACTTAAGACACCTGTTGTTTGGGGCTGTTGTTATTTGATTATATAGTATTTAAATCACGTAGTTGTGATCCACACTCTCTGGATCAGTTACTTAAATTCATTAGGGTTGTTGCCTGTATTACTAAATTTAATTGTTTCCAACTGCAGAGCAATACTTTTCACTACTTTGTTAAATAAATTTATTAATTTTGATCATTTGAGTTTGATTTGCATTTTGCTTACTAAAGCAGCTAAAGGACGATTTGACTCCGAATCCACCTCTTTGCCGCCGCTATCAAAACAGCTGACCGAAAACGAATATCAAGGGCAAACACAATATAAATTTGTGTTTTTGGAAGCGAAGATAATTTTCATATTATCCCCAGCTTACATAACAGTACCAGAGAGAAAAGAAAATCGTTAGATAATCTTGCAGCAGTAAGGAAAATAGTAACAAAATTTAACGTAGTATACAAAAAGTACTATTCTATTGGAGAATTTGCAACTTCGCGGAAGATACAGATTTAAAATGCACATCCGCATGAAACCAAACAAATATGGCTTACAGCTGTTTTCTCTGGTCGATGCTAGAACATATTATACTAGTAATTTGAAAATTTATGCAGGTATTCAGCCTGAAGGACCTTTCAAAACGGACAACTTAACGGCTTCGGTAACAGAAAGAATGTGTAGGCATTTATTTGGTTCTGGCAGAAATATCACAATGGATCGGTGATTCACGGGGTATTAAATTGTAGTCCGTTTATTGCGAGAACACCGCCTTACAGTTGTAGGAACAATTCGAGCAAATAAGAGACAACTACCCCCTGAACTGACACAAATAAAAAACAGAGAGCTTTATTCCTCTGTATTTGCTTTCGGTCCTTGCAGTGTTCTGTGTGACAAGAAAGTTAATAATGTATTGTTGGTTTCTACAATGCACATGGACGATAAAATTGACCAAAACACTGGCAGTGAGGCCAAACCAGAAATGATAACATTTTATAATATCACCAAAGGGGGTGTAGATGTGGTTGATAGAATGGTTACTTCCTATAATGTGGCTAGAAACACTCGTCGATGGCCAATGGCAAACGGAGAAAACGTCACTTTATCAAGAACAAGAAACCCCGTCCTGATGCTTCCATCATGACCAATCTGCTTTTTTCTAGCATTTGTTTACTATTTTATTTTTATATTTTATTTTGTAAACATGTATTAATTAACTAATTAATGATAATAAAAAAAATATATATATAAAACAAAAAAAAAAAAAAGGCCAATGGTGATCTTCTACGGGTTACTCAACGTTGCTGCTATTAATGAATTCATTATGTACAGAGCAAACAATCTGTAGTAATTCACATTACTAGGTACGCTTTCACTAGGGGCGAATTAAATAAACTAAACTTTGAAAATTTACGAGGCCAAACATCTGCTTAAGAAATTATCGAGATTCTAGGTATTCGATATTCTTATCTGGGCATTTGCATATACTCGTACCAAGTTGATAAGTGTCTCGAAATATCTAGAAAAGCCGTTAAGATCTGGCATATCACGGACTTAAGCGGATGCCAAACAGTAAAAGAATTGTAAACCTATCATCACCACATCTGGGCGCTTGAAGATATGTAATTTAGGAATTCGTGGGAAACTTACCCCAAGTCACACCCTCACAAAACTAAGGTGGGTGCCGAGATTATAAATATAGGGCATTTTTCAATCTTAGGGCAATTCAAGATTCGGTCATTACCTGGCAATTCAAGATTCGAGATTCAATATTCACATTAGTTTAGAGTCAGTTCGGGACGGCGTTATATTCGGAGTTTTGTTATATTTTTAATTCAAACTTCTGATTTTTTAATTAAATAAAATTCGAACTTCGATCGTGAACGTGTCACCTAAAATTCAAGTCAACGTTCAAGCGTCCAGACCTGCCAGTACTAGTACCAATAAATAATTACTTAAGGTAAGTCACATATTTAAATATTTATATAATTAAATTGCAATCTCCTTTGTGTCAAGTAACCCGTGTAATAATTTTTACGTCAATACATAATCATAGTTAATTCGCATTTAATTAAAAACGATTAATTCCTTAACCAACCCCTTTGATAACAGAAAGATAGGTAATTTGAGAGAAAAGTGTTTACCCTGCGCTTCCGAGTCACGACCGCTCTAGATACGTCTACCCGCGAGTTTCCCGATTCTCGTGAAGGAAAAAACAAAATCAGGTGGTGGCAGTACTACCTCGAGGAAGACATCGACCCCCTAGAAGATCCCGGGTTGTTACAATGGTGGTTTACGCGGCGGGATGTCTGTAAAACGGTTCTTTCACGAACTGCATATAAACAACTCCTCTAAACACCTAACTTGCCCTTTTCTTTTAAATTAAATAAATTTCACCCCTGTTAAATATAATTTTTGTGATTTGTTTATAAAAGAAAAATATATAATATTCATATCACGGTTACCTTTGCTTAAATTTTGTTAGAACCAAAAACATAAATCGTTTAATCATTTATTAATCTTAAAATAAAAAGCCTTTTTTATACAAACAAATCATTAAAAGTCGGTAACTAGACACAATAGCGCAGATTTTCTAGAAAATGTCGGGAATCAACCAGTCGGTAATATTGGCTCCCCTGGTGAAAACATAGCACCTTATTACCCCTTTGTTTCCCTCGGCTTAATTGCCAGTAGCGTAGAAGGGTACAATGGAGAAACAAACCTTATCTATTATTTTGAAGCGATTGCACAAAGATCCGAACTTGAAGATTGGAATGAGTTAACAACTTTAAAAATAGTTAAATATAAAAATAGTTAAATATAGGCTACGCGGTGCTGCCCTTAAGTTTGTTAAATCTGACCCAGATATAGATAAATTAAACTATAATGAATTTAAAGATAGAATAATAAAACAATTTGGTAACTGAAAATTAACTGTTTTTTATGAAATTTATTAACTGAAAATTCCCAGTGAGGCTCTAAGTAATCTACAACGTTGCTATTAAAAGCATGATGAACCTATTAGCAAATTCACGACACGTCTTAAAAGTTTAGGTTTGAAAGTTTTGATCGAGGATATGAAAACGGCGACCCATGCCGAGATTCCTGGGTTCAAATCTAAATCGTCTCGATTAATATTAAATCAATTTAGGGTAGGTCTGAAAAAGGATTAGCTTAATAAAATAGGTGTAATTTTAATGCGAACGGAAAATTTAACCATTGATGAAGCTGAAGAAATAGCAAAATGCCAAGAAATAAACGACTCATTAATAAGAACGCGCTCAAACCCAATAAACGTCGCGGAAATTCACACTCAAAATAATTACCGTAGAAATGATGAACCTCCTCGACAGAATTATCAAAATACGATTGCCCGTGACCGATCCTATTTAGATAACAATAATTACTCGCGTTACAGGAATAATAGCAACTATCCTCGTCAAAATTACGATAATTATTCCAGAAACCCGCAAATAAACAACGACCGCTTTAACTTTCAAAGAACGAATCACCCACCGCAATATGACAATAGGGATTACAATCAAAATCGGAATTACAACTACAACAGGAACCACTCTGGGCAAACAACGCGAAATAACTATAATGGTAACGCTAACTTCAAATCAACCTCCCGAAATTATGACAACAGTAATAATCATCAGGAATTAAATCGAACCGGTAGCGTCGATCGAAATTACCCACCTCCCCTCCGGTAGCGTCAATCGGAATTACCCACCTCCCTTGCTAAATCGCAGTGACGATGTTAGAAACGACTCAACAAGAATCGGTCAAAATTCTTTAAACTCTGCCGCCGCTACAGTAACCCCTCGAACTGTAGTAAGAACTCCAACCGCCAATTAAATAGTACAATCTCCAAAAATCGCGTTAAATTAATCGATAACCCCAAACCATCACATTACGTACCTAATGTAACATCATTCCCCGAGGATACACCGTGTGTCGTTGTATTAATGTTAAACGGAAAATATTGCAGATTATTATTAGATTCTGGTTCTAGTGTTTGCTTATTAAAACAAGAAATATTAAATTTGAATGACTTGAAACAACCCGAAGAAAAAATTATTTTATCAGGTATAGGAGGGGTTAGGCAATCCTCCCTTGGTACTTTGACAGTTACGGTCGCACATAGGTGGATATTGAGTAATTGGGCGGCCAAAAGTCAAAATATTAAACATGATGTAGGCACAAAATATTGACGTCTACGCATAGTTAACACTTCTGCGAATTACCACCCACCCATTTTTTCCACGAACGTACGTCCCCGCTTAAGTGCAGGTAGTCGGAATTTGTTTGTTAGGGTTAGATCACGCATCTGTTCTCAGCGCTCCCAAAGTGATATAATTTTCAAAGCCAATATTTTTGTTTTGACGTATAAAACACCAGTGACAGTGATGGATTCTGGAAATACAGGTATGTATCCTTCAGACGCTATATATTTTTTTTTATTTTGACATAGTTTTCCTTTTTTTTTCACAAATCAAACCTTTGACGTTTTCAATACAAAGTCATCACGATTCTAAGAATAAATTGGTATTTTTATGACCCATCCCTATTTGTCCCCGTCTTGTTTAATTTTTTATTGAATATGTTATGTAATTGACATTACATATTTAAGAAAATCTGCCGCAGAATCCCGCAAGTTTCCGAAAAAATATTTTTCGAATATATTTAAAGAAAATTACCTGAAATTTAATTTTATTCTAACTTTATTAAAAAAAGGTTTTCTTTGCTTTAGGGTCATCAAGTGCTTCTGGCGTTAAAGTCGTAACGCGAAAATATTTGTTTAACCATATGAAAACTCAAAACTTAGCTACCTTTGACGAAAAATTGGAGTATTTGGAAAATGATTTTATCATGAGTTACGGAGACTCTGATGACAAAAAAAAGGACTTGAAACATAAATTTTCTCACTTCAAATCGCAGATGAAGCAAAGATGGTTGCGTGCGCACAAAATCGAGGAAGTATTTCTTAAAAATAATGAGTCTTGGTTGGAAGGTACTTTTCAAATTCCAATCAAAACAAGTCATCAACAAGGTCGTCCGTCTAAATCGTTCTCCGATTCAAGTGAGCGGAGCAAACGGAGAAAAACCGAAGAAATACGTTCCTCTGTAGAACCTGAAGTCATAGTTCATGCTGCCCAAACGATTTTACAGACAGATGGAAAAAGAAACGCGTCCAAAGTCCTCAAAGAGATTACGAATTCTCCAACGCGAGCGACTAGGTATAGAAAAACCAGTGCCAAATGTGATGAAACTATTCCTCCGTTGACTCCGTTTAAAGCACTTCAGATGTTTGTTGAAGCTGATCTTACAAAGCGACAGTATGAAATAATAAGGGCCACAAACAAGAAACACTTTCCGTGCTATGATCTTTTGTTGAAAGAAAAACAGGAATGTTTTTCACCAGAAAAGGCTTTACAGGTAACGGCTACTTCCGCAGAAATGAATTTACAAACCCTATTAGATCTGACAGCCACGCGCTTATCTAAATTCCTGGAAGAAGTGTTGGTAACACTAAATGAAAATGAGCGGCATTTACTAAAGATCATAAGCAAATGGGGTTGTGACGGCTCTCAACAAACAAGATATAAACAGAAATTTACAGAAGATGGCGATTCGGATGCGAACATTTTCTTAAGCTCATTCGTGCCTCTACAAATCGTTTGCGGGAAAACAATAATAAAGTTGTATGGCAAAATCAAACGCCTTCCTCGCCACGATTTTGCCGTCCTATAAGATTCCGCTTTATTAAGGAATCTACTGATATAACCAAAGAAGAAATAAGCTATGTGGAAAATGCTACAAGGTCCTTAATCCCGACCCAAGTAAATCTGAATGGCTGCGAATACACTTTTACTCATATCATGAAAATGACTATGATTGACGGTAAAGTGTGTAATGCAGCCACAAACACCACTTCAACAAGTCGCTGCTACATATGTGGAGCCACTTCAAAGGATTTTAATAATCTGAATAAAAAAAATAAAGAATTTCCCGAAGCCCTGGAGTTTGGAATCTCTGTTCTGCACGCCAGGATCCGAATTTTTGAGAGTATTCTGCACCTGGCTTATAAATTGTCGACGAAAAAATATAGGCAGAGGAAAACTCAAGAAGAAAAGAAAATCGAAGAAGAAAGAAAAAAAGAAATTCAGGAGCGATTCCGAAACGAAACTGGCTTATTAGTCGACGACACCCTCATAATAGCCGAAAACGCCGAACAGATCACTGCCATAATGGAGAAACTGACAGAGATTAGCGAGCCGTATGGTCTCAAATTAAACATACAAAAGACCAAAATTATGATAGTAAATAGAGCAGATAATAACTCCCCGCACGTACAGAATGTGGCCGGGTTTGAGGTTGTGAACAGATTTGTGTACCTAGGTTCAATGATAACTAACAACGGAGACAGTGAGGCAGAGGTGAGGCGTAGACTGACTCTGGCCAGGACAGCCACTGTTAAACTTACTAAAATCTGGAAAGAAAACTCAGTTACTCGAGCCACAAAACTCAGATTGGTCAATGCCCTTGTGTTTCCCATTGCTACTTACGCTGCCGAAACATGGACGTTAAAAAAGGCAGACAAGAAAAGAATAGAGGCATTTGAAATGTGGGTGTATAGAAGGGTTCTGAGAATATCGTGGACAGAGCACCGCACAAACGAATCCGTGCTAGAACAGCTTCTTACCAGACTCCACTTGCTTAGAGACGTTAATCGTATGTATCTGCGATACCTCGGACACATATCCAGGAGAAACGGCACGATGGAAAACCTAATCGTGGAAGGAAAGATCGAAGGCAAGAGACCAAGAGGAAGATCGCCAAAAAGATGGGTCGACCAGACCAAAGAACTTATAAATCGAGGGCTACATGAAACAATCCGCCTGGCGGCCGATCGAGACGAATGGAAAAACACCGTAAACGGTATCATCGGATGAATGCATCATACACGTCACCAAACCCTCATTAGGGTAAAAGGACCGAGGAGGAGGAAGATTAAGACGGCGTCTACTAGGCATAATGGTAAAGATTTAGAAGCTAAGATAAGAAGAAGATTTAAAAGAACTGTGAGCTAGGGTTTGTTAACGGGACGATTAAAGATGAAATCAAAACGGGTAGTATCCCATGTAGGAAGCGCCAGAGTTGAATGACGGGGCCTAGTCTGGTCCAGTACTGGGGAGCCCAGCTTTAGCGCCTCGATATTGGCCCATGCTTGAGCCAAGACGGAGTAATTAGCCTTGGCCGACCCAACGATTGCCCAAGGCTGGGTTGCCCCAATTTTGTTAAATCTAAAATAACGTGGTAATACCAACAGGCATCATAGCAACAAATGGACTCAGTACTCATGTTGCTTTCGATAATTTCGACCGCTTCGTCGACACCACTTCCGGGAAAGACACCATGCACGATACTGTTGGTATTATATACCAATTTACTAGTGCTGTCAATTTTGATAATCTTGATGCTACAACTTCGTCAGAACCAGAAATTAGTGTCAATGAACAAGGTCCGTTGCGTAAAAGACGACGTTTTAATGAGATTTCACGGGAGATCAGACCATACTATTCAAAACCAAAACAAATTTACAGCTGCTTCCTGTAGATTCGTTTACTAACGTAATTGATGTATGTCAAGGTGCTACAGAAGTAGCAACGGATAAAGATTTGTTGTGGATGATGTCATTATCAAAATTGGATTCTGTTCCTATGTGGTTGGGTTACAATTGCTTGATATCAACTGATCACAGTGAAAAGCAGAAGATCGAGTATTTGCCTCCAATTAATTCTTCTCCAACGTCTTATGCAATAGTCAATGAAACACTAATCATGGCTAATGAAATTGCTGAAAAATGCCAACAGGAGCAAATAATTGTCACGTATGATTTAGCTATAGCTAAAATGGCTATGCAAATCCAAGAAAAAGAAAAGCCTAAATTTGATAGTGTTTGTGAATTTAGGAGCTTTTCACATGGAGATGGCATTTTTCAAAGCAGTCGGAAAATATATAGATTGTAGCGGATTAGTAGAAATACTGGTTCAAGCAGAAGTCTTAGCCAACGGCTCGATGAACAGCTTTTTAGACAGTAAGCATTTCAATCGTTGTAAACGTTTACACCCACTAATTGCTGCTGCATTACAAGTATTGCACTTTGAGCAATATTTAAACACAACAAATATGACTCCAGAAATGTTGAATGAATTATTACAAACGCAAATGCAGAATACAACAAATGAAAATTCCCGAGACATCAACGAGGTCATCGAATTACCCGATTCATTAAGTCGTATTCTAAATGGGTACAAAGAATTCAGCCGCCAGACTTTGAGTGAAAAAGGGAAAACTGCTCAATTTTACTATCAGTATTGTGAGCTAATTAATTTATTCTTTCGGTTTTCAAGGAGCATCCGCAGCAGTAATTTGGAATTATATAGTATATGGACAGCTTAGGGTAACAAATCGGGAGTTTTAGAGGGAATGGAAACTGAAAAGGTAATGGTACAGTTTACAACGTTGTGATTTATTATTTTAATTTTTACTTTTTTAGATTTATAAAGACGATATCTTCTGGTTGGAGAAAATGCAACCATTTTTGGTAAACTTTTACCATAACTGTATGGCACCGGAACTTCTGTATCCACAGCATCCCAAAAAATTACCAATTCGAGATTTGCGACAAAAAAGAAGTTAAAAAAATAATTTTTTTCTGTTTAATAACATTTTTGAAAATAAAGAATAAATAAATACTCAATTTGTATTATTACACAATGTAAAAAAGATATTTTTCATTAAAAAATAAGATACGCGAAAAAATAAAAGCCATATAACACATGCATTATTCATAAAATTAACCTCCGCCCCTGTGTTAACCAGCTGTCAAATGCCAATATGTAATCAAGTTTTAATTAATGACTTTGTATGGATAACTGCAATAGTGCAATAATATGGCAACTGGTGCAATAGTATGCCTCCGGAACTTCTTTATCCATAACATTCAAAAATTACAAATTAAAGATTTGCAACAATAAAGAAACTACAAATATTATTTTTTTGTTAAATAGCATTTTTGAAAATAAAGAAATTTTAAATTTGTATTACACATTGTACAATTTGGAAATAAGATATTTTTTCTACGATAACATCGTATAGATTACCGTCTATGTTTACCTCGTTTGATTTAGTGCAATAGTTGAGACCCTGTGTTGACCAGATATATACCAATATTTAGGCAAGTTTTAGTTAATGACTTTGTATGGATAACTGCATAGTGCGAGCAAGTACAATCTATTCATTGCAAAGCGGTAAGAGTGAGATAATATAATTATATCTCCGCCCATGAGCCGACGTGTATTTCACTTGGGATAGCAGAATAGAACTGAGATTTCGCTGTAAAACAGCCTTAAGTTCGTCAGTCTTTCTTCTGTGAAATTAGTTATATACAAGTATTAGTCGAACGTCAGTCGCATCCGAAAAGTTCATTTCATTGCGTCCTTAGTGTTTTTCGATCTATATCATCGTAGTTATTGTGGATTATTACAAGGAGTTTTAAATTAATTAATTAAAATGTCAGACGTTGCCAAACCGTTTGCTATGATAGAGTTTGATGAAGTGATAAGTGGCAAAAAGGTGGTAGAGTTAGTACCAATTTCGTGGTTAAAAGATGATGAAATGTTTTGTTTTTGGCCGCCAAAAGACCTTGAGCATAAACTTCAGAAATTGGTTAAACAAAAATATGCACCAGGTTCAGACTGGGATTTATATCCTATTAAAGTCATCTCTAAAGCAAGTAAGTATATGAAAATATTAATTAAATTAATAAATTTATCAGTAATCGTGAATTTTAGTATCGTTTATTGACAAAGATACGTAACATTTTTTTCTTGTAATTCAACTATTTTTTATATCTTTAATATAATTTATTCTGATTTTAGAGGATCATGAACAAGGACTACTGAGACTTGAAAAATCGTTTAGAAAACGCGTAGTTGATAGTTCTGAAAGTGAGGTGCCAACGCGAGATGAAAACCAAGTTGCAATAATGGATTCCTCAAGTGTAGCTAACATATTAGCTAAGTCACAACAGTAGCTAATAAATGATGATTTTTTGATAATTGATGAAGTCCAAAATCAGGTGATTAAAGCCCGCCACAGACACACATGCTTGTCTTACGATTTGCTTGTACAGACTTAAGTTGTAATGCAAATCGGAACACCTAGACCACTACTGTCCGTTTTATTGTCAGTCTTGTAAGGTTTAGCTGCATTTCAGTGAAACAAATCCTTTTTCTTAATTTATTAGTGTGTCCGATATTGCTCCTATGGTAGGGGCACAACCGGAAAAGATAGTGTTTAAGAAAATAATTTTTCTTTTAATTTGGGCATAGTTTTATTTTATTATTTTTATGTTTTTTATAGTAGTATATAATAAAGTATATGAATGTGTTCTTGTTTTTTCAAACAATAAAAGTTTCGATGTTTTATGCAATTTTATTGTCCCTACTGCCCCTACTTTTTAATTTTTAAACTGACTTCAAAAAAATAAACGCAATACAGTAGACACTCGGTAGTGTGAATCTGGGATAACGGAAACCTCGCATAACGTGAACACCCCATTTTTATGTATAGACCACCGTATATCGTGAACAATATGAACAAATCGTAACCCCCGTTTATGGAAACGAATGTAATTGGCCGCTAAATCGGTACTTCCCTGATATACAAACATAAATATGACGCACTAGAAACATATCGTATTTCAATTTCGATACATAAGAGAAAAAGCTGTTATATACAAAAAATAAAAATCCCGCAAAAACAAACAAAAATATCCGAGTTTTTTAATAAAAAATTAATTTTGGTAATTGTACTTTGTATTGTAATTTGGTAGTTGTAGTATATAGTATGTACAATTTAACACGATTACCGTGCTTCGGAAGGCACGTAAAGCCGGTGGTCCTCCTATGTAAATGAATTGCTATATTTAACAATAAAATGGGGTAACAGGCATATTTGAGGCACATAAAGACGCGATATCGTCTTCATTACCTAGCAGTAATGAAGTATAGAATGATTGTAGGAAGTATGATCAGTAGGATGCAATTCATAATATGTAGTATATTATGCTTAGCACCGACTTCAATAAGTGATTTCATGTAAATAAATATGTTAATAAATGTAAATAAATATGTTAATACTTATGTGTTTGTTAGTAAAATGTGTTGTGTTGTAACTGAATTATTATTTTATACTTTGTAGTGCATTTTATTTTTTCAATTATTGCGTTTATTTTTTTGAAGTCGGTTTTCTTCTTTTTATAAAATTCAAAACTTAATCCAAGTGACAAAGGTACACACGCACTTGTTCAACGTAATCAAGACGGAACACTGCAAAATGTCAAACAGATTCTGATTTTGTTCATGCCAGACAATTGACGGTACGCAATCAGTAAGTCGACAGACTTGATACCACACACAGTCCGTCTTGCATTACAACTTAAGTCTACAAGCAAATCGTAAGACAAGCATGAGTGTCTGTGGGGGACTAATTTTGTTCATGCCAGACAATTGACGGTACGCAATCAGTAAATCGACAGACTTGATACCACACACAGTCCGACTTGCATTACAACTTAAGTCTGTACAAGCAAATCGTAAGACAAGCATCAGTGTCTGTGGCGGGCCTAAGGGTTAGGCCACCCTAGAATTTTCGAGATATCGATTTATTTTTTTTTGTCTTAAAGGGTCCCTTAAGGCCTCAAGAATGATGAATGATGGTCGCGTGGTCCGCAGCGAGTCCCTTTTGATTGCGTTAGCGAGAAGGTCCGTTAGGGGACTAGAGCAGGTATACGGCAAATGTTATACCTCTTTTCTGCTACTCAAAACTTTAAACGCGTTTATCTCAAAACTACTTTTTTGGAGTTGGCCGGAAAGATTACTCAGACAATTTTCAACCGATTGACTTGAAATTTGGAAGATATCTTCGAAAATACATTGTCTAGAGAAGTACGTAGGATTTTTTTTTTATATTGCATAGTTCATTTGTTATTAACAATTATCTGACGATTTTTTAGGCAAATTCTTCACTTTCCACTTTAGAAGTGCGCCATTTTGTCAAAAATCAATGTATCGAAAAAATCCTACGTACTTCTCTAGCTTATAGTATATATAATCGAAAAATTAACGCCCTAATCATGATTCATTAAATTACGGAGCTGTTCTTCCGGCCGTGGAGCATTGAAAAAAAAGACGTTGTCGCAAAACGCTGTACCGCTGCCATTTTGAAATAAATTGCCTCAAAAAATATTGTATACAGTTAATGATATGTATAATAAAGTTTCATTTGTGTAATCTCGATTTATTTCGTAATACTTCTGGAAAAATTCCCAAAAAGCCTCTTTTTCAGCCTCTAGGGTGGCCTAACCCCTTAATAGTAACAATATTGCTTCCAAAAAAATTAATGGCGAACAAAAGGTGATACCGGAATTGTCGCAAGTTAAAATAACTGGTATTTATTTTACTATTTAATTAAAAAAATTCAATTTTATTGAGAAACTAGCTTGAAGAAAAATATTTTAGTAAACAAAATTATAAAAATCAAAAATTAATCTTGTAGTTATTAGAAGTTAATTTGAGGTTTTATCTTAAATTTTTATTCTTAATTCTTTTAAAGTAAAAATATAAACTTGGTAAAATTTTATACTGTTTCTAGATGTAGCCAATTATCAATCATTATACAGTAAAAGCTCCTTATTCGCGCTTCCTTTATTCGCGTTTTCACTATCCGCGGGAAAAAAAAATGCGACCCAATTCCTATATTCGCGACTAAAAATTTCTTTATTTGCGGATCTAATAAGTACATACATAATAATAAAATTATTCCAATAGCTATTCAACCCAATATTCTTGTCAAATGGACTAATAAAAAAGTAAAATAGATCTTATTACAACTTTGCCTAAAGTATGTTGTTAAATGATATCGCCGGACGCCGAGGCTTTTGACAAAAGCCGCCTTCGCCGCGATCAGTGTTTTTAAGAATGTAAACAAACAGAATAAAAGCTTTGCGTGTTTTATTGTTTCGTCTTTCACATTCGTTACAAAAATTGTGATCGAGTAACACGTCTCTACTGCACTCTTTCTAGTTTATAATGTCAACTAAAAAAAATGAGAAACGAGTTTCGATACGAAAAAAATCTGTGTTACCGCTTAAAGTGAAAATAGTAATGCTTGATCGTTTACGCCTTGGAGAGTCATTTGCATCCATATCACGCTCATTCAATGTCAACGAATCAACTGTACGATCAATAAAAAAATCCGAAGATAAAATAAGGTCGTCTGTAGCTTCAACTTCACTGTCAGCTAAAATTGTCCGTGATCCAGCAATAGAAAAAATGGAAGTGGCGTTGTCATTATGGATCGAAGACCGCAACCAAAAAAGGGTGCCCCTGAGTGGTCCAATGGTCCGGGCGAAGGCAAAGCGTCTTTACGCTCATTTTAAAGAACCTGATGGTAGTTTTAGTGGTGAACGTACAGATGGAGGATTTCAAGCATCGGAAGGTTGGTTTAATAAATTTAAGGTGAGACAATCATTGCATAACATCAAAATCGTTGGAGAAGCAGCATCTGCCGACACTGCTGCAGCAGGACGATATCCAGAAGAATTTGCAAACCTAGTAGCTGATGGAGGATACAAACCTGAGCAAGTATTTAATGCAGACGAAACTGCACTGTTTTGGAAGAGAATGCCAAACAAAACATTCATTTCTAAAAGCGAAAAGTCCGCTCCTGGATTTAAGGCAGCAAAGGATAGAGTTACACTGCTGCTATGTTCTAATGCATCTGGAGATTGTCTCATTAAGCCACTGATGCTTTACAGATCGTTTAATCCTCGGGCTTTAAAAAATCAAAACAAGGACAACCTGCCAGTATTTTGGCGTGCTAATAAGAAAGCGTGGGTTACAAGCGCTATTTTTTGTGACTGGTTCCGGAATTGTTTTGTTTCTGAAGTTGAAACTTATTTAAAAAAAACAGAATTTAGACTTTAAAGCGCTTCTAGTTTTGGACAATGCACCAGGTCATCCTCGCGAACTTGAAACTATGCATCCAAATATAAAAGTGACATTTTTACCACCCAACACGACGGCTTTGCTTCAACCTATGGACCAAGGAATAATCCAGGCCTTTAAGCTCTATTACATTAGACGAACCTTCAAAATCATATTGGATAATATGGAATGTAATTCTGATATGAATGTTATGGATTGCTGGAAGAAATTTGACATAGCAAAATGCATCGCAAACATAAAAGAATCATCGGAAGAACTGAAGCCACACACATTGAAGTCATGCTGGAAAAAACTGTGGCCTGCTCTGACTGCGGAAAATGACGAAGAATCTGTGCAAGTTCAAATTTTGACTGCAAACATAGCAAACATCGCGAATGGAATAGGACGAGATGGGTTCGAACAGATAGAATCAAGTGACATTCAGGAATTGCTTGAATCGCAAGATGAAGATTTGACTGAAACCGACTTGGAGGAAATGTTAAATTCACAGCCCATTGAAGAAGAGGCTTCAACAAGCACTGGAAACGTGACATTTAATTTGAAAAATCTTAGTGAAGGTTTAAGAATGGCAAATGAGCTTTGCGATTTCTTTATGAACATTGATCCGTCTATGGAACGAAGTCTTATTTTTAAGAGGCAAATTGCTAATGCGACTGCTGTGTATCAGTCTGAATTGAAGGAGCTTTTGAAAACTGCCAAGCAAGAAAAAATTACAAAATTCTTCAAACCATTGCCTAAGCCTTAAGATAATTAATTAAAATGTTCAAAAACTTCAATTAAATAATTTTTCTATATATTTGTTTTTTTTATTTTGTCACCTAGGAACGTATCCCCTATAATCCCATATAAATTGCCATTCCGTACTCACGGTTTCTGTATTCGCGGCATATTTATGGAACATATACCCCGCGAATAAAGAGCTTTTACTGTAATAAAACGTGAATTCTCAAGCATGAGGCAAAGGATTAATGCGAACATCACCGATAAAATCCAACCAGTGTTGAAAGTCGTCCAATACTCCGCCGATCCACCAGGAAAAGAACAAGCATGGAAAAATATCGGCGAAGAATTGCCTTTTCACGACGATGACCAATTTATGAAGTTTGATGAATCGCTCAAAAATAACGATTTAAAAATAACTGCTCTGGTATGTACAAATTATTTATATTGTATTTATTGGGATTCTTAGCATGATCATTGCTTAAATATTAGACGTCTAGTGGTAAAAATAAATTATTCTTTTGAATACTCACATGAATAATTTACAAATTATTCTATATGCCTAAAGTATTATTAAAAATTATTATTTAACATACTAATTGAAAATATTAAATTGAATAAATGTCATAATCTACTTTGAGTACTCTCATTTTTCATTCATTATCGCATAACTATATTCTAACGATTTCTATTAATTATTTAAAAATTATTTAAATATAATTTAGAAATTATTTACATTTGTTTAACAGATTGATATTTTTAAAATGGTTACGGCCGGATCCATCAATTGCGACAACGATGTTCAATCAATTATGAAAAAATTAATAAAAAAAGATATCCAATTATTATATAGTGGTTGTGGTAAGAAAGTAAAAGGCATTGGAAAAAAAAGTTTCAAAGAAACTGAGACATTTAAGGAAATGGAGAGTGAGTTAATGCTCGATTAAATATTTAATAGTATAGTAATAATCATAATTTAATGACTGGTTATTTTCAGAATTTTTGAACGCTAAATATCACGATCGTAAGGATAAAATATCAATACTATCGCTAGTAAGTTGCTTTTTGTCGGGAGCAAAAGATAGGGATGGCGGACGAGCTAACCGTGACATAAATAATTGATTTTAAATTATTATTATTATTAGTTATTACATATGCTACTATCCTAAGTAATAAATATTGTTACTTAACATTTTAATTATTTTTTTATAATTATATTTTAATATTTTATAGTAATTTAAGTAATTTTATAATTTGAAAAATAAAGTACGTATTCCAACTTAAAATTTAAATATTTATTAATGTTAAAAAAAAAATATCTCATTCTAATAATAAAGAAATGATCTCATATTAATTGTAAGAATTCGTTGAAAAAAAATAACAACTTTGAAAACAACAACAAATAAACCTACTTGAATTTTGAAATGTAAGCTTTATCAATGACTAAATAATTATTTTTTGTAAATCAAGGTACAACCTCTTACTATAGATAGTGTCTCAACTGTTGTGTCCACGCCCTCTAATGGAACTTAGTGTAATTAAAAACCCACCCCTCCAACTCCAAAAATGTATAAAAGGGGGTGCAGGAGGGAGAATGGGAGATAGGTTGCTCTTCTACGAACTTATTTATTTAAACAAGCTCCGGGTCATCGCAAGGTCAGGAGCAGTAAGCACGGTAACACGTCGCGGCCGCTCTAGACCGAACGGTGACTCGCCGCGCAGATCCCGACCCAACCAAAAACCCCTTCCGACCAAATGCCGGCTCTAATCGGCAAATGGAAAGAGGGGGGGGACGGGGGAAGGTCGAGGACGAGCGCCAAATGATAAGTCCGCCAGAGTTAATCTCGACCAACTAAATCCGCGTCAGCGGATAAATGGCTGTGCGCAGAACCTGGCGGACCAAAATAGGTACGATCCTTACTAAAAAACGCCCAGATTGGAAATAGTAGAAGACAGGGAGTATGGAGCTAAGCCCTGGTATCCCAAACAAGGATATGACCTTGACCTTGAGAATGGGAGATTAGAACACGGAGTTGGTCCGATCGTTTGAATTCGTGGCTCACGCCTGGGGAACGTGGGTTCGAATCTCGAGTCGGTCGGTTAATTTTCGCCGGTGTTCCGTGGTAGATGGGGGTGCCACGTAAAGCAGAAGACCCAGTGTACGGTAGCTTAGCTTCCGTATGCCGCGGTTCGGATTCCGCGTTAACAATGTAGGTCCACTCGAACGTTTGCGATGTACTGCCGCTGGCGTCGTTGCGCTGCTGCTTCGGTGCGAGCTAGACTGTGTAACAATCGACGGCCTGATTCATGGTCCGGAATGCGTGATGCTGCCATGATTCGCACACCTTCCGGAACCGCCCGATTGGCTCAAAAAGCCCTTCAAAAATCCAACGCCCGTCCCAAAGGACATACGTCCTAACAGATGAAGGAGGTGGGGTCTTAGACCCGGTACTCCGTAAAGCCAGGAAGACAAGGCAAGGCAAGAATGGGAGATTGGTATCAACTGTGAACTCACTCGGAGGCTTTTTTCCAGTATTAGTGTAAAATAAATTATAAATTGAAAACAAGAAGCATTATTATTTTCGAATATCCAAGCAAGATATAACAACTGGTGGCAGCGGTGGGATGAACAATTTATCCAAATCTCCGATCAAAACATCAACCGAAATCGTAAGTTTTACCACTTTTTTTTACCACGTGTTATTTAATAATTGTTTTGTTACAACCATTCACGTTTTTTTTTTAATTTGATATAATGGCAATGCTCCTGCATCCCAACAAAGTACCAAGGATATAATTACATATTTGAAACTTATACCCGACTTTGATGGGAAAAATTCTGAACTACAAAATTTTATTTTTCAATGCGAAAGCATATCCGATTTTATTGACGATAATAAAGTAGGTGAATTCTTTAACTTACTATTAATATCTAAAATTAAAGGACATGCTTTCGAGTACGTTAGAAATAAAGATAGTAAAAACTGGAATGATTTGAAAAATCTACTATTCGAATTTTGTAATGAAAAAGGGGTAGATTGGCAAATAAAAATTTCAGGCGAAAGTCAAAAAACAAACGAATCCGTTACCGTAAACCGGGGCTACTTTGCACCACAGGTGGTTACTTTGCCCCAAAGACGAAAAATGTTGCCGCGCAACATGACAGCAAACCAATGAACTGCAAACGCCTTGTTTTGAGTTTATTCGATAGGTAGCACCACTAGGAGGGTGACATATCATTTTCAAGCCATTCCGCCATATTGAACAGTTGATTTGTATCACATTTGCTGATATTTTACTTTAAAAAGTGGTATTTTCAACCCGTTTGCAGACATCTAAAGGTAAGCAAAGTGTTTATTTATGGAGTACAACTATTTGTTAAATTGCTAAGACCAACCTATTAAGTGTTTTCACAACTTATAAATTTTTTAGTTTCATAGGTTAGGTTTCTGGTGAAAATGAGGTAACTTTGCCCCAGCAACAAAAGTGGGGCAAAGTTACCCCACATTAAAATCTTGCTTATTTTCAGCAATATTAGCTTGTTTGTTTTAGGATTTTACTAAATAAATGTATGTAGGTATGTCTCTTACAGGACTGTGCGTGTATGTGAAGGTTAGATTTTTAATAACATATAGGTACACTTGACGCGTAATATTTTGAACTTTTTTTTTTAGATGGTTCGAGCTTACAAACGAAAACTTGGTGCTCGACGCTATGCCGATTATTCACCAGAACAATTAGAGGAATGTTTACAAGCAATAAGGGATGGTTCATACAGCCATCGTCGAGCTGCAGAACACTTTAGTATACCAAGACGAACTATTTTAAATAAACTTAAAGAGAAACATACTAATAAAGTAGGGAAACCTACAATATTTTCCAGAGATGAGGAAGAATCTTTTGTTTCGTACATAGAAACATTGAGTGATTTTGGTTTTCCGATAACTACGGAAGATCTCAGAAATGTCATTAAAATTTACTTAGAGAGAACTAGCCGTGTAGTAAAAGATTTTCAAGGGAACAAGCCTGGTCTTGAGTGGCTAAAACATTTCTTGAAACGTTATGCAAGATTGAAAGAGCGTATGGCATCCAACATTAAAAGAAGCCGAGCTGCAGTCACCGAAGATATCCTGCAGGATTATATTAAAAACTTGCAAGAAGTTATCAAAGACGTCCCACCTGAAAATATTTGGAATCTAGACGAAACCAATTTAGCAGATGATCCTTCAAAGAAGAAAGTTATTTGTCGTCGTGGGACAAAATATCCTGAAAAACTTTGTAATTTTTCCAAATCAAGCACTTCTGTAATGATTTGTGGCAGTGCGGCTGGTGAAATATTGCCGCCCTTTGTTGTATACAAGGGTACCCAGATGTGGGACGTTTGGACCGAAGGTGGCCCAAAAAAACACTCGCTATTTTAGCACAAAGTCTGGGTGGTTTGATGGTCTAGCTTTTAATGAATGGTTTAAGAGCTTGTGCCTGCCCCGACTTAAGAAAACAGAAGGAAAAACAGTTGTGATTGCGGATAACCTATCCAGTCATCTAAATATGAGTATTTTTGAAAAGTGTAGAGAAAACAATATCAGTTTTGTATGTCTCCCTCCAAACAGCACCCATCTAACGCAACCACTAGACGTTGCTTTTTTTAGACCCATGAAGGTCGCTTGGAGAAAGATCTTAAGTGACTGAAAAGATACCCCAAGCGGTATGAGAGCAGGGGTCTTGCCCAAACATGTCTTCCCCTCATTGCTTAAAAAACTTCTGGAAGACTTGGAGCCCAATACGAAAAAAAATCTTGAAAGCGGATTTAGAAAAAAAAAATTTAAACCAAAATAATTTTTATCGTAACCATAACCCAAATTTTCGACAAAATTTTAACGCCAACCATCAGCAATATAGAAATTCATGTTCAAACCAAACGTCAAATCAAAATCAATACAATCCAAATCTCGAAACTGCTAACGTAAATTTGATCCGAAACGCCCAGCAAGACTTTCACGGGCCAACCGATTTCTATTTAAATTCAGCGGAATCAGATGGGAATCATGCCTACGTAGATACAAACGCGGGAAACTAATTTTGTCCGATAATATTATAGCTCCACGATTATTCGGACAAAATGTTCAAAAAAACCAGAAAACTGTAGTTAATGAAACATGCAAAAGTGGTGTAATTCAAAATTCAGAGGATTCCATACGTCTAAATATTGAATATAATAATTTAAATAAGTTTGGAGCTATTTGTAATAAAGGGTTGGAAATACCAAATATGCCTGGTAAAAATACAGGTGTGGCATTTTCAAAAATTCCTCGTTTTATTAAAAGTTCTGAGAAAAAGGTACCGTTTGCGGAAGTCGATGCGGAAAGAATCACTGTAACCCCCCTATTGAACCCGCAACGAGAAGAAGAACCTAGGTGATCCGAAAAAATTCGCAAAAGGAATTTGTTACCTGAATTCTTCTATTACTAACAACTACCTTTTCACCTTTACTTTAATAACAATTTAGAACAGTTTTACTGCAACTTCCCCGATCAATGATGATAATTTTTTTTTACTTAACATTAAATTTCCTTTTACGGTATTAATTTTCTTTTTGCAAACATCCACTATTCTTTTTTTTTAACTTTAATTGTTTTTTTTATACTAAATATGAAAATTAATTAATTAAAAGATTAAGGGTGATTCATAATGAGTACTTGCATTATAACAAAGTAAAAAAAAAACAAAATTTTTTCTTTTCGCGCCGCACCCGAAAACAAATTAATTTAGTTTGAGATGATGATTTGATTTTTATATTATATATAATTTTTTTTTTACTCTTTATCATATATAATTGTGTTGTTTGCGTGATTATATTACTCTATTCGAACCCAAAAGGGGTATAACGAATCAAATTAACAAATTTCTTTCAAAATACAACTAATTGATTAAAAACAGATCATTTAATTTATAATCATAGCCTCATCATAAAATTACAAAAAATAATAGATATAAATTAAAGTCAAAATAAATCCTGTTTGAATAAATCAATAATTGATTTTCATTTTTTTTTTAAGAACGATAATAACCTTTTTCCATTTCTCACCACTTAGGTATCCATTATGTCGACTACCTACCCTTGTGTGATTTATAACTATAATTTTCTTTTTTTTTGCATTACGAAATAGAACAGGGTTAGTTCAATGTATCAATTCGACTATCGAATTGAGATTTTTTTTAAAAAACTTCATTTATATCAAAAAAAAATTATTAACAAAAAAAAACCTTTTTGTGTTTTACGCTTTTTGTATTAATAAAGCAGAACAAAGTTAAGAGAGTATTTTTTCTCTCAAATTTCTTTTTACTCATGGTTGATCACAAGGTTCTCTTTTCTTGTATGTGTAAATTTTTATATTAAAATTATAACATTGATTGTCTTATTGTTCCATTTTATGTATATTTTCTTATTTGTACCGATTTAACTAGGGAGCTAACATACAAACTTTTCGGTAGTGAAGTTCGAAAACTAAAGTAAAGTGTACAACTAGTACACTTAGTACAGTAGAAGTGATGAACATTTATATTTTATACTTATTTGCCAAATTTTAATTTTGCAAAATGCTCTTGTGAAAAAAAATATTATATATTTTATTTTTATAAATTGATATTATTTAAAATTACGTTATTGTCATTATGAAAAAGATTTTTTTTTATTAATCACTATATTTTTAAATTTGAAGACAAGGTAGCAAATATTTGATTAGGGTATAAGAACATTGTTTATTGAAATTTCATTAAGGTCAAATAATATGCACACAATTCGTCAAATAATTTAAAGGAATTACTTGCCAATAAGATTTTTTCTTTTTTTTAAGAAACGGGATAGAAGAATCGGTATTCCCATTTCTACGTCTAATTAGAACGAAATATGAAGTACCATGTATGGGTAGCCCTGATCATTGCGCCTATTACGAGTTTTATACAACAAAAGTGGACTATTCTTCCGGACTATATATTGAAAAGGAAGTAGACGCTCTCATTGCAAGTTCACGATGGAAAATACTACGATACGTAGACTTAACCGAACTAAATGAATTCAAAATCCAAAACGAAATTGCCATGGGTAAATTAAACTCGACTATCCAAGCAAAATTGCAATCAGGAGAAATCGGAAACTTCTTTTCAACCCATTTACTACCGCAGTTAGCTACATTGCGAACCTTGAACACCAAATGTAGCATTATCTTAGAAGAACTAACTTACTAACACCAGAAGGAATGGATAGACGAAAACGCTATTTATTAAACTTCCTTGGATCGGCCGTAAAATGGATCTCCGGAACTTTACGGGGAATATTTCGAACAAAATATAAACAAATTAAAGAGCGATACAAGCGTTATCAAACAATTAATAAAGCAACAAATCTCAGTAGTTACCAGTACAGTGAATGTTTTCAATAGCTCGATGCATAAATTGCTGGTTAATGAAAATAAATTAAAGGAAACACAAGACGAAATAATTTTAGCAATTAAGCGAGCTCTTGTTGACCAGAATCATACCAACGCACAAGTAAAAGCATTATCTTTAATATTACAAATTCACGAAGCGTATACTATACTTCTTCAAGAACTAAATAAGCTCGCGGAAGCTATAAACTTTGCAAAATTGAACATATTGCACTCGTCAGTCATCAAACCAGAAGTATTCTTAAGGTTTGCATTTATTACGTGGGAAGTAGAGTAGAATACATACGTCATTGGAGGTGTGTCTAAAGAAAAATGTGTAATGATAATAGCGCCAAAATAATGCGCGGAATAGTTACAAAAGCATTCATCTATGCAAAAATAGGTGGCGCGATTGTAATACGTAATATAATATTTTGTATCTTATCGTATGAGATAAACTTGACCTTGTCAGTTTAGTGACTCCAAGTTGAAATCGGCACAATATAATTTAAGCTGATTGTCTTCATTCATCATCGAAATTCACAGCCCAAACTGCCGGAGCTAGAAAGCTGAAATTTTGGGTGCACCTAGAACGACCGCCAACGAGTCAGGAAAATTCCAAAACTTAAAAAGGGCCCCTCACGAGGGGTTCCTATTTTAACTTTTTTATTTACCGGTCGATTTTCGATTTTTTAATTTCATTTTGTTCTCTTAATCTTTTTATTTGCATTTATCGAAAAAAAAAACAGGGTCGTCGTTAACTTTTAAGGATTTTATCGGTTTGAAAGTACGGATTATATTTAGCAACGTGTAAGCAAAACGGCGGGCGATAGAAAGTCGAAATTTTGCAAGAACGTGAGCAAGATAGGTCTAACGACGATAAAATTTTAAAAACTTGAAAAAAGGGTACCCCGCCATTTCGATGGGGTTCGAAACGATTACTTATTTTTGCTCCTAATTCCGTTATCCTAGCTCGAAATTTTGATTTCTTTTTTTCTACTTAGTCCTTACGAAGATTGCGATACTTAACTGGAAAAAAATAAGTACCTTCTCGCTTTAATTTTTCTGTTACAAGCTCCCGAAGGTTCAATTTTGTTTCCGAAATAATTGATTTTGCCAACGCTCTGCGCGCCGTAATTTTGCACCAAATTTTAATTTCAATAAACCCTCGGCGAGACAAAATTAAACCTACAAAAATGGTATCTTGACATTTTTTCCTAAGAAGTACCGTTTGTGCGCAATCACAATATACAAATATTAGAATTTGAACAATTTCGAGAAGGCATGCGGAACGTCGTAGATTCGCGCGGCCCTGCAAATTTATGTAAAACACAAAATAGCCAGTCAGTAGAGAATCGAAATAAGGTGCTATGTTGCAAACGGTGGTGTAGAAGATTTTATTTTTAACTTGTATAAATAGGTACAAGCATGTGAAAACAAAAATGCTAACACGGGCGACCTCGGAGAACTTTTGGCAGCCAAAGAACTTCAACATTTTAGGACTTTTTGAGTTTTTGCATATAACTCCTAAACCGTGGATTCTATCAAAACATTTGTGGTTTAACAAATTGAAGAGCGTTAAATTTTGCGTCGAATGCGTACCACAACTTAATAATTTGGTCAAGTGGTATGGTCGAAAACTACGGTCAAAAACGACGATTTTTCTAATTTTGTCAAAAAATGCGATATACGTATATGTGAGTGCGCGTCCGGCATCGATCGCGCTACACTAAATTCGTTGTAACTTTTAAACTAATTAATTAAATTGAGCATTCAAAAGCTCAAATGAAAGAAGAAACATGTAGCTATTGGACTATTATATTTTCTAATATAAAATGAATGTATATAAGAGTAGTAAATGTATATAGTTGGAACATACGGAGATATCCGATAAAATCGCTAAGAGCTCTACCATTTCTACAATTTCTTAAAATCAAGATCTGAAATTTTCATATATTACTCTAGAAGTAATTTATAAAATATCCGATAAGTTAAAAAATCTCAGAAATTTAGTATTGAAGATGTATACTTCTAAAATTTCAAAATTTTGGGTAAGTAATAAAATCTGAAATGTATACCTAACTTTAACCACATATTACTCTTGCTTAAATCGTGTTATTGGATTACTACAGGTGCGATTTTTAAAGCTTGAAATGTGTACTTTAAGATACTTTAAAGGGTTTTAGGTTAAAAGTAAATCAACCCTTTTATTTTACAAAAAAAAAAATAATTTTTTTTGCTCCAAAATTCGTTAAATTAGAAGTACGTTTAAACGTTAATAACTTTTATAAAAAATTTATTTAACCTACTTACCTAGCATATATTATTAATAGAACTAAAAAATGAGTGAATTTAATGTAAAAAAAATTTTTAGAATATATAATAATAGCTCTTAGCGATTTTATCGGATATCTCCGTATGTTCCAATTATATACATATACTACTCTTTAAATATTCATTTTTATACTTGAAAATATAATAGTCCAATAGCTACACGTTTCTTCTTTCATTTGAGTTTTTGAATGCTCAATTTCATTAATTAGTTTAAAAGTTACAGCGAATTTAGTGCAGCGCGATCGTGCCGAACGCGCAGACTTCTTATAGTTGAAAACCGTAGTTTTCGACCATACCACTTTACCAAATTATTAAGTTGCGGTACTTATTCGACGCAGAATTTAATTCTCTTTAATTTGTTAAACCACAAATGTTTTGCTAGGATCCACGGTTTAGGAGTTATATGCGAAAAACTAAAAAAAGTCCTAAAATGTTGAAGTTCTTTGGCTGCCAAAAGTTCTCCCGAGGTCGCTCGTGTTAGCATTTTTGTTTTTCACATGCTTGTACCTATTTATACAAGTTAAAAAAATAAAATCTTCTACACCACCGTTTGCAACATACAATTCCTTTACTGACTGGCCTAAAAACTATTAATTTTTAAATTACGCTAGCTTGCTAATAAGCTCAAATTTAATTGACTATCTCCCTCTGATGTCATAACTAGCCTGTCGACCAATCACGAGATCTAATTTCAAAAATGTACTCCAATCAGATTTAAATTTAGCGAGCATTTAAGGTGCCTAGTGAAATCTACCAATCACGAGTAAGATGATTAAATTACCGATCATTTTCGATAATTTTTTATAATCATGACGCACTATTATAAAGTTCTATTCCTTAATATACAAGCAAATTAATTATCGGGAGATAGTCCTCGGAATTTCCCTCTTGCATAGAATATTATCCTATCATTTGTTCTCTTACATATTTTCGATTGCAATCGGCCCTCGTCTGCGACTCGGGCCGATTGTTGTCGAAAATATGTAATCGAACAAAATGATCGATAATATTCTATGCACTTGGGAAATTATATATGAAAATCTCAAGTAAAAACAATTTACGACAATTTTTATACATTAAAAGTTACATTAAGAAAAGAAATTGCGAAAAAACCAAAAACCTTTAATTATCAAACATTTGGAAAATAGTTATTTACATCACCAGCTGCATAAGTGATTTTTTTTGGGCAAGGAGGTTGTTTACGGGCCGAGGCAAAGCCGAGGCCCGTGATCCTCCGTGGCCATAAAAAAGCTTACGCAGCATGTGATGTATTAAACTTTTCCTACTACCGAACTCAAAATTATATAAAAAAGAAAACGATTATGATGTATAATATTATGACAGTACCTATACTTATTATTGAGTAGGCCGGTGTCATTTCAAAATTTGTTCACTAGCAACAATTAACAATTGACATGTTTGTTAATGAGACTCTCGTCTCACTCTTTGCTCATGCATACGTGTGCTGTAATGCGCAAGACTGAAGTTGTAAAATGTCTCGCACCCACGTGTAAATAAGCCAGCACCACAATATTTGGAATTTTTTCGTTTCAATTTTTTTTACTTTCCCAAAGGAAAGTATTTTAAATTGGAAGTGATTAGTATTTTCGTACAGTTCTAAATCGTTTATTAATTTATAAAATAAATGTTTTAAAAAATTTTAGCCTGCTGTCTTGAGACAGAACGCCGTTTGTGTGACGGGCTTCGGGATGAACGCCGTCGAGACGTCGACGGACGCCGTCTTTCGGACGACACGAAAGGAGACCTATGGTTTCTCAATCTGAACCGTAGGTTTTTGGTCCTATTGGGATTCCTAAAAATGAAAGTTTTTTAATTTCTAAGGGTATTCATTTTGAACATTAATTGTAAAATGACGAAAACCCCGCCCTGATGATTTTATTATGTTTTGAGAGTTTTGTTTTTCAATCCCCGTAAAACAGTTATTTTAAAAAAACCTTTTCTACAAAAAAAATTTAAGGTGGTTGCAGCGCTCCATTGGCATTTTCTCAAATCCATGTCAAAAATATGAAAATTACAAAATATAAAGTTAATGATTTATCATAATTGTAAAACAAATTTGAAAAAGATTGACCGTGTACCTTGCGAGATAATCAGATTTGAAATTTGTGAATGTAACATGTAATTTAGGGAATTCAGTAAAAGTTTAGAATTTCCGTAAAATAAAATAGTTATGCCCATGTCAGACACATAAAATTAGTCTACATCTTACAAAATGCCAAAAAAATTAAAAATTTTGACCATCTGGTTTGTCCGTAAATAATTTTTGAATATGATGCAATTTGATTTCTGAAGAACCGGTTTGGCATCGTCGCATAAATTAAAAAAGTTTCATGTCAGTGTCAATTTTGAAATTAATATAATTTCATTATATAAATGTATGGCACTCAAAGAAGATATTTTCAATGGAAAGCTTTTTATATTACTAATTTTAATAAAAAATAAAATGAATTTTAATAGAAAAATAAAATTAATATCAATAGAAAAAATTGGAAATCATGGGATTCGATCCAAGCATCATGTGTGTATGAGATCGGAAGTTAGATGGTTACGCCATACGCCTATCATCAATTCTTTTCTACACAAAGTATAATTATGGAGAGTGAGGTAAATTTAGAAATTTTAAAACCTATTAATAGTATTACGTTAACGACAAAATATAATTATAATACAAATATGCACTTACTTGTAAACAGAATAATGACATTTACTTCACTTTTATTACAAAATGACATAACTGCAAGCGCGTCCTCTGTCCTCGTGAAGCTACATTAAATATTACAGTTTACTTATCAATTCGGCTGCAAGCAGCTGCAAATAATTTTTAAAACCTTGTAATTAAAATTTTTACACATTGATCAACAAAGATCTTTAAGTGGGGCGAGTTTTTTAAATGTTTTGGTTTTGTTTGAAAGATAATATATTGGCGGTTCCCCTAACGGCATTTTGATGATCATCAGGTTTAAAACGGCGTCAAAAATTAATAAAATCGGTGTAAAATTGTAGTAACAATTTTTCGATGATTTTCAAACTATTGTATTTTTAAAAGTAATTAACCGATCAACTAGAATTTTATATTAGGGTCGCCGTTGAAGTTTTATGTTTCGAAAAATTAAAAAAAAATTAAGAAATTCTTATTATTTTTTGATCTATCTTGAACGATGTCTTCGATTTTGTTCCCTATCCTTTTTCCCATATAAGCGAGCTATACACTATAGGCAGGAGTTGCCCCAAAATCACAACCTTAAAGCAATTGCAGCGAATTCTAAATTTTCTGAATAAATTACAGCTTCCTCTGAAACCCACTCTGGAAAATTTGTCTCATTTTCGGAGGATTTCGAAAACACTGGGGCACGATGCCAATCAAAATTTAATGGACTGAAAAGGGCTTATAAAAATGTTAAAGATAACAATAGCAAGTCCGGATATTTCAGAGAAAATTGGACGTATTTCTCGGTAAGCATAAAGTATATTTTATTACAGTTGTATTATATTATATTACTTTTTTTCTTACTTAATTAATCACATTTTTAAACGCATAGGTTATGTAGAGCTTTCTCGGGGAGAAACCATTCATTCAGCCTATTTCTACCATCTCTTCAACAGGTATAGCTACTAAAAATATCTCTTCGAAAAGAAAAAAAGATATAGTGATGAAGACAACCACTGCATTGATGATGATGTTACTCAGCCAAGTAAGCCTAATCGGGCTATGTTATTTCGTTTTAGAAAAATCAAAGCATCTTTACTAGTAAAACAGATACCTATGTATAGTAATTTTAACACAACGTTATCAAAAAATAATGTTTTGATTTATAGGTTAAGTACTCCAGGTTCGGTCTGACATTTTCCAAGTCGAACGGCACAATTTCCGCGCTATAAGAATCGACAGGTTCAATTGACCTTTTTTTTTAAATTATCTTAAGTTTATCGGAAAGATATCTATATTTGTAATATTACCTAGTGGATAACGACCTAAATATTGCAAAATTAATTTACCTCATTATAAAGTTTAATTTGCGAAGTTCCTATAATATAAAAAAAGTGTTTATTGCTTAATTAATAAATGGCAACCCTAACGGTACTTACTTCAAACAAAATAAATAATTGGTAATATTTTCCCAAACAACCACTATTAAAATCCAACCAGGAGCAATACAAAATTATTAATAAATGGTACCTGCAGATCATGATCATGAGATATTACAAATATGTATTGTAATTTAGACTTTCTTAGAACTTCTTGTGTAAGGGCACCGATAAATTACTGCCTTGCATATGCGATAGGCAATGGTATTAGTCAGGGTCGGTATATCTATTTACACAAGAGGCATTAAAAGTTGTGCAGTACCAACATACAACTTTTATGTGTTTTATTGTATTAGACTTCTGAATATAAATCTGTGTAGGTAATCCATGGCCCGATGCTATTGTTGGTTTAACAGAGGAAGAAATTGAAAATGGTCCTGCACAGAAACACAGAAGGATAATCCAAAAAGACGCGGAAAAAACTGTGGGTTACATACACTTTTTTTAAATTGCCATACTGGCAAAGGTATTTTAAGCGAGTACAAAAAATCGAACACGTTGACTGATCATATGAGAGACAAAATAGTGGAAATAGTAATACAAGAAGAACTTCATAAAAATACTGATCAGAGGTATATTTGAAAACTGATTTTCTCTTATTATAGTACCTTTTATTTTTTTTCTTCAGAATTTCGACTGAAAGGTTTACATTATTGGCAAATGCAATTGTAGGACTTTTTCCTTCAGAAATAAAAGCAAGTTTAATTATTTTTAAATTATTGACTTGGTTATATTTATTTTATTTATAGGAAGTTTACTTCTCTATGGGATATAAAAAGAAAATTAGCGGCGGCTTTTACAAAGTAGGATATGGAAAGCTATACCGGAAATTTTATAATCTTAGACGCCAGATGCGGCACTCAGGTTTATTGATTGGAAAATCGCCTACGGCTAGCACTACTAGAGTAGATACAAATCCGGATAATATTACACTAGATACAGATGATGACGTACAATGGTTAAAAAACTCAATTGAACCGTGGACAGAAGTGATTAAAAAATGGGATATAACTTTTGACAACAGGGGTTTGTGGAGAAATAGATCAATAAATGACTATATGGATACATTTCCTGCTCTTAAATTAAAGTTAGGATATGTTTTAGTAAGTTTTATTATTGTTAAAAACTAATCCCCAAGATAGGTAATATAATACACATATTATTTTTAGTTGCAAACTGATTTTCATCGAATGCAACCCCAATTAAAAAATAAATTTTTTGTAAATTTTAAAGTTTTCGCAGAAAAATTTTAAACTATGCAAGAAAGTTACAAAACAAATCGGTGGTTGACTATCTGGAAACATTTCAAGAAGAATTAAATGAAGGTAGTAGGTATTCAATAAATGACACAACTAATTAATTAATTTCTATTTATCATTAGATGCCTATGCTTGTTATATTTTGTTTCTCCTGCCCATGTTATTAAAACCTACATTAATAAAAAAAGGAAAAGAAAATAAAGTGTGGAAACCATCTATTATAGAAAGTAGAGAAGGGTTTGTTATTCTAAGGTAATTTTCACTTTTCTGTTATTAGTTCTCGCTAATTTTTTGTCTTTTTAGATTTTTGGTGAGGTTAAGCCAACGACCGTGTAATAATTTCATCTGGGACTATTTTTTTTTCCTTTTCTCCATTTTACTGGTAAGTCAATTTAAAAATATTGCTTCTTTTATGGTTGTTGATAATTTTATGCAGATTCGGGGTGTAAAGTTTTTTCTTTTAAGTTAAGAGGATAGGGGCACTAGAAAAAGTGGCCGTCTTAATGTAAGATTGTACGATTTAATGCATTTATGTTTGTATGTCTTATTTTGTCACATTTTGGTGTGTTATTAAATAAACCTACTATTTAGAGTTATCTGGAATTTTAATATTGTTAGGAATATCCAAAAGGTCACTACAACGCGAAGAATTTTCAAATTTACCGTAAGCCGTTGGCCCACGCTTCCTTTAAAAATTAGAGATTGGTGTCAAAAAATTAGTAGCTACCAAGTTTAATGAGCTTTCTTTTGTTAAATACTTTATTCAAAGGGCAACAAAAGGATCACTCGATTAATTGTAGATCTGTGGTGGTGGCAGCATTAAAAAATATAAATAATTCTACAGCTACAATGAGTGTTCTGGGCGTTCGCATCTTTTCCTAATTTCGAGAATCTCAAAACTCCAAATTAGGTGAAAAATTAAAAAAAATCTATATAAGTGTCTCTACATGGGTAAATTAGGTAAAAACAGGTGTTCAAGTCATCAAAGTACTAAAAGTAGGAGTAACCGCTCAGTGGTTACATTTTAATGGAAGCAAGTGGTAAAAACTAAGTAATAACCACCCCGGTTATTACATTTTGGTGGACAGCTGGAATTTAATACTTAACTAATAAAAATATAAGCCAAAATTTAAATAAATAACCGCCCCGTAGGTTACACTGAGATTAACTTGATGTCGGTGAAACCGGGCATAAGACGTGTAACAGTTGTTAAAAACAAATTTAAATATTATACGGTTTTGGAGAATTACGAATGTCAAGGTAAGGTAGCACTGTAATTTTTTGTTATGATATTCGGTTTTTTCATAATACATTAGCTATTTACTTTTAAATTTCTTTAAATTTTTTTATCATAACCTCACTCATGCATGCGGTTGCTATTACTAAGCTCGAAACACACCAATACAGAAGCGGGAAATTTAAAAATTTAAATTTTTAAACGACTCGTAGTGGTATATAGTGGGACATTTTGTGATGGTGCATAGTGGGACTTGTTTTTAGGTTGTCCCACTATATACCAGCATAACAATTTTATTTATTTTGCAGATGCCGAAAAATTCAAGAAAAAATCTTACGGAAACAATGGAAAATAGCCAGTTAACCCATATAGAAAATGAGATAGCAATGAAAAATGCCATTAATGATTTTACACAGAATGGACTCTCAATACGACTAGCAGCGATCAAATATGGTGTTAGCAAATCAGCCCTTCATCGTAAAGTTTTGAAATATAAAACCTTTAACAGTGAACTCCAGCACTTTAATTTTGCACGGCAACACGGTTTTAAATCCGTATTTACAACAGAGGAAGAAAATCTTTTAAGTGAATTAAGTGACTGCAGACTTCTAGAATGTGCTATGGATTAACATTAAGAGACACACAAGAATTAGCGTATCGCTATGCAATAGCTAATGAGAAAGTTGTTCCTGAATCATGGACAGTAAATAATATGGCAGGAATTGAGTGGGTTAATTTATTTAGAAAGCGACATCCTAACTTAAGCCTTCGAACACCCGAAGCCACGAGCTTAAGTAGAGCTACAAGTTTTAATAAATTCAGCGTAAATCTTTTTTATAAAAACTTGCAAGAAGTGATAGGAAAGCACGAGGTGCAAGGATTCCAAATATATAATTGCGACGAGACCGCCGTAACCAACGTCCACAAACCTCCAAAAATACTCGCAGGTAAAAAAGCAAGACAAGTGGGAAAGATTACAAGTGCAGAAAGGGGTACATTAGTCACAATGTGCTCTACTATATGTGCTAATGGAACATTTATTCCTCCTTTTTTCATTTTTCCGCGGAAAAATTTTAAGCCGCACATGTTGACTGGAGCTCCAAACGGTTCCGGTGGCGCGGCTTACTCATCCGGATGGATGACCTCGGACAATTTTGTAGTTTTTATAGAACATTTGATTAAAAATGTGCGGTGTTCGGTCGAAAATAAAATACTTTTAATTTTGGACAACCATGAAAGTCATGTTGATATCAAAGTATTAAATCTCTGCAAAGCAAATGGAATTATACTCCTAACCCTTCCACCGCATTGCAGCCATAAAATGCAACCATTGGACATAAGCTGCTTTGGTCCTTTTAAATCGTATTACAACAAATCGGTTGATGAATGGATGTTGAACCATCCCGGGGTCCCTATGACGATCTATGATATTGCAGGTGTAGTAGGAAAGGCGTTCCCATTAGCTATGACGCCATCTAATATTATAAAAGGGTTTGAAAGGACTGGAATTTATCCATTTAACTCCGATATTTTTGATGAATCGGACTTTTTGTCATCGTATGTAACAGACAGAGTGCAAGAACCAGAAGGGCCTTCCGATGTCCCGGGACCTTCAACTAGTAATGAAGTTGTCGCTAGTACCATCAATGTATTGACGCCACATCATACTAAAGCAAGTACGAATATAGTAACTCCTGAAGCAGTTAGACCACACGTTAAGGCACAGGCAAGAAAGGGCATCAGAAAGGGAATGAAAAAAAGAAATAGAGAAATAGAAGAAAAGAAGAAATAGAGATGGCCCACAAACAGAAAATGCAAAAGATTCGATTAAAAGAAATGAAAAAAAGGCAAAAGAAACACAAACCAAATTATAATAGGAGCCAAAATAAAGACAGTCTAAAGAGAAAATTATTTACAGACTCTTCAAGTTTGAAAGTGTCGACTACTATCTAACCTATCTTATTTTTATTGTATTTTTTTGGATTTATTGGATTTTAATGTATATTAATGTGAAATCATTTATTTGCAGTTGTTCTTTTTGATATCTATAATAAATACTTAAAAGTTTTTCCTTTTTCTTTAATATTCCAATGTGTCCCACAATATACCAGGTTAAGTCCCACTATATACCGGGCAATGGTATATACTGGGACAGGTGGTATATACTGGGACCATTGAAATAAAACAAAAATGTGTAATAAAAATTGATTTTCATTGATAACAGTATAAACTTAATACCAATTACAACCTTCCATAGAAACCGTGCCTCAACCAATTAAATATTTAGTACTGAAAACTGTGCCTGAAAAATATTGTCCCACTATATACCGGTTACCCCTATGTATTAACAATTTCTATACATTGTAGGTAGCATTGATCCTGGGTATTGCAGGCGCATGTCGCTCAGAAGAATTAACAAACCTAACACTTAATGACATTGAAGATGTTGGTACATCCTTAATAATAACTGTGCCCAAAACAAAAACTAAAATATCTCGAATCTTTGTGGTTACCAATAATGCAGGGAGCATAAATATACTCAATTTATACCGTAAATACGCTGGATTACGTCCCAATCACATAAATCATCGTCGCTTTTTCATATTTTACAAAGCAGGAAAATGCACTACACAGCCAGTTGGAAAAATAAATTTGGAAAAATTCCATTTTTGATAGCTACCTACTTAAACCTACCAAATCCAACCTCTTACACCGGCCATTGTCTGCGCAGATCCTCTGCAACACTGTTAGCAGACGCAGGTGCTGACATTACAACGATAAAGCGTCACGGAGGTTGGAAGTCGACTACAGTTTGTGAAGGCTACATTGAAGATTCGGTAGAAAATAAAAGAAATATTGCAATTCAATTACTACAACCAGCAGGAACGAGCAAAACACTGGACAATGCCTAACTTCTCACGAAAATAACACAGAAATAACAAATCAAATACTACAAACTGATGCAAGTACGATCAAAACTTTAAACAGTGATATTGATATTCCTTCCAATATTAAATTTGAAAATTGTAATAATGTATCATTTTCTATTAATATTAATAAATAAGTTGTTATATTTTTCTTCATTATTTTTGTTTTATTAATATGTGTATAATGAAAACTCCCTAGGGGATTTTTGTTCATATTATACTCCCTAGGGTAAAATGACTTATTTCTGTCACAATTTCCATCACCTACAAACTGACTTCTACTCCCGGGCGTGTAAAAACAATTTTAATAACCGTGTTGCTATATGTAAACCTCTAATTTCAAAACTTAATAAAACTAAAGAAAACTTCGATACTTTGGTCATGTGATGAGAAATATCGCATACTCCAACTGATTTTGCAAGGAAAGTTTGAAGGCAGAAGAGGACCCGGACGAAGAAGAATTTCATGGCTACGAAACATAAGACAATGGACTGGAATGACGTTTTCAGCGTTATTTAGAGCAACGGCTGACAAGGTGAAATGGGCCATGATGATAGCCAACGTCCACAGTGGATAAGGCATTAGAAGAAGAAGAATAAAACTAAAAGATTCAAATTTGCAATAAAACACAGAAATAGAAACATGGGGTTCTGGAATCGAGTGATTTTTACAGCCGAGAGTAAGTTCAATATTTTCGGTTCTGACGAAAGAGAACAAGTTTGGCGAAAACCAAACGAAGCACTTAAGATTAAAAATGTTATTCCAACAGTGAAACATGGTGGTGGAAGTGTTTTAGTTTGGGGGTCCATGGCAGCGACGGGTGTGGGAAAATTACATTTTATTGATTCCATAATGGACAAGTGGGTATATTTAGATATTTTATAATCTAATTTAAAAGATAGTGTGACCAAATTAAGCCTTCCAAATAATTTTATTTTTCAACAAGATCAAGATCCTATGCATACATCAATGATTGACCCTTATCATGTGCCAAACAGCTGCATTCACCCCCCAAGTCCCGACTTGAATCCCATCGAGCACCTGTGGGATGAATTAAACCGCAGAATTCGTAAACATGATATTATGAACAAAAATACTCTTAAGATGGTATATAGGAAGAAAGGGATAAAATTGGGTCAGATGTGACAAAAAATTTAGTGGAGTCAATGCAGGCGTATGGAGGCAGTAATTAAGGTTAAAGGGTTTTGTACGAAATATTAATACTCTTATAAACATTTCTACGCCTATTTTTAAGTAGCGTGCGGAGACTTTTTGTAGATAGATTATGGCAGTTTGTTTAAATTTTTCTTGCTTACGAACGGATTTTCGTCAATTTTTTAAAAATTTTTTCTTAAAACTGTAATTTTGTAAAAAATAAGTATTTTAGCTAGATTTGTGCAAGTGTATTAATAATAGTTTGACTGAAATTCTTATAAATATTGTTTTTTTGTAATTTTAAGCTAAAAAATTGAATTTTTTTTATACTTTTTTTTATGGCATATTAACTGTTAATTATAGACTGGAAAAGTGTGACGTCACAAAATGGCCGGCGATCAGCTGATGGGTAAAAACAAGTTATCTGGGTCATTTCTTCCCATAAGATTAACACGGTAGCTTTTGAGTGCGAACTTAATTATTTTAAAGGTGTTACTGATGAAATTAGTGGAATTAAAATAACAGACAATAGTGTGTACAGTATTTATGTTAAATTCTCAATAGTAATGTATTAAGTGCATAGCAAGTTGCCGATAATACTGGCTAAATTTCTTGAGAAAATTTGCCCTCCGCTTCGCGTCGTGCAAATTTTTGTCGTAATAAGCTGGAATGCATCTTTAACCAGTATTATCGATGGCAACTTGCTATGCACGTAATACATTTTTCTACGACCATCAGAGTAATCGGCAAATATCGCATTGACGACACACATAGTAACAAGTCCATTACGCACGGTGTGACGTCACCGTTACGTAATATTGGCGATCGCACGACTAGGGAATTTGATAATTTTACTATAATTGTGTTGGCTGAACTAATTCATTTTAGTTTGACAGCTATAATAATATACGTGCGTTTCTCAAGATTCATTTGTGTATTTATTTATTTATTGCTATCGGATCAAGGTAATATGTATTAATTTAATGAATATTATCCTAATTTTCTAACTTTTTATAATTTTAGTTTTAAAATCATGTCGAGCAGCGAAGAAAGTTATTGTACACCTCCGGATATAATATAAACCTAATATAATATAAATATAATATAATTTAATATAAACCTTTATCGATAATAATTTGTTTGGTGTTCCGACAGTTTTAATTATTATACTTACTAATAAATCATATATTCACTTACTTATTACGTTTAGATCCAACAGATTAAAACATAACCAAATAATAGATAACTTAATTTATATTATAAATTTAGAAAAATTTAATTTTATATATTAAATATAAAATTAAATGAAACTTCTTCATATCTTTAATTTTTTACATTCTCGTCTTGTACTTCAAACGCCATTGCCATTGTTAGACTGATCTGTGTTGTTCTTTTTTGCATTTCGTTTTCTAATAATATGATTATTAAATAAACGATAAATGATAACCGAACTTTTAAAAAACTGATGTACGAATAAATAAATGATTCTTCATTTTGATTTTAATAATAACCTACCAACAAAAAAAGTAAAAATAAAGCAGTGTGTAAAATTTACACCACCAATTAAAATAACGCTACGTTTGAAAATTACAGTGTAAAATTTATTGGTTAAGTAATCCAATTATAAAAGGCGTAGCTTTTAAAATTAGCGCACACAGCGCCAAAGTGATTGGAGAACAAACTAAAACATGTTCCGAATTTTTACCTGGGAGATAACACATGATACGAGTACGGTGAAAAATTGCACTCAAGCTATGATGCATGACGAATTTGATTTTACCTCTCGTTGAAATTAAATGGACCATAAATTAGTATATTAAGCAACAAGTTTAGTAAAATTGCTTTTCTTATGAGGTTTATACAATTTTTCGCATTTTGTGAAAATTTAACCTAAAATATGAATTTTGACGTTTGACTAAATTTTTCTGCGCGCGATCGATCTGAATTTTTGCATACGCCTTCCTACCGATAATTTATTGGGGAGGGTCTGAGGGCGAGGGGGAGAATTTTTGCTCAGTTTTTCGATATCTAGCGCCGTTCTCGAGTTATTGCAATTCAAAAATACAATTAAAAATTAAAAATTTTTACATTTGTGTGGTCGTAGAAAAGTATAGTACTTAACTCGAGTTGTAAAGCCATTACACACTCGTGAATTTACTTCACTCGCCGCTTCGCGGCTCGTGAAGTAACTTTCCACGTCGTGTGTAATAGGCTTTACAACTCTCGTTACGTAATATACTATTTTCTACGACCACTAGTGTAAATGACAAATACTGCATTGACAGGAGATTATGTATGCAAGTCATTACACGGCGTGTATCACAAAACGTTATTTTAAAGGTGACCGTTATGAAATTGCATCAAGATTTACTTCAAACCGGTCACACTTTCAAGGTTAAGAAAACCTTTATTACAATCATCATGCCATAATCTTTACAATAAAGGTTTTCTTAGCCTTTAAAGTGTCACCGGCTTGACGTAAACCTTTATTGTATTTCATAACGGTCACCTAAAATAACGTTTTGTATACTAATCACCTGATTGTTGTAAAATCTGCAATCGTGTCGAGAAAGTATTAATTTAATGATAAATTTAACGAGGTTTATACAATTTTTCGCATTTCGTGAAAATTTAACCTAAAATACAATTTTGACGTTTAACTAATTTTTTTGCGCCCGATCAATCTGAATTTTGATACACCTTCCCATCGATAATTCAGCAGGGGTGAAGTACGAAGCGAGGGGAGAATTTTTGCTCAGTTTTTCGATATCTAGCGCCGTTCTCGAGTTATTGCGAATTCAAAAATACAATTAAAAATTAAAAAATTTTACATTTGTGTGGTCGTAGAAAAGTATAGTACTTAACTCGAGTTGTAAAGCCATTACACATGTGAATTTTCACTGCGCTTCCAGGCTCGTGAAATAACTTTATTAGTTTTTACTAGTATTTTACTAGATATTATTATTATTATTATCAAGTACTTTTTGTTTAACATTACCTTAGAAACATAACAACGCATACAATACAAACAAACTAGTTAGTGAAATTATTTGGTGAAATGGATAATTCCAAACGTTTTGGTAGTGAATCCCTTGAAAACATTGGTAAAATTGTTGGCGATACCACTCCTGCAAATACCAAAAAATCTAAAAATTATATTTGGAAACAATTTCAAAAATTTTGCAAGGAAAAACAATACGTAATTGATGTAACTTCTACGGTGGAAAATATTGCCGTTATTTTAACCGATTGGGCGTTCAACATGAAAAAAGCGGATGGAACCGAATATAAAGAAGGTGTTGTAAAACTATTTTGGAATAGTGTGGCAAAACAAATTCAAGAAAATTATTATAATGACTATGGAATACAATTTGATCCCTTTAAAGACGTTGCCTTTAAAAGGGCACGCGATGCAAGAAATTCGAAGCGACGCCAGTTACAACAAATTCCGGAGAAAAGAAAATCTAGTGCGACGGCTATTACACCAGAAGTGCATAAACAAATTGTCGGTCTCTGGGATGAAGATACTCCGACAGGGCTACAAAGAAAATATTTTTATTTGACAGCTCTTGAGTTAGCTTGGAGAGGTGGAGAAGCTTCTAGATGCACTTTAAGTTTTTTTAAGGAAGAGACGGACAATACTGGAACATGCAATGGAAGAGTAGCATATAACAGCTAGTTCACACGTACTCGGATTTTGCCGAATCGAAAATTTTTCCGGATCGGAGCTTACTGTATGAGGTGTTCACTCGTGTTCGGGTTTTTCCGAATCGGTATTTTTTAAGCCTCCATTTTAATTATTAAATACCTACGAATAAGAACGGAGTGAATATTTTTGTGATTTTATAAATATAACCTACGAAAAACATGGACGTGAATACTTTTGTGATCTTGTATTGGTATCATCGTCGCAATCGCCTCAAAATAAGCAATAGACGACATTGGGTACATCCGATTTTAAGAGAGCGCTTTAATTTGGGATCCTTTCATACTCTTATGCGTGAATTGTTGAGAGATGAAACAAAGTTTTTTAATTATTTTCGAATGGCAATACCAACTTTTAAGGATCTTTTAAATAGAGTAGAAGAACGTCTGACAAAGCAAGATACGACTATGAGGGAAAGCATCACTCCCGAAGAAAAATTGGCTATATGTATAAGGTAATATATAAATAGTTAACAGTAAAATATTTATTACAAATTTATGTTTATTTTTAAAAAATACAAAAACTACAATTAAAAGTTTTATACATCCATATCATGGCCTTGGTCTTGGCTTTCAGAAGAGAATGATTGTACTGGTGAAAGAGAAACTTCGGAGAGCGAATCATGTGGTTTATTTGGCCCGACTTCGTCTCGCCAAATAAATTTCCACATTCGTGAAAAAAGTATCACTTCTAACACGAGTTGTACAAATAATTATTCCAGTATTTTGAATAGTTCCAAAACTGAAACTGGGGAATTTTAAAGACAAAGTTTTAGAAAATTTTAGAGCAAGTAATGAAGAAATTTTGTTTGTCGCTGAGGCAACAACAGGGCAACATGAAAATGCTGTGGCATCAAATGCGTCTTGGCCGGCTCACAGCCAGTAATTGGTGTTAAAGCTATTCAATGAGGTTTAACTCATGAAGCAACTGCAGTTCAAGTATTTGAAGAAATTTAATCGAAAAAGTTACTTTTACGGGGTTATGGCTCCACGAGTGTGGTTTTAGGAGCTTCACCTGATGGTTTGGTTGATGAAGATACTCTAATAGAAGTCAAATGTCCATTTTCTCATAGAAACTCATCAATCGATATGATTAAAATGATGAAAAATATTGCTAGATAAAATTTAAATCTAAAGCAAACACATGTTTATTTCCATCAAATACAAGGATTACTACATTTAACTAAAAAGAATTTATGCTATTTAGTTGTGTAGACTCCATCTTCTTCTTCTATATACAGCTACGATCACATAATTAAGAACGACCTGGCAAATCTAACCTAAGAGCAGTAAAAACTAGTGTAGATCAATAATACAAAAAATTTATGTTGACAGGTACTTTCTTTCAGAAGTACCCCTATATAAACTGTGTAAACAATTGGACAATTGATTACAGTTACCCTAAAATCTGCAAGTATGCATAAATAGCTTTATTTGTAAGGGTTCACATAATTAAGAACGACTAGTAAAATGTATAAAATTTATTAAAATCATTTTTAAAGTTATTATAATTAATATTTTGTAGAATGCCCTTTATTTTTAATGACTGCCTTCAATCTACGAGGCATTGATTCAATTAATTTTTGAATTAACTCCAAAGGAATGGCTTCCCAAATTAAAGCGGTTTTTTCAAAAAGTTGAGCTTCATTTGTGACTTTTTTGTCGGCTATCTTCCGTTTTATGTAAGACCACATATTCTTAATTAGATTTAAATCCAGACTACAAGAAGGGCAATCCAAAAGAGTCACCGAATTGTCACTAAACAATTTTTTAGTGTCGTGTGCCATGTGCTTGGGATCGTTGTCTTGCTGAAATATCCAGGTTACAGGTAAATTTTCGTCGGTGTATGGAGCCTAATACATTGTTCAATAGATTAATATACACATCTTTGTCCATAATGCCTTTTATATGATGTATTGGACCAACACCACGCTAAGTCCACGCTAAGACCACGCAACACCACAGTTCATTATTTTTCCACCACCATGCTTGACGGCCTTTTTCGTGTAACATTGATTTTTTTGGCCTGTAGGTTGTCTAACAAATACTTTCCCGTCGGGTCTGACTAAATTTACTTTTATCTCGTCAGAAAATAATACACGTTACACGAAAAAGGTCGTCAAGCATGATGGTGGAAAAATAATGAACTGTGGTGTTGCGTGGACTTAGCGTGGTGTTGGTCCAATACATCATATAAAAGGCATTATGGACAAAGATGTGTATATTAATCTATTGAACAATGTATTAGGCTCCATACACCGACGAAAATTTACCTGTAACCTGGATATTTCAGCAAGACAACGATCCCAAGCACATGGCACACGACACTAAAAAATCGTTTAGTGACAATTCGGTGACTCTTTTGGATTGCCCTTCTTGTAGTCTGGATTTAAATCCAATTAAGAATATGTGGTCTTACATAAAACGGAAGATAGCCGACAAAAAAGTCACAAATGAAGCTCAACTTTTTGGAAAAACCGCTTTAATTTGGGAAGCCATTCCTTTGGAGTTAATTCAAAAATTAATTGAATCAATGCCTCGTAGATTGAGGTAGTCATTAAAAATAAAGGGCATTCTACAAAATATTAATTATAATAACTTTAAAAATGATTTTAATAAATTTTTATACATTTTACTAGTCGTTCTTAATTATGTGAACCTTACAAATAAAGCTATTTATGCATACTTGCAGATTTTAGGGTAACTGTAATCAATTGTCCAATTGTTTACACAGTTTATATAGGGGTACTTCTTAAAGAAAGTACCTGTCAACATAAATTTTTTGTATTATTGATCTATACTAGTTTTTACTGCCCTTAGGTTAGATTTGCCAGGTCGTTCTTAATTATGTGATCGTAGCTGTATATATAAATGGATGTATGTGTGTTTGTTCTTATAGACTCCTAGACCGTTCGACCGATCCCAACCAAATTTTGCAGTTACTCTCTAGGACCCTAAAGAGGTTTTCAGCTCAAAACCGCGACCTAAAAGCTTAATTTAAAAAAAAAAGTGAAAAATTGCGGACGCGCATGAATGGAACGAGATTCCCATCGCCAATACCTGTAATTGATATATGGAAATTTTACGTTGGTATATTCACATTCAGTACCTACACTTTTTTCTACCGAGGGATTAACCACTAAACAATTTTGGTGTATAAGTACCAGCAATTTAAGAAATTTATTAGCAATTACATTCAATATTATCTTCTAAAAATATTATATAAAAGAGTTTGTTTGAATATTTCTTCAGTAGGAATCAGTACGACCCGGGTTAGGTTTTTCTGCAAAAATTATTTTAAAAATATGGAAGAGAGATTTCACAAAATTTCGCATAAAGAAAAATTGTATCGTCGAAAGGTTGCGCGACAATGGGCGCCAATAAATTAGCAATTTAAACGGATAATGGAATCAAGGGATAAAGTATCAACAGATCAAAAGATCAAAGAATCAACGGATAATGTTTCCTATAGGTCATCAGTCCTATAAGTTAAAAATGAACCAGTTAGAAAGTGTTTACGACAACCCTTTATAATTCAATTCTTTAAGTTGGTAATCATAAACAGTTGGTAATCAATTATTGGACTGAAACTCTATATACATACACATTGTTTTATAAATAAAGACAATTACATTTTACTACCATAGCAAGTATTAAAGAAAGATAATTTTATTTTGTTAAAGTCATTTGACATAATATACATACAATGCCACCTAAAAGAGCATTTATTGGAAATAAATCATCAAAGGCTAAGAAAATGAGGGAAAAAAGAGCTGCTGAAACGGAGGAATAACGTGAAGCTCGGCTTCAACAAAGTCGCGATAGAGTTTCAACGTCTCGAGCTGCTGAAACGGAGGAAGAACGTGAAGCTCGGCTTGAAAAGAAACGCCACACAGCTTCAATGTATAGAGCTGCTGAAATTCCCCAACAACGTAGCAGACGACTTGATGCACAATCGCTTACGATTGGCTCGATCAAGACAAAGATTGGATTTAACTTTGGAAGCATTTAATTACGATAAAGACTACGATTACAGAAATCATAAGGATGCAGTTATAGGACCAATGAACAAAGTTTGCGTGCATTGTCGTGTTTTGAAGTTCACTAAAGAATCACCAGGAATGTGTTGTTCTAACAGCAAAGTTGTTTTGCCACCGCTGATTGATCCACCTGAACCGCTTCTAAGTTATCTTACTGGCACAACTCCAATTTCAAAACACTTCCTGCAAAACATTCGCAAGTACAATTCATGCTTTCAAATGACTTCATTTGGGGCAACAAACATTGTTTCCAACGCCGGTTATATGCCCACCTTCAAAGTGCAAGGCCAAATATATCACCAAATCGGTTCGTTGCTCCCAGCACCAGAACAACATCCAAAGTTTCTCCAAATATATTTCACTAGCAATGAAGAAAGCGAAGTTGAACAGCGTTGCGCAATTAGTACTGGAAATAGACGCGAAATCATTTCAAACTTACGAGCGATGTTTCACGGAAGCAACAATTTGATTCGTCTATTAAAATCAGCTATAGATCAGATGCCATCAGAAGACTATGCTGTTCTTATAAGAGCAGACAAAACACCGTCTGGTGAACATGTACCAACTCTGGACCCACCGTAAAATGGGCTATCATCCATAGTTCCCGGTCTGTCTAGTATCGTTAACGAACAGACCACTTGGTTTGTTAACGAAATTTCGAGTGCCGAAAATTATCGTATTTTACCGTACCGAAATACCGATTTATTCGCGTTCGTTTTCAAATTGTTATTTAGAATTTGTGAGAACGAATTTTTCGCGAATAGAGATTATTTTAGTTAACAAAATCTGGGATTGACTTTTATTACCAACCGAAATTCGAAAGACCCAGTTACAAAATTTGGAAGTCAATACGCTTTTAAAGACAAAGTTTAAGTGTAATTGAGGATTTGCGTTTTGTCTTGCAGTGAATTTAAATTAAAACAATTATTCAAAGTGAGCAACGCATTGGGTTATTACATCCACGCATAAATTTTGACGTACAAGATCCGTATTACTTATTTTTGAGGAATTATTTAATATCGTATGTTCAGCTAAGATTAGTAATTAGTATTGGTGTTTACTGATTCATCATTAGTTTTGGATACGCCGACGCATCTTGTGCAGTGCCAGTGGATAACAAGTTACTTTTAACGGTGCTACGCATAGTGATTTACTCTTGTCGTCGAATCAACATTTTCAGTGTGACTCCATCGGTGCACCAAATTTATCGATTAAGGTTTTTGGTTTTTTTTTGTAGAACTCTTTTATTTTTTTTTGTTAAATTTTTATAATTATTATATTTCTGTGGTTTTATTGATAAAATTTTCATTTACCTAAGTAAGCCCACGCCGGAGAGAGTGCTGCCGGGCCACGAAAAAAGGTAGGGTTACACTTTGGCGCCCAACGTGGGGCTCGATTTTTTTTGCTAATAGGTAAAGAAAATTTTATCAATAATTTTTATTTTAGGATTATGTTGCTATTTTGTAAAGGTATACGATCTTGGTCAATTTATGCGTGAATATTACAGGACAGTATTCAAGAGTTTCAGGCAAATATTTTGTTAGAAAAGTATTTATCGTTATCGGTTTTCAAGTTAGGATTTTAATTTTTTTTTAACAATGAAAATGGATCCAAATCATTTATCAGGAGACGAGTTAACTTATGAATTATTGTGCCGTGATATCATACCAAAAAAAACTCAATTATCTAAAAGGATACAATTAAGATTAGCTTTAGAGAGGAAGTTAACAAGGAGTTAAATTTGTAACACCATTGTTAACTTGGGAAGCTTCTGTTACGCAAATCAATACGACTATTGATAGTATTTCGGAAATTTTGGAACTTAATTTAAATATAGATGAAATTTCGGAAATCGAATCCGCTTAACGCATTTGAAAAATCGTATCGTGTTATTATCAGACGATGAGGATGTAGATAGAGAAATGACTATTGAAGGTTTTTGGACACAATTTAGGATTATTGATAGGGAATTAAAAGTAAAAAAAGAAAGAAAGCATAATCTAGTAGCGAGCCATCCCGCTACGATTTCAGAGCATTATCGAGTAGTACCGGTTTATAAATGGGACATTCGTTTTCAAGGTTATGAGTCCAAAATAAATGTATTGGAATTTTTGGAAAAGGTTGAGGGTTTGCGCGAAGCTAGGCATGCGACTGAGGAAAATTTGTTTACTTCAGCTTATGATTTGTTTTCGGGTTCGGCAGTTATGTGGTATGAAAATATTAAGAATAAAGTTAATTCTTGGAAGGAACTAGTACGTTGCTTAAAAAGAGATTTCTTACCGCGTGACTATCAAATACTTTTACAGGATGAAATAAGAAATAGGGTGCAAGAGCCCGAAGAAAACATTTTTACGTATATTATGGCTATAGTCTCTCTTTAGGCGTCGTGATGTGATGATTACCGAAAAAGAAATTATTTCTCAAATTATAAGGAATCTTAATCCTTTTTATTCTGAACGTTTAAATGTTATCACGGCAGGTGTTAATTTTTATCAAGCGGTAAGTTTGAAAGGAAAGATAAATCAAAGAACTAAGTAAGAAAAGATATTTATAAAAGGGACAGCTGAAGTGATTACAATTTGTAAGACAAAGTTGCAAAATTGAATTTGACGATAGTTTCTGAATAAAATTAATAATTTTGATAAAAATTAACAGCCGTGAAGTGCAGCGTAACAACTTAACCTACAAGACAGTCCAAGAATGGGTAAATAACGGTAATAGCGGCATGCATCAATCCTCAGAACAAAATGCTACTGTGAAACAAGCACTTAAGATCCGCACAACGTCTAATATCGAGAATATTGATAAATTTTTAAATGAGTTGCCCAAACTTCCTTCACATTACGCTAGAAAAACTAGCTCAAAGCTGTTTCTGGAACCCATTTTTAAGAACAACATCGATGTATTTAACCTTTATAAAACCTATTGTAATGACAATAATTTACAGCCTTTAACGAAAAAGTATTTCTACAAAAGATTTCAAGAAAAAAACTTGTCTATATATACGTTAAAAAAAGATCAGTGCAACGTTTGTTGTTCTTACAACACTGGAAATTTATCAGAGCCTAACTACATTAAACATAGGAATAGGAAGGATCGAGCTCGCCTCGAAAAAGAGGTAGATAAAGAGAGAGCATTAAAGGATTACTGTATAACAATATGTGTAGATCTACAGGCACTAAAATTGTCCCCTTACAGGGTTCCCACTAAATTTTTCAAAGCAAATTCCCTGACTTTTCCAGGTTTTCCCTGACAAAAATTTTAATTTTCCCTGACATTTTAGTATCGTAATACAGTAAATAGAAAACAATTTGAACATTTTCAAATGTTAATAAAACAATATTGCAGAAGCATAAATAAGAAATTCAAAATTTGGTGTTGTACTGATCTAAAGAAAACCCTAACTACCCGGGGAAAAACATTTATTGTTATCGATAACTTAATAATTGCGTAATTTATGATAGGAAATGTTTTGTTTTAAAAATTGTTTTAACAACTCTCCTAAACACAAAAATACAAATATTTCATCATAATCGCCTACAATAACACCTTTTCTATGTCTGGAAGTGGCGTATGTTAATTCCGACATTTAGTTATTAACGTGTATTGATAAATTGGCAACCCTTGGCTCCCCGAAATGAAAATCTATATATTAGTAAAAAAAATTAAATTGAATAATTCCGCACAACATTCGACACTTTTGTTTGCTTGCTGAAAATAATAATAATTATAAATATTTACGACAATTATGCCTGGTTTCACAAACGATTGTTAAGGAATTTAAGTATTGATTAGAAATCATTGATTAGTCACATTTCAGTTGCAAAAACCGAGGTATAATATTTAACCAGTGATTAGTTTAATCAAATGTTAAATCTGTTAAGTGACTATTACGGCTAATGTATAACCAAAGTTAATCCTAAGATCACACTGATCCATGGATCAAGTTTGGTAATTGGTTGGCTTTAAAATTTTCAACCAATCACCGAACTTGATCCACCGATCAACGTGATCTGAGGATTAACTTTGGTTATATAATTGCCTCTTAGGGTTTTACAAACGACAATAATCGGTGCTTAACTATGTTAACTATCCAAAATATTTAATCACCCGAAAACCAGTGATTAAAGTGACATAACTAATGATTTGTAACTAACCTAAAGGTTTACCTAAGTATGGTACTTATGTTAAACGGCCAGTACTTACGGTTTCCTTTTAGGCTTCTATACATAGTATAGAAAGAAGCCTTATGATCTGGCTTCGTGTCCATCCGTCTGTCCGTCCGTCCGCATAATTCAAAGTCACTAAATTAGTGACAAAAAAACCTTTTGTCACTAAATTTTACTTCTTTTGTGGAGATAGACAAACGCGTGAATGGATTAACAAGATTCAAAATAATTAATTGAGATCAAACGCACAGAGTTGTGGACGCTTTTTCAATTGTTTATGGGATTATTTTATTCATCTTACGCTTTTTTTGGGTTGGTTATAAATGAACTAACCAATTAAAGGTGCGAAAGAGTAAAAGTAAAAATTACGTAAAACGTAAAAATAACACTTACAAAATGCAAATCAATTTCTTATATAGAAAATTTTTGTTACCAACTAAAAATATTAAAAATAATCTGATGATCGTGCAGGTAAAGAAAAAATTATAAATTTAAATTAAAAATAATTACAAAATATTATATAATTGTAAACTAAAAAGGTAGCTGTATAGAAGCCTAAGAACTGCGGTCATCCGAGTTCCACCTTGTTATTTTTTAGTTGTCTAATTATCAGGATATGTACCTTAACTTAACTAAAGTACCTGTAACTTAAAAAAATTTGAAAATTAAAAAAAATTAATCCAAATATTATATCTGAAAATAGAAATTAAAATATTTCCTTAACAAAATTTTATTTTCCCTGACATTGGTGCTAAAAATTTAAAATTCCCTGACTTTCCATGACTTTCCCTGACAAGTTTTAAATTCCATTACTTTTCCAGGTTTTCCATACAAGTGGGAACCCTGCCTTATCTACAAGCAGGAGCATTTTATTACAAAACAAAGTTGTGTGTACACAACTTCACGGTATACAATTTGAAAACTCATGATGCCACATGTTATTGGTTCTCAGAAGATCAGAATAATGAGTTAAAAGCGTCTACATTTGTTTCATGTCTTCTTGACTATTTAGAAAAGAAATGTATTCCAACAAAGGTACCCATTATTATTTATTCTGATGATTGTACTTACCAAAATCGAAACAACATTATGTCTAACGCTCTCCTTAACTTTTCGTTGAAACACGAAGTACAAATTTTTCAAAAATATCTCGAACCTGGGCACACATACATGGAATGCGATTCCGTTCACGCGACAATAGAAAGAACATTGAAAAATCGTGAGATATACCTACCCAGCGATTATTTATCAATAACTAAAGGAGCTCGTCAGAATCCTAGGCCCTATGAGGCTATTGATTTGAATTACTCTTTTTTCTTAAATTTTTCTCTTTCGGAACACTTACGATATTCGTCTATACGTCCAGGTAAACTAAAAGATGACCCCACGGTGACTGATATAAAGACAATAAAGTATGACAACGGCAAAATTCAAGTAAAAAATTGATTACGATGCTGAGTGGCAAGATCTGTCTGTGAGACCCAAAACAATGCCAGTAATTACCGCGTATCCACGTCTGCACAATCAAAGGTGCAAAATTTCCGCTGCCAAATTTAAACATTTACAGGAATTGAAGATGGTGTTACCGCAAGCTGTGCATTACTTCTACGATTTATTGCCGCATTGATTTTATATTTTGTATCTTTTTTTTTTAAATAAAAAATTGTGTTCGTTTTGCAATTTAATTGTTATTTTTCATGTTTTAGAACCTTTAAAATCAAACAATTAATATTAATTGGTGATGATTGATCAGGTGGTCCTTGTAAAGACAAATCATTAAAATATCCCAACTACATTATTATAAATATCAATATCTCCTATCTCTCTCAAACAAAATTTAGATAAAATTACCTAAATATAAACGTTCCAGTAAAAAAAGTTTTCTCTTCTTTTTCTTTCTCCTGAAAAGTAGTAGAAAAACAGTTAGGAGATATTGCAGGCTACACGTCGATATACTCTAATTATGGAATTGTCAATGATAACCTTACAATCTCCTTTTTTGTATTCGATAAAATTTCAATTCAAACTTTTCATTACCACTTAATTGCAATATTCTTCAATCTTCATAAATTAAGAGTTTAATAAAGTCAGAATAATTAAAATTTTTAGTTCTATTCATAAGTATGAATTTTAAATGTGTAGAAGGGAGCGTAGCTACTGCGATGATCGGCGCTCTCACTCACGCCGCCAACCATACGCAGCCTATCTCTTTCTATTTTAAATAAGATTTATTTTCATGTTTGCCGGTAATTAAACTCGGCTTCCGCCTCGGATTATATTAACCTTCCTTGAATGTTAATAAGGTCCTACATTCCTAGTAGCTTAAATAACTAATTCGTCACTTTAGTATTAAATATTTTTGTATAGGTGGAATAACAAGGTAAATTAGCTTTTAGAAACATATTTTCAAAACCAATAAATAATTTAAAATAATTTGATTTTATGAAGGTTTTGAATTTATTGTAAGTTATTTAACGCAAAAAAATGTTCTGATAAACAATATAATTTTTTATTCTATAATAAACCACTTTAAAACTTTTCATTGCATTTATCTCAGAAAAAGATAAACCAGAAGAAGTTTATATGAACAACGAAAAAAAACAAAGCCGAGCGGAAGTACCAAGTTCTTGGAGGTGATCATCGATGAGCACCTGAGATGGTCCGAGCATGTAGGTTACACCTCTAAAACATTAAACAAAGTATGTTATGGTATCAGAATAGCAAGTAAATATTTAGTTGTGGGATCGCTTAGGATTCTATATTAAGCAAATTTTAAGAGTGAGTGTGACAAGGCTTGGAATCAGTTCTTGGGGCAACAACAGCTCGTATATAAAAAAAATATTTATAGCTCAAAAAGAGCTTTAAGAGTAATTTTTAAAAAACAATATCGCGAATCCCGTAGAGGCACTTTCAAAGCAAATCAAATTTTAACATTATATGGGTTATATCTGTACGATGGTTTAATGTTCTTTAATAAAAAGTATGTAAACTACGATACAAGAACACTGGACATTCATTACCCTGCGCACAGGCTAAGCTTAACAGAAAAACATCCATCATACATGTGTATAAGAATATTTAACAATTTACCAATACATTTGAAGGGTATCCGGAATACAGAATTATTTAAGAAAGAAATGAAGAATTTGTTAACATTATTGGAACCATACGAGTTGAGTGACTATTTTTGTAATTGAGATGGTATCCACCTAATTGTTGAGTTTCAGACGCTGGCGCTGTTTCTTTTGATTTGTAATGCTAGCATTGTGAAAAAATTGAAATAAAACATATTATTATTATTACCTCAACACTTACGGGTATACATGAGGTCTTAGATTTTGATCGCTTGATTATTATTTACATAGTAAAAGAAAGTATTTTTATTGTTTTTCATAAAATGTTACTTATCCCTTTCTGAAATAAGTGATTTAATTGTTTTGATATTTCGATTTAAATAATGTTTAATGTTTTGTTATTGTGGTGATTTTTGTTGTATACTTTTGATTTTCTATGTGAACAATTTACTTAGAAACCATACAAAGCAGAAAAATGTTACGTTTTGGAATAAAATACGTCAAGTTTTTTATTACTGTCGTTGTAAACAAAGACACCACCAGCAGCGGCCCGCTCTTACGGACTACAGAGCTACAGAACACCCAGATTTGTGATGAAATTTGCAATAATCAAATAATAATTTAAACAATAATAAAATTTATTGTAATTATTGGTATAATTAAGTTTCAGATTAATAAAATATTTAAAGAATTGTATTTCATACAGTTACTCACAGCTTAAATGATGCAGTCGAAGAATAATAAGATTTCATATGTAAAAATTTTTCCTATTGAAAAAATTTTGAAAACAAAGGCCTACCTTTATAAATACAAGTATTGGGTATACTGTGGTATAAAAATTTAAAAATAATACTAAGGATTACGTATAAAAAATACAAAATAAGCAAATTTATCATAAGCATGATATCACAGCTTAAATGATGCAGTTGCATTATTATTGTTAAATAGAGTTAGTGCCTATTTAATACTTGCTGTGAGAATAAGTAAAAGTAGCCTGTTAATTACAAATTGTTAAATTTAGTTTAAAAATAAAATTGGGGGTGAATATTAATTATGGGTCGTCGCACTACCATACAAGAGCGTGAATTGATCATTTTTCATTTTGAAAATGGAAAAAGTCAGAGAGAAATTAGTAAAATGGTGAACAAAAGTCAATCGACGGTACAACACATTATTGAACGTTTTACACGTGAAAACAGAATAAAAAATAAAGGTCGGAAAGCTCCAAATAAAATTTTTACAGCAGGTGATGAACGATTAATATGCAGACTATCTCAAAAAAATCCCTTTCTAAGTGCCCCTAAATTAGAAACCGAAGTTGAAAAATATTTAGGAAAAAAAGTGCAATCCGGAAACTGTGCGAAGAGTTTTAAGAAAATTTAATTTGAATGGTAGAACGGCAAGGAATAAACCCCTTTTAAGTAAGAAAAATGTACGATCTAGAATTGAGTTTGCTCATCAATATTTAAATAAGTCCGAAGAATTTTGGAATACAGTAATTTTTGCTGATGAGAGCAAATTTAATATTTTTCAATCTGATGGCAAACTTTCAGTGTGGAGAAACCACGTGAAGAACTAAAAAGGAAAAATTTGAGGCCTACCGTAAAGCATGGAGGAGGTAGCGTAATGGTCTGGGGTTGCATTTCTGCAGGAGGTGTAGGGAACCTGCATTTTATCGATGGCATCATGGACAAAATGATGTATTTGTCCATTTTAAATGATAACTTATTAGTCTCTGCCGAAAAATTAGGCATTAAAACTAATTTTAGTTATTATCAAGATAACGATCCAAAACATTCGGCACATATTGTTAAGCAGTGGATGATCTATCACTGCCCACACTTGATAAAAACACCTGCACAATCGCCGGATTTGAATGTGATTGAACATGTTTGGGCAAAATTAAAATACGAAATTAAAAAACATAATATTTCAAATAAAATGAATTAAAACAGCGTTATTAACTGAATGGAACAGAATAACTCCAGAATTTACCAAAAACTTGGTGGCTTCCATTCCCAACCGCCTACAGGAAGTTCTTAAGCATAAGGGTGGTCCAACTAGGTATTAAAATGTCGTCGGTTTTGATTTTTTTTCTTTAATATATTGTTGTTAAATCAGTTAAATGTTAGTGCATCATTTAAGCTGTGATGTAATTTTTACTACAAACTTTTAATTTCGTTACTTTTTGTAATAAATATTGAATTTTTTTTGGAAAAATTTTTCATCGAACTATTATAAAAACTTGTCTCAATAGAGGGTATGCCTTTATTTTTGAAATTTTTAAAATAAACAGTTTGTTTTTTATGAAATGCTGTTTTTTCTACTAGTGCATCATTTAAGCTGTGAGTAACTGTACGTCTACTTTCAACGTGCGATCGTGTGCGATGCAGTTATTACTACCCAGTTGGTCAAATAAATACTGAAGTAATTGCAGATTGTACGCTATGGAATAAATTACTGTCTAACATAGATGTTCTGCAACTTGAAAACATTGAAAAATGATGCTGTTCGATAGACATCGCCTGCAACCCGAACATACTCTAGTCACGAAATTATGCATTAAGGTACGATTCCACTAGCAAGTTATTTCTGCAATTTACTTCTGCAAGTGACTTGTAGCTTATATTTGGTAGTGGAAATACAATGGCAAGCTGACTTCTGCAAGTTTTTATACTTGCGACGTTATTTGCGGAAGTTGATAAGAATTGTGTGTAAACAAAAATGAAAACGACTTGCGTAAGCGACTTCAAAAGTTGTCAGTAGCTGGAAGTTTATTTAACTTGCAGTTGCAACGAGACAACAAAATGAGTGTCACAATGAGTGCATTTGTGTGGACAGACGAAAAAGTTATTTTATTAATTGAAAAGTGTGAGATGTATCCACAATTATGGGATGTGAGTTCCAAAGACTATAAAAATAAAATAAAAAAAAACGATGCGTTGCTAAAAATTGCACAAAGTTTTAATATAACCGAAGATAAAATTAAACAAAAGTTTTGGTATTTTGGTATTAAATATTAATATTGTTAATAATTGTCAGTGCTATCCAATACCCTAGTTATTGTTTATGAAATCAAATAATAAGTGTTTTACTGAGAATGGATGTTTATGAGATAAAGTGTCGAGAAAAAGAAATAGAGTTTAAGAGAGAGAGCACATAGTAATAAATTAGTAAGGAATAGGATACATGTAACATATTATACGTAATAAGACTACATGAGTCAAATTGTTTGCTTATATATTTTTGGTTTTAGTTTTTAAGTTAGTTGAGAATAAGAACTCTTTAGATGATGATATTCCTTTCACTGCGTTAAATAAAAGTAATATTAAATTGATATCTTTCTAATTATTATTATATTAAACCATACCATTCAATAGGTTATGGGCCCAGACATCGCGAATTAAAAAAGAGTAACAAAGACAAGAAATTTAAGCCGGAAAATAAATTATCAGTTAAGTGTTATTTCTGTGGTAGAAGAGGACATATACAGAAAAAGTGTATTTATTATAAAAGGTATACGGAACGAACGGCCAATGAAAAAACAAGAACACTGCAAACTGTGCAAATTTCTTCTTCAGAAAATTCTTCAGGTTTTGCATTTATGGCTGGAGACTTCCAATTAAATAACAAAGAAGAAAACAAAATAAGTTTTTTGTTAGATTCTGGTGCCTCCGACCATATAATAAACAATGCCGAATTAACAAATAATTTTGTTACACTGAAAAATCCATTAAAAATATCCGTAGCAAAGAACGGAATATTTATATATGCGACAAAGAAAGGAACACTAGATGTTATCACCGATAAAGGAGTAAAAAGGGCAACTAGAAGATGTTTTGTACTCATCAGACGTGCCTCACAATTTATTATCTGTAACGAAGATGCAAAATTCAGGTTTCAAAATAGTCTTTGATAAAAAGGGAGTAGAAGTCCTGAAGTGTGGTAAGGCTGTTATGACTGGTAAGTCAATAAATAATTTAATAGCAATTAAATTTGTGGTAGACAATAATAGAAGTATAAAACAGGTTTATAATACTGTAAAGAATACTTATGAAATATGGCATCAGCGTTTGGGTCACATAAGTAAAAATAAATTTTTAGAACTTAAAAGTAAGCAAATGATAAATGATTCTGAATTAATTGTTTCTGTTTTACCGAATGATAACTTATGTGAAGCCTGTATTAAAGGTAAACAAACGAGATTGCCATTCAATAAGTGCAAAGATAAAAGTTTTATTAACAGACCTTTATTTGTAATACATTCTGACCTTTGCGGTCCGATCACTCCTTCAGCAATACAAAGTAAAAATTATTTTGCTTCATTCATAGATGAATATACTCATTACTGTGTAACATATCTGATAACATTGAAATCAGATTTATTTTCGGTATTTAAAGATTTTGTAGCGAAGAGTGAGGCTCATTTTAACTTAAAATTGTTAATCTGTATTGTGATAATGGTAGGGAATACCTATCAAATGAAATGAAGGTTTATTGTGTTGAGAAAGGGATAAGTTATCACCTGACGGTTCCACGTACCCCACAATTAAATGGTGTCGCGGAACGAATGAATCGGACCATTACCGAGAAAGCTCGGTCAATGATCGCTGGTTCCGGATTAGAAAAGGTATTTTGGGGTGATGCAGTTTTAACTGCTACATATTTAATAAATAGAACCCCGACTAGAGCATTAAACCAAAATAAAACACCATATGAATTGTGGTACAGTAAGTAAAAGGCCACAATTAAAGTATTTGAAAGTTTTTGGGTCAACTGTTTATGTTCATAACAAAACTAGTAAATCTAAATTTGATGAGAAGTCATCAAAAGGAATACTGGTAGGGTATGAACATAATGGTTATAGAGTGTGGGACGTGGAGACAGAAAAATACGTCATTGTAAGAGACGTAATAGTAGACGAGTCAAATTTCTTAAACTCAAGGCCCCAAAGATATGTAAAACAGAGTAAAATTGATGTTTCTGACTGTAGTTCAAAATCAATAGACTCACAAAAATCTGATAGTGATAAATCAGAAAAACTGAATAGTGAAAATTCAGACAAACATATCAAAGTTGATGACTTAGAGTCAAAATCAATTAAGGATGGGGATAAATCTGAAAGGAAATCAGATGAATTGAGTATAGAAGGCTCGAGTAACGAAAACATAAACACTCATAAAACTTCATTTCAAAAGAGACCTCTATCTGAGCATCGAAGGAGTGAGCTGATTAAAAAGCGTAAACATATTTCTTACAATGAAAATGAAATAGTAGACGATTATATAATGTGTGCACAATCAATCATTTGTAAAGTTCCTACATCTTACCAAGAAATTAAATTTAGTAATGATAGGGATAAATGGGAAAAAGCTGTAAAAGAAGAATTAAATTCACTTTCAATTAATAAAACATGGAGTATAGTACCAAGACCAGAAAATAAAAATATAGTCGATTGCAAATGGGTATTTACCATTAAGAATGATGAATTCGGGAATCCTATAAGATTTAAAGCGCGATTAGTAGCTAAAGGTTTTAGTCAAAAAATATTTGATTGATTATAATGAGACGTTTGCACCAGTTGCAAGAATTTCAAGTTTCAGATTAATAGTAGCCTTTGCAAATCAATTTAATTTGATGTTACATCATATGGATGTTAAAACAGCATTCTTAAATGGTAAATTAAAAGAAGAAATTTATATGAGGGTTCCTGAGGGAGTAAAATGTAAAGAGAATTATGTTTGTAAACTAAATAAAGCCTTGTATGGTCTCAAACAAGCAGCGCGTTGTTGGTTCGAAGAATTTGAGAAGGCTCTTAAAGCAAAAGGTTTTAAAAATTCTCCTGTAGATAGATGCATTTACATTTTGAATAAAGGAAATATTTTGAAAAATATTTATGTACTATTGTATGTAGATGATTTAATGATTGCTACAGCAGACATTAAAGCTTTGATTGATTTGAAAAACTATTTAATGAGTCATTTTGACATGATTGACTTAAATGAAATAAAATTATTTTTGGGGATTAGAGTTACGCGTAAAGATAATAAAATTATACTTGACCAAAGTGCTTACATTGAGACAATTCTAACAAAATTTAATATGAGTGAGTGTAAACCTGTGAAGGCACCACTTGAAGTTAAATTAGATTATGAAGCTCTTAATTCAGATGAAGAGTATGATGCGCCGTGTCGAAATCTCATTGGTTGCCTGATGTATGTTATGGTGTGTACTAGACCAGATTTAAGTACATCTATAAATATTTTAAGTAGATATACAAATAAAAATAATAAAGAATTATGGGAATGTCTGAAAAGAGTGCTAAGGTATTTAAAAGGCTCAAAAGACATAAAATTAACGTACATCAAAGGCAACTATAATGATATTTTGACAGGTTATGTAGACTCAAGTTGGGGAGAAGATGATATTTTAAGTAAACGTAAAAGTACAACGGGTTATGTATTCAAACTTTTTGAACGTTGTACAATATGCTGGAATACAAGAAAACAAAGTTCTGTAGCAGGCTCTGCAACAGAGGCTGAGTATATGGCTTTGTATGAAGCAGTAAAGAAGCTTTGTTTTTAAAATCATTAGTTTCTAGTATAGATTTAATAATTTCAAAAGAAATAATTATTTATGAAGATAATACTGGCTGTATTAGTATTGCTAATAATCCAGCTAGTCATAAACGATCCAAGCATATAGACATAAAATATCATTTCTCCCGAGAGCAAATTGAGAAAAATGTAATAACACTAAAACATATTTCAACAGGTCAGCAATTAGCAGATATTTTTACAAAACCTTTATCAGGGCCAAGGTTTGTAGAACTGAGAGCTGGACTGGGATTGGAATAATAGATCAAGTTTGATGTCTCACTTAAATTTAAGAAAATAATTTAATTGATTGTTATTATCAAATAGATATTAAGATTTATGTTTGAAATTATGTTTAAAGAGAGTGACTGTGACATTGTTTTTTCCTGGGTTTTTCAAATGTCAAATACAACTAGTGTTGGGTCTTATGTATTTCCCAGAAGGCATGAAAAAGGAATATCTAAATTAGCTTATAGTTATATTTGTATTATAAAATATATACAGTGACTCAATAAATAACCCGGACACATAAGAAAATAGCATTAATTTGTTTGTAATTCGATTATTTAAAAGAAAATAGGGTGTCTATATATCATTTGATAGGGTATATCTTAAGGTTACCAAAACACAAAACAATTTCTAAAAATTAACGACAACAAGTAATGCTAACGTTAAAGTAATTTAATACTAGAAATAAGGCACAAAAATAACCCGGACAATAAGTTTTGTTATCGCTACACATTCCTAGAGTTACCTACACAGCAATATAATGCTGAAATTGCAATTCTCCCATGTTTCAGCCACCTAATATATTAATTACTAGTTAGTTTGTAGCCATCAAATACAATGGAGCGCAAAATTGTATAGATACCAGTTACGATCTTAGGCAATTGGTTATTTATCATAATGCCCAAGGAAAAGTGTCCGAGAGGTTGCGAAATTATTAAATATTGCAAAAGTACAGTGGGTGATATTATAACACGGTTTAAAAAGAAGATCGAATCGATTATAAGCAAAAACCGGCCGTCCGCGTATACTAACTTCCAGAGACGAGAATTATATTATTCGTCAAGTTAAAAATCCACGAATTAGTGCTCCAAAATTAAAAACACAAGTATTAAGTAATTTGGCAAAGATGTTAATTCAGAGACCATTCGCAATGTTCTAAGAAAGAAGGGCTACCACGGTCGGGTAGCTCGTAAAAACCATTTATAAGTGAAGCAAATAGAAAGAAACGTGTTCGTTATGCCAGAGAATACTTAAACAAAGACGTTTCATGGTGGGGAAAATGTTGTATTTGCTGACGAAAGCAAATACAACATTTTTGGATCTGATGGACGAACAATGGTTTGGCGTCGACCTAATAAGGAGCTCGATTCAGAGAATTTGCGTGGAACTCTAAAGCACGGAGGTGGTAGTGTGCTTGTTTGGGGGTGTATCTCTACCAAGAGGGTGGGAAATCTTGTGGTAATAAACGGAATTATGGACCGGTTTAAGTATTTAGAACTTTTGCAAGACAATTTGGTGGCAAGTGCTACAAAATGGGCCTACAAGAGTGTTTCAAATATTATGAAGACAATGATCCAAAGCATAAATCGCGTTTGGTGCAGGAATATTTATTATACACATGCCCTAAAGTACTACATCCCCCTCCTCAGTCTCCTGACCTTAATCCCATAGAAAATCTATGGGATGAATTAGACCGAAGAGTACGAAAACCCAAATAAGTTCTAAAGAAGAGCTAATACGTCGCTTGCAAGAAGAATGGGCCCTTATAGATCAAGAATATTTACAAAAATTATTAAAACATGCCCAAACGTTTGAATGAAGTTATCAAACATAAAGGATATCCTACAAAATATTAAAAAATTTAAGTTTTCCTGTAAGTGACAAAACATATATTTGTGTCCGGGTTATTTTTGATCATATTTTATAGTGTTAATGTGTAAAAACGTTAAAATTTTTAGTTATTAATTTTTGAAACTGTTTTATGTGTTTAGTTACCTCAAGGAATGCTTTCTTAAATGGCCAGTTGATATAGTAGTTTTCTTTTTAAATAATCGAATTACAAACAAATTAATGAAATTTTCTTACGTGTCCGGGTTATTTATTGAGTCACTGTAATTATAATCATATTATAATTTTATGTTATTGTTAAGTTATGTTATAAAGTTAATGTTATAATTATATTATAGAACTAATATTGTAATACAATATTTTGTATTCTAAAGTTATTGTTGGTATTTGGGATACCCTGATGTAATTTTGAGGGGGCGTATTGAAATATGCGTCATTATATATTTATTCTGTTGATAGCGACGCCAAGAATATTTACAAAATTGTCAGTGCTATCCAATACCCTAGTTATTGTTTATGAAATCAAATAATAAGTGTTTTACTGAGAATGGATGTTTATGAGATAAAGTGTCGAGAAAAAGAAATAGAGTTTAAGAGAGAGAGCACATAGTAATAAATTAGTAAGGAATAGGATACATGTAACATATTATACGTAATAAGACTATACATGAGTCAAATTGTTTGCTTATATATTTTTGGTTTTAGTTTTTAAGTTAGTTGAGAATAAGAGCTCTTCAGATGATGATATTCCTTTCACTGCGTTAAATAAAAGTAATTTTAAATTGATATCTTTCTAATTATTATTATATTAAACCATACCATTCAATACGGCGTGTCTGATACATGTCGTAGACATGTCGAAAACAAATGTCGTATAGGTATACGACCGGCCTAACTATTAATTGAAAATTTAAAAATTAACAATCAGCGTATTCCTTCAATGCTTAAAAAAATTTAATACGGTAAGTTTCTTTTCTGAGATTAGAATTTAGCTGATACTTTTATTGTCTTGCAGAACATCCAAAATTATTTTGTACCAGCTGCCGCTGGACACCACCCATTGTAGGCATTATAAACAAACAATTCGAAGTAAACATGTTAGCAATATTTAAGTTGCAAACTAGAATATTTTGTAATATTATTAACCCATCGCCAAATGTATTGCGACTTTATAATTATGTTTTTAAAATTTTTGTAGCAAAGCTTATTTAGCAAATCAATAGTTTAGTGAATTGTATTGAGATTTACAATAATCAATTATTTATGTTTAATAATTTGTAATCACTTAAGTTTTATTTAACTTGTTTGATGGTAACATGGTGCAATAAAATACTGTAACTACCCTTCTTTCCGTAAGTACCTTAACTTTAATTTTATTTTGTAATACTGAAAATAAAGTTTATTTTTCCTTTACCAAACTGAAAATTCATACTTTTCGTACCTATTTAAATCTCTATTGGCTCTAAGAAACAATGTCGGTTGGGAAGAACTACGATAAAAGATTAGAAATATTTTTGACCAGAGCCTTCATAATAAAAACGTCATATTATAAACGGTGTCAAATCTAAGGCCTTTGGACCTGTGCACCTCTAAAGCGCACCCTTAAAAAAATATGTTAACAAAATTGTTTCAACAAAATTGCTTATATTGCCTAAAATAAAAGCCAATAATTATTAAAATAAATTCAAGCATGAAATTAACTATATTAAAAGGTGAATTAGTACAAAATATATAATAGAAAAACACTTACCCTAAGACTGCAACGATATACTTCATTTTTAGTCCATCTTGTCCTGTATAGTTGATTTTCATTTTGAATAAGTTTGGTAATTCAACACATCTGAAGAAAAAATCTAATTTAATTATAAACTGAAAAACTGATTACAATAAAAAAAATTACTCACATCACGTCATCAATGCAAGCAAAATTTTACACCTCAATTCGCGAACTACACTTATTTCACAAAATACAAAAACACTACATTCCCGAAAACTCCGAAAACAAATACAACATAAATAAAAACAATTAGATGTCAAAATATGATCATGTCTTTTATAATTATGTAAATAAATTTAGTTGTTCACGTGGTTTACATCTTGCACAAATTTTGAAAAAAACACAAAACAAAAATATTTCTTAAGTTAGGTTATGGTAATAAAATTTAAATATTTCACGTTAGAGTGCGCCGTTACCTTGAAGAACAGCGCTTCTCAAACTATTTTCATTCTTTACCCCTTTTGATTTTTTCGCGACCCCAGATCGAGAAAATCAGATTTTTGTTTAGTTAAAAATATAACAATTTCGTCTTTACAGAGACCCCCAACATTTCGCTTTGTTAACTTCGACTTTTATGATTTTGACTTGAAGGAACATTTTGAGAACAAGAACAAACAGAAACAGTATATTTACAGATGCAAAGTGTACTAACTGTCTGCTTCACTAATTTTTTTTAGTTTCGTTGAATTTTTGGAGAAAACTGAGGTTCTTAGACCTGGAAAGTTGGCAACCCACGGACCTGAACCGTGTGGGAAACCATTTCCAAAATCCTAGCCATCACTTTTCGAATAAAGCATGCTATTTTCTTTAAACGTAAAAAATAATTATTGTATTCAATTAAGATTACTTTTACTGACGGGAGGTACAAAGAAAATTACGCTACAATAAAGTGAAACAATTGTTGCTTTCACAAAAAAGTGAAACGTGCAATTTGACAATTAAATGATATAAAGTCAAGGGTTTTTGACGTTTGAAGAAGAAATGTACTTTCTACTAATCTAAAGTCAGAAAAATTTGACTTGATGGTTATAAAAATTGTAGTTTAATATTTGTTCACCCTGTGTATTAGGCCTTGGTCTAAAACTCAAACTGAAATTGATAACTGAAGTCGTATGAATGCGATATCAAAGTTTTACATTTTTGTTTAAAAATTGTTCAGAGATAAAAATTAATGAGATAAATATTAATGATAACATACAAAATAATTTATTAAAAATGTTACTAAATTCTGGGGAATTTTTATTTCGATCAAGTGGTTATGCTTCCGTGCTTCCATTCTCACTTTTTAGTTGTCAGGTGAGTTAGGTTATAAATTATTTAGGTCGTAAAAAAAGAAAATGTTACATGTCCTCATTTTTTAGTTTACATTTTTATGTATGGTGTATATTAGAACAGATAAAAATTTGCAACATTATAATTACAATGAAGTTTAGGAAACTAGAAAAACGCAAGTTGTCTTTGAAACAATAAATTGACGATAATCTTATAAATTTTACAATTTGAAGAAGAGCGAGTTTTTTTTTAACAGATGGTTAAGTAAAATTCAATACAAAACTAAAATGGAAACTAAAAATACGGACTGTAAATTGTCTTGGTCCGAATTAAAAAGTGTAGTCGGTGATTTACGACGACAGCTGTCTGGTCTGTCTACAATGGTGCCCACTTCCATATCCTTTCGTACCTTGCAAGATGGCAGAACTAGAATTTATTTTTTAAGTACACCTCAAAATGGATGGGAAATGACGCTCTTGTATGCAGATGTTCCCAATGTTAATCAACCCACTAGTTTACGATTGCAGTGGAATTCTGTAATTGAAGCTAATTTTCCAAGTTTATCTTCCTCAAATAAATTTACCAGAGAGGAACAACTGCTTTGGGAACGAAAACGCCTGACAACTTGGGGCATAACGTCTTACGAAATTCACAGCGAATCTGGTAAAATCATATTTCCGGCTGCTAGTAGTTTATTTCAATGTTTGGATAGTGGATACTCGGTAAATTTTTAACATTTTGCTATAAATTAATTTTGATTAAAGTTTTTCTTGAAGGTGGCTCCATTATTTCCGACCAAATTACGTATGACTTCATCTGGAGCTAAATTAAATCCACAAATTTGTCCTTCAAATTCCGATCTTGTTGCATATATATGTAATCACGACATATGGGTATCACACACAATTTCTGGATCTAATGTTCGGCTTACTTATGCACATAAAGGTGGAAGAAGTTTGGCAGATGATCCTTTATGTGCAGGTGTTCCTTCCTATGTTATGCAAGAGGAGTTTAGTCGTTATCAGGGATATTGGTGGCAACCTTCGTGCAAAGGTTATTTTTCTAGCTTTTTATTTTGGCATGCATTTGCATTTTTGCATAAATTTTTATGGTAATAATTTAAATAGAACAATTACAATTTTTTTATTTTTGAAAGTAATTAACACAAAGTTCAATTTTTCAGTTAATATACGTGGTAATTTACCGAATTGGTTTCTTGAAAGTTGATCGAATTAGTATAATCTGTCACTTTTTTAAAGTTTAATTGCACATATTTATTTTAAACAAATTATTTTCAATTATCTACAACTTGAGATAATATCGAAAACCGATGTCAATCTTTTTGTTTTAAATGGAATACCATATTTTTAATAGCAAATTTATACTTTCTGTTTTAAATACTTCTTTTTTATGCCATGTCCTCATTTATTTATAAACAATGAACTTGAATTTGATAACATCGCGTTTTTGAATTTTCTAATCCTAACTAGTTTTATACATTTTGACTGCAGCTATTCGATTAAAGTAAATGATGAACAAGTAATTAAAGAATGGTGTTAAAACAATAAAAGAAGAGATATTAGCAGTAAATTATCTGAACAGAATTAATTATATGATATGAAAAAGTAAAGTTGAGCTAATGGCCAAGCGATTGAGTGCTAGCCTCTTGGGTTTGAATTTTGTGATGTACCATCGTTTACTGCTGCTTGTTAACCCAGATAACATTATAAATAACCTAAATATAAACGTTCTCAGTTAGGTGCATGAAGATGTTAAAGGTTGTAAAAACTGACTTGAATTATTAAACAGTAAATAATTCAGTCGATTTTAAATATTTTGTTAAGGTAGTAGTCTGGTAACTTATGCATATTTTCATGACTTCTTTGGAAGGTGATTTTTATAGGAAAATAAAATGAATTATCTTGAATATTTAGAGTGTTTTTATTTACATATTGAAAATATAAAAAAGTTTATTTGAAAAATTTAATAGTTTATTACTATTATTATTGTCATTCGAAGTTGGAACCTCAAAAAATGCACGTGGGTGGCCCGGGTGATTTTGGCTCTTGATGTTATCTGAAATCAAATATTCTTGATTATTCTTAATCTATAGACATGTCATTCTGGTCTGAACTACCGAAGTTAAATTTCAAGGGTAAATAACAAAATGGCGGACTTTGAAAAAGTCCTTTTATTTTAACAAAGAAAGGGTTGTAAAATAAAAAGTTAGGGTGAAAAAATTATCGTTAGTTCAGACGATAACTATAAGTGTGTAGAACAGCCTATTAAAATTTGAAAGCAATTGGTTCAGTAGAAAAAAGGTAGGACCCGGGCCGACCAGAAAAACGATGTTTTGAGAAAACGCGTTTAAAGTTCAACAACAATTTTCATAAGTAAACTTATACTTACGTCAATCGTCTATGCCTGGAACGTATAATATGCCTTCATCCTCTTCATCTTAGATGCTTACGTGTCAACGTACGATCAAATACTAACACAGTACTGTGAATTTTAACTTAAAAATACTTTAAAATTTACCCAGGTATAAAAATGCGCGCAAACAATAGAAGGGTCCAAGCGGTTGCAGCTGCCGGTCGACCTTAAAGGTTGGACTCGAGGCGCTCTAGGAAACTCGTTATAACTCCCGAAATATTTCGAATTTCTGTCTGAAATTTTACAGTATATTCTCAAGACATTGTACTTTCAAATTAAGCAAAACAAAATTTTCGATCTTTTGAACCCAAGTTACCAGACTACTACCTTAAATTAAATTAAAGAGAATATAATAATAAATAGTTCATGCGATTGGTTTCAAAGCAGATATAGCTTCTGTTCTTTCAATCATTCAGTGTACTTGATGATGGTGTGGCTAATACTGTTTTTTATTACCATTGGGTATCATAAGGCTACGCTTACAGTGGATCTGTTTTCGGACGAATTCAGACGAACGAGAATTCTATCCTTCACTATGAGTCTCCGTCAGACTTTCAGTTCATCGCAATTCGTCCGAAAACGGATCCACTGTACGCTCAGCTTAATGCTGAGTTTATCTGGAGATCGGTGCCTAATGCAATAGCAGATCTGGGTTTCTCTAAAAATAGCAAGCAACTCTTTTAAATATTTTAACATGAAAAATATTTCTACTTTAGTACAAAAAACCTTGAGCATCGCAAAATAGCAGTGCAAACTTACTTTGTAAGTTTTAAAAAATACTTATTTATTGTTATAACTTGATATTAATTTTGTGATCTGATTTTTTATTTCGTCAGCTCTACACAAGACGGACACATCTAAAAAAAGGCAGTGTTTCAGAAGTATTTTAAAATTTTCATTAGTATTCATGCAAATAACTTATCAACCTAAAACTATAAGAATTTTAGATTTTGACCTCTTTATGATGAACTGCTTTTATATTGTATCTGTATTATTTTTACCTCTATATTTAATACTACTTGTGCTAATTTTGAGATAAACTTTCTTCTTGCAGAAAACGTACATGTATTTAGAATTAAAACATCTTATTTTGTGATATATCGGCTTTTTTAAAGTAAATGTCACATATGTAAGAGTTACAACACATTTCTTTAACGAATAAAACCATATTTTTCAAAATTTATTAATTAACAATTTCATTAAATTATCAATAATAATTTTTTCAATCAATGAAAGCATTGTTCTTTTTCTGACTCATTATATTATTCAACCCTGATTTGTATGCTAGTAAGTTATTTTAGCCTTAAGCCTGGTCCAGATGCAACGATATCATTGCGAACCTCATAAATCACGTAAATCGTTACAGTTCTGGAGCGTCCACACGCTCACATTTTAGCACTGATTTTGTTATTCAGTTTGTACACGGTACATTAGTAAAGGTATGAGGTACTGACAGCGTAATATTAAACAAATAACTACAGTACCAGATATCGAGTTGACCGCTTCACTGTTAACAAGAAATCTGTACAAGTTTTGCACAGTTCTCAGATTTGTTCAAACCTCTCGTCCACATGCAACGATCTATGGTAATTTACGAGGTTTTCAACAACATCGTTGCAGATATATCGTTGCGTCTGGACCAGGCTTTAGACAGTTTAAACAGCAATGCGCTTCATAGTGTATGGCACTTGAAGAAGAAATGTGTAAGAATAGTAAGCAAATGGTGAAATAGTTAATGTGTTATTAATTTTTTGTGTGAAGATCTGCAAAACAAATAATTATTGAAAATAGGAAAATTATCTTTATAAAAATTAAAAATGTCAAAAACCCGACTCTGTAAAAAGCAAACTAAAAAGATGGAAACAAGAAGATAGTAGAAATCCTTTATTCTTAAATGAAAATGGTGATTGTTATTATCTTGAGCCTGCCAATTAAAAGGTGATGTGAAAGGTGAATATGATAATTAATTTCAGGCGGATGCGTTCAGATTCATGTTTTACTTACTGCAACTCCTGCCAAATGTACTATGGGTTTAAGTATAAACTTGAAAAATTTTAATAGCTACCAAATTTAAATCTAATTTGTATGTTCTTTATGTGACTTGCATATTTCTTTTCTTCTTTCTACGAAGTTATAGTATCGGATCTAGGATCAACTCCAGGAGAGGGGGCTTGATTTATCAATTTTTTGATTTTAATTTGAATTGAATTTTAATTATAAACAATAATTATAAAATTCGAAAAATCTAACTTTTAACTTAAAATCGATCATATTTAATAAAGGGGAGGGCTTAAATTTCAAATTCAATATAAAATCATTTAATATTTCAGAATTTCTGTGCTGAAGTAAATTTAATTTGCTTTATTTCTAAGCTATTTGTAAGATCAGTTGCTGGTTAGATAATAGCAACACTTTAAAATCGAGCAAAAATTCTCAGGGCAACTTACTCGGAGATGTTACAATTTTACCGTCTATGATATAGTGTACAAATTAGAATTCAAACAGAAAAAATGGTATTCCATAAGTAATACTGATTATAGGTTCAACAAAAAAATGTTGTTGGAAGTCGGATACAAGATGTTAGCATCAACTTTGAACAATGGGAATTGGAGCTCATTGAAGTTTAAGTGATTCCCAAACAATTGGTATAAACAAAAATTTTAATGGGGGTTGGGTGCAGCTATTTCTCCGGCACAACGTTTCAATGTTAAAACAATTTAATGGAAACTCATTGGAGCGTAAACGATTTACATCAATTTTATTAAAAAATATGTGATGGGGGGGCCGGCAAAATGTGCCTATCTATCTAATCAAAATTTGTAAAAAAAATTATGAACCAATAGAATCGTATCACAGCGATAAATTGTAAATGTTTCTAGCTGTAAATTTATGTAATGATTTTTTTTATTAATGACGTAATGAAAAAGGAAAACATTAAATTAATAAATAACCTTGCCAAATAACCAATCTAATTAAAAATCGCATAAATTACATACGCATTGTAGTAAATTAAGTAATCTAATAGCCTAATGGAGTTCTTAACAGCTTAAAAACTACTTATTTACATAACAAACACAAAATTAAACTTTTGGTTAATACCTAACTCTGTGCAATCTACATGTGGGATTATGGGACCCTTTAACTACCTGTGCAATCTACAACAGCCTGATAGATACCCGATTTTTATTGGCAACAATGATAATCAATTTTAGTTCAAGGAAAAGTAAAACCGAGCTCTATATTCCATTAAATTAATTTATACAAATTTTCCATAATATTTGGCGTCTAGATTGACTGTTTTTGATTTTTGGATTGGAATTTCTAGTCTAGTATTTGAAGTGCAAAGGTTGGTCAGCAAACAAGTGTTTTTTGCGCCTTCGTTTTTTGTAATCTAAGAAACGGGTTCTTTCCGAGAACTGGAAAACCCTATAGTAACCTCGAGATATGAAAATAATGATTGTATGTCACGTTAAGGAAAATATTTTGTATTCTTCATGTATGTCTTGTGATTCTTCATGTTGGCTTACGTTACGATTCTATATGTTGGCTTTGTCTCAAACACAAATCAGCTAATTGGGCAACACTAGAATCCAATCGTTGCTCTTGAATATCCATGTTCTATCTACGCAATATCTTGGGCAAACTCGACCATATTGAGAAATGGTGGCCAAAGTACGGTTTTTCCAAATATCGGATTAATGATCAATCGGTATCAAAAAATGTTTAGAATAAAAATAATTTTTGATAAAATTTTCTCAACAAAGTATGGGTTACAGAGTTTATCTGCAATCGTTTGAATAAGCATAATATGTTTACATTAATTTAAATTAGAAAATGAGTTTTTAATAAGTTCGATTCAAGACGAATAAATTGATTACACTAATAATTTTGAGGCAGACCACCATTATGTTTAAAAGCGGTTAGTCCTCGAAAGTTAATAAAAATTTTATTACAAAAGCCTACATGAAGAATTAAATGGTAATACTGGCATTCCTCAGAAATACATATTTTGAAAAGTTTGCTCTAAAATGTAGAAAATTCCAGATTTTCAAATTGCGAGGGGAGTCGGATTTGGTATTGTTGAAAAGAAAGTTTTGTAGCAGAAATATTTTTATTTTTAAACTCTGGTGCTATTTGAAAATCTGAAGTTTTCGAGATTTTTCAGGATGACAAGGTTTCCGGGGAATGCCTTATCACTATTTGATTCTTTATGTGGAGTTTCATGATTATAATTGTTTTTCCAACCCTCTATGACTAATCATTTTTGAAATAAATGCCTGATATGGGTGGATCTCAATGACTCATAATTTTTAAATTATTCATCTACTAATTGTTTAACATTTCACGTTCGCCGAGGTGAATTTAAAAAAAAATTTTATAAAAACATTCCTTATGAGTGTTTCAGGTTAAAAATGGTTTGGTAAAACGTGTTTCAGTTGATCTGGACCTCCCCGCATACATAATTATCTTTAAATGATCAATAATTGACCAATGAAACTGAACAGGTAGGAATTATTGAAAGCTATTGAAAATCGATCAAAAAATATTTTTACATTGTTGCATAAAGTGTTTAACATATTAAAAATATTACACCCTGTATATTTTCGCATTTTTATATCATTTGTGAATTTGAAAATATATTAACGTGGATGTTAAACCACGGATTTTTATGAAGCAGGGAAATATATAGACCATGTAAAATATTTACTCGTCAAGTATTTGTATATTTGGTGACCGAAAATTCTTACTATAGGTGGTAGTCCACGAATAATATCAAACTTGTGAATCTTCACCCAAGAAATTAATAACGAATTAACTATACTTATATGTTACATTCTTAACTTTCCGTCTCTGTAACTCGGAGGGCATGTAAAAACAGTTGTCCCCCTTTGTTAATGAATTGCCATCTTCTTCTTTAACTTTAATTAGGACAAGTCCTGTTTTATTCTAACAGCAGCTTCGGCAATATCCGAAGCCACTGCTAGTACTGTGAGGATTACTTGTTTTACATCTAAAGTAGCTTGCTAGGTTGACTTCAGATGTGCCTGTTATCCTATTTTATATTGTTAATGATGGCAATTCATCAACATATGTTATGTTAAGGACTTGTTATCATTAACAATAAAACAGAGTTACAGGCACAACTGAATAAAAAATAAAGAGTTTTATGTGAATAAACTTGAGCTAATAATAAATTTGAAAACTCCAATGATTTCTATTGATCTTATTTACATATCGACAGGCGTAACGAAGAGTATTTTGTATTGTTAAAAAATAAAGGTACTTTTCATACATTTTCATAATTCAAATAGTAATAAATATTTCGCAGGCACTGCCATAATATCTTCATATATTTATATAAAAAAATATCTCGAGTTTAGATACTATTTATGGTCTGCAAAGCGGTAGAGAAATAATTTTTAATGAATTCTAGGATTTTGGCAATCTCATCAGACAGTGGAAATTTATTATACCTTATCTGAAGTGTTTTTATACGCTTATAAATTTTCGGTGTATAACATTGGCAATGAAGATGTTGCAGTTATGTAGGATACTAAAAATTATGAAACAAAATTATAAATTGCCTCGAATAGTTTTATTAAAAACAAGAACGTTGATAGAACTTTATATTACTTGAAAATAGAAACAAATTTATACTTTGTGCTGCAAAACACTTGGAATAAATAGTACTCATAGATTTTTGGACAAAGAGTATAATCAAAACAAAGATCATAGTATGCAATCTTTGCTTGTAAATGCAAAAAATCGGTAATCCGTTTTTTATAAATACTAAAGCAGTGGATCAGTATAATAAGATAAGCAATACTAACTGGAAAACCTTACAACAAATCCGATTTCTAGTTAAAATTAACCAGATAAAGAAATCTGGTTTAATTACGGAATACTAAACACAGTATATGATGATTACAAGCCATGTAATTCAACGTCACTTTGAATGGATTAATTCTTCTTCCCATTAATATGACAGTGTGTTGCCAATTGATGCGAAAAAATTGATATTATATTATGATGTAATGAGGATTTACAACAAGATTATCGACATTTTTGTAGAAATCTTCAGCCCAAAAATATAACTTACAAAAAACCAATCATGGATGTTGTGTTTTGAAGAAGTAGAAGATTTTGAGTAAGCCCAGTAGAGAATAAATTCCATCACTTTGCATGCTAGAATGAAGTATACTATCAAAAAATTGTTATGTTTATTAAATTCATACTTATACTTTTTTTCGGCGAAAACTATCGTAACTCTTGCCGCTGCAAGAAAGCTCTAAAAATGTTTTTAAATAGTTCTATCAGTTATTACAACCACCCACTTATTTTATCAAGAAAAATAGTTGCTTTTTGAAAATACCCTAAATAAAAAATAGTACTTACTTCAAAATCTAATTGATGTTTCAAAACTACTAAAATCGAGTTACGATACTCTTCGTTGCGCTCGCCTATATGGAACCTGATTTTTTAAAGATTTGATTTGTTCTGGACGTTCTAGGGTTCAAGCACCTTTAAAATAGTTTCTGCAAAATTTTATTTTACTTTTGCAATGTTACCATTGGCCTTTTTAAATAATAATTATTGTATGATTAAAATTTTAGATGGAGTGTATCGTTTGCTGTACGAGGAAGTGGATGATGGGGATGTAAAAATCTTCTGCTTTCCTTCTTCACAAACAGATTCCGGTGAAGTGGAAGAATTTCGATTTCCTAGAGCTGGTTGTGCAAACTCAAAATCCTATTTGAAGTTGATTGAATTTAAAGTTGACGAAGATAAAAAAATCGATGATATTTGCTTGTTGGAGCTTCAATTTTCTTTAGCACTTTTATTTCCTTGGATGGAATACGTGGTTCGAGTGGGATGGACGCCTGATTCCGAATAGTATGTATTTTGTAGTTATATTTAAAAATTTAATTGTGAATTTTAGCATTTGGGTTCAACTTTTAAACAGAAGACAACAAAGACTGGATATAATATTATTATCACTTAACAATTTTACCGAAGTGCTTCCAATGTACGATAGTGATTCTTCTAACAGTATACACCTGGGTAGTCCAATGGTACAAGTCATATATACTCAAGAATCATGCATTTGGGTTAATGTTCATGATTTGTTGTACTTTTTACCGTCCAAAGAGCATAATGAAGTTCAATTTATATGGGCATCAGAAGATACTGGCTACAGGCACTTATACCTTATAACGTCGCAAATTATATCATACACAAATGGTTTAATCGAAAGCACCGAACCTATGGATTTTGTTAGCTTACAACCCAAAATATTGCAAAAAGTTGCGCTTACTTCAGGCGATTGGGAAGTTTTAGGACAAAATTTATGGGTTGATTATGATAGACAGTTAGTTTATTTTATGGGCTTAAAGGAATCGCCATTAGAAAAACATCTTTATGTAGTTTCTCTTCGTAGGCCGGGAGACGTTCGACTACTTACGCGACCTGGTTATTCATATAGCATAGATTTTAATAAGGTAGGATCATCTTATTATTTTAAAGGTTATACCAGGCAAGACTGGCTAATCCACGGATGTATAATTAAAGAGGCGAACTGACGAGCTATGTTTATGACACATATAAATGTAAGAGAGGTTCCGACAGAGATAGAAAACAACTTATTGTATGTAATGCAAATATAGCAGTGGCGTAGCAATGGGACGCAGTGCGTATTTTTGCATATCATCGTTGTGCCTTTAAAATGCAATATATGAACAGGTGTAATATATGAATCTAATTGTTTAATAATTATTATTCTTAGATTAATAAAATAATATTAAATAAGCTCGACGTATTTTCGTGCAAAAATGTGCACTATGCGCGACTGCGATATTTGCATCACGTGCAATAAGTTGTTATACTATCTCTGTCTTGTAATATGTAAAAATTGTAAGCACACCTCTTTAATTATATATCCGCTGGCTAATCTGCTTTTATATTTATTGAATTTATTTTTGTGCGTTACCAGTAATATGCATTTATAAAATATTAACTTTGAAAAATATTATGGTCGTATTGCTAACTATATAATTTCTTTCCATAATTATACAGAATGAATGATAAATTTCAAAGTTAATTTTCTCTCCAAAATTAATAATACAATTTTTAAATGGTTTCTTACCTGTATGAATATCAAATTTATGCCTGATTTCTTCACTTATAGTTATCCTCAAGTTAGGGAACTTTAGGTTAAATTGAAGAAATAACAAATCAGACAACAACAAAACAAATAAATCAAACATTGGATTGGTTATTTTGTCAATTTAATCTGAAGTTCGCTAACTTGAAGATAATTATGAGTGAAGAAATCTGGCATTAATGTATTACTTAAATGTAGAGATTATTCTGACAAGTGTAAAAAAACTATGGATAAAATGCAGTGTCCCTATGCTCTGTTAGGGTCTCATGTGCAATATATCTTAAAACGTTTGTGTTCTACATTGCATGACAAGCAAAACTACAAGTAAGATGTTGTGTATGTATCAACTATGTAAATTATTCTAAAAAAACTGTTAAGTTGTTCCAAAGAAATGAATTATTTTATAAAACTGATTATTTTCAAAGTTAATATTTTACAAATATGTACGTAACTGACAAAAAATTGAATTTGAAACATGGCGTTCATATCCAAATCTGATCTTTATTTTGCAATTCAATTATTTTTGTACTTACAGGACTGTACAATGATAGTGGCAGTTTACAGTAATATTCAAAAGTTACCGGCTTGTCAAGTATTTAGAATAAGTCATTCAGACTGGACAGTAGATGGTGTAAAAATAACACCTGTAGGCTATTTATTAGATTCAGTACCTTTAATAAACGAAAATTATTGTCCGGATTTATATACACACGAAATAATGTCTGGACATGTATTATATGCAATGGTATTTAAACCTCATAATTTTGAACCTGGTAAAAAATATCCAACTGTATTAAACGTATATGGAGGTCCCGAAGTACAATTAGTATCCAACACATTTAAGGTGAATTTTGTCTGTTTAGCAGTACAAAAGAAAAGTAAAATTGGAATTCTAGGGAATGAGGCAGTTAAGGATGCACATGTTGGCCGCTCGAGGATACTGCGTTATTGCTATTGATTCAAGAGGCTCCCAACACAGGGGAATTATGTTTGAAAGTCACTTAAAGTGTCGAATGGGAACGGTGGAATTAAGTGATCAAGTTGAGGTATTACAATGGCTAGCTGCTTCTTTGGGTTACATCGACTTAAGTCGAGTTGCCATTCATGGTTGGTCTTATGGTAAGTTTGACTTTTTTTAGGATATTATGATTCAAATTCAAACATTATTTTTAGGGGGTTATTTGAGCTTGATGGGTTTAATACATTACCCTGATATGTTCAAAATAGCAATAGCAGGTGCACCGGTCACAAATTGGAATCTATACGATACAGGTTACACTGAACGTTACATGGATTTACCAGAACACAATCAACAAGGTTACGTAGATGGTTCAGTTCTAAATTATATAAATAAATTTCCCGAGGAGTAAGTTTTGCTGTCACATTGAACAATATTTTAAATAAAAACTTATTTTTGCAGAGAGAATCGTTTGCTGATCATCCACGGGCTTATCGACGAAAATGTTCACTTTTATCACACGAGCCAATTGGTTAGTAGTATGATAAAAGCTGGGAAACCTTACCAATTACAAATCTATCCCAACGAGAGGCATTCGTTACGGCACTTGGATGCGAGTAAACATTACGAAACCACTTTGTTATCATTTTGCAAAACAATTTGTAAAATTATATTTTTGTTGCCGATATTAATTTTAAGTCTGCAGCAAATGTTTTTAATGCCCTTAAATGTATTTACTAAATTAATCTTTTGGTCATAATATTTTCAAGAAATTTATTGTTATATTGGTTTGCTGTGATACCGTTTCATAAAATTAGTCCAAGTATTGCAGTTTAAATTCAAAATTAATTTGTAATTTTATGAAGAGTATAGGTTTTGTCTGTTGCATGAAAAGGAAGACTTGTATAGTATTAATTACAATATATTTATTATGAGATTGCACAAAGTATACATTTTTTTGACGAAACTTATACATCCTCAATTTAAAATAAAAAAATTCAGTATTATATTTATTTCGAATATAGGGTGGAATTTTATGTTGGCATAGTCGGAATTAACGATTTGTGTTGAATATATTTTAACTTGAAGGACATAAAATTACCACATTTCTTCCTGTACCAATTTAGGAGAACCAATATAAAATATAACTTACAGACAACAAATTAGTTTTAGACTTATTTTAGCAAAATTGCTTTTTAAAATAATGGATAATGTAATTATAATTGTAAATACTTGAAAGATTACAATTTTAACAAGCTTTTATTAAATAATTGTATAAATAACTTTTAAGTGCGATTTCTATGGATTTTCTTAATTAAACTGACTGTTTTTACTGTTGTGACTATATTTTTGTTTATTTACACACCTCGCTAAATTTAATGCCCCTTGTAATATTGCAAAAAATATCGATGGACTTTTTGATACTTGGATAATCCTACCTACTTACTCATCAGTCGTCATAATTATTAATGCAGATTTCCATCTTCACCATCAAAGTTTTCCACTTTCATATTAATTTATTGTACTCGATCAAATTATTATTTGCAAAAAAAGGTGGCAATAAAATCAACGTTTTAACTAAATTTTATTATTCGATTACTGTTTTGAAAAATCAGTTTTTGTTTTTCTATTTAAATATCTGTACAAATAATTTATTCTTTTATTAATATTGTACCATTTTGTGGGTCTCGTCACTGGATATGAACTGTGGGATAACATTTTTCTTCTCCGCAACAGAATCTGGTATTCGTTTCCATTCACACCTCGAAGCCATGCGGGTACATTGTACAACAGTTTAGCAGGATGCAAGTTCTCGTTACCCAATATGTCAATATAATCATTTTGTCCAAACAACGCTTTCTTTTCACGCCACGCATCTTTGGGTCTATATTGTGGCATAGGTAACTTTTTGGCCCCCTTTATTCGGGGTAATGGCCCTTTATCGAATATTTTGTCGTCATAACCATATCTGCGTAATAAGGGACCTTTAGCCACCTTCTCTTCGTGATAACGAAAACGTACGCTTGTTACTTGTGGATAAACATTTTTCAATTGCTTCATGCAAATGTTAGATAAAGATGTAAACAAAGACATTATACTCAACCTATAAATGAAATTTTGTAATGAAAAAATCAAGGCGCACTTAGTGAATAGTAATTAAATTAATGAAACACTTACAATTATAATACAATAATTATGTATTTTTATTTCTAATGATGTTCTATACAATTTACAGGTTATCTAATTACGGCCATCTAAATTACAAATAGTTAACACGTTGACCACCAGAGCTTTATATACAGGGTACTTGAGTATTGTTACAATATTACAGTCACAGTATAAAAAGAAAATCCGTTCAGTTTTGTGTCGATTCTGACCACGACCTTAAATGCCTTTAAACTTTAATTTTAATTAAAATAACCAATGAAAATCTATGGTATTATTTTAAAAATGAAGATAAAATAAAACAACTATTGATTATCATTCGTTAGTTTGGACCACTAATTTTTAGGATTGGGAAAGTTCTGTAGTACGTCTAGTTTTCTAACACGCTAACTTTCATGTACGGTGGATTTCTGGTGGGTTCTGGTTAGAATCTGTAGTTGATAGGCTAAGGGTTCGACTCCTGGCAATAACGTAGAGCTCTTGTTGTTCCCTGCTATTAGATAACTTGCGCTTAGATACCGGCTCTCCTGGATTACCTTAAACAAACAACACTTACATCAGGAAATCCTTTTTGTTACCGTGTCTAATCAATACAGAAGTTTGCAAGATTTTAAAGATTCCAACTCATTTTTTATAAACCCAATCTATAGCAATCCACGTCATCCCCGACGCATTCAGTTTTTTCATATTTTTTGGTTTCACTTTCGCTGTAATTCCTAACATACTTTCCATATATAATCCATAATTTGGGGTTTTTATATTTTTTTTATATTATTTCTGTTTGTATAAAGAACAAATAGAAAAATTTATTTTCTTATTTTAATAAAATTAAATGCAAGAAAAAATCAATTTTTTTGAAGGAAACAGCAAAATTATCGAACAAAACAGCTAAACTTATTTAAAAAATGTAGCTGAATTTATTAAACGAAGCACTTAAATTATTATTTAACAAACTTCTGCTATTTTGATATTAGTTTTTTCAAAACAATTAAATTACTAAACCAAAAATAATTATTGATTTTATCAAAACAAAACAGATAATAGCGCCAAAATTTTAATTTGGAGAAATTAGAAAACTAAATTAAAACAAAAATTTTAAAATAATTTTGGAAATTTTTAGAAATGCAAAACAAATAAATTATTGAACGAAACAGTTGAATTATTAAACAAATGTTGAATCAAGAATAATTGAATTCAAGCAAAAACAATTGAATTATTCAAAAAATATTAGACCAGAACAAAATGAAATTATTAAACTAAAAATAATTGTTATATTTAAACAAAACAGTTGAATTATTAAACCAAACAGCTGCATTATTGATAAAACAGCCGAATTTTATTATTATAATTATTTAATGTTAAGAGAATAGAGGACGTTTCCTATAAACTCAACGGTGACCAGACAGAACAGAATATGAAAGAACAGAACAGTGAAAAAGCAGAACAAAAAAACAGATCAATGAAAAATCAGATCAATGAAAAAACAGAACATTGACAAAAGATAACACTGAAATAACAGAACCTTGACAAAAAGAACACTGAAAAATGAGAATAACGGAATAAAGTTTTGTCAATATTTATTCGCATGCGTTTTTATTCTTTAGTTATGATTTTAATATGAATTTTGATTATTTAATTGGTGCCCAAATATCACAATATCCACATTATATAGAAGGCGTTCCACACTTCGCCGAGTACAACCGGTTTTGAAAAATATTTTTGTTAGCAAAGCGTTTGTCAAAACGGCCCGTAGTGGTCGTAGCGAAGCGGAGAGTTCGGTTTTGACCATGAATTTAGAAGGTAAGAACTGGTAACTGTTCTAAAATTTGCGTACGCTTAACCGTATCAAATTGAACTAAACCACCAGGTAGCGCGGTTTTACTGGAGTGAAGCAAAATAAAAGAACATAACCATATATTTTTGTTTAATTTAAAATAAAAAATTTATAGTAAATTATAAATTACTTAGTTATTTATTAAATAATACTTTTTGGTTTTAAATAATAATTTTGCATAATTTAAACTTTTTTATTATTGTAAATTAAATAAAAATCCATGGTTATGTTCTTTTATTTTGCATCACTCAATTAAAGCCGCGCCATCTGGTAGTTTAGTTCAATTTGATACAGTTAAGCGGACGCCATTTTCGGCATTTTAGCAAAGGAATTACCAGTCTTTACCTTTTAAGTCTATGGTTTTGACTAACGCAACCACGGCAAATGGTTTTCACCCTAAAATATACCCTACATTATTTTTTTATGATGGTTTTAGAAATTCACTATTCAATATTTTATACAAATTACAGCATTCTCTTTCACGTACTTGTCGGCTGAACCAAAAAATTGTTAAATTATGTTAGTTTCGGTGTAATATACGTCCTTAAAACTTAAAACTAAATAATTAAAACTCATGATGCAAATAATTGACAAAATTTCATCCCGATGTTCTTATTCTCCAGTGTTCTCATTTGTCAAAGTTCTGTTATTTCAGTGTTCTCTTTTTTCCTTGTTCTGTTTTTTCATGTTTTATTCTATCATGTTCTGTTTTATCATCAACACTGAACCAAACTCTACAAGTAACAAATTACAACTGGATCACAGCAGGGTGTTTGGTGCGACCAGGAACTAAACTTATTGAATGTATAAAATTAAATAAAAGCATCAGTTGAAGTATTAAATAAAACAGTTGCATTATTAAAGCAAAAACCAGTGAATTATTAAACCAAAAACGAATGAGTTATTACACAGCTGAATTATTGAACAAAGCAGTTGAATTAAAGATAATAGAATTGTTGAATCAAAAATAATTGAATGTTTCAGCTAAAACATTTAAATTATTAAACTAAAAATAATTAAAATGGCGAAAAAAGAGGTTGAATTATTAAACGAAACAGTTGAATTGTTGAATGAAGCAGTTGCGATTTTGAACAAAACAATTGCATTGTAGAACCAAAAACAACTGAATTATTAAACTAAAAATAATTAAAGTATTAAACAAGAGTCAATTACATTTTCAAACCAAAAATATTTCAATTTTTGAATAAACCAGGTAATTATCAAACCAAACAGCTAATTTATTAAACAAAGTAGCCGAATTATTGGACAAAACAGTTGAATTATTTAATAAAACAATTGCATTTTTAGACAAAGTCGTTACATTGTTCAACAAAAAAACATTGAATTATTAAATCATAAATAATTAAACGGGTTCCCACCAACTTCTCCACGTTTTCTATCATTAAAATTGGCAATTTTTCTTAACTTTTCGCTATTTGGTAAATTTTAAAAATGAAAATGGATCGACTTGAAACGAAATATATCCTAATAAAAAAAATACAAAAAACAGTTTAATACAAATTAAAATTTATTTTTATTAATTTTAATACTTCAAAAAGATGAAAGGATGAGAGGTGACGTAACTGGCCAAAGCCTAAAACAGGTCAAAGCCTGAAAAAAAAGAAGAATACGCAATATTCAGTTTTTTTTATTTAATTTTTATATTTTTATTAATTTCAACGAATTTTCCCTATCCAAAGTATTAATTTTCCAGACTTGTTTAAAAATTATCTAACTTTTCCATGAAAAAATTTATGCAATTTTTAATTTCCCGACATTTCCAGGTATTCCAGACTAGTGAGAACCCTGATATGAGATGTAAACTCTGATTTTTATCTTTTATTATCAACTACTGTGAGTTAAACAACACTTCTCATTAAAACTCTATACTTTTTAAATTTTGCAAAAACCAAAAACTCGCTACTCAAAATTGTTCTTAAGTTTATTTTATCTTTTCTTTGCTTAATATGTACTATAAAAGTTTTAAAAAGTTATTAAATTTTATTATTATTAATTTTTTTTTAATTTTTGAAATGTGATTTTAAGGAAAAAAATTGGAAATTGCACCTAAGTAGAATAGAAAACAAAGAATTTCAAAGAAAATACTCTCTTACAATCCGAAAGAGAAAAGGGATGTTGGCCGACCGAGAAAGTGTTGGCGAGACTTATAAAGTTGGAACAGGCAATAAAACCTAAACTCTGAAAGGAAGAAGAAGTAACTCATTCCTATAGCCCTGGTATCGGCATCACTTTGGCAACAACTTAGTAGGTACTGGTACCACTCGAGCGAAAAATTTTCTTTCAAAAAATTAAAAGAATACCCTTCGTACCTTGTGGTATTTGAACATTGGAACCAATTTGAACTTGATTGAATTGAGTTGAACCAAGTAAAAGTTTTGACCATAATTCGTAGGTACCTCACATATAATGGATATGAAGTGTTAAATGTATTTTCATCGGTTATAACTTACAATGCAGCTTTTGAGAAATTATTAAAATTTAATTAATTGAATTTATTTAAAAATAATACAGTAGGTATTAGCAAATTACAATATTATATAAAATTTAATGATGATGCAGTTTTAAAATATTTTTTAATTGAAAATGCAAAGAATTGAAAGGCGTAGTACTATTTTTTATAATAATTGAACATAAGTAATATCACATTGACGTAGATTCACTTTTGTATTGGTACGAAACGTAACTTTCTTTAAATACGGATTTTTAAATTATCAAGAATGTTCAGACGGTAGGGTTCCCGGGATTATTATCATCTTCATTTTCTTCTTCTTTTTTTACTTCATCTATTTTCTCTTCTCGTTCCTTCTTTATTTTTTTTTGTTCTTTTTCATGTCGCTTTAAAATAGCGAGCCATTCAGGCATCGTTCCTCTGAGATCACTTTGTGATTCTGATGGAGGTTCTTGTGAAGAACGTGGTTGTGTTTCCTGCGTAGATTGAGGTGAGGAATGTTGTTGTTGACAACTTCTAGAGGATATTTGAGTGTATGGGTGCTTGAAATACAATTTTTTTCTTTCAGGAGATCCTAGTGATGGTACACGATTATGCAACCGTGGTTGGCTGGGTGGTTGTGATTGAGGTGGTCTTTGTGGAGAGGGTCGACGAGGCATTGCATCTATGTAGCAAACAGGCACCTCCATGCTAGAATATTTATTTATCAAGTAAGCAATCTGTTCTTCTACAGTTAATTTTGCGGGATTAATAGTTGCATCCGGTTGCTCAAGTGCCTGCATGGGTGTATCCCGAGATGAAGTATCCGAGGTCGAAGACCGTTCAGATATCTGTTGGGGTATAGATTGCTGCGGTTCGGAGTGTTGTTGAGATCGTAACGACTCTTGTGGTCGCGAAGCTTCACTTACTTGAACTGGATGAGACGATTCTAGTACCTCGGGCTCTTCTGCTGACTTTTCATCTTCTTTAAAAGTTTGTTTATTATCAGCCATTATTTGAAATTATAATATTTGAGGTTTTAGTAATTTAAAATTAGTTATGGTAATTTTCGGAAATTTATATAATTAATATGCACTTATCACCAAGTTAAACAAATTCACAGATTTAAAATGTTTAAAATTATTTTTAACAAGCCCATACAAATTTACACATTCACTTTCAACTACGATTAAAATAATTTGAATATACGTATTGTTCAGATAACGTATTTAAAAATTCTACGTACACAATATGTATGTATGTAGTACCTATGCTTTCTTTGATAAATTATATTTTATTTGTTAAGTACAATCTAACAATCACACCTTGCTATATTCCACGTGTTATTTGTTTCTTATTTTAATTTTTTTTAATGGCAATTAATTACGAACCTGTATTTAAATTAAATTTAAACAGATGCGGATATAGCACTAATTTAATAGTAATAATAACGAATAAAATATTTGAAATGGTTTTAAGTTAAATGAAATTTGAAAAAAAATTTTAAACAAAAAGTTTAGCTAATGATATCTTGAAAAGACGAAACCACTTTACGCAAAGGTGGTCGTAGACTAAAATGTAAGTTGGAAAATTTTAAATTTCATTGAAATTGTTAATAAAAAATTTCAAATTTTATTCAACCCGAAACCTTTTAAAATATTTTATTCAACATATAATTTCAACAAGTTAATAATAAACATTTACTATTAATAATAATAACTTTACTAAAATGTTAAAATTAATTAATCAAGAGTTCATCCGATCTACGCAAATCTGCTGAAAATACTAAAATAAAATAAAATATAATGAATATCTTAATTTAAAATATATGAAAACTTGAAGAAAAACAAATTTCTTTTTGCGATTTAGATTTTACTTTGGATTTGGAATGGCTAAAATTTTGTTAAAATAAATTATTTTTCATAAATATTTACGCGCATATGAAATACACCAGAACCTTTTGTTTATTTTGGAACATATGCTCCCGTAACATTTAGAAACTTATTAGAGTAATTTATTAACTGTAACGGTTATATTTTATACAATTATTGCAATTGTAAATATTAGAATGAATAATTTTATCAACATTTATGTGCTAATATTATTATTAATAGTTTTCAAAATTACGTATGGTGGTTTAGACAACTCAATTTTAAAATTAGGTATGCACACCTAACTTATTACTAATTTAATAACAATAACCTAACAGTCATTATTTTTTAGATGAACAGGTACAAATACCATGCAATGATAACATCTCTTGTACAGAATTAGGATTAACCGAATGCAAAATGGAATTTGCCAATTTGACAGTAATTTAACAAAAATAAATATTGGATTAAAAGTTTCAAAAGTTGGTCAAAATTGCTCCCAATTAATTCATTGCAATATTGAAAACTCTGTTTGTAATGAAGAAAGAACACTGCGTTTGCATTGAAGAGTATGTTGTTAGTGCAAATCAAAGAAAATGTTTAAAAGGTTATTTATTTCATTATATATTTTATTTACACATTTAAATATTATATTATATTAGAGCTGGGAATTGCTAGTATTTTTTAATTTAAAGGAAAAAGTAATTTTAAATATTACAAGAGCATTTGATAACGGAACATCCCAGAGCTTAAAAATAGACCAAAGAAAAAACAGTACAAAGAATTACTTTCCTTATTTTGTTTCTTTTTTGCTCTGTTTTTCGTTCTTCTGTTGTTTCACTGTTCTGGTCTTTCAGGTTTATTAATATTATGTTCATCATAAATTTCATGGAATCGATTTTAAAAACGAGCAAGGGATACCCAACAACATTGCATTTACTTATCAAATTCGTCCTTGGCAAGCATTTTATTAGAAAGAAACACTGCTTAATCAGGGAAACCGCTTATTTGAACCAAATATTCATCATCATCTACTTCATGGATTAGGCCTATTGGCCTGTTCCGACTCATGTCGCAATCTAGAAAAGAGTCTTCCCACATCTCTCTTTCCTCTAGGTTTTTAGAATAGTATTTTCTTGGGGATCCTTGAAGAATCCATTCTGTGCAGATGCTCTTCCCTCCTTTGTCTATGTTGGTTTATTCGTTCTTGCAGGAGTGTCGTTTTAGCTCTTCTTGTATGTCTTCATTGCGGATTCTATCAACTCTTGTGCAGCCTTTCACGGATCTGTTAAAAATCATTTGTATATCTCGTCTCGTTTTGATGCCAATTGTTTTTTTTTTATGGTGCCGCACATTGTTTGTTTCGTTTGTTGATCAGATCGTTTTCTCTGCAGTATATGATATGAACCCCAGGTATTTGAAATGTGAGACTTGTTCAAGTATTTGGTTGTTTATCATTATCTTTGATCTAACAGGCTTTTTCCCCCTAAAATTTCATTACTTTAGTTTTTCCTGTGGAAATTTTGCAGTTATAACTTTGGGATATCTTGTTTAGTTTGGTATAGTGCTATTTGTAATTCATCCTAATTTGGTGCGATTATAACTTGGTCGTCAGCGTATAATAGTGTATTTATAGAGGTATCTCGGTTAATGTATCCTGGTGGTGGGTTTAACTTCCACTTGTCCATCATTTCGTCAATCAATAAATTAAAAAGCATGGGCGACAATCTGCACCCTTGTCTAACTCCTTGATTGGTTTTAATATAGTCTTTCTGAGGTGTGTTTTCACCTGTGTCAATTATAATTTTTGTGTTTTTTAAAGACTTTGTATAACCTGTATCATATGGTGGGGTGTGCCCTTGTTTTTCACAGTTTTGGGTCGGTTTATTCAGTCAAACGCTTTTGAGGACGGTAAGAAACCCGTCATCCGATTTTGACCATTTTAAAGTGGATTATGAAAATGATGGTCTAATTAACGCATAAAAAAATAAAATTTGCGGATTATTCACACAATTTTGAAAAAACGGCTTTAAAATTTATTAACAATGCAAATTACTCATTGGCTCTTTTGAACTGTAACCCCGCCCCAAAGTTGAAAGAGGATGTGGCGACAGTAAATATACCAGAATCTCGGTTTTCACGACGAATTATGATAGATAATGGTGTAATTAGCTAATAAAAGAATTAAATTTGTGATCGGACAACAAATTTCCGAAAAAATCACTTTTTGTGTGAATTCGTTTCTGAGGGTTTGACACTGTAAACTCATTAAAACCCCCTCGCTCCGGGGCTCGAAAAGGGCTTACGAGCGGTCTTTGACACGTGCTAACTCTTAACCACATCCTTGACCCAGGCACCAACTCCCCAACAGGAAATTTACCGCGGATTAGGAACTGGTACTCACAACTACACTTCGATTCCCAGGCAAAACACGTACCGCCAACAGAATGACCGCCATATTAGGAATTTTACTACACAAAATACACTTACATGTATTTCTTATGGGAAAATTGCAATTTTCAAAATTAAATTGTGGCCTTATTACAAGTCCGACAACTTTCATCCTCACCTTAAAAGATTCGTATTTTTATGCTCTTTCGTTTGGTTGAACCATTTTATAGGAAAAGTGTATTTTCGAAGACGGGTTTTACCTCGACCCAAACTGGGGAAACTTCCATTGGAACATGAACGCTCTTTTGGAAATCATTTTTATCCTTCATTTATTAGTATTTCTGCTATTGGACGAAGTCTTGAGGTAAGGATACTCGAATATACAGCGTGACACACAAGAACTCGGACAAACGTTTAAAAAAAACTTATTTAAACGCTACAATTCAAAAATTTAAAAATGGACAACCTTATGTACATTATAAATTACAGGCTTCCTTCTGCGTGGATACAGAGCTTTAAACGTCGAATAAAATTTTTGGCTGTTTTTCGTACCTCTTCTAGGGATATTTTGTCCCATTTCTGACGCAAAGATTGTTTTAGTGATTTCAAACTTTTGTGGGGTTTTTCACAAACTTTGGCCTCTAAAATTGACTATATAGCGTAATCCATTGGCTTGAAAACTGATGAGTATGGAGGAGATAAAATCAGAAAAGTTAATTTGGCACACTCTTGCGTAGTTTTCGCCTTGTGGACAGGTGCAGAATCTTGTTGAAAAGTCCAATGTTGGTCACCAAAATGCTGTTGGGCCCACGTAAGAACTCCAGCTTCTAATATATTCCGGTGGTAGATTTCCTTGTTAATTTTTACTCCTTCTTTCACAAAAACTAAAGGTAAACTAAAGGTAGCACAAATACCGCCCCAAGCTATGACAGACTTGGGGTATTGGTGATGAACAACGATGGCAGAAGGTCCGGGTGCTTTTTCTGACTAATGCCCATCATTTTGACGATTGTAAAATTGTTCAATAGTAAAAATTTTTTCATCAGTAAAAACAAAATTTTCCTATTTTTGAGCAGCGGTGCGATATAGAAGAGCACGGCATCGTTGAAGTCGTACTTGCTTGTTTTCATCAGTTAGCATTTGGACTTTTCGCAGCTTATAAGGCTTCTTCTTAATTTATTTTTAGCTATTCGTCGAGCCGACTTTCGCGTGATTCCGGTTTCACAAGCCACTTTTTGCATCGACAGTCTCGGATCCTTTGAATCCGAAGTTTGATGATATTGCGATTCCAGCAAGTGTTGGCAAAACATTTTTTTCCTCTTCCGGTTCAGTCTTCTATATTACCAAGTTTTATGAATTGTGGGATGGCGTCGGAAACAGTTTGTCGAGGAATTTTAAGCATTCGAACTATTTCAAATTGACGATTTCTAGCTTCAAATAACGATAAAATTGCGGCGCAACTTTTGACATATTGTAACTCAAAACTGATTGTTTAATTTTTCGCTTTTTGTTTTCTGATCTCCATAATTCTTAGAATAGGATTACTAGATTATTTTTCAAAAAATGCAGTGATTTTCGCAAAAAGAGAAAACATGTTTGTCAGGAGTGGTCTTGTCGGTCACGCTGTATAATATTTTGTAGCTTGTAGATTGAACGCTAAACTTTATTGCTTTGTTCTGTAGTTCCCATTTTTGGTTTGGTTTTGTTTTAACCCACCGTTGAGGGATGGCAAAGTTACTCTCTACGAGAAAATGATCTGTGCTTATATCGTATTATCTATAGATATGGACGTTTTTAATTAAAGGGTTTAGTTTTTTGTGTATACACGTATACTTATCGATGCCTTTTTCCTGTAGACGTGTTTGCTACTTTAAGTTCTTTAAACGCTGCAAACTAGTCGTTTAAGCGGAATTGACTATATAAGTATTTTGTTTTCTAGTATCGAATTTTATTGATCAACCTTGTGAGGAAGCTCATCAATGTACGATTCCAAAAAGTATTTGTCAAGATGATAAATGCCAATGTAGTTCTTATACACATCTTCATAATGGAAAGTGTTATGAGAGCGTAGGTAAGACGAAACAAAATTTGTTTATTTATTATTGAAATTTATTTTTCTGTGAATCTATTTACGCACATTTAAATCATACCACGATGTTTAATTCATGCTGTAAAAACGTTCAAGTGTTTAATTTTAGAACTAGGAGGTCCATGTGAGGTTAATGAAGACTGTTTAAATACAAAATTTAGTATATGTCATGATAATGTATGTACATGTAATAATGGTTACGTTCAAAGTATGAAAACTTCTGAATGTTTAATAGAAGCAAACAATATATTATCCAATTGTATGGAAAACGTGCAATGCATAAGTTCGCTTGGGTATGGTTCAACGTGCTCCGATGATGGAATTTGTAAATGTTTAGAATTTTATCATTTCATAGAAAACGAAAATAAATGCGTCCTTAACACACGTAAAGATATAAAATTTTGTATAATATTTAATACAAAATTAGTTTTTTAGCTTTGGGAGAACCTTGTGGTACTCACGACGATTGTCATCAACCGGGGAACGATCGAAATCATCTCGAATGTGTCATCGGCGTTTGCAAATGTAAATCTTCTTATTATGATTATAAGGGATACTACTGTGTGTTAAGTAAGTTTTTAATCTATATTATAAATAAAAAAGTTTAATATAAACATTTCAGGTTCGTCCCGACGCAGGACTACTTTCAACATTTTATATTATGTATTTTCCTGTGTTATAAGTCATTTAACATTTTATATAATCATGCATTAAGGATTTAAATTAAAACATTTGCTTACTGTGTACTCAAAATTTTACTTACCGTAAAAAGCGGTTTCTTGGACACCAACGATGGGGTTACTTGGTACACAAGTTTTCTGAGTGTGTCAGAACTTAATCATCAAACCTGTGATATTTTTATAACGAAACTGAATAAGGAGTGCTTCGAAAATGATAAAATTATAATAACTTTTTAAAATTTTGGTATGCCAACCCTTCTACACATACTTTCAATGTTTGTTTTGTAGTATCCATCGTGGAATATTTTAAATATTGGCAGTTTTACAACGATATCTTCGCATAGCGGGCAGTTTCCGTTATAGTTACTATACCTACTTACTATAATAAACGATTGTACTATTAAAATTTAACAATTATTTAATAAGTAAGCAATCTTATTTTATCTTAGTTGACTTCTTTTTACAAAAAATTTTACATCAAAAATTAAAAACTCGCGCAGTTTTTATCTTATCTTTTGATAAGCAAATTCTTCCAAACCTGCTATCGAACATATCATTTGATTAAGTAAACAGGACAGGTTTAGTTTTACAGTGTAGATTATTCACCGGTAGGTGTGTTTTGCAGGTATACGAAGTGATTATAGTATTTTAAGAAATGTACAAATTGATATACATTCAATTTTCTGTAATCTGTATATTAACTACAATTTTAGCTCAAAATGATGAGATGCAAAGGCTAGGTAACAGTTTATTAATACAGTTATTCAAAATGACATAGATTATATTTTTATAGAATCGTTTTTCAATTGTGAATATGACTCGGATTGCAGTGAAAATAGCTTTTGTTATGGCAACGATGAAATAACTCAAGGAAAATGTAAATGTAAGGCAAATTATGTAACCTTGGGAAAAAATCGTACTTATATTGAATGTCTACCAGGTAGGTTCCTAACTCAACTTTTAAAAATATTTTATTAAACAAAACTTTTGTAGTTTTGGAAGGAATTGGTGTACCATGCTTAAAAGATATACAATGCCAAATTAATATGGGAATTTTAGCTCTTTGTAGCGAACATGAGCATACTTGTCAATGCAGTAGTGAAGCGCACCTTTCTTTTGATAATCGATGTTACAAAACAGTCGGTAAGTGCCGATACAGTAAATGTTTTAATATTATATTTGAAGCACATTCGCTACAAGTACAAAAATATTTATAGAAAATTATTTTTGAAATTCATTTTAGATATCGGTGGATTTTGTGAAACTAATCATAATTGTTTGACTAGTGACAAGAAACATTGGTTTTGCGGAGATGGAAAATGCGTTTGTGGTAGTAAATATCACGTAACGGAAGATAATAAATGTATTCCATCATCTCTGCTTGGTGAAAGTTGTGCTGGAGGAGAGTTTTGCTCGGAGCGTCACTCAAGTTGTTATGGAGGAATATGTAAATGTACGGGTGGTTACATCGAATCAAATAATAATTCAGTTTGTCTGCACGGTAAAAATGTAGAATTCTGAAAACACTGAAACTAAATTATTTAAATTTTTAGCTGCAAATAAAGTTGGAGATGAATGTATAGAAGAAAGTCAATGTAACGCATACATCATAGATTCATTTTGCACTAATGGAAAATGTTCGTGTAAAAGTAATTATCATGGTTATGGAAATGAATGTGTAATAAATGCAAAGCTTGGTGAAAGATGCTTTTCCGATAAAGAATGCATATTATCAGCTGAGCTCCAATATTCGCTTAAATGTAAAAATGAAGTTTGTACTTGCGTCGAGGGAACCAGCGATTCTAATGCTTATGGTTGTGTAATAGTAAAAAGCCATAGCACAATAAAATTAATTTCTTTTCAATTAATATCAATTCTTACACTGGGAAATATTATAAAATATTTGGTATTATAGAGAATGCCAAAAATAATTTATTTATCAAAGAGTGCCAAATTATTTTGTATACCACGTCGGTGGGTCGGAAGCTATTCATAATATCAAATCTCGGCATAATTAAATTATAACGTATTTTTATTTATAATAATAATTTATAACTAATTTAATAAACAAGTTGACGTGAAATTTTTATTGTACTCTGTAAATTATTATTAAGCATGAACACAATCAGCATTTTAACGAATATTGTACTTTTGGGTCTAATTTAGGATGCCCACTCTGTATCCCTAATGAACATTGCTCCAAAAGAATAAAATTGATTCAAAATCCACAGGAAGATCTTAAGGCCTAATATAAATAAATGCAGATAATTTCAAAATTTACTAGATTATTAATTATCAGCCCTTCTATTACGCTTCAACGTAATCTGAACCCAACGGAAAATTTTTATGCACGATTTTTATTTGTTAAAACTGTCACATGCAGGTCATAAATAGTAACTTTTATATCAGATGAGTAATAGCAACCATATCATGATTCTCGTCGAGTAGCATTACCAGTACTGATGTCCTTCCAAATTAAGTAATGTAGGATATGAGTTTCAAAAGAGTACACTTTTCATTCTCATTGGGCGATCAAGAGTAATTTAAATAAAATTTTTAAAAAAATATTGCAACATTGGTTATTCATTTTCTTTGGCTAATTTATTCTCTCTGCAAAGTTTTCCGGCGATTGTTTAAAATTTTTTTATTTTGTTTCAGGTTTTATTATCTTTATTGCACAATCTTATCTTCTTTTTATTCAAATTAAATAATGCAATTTTTAATAATTATCTATGCTAAAACTTTAGAAACACTTTCATAGTGAGTACCAAGTAAACCTTAATTTAAGATAACTTTATGGAGTCGTTCAGGCATGAAGGAAGGGGGAAGAATAAATTAAAAAATGTAAAAAGGTTTATTTTCTTTCCTTGAAAATTTATACAAGTAAGAATATATCTACATTTTTTGATTACTTGCGCAATATTGATGATCAAAATTATGCCTGCTATATAGTACATAGTTAAAATTTACATTTGTAATTGTAAAAAGTATTTCATTACAAAATTTTTAGAAATTTTAACTCTCGGCAGTGTTAAAAGGAAAACCATTGGATAGAGAATAGAGATAAGTTTGGAGCAATTGTTTTATTTTGGCGATGGGACTATGTAAAAGTACGGGTTTCCAAACTGCTAAACATGCGACCCACTTATCGGAAACCCCATCTAAATTGACCCACTTCATCCCCGGCTCATTAAATTTTTTTTGTTTTTGGCTTCAAGATCTTATCGTGACCTACCAGAAATCGACTCGCAACCTATGGTTTGGAAAACAGTTATGAAGTCCTTTCATGGAAAACTTTTTTTTAAGGTCAAACATAAACGATAAGTTGTTCCAAAAGTGTCGTCGGATATTGGCTCTAAAAGCTGTCAGTGTAACGTAATCAGAAACTGTTCAGAGCAGTTCAGAACACGTACAACGAACAAACCTGATGTAAGCGATGAGCTAAAAATTCAGTGAATATTTCGTCAAACTACTGGATTTTATAGGTCGAATTCCAACTAATACGAACATCAAACTGGTACTTAAGTCGTTAATAAACATAACTTATAATTTAAGTAGTTTTAAATATAGGCGTTGCGTTACAAATTCCTAATTTCAACTTCCACATTAGTAGGCAGGTAATTATAAATTTTTCCAGTAAAAAACCCTTAATAATCAAGTGTGAAATTTAGTGACCTAGTTCATATAAAATAAATTTTTTATTTACAACTGTTTATTGCATTGGTACGTACATATATAGGCAAATAGTCGATATTGTAAAAAAATTAAAAGTTAATATGACTTTTTACTACTTTTCCCCGATTTAATATTATATTGCATTAACAAATTTTTTCTTCAACTTCTTTCAGAAATATTTTTGGCTAAGATTAAACTTGATAGTCTTTATCTAAACCAATTTTCTCTAATTTTGAAGTTACTAGTTATTGGGTCTAATAAAATGAAACAAAATCTATTTATCCAAGTCTTTTTTATTGTTATTATTTGAGATGCTCTTCTTCAGTCTAAAAAGCCATAACAAACTAGTAAATAGAAATGTGGCATAAACAATAACTAGGGGGAGATCTTACTGTTAGTGTGAAACGCGGATATTATTCTGATTTAATTAATTTGGACAAATTGTCCATATTGGACCATTGTCCACCAGGCTACACAATTAAACAATGCGAATATGACCAATTTGTCGACACATTGGGCAAAAAGTTCATTACTGGAGGCGACTACAACGCTAAACACCCTAATTGGGGCTCCAAATTAACAACCACCAGAGGAAGAGAACTATTCAAAACTATAAAAACCAAAACTCTGAAAATTAAATCGACGAGCAACCCAACTCACTGACCATATAACGACTCGAAAACCACCGATGTAATCGACTTCTTTATCACAAAAGGCATTATTCTAAAAAAGGTTAAAATGCAAACCGGCCTTGATTTTTCTTCTCATCATTTCCCGGTGATCCTTTTCATTCATTTTCAAGTAGTAAGAAAGAAAAACAACCAACCCTAAGTAGCAGTAAAACTAATCGGAACACCTTCAGAAAATAATCGAACAATTTCGTATCCCTGAAAATACCTCTGAGGTCAGAAAATGAACTGAAAGCTGCAGTTAACAAATTAACAAACAATTAGTATTCAGTAAGCTGCATGGAGATCTACATCCGATTTTACCGATAGGAAAATTAAAAAAGTTACGTCATATATAATCCAGCAAAGAAACGTCAACTATGAATAAGATCGCAATTTTCAGCTGACGAAAAAATTCAACAAGGCTACTAGGAAGTTGAAACAAAAACTATCAGATATTAAAAACCGAAGAATTCAAAATTACCTTAAAAAACTTAGCACTTCAAAAGATTTCAATTACTCCTCTGGAAAGCCACAAGAAAGCTTAAAAACCGCAGCAAATAAATCCTCCAATCAAGGATTACAATAATAAGTGGACTAGAAACGATAAACAGAAAGCTAATGTTTTTGCAAAACACTTTTCTACCTAATCCATCATTATCTGGAGAAAGAAAATAAAATTCATAAATTCCTGAGAGCTTCATTTCGGATGGACTTTCCAATTAAAAAATTTAAGGTCAAGGAAATCCAAAGGATTACTAAAAACTCAATGATCCCTAAAAAGCTCCATGTTTCGATCTGATTACTGAGAGAGTATTATTACAAGAACTGTCAGAGAAAGGATTTAAAGCTATAATACAAATATTCAATGCAATAATCTGCATTAACCATTTCCCAAACCAGTGGAAAGCGGTACAGATAGTCATGATTCTGAAACCTGGAAAAAATAGTCAAGATGTGAAATCCTATAGACCAATTAGCTTGTTGCCAACATTATTAAGGTATTCGAGAAAGCTTTAATTGAAAAACTAAAACCTGCATTAGAAAAAGAAAAATCGCTATTGTTCGACTGCCTTCTTGGACGTCAGTTAGGCCTTCGACAAGGTCTGGCTGTACAAGGTTAAATCCAAACTTTATTATCACTATTATGTTGTAGTCCTTAAGTCTTATCTTGCTAACAGACATTTCCTTGTGAAGCTAAATAACAATTATACCGACTTGCATCAAATTAACTCTGGAGTTCTTCAAGGAAGTGCCTTGGTTCTCTTCTATATCTGTTATATATATATGACCTACCTTCAACAGAATGGGTCACATTTGGGTTCTTTGCTGATGATACAGCTATTCTCACCTCACAAGAAAATGCAATAGTGGCATCTGATAACTTACAAAATTATCTCAACAATTACAAGACTGGTTGAAAAAATGACGAGTAAAGGCCGCAGCAAACGAAGCGAAGTCTGTACACGTAATCTTCACCATGAAAAGAGACATCTGCCCACCTGTGAAATTTAATGGTTGTCAACTACCACAAAGTGAGAACACGAAGTATCTTGAAATGCATTTGGACCGAAGATTGACTTGGAGGAGACACACCATCACAAAGAGATTACAGCTGGGACACAAACTGAGACAGATGTATTGGTTCATAGAACAGAAATCTCAACTCTCTGTAGAGAACAAGGTGCTGCTGTACAAAACAATTTTGAAACCAATATGGACATATGGTATCCAGCTATGGAGTACAGCTGCCAACTCGAATATCAAAATACTACAGCAATTTCAGAATAAAGTCTTTCGTTCTATAGTAGATGCGCCGTACAATATACCGAACTCGGTAATACAGAGAGATATTCCATCACATTTGGTCATGAATGTGATAAGAAGATACAGCCGTAATTGTGGTGTAAGACTTACAAATCACTCAAACGTGGTAGCTACTCAGTTGATCACGAGGTGCGTAGGTAAAAAGACATCAATCGGTTGATTTGGCAAACAGACATTAAATAATAGTTTAAAAGACATTAATGATTGGGCGAGAGTCCGTCAACCTTGATTGCGATTTTTACCATTTTTTTTGTAAATTATGAAAGATAACAATGCCAGATGCACAAAAAAAAATAAAATTTGCGGACGGTCTACAAATTTGGTTAAAAATCGACTTTAAAAATTAATGTGGAATGAAATTTTGTCGTTGGCTATTTTGCGCTGTAACCCTGCTCACCTAAATTAAAATAAGTTGTAGTAACAGTAAAGATACCAGAATCTCGTTTTTTACAACGAATTATGAAGGATGAGGGTCTAATTACCTAATAAAAAAAATTAAATTCGTGATCGGATAAGAAATTTCGGAAAAAATTCACTTTTTGTATGAATTTGTGTGAATGTTTTTACTAACTTAAAACATCCTTCAAGACGATACAACTCGAAAAAGTGTGGAAGTTGACCCGACGAATGTCAGGGAGCGACTGGTATCTCTCCACCGCTAGTCATTGTCAATCCAGGCATAGCACACGCACCGTTAACACAACGCATAAATTATTACGCAATAATACACTTACATGTATTTCTTATGGGAAAATTGTAATTTTCAAATTTGAATTGTGGCCTTATTACAAGTCCGACAAAGTTCATCCTGCCTTTAAAGAGCTTGTATTTTTCTGTTCTTTCGTTTGGTAAAGCCATTTCTACAGGAAAAATTGTACTTTCGGGTCAGGGTTAACGGACTCATGCCAAAAATTGATATAAATTGTTTAAAATACTTATTTTTAAATTATACTTAAATTATCAACAAATATGCTTATTATCCCTGGATAGATTGCTTGTATCGAAGGAGTTCTAATAAAAAACCAAAATAAATAAATTTGAAAATTTCATGCCAGATTTTTCAAATTTTCAAATTTTGAATACATATTTTGGTAATATGTAGTAAAATACTGCAATATCTTTGGGTTTTATGATGTAGCAATGGTTATAATCCAACGTTCAAATTAACGAAAGTTTTTATAGATTTATGATTTGCACATAGTAGTTGAATAATAATTAAACAATTCCTTTTGTTTATATTTTGTGTATCAGAAAAATAAATTTTTAAATATTATTTTGAATGTTTGCATTAACCAAACTAAATAATTCACAATTATTGAAAATATTTATTTATTAACCCATCGAAATATATATTTGAAATAAGAAAGTTAAATATTGCATTGTTATATTATGCACTAGTAAATCATTCGATTAGCATTGATTATTATAATGTGGCAGCAGCACATGCAAAACAATTTATAGCAGAAATCAGGTATTCTGTATTTTGGCTTACCGGCTACCTTTAATTAAGAAAAACGCTTTGCAACGTATTTATTTCATATAGTACATTAGTAAAATATGTGTAATTCCAATAATTGATAATTCAATCGGGGTCCATTGTTTATGTTTCGCCGCACCTAAAATAAGGTTTTAAAAATATTTCAGTAAATAAATCATATTACGTAATTTTTTCATACTTCCACAGACAAGACCATTTTCTAATACCTGCGAAGTCGTTTCTTTACATTTGCAAATCGATTGATTCATGCAATATGCGCCAATTATACAGTGTTCATCGTATAAACATTTCTGATCCACACCTATAAATGTTATAAAAGTTTACATAGCTACCTTTGATATTTAATTTTTATTAAGTACTTACCTCCTAGACATTTTTTCTTATCTTGATCCACAACGTACGATTCGTTACACTGACAACGTTTTTCCTTACAAACATATCCAAAATTTCGGCAATCCTTGATTGAATTACAATAGTAAAGTAATTCGCCTGTGTTATTTAGTTTAAATTAAATTTGTTTATAAATTGAATAAAATTATAATATTACCTTCATACGCTCCTTGGGCATGAACAATATACACCATTTCAAATCTTGAAATTATGAAAAAAAAGAGTATAATGAAATTAGAAAAATTCATTTTCGTTGCAAAAAGCTTTTTATTTTGTCTGGCACTAATTTTCTTTCAAATTTATGAATTAAGTTTGATCAATACAAGAGACATACGTATACTACAAAAAATTGTACCTACATATAGCGAAGACTTACTTGTGTGTTAGTGATAGAATTTCAAAACATAAGGGGTTTACTATTAATGATTATTTGTTACAACCCTAAATTTGCTTTTATTCTTTTAATGTCACTGAAACACTAATTATCATGCTTAGGTGCTTCACTATATTATTAACTTAAAAAATGCTATTTCTTTTTGGTTAAATCGATGTTTACTAATAGGGGTTCACGTGTAGGAAAATGCATTTTTAATTTGTAGAAAGTGATTGATAATATAAGTAAAAAATAACAAAAAATAAAAAATTTAAAAGATTGTGTTTATTAACATTAAATAATAAATATTAAAGTTTATCTGTTACTCCAAGCACTTTTTATATAATCTGCAGCTTTTTCAGCAATCATTATTATGACAGCATTGGTATGACCCGCTATAATATTTGGCATAATGGAACCATCTATTACTCGAAGATTTTTAATAAAATGAACTCTTAATTGTGAATCAACCACAGCATTCGAATCGTTTATCGGTCCCATTTTGCACGTTCCTACATAATGGCCAATACCTGTAGCCATATTTTGCAATACGCAAGCGGTGTATTTATCTGTTCCAATTCGTAAATGATTGCAATTTGGGATAACCATTGAAAAAAATTTTGAATTGTACTTTTTTAAACTTTTTGACTCTCCAATTTTCTTTGCCTAAAAATAACGAAAACTAAGTTATGTACTAAAAGCTGACTATCCTACTATATTATTATAAGAAAATCGTTAAAAATAAAAAATTACGATCATAATTATTATGAAAGTTTTATTAAGAAAAAATTACCGTTCAAAGAAAGAGTTCAAGATCAAATAAATTTAAGATTGTGTTGTAATTATTTACCAATTTGATGCCTTCCAACATGACTTGAATGTCAAATTCGTCTTGAAAATAATTTAAATGTATTGCAGGTGCATGTAATGGATTTCCACTTTTTAAAGTAACTCGACCTTTACTACGCGGTCGTAACAATATCGTTGTAATACTGAATGATGGAATAAAAAATACATTTTTATATATTTGACTATACAAGTTAGGAGGAATGCCATATAAATTTTGCAAAACTCCAAAAAAATCGTTGTTTATACCTCCCGCCCCAAGAACAAGTTCAATATCGGGATAATCGTCGGTTGCATTGGTGCTATACTTGGTTTTTACAAATCCTATTCCTTCAGCTCCACCGGGAAGGGTTAAAGGTCCTTTGCCATTTAATACATAATTAAGTAAATGAGATGGATTTTGCAGGCTTAAATCTGTTACAGTTACCGATTCGTTAATCAAAAACGAATTGTAAAGCGAAACGTGATCTTGTAAATTGTAACCAACTTTTAAATTTTGAATTACAGGAATGTTAAAAGGTTCTAATTCTTCTCTAGGGCCTATTCCTGAAACCATCAGCAAATGTGGCGAACCAATTGCTCCTGCCGATATTAAAACTTCTTTTGTGGCCATCACTTGATATAACTTTTTGCTTTTTATAAATTCAACACCAGACGCCGATTTTGTTTCTTTATTAATTAGAATTTTTGTAACTTGAGCTTCGGATATTATATCTAAATTTTTACGATACAATATTGGCTTTAAAAATGCTTTTCCCGTACTTTGACGTTTTCCATTAATCATAGTTGCATGCACTTTTGAAAATCCCGTATGAGATTGCCCATTTGGATCGGTAATTTTATAACCTTGCTCTATTCCAGCTTTTAAAAATTCTTTTAATATCGGAGTTTGAAATGGGGCTTCCTGAATACTTAAATAACCATTTCTTCCGTGGTATTTGTCATCGGATACATTGTCTTCATTACAAAATGAATAATTTTCAGATTTAATAAAATAAGGAAGTACGTCTTCGTATTTCCAACCGACATTACCATAACTTTCCCACTCGTCAAAATCTTTTCTATTTCCTCTCGTATAAACTAGAAAATTTATTACAGAACTACCACCAATCGCTTTTCCCTTTGAAAGATTGCATCGTTTATATTTTAAACTAAGACACGAAGTGTTTGATTTTTCACTTCTATATCCCCAATTGTAATTCGTCGATGATTGGAACGATGCCGTTAAAGGAATATCAGTAAAATAATTTTCGTATTTTCCCGCTTCCAAAAGCAACACCTGCCAGTTTTCATTTTCACTTAATCTATTAGCAAGCACTGCTCCTGCTGATCCTGCACCAATAATCACAAAATCATAACTGCTTTTAAAAACTTCACTAGTTCTTTTGTAAAGGTTAAAAGAATCACCATATAAGTTTTGAATATTTCTTGACGTTTCCAAAAATTGAGAATCACAAACTGAAATATAGAAAATGCAAGTTAACAATATTTTACACCCAACTATAGTCATGATAGCTGATCAAACGTTGAACCACGCTTATTGGATACTAAAACTGTATAAATTGGGTACAGCTCGTCTTATACGTTTGTAATTATAATCGATCCATTTTTTATATATATATATACTATAAATGATTATGTAATAACGCACAAATAAAATGAATGATGGATTTCACCTGCAGAAAATTTTAAGTATTTGTTAACCAAATGTGCATTGAAACACTAATATTTGTATTAAAAAAATTGAATTGGTGCCCTTTAAATCGTGTAACATGGTAAATGCATTATGAAATATTTGCATTTTATGTAAGATTTCTATTTGTACGATGAAAAGCTTTAGCTTTTAGTCAAAATAGTTTTATCTCAAAATATATGTAGGTAGCTATATTAAAATGTAAGAAAGTGTAGACAATAAATTTTAGTTGTTGATTATTTTACTTGCTTGATTTGTTTATTTTTAAATAATTAAATGTTGAAATAAGCAATGAAATATATTTAATAATAAAATTTCAACATGTTAGCGCTAATATAATATTCACAAAACGACTTTCTATAGGCACGTGAATGGAGTGCATCATGTACAACATGTAAATTTTAAGATATTTTATGTAGAAACGTTTATTTTGATATCAAAAAAATTATAAAATATTTTTTTAAGCAAAAAAAATATTAACTGCAAGCATGTCAATTATTAATTAAAAATATATTCTAACTCTTGCATGATTTATAGCAGCGGATAATATTAAATTGTAAAAATGATTAATACCTATTATGTTGTAAACTAAAAAGGTACAGTGAAAAGACCCTGTATGATGTGGATTATTTCCATATTTAAATAACAGAGCATGAAATTTAAAGCGGTTGTTTAGAAAATAGTACATTTTAAAATAAATTGATTTACGAGTAATAAGTACTCATTTAAATAAATAATAACGCGACAAAATTTTGAACTTCTAGAAATTCGAAAGTTTTAACATGTAGTTGACCGTAAACTGATAATTGTTATAGATTTACAGTTAAGGAAAACAAATAAGTATTTACCTAGATATGTTTTTACATAGTATGCAAACCAAAAAAACATTACTAATTTGGACTATTTTCAAAATTAACGTCGAATTAAAAATGAGCAAGAAAATTATAAAATTCAAAAAAACCTTATCGAGGACATGTTCTGATCTTATTCGCAATCATGTTATGGAATCGTTCTGTGAAATATCTAGACGACTCTCAATTTTTGCGAGTTTTACATTAAAATTTCTGAAGGAGCATTGTAATAAAAGGAAACTAAATAAATTGCACTTTTCTTTTGCAAGTACTTTACGTACATTTAATTATTGGTATTTTAAATTTTTTCTGTATAAAAATCAAGGAAAAAAAAAAAGTTAAAGAACAATTTTATGTAATATTGGATAAACAATGTGAGAAAATACCATAATAAGACATTAAAGTAATAGTGGATGACTGGAATGCGAAATTTGAACAAGAAGAGACATACGGGCCTACAATTTGTAAGTTTAGTCTGCATAATGAGAGCAACGAAAATGGAAGACTTTTTTATTAACTTTGCAATGAAAAAAGATATGAAAATAAAGACTACACACTACAAACATAAAGACATTTATAAATCAACGTTGGTAAGCCCAAATGGTACAACTGCAAATCATATTGACCATTTTTTGATAGAAAGTAGAAGTGAACATATCATTAAAGACGTTAAAACATATATAGGAGCAGATTTCGAATCAGATCATTACATGATGAGTGTGAAAATGTCAACAGTTATTCCAAATGGAATGAATACAGAAATACATGTAAATATGATAAAAAAAATAATAGATTACGCGAGAGACCAAAGAGCAAAATATTGGGAAGTAATGGAAAAGATATTAGAAAAGACGGAAGTACAACAAAATGTAGATGACATGCTAACAGCAATAGAAAAAAGTATAATTGAAGCAACAAGTACACAGTATGTGAAAACAAAAAATAAAGATAAGGAGTGGTATAACGAGCCGTGTGAAAGAAAAAAAGTAAGACAAATGTTACTAATCAAACGAACAAAAGAAACAAAAAAAAGAATAAAAAGCAGAGAAAAGAGTGCAAAAAGATAATAAGACAAAAAAACCACCAACTAAAGAAATTAGAGGAGATAAAACAAAGTACAATATGTTTATTTTAGTCAATAAATGTTAATATTAATAATATTCACAAGTTAATTAACAATTTATAGAAAAGTACAATAATAGAACAATAGTACACTTATACGAAGATATAACAAGAATAAAGCAAGGATTTCGAACAACCACTGGGTTCCGTAAAAATAAAGATGGTACACTAGTGGGATCAAAAGAAGGAGTAAGAAAAAGATGGGCAGAATACTTTCTAGAGCTACTATATAAAACAAAACGCCACGAGAAAGAGAGAGAACACATAGTTATAAAAAAAGAGGATGAAAGAGAGGTCAAAGTGGAGGTTACCAACACAAGAGGAGATAACAGAAGTGATATGGAAATTAAAAAATAATAGAAGCGTAGGTGAACATGGTATACAGTGTAAGAAATAAGTATAAGAAATGTTAAAATATAAAGGGGACAAACTGCATAAAATGGTCATAAGTATAATACAAAATGTATGAAAAGAAGAAAGGATGCCCAGATCCTATAAATTAGCACTGATTTGTCCGATTGACAAAATCAGAGATAAAACGGAGGGTAGAAATTATAGAGGGAATGTCACATGCATAAAGAATAGACTCGGAGGGTATGCAGAGAAAATGTGACTTCAGACAAAGTAAATCGGTAACGGATCAATTATTTGTTTGGAGAAAGACACCAGGAATTAGTCACGAGTTTGAACTTGAAACGCGCTTGATCTTGCTGGATTTTAAACAAAGGGACGACAGCGTTGAGAGAAAAGAGTTGTATAACATCATGATGGAAATGAAAATTTATAAAAATTAGTAAAATTGGCAATGACACTGGATGGCACCATAAACAAAGTAAGAATTGCAGGTGAGCTGACTGAGGGTTTCGGAGTAGAGGCAGGACTGATGCACATGCACAATTTGCACATGTAAAACATAGGTCATCAATAATTCCACAGGACTCATGAGCCCACTCTGAACATACATGGGAGTTGTACCAGTCCTCTTCACTCGCCACATACTTTCTTTCATCCACAGATGAAGCTGTGTCATCATCTTTACCTGGAAGCAATTTGAATTTTCCACAGCGTGATTATTATTACTTTAGACATTAATAATGACTTCTTGACTATTTTGATACTTTTTATGAATTTTTGAGTTTGCAAGGCCTCTAATTATGTTTTGTAAGGTTATTACGCCATAATTGTAGATTGTAGCGATCTTCTAGAAAATTCAGTTAGGCTTTGCTTAGAAGAAAGAGCCTGCTTAGGAATGCTTATCCTTTCTGCTGCAGTGCAAAGGTTGATAGCGAAATTTTATCTTCGGAATCACTGTTCTGAAGTTTTATTCTGTTTGATTTATTCAATGTAAGCAAAGCGGCTGTGGAGGATGGGTATGTGTATCCTCACACGTTAATATTTGAAGGTTACGACGGTGTTGGAATAACTATTTATTTTATTTAAAATATTATATTACAAAATTAATAACTGGTTTTGTTTCGAACAAAATATGATTACAAATCACCACTCGATATCGTATCGTTGTTTTTCGTACCGTCTGATATAATAAACAATAACCTCATGGTTACTGGTTACCATATCAATTTGTGTACCTTCTTTAGAGCTCCCTGATCTCTACATTTATTCTTAAACAGGCTGTGGCGTTGGCCGCCACACTACTCCCCCTTTCGGTAAAAGCGTGGTAAGGAAAGCAGAAAATGAAGAGAATAAATTCGAAATTAAAGGAAAGCTAAAGAGTGGTGAGTAAGGTGTTGGGAGAAATTTAAAATTTAAACTTTTAGATTTTTAAAAATTAAGTTTAAAATCTAAGAGTTGAAATGGTTTAAATGAAAATGAAAATGAAAAAGTTAGCAAGAAACGTAGGCTGGTTTTAAGCGGTCGATTGAAATTGATTTTTCTTTGTTTTTTATTAACAAAACAAAATATTTATCATTCTTGTGACCACTGAAAAGGGTCCTAAATAGGCTGGTTTCAAAGAACTTTTCACAGAGTCGTCTCTGATAAACACGTGAGAACAAGATTGAAGATCTTTAAAAAAAAAAATGGAACGGTTTTCGCGGTTTTGTGGTTGAACCGGGCGAATATTTTCAAAGAATAGTTGAAGGGCTTGTACAAAATCGTGAGTGTTAGCAGAGTTTTTATTCTCAATAAAAAAATCTGCTGGTACTCGGATTGTTGTGCCATAAACTAACTGCGAAATGGTGCATTTCAAATCGTCTTTAAAAACAGTTCTAAAACCTAATAAAATTAGAGGCAACACGGAGACCCAATTGCTACTCTGATAGCAATTGATTGCATTTTTTAACGATCGATGTAATCGTTCGATCATTCCGTTGCATGCAGGGTGATATGGGGTTGTCCGGCTGTGCTTAATACCTAATAAAATTGAAAATTGTTGGAACAGTGCAGATTCAAATTGTCTGCCTTGATCTGTTGTGATCTTAAGAGGAATGCCAAATCTTGCTATCCAACAAGAAAGGAAAGTTGTTGCACAGTTTCAGCAGTGGCATCTGGTATCGGAATGACTTCCATCCATCTTGTATATCGGTCGATGCAAGTTAAGGCATAATTAAAACCTTGACAAGATGGAAGTGGACCAACTAAATCTATGTGCACATGTGTGAAGCGTTCGGATGGGGGCAAAAATGGTTGCAATGGTGTTCGAACGTGCTTTGTAATTTTTAGCAGTGTATACAGGTTTTAGCCCATAATGAGCAATCCTTGTTAATTGCTGGCCAAATATAATTTTTGCGCATTAAGTTAACAGTTGATCTTATTCCCGGATGTGACAAGTTGTGTGTAACGTTGAAGATTTCTTTCCGCCAAGGGCGTGGAATGAAAGGTCTGCAAATGTCCGTTGATGTGTCACAAAACAGTTGCTTGTCGGTGCCGAAAATTGGAAATAGTTTAAGTTTAATGTTAGGTAGTGCTTGTAAAATTTTGAGGTCAGGATCTTGCAATTGATCTACAGCTATGGATTCAAAATCGATTGCTGTAGGAAAAGAAATTGTTTGGATTCGTGAAAAAGTATCCGCGACAATATTTTCTGGACCTGAAATGTGGGGATGTCCGTTGTGAATTGACTAATAAAATCAAATTGTCTTGATTGTCGTGGTGACAGATTATCTGACTTTTGATTGAAAGCAAATATCAACGGTTTGTGGTCAGTAAAAATAGTAAAATTCTTCCTTCTAAGAAATGACGATGGTGCTTTATAGCTAAATAAATTCCTAATAGTTCTCTGTCATATGTGCTGTACTTCATTTGGGCGGGAGATAATTTTTAGAAAAGAAATGCAATGGTTGCCAAACTGAATTATTTAATTGTTGTAGAACAGCACCTACAGCTGTGCTAGAAGCGTCAACCATCAATGATAGAGGTAAATCATTTGATGGGTGAACTAAAATAATCGCTTCAGCTAACGCGTGTTTGCACGATTCGAATGCTTTTATTAAATTGGTATCCCAAGAAATGACGGATTTGTCCTTTTTTATTTCCATGATGCACTTGGTGTAAAGGTGCCTGAATGGAAGCTATGTTGGGAAGAAATCTGTGATAAAGTTTAACATGCCTAAGAAACGACGCAATTGAAGTACGGTTTCAGGCCGCGGAAATTCTAAAATTTGCTTTGTTTTAGATGGTAAAGCTTGAATACCTTTTTCTGAAATTAAATGGCCTAAAAATTCCACTGAAGATTGTGCAAAAGTAGATTTGTCTACGTTTAATACTAAACCGAATTCACGTAAACGAGTAAAAACTAATTCTAAATGCTGTAAATGCTCTTCTAAATTATGTGATGAAATTAAAATATCGTCGATGTAAATGAAACAAAAGTCAAATTTGCCTAAGACGGTGTTAATAAAACGTTGAAACGACTGAGCAGCGTTCCGGAGTCCAAAGGTCATTGTTGGAAACTCAAATAAACCAAATGGGGTTGTTATCGCTGTCTTGCTGATGTCGTCTGGGTTCATGGGGATCTGATGGTATGCTCTGACTAGATCTAAGGTGGTAAAAATAGTTTTACCCTGTAAATTTTGCGTTGCATCATGGATGTTAGGAATAGGATAACGATCGGGGACTGTGATTGCGTTTAACTTGCGGTAATCGCCACAGGGCCTCCAAGATTTATCCTTCTTCAACACCATATGAAGTGGAGATGACCATTCTGAAGATGAAGGTCTACATATGCCTTGAGCTAGCATGTATTCAAACTCTTTCTTAGCGCATTTTAATTTTTCAGAGTCCAAACGTCTGGGTTTGGAAAATACCGGAGGTCCAGTAACGTGCAAGGTATGACACACGTTGTGTTTTGGTGTAGTTTTAAAAAATGCAGGTTGTGTTAATTCTGGAAATTGTTGTAATAATTTAAAATTGGAGCTTGTAAATGATCAGGAGAAATTGTTGTTAATGTGAGAGATTTATCTTGAATTTTGGAAATTTGGCCTGGTATAGATAAATGGGTTAAGTTATCTATTAAGCGTTTGTGTTGTAGGTCGACTAATAAACCAAATTTTGCAAGAAAATCTGCACCAATGATTGGTTTGGTAATATCTGCAACTATGAAGATCCATGGAAATGAACGTCGTAGTCCGAAAGATAAATGCAATAATTGAGTACTATAAGTTTCAATTTTGGAACCATTTGCAGCAAATAATTTTATGGTAGTAAGAACTGGTTTAGGTGACATAAAATGCTTAGGTAATACCGAAACTTCAGCTCCAGTATCAATTAAAAAAGAAAATTTAGTAAGCGGGTCAACAACGTATAACCGACAGTTTGTATGATCAACAATATCCGTTGTTTGAATACTGCGATCATTTTTTAGTTTTCCGAATTTTTAAAATTGCAAGGTGCAACACATTTGTTGGCTTTGTTTTTGAACTGACGATGATACCAGCAAATACCCGTTGGAGATTTTGATTTTGAGAATTTGCGTTTAGACGCGGACGGAGAACGAAAATGAGATCGTGAGCGATTAAAATTGTTTTTAAAATAAGTTTTTAACTCTGCTAATTCTAACGATAATTGCGCAACTTGTGACGTTAATGAATGAGAAGTATTCGCATCTGTAGTATTAACTTGAACAGAAGCTATGGTACTTGCGGTAACTTCTAAAAATCGATCTGCTAAAATTGCTATTTGGTCAAGCGATTGATCGCTGATGGAAAACATAGCCTGCGCTTGTTGCGGTAACCTTTGCAGAAAAAGAGATTTCAGTGCTGTGTCAGCGATGTTTCCGCCTGCTAACTCGCGCATTTGTCTCAGAAGATGCGTAGGTTTTTTATCACCTAATGTTAGTGAAGTTAGAAGAGTGTGCAAACGTGATTGTTCCGACTCTTCGAAACGTTCCAATAATTTTGACTTTAGAGTGTCATATAAATTTTGAATGGGCGGATTCAATATGACGTCTGAAATTTGTGCCAAAATTGAGCCTTCTAAAGAAGCTACCACCGTATTGTACTTAGTACGGTCGTTGGTAATTCTTGAATTCGCGAATTGTGCTTCAATTTGGCAAAACCAAATGCGCGGGTTAGCACGCCAAAAAAATCGGAACCTTGACACTGACAGGGGCAAGATTTTGCGGCAGAGGTTCAACGAAAGGAGCAGTGGGAGTAGGGTGAATACCAGGCGCATCAACCATATTTATTAATAAATATAAATATCAAAAAACTATAAAAAAGGCACTTAGCTGTCCTGTCCTGTTGCACTTTGTCTAGAAGCTGGAATGCTGGTATTCTGCTGGATACTGCGTTTTCGTGTTGGTCAAATTACGTTCACTGCGCCAATAGCGGTCCAATCCAATTAAAAATTTTGATAACAACCAAATCAGTTGAGGTAGAAGTGTTAGTTTCCAACCAGTCCAAATCGGAGGTCACCAATTGTGGAGGATGGGTATGTGTATCCTCACACGTTAATATTTGAAGGTTACGACGGTGTTGGAATAACTATTTATTTTATTTAAAATATTATATTACAAAATTAATAACTGGTTTTGTTTCGAACAAAATATGATTACAAATCACCACTCGATATCGTATCGTTGTTTTTCGTACCGTCTGATATAATAAACAATAACCTCATGGTTACTGGTTACCATATCAATTTGTGTACCTTCTTTAGAGCTCCCTGATCTCTACATTTATTCTTAAACAGGCTGTGGCGTTGGCCGCCACACGGCTGTACCCTCGACGTAGAAGGAGTGGGATTTTTATATAGATTCACATGTAAAGAAGCAGTAGATGTTGTTTCTCCATTTTTTTCTGCTGTATTGATATTTTCAGAATATTACTGCAGTTCCGTTCCGATATCCATTGTAATTAAATGACCAGATCCCGGTTCTTCAAAATCCATTGACAGCAGTTTCAACTTGATGGTTTTTCAAAAGCTTCTTTAACGGTCCCTACGATTTGATAAAGTCTGAAAGTGTGGCCGAAATAATTTTTCAGCCACCTAGTAAGATAAATGTAGTGAGACGGAAATGCGGTTGTATTTTATGCTTGCAGAGGGGCGATTAACACAACAAAATAACAACTATTCTCGCAGCAAAAGCTTATAACACTTTAAAGTTTTTTTGTGAGTAATGATCGTCCAGGATAATAAGAATTGGTCTATTTTCAAAATTAACGTCGAATTAAAATGAGCAAGAAAATTATAAAATTCAAAAAAACCTTATCGAGGACATGTTCTGATCTTATTCGCGATCATGTTATGGAATCGTTCTGTAAAATATCTAGACGACTCTCAATTTTTGCGAGTTTTACATTAAAATTCTGAAGGAGCATTGTAATAAAAGGAAACTAAATAAATTGCACTTTTCTTTTGCAAGTACTTTACGTACATTTAATTATTGCTATTTTAAATTTTCAATGTGTAAGCATTGTAAGCTATATTTGCTTACTGTAAAAATAAACATGGTACACTAGTGGGATCAAAAGAAGGAGTAAGAAAAACATGGATGACCAGAATACTTTCTAGAGCTACTATATAAAACAAAACGCCACGAGAAAAAGAGAGAACACATAGTTATAAAAAAAGAGAATGAAAGAGAGGTCAAAGTGGAGGTTACCAACACAAGAGGAGATAAGAAAAGTGATATGGAAATTAAAAAATAATAGAAGCGCAGGTGAACATGGTATACAGGCGGAAATGTTAAAATATTGAGGGGACAAACTGCATAAAATGGTCATAAGTATAATACAAAATGTATGAAAAGAAGAAAGGATGCCCAGATCCTATAAATTAGCACTGATTTGTCCGATTGACAAAATCAGAGATAAAACGGAGGGTGGAAATTATAGAAGGATTGTCACATGTGTAAAGAATAGACTCGGAGGGTATGCAGAGAAAATGTGACTTCAGACAAAGTAAATCGGTAACGGATCAATTATTTGTTTGGAGAAAGACACCAGGAATTAGTCACGAGTTTGAACTTGAAACGCGCTTGATCTTGCTGGATTTTAAACAAACAGACGACAGCGTTGAGAGAAAAAGTTGTGTAACATCATGATGAAAGTGGAAATTTCTAAAATTAGTAAAATTGGCAATTATACTGGATAGCAACATAAACAGAGTAAGACTTGCAGGTGAGCTGACTGAGGGTTTCGGAGTAGAGGCAGGACTGATGCACATGCACAATTTGCACATGTAAAACATAGGTCATCAATGATTCCACAGGACTCAAGCCCACTCTGAACATACATGGCAGTTGTACCAGTCCTCTTCACTCGCCACATACTTTCTTTCATCCACAGACGAAGCTGTGTCATCATCTTTACCTAGAAGCAATTTGAATTTTCCACAGCGTGATTATTATTACTTTAGACATCAATAATGACCTCTTGACTGTTTTGATACTTTTCATGAATTTTAGAGTTTGCAAGGTCTCTAATTATGTTTTGTAAGGTTATTAGGCCATAATTGTAGATTGTAGCGATCTTCTTGAAAATTTCTTCTTTTGTTTTTCTTTCACCACTGGCAGTGGGCTAATATCAGTTAGGCTTTGCTTAGAAGAAAGAGCCTGCTTAGGAATGCTTCTCCTTTTCTGCTGCAGTGCAAAGGTTGATAGCGGAATTTTATCTTCGGAATCACTGTTCTGAAGTTTTATTCTGTTTGATTTATTCAATGTAAGCAAAGCGGCTGTACCCTCGACCTAGAAGGAGTGGGATTTTTATATAGATTCACATGTAAAGAAGCAGTAGATGTTGTTTCTCCATTTTTTTCTGCTGTATTGATATTTTCAGAATATTACTGTACTGTAGTTCCGTTCCGATTTCCATTGTGATTAAATGGCCAAATCCCGGTTCTTCAAAAGACGTTTTTTAAAAGCTTTTTAACGCTCCCTGCGATTTGATAAAGTCTGAAAGTGTGGCCGAAATAATTTTTCAGCCACCTAGTAAGATAAATGTAGTGAGACGGAAATGCGGTTGTATTTTATGCTTGCAGAGGGGCGATTAACACAACAAAATAACAACTATTCTCGCAGCAAAAGCTTATAACACTTTAAAGTTTTTTTGTGAGTAATGATCGTCCAGGATAATAAGAATTGGTCGTTGCTTTGTCGGTCTGGTTTGTTCCACAAAATATTTGATAAACTTCAAAAAGATGTTGATATTTATCGAACTTTTGTTTTGTAGGAAAGCCAAACTTCTATTAGGAGAATTGTCCATGAGCTCAGGTTTTATCTTCTTTCTAGGAAAATACCAGCAGTGTATCTAACTCAAGCAGGGTTCGAACCACAACTTACGCTTCGTAGTCGACCCGTATATGCTTCGCCCTATACTGCTGGTATTTTTCCTAGAAAGAAGATAAAACCTGAGCTCATGGACAATCTCCTTTGCTCATTCTGCTAACATGTTCGTTCCACTCTTTTCTTCTGGTTTTCATCTTTTGTCGGTTATAAACTTTGTGTAGTTGTTGTCTGTATTAATGTCATATATTATGTTAATGAGATTTTGACTTACGTTTCGTGATCCGTTAAGGTTTTAATTATATCACTTTTCCTGATTTTGTCGAAGGCCTTGTTCAGGTCTACAAAGAAAAATAAACGCAGGTGCAAAAACTTTCCACTTACACTCATAAACCTAACAATAGTGACATTTACTGCTCTTTCGCATTTGCTAGTCCACCTACCTGCTTTTTATCTATATTCGATCGAGGGTGAGTTTATATTTAGCATAGATGCCGTCAAAATTAGAAAAAAATTTAAACTGCATTTCAGTTATAAAACCAGCGGCTGTACCATAAGATGTTGCTTTTGATTTTTTAAGGAAATGCTTTTGTGTCTACTCAGAAACCCGTAAATCCATTTTATCAAAGCCATTCTAGTATCTTTATTGAAATTATTAGAAATGTTGTTGACATGGGCAAAATTAAATGTTAATTGACAAAGTTCTTTATGGGTCATCCCAAAAAATCTCTTCTTTGTTTTGAAAATATATTCCACAATTTCCTTTTCTTGTTCCTCGAAGAAAACCTGCCTAAATTGTTTAAGGTATTTTTCAATGTCTGTAACAAAATTTTATTTTTATTTGTAATTCTTTTTTGCAACGTAGAAAATCAACATTTTATCATAACAAAATAAAAATAAAACAATGTACTATGTTGATTGGTCGTTCGAAGTTGGGACGACCGAACTTTGGAAATTACATGTGTCTCATTTTGAGAACTATTACCAATTGAAAGTGGCTTAAACACATGTGTGTTCAATACGCCAATACCAAATTATGGTAAACAACATCATAATGCTTACTTTAAATTACTGCATTAAGAAAGCTAAACATAGCTTATACTCTAGTAGCTTGTACGGTTGTCACAAGGTTGTAACAAGCTTGTCAAGCATGTGACAATATTATGACAATCTTGTCAAAACCTTACGTGCTATCTGGGTATTTTCGACCTTATTTTAGCTTCTGAATCTTAGAAAATATTATAATAATATTATTACAAGAATTTCCAACACCCCTTGAATAACACGTGATCGATATTTTAACTGGATCAACTTTGTGAGTTACTATGCTTACTGTATGTAGTTAACTTAAAAGTATTTAGATGACGCTGCAGTGCTAAACTTTTCTCAATTTTTAAGGTGTTCCGGCTTGAACTCTGTCCCATCTTGGATCACTCTCCCCTATTTTTAGAATAATAAATATTTTAGCTTAAGTAGAAACAAAAATGTTTTAGTTTAGTTAACCCGATAAGAACCATTGAAAATTTTTGAAATCTCAGCCCAATTTTCTGAAGGCACCAGAATTGATAAGACGTCATGGAGGACGTCTGGTAATGTTTCACGATGTATCAGTTTAAGTTAAACCAAGTTGTTTTTTATTCGTTTGGAACGATATTGGTATATTGCATATTTATATTTAATTTGGAATTTCAGCCTTTCATATTTTCGAGAAAAAAGAGATTACCTACCATCTGGTTGTATGCTGTTTTTCTTTGCTTATGAAGGAGTAAAATTAGCTTGTAGTACCAAGTTATTATATTATTAATAATTTTTTGCTTGCTCCCTAATCATTTCAAATTTTTTGAAATTATCATTATAGAGGTGCAGGTTGGGTGCATTAATTTCTTCTTCTTCTTAAGAATTATTATATTATTAATAATTTTTTGCTTGCTCACTAATCGTTTCAAATTTTTTGAAATTATCATTATAGAGGTGCAGATTGAGTGCTGAGTGCATTAACTTAATTTTATTAATCACTCATAGCGGCAGAGACGGACATTGGCCTGGGTGTTAGCGCAAGGACTGCTAATGCAAGGCGCCCCGGTTCAAATCCGGGTGGAGTTCACTTTGCAATGACGTCTCCGTGCTTCGGAAGGCATGTAAAGACGGTGGTCCTCCTATGTTGATGAATTGCCAGCATTAACAATAAAAAATAGGGTAACAGGCACATCTGAGCAAGCCTAGCAAGTACTTCAGATGTAAAACAAGTAGTGCTCAAGGTACTGACAGTGGCTTCGAATATCGCCGATGCTACTGTTAAGTAAAAACAGATATGTTGATCTGTTGATCAACAGATGTTGATGTTGATCAACAGATCTGGGCTCACAGGGTTATCCCTAGCCAAAAGTAGAAGAAGAAGACTCATAGCGGCAAAGCATAATTGTTTACATCTGATATAAGTAATTTATTGTGCCTTAACTCAAATTTTAGTCAACTAATTCACAGGACAAATAAATCCATATTAGAAGAGCTGAAGATTACAACTACGCTTCCACAAATAATCAACCAACAGTACTTGACATATCTGCAATGGAGAAAATAATTGTGGTAGGCAAAATAGAGAGACGTTGACCAAAAGGTAGATACTAACATGCATGAAACCGCACAAAGAGTTAAAAGGATATTCATGAAAGATTCAAGCACAAAAGTATGATACCTGGGAAAAGTAGTAAAATATTACATTGATATACCATACACCCATATGGGTGAAAGGGATCAATATTACCTTTTAATATTGTTTTAAAATGTTGACTACTCCCAAAATTGTCATCCAAATTTTTATTCTAATGAATATTGCAGATTGTCATTTTAAGAACTTAACTTTAAAAAACTGGAGTTAGCTACTTCGTAAATTGCATCCACGACCAAAAAGATTTGTATTATGTAAAATTTTCGAATTATTGCTAAGCAGATGCTTTTTGATATGATTATCAATGACCATGAAATATAAAAATTTCGAGTATTCAAAAAAAGTATGTCAACCGGTACCCAATGCTTTTTGGATTGTTGAAACTTCTTGAAATTGACGTAGTACCTACGCATCTGGTGACTTTCGACAGTTCGGAATTACCTGGTTCAAAGTTGTTTAAATAATTCTTGTATGATACAAATCTATATTGATCAAGTTCGCATTTTTTGATTCGATGAATTAAGTTATTCAATTGGATTTTAACATTAGCGTTTCTTGTTCTAATTCAGCTGCGACATGTATGCTTACTATTGAAGCGTAATCAAAATATACATACTATACTATTTCTATTAGTACTTCCAGATGTATTATTTTATTAAATTTTTTTTGAACAGTAATGCTAGGCAGATGGTCTTGTTTGAATAGGTAATTATCAAATGGTGATATGACTAAAAAATCTAGTTTTGCAAAAATTTCATAATGTTTGTCATCTGTGTACAGAGCCATGTTCGTTTTCTGAAATGTTGGTATGTCATTTACGTATAGTTAAGATAACTGGTTTTGATACCAATACTGAACTCTGAAAAATACCTGCGTTGTTTTTTAAGGGAATTTTTTAGAAAATTTAAAATTTACGGTATATTTTGGTAAAATCAAATTTTTATTCGCTTTTCTCAAAACTACATTTATCGTGCTTATGTATACGATTATACGTTCGAAATAATGGACTGATTAACTAAATCTTGGTTTTTACAGAATTAAATACATTTTAGTTGGAATTTAATCTATATCCCGGTAAAAAATTCAATTTTAATTAGGAATTTTTGTAATTTATGGATTTAGGGGTATTACCCGAGTTCTCAAAATCTATACAGTGCAGAAAAGTTTATCTGGACTACTCTAAAGAAATGTGATTTGGATCGCCGAGTTTATACTTTTTGTTTAATAATGTAGTTCAAACATCATCAATAAGTTTTACACAGAAAACTACATAAAAATAATTAATATCTACATATTTACATTTCCTTGAAACAGTTGCGTCCATATAATTAATAAATATTTAGAGATAACCTTGTAATAAAATTACTATAATTTCTTCATTTTTTGGTTTACAAACTTTTAATTGCAGTATTTTTATTTTTAAGATCTAATTTTAATTACAGGTCAATTAATATATACGTATATATATAAGAAGTATATATAAGAGTCTTTTCCATTCATAACTCGGCAAATTTTAATATGAAAAATATTCTGCAATTATAATTATTCCCACTTTTGATAATAATGTCTCCTGACCCCTCACCTTACTAATAAAATCAAAAAGTCTGTGTCGCATTGTTTTGATACTCAAATTTTATACCAAGTATGTATGATCAAAATGAATTTTTGAACTTTTTTTTAAATGCTTTACTATTGTCTCTATGCAATAGGTACATCCAAATAGTAAATAAGTAAATATAATTGGATAATACATTTGCCCGACGGGAAGAAGGTAGGAGCGGAACTTTGAAAAGTCTCGAAATTTTTGAGGGGTTTCTATACATTTCAAGTTTAAGACAAAAAATCCTAATTAAAATGTAAACAGTACCTAATATAATTAATTAATCTGTCCATGTTTCCCTAGATTCTTAAATTGTAATAGGTAACGGTGCAGTATTCCGGATCGGAAAGTTTATTTATGTTTATAGATATTCAAACAATTCTATCACTATTGATTAGATAACATTAAAATAAGCCCATTAAGGTAAGGATGAATTTGATATATCAATTAATAACCGAAAAATCGATTTTAAAGTTATTTAATTTTATTATAGAAACATGGCTGAATTGTGATTTGCAGAAATGCGCTTCATTTTGTAGTCAGTACGTGTACTTATTGTAAGTACTAACACTAGCCGGTTGACGAACTACGCTATCACCCAGAGGCCGATTGTGCACACAAGCACCCAGCGCTTGGCCACCTCCTCAGCAGTGATTTTCTTATATTTTACACAGTAATATATCTAGGCAATACGCCTGCTCGATGAAGGAAGTGTGAGACCTAGTTTTGGTACTCCGCAGTTAAGGCGACAAGACAAGTCGACAATTACCATTGACTCTCAGACCCCGTGCGTTTAACACCCACCTTTTCTAGTTTTATTTTAACTAAGGAATAATTTTAATTAGTGCTAAAGACGGTGGTTCTACCTTCAGCATTACGTTAAAAATATAAAATATTACCTAGATTAAAATTTTTAAAATTAAAGGTTAAATAAACAATAAAACGAAATTATTTATAAACTTTCAGCAATTTTAATTTTAATCTAATATTAATTTCAGCAGTTAATAATATATAAAATTTCAATAAATATAATATATTCTATTCAAAATTGTGCACTCGTTAAGTAATTATATGTATAATTTTACATTTTTTTATGTATAATTTACAGGAGTTAAGCATATAGGTATCGATGAAAGAGGGTACAGCAGCAAAAGCAGCCAGTAACATATTCGGATTTCATTCTAAGAATTTAATGGCATTTTTAAAAAAAAAATTTGTTAATGAACCACAATTTTTGTTTACATTAATCTTTCATAATATCTTTGGGACATTTTTAATTTCCCTTTTCGGGGAACAAGGTACTTCTACATATTTCCAATATTTTGATTAATATTAATATTAATAATAGCTTTTGGAATTTTAAAATCCTTAAGCTATAGTAGACAGTTTAATATACTTTAACACACTTAATTACACAGTAAACACAATGGTTAATTGTGCTTGATTTTCAACTATAATAATTTTATGTTTTGCGTGGTACGGTGAGTTAATGCAGTCAACCGGGAGTAGGTAAGCATTGCTTCCTCAAAGTTTTCTTTTAGATTTTATATTATTATTACCTTTAAATAGCATTCAACACTGTTTAAGAACGCTAATAGAAGCTATTTGCTACCACGTATTTTCTTTTTTGTTTTAGAAAATTAATTTTATAATTAGTAATAACACCTACCTTCAATCTTTAATGGAAAGTTAATTTGTTTTATATATTTTTTTCTTCAGATCGAGAACCTAATCATTGTGTTACATAGCAGTTTATTAATTAAACGTCTGTTTTTATAACGCGAACTCTACAGCTATAATAATAAATAATCCGTCATATTTTTCTGAGTTGATAAGGTTGGTCAATATTTAACTTTGGAATTAACGAAGACCATAAAAATTAGTTTATTTTGTTTCAGTATGGGTTTAAGTGCACGTGAAGATGTTTTTATTTTTGGTGCCAAAGAAAATCAAAATTATTATCATGAATTTTTCTTTATGTCTAGAACGTTTCATTGTGTCTTTTGCAAAACTGCTGTAGAGGACCAATTGCTTAAAGTAGGTTCGAACCCACGATAAAGATAATTCACTTTATTTTGAGAAGAGTTTTCGTAGCAGATTGCCAGATTAATTGAAAGGCAAATGATAGCTTTTATTTCGTTAGTGCTCGAACCCAGTATCTCGATTTAGTAGTCGACGCACTTACCAGTCACGCAATAACCGTCTTCCATATACAGTCTTTAATTTAACCATTAACTATTAGTGAAATAACAATTATAAAATCATTATATTTCAATAAAAATCGCAACAATACAGTGGAGGGACCGATGGAAGGACAAATAGTAGTAGCAGTATTATATAAAATCTGTTTTTTTGATAGCAGGCTAATAGTTGTAGTGGTGTCATTGAAATACTTAAAAATTTAGAGCTCAAATGTGTAATTATTTCAATTTCTTGAATAAATAATATAATTTTTTTTCTAAACTTGACACAATAAAATTTGATGTAACAATTTAACAACTTTGGTAATGACTTTGCAATTATTACTTATTGATGTATAATAAATTATAAAAAGTGATGTGAAGAAACTATTTAAAAAAAAATTTGATTCTTGCTATAATGTAATAATATTCCGTCAAATTAAAAAAAAGTTCGAGTTATAATTAATGAATTACATATTTATTACTTTCACCTAGTTTAATTAATGATTAAGGAAGAAACTGTTGGTTATGTCATTTACTTCCTGACTCTTTTGTAAGAGATAGTATACCTACCTGTTTACATATAATGTAAAGTTATGTTTACTTGTTAGACTTTATATTATAATTTTAATAAAATATAAAACTTTTAAGAATTACAACTATTTAACCTCATTATTAGCTCAGCATTATGAATATCAACAAAAACTTCTCGTTTATTTTCAGTTATAACGGGTAGATACATATTATTATTTTTATCTTTTAGATTAATTTTTTATCAATAAAAAAGATAATTTTTTTCTTTCACAAAAAGAACAAATATAGTAGTAATAAATCAAACAAAAATAGTGTATGCAATGGGGTAATATTTTCAAAAACGGTCAAGCTTACGAAAAAAGAACAGTTTCAAAACATCACAAGAAACGGAAGGAATTGAAGAGATTGTTAGTAATAATTTACTAATTAGCTAAAAACAATTATGCGATAATTATTACGCCGAAATGTAACGAATATCATTAAATTCATAATAAATTACCATTATATAATGGCAATAATTAAAAGTTAAAGTAATAAAAATAAAGTAATATGAGAACTAACGTTTTTTATAAATAAATTACAATTAAATACTATTTATGTATGAATAAAATCTTAATTGAATGTGATATCTTCATGGTATTATAGTAAATATTACTGTAGCAATCATTTCTTAGCAACTTCCTCTTTCTTTAAGAAAATATGTTTAGCTATATTCCTGAGAGTCAAAAAAACAATAATAAAAATATGAATAGATAGGATAGGTAACACATACTATAAGTTGTATAAAACGGAAGCAATATATTTATTATAATTACAGCTTATAGATATTTGTAGCGGAAATAATTACATATCATTTTATTACCTGACAATATTTAAAATATCTACTATTTACTTCCATTATTCGTGTTCTTAATAAGATAAAGCGTGTACAGTATATTTCCTATGTCAAGGTTTCACAAAAAATTGTTTATTTATATTTATTGTGAATTTAAATTACTACTTTTGATTTCTAGCTGTTCCACGTTATGAAATACTACATAGACAAAGATTACAAACCCGGTGCAGAATCTAAATAATATTAAAAATTATTTAAGCAGCAGTGAAAGTGATGTAACAAATAATTTGACCACGATATCATAACAGACAGTCTAGTTTACATTCGAATAAATAATGGAATTATTCGTAAAAGTGAATGGGTTATTAAAGACTTGGTAAAAATTTTTAGTTTAAAATTCCATCTCTTATATCGCGGAAGTAGGTAGAGTGCAAGAGCACTTGGCTGGGATTCCGTTGTTGGATTTAACTGCTAGCCTGATGAACATAACCGGGTTGATGTCTATAAGTGTAGGTCAATATAATATACAAGTTTACTGTTTTTATTTGTAATTACAAAGTTCTTGTTTCAATAAAAGTAAATCATGTGAAACATGACAAATAACATTTGGATACTGGTTTTGGGTGAAGTGTTAATTATGATATCTTCGGTTTGCTCCGACACTAGTTCGTCAAAAGGTGAGTTTATTTTATTTATGCTTATTTCTAAATTATTTTGTGGAAATATTTCCAAAAACTACGTTTAATCATTTCACATTTAGTTGAAGAGCTGGTTCAACAATGGGCACCACTAATATGGTTAGCACCAAACGAAAACTTCCTGCCTCTTAGTGCTGAGGAATTTTTAGAAAATGTCGATGTTGTTAAAAAAGAATCACTCCCCGAACCAGGCTTACATGAACCAGATCGACTACCACTTGGTCCAGGATCCGAAAAATATTATTTAGTTCCCAAAGAAAACATTGGTATGTGTGCAAATAAAATGTACCCACTGCATCCTTGCAATAAATTATTATTCCATTTTTTTTAGAAACTTTGCTAGAGAATAAATCGTCATTTTTATATGGTAGAGATCCAAGTAAACACAATGTGTCAGTATATTCGGTTGTAACCAAATGTTCTCCAAATTTATCATTTCGTGTAAGCGATGCTGCTAGTTTACCAAGCACCATTAGTTCCATATATAACAACGCAAATCAAATTCCATATTTTCACGTAACTTATTGGACCTTTTATCCATATAATGAAGGCAAAGAAGCTTGTTTTCTTGGAAAACTTCCAACGCCTTTAATATTTGGTTCATGTTTTGGCCAAAGAAAGAAAATTGGAAATCATATCGGTGATTGGGAACATATAAGCTTATCTTTTAATGGAAAACCTTACCCCGATAAATTGTATGTATCGGTTCACGACGCAGGGGTGTATTACAAATATCAACCACAATCCAGATTGTTTAAATATGAAAAACAAGTAACCAGAAAGGTATACTGCAAAGACCAAAATTTCCACCTGTCGTAAGAAGACATTATGGTCATCCGATATTATTTTCTGCCTATGGATCTCATGGGATGTGGTCAGCTCCGGGTGAACATTATTACGTAAGAGTTCCAAAATTAATCGATAAAAATGGATATGGCATTTTATGGAAAACTTGGAACAATTTAAAAGTCATTGATTTACAGTCTGAAAATATCCCTGATTGGGTTAAGTTTAAAGGCAGGTGGGGAAATTTACGAAAAAATTGTTTTTTAATGAATAAATTAGGTTTATGCGAACTATTTGATGGCCCCCCTGGAATGTTAGAGAGAAAAAAAGACTTTTATTGTTGATTGACAGAAAATAGTAACTTATTGCCCGTAACTTAAATCATTAAAAACTTAATTTGTTGAAAATTTTTTATCCCGAGAATACGTTTCTTAACATAATTTTTTTCGGCTTAATCAATTTATTTGTGATTATTGCTTGCTAACTCTAAGAACATAATATTAAGATTCGCCATGTATTTAACCATTTGTATTTCATGTGATTTATAATTCTAAGTAAGATTAAGTACAAATATAAGATTAATAATGTTATAATTGTTTTATGTAAAGTTAGTTATAAGAAAAATAGTCTTTTGTTTTGTTAAAGTTTGAAAATTATGTTCCTTAAAGAAAAAGTTAGTTAAATAAATAATGAAGTGTCAAATTTATTTTTAATTGATGCCAAACTCTGCAGCTACAGAAACTTGAAATTTTGACTTTAGGTTCTTTTTGTGATGTAATCGCCCATTAAAAACGAATTTTTCAAAATACAACCTCTATGTAAATGAGGTGTTAAAGTTCGTATGAAACCTTTTTTGGATGAGAATTGATACGTGAAACTTGGTTAAGATATACATCGTTTTATCCAATTGGAGAGCCTAAAGGTTAAAGAAGAGGCAGGACACACCCTGGGTTAACTTCAATTCGAGCTTTATGAAACTGGGCAATAGTGAGTTAACTTTTAAATTTGGTTTATCTCACGATTGCCATAAAGAAAGGGGTGAATATAAATCAATTTTTATAATTTTTTTTCAATACAACGCAACTGTTCGATTAATATTTTTAAAATTTTAGGTACTATTGCTTAATTATTACTTTTAAATATTACACTTTTTTTGAAAATAATTAAATTGAGAAGTAGCGCCCTATATTGATCTAAAAACAAAAATTTTATAGTACACCAGGGCTTCGATTTGCGTCGTTTCGAAAATGTTACTGTATGTGTCACATAATTCAATTTGCCTCCTTTCAAATAATGTAAATTCAATTTTTTACGTCATACGTAAAACTCGAAGAACTATAATTAAATAGTTTTTATCTGCAAGTAGAATTAATATTTACATAAATTGCGCAGCCGACGCCGGCACCACCACTGGTAAAGTTTGCAAGTCTTATATTATTGTGTACGATGAATTTTCTGCATACAATTACTTTATTATTTAATTTAAAACAGCCGGCACAGAAATTTTAAAATTCAGTATTCTTCTCTAGTAAATAAATTTTTATTTGGAATTAATTTTTAATTGAAGTTCTTAATGTTTTCTAAGTTTCTCAAGTCATAGAAAATTTGAAAAATAAACAAAATGCAAGACAGCAAACGTTGGACAATAATTTTTTTATTTTTAATACAGTAGAACGATTATCCGAGTCGCAATTATCCGAGCGTATTAACCGAGCTTCTAACATATTTCCATTTAAAATCGTCGAGGCCGACGGGGAATCCCTTGATCCGTGTGAGTGGTTCCCCTATTTATGTTTTAGACTACAATTTTAGCATGCGAATTTGCGTGAATGCAGTTCGTTATTGCGTTCGCTATAGAGAAGTATACGTACTCGCATAATTTATTTGGTTGGAGTTCTAGTTAAGTGTATACGAACTGCTTTGTTTAGATATTTGTTTGCCGTCTTATAATGGAACAAAATAAGCGTAAAAGAAAGGTCGTTCCTATTCAAGAAAAATTAAAAGCCATCAGAAGAATTGAAGCAGGAGAGACAATTAAAAATGTTGCACGAGATTATGGAGTCGGAGAGGTAACAGTTGGAGATTGGAAGAGAAACCGTACTAAAATAGAAGATTGGTGTATAAAACAAGCCTCTTCGTCTTCAACAAGAAAATCAATGAAAAAAGGCGACTATGAAAAGGTCAACGAAGCTTTATTCATGTGGTTTAACCAGCAAAGATCAAAAGGTGTGCCTCTGTCAGGTCCAATTTTACAACAGAAAGCAATAATGATTAGTAGGCAATTCCCAGAGACACATAGCTTTACCGGCAGTTCAGGATGGCTTGACCGCTGGAAGAAACGGTACGGTGTACGTCAACTGACCGTATGTGGAGAAAAACTTTCTGCTGATGTGTCATCAATTGAAAACTTTAAGCAGGACTTTAAAAAGCAAATCAAAGATAATGGGTATACCTACGATCAAATTTACAACTGTGACGAAACTGGCTTGAATTATAAAATGCTTCCATCAAAAACACTGGCATCTGGACAGGAAAAATCAGCTCCTGGGCACAAACGAAGTAAGGAAAGAGTAACCGTAATGGCGTGTTCCAATGCATCTGGCAAGCACAAACTCCCTCTGATGGTGATTGGCAAGGCAGCACGTCCAAGAGCTTTAAAGACATCTCACCCAAAGCCCTACCAGTTTATTACAAAAGTCAGAAGAGCGCTTGGATGGATGCGACCTTATTTACTAACTGGTTTAAAGAAGAGTTCGTGCCATCTGTGACTAAATTTTTAAAGAGAAACGGTTTCCTATTAAAGCAATGTTGTTAATGGACAATGCTCCTCTCATCCTGGGGAAGAACTTCACGTAGGTAACATTGTTGTAAAATTTTGCCTCCAAATGTAACCAGCATAATGCAACCAATGGACCAAGGCGTCCTCGAAAACATTAAAAAAATTATAGGCGTTTATATCTTGAACATGTATTAGAATATACAGAAAAGAAGAGGATATTATCAGTGCGATAAGAAAGATTACACTGAAAATGTTATGTACTGGGTAAGCCAAGCTTGGGATTCTGTACGTGGTTCCACTATTAAAAAATCTTGGTCAAAAGTTATTGATATTGAGAACTATGACAGTGAAGATGATATTCCATTAAGTGAATTGGCTTTGAAATTGAGAAGCCGTGGAGAAATGTCATCTTCAAATTTTGACAGCGAGACAGAAGAAGAAGAACAAAATTTATTTGAATTAATGCAAAACTTAAAAGGTTGCGAAAATGTGACAAGACAAGACGTTGTTGAATGGGTTACAGCAGATGATTTAGAAGAAGAAATGAGTGTTGAAGAACTAACGAATGCCTTTCAGGAAACCGAAAAATCAGATGACGACGACGACGAAGCGGTGGATGAACAGCCTCCCACTAAGATCTCCCATCAAGAAGGTTTTGCTTCTCTGGAAAAAACTCTGAGGTATATCGAACAACAATCAGAGGCAACCCCAGCGGATTTGCTTCTTCTTAACAGATGGAGAAACATGGCAGCGAGAAAAGAAGATGCAATATGAAACAGCAGCGCATAGATAACTATTTCAATGTTTTATAATACATATGTATACATACATACTTATTTACATGTTAAAAACGTTAATAGACCAAGTACATTCGTGTTTATTTTTTAATAAATAAAAATAAATCCGGATTATCCGAGTTTTCAGTTATCCGAGGAGGGTGTCCCCACGTTACCTCGGATAACCGGGGTTCTACTGTATTTAATATTTTGAAATAAATTATAACTTGACTTATAATAGTTTTTTTAATATTTTATTAAAATTTCATGATGATTTCAGAACAGATCTCGCAAATTGCTATGGAATTTTATGGAAAAATGTTATTCGATTTAAATTGCATAGTACTTTTACAGAACGTATAACAAAAACGTTATAAAAAACAAAAATAAAATAAAACAATGGGGCATTTTCAAAAAATCAATTTGAATTTTGCACATTTTTGAGTTATTTTGCAATAAAAACATAATTTAAATGTTTTTTTTTAAACTGATAGGTTCAGTGTTTGAGGTTCAAATGTGCTTAAAATTTCAGCGGGATTAATTAATGATTTTTTGAGTTATTGCTTACGCTAATTAGAAAAATGTAGTTTTGAGAAATTTTGATAAACAAAATTTAAAAAAAGTCCGCAATTACAAGACTATTCAATAATCCTTCAGTGTTCTCATAAAGTTGATTTTCTTCCAACGTTGTTCTCGGAAGCTGTGTATTCAAGTTTGTTTAAATTATTTTTTAGACACACATTTTTTAAAATTTGTCTATCGCAATTTGAAGCGATTAATATTATAGTATTTTTTGAAGGAATGAAAAAGTGTTTCAACATTTTTGAAAGCTGTGACGGAGAAAGTGAGAATAAAAAAAAGCTTACCTAGGTGGTGCACGTCGCGTCGAGTAAAAAACTATCAAAATTTCGTATGTTAATTCGTAATTTTAGTGACTTTGCTTGTTGAATGTTTTCAATAAACTTTTTTTTCTTCTTCAGCACTCCATTCTTTTTGAAATATTGTCACATTGCTGGATACTCGTCTTTTTTTGACTTTTTGGCTTTTCTCTGCTTTTTTTGGTGTTTCTCAAGTCGTTTTTGTTTTTTTTGCTTCTTCCACAACCATTCTCTATATTTTTTGTCCTGAGACACCTCTTTCCAGTTTGCATTTGCAAGTCCGTTAAGACTTTCTCTTGTCATATCGATCTAGGATAATGATGTTACAATGGTCACCGACCACCTTGAAAAACTTTGTCCACAAGGGATAGCACAAACTTCAGTGACGTAAAATGCGAAGATTGGAAATTTTAAGCCTTGGTTTTGGGTTGATAACAAACAAGACAACCTTCCTTATCAGCTGACGCAGTTTAGACGCTAAGGGTGTCATGTTATTGTGCCAATTTTTATTTCCTGCTTTAGTTTTATTCTTTATTGTTCTTGTGTCGATCGTTTTATATTCGTGTTGAACCATGTCTTTATGTTTTATATGCTTTACGAAAATCGCCTGAATTTTCAGCTGGGCTCTATTATAGACGTCAATTTGATGTTATTTCTATTTTTATCCATATTTTGGCTTTGAGCTTTATCTTCCTTATCTTTTCTTACAGTATTTCTTGTTAAAATTATAGCAAATAAGTATAAAATTCATTCTGTTTCTTCATGTGACCAACGCTTACATTCGATGCTTTGAACCCATTTTTCACCTGGTCTATTTGATTTATGCATATGATTCTAAGCATACAAGAATCTTCTTCATCACCGTCTTCCATCGTATTGTTATTTTGATGTATCGTAACGTTACAACCAACTTGGGATAATGATGTTACAATGGTCATCGACCACCTTGAAAAATTTTGTCCACAAGGGATAGCACAAACTTCAGTGACGTAGTGACGAAGATTGAAATTTTTAAGCTTTGGTTTTGGGTTGATAACCAACAAGACAACTTTCCCTATCAGCTGACGCAGTTTAGGCGCTAAGGGTGTCATGTTATTGTGTCATGTTTTTTGGTGCAAGAACCGACTATAGAATAAGGCGAATTGTACCTACCAAAATGCTTTTATATGCTTCTATTGTAAAATTGAGCATCTTAAAGATTGATGTATCGGTTATTAATTGATATATCGCATTCATTCATGGTACATTCGATCATTGTTATCCAATTAATTCTAAAAAATTTTGAAAAATCTCCAAAGATAAAGTGTCCGGAAAACGTACTACAACAATTTTTTTTAAATGAAATTTAAAAATTAATTTCTAACAAAATAATACTAAGTACTTTTTTATTTTCAAGTAAAAATACTCTATGAGACGCCACTGATGAAAATTTGAAAAATTTTTAGGTTATAAGTTTGACGTTTATTAAAACGATCTTGTTACTTACTATCAGCATAAATATACAAAGATAATTTTCAATCTTGCTTATAGTTATATATTATGTATGTTCGATGGATAAAATAAATTCAGCTTATGTTATCGCCGGTGAAGCATCCGAAACTGATAGCGACGATGATAACGTAGATAATGAGCATAAACCTGTTTTCTTGTTGTAATATTTGTTTAATTTTCAGCCACCAAAAATGTTTAAAAATAACAAAGGTTTGGGAAATCACGGTTCTGTTGTTATAGGTGAAGATAGCGAATCTGAAAATGGTAAATTGTATAAACGTAGGTGTAATGAGATGTTTAAAAATATTTGATTTTAGAACATGACATCACGGTTAGCAGTGCGGAATCTGCTTTAGCTCAATTTACATTAGTCGACAGCAGTAAAAAGGCAGATGAAGGTGGCTCACCAAACGAATCTTTATTACATAAAAAATTAAGTATGCTGTTCCATTAATTTGTGTTCTCTTTAATTATAAATTTTTGTACTTAGAGGAATGTAATCACCAATTATATGTGACTTTGAATTCGTTTTGCCAAAATGCTGTTAATCAAGCTGGAAAAACATTATCTACAGTTGATAACGAATTGGTAAGATCACAAGTTTCTTTGCAATCTGCTATTACAGCGTTACGACACCTAAACAATGATTCGTTAGGAATTCAGGACCAATTAAATTTTATTACTTCTTCAAATTTTATTGCTAATATTAAAACAAATTGAAATATTTATAGTTATTTTAATATGAAATTTTTTATAATTAAAAATACATTTATAAAATGCCGATAACAATGAAGTCTTTTAATTTTATTGTAGTATAATTAACTTTTTACAATAACAAGTACCTATCACATTTTATGTTAATATTACAATGATTTCTTTGGTGAATATGTATTAAGGATCCTCGAGAATAATTCCACAGTTGCAACTATGATCTGCAAAAAAGAGTGTTTAGTTTTTAAACTTGGAATACACAGTTTTTCAAACTGAGAAATAGAATGTGCCCTTGGGGGTGTTTATTTCTATTTGTTGTTTATGAAAGCAGGAAAAATTTGATAAAAATAGAACTAAACTTGAGGAATGAACAGAATTTTATATTTTTCGATGTTACGTTTTATAGTTATACCGACCTTGGTCTTGATTGGCATCTTTATTGAAATTTTTGGAATCGGTAGGATTATTGTCTTTGGCAATCGTATGAGGTAATTTTGGTTCAAGATCATCTTTTTGTTTGGGTACTAAGTTATTTTCTGGATTCATAATAATTATTTTTTGCGGTTCTGTATTAATTGATTTACCTTCTTGGATTCTTTTTTCTGAAATGCAAATATTTTTTAGACTGATTTGTCCACTTAAATGTCAGGGACTTATAAGAAATTTAGATGGTGAAGCCAAGGGTATCAAGTAAGAAATTCTATGTTTATTATATCTCTTTGTTTGAAACCAACTTTATATAAAAGACCCAACACATTGTTTTGCTTGCCGTTTTAAGTTAAGTCTCGCGTCTAAACCTGTTGAATTAACGTTTCTATTTTTTGCATTCTTTTAGAATTATGTACAACTAAAAGTTATTACTATGGTCCAACATTTAATACATTCCTTTCATTATTTAGGTTAACAACCAAAAAAAATTAAGTGACCACATTTCAATTTAACGCAGAATTAAAACGAGCACCTACATTTTATTGGGATGGTCGAAGAAGGTAAAATTTTTGAAAACACTTATTACTTTAAAATTACTCACCGTATTTGTATAAGAGTTTGGTTTCCTTCAGTACATCACAAGAGCACATGTCTTTTGAGAAATCTTGCCTAAAATGTTTTTATGAGAAAATATATTTTTAAAAGTCGGTAACATACTTATCGCTTTCCAGTTCATTGATTTCTGGCAAAACATTTTTGTGTAAGGGTTTGGTTTCCTTTGGTACATCACATAAGCACTTATGTTTTGAGGTATCTTCCCTAAGATGTTTTTATGAGAAAATATATTTTAAAAAGTCGGTAACATACTTATCCCTTTTCGGTTCATTAATTTCTGGTGAAACATTTTTGTGTAAGAGTTTGGTTTCTTTTGGTACATCACATGAGCACTTGTGTTTTGAGGTATCTTCCCTAAGATATTTTTATGAGAAAATATATTTTAAAAAGTCGGCAACATACTTATCGCTTTTCGGTTCATTAATTTCTGTCGTAACGTTTTTGATATTTGATTGCTGGTCTTCATCGTTAACTGCACATTGTACACTTTTCTTTTCAACAACTTTTTCATCATTTGCATTTTGTATATCTTGATCCTTATTTATTATGTAATCTCTAATTTTTGTTGTTAATTGTTCTTTCATGTTGCACAAACTTATTGACATATTTTGCATAATTTGAAGACTTTCTGCCAAGTGAAAATTTGGTGCAGTATAATTTTCCTTTTTATTTAAATTACAATCACAATGAATGCTATATTTTAATAGTTCTTTCTCGATCGTATTAATTTGCCCGATATAATTTTGACGTTTAAAAGTTAAGCTATCAATATCATCTTCGTAAACTGTCGCAATTGCAAGTAGATTTTCCCATTTTCAAATCGTTTGACTTTGATTGGCGAATTTGATCAAGTTGCTCGTCAATGCTTTTGATACGTTTAATTAAGTAATTTCGTTTTACAATAAGATTGCTTGCGTTTATTGAATTTGCAGAGTAATTAATTTCCGGAACATCTGTAGCAGCATGTTTGCTAGCGCACACAACTTGATTGCACTCATCAACCTTTAACCTTTCCGGCATTAGTTGATTCTCACAAAAAATTGATTTACTAAACGCTTTTATACATTCGCTCATATCTTTTATATTATTTTTTGAAATTGGATTCAAGTTATTTGATTGTTCGCTATTTTCTTTTAAACAAATCAACTTCTTCTCTAAATCTTCCAGCAGTTTATGTAAATTCAATTTTAATTCTTTCAATTCGGCACTCACTTTATTTAAAAAAATATTAAGTTCTTCGTTTCTTTGAACTGCATTGTCATAATTGATGCTCAACATTTTAATTTCATTAAGCTGTTCCATGTATTTGTTCGTATCATAGTCAGATTTTTCGCGTTCCTCTTGATGTACAGATTTCAAAAATATATTTTCGTTAGTAGCAGTTTCTTCTTTCATATTCGATAAACGTTCTTTTAATGTATTATTTTCTTTTTCTAAAAGTTCCAAGCTAGCTTCTTTTAATTGCAATTCGTGTGCAACGATTTCAAGCTCTCCTTCTTTGCTTTTAAATAATACCGATATTTCACTTACAGACTGTTCAGTTCTTAAGGCATCATTTTCTTGACGTAACTTTATGTCTTGCAATTCTTCCCTTATTATTTTATTTTTATTTTTTAAATCTTCTATGTTTATGTCTTTTTCTAAAAGTGATTTTTTGAGATCAGAGTTTGCAATGCTCAGCTGATGTAATTTGTCTTCACATTGCTTTTTAAAAACATTGAATTCTTCAAGTACTCCCATAATTGCAGAAGCGGTTTTTTCTTTTTCTTCTTCCAGGTCTTTATTTTCTAATTGTAAATTTTTTATATCATCTTGCAGCTGACTTTCATTGTGTTTTAATTTATCATTTTCTGTATTTCTAAATTGAACTTCTTCTTCGTATTGCTCTAACTTATTCGAAATATTAAATATTGTTTCATTCAAATCCTTTGATGCTTTATTTAGTTTATCTATTTCTTCTGTATTTTTTAATAATTCTTCATTTAAATTATCTATTGTATTTTTACAATTGGCATGGTTAGCGATCTGATCAATATACTGTTGTTTTTCTTCCATGCTTTTAGCAAGAAGTGTATTTAATGTTTCTATCGACATTTTCAATTCTTGTGTTCGCGAATCTGTAGCTTCTGTGGACCCACAAACAATTTCATTCATAGAAAGTTTAAGTTCCTGTATTTCATTTTGTAATTGCTTCACTATATCGTCTTTTTCATTTAATTCATTTTCTTTTTGTTTTAATTGGTTTCTTATTTCGTCTCCATCAATTAAAATTTTATTATAATCTTCTTTTAACTGATTTTCTTTTTCGGTAAATTCTTTAATAATTTTACTTCTGTCGTTAGTTTCTCTTTCAATTACCGATTTTAAATCATTTAGTTTGTCATCCTTTTCTTTTAATTCCTGCTGTAGCAAAGCGATTTCTGATTGCAGTTGATCAAAACCGTTATTTTGACTTTGAAGAATTCGCAGGTGATTTAAAGTGTGATGTAAATCTTTATTTTCTTTCATTAAATCTGATTGGAATTGATTACTTTCTACTCGAAAACCAACTTTGCTTCCTTCTCTGCCTCGGATATAATATGCTTTCTGTTCTTCCTTAGGATCAAAATTCATTTGCTCGTAATTTTCTTTATGTTTTTCTGGTGTACATAAACAATTTTTGGAGTTTTGAGGAGGTGGTTGTTTGCTCAAGCTTTGATGAATTTGTATTTGTTTTTGTAATACTGCGTTTGATTCGTTTACTTGACTAATTTTACTTTGCAATTGTTGCAATTCCTGTTGAAGTTTACCAATTTCATCATTATTTTCTTTTTGAATTAATTGTGTGTTTTCATTTTGGAGTTTATTTAAAGCAATTTTTAAGTTTTTATTTTCATCTATTAGTTTATTGAGTGCAGAACATTTGGTGTAAGGACTACTTTCAGAAGAAGTACTAGGTTGGGAATTATTTTTCTCTTGATTATGCTCAAACTCATTTTTAAGTTTATTGAGTAGCAGTTCAATTTTTTCATTTTGCTCCTGCATGGCCTTATTTATATTTCCGTAATCATTTTTTATCGAGGCAAGGTCACATGGGTTAGAAGTACGAATTTCTACTTGAATCGCTTCGGTTACAGTGCTTACTGATTCTGATTCGTTTTTTGCATTTTTTAGAAGTGTATTTACATCTTCTTTGTACTAAAAATTAAAAATAGTATTTAAATTTTATTTTAATAATTGTACTGTTGAACCTTTTCAGATATTTGCTTCAAATTACTTAATTCTTGTTGAGTCACACTGTATTTAAAATTTATTTCCTGCAATTGATCTAACGTATTTCTTAACGAATCCTCGACTGTTTTAATTTGTTGTTTTAATATACTAATTAAACTGTCCTTATCTTTAAGTGTCACTTCTGTTTGTTTTAACAGTCTCACATAGTGATCAACTTGATCTTCTTTAATTAAAGTCGATACATTGTTATTGGTTGTCTGTTTTGGCTCAACATTGGATTGATTTTCTTTTAATACCGTATGAGGACTCTAAAAAATGTCTTAAATATTTTGATTTTTTTTAGTTTTAATAGCCTTTACCTTTACCTTGCTTCGTGATGAATTTGAGGACGTATCACTTTTTTCAAAACTGTCGCTTACAGACATTCTTAAATGAAAGGATTCAATTTTGATGTTGTAAATTTTTTTAGAAATTGCGGTAATAAACTGAAAATTTTGTTATAAGTATTCTAAAAGAATATTTTGATGTAATAATTGTTTACATAATATGGACATTAAAAATTTTATACTGTAGGTTTTACTTCTAAAAATTAACTGTCATTGAAATGTCATAAATTGGAATGTAGTACCTACTGCATGATGTGTTAGTACTTAATTTCATGCTTTAAAACTTTTTTCATAATTTAAAATTAAAAATATATATGTACACAAATATAGTACATAGCTACCTACGTAATAGTGCCTTTTTCTTACTTGTCGGCAACTGCGGCATCGTCAGATTCTTCATTTTATAGGGTAAGGTAAGGTAATTTGGTGATAATTTTGAAAACTGCATTTTATAAACTTCTAAGGTTTTTAAATAATTTTAAGTTATCAGATATCTTTGATAGACATCTCAGACACCCCTTTGGAATTTATTTTGAATGTAATTTATCGGGCTTGCCACAACTGGAACTTGAAAAATGTCTTACCTATATAGGTTATTTGGTGACAGGTTAGGTTATTTTGGGGATAGTGGTTAGGTTATTTGGTGATATTAAAAAAACATTGTTTTCAGTACAAAAATAACAAAATGTTTATTTAAGATGTACTTTAGTAAAGTATTTACATTTTCAAAAATCTTCACAACATAAATCTGAAAACATAAAGCTGCAGTTTATTAAAATGTTTTTATTTTGTTTCAACGCATCTTACTCGAAAATCCTAATGTGGGATAAAAAATTTTCCTACAAAAGTTGTTTATTTTTATGCAAAATATGAATCTGCTAAAAAAATTAAGGTGCCATTTAAAAACCAAAGTTGACCTTCAAATGACCTTGAAAAGGTCAATAAATTAAGAAAACAATTATGTCATATTCTGTCCCCTTCGCTATCATACAACTTTTGTTCGAAATATTTTTCATCTGACTTTTGGTTTTGAGATATTAATTGCTGGAAGTTTTAAAATTAACACCGGTATAATAAAATCCTCAGCAAACGTGAACTTTAAGTTCCCACTTGGCTAAGGTTATTACAACTACAAATCTAAATTATTTTTCAAAAACAAAGGTGAATTATAATGCCAAATCTATGGCGAATACACTCATATCAAATTATACGTAATTTTATTTGCACGAACTTGACAACAAAATTCGAATTCAGATACTGCGATTAACCCAAAAATGTCATTTAATAATGAAGGTTAGGGGATTTCGTTTTGTTTTGAGTAAACAAGCGCATCATCTGGCTGCCTCACATTTAACTATGAATGTAGACCATTTACTCTATCTGCTAGAAAAAATTGGACTATTTTGGCAATAGGATATTATGTGGTTAATTTTATAAAACTATCACCAAATAACCTATATCACCAATTTACCTTACCTTACCCTATCACATCATTTTATAAAATATTTCTTGCAACCTTCGAAGTTCTGGAAGTTTTTATTCCAAAGGTGTCGTAGTTTTCCTGCATTCTTACTGTATACCTTTCTTATGCCCGATTTCTTCACTCATAGTTATCTTCAAGTTAGCAAGCTTTGGGTTAAATTGACGAAATAACCAATCAGATGACAACTCAACAAATAAATCAATCATCATTAACCTGAAGTTTGTTAACTTCAAGATAATTACGAGTGAAGAAATCGGTCATTAGTCTTTTAGATGAAACAAAACAATATTGAATTCAGTGTTGAGGAGTTTCTTGTATTGTCTTAAAGCATCAGCGGTAGTTGAATAATTTTGTTCTGTTGCATGTTGGTAAGGTTTTGTTGAGCATTTTCTGGTACAATGGAAAGGAACTACTTGTTTGGTCAGTTATTTTCATTTTTTTTTTTGGTTTATGTTCTCACGATATTTATTTTATTTTTTTTGCGATTTCAGTGTTAGATTTAGGGTTTTTTTGGCTTTTGCGTCAATCCATTTGTTTTTGTTTTTCATACATTTTGGACCTTGACGTTCTTTCAACTTTTAGATATTCGGGTCTTTCAAGCTCATTATTTAATGATTCTTTCAGAATATAATTGGGATTGATGTCAGAAATAACGGACCATTCTTCTTTATTATCAATGGATAGTTGCCTAGACTTTCATATTTAGTTACCATTTGTTTTCACCAAACAGAAATTGAAAAAGGTAGACATACCATAATAATAACTCAAAACTATTAAAAGGTGATTAACTATAACCTTCGTTGCTTGCTGGATCTATTTACAATACAAGCATTCAAGAGAAAGCTATTCAGAAAGAATATAAAACAAATAGAACTAACGAGGTAAAAGCAGAAAACAAAAGTAATCTAGAAAAGAAAAGCAGATAAAAACAAAAAGAATAATTATCTAATCGGGAAAGCTTAGGAAAGAGATCAATAAATAATGATACCGAAAGAGGCACTAATCAAACTCAATCAGCAGAGATATTTATTATGATTTAAATAAAGATTCAATAAATATAATTATATCAAATCGGCATCAGCGTAAGAGGTTTGCTGCATCTGGATGGTGAGTACTGAAGTATATCTCTTTAGACAGCTTACCTGTCATTGTACAGTATTCGATGTTTTTTTTTGGACTTTTTTGTTTGTAACAGTTAGTACCATATAAGTTTGGAAAAATTTGCCAGCTATTTTTACGTATAAAAGAAGTTGAAAAAACATAGAATATTTTGTATTTTGGTTTACCAAAACATTAAAACACATCATTTTTTGATCAGACCAGGTTGCGCTATGGTTGTTTTCAAAAATCTTTAAAACTGATTCGATAATGCGATTATCTATTTATGCTTTCCACCAAGCTCTAATCCTCTTCTCTAGCTGGAGATTGAATTTCCGGTAAAAAGGTAAGGTCAAGCGAGGAATCAACATAGCAGGACACTCACTTAGAAATAAATTCATCAATAAATAGTTTTATTATTTAAATAATTATTTCTGAAGCACATATTATGAAAATTGATAATAGTATATTAAGTTATGCATAAATTCGAATTTCTAACAGAAAAGATATTTTAACATTTATTTTTTAATAATGCAGATTTTTTTTAAATTAAACTTAGTCTATAGAGATTTTTCGATTTTACCAATTTCATCTAAAATATCAACAGCTTTTTTTAATAGCTCCTTCATATTTGTGACATAATTTTGTAAGCTTTTACAAGTTATTTGCGTTTGATTCGAGTTTACAATTTGACCGTTTTCATAATTTGGTGTTATTAAATATTGCTTTATCTGATGTAAATCTGTTGCCATCTGTTTTAATAAATCAACACTTTGAAACCAACAAGTATTTGGTATAATTCCTATATTATCTGAACAAAAATTCCGTATTGGGTTTACTTCATTACAATTGCAATATGAATCAGTTGGTCTTTGGAGAACAAGTTGGAGCTTTTCGTTAACACCATTGAGGTTTTGGTGAAGATTTTCTCGTTGTGTTAATAAATCTTTAATGCTATTTCTTTGGCAGAATTGGTCGGATTCCGAAAATTTTACTAATTGGTTTGCGATTGACGTGTAATTTTTGCAAAATTGTTTATTAGAGCTAATATCCAAATTACTTTTCGACAAATGTTGTTCGTTTAAATCAGATTTATAATATTTTCTTATGCATGCAATCATGTTATCTATTTGAGCAGTATTAATTTTCAATTCATTATTATTGGAATTGCAGAAATTGCTTTCCATATTTTCTAATAAAACATTTAAAATTGATTTCACATCCATAACTTCGTCATTTTTGCTATTCAATAAATTACAAATGTTTGTAAACGCTTTGATGGTATTCATGTATTCTTCATTTAGCTGTTCTAAATCGTTGATTTTGCTTGTGTACTGGGTAAGATTTTGTAAATTGGTGCTTCTGCGTTGCTGTTCAAGAATGTTTTGCTCCAAAACCTTCTTTTCACTATTTAATGAAGATCCTCGCTCTTCTAAAAGTTTTTTTAGCGCATCATTTTCGTCCTTTAATTTTTCTAAATTTTCTTCTTTACTTTTAACCGTATTTTTTGTACTCAAAACTTCGTGTTCCTTATTTTTAAGTAAGAAAGAAATTTCATCTAAGCTTCTATTATGATGCTTTACGTTTTTTTCATAATGCTCCTTGGTAGTTTTCAATTTCTCAGTCAACTCTTTGTTTAAATTTTCTAAGCTATTTATTTGCTCATATTTCTCATCCACCAAGTTTTGTAGTTCAGCATTTTCATTACTTAACGCGTTTATTTTATTTTTATATTCAACCTGGTCTTTATTAAATTTTGCTTGACGTGCATTATTATACTCGCTTTTTAGTTTTGCAATTAAAATAGTTTTTTCGGCTAATTCGACGTTTAATTCGTGGATCAGTTGTTGACAATTGTTGTGTTTCGATAGTTCTTCACTGTAACCTTTATTTTCTTCTTCGCTATTTTGTAAAGATTGTTGCAGTGTCTGAAGTGTTTCATTTAACTCTTGGTTTAATTTGTTTGCTTGTTTTGCTAATTGTTTTTGTTCAAATTCTATGTGCAACTGTTTCATCTCTTCTTGCAGATTAGAAATTAAAACTATTTTTTGATTTACTTGACCAGATTGTTCTAATAATTGATCGGAAAGTTTATTATTCTTAGCAAGTGTTTCTGCAAAATCTTTCTGAAAAAGTAATTGCTTTTCACGCAATTGCTGAATGATGCCATCTTCATCGGTTGGTTTAGTTGCATCGCGAGAGGCATTCTGTAATTCTTCCGTTTTCTGTTTTAATAATTTTTTTAAATTACTGATCTCCATAGTAAGTTTTCCAATTTCAGTATCGTTATTCTGATTTTGTTCCAGTGTCAGTATTAACTCTTGTAAATTAGCATTTTCTGTTTGTAAATTTTTGAAATCAGTTGTCGAATTAATATTTTCTTGGTCATAGTCAGATTTTGTAGTGGAAAATTTGTTTTGTTCCAAAGTATTTGTTAAACTGTCTCGAGCTTCCAAAAACGACGTTGAAGATTCTATATCGCGAGATTGTGATTCTATAGAATCATAACGGGTAGTACTATCACCAGGGAGTATTTCTATTTCTTCTTCGATTTCCCGATGCATTAACAGATTTTTTTTATATAAGTTATTTACCTTAAATTTTAATATTTCAACTTTATCCAATAATTTCTTAATTTCTAAGGCTTCTTTTGAACTACTACTGATATTACTGTGATTTAATAATCGCTCCTGTTCCAATTTAATTTCATATAATTCCTGTTTCAATACTTCGTTTTCTTTCAATATTTTTTCAACATCTATTGCTTCCAGATTTTTTTGATTACTACCCATAGTGGATAATATTTGGGGGTTATTCTGATATTGTTTAGAATTGTCTATGTTGGAATAGCCATCATGCAAATCGTCTTTGAAACTATTTTCCGAATTCGGTTTCGGATTGTTTGTATTTCTTTCATTACCATCGTTATTCATTTTTTGAAATTGTTTTAACCATTTACTATATCTGAATAGAAAAAAAATTTAACATTAGTAAATTAAAATTAATCAACACGCAGGATTGTAAAAATTAGGTGTAGAATAAACTTAACTGTTTTTCAGAATTCTTTAATCTTTTCTCGTTTTTTTCTCGTGTTAATATTTCGATATCACATGTATACTTTTCATATGTAGTTTTTAAACAATTTAGTTCTTTTTTAGTTAACTTGTATTTATGGGTGATATCTTCAATATTGTTTAAACTGATTTGATATAAATTGTCGATATGATCAAATTGCTTACGCAACAAATCAATTAATGCATCTCTGCTAAAAATGGACAGTTCAGCTTCTTTCAGCAGACGGATGTAATATTCAATTTGGTTTTGATTTAATAATTTATGATTTGATTTTAATGTAATTTTATAATTGTTATCTGATGGTGAATATCGTGTTGTTGTATCGGAATTCTAAAATCATAATTCAATTTTCTAGAGTATGTTTTAGAACAAAATATATTGAGCTAATATATAATATAAATTATATACAAAAAACAATTTTTTTAGTTTTGCAGTTCTATACAATAAGAAATGAACATTCCATCGCAAATTTCAGAATTTAGCACCGACAAATAGTGAACTGGTGAGAAACAATGTTCATATACTCTTAACGAAGCTAATACATAAAACAGAAAAGGATAGCAATAATTAAATTAATTTTGTAAAATAATAATTACGTACAGGTTTAAAGTTTGATTTAAAACCTCAACTATATTGTCAGCTGCTTGAAATTTAATCATTTTATTTTATATGAAATATTCATTGTCTTATGCCTGATTTCTTCACTCGTAGTTATCTTCAGGTTACGAGTGAAGAAATCGGGCATTAGGTACACATATTATGTAAGATTATATAAATAACCAAAGAGTATTTCCTATCTACGGAACTATTTACCGACATAATTTTATTTTCTTACTTGTTGCAATGATGAATAGTAAATATCACTCTTAGAACAAATTTCTTGATTTCTATTGTGCAGTTTTGAGTTTTTATGATTTTTCATTTTTAAAAAGTTATGGCTTTGGTTATGGTTAGTACCTAAAATCAATTTTCACTTTATTTTATAAGAAAATTATTTAATAAATTAAATTATAATTTAACATTTATGAATTGTTTCAATTTATCGATGGGTTTCTATTAAAAAATTTTCTAAGCTCACAACAGAGAAACGAGTCTTTGTTTGTCTCTGTGTTTAATTTTGTTAACTTGAAGTTTTAGACGTAAAAGTTAATTGATTATTTCCATTCTTATCAATGTTTAGTTAAAGTTTTATTCTACACCCAATTTTCAAATATAACTAAAGACTTAAGTACAATAATATAGATATTGTCATGTTTTTTTGTATCTAAATATTTTTTAATTAGGAAATTTCTGTCACCGTTATTAACGTTACTGTTATCTTTTAATAAATTTGTTAATTGCCTTAAGTAGATTGCATTGAACTCGTGGATTTCTGGGATCTGTGCTGACATGTAAAACTCGGACGAAACGATGGACGCACATATTATGAGCAAATATTTGGTAGAATCGAATTAACATTGCTGATCACACTATTAAACTATGTGAAATAATTGTTTTTAGTCTGAGTTTGTTTACCAAATAAATAATTATTAACCCAACTGGCATTTTTTTGAATGATTTGAATTGAATATTATTTGAATTAAACTCGTTCTATTTTATGGCATATAATGCCTCCCTGATTATTTTTTATTTCAGTTTATCTTTATTCGATTTCAAGTTAGAGAATAGAGGTGAATAAAATAAATAGTTTACGTATTCGATTGTGTCAATATTATATAAACAACTAATATTATCAAAAATACATATTAATAAATTAATGACTTGATTATGTAAAATACATACCAGTAACATACAATAAAAAATTTATAATAAAATTAGCCAGAATTCTTATTTCAGATAACTTTTTAATTTTATATTATTTTGCTTTCCTATACTGATAATTTAGTTAACTTTTATAATATTATGTCATTCATTTTTTTCTGTATTTGTCAAACATAAATTTTTTTTAATTTTTTATACAATTTTGATTTTGATGTTAGTTTTACAATAACATATTCATTTTTAAAATGAAACAGAGAACCAGAAAATTTCGTCCTTTTAAAATTCCTCGATATTTGCCAGGGCAAGTAAAAGCGGCTGTATGGAAATCAGATTTGAATTCGTATAACAACCATAGGTACAACGTAAGTAAAATGTTCCATTTTGACAATCAAGTCGATAAGCATTAGTTACGTGATTATTCATTCTATACTGTGATAGGTATGGAATATAAAACCAAGAGTGGACAGTGATCCTTTACCCATGAATCCTTTATTCTATTTAAATAGTCAGCGTATGGTAAACGATGCAATACGATTGCGCGAAATAGATAAACTCAATAAAGATCTAATTAAAAAAATTAATGTTATCAATAGGATGGGCGTAAGCAAATAAGATGAAATGATTTGCAAATTCTTTTAATTGTTCCCCATGCTTACAGGGAAAAGTTGATTCATTTAACCCTATTGCTTACGCGTATAAATCTAAATGGAGAGCCCAAGAGTTAAAAATGCGCGAAATTACACTTTACAATAAAGAGATCTACAGGAAAATATCAAATGCGGTAGGTAGTCTTGTCCTACTAGCATAAAATATAAATGTTGTCTTACCTTAGTTTTATATTTTGTAGAAATCTGCATATCCCGTAGAAGAATCAGAGAAATTTTGGCATCATGTTGTAGAAAAGCTACATTACACTTGTAAATTTCCGATATCATTTCTTGGAAAAAACTCTTGATCAAATAATTAGGGAACAGCCTTCCATAACTGGAGAAGAGGAAGTGGAGAAAGTTGATAGACCAAAGTAGTTATCTTTGGTTTATTTATTCAATATTTTATAAATCTTACTGATTTACAGATGTTTTATGGATTTTCGAGTTAAGGGTGGCGTTTATCTAGGAAGAATAATAATTGAGTTGTATCACGATTATGTTCCCGTTACTGTTCAAAATTTTATATCAATTTGCTGTAACAAGGACAAGTTGTCATATAAAAACTGTCCAGTACATAGAGTAGCCCTCACAAATATTTAGCAACTGGAGATATTACAAAAGGCAATGGAAAAGGTGGAACGTCAATTTACGGGGACACGTTTGCCGAAGAAAATCATAGACTTAAGCATACCAAACCAGGTACATATAAAATAAAATGCTTTGTTATTTTTTTATATATTTATTATACTAAAACTTCCAATATGGAATCATTTCTTTTAGGTGTATTATCAGCAATACGTGTTGGAAATGAAGTAAATAATTCTCAATTTTGCATAACAACTGCCGCCATGGAAAAATTAGATGATCAAAATGTGGTGTTTGGTCACGTTATAATTGGAAATAAAACTTTATGCAGGATTAACGATTTAGGACGTCCATTTGGTAGTCCCGTAGCGCCAATTATTATTAACAATTGTGGAAAATTTATTAGCGGAAAAACACCCACTGTTGTTAAAGTATTTAAATATTAAAGCACAAGTAGTCATATTAGGAAAATTTTAGTTTAAATTTATTTTATTTAAAATTACCAGTCAAGTGCAGCAAATTTCCGGCAAGTCCTGACCTGGCTATACGTTAAAATATCTTGGGACTTTTAATATCTAGCGTTGGTCATTCCGAATTCGCGAGTGGTTTTTATGTCAAAAGTTTTTCTGTTTACACAATAAATAATTTATAGAATAAAAACGAATTTCATTATTATTTTTTGAAAGGAATAATTAAAAATACCGAAAATGTTGTATTTAGAAGATTACCTAGAAAGTAATGTCGTGGTATAATTTATAACATTGACCCCTATTTTAATTTGCATATTTTAGTGATTGAGCACCTGCCACAGGAATTACGGGATAGGTTTTCGGAAATGCGTGATTTAGACATTTCCGTGCATAGTAAGTTGACACTTTTGCAAAAAAATTGTAATTGACAATAATTTAAAATCATAACCTTCATATTGCAGTTATCGGGTGATGTTTGTCAATATAATCGTAGTGTCGATGATACAGTTACAAATAATGATTTTTTTTTAGATAACTTAGAAGAATTAGAACGTCGGGCAAAGATATTTTTTTTAGACTGCAAAAGATACACTGGTGAACTTCCACCGTCTGCCGATAATGAGTACCATGAAATTCGTAAGGAATACTATAAAGTTTTAGAGGAAGCAGACGAGAAAGTTCATTTGGCTAATCAAGTTTATGAGTTGGTTGATAAGTATTTAAGAAGATTGGACACAGAATTACACAAGTTTAAGTGTGAATTAGAGGCAGATAACAAAGGTATAACGGAAGTGTTGGAAAAACGTTCTCTGGAGTTGGATACACCAATACCCGGACAAAACGTAACATTGAACCAACAGAAAGAAAACAGATTTGAAAGGTAAATCATTTAAAACTATTGTTGATATTTATTAATTTTATGAAAACATAGAGAAAGCAGGCCAAGAAATGAAAAGCGAAGAGATAGTAACTCGTGTATGCAACCCACATTTCCTGAAAAGCGTCAAGCAATTAGTTCTGTGGCTCTTATCGAACCACGTCACAACGTTCCTGTTCCATTAAATTCAAATATCTCACAGCAGCAGCAACAACAACAGCAGCAGCAGCAACAACCTGCAGTTAATTACAGCATAAGTAACATTGGCGCAGGACCAGCTATTGCTGCAGCAGCATCTCAAGCAATTGCAGCCACACAACAAATGCAACAAGGTAGAAGAACTGCTAGTTTGAAAGCTTCTTATGAAGCAATTAACACCGGTGCTCATGTTAATGAATTTGGCATTGGGCGTGAACTTGCAGGCGCTGCACAAACGGCCATACAAGCCATTCAACAAGATCATGTAAATAATAAGAAAAAACAAAAGTAAGTTTTCATAAAATTGAAAAATTGTTTTTCTATTAATTTTATAAAATAGGAAGTGGACTGGTGGTGCAGCTACCTCGTCGACTACAGCTAGTGTTTCTTCTGCTGTGCAAACTTTATTAGCTACTCCTCCAGTTGCAACATCGGCACCAGCTTCGCCTCAAGTTGATGTTAATGCTCCAGCAGTAGATGCAGGTGATGCCGATTGGACTTATGATCCTAATGAACCAAGATACTGCATTTGTAATCAAGTCTCTTATGGTGACATGGTGGCCTGTGACAATCAAGATGTAATATTTATTGTGTTTTATATAGCAAATTTATTGTAATTTATGTTTTAAATTTTAGTGTCCTTCTGAATGGTTTCATTACCCTTGTGTTGGTATTACAGCACCTCCAAAAGGAAAGTGGTACTGTCCTCAATGTACCACTTCCATGAGACGTAGAGGCAATAGAAAAATTAAATTCTGTGTTATAGTAGACAGTATAAGTAAGTTTAAACTTTTTAGATAGTTTTTGTTGTAATTTATTTATTAATGTTTCATATTAAATTTTTAGACTTACTTTTAGTTTTATTGTTATTCCTAGCCATCCTGCTACTTGCTAAACATAAAACAGATATTTGACTATTGACTACCGAAGAATAAGTGGATGTTGCGTTGAAAATTATACTGGGTTTCTGTACTTGGTTTATTTTAGAAGGAATTAATAGATACTAACATGGAAGCAATGGTAGATTTATGCAGGGCCCCATAGCTAAAAGTTGAAAAAAATTAAATTCCCTGGAGCATAAAAATTTAATGATTTTGTGTTGAATTTATAATCTTATTAAATCAAATCGTCAATTTTGCTGTCTGATTTTTTGTTATAATTTGCCTTTAGTTATTACCATTACTTGTTATATTACGTTATGTTCTTATTTAGTTTAATTCACCTACTCAGTCGCGCTATTTTTTGTTTGAATTTCCTGTTTAGTTTAAATTTTCAAAATATTTAGGCAGTTTGACAATTAAATCAAGTCAATAAATTGCTGAATTTTAGAACATCGAATATGCAAAGAAATCTTAACAAATATAATAGCATTAGTGATGTTTTAAAAAATCGAAAATTAATTTTCAACTAAAACAAATGAAATAACTACAACGTTTACTAAACAAATAGAGAAACTACATAGAAGAAAGATTTAATCGGAAAATTAAGGACCAGGTGACAATTATCGAAGAACCAAAATTTTTTTTTTGATTTTGTAAAATATTAGATCAAAAATCGCCAAAAGCAGTTTTTACACTAGTCTCACTTTTATTTTTTTCTATTGTAATCAATTTGTATTACGTGTAATGCTAAAAATTTTAAACGTAATATTTACAGAGAAAATTGCGAAATAAAGCTGTTCTTCTCAAAAAGTAGATGCCGTTCTCATAAAAGCTGAAACGAACCATAACCAATGAGCATAATTTGTATATATTATGTTTTAAGAATGAATTTAATAATTTTCAAGTTACGAGAAATTTTAATTGAATTTATAAATTGGAAAATTTTTCCACTCACTATTTTAAACGAATTTTTAGTCTAAGATATGAATCAATTTTGAAAAACCTCGTTTTTTCGGGATCAAACCGACTTATTGTCATGGAGTTTCCATTACAGTGAAACCTCTCCTAGCGGACACCTCTCTCGAGGGGACATTTTTTTTGGACCCAACCACAAGCCTATTTATTTAGCATGTAGAAAAGTCTCCCATGAGCGGACCACTTTCTATTGGACGGACACTATATTTTTTTCTCGAAGTGGATAAAAGTCCCATATGCGGACGTGATACTCTAATATACGGACAAAAATCAAAAAGACGGATATATTATGCGTCTCTGTAGTAAGTATTTTTTTAAAGTCATGATTTGGGGAATTACTGGTTTTCCATTTTTCGATCGGGCGATTTCCCATATGCACATAACTGAGCATCTCAGTGGCAGTCGTCTGCGTTCGTGTTTAATAAAGTGTCGCGTGGTGTCTTACGATTAATATTATTTATGTGTGTTGTTTATAATGAGCTCCTGTTCGAAAAACATTAACATTAAAGGAGAAAATGGAAGTGGTGAATGTCCTTGAAGAAAAAAAATTTGTCTGTTCGAAAATTGACAGAAAGGTTATTCACTTAATATGTACTTAGATATTACATAATATATTTTTGTAGTTAAGGTTTATTTTTATTGATATTTACTTTTGAAAATAAAATTATTTGTAGTATATAAATTTGATATTTTAGCCCTCTTAGTTTTTATTTCTCTTATAGGAGGACACCTCCCATGAGCGGACAATAAATTTGGAATTGTTGGTGTTTGCCTATGAGAGGTTTCACTGTATTCAAGAAGCTCCAAGACGTACAAGAGTTTCTTGAACAAAGCTCCTTGTTGACAGCTTTTGAACCATTCAGTATCCGATATAGGATCACTCAAATATGATCGAATTATATTTGCCCTTAGTCTTTTTGGAGGTTCGTTAGTCATTTTCACTAGTGATGGGCACTATCGAAATTTTTTGACAATTGATTGTTAGTTACTATTTTTTTTACTATCGATAGTTAGTAGCTAAAAATTTAGTTATCAAATATCTAACCGAATAAAAACTCTTAAATGAAAACTTTTTTTTCGATAGTTTATATTCGATAGTCCCATCACTACTTATAAAGGCTGGAACACACATGACCGCACCGAGCCCGCACCGTACGAGCACCGCAAGTCGGCCGAGTGTCGGTGCGGACGAAGGAGACCACACTTGTCCGTATGTGATATTTAATATTTAAAGTAAAGTAATTGAAACCGTTGTAAACCGCACCGTACCCGTCAAAAAGTAAACAAAACTAGTCGGGCACGGTGCGGACGCGGTGCGGTGGTGTCGGTGCGGATAGGTGGGGACTGCGCGGTATATTTACATTGTGCAATTCTCTCGCCGTATGACGTCCACACACGGCCGTCATACGGTGCGGGCCCGGTGCGGCCATGTGTGTTCAAGCCTTTTGTAGTGATAATGGGTGTAATACGGGGTGGCCCAAACATCATATGTTGGTACTTGATACTGCTTAAACCCATACGACGTGTATATTAGTGTAATAATTAGTTGTTCAAAACAAAAGAATGATAATAAATAAGTATTATAATTTTTAATAATTAGTAAAGGTTAGTCTTTCTTAACTAATTAAACTAGTACACTAGATAGTTTTTAGTTAGAAATTAAATTAATAATTCATCAGTTTTAGTAACTAAAAATTCATTCGAGAGGTTTAGTAACTAAAATTTCATTTGATAGTTTTAGCTTTTCGAATAACTTTTTTAGTTACTATTTTTAGTAATTAAGTTTAGTAACTATCAAATCTATCGATAGGTCAAATGAAGCCTAACTATCGAATAATTCGATAGTCTCATCACTAATTTTTACTCCATTTTGCAAAACTAATACGGGAAAGTGGTCGGCTGGATAAGATGTTAACTAAAGCCAAAAATTGGGATAGATTATAAAAGTAGTATATAAATTTGAATTGATTTTTGGGGTAAGGTAAAGTGGGCCAAAAAACTACCTCAAAATGGTAAACTGGGCCAAATTGAAACTCTATTGACATTTCAAAATGGTCTCTCTCAGAGTCCTTCGCCCTACAAAACGGCATAGTGACCGCTTCAATTTTTAGAAGGGTTTTCTTGGAACCCAAACCTCGGTAGTTTGCCATTGCTTGCCGAGGGAAGACGTCCAGAATATAATTCTCATCTCCCTTTGGATTCGAGTTGACGCACTTAAGTACCAAGCCGCGACCGTCTTCTAAAGGTCAAAAATGGTAAACTGGGCCAAATAAAATAAAACTTTAGGAAATCAATTTTTTTTGTTGGTAATATAAAAGTATTCCTTTTATTTGGTTTTTTTATTAATACTTAAAAAAATTTTTCGGAAATTGTGTGGTATAAACATAAACTTACCACTATTTCTATAGGAAATTAAACTAAAACAAGCAAATCTGCACATAAAGGTAGATCGGGCTGTAGGTTAGAGTTAGTTTTTGATATTTTTTTAAAGCTGATACTAAATAGATGGAATCTGCGCAAAAAAGGTAGATTGGGCTGTTGGTTAAAGTTAGTTTTTGATATTTTTTAGAGTTGATACTAAATAGGTAGAATCTGCGTCTTTGGGCCCAGTTTACTACTTTCATAATTTTCGTTGAAAATACTTTTGACCCAGTTTACTTTGTTTTAAATTTGGCCCAGTTTACCATCACCCGATTTTTTATTGCCCTAAAAAACGACTTTCCCACACAAAATTAGATAAAGCGTTATACATAACTTGTGTGGGAGGAACAGATAATTGAACTCTTAAACTTCAGCACTCATCTGGCTCAAACTCTCGTGCTCGTGCTCAAAAATTGTACTCGTTCAATAACACGACTCTACAAAAACTTTTCGTTCTTTGTCCTAAAGTTTATTTTATGATTTTCTGTAATTATGAACAAAACAAAGAGAAAGTACCTTTTTGGTATAAAGTTTGCTTTTGTAATAGTTATAGTAATAATACTCATTTTCGAATTATTTATAAATTTTAATTATTTTTAATACATTAAAAATACCGCGCGATCAGAGTGGGGTTTTAACGTTCACACAGTGCTGATAGATGGCACTAGATTGATAAACTTGAATACTTGAGAAAATTTTTCCGAAGTTATCAGAAGCAAAGGTTAAAGCTGGGATTTTGTTGGTCCCCAAATCAGACAGATCTTTGCTGATGAAAAATTTCCAACGTTGCTGAATCGTACTCAAAAAGCGAGTTGGAACAGTTTCAAATCAGTTGTTTCTGGATTTTAGGAAATAACAAAGCCAAAAACTACAAAAGCTAGTTGAAAATATGCTAAAAATTTTAAGGCCATGGGTTGCAGGATGTCATTAAAAGTACGTATTTTCATTTAGATAAATTCAAAAACAACATGGGAGCGTATTCAGAAGAGCAAGGAGAACGTTTTCACCAGGACATTATGAGCTTCGAACAACGTTATCAAGGCCAATACAATGAAAACATGATGGGAGACTATATTTGGGGTTTATTGAGAGATAGTGCCTATGAACATAAAAGAAAAAGTAAAAGTGTGCATTTTTAAATTATTTTCTACTTTTTTGTAAGCTATTTTGATAGTAAAACTTAATAAAAATAATAAAATGTTTATTTAAATGATTTCATTTTCAATTAAAAATTAAAACCACAAATTTTGAAAAATATCGTTCAATCAGTTTCCTAAATACAAAAGCAAACTTTTTTATGCCATATATTTTTTTTTCGTCTAATTACGACCTAAAGAATTGAAATTTAATGCTTTAAAGTCAAAGTCAAATTTTGTGTTGACCCGTGTAATCTGTCTTTTCCTACACATTATGTAAACTACTACTGCTGGGTATATTGTAAAACGTAATTAAAAAAAGTTTCAATGGGATCGATAGAAATTTAAATATTAATTATAAATGAGGAAGAACAATTATTGGACAAGAAGAGATGTTAATTTTAAATAGAGGTTATTCAACACAGAAGGAATAAATTATATACAGACCTGCAGAAAAGTAATTTAAAATTATAAAATCAATTTAGAAATATATGAGAAATTTATGACTGTAACTCCACATGCAATTAATATCAAGGACTCGCTTTTGACGCAATTGACAGAATTGAGATAAAATGAATCCATTAATACATTTTTAAATAACCATAATAATTGCAGTGAACAGTGCAGTGTTAAAAAAAATAACAAAACACACGAGACAAGAATAAAAGAGCAGAGCAAAAGAAAAAATTCTAGGACATAAATAAATGAATGTGTTTATTTGATTGAAGTTTGTGTCTAGGAGTTTAAACCTTAAAAATATTTTCAACACCTACACAAATTCTTTTTATTCGAAATATGTTTAGGCAGTAAAAATGATATTTTCATTTATGCCCAATTGTACTGAATTATTTAAGTATTAGTTATGTTTAAGCCTTAGTTAAAATATCCTTTGTCGTTACTTCATTGGTGTGAAATTGACATTTTAAATTTTAGCAATTCATTCTCACCGTTCATAAAATTGACCCAATCATGGCAACATTCTTAAATTCAAACAAAACATGCTCAACTTATTCACGATTTCTTCACCTAGAGATATCTCTTAGATAATCTCTATCTATTAGATAAATTAACGATGTAACCAATCAGACAGCAGCAAAACAAAACAATAACAAATACGATTGGCTACTTTGTTAATTTTCTTGTAGATTATAAAGTTATTATATAATAGCTCTAACTAAATAAATCATTATTATTATTATTAGATAGATTATCTAAGAAATATCTCTAGGTGAAGAAATCGGGAATTAGGATATCACATTACTAATCGGTTTCTGCAATATTAGTTAAGTACGACATTCTTAAATTTTGTTTCAACTTAAAAACATTGGATGATTGGGTCAACTTCAAGTACATTATTTTAGCTGGTAAGAACGTATTTTTTGCGTGAAACTTAACTAACACTTAAATAATTCGGTGCTTTAATTGGACATTAGAGTTTGGGTACCTATGTACTTAGAGTAGTACCTAGTATAAAATATATACCTACCTACCCCAAGGATTAAATCTGATAAATAGACCGTTTCTTAAATATATCTTATTTACGCTTATTGCGAGTCAACTGCGAAAAATTTGATAGAACATGTAGCATGCGATAATACAAATTCAATTTGTTTCAATAATTCTATTTATTTTAATTTTAAATTACATTAAGGTTTCTATTTATCAAAGTTGCTACTATGTTTTCCTTGCGTAGCGGTAACGATATTCGCAACCATAATTCAATCATAAGAATCAATTCATAGTAATGGGAGTCGACTTAAACCACAATCTAACCTTTAACTAGTGGAGTTTGTAATTTGTTCTGGAAATTTTACTCGTAAGATAAACTTACCCGTTTATCTTGTGTTTATCTCCTCTAGCCATCAGTCCTCAATTGTTGTGCTAGCGTTACTTGCTTTTTATTTTTTAATTCTGTGTTTGTTCTAATAAGGAATCAAGAAAATGTCAACCGAACCTTTTACTATCTGTGTTTTGGTAAATTAAACGACTCTTCCTACCTTGATAGTTTTATTTACTGAACTAGTGCCTTTTTATCATCAGTTTTTCTCGTACTGAGCGATGCATTTTTTTTTATTAAGAATCAACGACGGTTTTCAAAGCAACCCTCGCCTTACGACTAAGTACTTAACTGTACAAAAGCTAACTGATTCGTGCAATAAGATCTGGGATTGAACAAGTAGCATAGCGTTGCAAAATTTAGTGCAATTGTTGCTACAAACTAGCAATTATATTATGTGTAAAAAAATGCTTCCAAAACGTGTAAGTAAAAAGATGTCTTTTACAACTAAGTATGTACCTACATCTTCTTCTTCTTCTTCTCAGCCGTCTTTCGCCCACTGCTGGACATAGGCCTCTCCTAATTTCTTCCAAGCCTCCCTATCTTTAGCCATTTGGTACCATTGTCTTCCAGTCTTTTGCTTTATGTCATCAAGCCATCTTTTTTGTGGTCTACCTACACTTCGTTTTGTTAATCTTGGGCGCCACTGGGAAATGCGAATTGGCCACTCTTCGTATGATTTTCTTGCTACATGTCCCACCCAACTCCACTTCAGATTTGCTATTCTTCTGACTACGTCTGTCACTTTAGTTGTTTTTCTTATTTCCGAATTTCTGATCCTATCTCTCAAGCTAACTCCTAGCATAGCCCTTTCCATCGCTCGTTGTGCAATACGTAGCCTGTTCACGCTTTTCTCTGTTAACGCCATCGTCTCAACACCATATGTCATCACTGGTAGAACACACAAGTCAAAAGCTTTTGTTTTTAAACAAGTTGGTATTTCTTTGTTTTTCAGAATCCACCCCAGTTTCCCAAATGCTGCCCATCCTATTCTAATTCTTCTTGTTACTTCGGCAGTTTGGTTTTGTTTTCCTAATTTTATGAGATGTCCTAGGTATATATATTCTTCCACCTTTTCTATTTTTTGGTGGTTAATAGAGTATTGTTTGTTGCTTTCGGTCATAACTTTTGTCTTTTTAATATTCATTTCTAAGCCGATGTTTTGAGCGTTCTTTCCAATTTCTATTAGCATCTCTTCTAGTTCATCTTCATCGGAACTTATGACTACAATATCATCTGCGAAACGGAGGTGGTTCAAAAACTTTCCGTCGATATTAATTCCCTTGTTTTCCCAGTTCAATTTCTTGAATATGTTCTCCAGTGCTAGTGTAAATAGTTTCGGGGATATGGTGTCCCCTTGTCTTACGCCTCTTCTTATAGGAATTTTTGATGTACTCGTTACGTCGTCAATTTTTATTTGTATTGTGGCGTTTTCGTAGATATTCTTTAATAGTGTTGTATATCTTGAGTCAATTCTGGCGTCATCCAGTCCTTCGTAAACCGCCCATAGTTCAATCGTATCAAATGCCTTCTGGGAAATCAATAAAACCCAGGTGTATTGGTATATTATATTCTTCGCATTTTCTATTAATATTCGTATGGTTTGCAGATGGTCGATGGTGCTAAAACCCTTTCTGAAGCCGGCTTGTTCTACAGGTTGGTAAAAGTCTAACTTGTTTGTCAATCTTTGGGTAATAATTTTTTGACAACAACTTATATAAGTGTGAAAGGAGGTTTATTGGTCGGTAATTTCCAATATCTGCGATATCACCCTTTTTATGTATTAGCACAACGTTAGCTTTTCTCCACTCCGTTGGTATTTTTCCTTGTTGTAGGCAGCAGTTAAGTAATATTTTGATGGCATCTGTTAGTATATCTCCTCCCATTTTAAGCATTTCTGCTATTATGTGGTCGTCTCCGGGACTTCGACCATTTTTTCATCTGTTTCAGTGCTTCGGTAATTTCTTCGGTTGTAATTTCTGGGACATCTTCTGAGCCAACGTTTTGTATGATTCTATTCGGCGTGTTCTTGAAAGGGTTGTCGATTTTGGAGTCATATAGGTCTTTATAGAAGTTTTCAATTATTTTTATTATCTGTGACCTGTCGTTGGTTATATGACCTTCTTTGTTTTTAATGCGGTATATGTTTTGTCTACCTTGTGTTAACTTCTTTCTTAGTATTCGCATACTTTTGTTATCTTCGATGGTTTCTTTGATCATCTTGGTGTTATAACTTCTCATGTCTTTCCGAATTTCTCTTTTACAATTTTAGTTTTAAGTATGTTTAATTTAAGTATGTACCTACATGTACTATTAATCCTTTATTTTTCGTAGATTGTTCTAATGATGTGCATATAATACGAAATCGATCAATAAATTATAAGTGTTTTTGTCTACATATTTCATTTAATATATTATGAATCACAGTTTTCCTCATTGGTTTAATTAAGTTCAATATACAAAATGTTGTTGGTAAACTGCACTATGACAACGTTTCTCCGAAGTAATTTAAGCAGTGACAAACATGCATCGAGTAGATTTAATCGAGATTGTCCATTAAATTAGGGCGAATTCAAAGTTCAAATTTTGCATGCAATTGCATTATGACGGTGTTCTCACAGAGTATACAAAGTGTTCTTGCTAAATTGAATGACAATGTTTATCCGAAATACATTAAGCAGTGGCAAACATGCTTCGAGCGTATTAATCAAGTTTATCAACTGAACGAGGGCTACTTTCTAAATTCAAGTTTTAATTACGAATGGGTTTTACATAAAATGTGTAAAATTATTATGACAAATTTATTTTAAAGATTTGTGTGTGAAAAATTTCTATTCGTCGTCCTAATTTCTTGCACCTTTCCACTGAAATACCACAATAAATACAAAAAATACCAATGATAAAGGTACGAAGATCGTGAGTGAAATCGAAGACAGAAAAATTTCTTCTGTAGGTAATAAAGCCAGGAAATGCGTGCAAGAATAATTGGGGCTGAAACACTGAACGTATTACTGCAAATGCACTGCACTGTAGATTTTGTCATGACAAAATGATACAGTAGGTATTTATGAACAAAACTGTTAATTAGGCAATGGCAAAACAAATTATAAAAAAAAATGAAAAAACTTATTATGTTCGATATACCAGCGCAGTCGATATGAACTCATGATTGGTATTCCTGGCCTTTAATCTACGAGTCCTCATATTGTAACTATTTATACCTACGGTGAAATTAACATGCATCAATATTTGAAGTTGTGAAATATTAATTTTTTTACTTATTTAATATTTTGAAAATCATCCACCAAAATATACTTATCTTGTCTTGACTTGAAATGCAACTACGAACTATTGGAAAATACTCGAAAGCAACTTTTTTGGTTTTCCTTTAACAACATATTATTCAATACATTTAGATGACTTTAATTTATTAAGAACCTAACACCATTAATATCAGAAATTCTCATTGTAAATTACTAAGTACTCACTCGACAATAGAAGAATGAGCAATATAATTTATTTTATCAATAAACTACAATTCTCAATTACAAGCAAATTTACCAATCCTAAATTGGTGACCTCGATGTGTACATAAAATCTGATATTAGACATTTAGCATTTAGTCACCTAGCTTTGACCAGTCAGTTCGAAAAAATTCGATTTTAGCAACTAAGCGTCGGTAATTGGATGATCTGCACTCTCTAATATCCAAATCAATCACTTAGTTAGATAGTTTGGATTTATTGCTATAAATTTAAATGAACATTTTTGCTTTGTTAAGGTTTTTATGTGAATAAGAGTTACAACAAATTTGTTGTACATCTACCTTTAGTAACAATTATCACGAGATTTATAAATTGGGGAGAGATGCTTATATTATACCAGTGCCTAAATCGTACTTTTTATTTATTTCAACCCAAAAAGCTCAGAACGAATTTTATTGCTTATTATTGTAAAAAATATAGTAACATATAGCACCACAGATAAGATTTTGCGGTTGAAAAGTTTGTCCCTTGGTCGCAATCGGTGCTGAAAGTGGCGGCAGAAAATGTCAAAATTTACCATAATGTAAGTTAATATGTACATTTAAGCATAATTTATCATTATTTTAAAATAAGTATTATATAAATAGGTTATAATTTAATAATATGGTATTTTTTCCTTGATTTATTTTTTTTAATTCGTAATTTGATGTTTTCAAATTATGCAAACCAAATTTAGTGTGTTTATTTACATTTTGCAAGTTAGGAATTTTAATTTAGTGTATATTTTGTGTTGGGTAATTCAAAATTACTAAACTTTTGATTATCAAATTTTGGTTTTCCGGAAAAATTAGTTAGATTAAGAATTGGCTTATTAAGTTCGCAAGAGTTTAATCGTGCAAATTTAGAGCTACGGTGCAAAATCGTGTCGGCTTTTCATTAGAAGGATTTTAAATAATGAAAGATTGAATTATTCGTGTACTTAATTGGGCCAGTGTGTTTCGAGATTTCATTACTATAGTGAAGCACATTGTGTTTTGGTTTTGATTGATTTGTTACCTTATGTGATTAATCAACCATCATAATCCAAGTTTTGAACTTTTGATACCAGCTTTATAATTTTCATGGTTTCAAAAATCTTGTTATTCGTCTCTTATCTTTCATGTCATTGAAACAACAATACTAATTCCAGTCAACTTATCTGAAGACTTGAAGCCAACATTTTTATTACATATCCTGTTTATCTGCTGGTAGTGCAAGCCAAAAGCTCATAATTGTGGCAGTCAGTAACTGGAGAACAGATAAGTTTTTGTTTATATTTTGTTTTGTTACGTGTAAATTCGCTACATTTTGGGAGTTTCAAATTGATTATCTCTTACATTTTGAAAACCTGGGTGATAACGTTCACGTGGAATTCACACATTTACCGTTTTTGATGTTCCTGAGGAATTATTAGGAAGTGCTATTGCCAATGTCGGAAAGCTTGCTCTTCACAATAGCGTCCGCAAAATCAATTTTATACTTAGTACCCTTAACCAACTGGAGAACTTGTATTTTTATTTTGTTCAAATTTTGGTTTGTTTTAATTGTTGCAAATATTAATAACTGTAATGGTAGTTTTTAATTTTGATTTTTACTATTCTTTTTGAAAATTATGAAAGATAACAATGCCAGATACACATAAAAAAATAAAATTTGAGGGCGGTTCACAAATTTGGTTAAAAAACGGATTTAAAAATTAATTTAAAATGCAATTTTATTATTGGCTCTTTTGAACCCCCCAATTGAAATAGGTTGTGGCGACAGTAAAGATGCCATAATCTTGTTTTTACAACGAATTATGAAGGATGAGGGTCTAATTAACTAATAAAAAAATTATATTTGTGATCGGACATCAAATTTCGGAAAAAATTCACTTTTTGTGTGAATTCGAGTCTTGACGTATTTGCGTTTATCAAAACCCGCCTTCCGCACCCTGCGCGACGCTCTGCGTTTTACTTACTAAAAACATCCCCCAAGTACCTCCAACTCGAAAAAGTGTGGATGTTGACGCGACGGATTTCATGGAGCGACTGGTATCTTCACACTACTAGTCACTGTCAACCCAGGCAAGGTCACACGTCTCGTCAGCACAATGCATAAATTATTACGCAATATTAGACTTACATGTATTTCTTATAGGAAAATTGTAATTTTCAAATTTGAATTGTGGCCAATACAAGTCCGACTAAGTTCCTCCTGCCTTTAAAAAGTTTGTATTTTTCTGTTCTTTCGTTTGGTAAAGCCATTTCTATAGGAAAACGTGTACTTTCGCGTCAGGGTTAACGGACTCTTGCTTAGAATTCGACAAGCAAACGGTAGATGATGAAAGCTTGATGATGTACTCTTGGAAAGTTGGTAAATTAATTTTTCTAATCCGCGATGGTAATACATTCAAACTTGTTTTGTTCGGGAGATAGGGACCGCATAAAAGGAATCTCTTAATTATTCATACTATTGCATTTGATGAAATTTTATGATATATCGCACACAAAAATAAAAAAAGTCGCACATAAGCAATTCCACATATAAAAACCGCATAAAAATTGGTTTGACTATCTATTTTCATGTTTTGTCCACCCTTTCAGACTCAGGTACCACTATAGTGTACCTAAGTTTTATTAAATTATTTTGAGGAATTAAACATGAAGAATACAATAAAAATACAAAACATGTTCCATGAGAACTATAAACTATGATAATAAATTAATTTAGATGAAAATTGTAACAAAAAATTATGATGTAGATTAGCACTATTTTAGTTAAGAATAACTCAGCCAAACACTATTATAATATGTGCTTAATTTTTTTTTGATGATTGTTATCATACTGCCATTGGTGTACGAATAATCGTCACCTATTTAAATCTGTTATTACGCGTTTTATGCATTTTTAGTGTACCGCAAGTCGTTGTATGATAGTATTCAGTATCCATTGCATTTTTCTCGCTTGTCATCATGCTGCACAACAAAACTGACACAAATACTGCTGTTTTTTGTACTTTTTACTACCCCTAGCCCACTTGATTACAACATTAAGAGCATTTACTGCTCCTTCTGGTGAAATTGTGTTTGATAACGTGCACAATAAAATTTGTTCACGTTACAGGTTGGTATAATAATAATAATATTAGTTGTTGACAGTACATAGAGGTCCGTGAAGAGAACGACATGTTTACGTTAGCTGGAGATTTATAATATGAAATTATATATATTATTAACCTTTGAAATTAATATTTGATTCAAATTTTTTTAAATTATAAGGTTAAATGAACAATAAAACGAAACATTATTTGTGAGCAATGGTTACTACTGTCATCATCATTATTATTAAACGTCTGATGACAGCAGTAACCATTGCTGAAAGCTCACAAATAATGTTTCGTTTTATTGTTCATTTAACCTTATAATTTAAAAAAAATTTGAATCAAAGATTTATAATATGATACCCAACGTTCACGGTATCGCGTGCCTACTGTATTTAGTTTCTAACTGTGGGTACTACAGCCTTTATTAGGGTACTAGGATGTCCAAATTGCAAAGCGACCACATATTCCGCTATTGCTTTATAATGAAATAGCGGAAAATTTTATACTTGTATAAAAAAGAATTACTTATAACTAACGAACCATGGAAATGTTAAATTTGATATACATGGAATAAATACAAGGCTTGCATTGTTTGAGAGCTTTAAATCTAAAAATAGGAACTTAAAGTAGTAGCATACGAATATTAAATTATAATGTAAAATTAATAAAAAAAGACCAGATTATTACTTTGTAAGGAATCCTGGAATTAAAGTACAGTTTCACATTTTTTGCTTTGTTGTTTTATTCAAAATTATTATGTAAAACATAAAACAATTTATATGTAAAAAATACTTATCACATATTTTTAACCAAAAAAATGAAAAAATGTAGATAATCCTTTTTTGTTATAATTCAACATAATTATTAACTAATTTAGGAAACTTTTTTTAAATTAGGATTAGTTTCAGCTCAGCCTCTTTTTACTAAATTTCAAGTTGGACAAAAGCGAAGCAGAATTTGTTAACATTATTCATACCGAGCAGAATATCCATCATGAATGGGGCATGTAGATTTCTTGCCGAATGCTGGGAAAACTTTTCATCTAGTCTGCAAAATAGTAGAAATAAGGAAAATCCCGATGGAATTATAGAACCAGATAAAGAAAGAAAGAAAGATTAAAATAAATAATTAATCGTTCATGTTTTAACATTCTGCAGTCGTTAGTTTCAGTTCTATGCAGAATCTGTAAATAATGAAAATAGTTTACAAGACATTGTAGAGATTTTCAAAACTCTAAACCGAAAACCAATAAATATGAGTTGCGAGATATACTACAGTCACGTAAACTGAACTTTTTTTTTGCAAAAAATACAAAATGCAAGTTCAGTATAATTTTTGTCCTGAGACAATATCAAAGGCACCATCTTTATTGGAAGATAGCTTGCTATTAAATGAAAGTCATAAGTAAAATTTCATTTTCAAGTTTACACTATACTTTTACAAACCTATCAAGAGCGGAAGTTCATCATTGTCCGTTGGTCTTATTGTTTGTGCAGGATAAAAGTCCGTTATTTACTAAAATTTTTTAAATATATTTGGAAAATTAAAGTGTTTCAAGTTTTCCTCAAATTGTGTACAATATAAAAAATATAGCAAACAAAACTCTTACCTACATATTATTTAATGACTAAATAGTACTTTTAAATAAATTATTGTAAGGTGAAAATATCAATGTTAAGCAAATATTTGGTATCAAATTCAGAAAAATATCTTAAAATTAATTTTTACAATATTTGGTTATAATATTGTGCCCTTAATGATAATTATCATTTAATTAATTCATGTGACCTATTATATAGTAAACACAATATTAACATGTCTTGACTAGTAATGTAAAAACCAAAATGGCATCATTATTGTTTAGTGCACCATTGTATTCACTTTTGGACAAACAAGCTTTAGAAACAATGCTTCTATACAATTACGATATGTTTGTAGCAGAATATTATGCAGTGTCAATAAATTTTTTTAAATGTTACAAAATTAATCGTACAAAAAACAGATGCAAGAGTATATTAAAAGCTACAAAATAACAACTAGTAAGAAGTAATATATTATTGATAGATTAATTTTGTAGCACTTAAGAAAGGTACTGTACAAAAGTACAATATATTCATTATTACTAGGTACAATTAAATAATTATTAAAACACGAAACATATTTTCACAAGATTAGTTCTACAAATTATAAAGTATTGGTATCACACACAGCATCTTACATATCGTCAACTAATATAGTATAATAAAAATTTATCAATTTATAACAAAATAAGTACACCAACATAACCTACCACATATACCAGAGCGTTTACACAAACACAAAGAAATACCGACGTTAAAGTTCAAAAAACATCTCTATCTAAATTGTGAGTTTACAATTCTGTCGAACAATTCCGATCTAATTTTATTTTGTACAAAAATTGATAAAAATGTGTAGGGTATAAATGCCTTACCGATGAACATTAAAGATCTCCATTTTCAATGGCTTTGTTCAAATCCAAAACAATTTTTCCAAGCACATCCCTGTATTCGGAATTTGCACGAAATATGTCGTCTAAAAATTGTTCTTTTGCAAAAAAGTTAAACACACTGTCAATTCTGCTAAGAGATTTTTCTGTTAAATGCTTAGCAACGATAAATTGAAGGCACTTATGTGATTCATTAAGAGCCGATAAAAGATAATTGCGATCATAACTAAAGTCTACTTCATAAAATGATATTATCGCCATCGCAGCAATTCTAAATTTGGCTTTAAAACGATCGGCATACTTTAATTCTTCAGTTGAAAATAATCCGTTGCGATGAAGTACGCCAAGTTTAATGACAACTTTTATTATATTTTTTATCAATTTTTCAGCTTCCTTTTTGTTATTAGCCTGTAATGTACAAATTTGTTTTAAAAAATTTTGCATATTATTATATGCGAGGATAAAAATACGTACATATTGCTTTGCCAAACGGTAGAGATTGTCGAGAAGCGAAGCCGTTACATCATCGATGAACGCTCGAGCAATATTCTTTCCTGCCATTCTTGACAAAATTTTCTTCTGGGCTCTGAGACCAATATCTCGTGCACGAAATGCGGTTTCACTCATGACTAAAAAATTTCGAAACAAAAATTAATTTCTTAATTGGCTTTTCGTTTTATTAAAATCTATATTTTTGGAATTCAGATAAAAATACTAGATAGGTACTAGGTAGTTGCATATATAGTTAGAATAAATTAAACAACTTTAAATATAGCACATGAGGTAATTTTTCATGTGAGCCATAGTTTTTTCCAGCAATTAAGTTATTATACTACGAAGTACTGCCTGCATTCATAAATTTTTCAAACCGTGATAACGCACGATTTCTCGCGGTGATATCGATAAAAATAAACAGTACCTACCTATTAAATATGTTGGATAGGTAATAGGTATACTCATAGAAAAAGTTTATCATACCACATTACATTCATATTGCAGAAATTATAGGATAATTACCAACTAAGAATGAGAATAAAAATTTTATGAAATGGATTAGTCTTTTAAAATTAAATAATTATTATTGTAAGACTATCTCGTGCAATGCAATAAATAAGTAGGTATGCTATAAACAGAGAGGCGATTTATTATAGTAATAATAGTATATCAATCATATTTTTTCGACCCATGTAAACTAGGTTTTATGCACATTCGAAATAAAACTTTTTCTTGTAGCGTGCAGTTAAATACATTTGAAATAGAGTAGTTCTCAACTTTTGAAATTTAATTAAAATATTTTTAATAATAACTTTTCCGATATTTCAACTTTTAAGTATTCAAGTATATACTCTCAAACAAAAACGAATATTACACATAAGTCTATACTTTGCTCAACAATAATACATAAAAGTACATAAAAATTCAAATTAAATATTACTGTTACTTTAAATTAATTTTGTATCTTTGCTTTATTTTGCATAAGTTTTAATTTAATTGTATAACTTTTTTCTTTTTTCTCCGTATTCACAAATTTTTAATTGTTTTCCATTTACATTTTAAGTTTCCAAGTGGTTTGTATTGTACATACAATATTATCAGTAATAAATTTAAATTACAAATTAACTAAATAATTTGAAAGTTAATATCAATAATTTTACAAACTTTACACTGAAAAAAAGTTTGCTAATACATAAGATGTAGGCTATACCACAGGACGAAAGAGAGAAAAATGTTTAAAAAGTAAATAAATCGTTTAATAAAATGTGATCTACGTGGTTTTTGTGAAAGCAGGTTTTCATTTTTTACATTAGATAATCCTTTATGAAAATACCATTAAACAGCTTCGATCTTCGTTGACATTTTTATATTAATGATTTGTACAACAATTTATATTAATGACAGATTTATTATTCATTTGTTGTACGCGTATTTGTAAAGCCATAAATCTTAATTCTCAACTTACAGACATACCTATTATCACAATTTCCATAATCGATACAAAAGAAAATCTTGTTTTCCTGCAACATTCTTTACAAAACTCGAGTTATATTTATTGAATATCTTAAAGATTCGATTATGAATTATGCAAAAAATACTGTTTTTACGAATATGCGCCATTAGTGTGACGTCAAAATGTATCCAAACATCGTTTGTATCCAATGTGATCGGATTTGGTCCACATTTTTTAATTTAAGAACCTATGGCACTAATAATAATCGCATGTTAATAGAGGAGAAGGTGCAAATATGGAATATGCTTGTAATATGGAATACATCGGTTTTGACTAAACCAAGTAAGGTCCTCGGTCGAAAATCGGCTAAATTTGTGAACGCTTGCCATCTTTATTGGAGGCGATTCACCCCGTACCGTTTTAGTATGATTTTAGTTTACCACATGTGTACATGTGAATTTCGTATATTGATAATTTTAACACGTAAGTGAATATGCAAGCCTAATTTTTTTATTTGCACGTTTTTATTTAAATATTTGTTACGATGCCATTGTATATAAACTAAAGTTTAAGATAACGTTGTATTTGTTTAGTTTTTTGTTATGATAGAGTAGATCTAGCCTAAAATATTGATGACATTGGTTGTCGGTAATATGGAATACCAGTATTCCATACCACCATGCTCATAATACGCTCATAATGAGTGTGCAAGCGCCGAAAAATACGAGTATATTTGCGACTGGTGCAAGCAATATGTTAATCTAACCCTTATAGTTAGTTTAAGTTTTTAGGAACAATAAGTTATTTAATTATTTCTTAGATATTTAATGTATTCCATATTTGCACCACCTTTTCTTAGGTGAGCATTTTGTAATTTTTTTTTAAAACTTTTTTTTTGTAAAAATGTTTTAGTTAATTACACATTTGCTTTTAGATTATGGTGTCTAATTGTCTGAAGTAACTTTTACCTAAATTTGGTTTAATTCTATTCGCTAACAAAAATTTTTTTATATACCAAACAAAATGGTATTCCATATTTGCACCTTCTCCTCTACCGTGATTCATGTCAAATGAGACAAATTTTAAGAATTTATTTAAAGTCATTGTGAGTAATTGATTTCAAAATAAACATTTTTGTCAAGTTACACTATTTTAATAGCTTTTGGAACACATTATTAACGTTTTTGTTACTGTAAGAAATAAAGGATAACGCATTAAATGGCTTATAAGAATAAGGTCAGCAAATTTTAATATTACTTACTAAAACTTTTAATTTTAAATAAATTTGATGTTTAAAAGACATTTTTAATTCAAAAACATTTCCAACAAACTTAAAAATGTTCTCTCTGTGTTTATAAATCACCCTGTATAACACCGTTTTCAAATATTGAGTATTTAAAATATATTTTCATTTAATTTTAATGTCGTGCTGCTTCAACATTACGTAAATTGAAATCTCTTAGTAATTAAATGGGAAATTAAATTATCAATTAAAGCAAAAGTAAGTGGAGTTCCAGCACTTTGATTCTACGCAAATCGCAGGTTGATTTGGTTGGATTGAAAATTTAAACTGTTTGCTACCGTAATGAAATGCAGAAATCTTAAATAGAGTATTACCTAAATGCAATAAAGTATTTATTGTTGGGTAAAATCAAAGTTAATTATTCAAGTTCAATTATTTGGATTTCGTTGTGATATTTGAAAATTCTTTAGCTGAACGGAAAAAATCAAGCAAAATTATGCTTACGACTGCTTTTATATAATATAATACAACTTAATTAGATTGACCCTCTCCTCCTATAGCATACATTTTTGTATCACATACAGCCTTGGCCATAAGTATGAAGCACCTTTTACAATATCTCTATTATGAAAACCGTTGAAGATTTTTAGAAAACAATCATAGCACACACTTTTCTGATAAGAAACTGAATTTTACTATTTTAGTATAACAAAATATTAAATATTAAGAGCATTACGGCTTTGATTAAATTCTAGCTTTTTTCGATCTCTCGCTAAAATGGCTGGTTAATTTTATCAAAATTATATAGTATGTACTAATAATTACAAACAAATATAAGTATTGAAAAAAATTGCTTAAAAATCTACCGTTTTTGAAGTATAACCAAATCAAAAATACAAATTTTTCAAAAAAATGGTAAAAATGCTAAAAAGTCAACAGTTGAGTTTACAACTGCGCTGTTATGAAAATTGTATTTATTTTAAAAACACTACAACTTGAACTTATAAAATGTCAAGTCGGCAGTTTTTTTCAATAAACCGAAAGATTTTATTTTCGTTGTATTTCAAATAATAATAAAATTGGCCAGCTATTTTAGCATATAAAAGAGGTCGAAATAAGCTAGAATTTAATCAAGGCCGTAATGCCCTTAATATTTAGTAGTTTTGATTTATAAAATTGTAAAACGAATCAGTTTTCTTACCAGGAAGGTTGTGCTATAATCGTTTTCAAAAAAATTTCAACAGTTTTCATATAAGGAAATGAGATTTCACCAAATCAAAAGGGGGGGGGGTCAATGGAAAATCTCACGTCAACTTTGCAATTGAGAGAATTACATTATTATAACAGATTCAATGTAAAAAATTACTGATCTCCGGTGTGGTAAAAATTGTAGGGTAAATATCACGTGAGGAGGAGGGGGGTCTCACCACATCTTACCAAATCTCACCAGGGGGGTCAAAATTTAAAGAAAAACACCTTACGTAATTAATGGACATCCCCTAATAGCGATATTTTAAGGGTGCTTCATGCTAATGGCCAAGGCTGTACGTATATATCTGTAAGAGTTTGTTATTTCAAATTCAGTATTTTATAATTTATTGTATTCAATATACACAACTTGGTGCTTCAAAGCTGAGAACAATGTTATTTTATATAACGCGGTATGTATTAATTTGATTTGTACCATGCGTTTCTGAGTTTCACTTAACGCGGTTTCTTTGCCGTATATTCTTTTCTCTCTTGTTTTAAAACTAGATCTTTTTTTTTCAAAATGTTTTGAAAGACTTGGAAGTTTAGCACTCATTGCTATTGTGAGCACTAATGATTTCCAGTTGAATGCTTATCTGATAGCCAGAAAACCCAAAGATTGATAATAAACCTCCTAAATTTTTGTTTTTGAACTGACAATTTGTAATAAATTCTTTGCGGTTAGGTAAAAGAAAGTTAAGTAAAAAAAATGAGTTTTTACTTTTAATACATTTTTTTTGTAATTTTACGCTCTATCGATAAAGAACATAATGTATGTCAATCTTTAAAAACAAGAATCAACTTATTATATTTATTTCTTCAGGTGTAAAGATAACAAATAAACAACTCAACTTAAGTCTTTCCTACCGACTGTATATCAAATAAAAATTTCTGGTAGGGATTGTAAAGTAAAGTCCATATAAAATTCGGTGAGATAGTTTTATTTTCAAATTTTTGTTTTATTAAAATTCAAAGACGGATAATAACGTTTTCCGCTCCCACTAAAATGGAGGTGATTATCGACTTAAGTTCCTTGTACCTAACCGCAGAGAATTATTTGTACAATTTAGCAGGCAAAGGATTATTAATTCGGAAAATGTTTAATCTATATACCGGCTATTATGAAAGGGTTCACTTGGTGCTACTGCAGTAGTTAGGGCATAATACAATTCCATAGCAGCCAGCTTCAATTTTAATAACCTTCATCGCAGTGATATCATATTTTTACTGGGTAAATAGAATATTTGCTTAAGATCAATATAAGATTATAATAGAATACCATATCTTATCTTCCACGTCTGCATGTTTGCCAATTAAACCTTGTAGTAATAAATTGTAACATAAAAATATTCTAAAATTGTTAAAAAGGTGAAACCACCAATATTACATCCAAGGAAAATTTTAAAACTACGTAAATTAAGTAAGGTCTACCAATCAGGGTTTGTTTTAAATTTTAAAAGAAACACATATTTTGTATGAAAATTTTCTAATTCTCTACTGAAATATGTTGTAGGGGCTTGAACATTTATGAATGGAAAACAATATCCGGTAAATGTCCTCCACGACTACGTTTGCAGACGTAACGAAAGCACCAGCCTCATTTTCGAAAAAATAGGGACCAATGATGCCCCTACCCATAAACCACACCATACAGTGACACGAGATGGATGTAGTGGTTGTTCAACAACTGCTTTTGGATTTTCAGAAGCCCAAATTCGACAATTTTGCTTGTTAACATACCCGTTTAAGTGAAAATGTGCTTCGTCCGAAAAGATGATTTTTTCTGAAAAACAAGCACCACGTTCAATGATCCAATCAGCAAATCTAAGACGTTGAGAATGATCTGCTGGCTTTAATTCTTGTACCAGTTGTATCTTATAAGGCTTTAGAGCTAAATCCTTCCGTAAAATTCGCCATGTGGTCATTGTGGACAGGCCTAATTGTTGAGAACGTCGTGAAACCGATAAATTTGGGTCCTCTGTGACACTTTCACGTACTGCAGCAATATTTTCGATTGAACGACATGGACGAGCACATATTTTTGTGCTTACGTTTACTACTGAACCGGTGGACTCAAATTTTCGCACTAAATTCGCAATTGTAGTCTCAGATGGACGATCGTTACAAATAAAAATATCGCGAATTTTGCGAAATGTAGTCTTCACGGATCGACCATTTTCATAATGGATTTGAATTATCTTAACACGATTTTCGAGCGAAATCAAAGGCATTATATTAAATGTTGACCTTTTATTATACATATGATAAAAAACTGAATAACAGAACTGCCTACTTGACCTATTTCAACCAAATTTAAAACAAACCCTGATTGGTAGACCCTTTATAAGATAAAAAAAAAATAAAAAAAAATCATACCTGCATCCAACATTGAACGAACACTGGTCAATTATCAAATAGGATAAAATAAATTTAAATAATACCTAAAAGAAAAAAAAATAAATAAACTAAAAAAAAGGTACTAGACACTACTTGTTAAAAATCTGTAGGCTTACTAACAAATTTAATATTTCCCAAATAAAATTATCAATTACAGAAATGATAAGATAATATTTTAACGTTATTGTCATTATATTGTGCCTATTTATACTTACATAAACAATGACTGCATTCTGTAGCAATGTACTGATAAATCAGCCAACTTTCAAATTCTACCACTGCTGCGGACATACTGTAAGATAAGGACTAGACGAATAAAGGAAGGCGTGTTAAAAAGGCAGTGAAATGTATATACATCTGTAACAAAACATAATTATATTAATGATAATTTTATTTATTAAGTGAAATTTAAAGTTAGATATACCTCACCAAAGAACTAAATTTTGTAAATTTCTACTGTGGTCATCTAAACAAAAGATTAAACAGTGACCACCAGTGGAGTTTACATTCAATTTATATCATTTAGTGAAAAGTGTAGTTTATAGTATATTACTATTATAATCTATGTTTGTAGGTTGTAAATTTTAAAAACTAAATTCGATCGCTTAGTCAATCAATGCAAATATATTTATGGTTTAATTTTGATCTGGTAAAATTATTTGAACAAACTATTGTATTTTAAACTTTCCGATAAAATAAAACTCTTGGGTATTCTACAAGTAATCAATTCCACATAATTTTATAATTTGCACTTATTGGTTTCTTTTAAGAGAAATAAACTCTTAGATTACGTGATGTTCGAATATCAGTCAAGGCTTTTATTACAAAGATGTTAAGAACAATTTGATTTCTACCGTTACGTGTTATTTAAATATTAATCAAGTTTTTTTTCAACTGAAAATTCTTCAAGTAATCAATTTATTAATGTTACCCATGCTACTTCTATGCTTCCAAGATTTAATATTACTGCAAAGTAAATTTTGGTAGTTATTAGTTTCTTGTGTTCAATTTCCTTTTGAGTTTTTAGATTAAAATTGATTTCTAAATTTTTTAATATAAATAAGTTGGTACGCATAATAAATATGTTGGTATTTTATAAATTTACTATGTACAGGGGTGGGCAAATGCGGTTCTCCGTTGAGTTAAGTGTGACTCCCATTGAAAATTTAAATCTGTTTTTTATTATTTCGGAGGTTTTTTCACCAATCTTGTTAAATAGGCTAAGTAAGTGAAGTCAGTCGTTCGTTTCATTGTGGCTCTTTATAATCTATGGAAAACTGGAATGCAGCTCTCATTGAACTCAGGCGTGCCCACCTCTGGTATATTATGTGGCTTGCTTCTAAAAGGACTTATTTAACTTTTTTGAATTTTATGATCGTGAATTTCATAATAGGTACTTAGCATTGCCGTTTTTAAAAAATATCAAAAACCGTACATTTTGGCAATGAGATCTAAAAACATTCAATTGCCCCTTTTATTGAAATGAAGGGGGTTTTGTTTATTATTGCACCGTTAAATTAATATAATATCGAATTATATTTAAATTAATAAAATTCAACACGATAAAAATAAATAAAAGCAGATGGAAAAAAATCGACTTAATTGGTGATTTGAGCGAACGAATTCAACGGACAACATTATGCTTAGAAAAAGTAATCTAGAAAACGTATTTTAGTTAATAATATTGATATAAATAATAATGAATAAACCGCCATAATAAAAAATGTATTCTTACTTAATTGAAATAAAATATAGAAACATTTGCTTACGTTGGTTCGCTTAATTTACTTTATAATTTAACCACCTTTCAGGTTAAGATATTGATTTAATAATCACACAAAACTATAAATAAAGTTCAATCAATCATGCATTTGTGTGTATGCTTAAAGGTCAAGGATAAACAATAATAACAATATAAATATTATATGGGTGAAATTAAAATTCAAGAAAGCACCAAATTATACATTAGCACGCGTACTTTAACAAGTAAAATACTTAATAATTATTAGTTTTCATTACGACTAATTACATACAATATTAAGCACTTATACAAAGTAGAAGTTAAAAAGTAAACATTACCTTTTAAAAAATATTACCTCAAGTTTTTTAATAATACAAGTAACTTAAGCACCAATTATTTTTCCTAAATAGTACGTACGTAGTACATCAGATTTGTATTATTGTAGTTGAGACTAAATTACACTAGCACAAAGTATATTTTTTTTAGAAAAACACTTACTAACTTGTAAAGAAATTTTGATCAAACATCGGCGGGAACAAAACTATACATATTACTCAATCTTGAGTTAAGTAAAAACCCATACTTCGTTCTCTTTTGTACCGACAGCTGCTTCGCCAGGTGATATAACGGTCGTCTTTTTAATACTAAATTATATATGTACGTACATACCTATACATATAGGATAGGTACTAGGTTATTTAGTGTTTCTAATTTTTATCACAATTTCTTTACGAACAAGTACATAAAAATACTGCCGACTGCTGATATAAAATTAGTTTAATGATCAACGGTAATGATGAAGTTACTGCAGATCATGCGAAGAAACATAATTAGTAATTAACATATTATTTAAATTGAATGCATTTACTACCAATTATTTATTTTTATATAAAAAAAAACCCTCTCGAACACGTTTATAATAAAAGCTGAAGATTTCAATTATACTATGGCTCATGCTGCTGCTAGTTCATATATTATATTATCTTCTGTTGTTTCGATTGCAATCAATTTATTGCGTTATAAAATATCTACTTTGAAGTGATAATCATTTTATTAACTTTGGTATTCTGGACGATTAAACCAATCAGAGTAAACATAATTAATACGACATTGCAAATTGAAACCACCCGTGTTCCGAGAGTGAAGAAACTACCAAGTTCCACATCGCAGTCACGAATTTTTGCTCCGTCTTTCAACTAATGGTCACAGCAAACCACGGATATGCTATAACGGTACTGGTTATAGTTGTGATACATAATATTATGACTTCGTATCAATTTTTCTAAAATACTGTTAAATATTTGAGTTCATTTTTGAAATCACAAATTTGGAATTGAATTATAATTATTTAGTACAGTAGACGTGTCTTAATTCTAATGACGTATTTCAATATGTTAATATAAATTGCAATTCATAGTATCTACATATGTAATTATAGGATAAGTAGGGGTCACTCTTCTTGTACTCCAGTTAAGATTGAAAATAATAATAAAGAATAAAAGTGGTGCCGTGACAAGCCTATAAATTTATTAAAGAATCTGACCTTGTTGGAATGCGCGACAAGAAAGAATATAAACAGATAGTCTTTATTTTTATATTTAAGAAACTTACTAGACATGTTTTACAGACACCTACAATTAACAACTTTTTTTAATAAATTCAATTTTTAAAAATGTAAGGTGCATAGCGAGAAAACAACATCGCAGTTTTAGTTTTAAATTAGTAAAATTTTAATTTATCAATGTGGTTCCGTTATAATTTGTGGTTTCCAAGTATTTATCAGAATATGTGGGTACATAATAACGAAAGCATTAATTAATTATTTTTCACTTTCATTAAGAGGTGAAAAATTTTATTCAAACTTTCGATTTTTTAAAATTAGTTGAATGGATTAGAAAATCTTTGTGAGTTTGGGCAGTTCTTTGGTTAAAGGTATCTATTTTAAAATGTGAAGTTACAGCAATTAGAATTAATAAGTTGAACTCAATTAACTTTTTGTACATTCATGTAATAATTAAGTCGAATATTCTTGTGGAAAACAAAAACGAAATATTATAATTCACATAATAATAAATTAATGACACGGGTAATGTAATAAATTCTCGAAATATTCAAACCACAATAAAAGCAATTGTTTTAAAAGAAAGTAATAATAAAAATAATAAAATATGTAATATATTCCTATCACAAAAATGCGACTTGTATTGGGTTTGTATGCCGTAAAATGTTCAAACGTTCATAAACTAAAAATGTCATATTGCCTTTGGAAGGCATAAAAAAATTCAAAGGAAAATTAATAAGCAAGGACTACATTTGCAAGATTTCAAATTGTAAAATTTAATAATTTAACTAATTTACCAATTTATCTGAACTTTATTATTAATTAATATCGATAAGTGCAAAGTTATAGAGACAACAAACATTGTCTCTTTACTCGTATGCATATTTTATTTCGGTAAGGTATTAGTATAATATGAAATGTTTTAGATGTATATTGTAATTATATTATGTATGTATGAAAAGTTGAATGTACCAGTCGAGGTTCTGCTGTTGTGTTGAATATCAGAGTTTGAATCTTAGCTATGCGAACTTATTGGTGTCGTAATTCGGAAGTCACGTTAAGCCGTTGGTCCTTTAATAATCAGCAAGAATCTCCTGCAGAAGCTTTCGAGCTATCAAAGTAGTACAGCTGTTATACTTGCAAAGAAAAATAATAACAATTTCAATTATTTTTTTATTAGCTCTAAAAATGAGAATATACATTTTTAGATCTACTGCTTACTCATATATCATAATTTATATTATCTACTAAAATATGAGATACTAAATTAATTTGTCAGATGATGCCTGTAATTCAGTTTCTTTAGTAGTCTAAGAGCAAAAACTTAATTAATCGAGTAATGCTAGGTGTATACAATATTATGTATAGGAACTGAATTAATATTGTTTAGCCATGGATCAAATAATTTTTCTTAAATTAGTTTTTTAATAATCTATTATTCTATATACGAGGCATTTATTTTAAATCTATTTAAAGAATTCCAATATTTTGTTTCCAGTGATTTACACTACTTTCACATGTAATTAATATAAAGTAGTTAATTTATCCTTATTGTGGTAGGAAAAATACCTACCTTTTTTCCGTACTCCGTACAATCGCGTTTCCCAGTTTTTCGGAAAGTAACAATCCTAGACTGGAAAAGTTTACTTTCTCGGACTTCCTAGTTACTTTTTTGCTGTTTTTCTGCCGTATAGTATACAGCGGCGTGGCTAAGAATAGAATATCGGTTTTCCGCTCCATACTTTATACATATCGATTTATTTTTACCTTACCTTACATGATATAAAATATATAATATTACATAAGAATACCTATAAGTACACATAATATGTTAGGTATATCTATAATACTGCGGTTAAAAAACTATTTTATTGATTCAATTAATTATTGTTTGATTAATAGCTTTTGATCTATCTGATAAGAATTATACATAATATTACATAATTGACTATCAAATTTAATCTTCATAAAAGAATTTGGAAAATAAAGTGGCAAAAAATTTGTTTAATAACATTAATTTAATTTGATTGTTAAAATTTAATTTTAAAAAATGAAAATTTACTATATTTATAAAAATAAATAAGAATTTATTGTAAAATAAATAAACAACTACTTTGTTCTGAAAATGATCGAAACCGGTTGATAACAAAAATTTTGTTTTTTTGAAAAGAATATATTCGTTTACTATTACATTGTAATTTTAACAATAAAATTTAAATTTCTATGTCCTGAAAAGCTGGGGTACTTTTTAGTTATTCTAAAATATGTCGGAATGTCAAATTTTTCTTTGTTAACGCCTGAACAGAGATCAAATACTTATAGAAAAGTTAAACCGCCAAACAACATAATGGGATACCAACTTAATAAAATTGCGAGGAAATTATATTTGCTATAAGCAATTTATAATAAAAATATTATCACGTTTTTCACATTATACTAAATTATTTTTCTTTTCTCACGCAAAAAACTAAATTTGTGTGCAAAGCTCGCAATATAGTTGTATACAACATCACAAAATTATTACAAAATATTTTTAATAATTCTTGGAAAAATGTTATTTGTACAAAATTGCAATTAGATTTATTCAATTTTTGTGTGACTACCTACACCATATTACTGGACAAGGAAAATATTTAATTTCTACACATTATTATTTTTCAATTAATTTCTTTACTAATTACATACTATTTTATTTATTTCAAGTTATTTCAAATTTGTAACAAAAGTATTGCTGCCTAACCTTATACCACAAATTGTTTTCAGTGCTGGCGTCGAATCGATATCCACTAGAAACTCGACAACCTCATTATAAAAGCTATCCTTGATTTACCTGTGTCACGGTCAAAATTTCAGGAATAACTTATTTTCCAAGTTTAACCGTAAGATAAGCATGTAAAAAGGAACATTAGGGGTTTTTCTCATCGATTTTCCTGCCTAACAAGTTATCTTTTTACGTTTTTGCAACTTCGTGTGTTATTAAACCATCTCACCGCACCCTGTTCGTGTTAAAAGTTAATAAGAATTTTTCTGTTTATTTTTGATTAAATTAAGTAAGATATTTTTAATTAGAGTAATCAAAAACATTTTTATGTTTAAAGCGATTTTTAAAATTAAATTCAAATAAGCAGGATACAAAATCCTGTGTTTTACTTTAAAATTAATGACTCTCATGTAATTAAACTCTTCAGAAGTTATCACTCTTAACGGTGTGCTTAATTGCTTCCGTATATCTTGTATCAAAAACGATTAAAAGACCGTTTAATTAATTATACATATTAATAGAAATGTAATCTAACCGATACATTTTGACCAAGTGCGAAATTTTGGTTTAATTTTTAATTCTCAAAAAATATTAAATTTAAACGTAATATCTAAAAATGTGATTTTTATTTTTTAGGTTTTGCAAGTACGAATTTATATACAAACAAATATTGCATAATATGTAAGTAGTAATAGGGTTCGGGGATTCCCCAACTCCCAAAATAAACCTTTAGTTTATTTTAGGAAATGCCGAAAAATTAATCTGAAATCGATTCACTGTATTATTCACTAAAAATACAACAAAATAGATGACATAATATAAGATATAACAATAGATAATTTTGACCTCGGGTGATATTGGCCACAGAAGGTACTCGGACGATAATAATAGTCGACCAAAATTAACTATAGCATTGCAATCACTAGGGATATTATATAACATAATAATTTAATTAAAACGATGCCCTGCGGAATACCCTAACAAAGGGTAACTACAACAGTTTATTTATTGATTTACCTACTTAACTTAAACTGTAACTAAAGTAGATCAACAAGTTAAATCAATTTCTTACATGGGATAAATAAAAAATTACATCATAGATTTAATATGTAATTGATGTAGGTATACAAAGTGGGTTTGTCAATAAATTTTATAGCTCTACGCTTATCAATGTGACTATCACTTTACTAATTATTGTGATTCACTCTCACACGAAATCTATACTAATCTCAATGTTAGTTTACAATAGTGATACATCTTTGATAAATTAATAATAATTTATCCAGTGCTTGAAAGTTATTTTGAATTGGGGAAATATAATTTTTATAAAGTACTTCTTTCTATTACCACTCTTAATTAAAATAATGCTCTATAAGGGCAAAAACCCATTATCTTGTATTAGATTAGTTCACCACTTCAACATGACGATAATATTTAACAAAACGGCATAATATACGTTTGCTCTGATGAAGATAAAGAATTTAATACTTTTTACCAAGAGTCAATGAACTCAATTTTAAATTATTAACTTGCACTTTTATACTAATAACATATTACAAAAAAAAAATACAAATGTGTTATGATTCAATTTAAAAGACGACTTGCTTTAGTTCCTCAAGTAATTCCAATTAATGTAATGATACAATATTTAGTAATATAATACAATGATTAATAGAAGAAATTTTGGAAATCACCTGCGTGGTTCAGATTTAAAAAGAATTAATAATTTTAAAAAGCTAATTATAAAATTCTTACATAAAAATAGTCAAATAGCTTAAAATGTACCTAACTGTTTACAATATTCTCAATGAGCTCAGTCAACCACAATCATGTGAAATTGCGAAGTTTTGACCACTTAAAATTTTTAAATGAAATTCAAGTTTTCGTTCTAATTTTTGTCGTATGTTAATTGTTACCATGGTTTTATCTTGTACGCTCTAATTTATTTAACTATAAACTCCCGAAAATGCGTGTTATTACATTGCTGTTTCAATTGCAAACGAGTACTCTTTCCTAAACATAATAATTAATCTTTCAATTACAATAATAAAATCAATCTAATTTGCGGATACAAAAAGAATACAACCCGAAAAGGAACCGTCGTCGCATTAATAATAATCGGGCAAATTAATGTGTGAAATTATGATCATCAGATAGGATTTCTTGGTGAAATATTTGAGAGAGAAACCACTTCAAATCCATCCACCCAAGAAAATGCCATCAGAATTCAGAATGATATTTAATGTTTTAATTGCCTCCTTTAAAATTGCCACAAACAAAACTTCCAATTGTTGGCAGGTACTGGTGCAGGAAAAGGATATCCTTGCAAAGTCATTACTTAATTAATTAAAAGTTTACTTAAGTAAAAGGAATTTAAAAATTTTAAATTTTGAATAAAGTCGAACAAAATTAAGATGCAATATTGAACATATTACGTGTAATGTGTTGAAAAAGGTGTTAAAAATTTACAATCTCGGCAAAGATGGAGTTTTACACGTTATAAATATTTAAGCCACAAATTCAACTTTAAAAATTTAAAATGAAGTTTTTATATTGTGTCTCTTTGTAAAAGTATGTGAAAAATTATGACAGAGCCGTAACAAGTTCAAAACACGTAGATACAGTAGATCTCAAAAGTAGGTTAATAATCACGAATGTTTGTTATACATGCACCATTCCAACTTATTTAATAAAAATAAATATTATAATTTATATTTTTAATGAAACTTGTGTTCCAAAAATAAGTTAATTTATAATTAATATAATATTAGTAACAATAATTAAAACAACAAATAACAAAAAAATTATAATTTTTGATCGATGGGGTTACTAATCTTGATGGTGGTGTTTGTATGTATGAATTTCACACACACGGACTTATTCCATATCATATTTTTCAATTAAATTTCGAAAAGTTAAGAAAATAATAAAGTTTTGGCAACCTATGTTATATTCGAAGTTTTAGTAAAGCTCAGAGATTTTTCGTTGGTGTGAGGTAGAACTTTGGGGTAGTCACTCAAGAACACTAATGTGATTGTCCTGTCAGAATTTTAGTACGGTAAATAGGCTTGTTATAACCAAAATCATTATCAATTAATTGTTTGCCTACAGGTAGGATTATGTCTTGTAGAAGGTTAAATTAAACAGTGGCATTAACTTTTCTCTCAAAAATTACGATTTCTGTATCTCTTATCGAGTACATTCACACCCAAACCATATTACTTTTTTTTTACTTTACTGCATTTAAGTCAAATCATGGATTTATAAAACAAGAAAAAAGCTGATTTTATAAAAAAAATCTAAATTTTAATCTAATTATGTAGCTACTGTATTATTGTATGTATACAAAATTTCAAATCGTGAGTATCAGAAATACTCAGATATATTATATGGGCGTTTAAATTCAAGCAAGTAGCACGTCTTGGAAAGATACAGGGTATATTATTAGCCAAACTATAATACTATTTCAGTCAAATTTAAAATATCTTTTGTAAACTAGAAATAGTTAACTGAATCGATTATCCCTGCATAATATATTTCGTTTCTGTATGTAGCATTTTATAGAATATAATTTAAGAAAGTATGCAACACTAATAAATTTATAAAGCAATATTAAACTTAATCATAGTTTTTCATTCCTTGTTATGAATATTATTACCAATCAAGAACATTAAGCATCGTTAGCAGAAATTTAAGCCTTTAATTTGTTGGTTTTATATTAGTTGAATGTACTTACAATAAAGATGTCATTTATTTTGAAAAACAAACAGTACTCGTAAATACAAAATTTTTCCAACCAATTTAATTAAATTACAAGGGTATTTATACTTTATTACAAGAGTACAAACGTGCACTATACCTAATGTATTAATTGAATAATTAAATTTTCTCCATTTACTTAGTGAAGCGGCCTTATAAACCTTGATAATCTACAATGAAAGATTCACAAATTTATTAGAAAGATAAATAGGCTTAATTTATCATAATCTCTCTACTTTCATGGGTAATTGTTAACGCAAGTGGAACCGAAAAGCATTGTAATTTTCAAGTGTGATATATGGAGTAGGTTAATTTATCAAGTTTATCATAATTTATAACATAAATTTACTTGATATAAATCGATGATATCCTGAAAATCTTCAGCAGAACTTTAAAATTCAGAAATATTTATAAATAATTAAATAACTATAAATATATTATGTAAGTGGCAAAGTAGTAGAGTGCAAGTCAAGTCTAAACTGTCAAAAGTTTAAAGAAAACTGGAAAAATTTTACATATTCAAGTGCTAATCTTTTCAGCTCTGACTTATTTTATCTGTTAGATAAATAATTAAATAACCATTAGGTTAGGTTAGTAGTATTTGATTTCATGGTTACTTTTACAGTTGTACAATCTAGAGTTAAGCAAGTTCAGTAGTTAACCCAGTGCTTTATCTACACTAATTGGATAAAACAGTAAGTTAACTTTTGAATTTGAAGATAAGTTGTCTAGAAGTTTGACTATAGTTAAAGACATCCCTAATTAGAAAATATTTACTTTACAATATACATAATGTATTCAGTATATAAAATAACTTAAAACTTCATTACAAAGTATCCATCTAAATTGAAAATTTTCCAATTTAACATCTTACAACTTGAAAATAAACTTTAGAAAAGAACGGTAAGCTTCACTAAGTTTCCATCACTTCGAAACAATCCCTGACGTGAGGAAGAAGACTGTTTGATTGGCAATGAAGCACGAAAGATGTTTTGACATTTTAAATATTATTTATAGTCTATTTGGGCATTAGGTTATGAAAAGAATACATTTTCGCAATAATTCTTTTCAAAAACCTAATAATAATTCTTCGCTGGAATAAAAATCAGCAATTTAAGAATCTTTGAATCCGAAGATAGCAAATAACAAATATTAAATTTTAGAACAACATGAAGTTACTTCCTGAACAACCTTTATTATCATTTCTCATTTTTGAATTTTATATTCTTAAATTTTAACACACTTTGCCAATGTTACACAAAATTACTTTAAAAACCAAATTTATACGAATGACTTTAAATTGATGGATTACTTATATCGATGCAGTATAAAATCAACATTTAAAAAGGCATTGTTGAGGTTTTCAAAAGTTGTGAAAAACCAGAAATCGTGAAAAAGTTTAATGACAAAAGTTCTTAATAGCTCGAATCACTAATATTATATACCACGGTTGAAATTGTTTTATTAATTTATCATAGTCACATCTTCTCAAAGAAATTATCAAATAATGGCAGGCTATTTGTTTATTGGATAAAATTGTAAAAACATATTTCTACTGTAACTAACTATTTGAAGTTTTACAGATTTTTTTAAATTAATTTCTTGTGATCTACATCGTTTCCAGTTTCGGCAAATGTTTGCAATAAAATATTGTTTTAAATTCAAGTCATATTCCTAAAAAAAAATAATGAAAAGAATATTCCTATTTCAAAGGAACCTATTACTGCATGATATTTTATATTTTACATAAAACGCAGAATAATAATAAAAACATATAGACTTTGCTGCTTTAGTGCAATATAATTAATAAAAAGAAAAATAAATAATATTCTGGTTTAGTTACATTTTAAACGAAACTTTAAATTATTTATGACAAGTTCATAATAAATTAATTATAATGTTGAGATACTAATTAAGATAAATAAAAAACTCTTCAGAAGGGACATGACAACATTAATTTATAAAATTAATTTTAATTAACGAGAAAGTCCTTTACGTAAAATTAACTAATTTATTTATTAGGTTTTATTTTTATGCATTTACATCTGCTACAGGCACTCTCGAAGCAGGTCTGATTACCGGTAATGCAATCAACCTTGTATTTTTTGAAAATCTAAATTTAGTTCTGTAAAATCGAATCAAGACGGTAAAATATACCTACATAAATAATGTTTCAGTCGAGCTACTGCTAAACATCAAAAACATGGATGTACAAGTGTATTAGTACAGCAACCAGCAACTAAAAGTAAAAGACGAAAAATAGTAACAATCTCCAGTTATTTTCTAAAAAATTTAATAACAGAAAAGACCTATACAGAAAGTATTTACAAAAGTTTTAAAATAAGTGCACTAAAAATAATACCTAATGAAAACAAACAAATCGGTTTATGTATTATACACGTCATATCCAGACACACAATCTACATACAAAATATATTTTAAAACATAAAATAACATGAATTGTTACTTATTTATAATTATATTAAATTAATAAGCCTAAATTGAAAAATTTAAAATAACTTTGAAGGTACTCATATAGGTTATGTCATGTACATGTTCTGCATTATAAACTATTCAGAAGTTTATATAAAACTCGAAATTGAATTTTTAGCATGTACTATGCAATAAATTTAATTTAGAAATGCTTTAAAACTCATTTCTTTATTTTTCAAGTAAGCATAATTTAAAATTAGCTTCTTTAGAAAATTTTTTCTGAAAACACCACTTAAAATCGTTATTGAATTGCGATGAAGTAAGCAATGTATTTTTGATTTTCAATAATGTGTCCGCTCTTGAATAATAAAAATTTTAGTAAGTAAATGCTCATATAAAATACTTGTTTCTTCGAGCGACTTAATTCGTAAATATCTTATTCACAAAAAGTGCACAATAAATCAATAAATCAAATTAATTGCTAGAATTGCAGCTTCGTGCTGCATACTAGTATACAATATCCATACATACATACATAAATATTTATGTGTGCATATCGTGCTGTAGATGTATCACTCTACATGACGAATGTTCATATTTAAATTATTTAGTATTATTAATAATTAATGTCCAATTTTAATAAAACATTTTTTAAATAGAATGAAAATTTAGATAAGCATATGTTGATTGGTGACTTAAAGTTACAATATATTATATAATATGTACATAGGTACAGTAAAGTACAGGCCCTCGTTGCTTCGGATAATCAGGATTAGATTTGTAAACATTTTTTGTATTTAATGTTTACATTATATAATAATTTTTAACTATAACTATAAGTACGCTAAATATTCTTCTTGTAAACAATTCTATGTAATTTTGTTACAAAACATAGTTTTTTTGCCGTAATAAACGGTAAGTCTCCGTAGTTAATGATTTTTTTTTGCTTATTAAGTACCTATATTATCCGGATTATCTGAATTTTCGTCTGTCCGGATTGCTTATAGTCCGGTTTAACGAGGTTTTACTGTATATTATCAACCTAGGATTTTAGTTAAAATTAATACAGATTTAAAAAGTAAATAAAAATTGTAATATTACAAAATCCTTGCAAAATGCAAGGATTATATGCGGAGGTTTTAACTTAATTTTACCTCGACTGATATATGAACTGAACTCAATTATATTGACCACTGGCCGTGCTCAAAGACGTTGGTGGGTGAAACCGTGGGTTTCAAGGAGAAAATCTGGGAGCTTGGTCAATGCTGTTAAGAGAATGGGCAGAAGAAAATCCTGAGGAGTACAGGAATCCCACTGTTTGATTACATTTTTTACTCAGTCTTCACTCAATTTACACTTATCACTTTGAATGATTGTCAGAAGATAAACATTTAAAGTGATAAATTAGTGTAAATGAGCCTTAAGTTATTTGGCCAAAATGAAGCGTGATATTCGATCTAATTTTTGCTATTTTTTTACTTACTCTAATATTTTATCTTTTTAGATGCTTCGATGACTTCGAAAAACATTAATGTGAAGCTAGTGAAAATTATCTATGGTAAGTATGGTTAAGCCATGTATAAATAATTTGCCCAATTTGGATCTATTTAATGGTAGTATTTAAGAAGATTCTGTGGTCGGTTGATTGTAATTTTTATAATATAATTATAATGTACATTTTTGTAATTTTAGTATTTAGAATACATAAATTTGTCCTGTGCTGTGTTTATTTGTGATTTTAATAGAAGGTAAAATGTTGCAAACTGTCAACAAATTTCTACGGTGTAAACATTCCGACGATCTATTTAGGGATTGTTTAAAATTGAAAATGTTTAGTTTTCTTATCAGAGCTACATAAATAACTAAAAAAGTGCATATTTAATAGTTATTTTTAGATTTAGGGCGCAAAATTAGTGTTTTTTGAATGGCACTTGAGAATGTAAATTTTTTGGCGAGACCGTCAGGTCGAGACAAAAAATTCATTCGAAAGTGCCATTAAACACTTATTTTGCGCCCGAAATACAAACAATATTTTTTATACAACGTCAAAAAATTAATTAATTGAATTGATTTAATTGAAGTAAATTTTGATTATTATTATAAAAATAAAATCAAATTATCGGTTTTTATGATAACATTGTAACTTAGGAAACGCGCAATTGTTTGTTATTAATTCAGTTACAATTTATAATTTTGTAATAATTCCACGCATTACATAATTTACATAATTCACACTTTTCGAAGTGATGGACTATAGCAGTGAAAGCGATACTCCGCCAGAGGTAATAGAAACTGCAAATGCCGCAATTTCAAATCTGTTACCTGCCAAATCAAAAGTGCAGTATGAGAATACGTATATTAAATTTCGCGAATGGTGTGCAACAAAGAATGTGGTAAAGATATCGGAGAAAGTGCTTTTAGCTTATTTAGAAGAAAAGTCTACAAAAATGAAACCGCCCACATTGTGGTCTACTTTTTCAATGCTGAAAGCAACACTGAATGTAAAGGAAAACATCGACGTCCGAAAATTTCCAAAATTGGTGCCTTATCTCAAAAATAAATCAGTTGGTTATAGAGGAAGAAATCAAGAGTTTTAACAGAAGAAGATATTGCTAAATTTATAGTAGAAGCCGACGATGAAACAAATTTATTTAAGAAGGTACTGGTATTTAATTATATTCATTTTATATGAAGCTAAATTTAATGTATTGCAGGTTGTGCTTATTTTGGGCATAAGTGGGGCTTGTCGTCGAGAAGAGTTAGTAAAATTAACAATCGATGACATAGAAGATGTAGGCTCTGTGTTAATTGTGAAAATTCCAGATACAAAACTCATTCTGAACGTACTTTTACCGTATCAAATGGACAACATATTGAGATATATCGGAAGTACAGGGCTTTGCGACCGACTCATACTTCAAGTCATCGATTATTCTTGAAATATAATAACGGCAAGTGTGTTAATCAACATGTTGGAATCAATACAATTGGAGAAATTCCCAGTTTGATCGCTAAATGGCTTGGAAAGGAATTGTTTAAGCAATACACTGGCCATTGTTTTAGGCGAACCTCTGCCACTCTTTTGGCCAATGCGGGAGGTAATATGACATCTATTAAGCGCCACGGAGGGTGGAAAAGTACTGCTGTAGCCGAGAGTTATTTAGAAGACAGTTTGAACAACAAAATTAGCATTTCGAATAAGATTGCAAACTGTCAACCCTCCACTTCTCAAAGGAACGCCACTGACGAAGTTCTTGACAACAAGATCTGCACTTCTGGGGAGAAGAAAACGTGTGTGATGAGGTGTGTGAGAAAACCTACGGCAACCAATCATCTATAAATACTTCTCTGGGACACTCTAGAATTAATATACAAGATTGTTCCAATTGTTCGATTAATTTTTATTTGTAAGATTTTATTAAATTTGATTAAATTTTGAATACAATATTAGATTCCTATTTTCGTATCTGAATCGTCAAGTTTTTTTAACGCGTGAAAAATATTTTTTTCACGGTGAAAAATGATTTCCACCACTTTTTGTTATATTAAAAAGATACACTTCGCGTATCGATAGTGATGCATAAATGTCGTCTTTTTGACGTTTGTATAAAAAAATATAATAGAAATATTATTTAAATAAAACATATTTTCAATATTTAAACGTACATATGTTGTACATACGTACTATTACTCAAATTAATACAAATGCTTACACCAAACGGGTACTGAATATTTTATAAGAGTTATTTAAATAATTAAATATAAAAAAATTATAATTACTTTTAAAATATGTCAACAATAAATGGTTTATACATTCAGGCTGCTTGCTTTAAGTATCCTAAAAAATGAATTTTAAAACTTTGTAATCAGCATGATGTAAAGCAGTACAATTTTCACGATTAAAAACTTTTCTTAATTAAGTTTTTAGAAACGATTAATAAAAGTTTTGATAATTTTAACTAAGTAAAAGATAAAATATTTTAAAATAACCTACAGAGCGTTTAAGACTTTCTAAGTCTTGGTAAATTTTTATTTAGAAAAGTGCTTATGTTAGACTTTTTAATTAGGTACCTACCTACATAAAACTTTTTTAATTTTAAAATTAATTAAAATGTATAATAGAAATATTTAGAGAGCATAATAACTTGTTTCGTTGCATATTAACAATTTTTAAATTTTTAATAGAATAGCTTCGGTTAATACCAAGTAGTTGCAATCAATATGTATAAAGGTACTTGATAGTACAGTAGTTGTCAGGAAAGTGAGTATTACACTATTTATGAACTTTGTGTATGAACTAATATTATAATCGTTATAGTCAAATTATGTACCTTAGTTATTATAGAAAAAAAATTTGGTATTAAAAAAAAAGTTTTTGGGGCTTCGCTCACAGGCTCCATGAAGTGAAACATTTCTACGTTCGAACTTTTTTTTTTAAATAATTGAATTTTATTTTTGAACAAAAGCTTTCATTTTATTATACAAATATTAAAAAGTTATTTTAACTTTGTATGATTTATAGCTACATATTGCTATGATACAAAAAATTCCTCTCTAAACTCCTTCAGGAAAATTGTAGTCATTATTCTTACTATTTTTGCTCAAAAAACACCCACGGCTTAGCTTAAGGGTATAAAATTCTGTAATCTTGTAAACATGTTGAATTTGAAATAAATAAAACTAATATAAATTATTTAAAAAATTTAAATCTTGTACAAATAATTATTAGTCTCTTAAATTTTAGTAATTTAAAGCACAAATAAAATCAAACCTTAAAATCAGGTTGCAAAATCATAAAATTCTATCATACTATAATAAATTATTAAACCCCAAATTAATAGAAAATTGTAAACTTTTTTAATAAAAGTATTTGAGAATCACTGGTTTTTTATTATTGCGTAATCGCGATTTACCGTTTAATATTACAATTGTTTACATTACCGATAATGATATATGTACTGTGGTAACAACGTTTAATTTTGTATCTGACGTCCATACGATGTATTCAATTTAATCGAATTCCATTCAATTGATTCCCAAAATTAATTAAATAATTATTATTGTTTCAAAATATTCAAATTGAATCTCTTGGGCTCCACTTTTAATTTGTGCCCTAAAACTCCTCCAAGACTATTACACTAAAGCTCAAGAACCGCAGGGTTTTCTATTATTTTAATTAAAGGGCGCCAGTAGTTTTTATTAAGAACCTTAATTACGAATTAACCAAAAAGCTACTAAAAGTTTAATTATTACAATCGTAGTCAAATTTATGGCAATCTCGTTGTTGATGTAGCAGATGGTAGTGTAAGCAATATAATTTTTATTAATTTACTCGCGCGCATAACTAGTAATTGTCTTAAAAATTGATTTTGTTCCAGATTTTCAGTGCAAGAGAACCGTCCGTCAACAACAATAATAGATGGCGTTTTTGAGTTTGAAATTCTAAAAGATTTTTGTTGTATTGGAGCAATATATTTATTACCAAAGCTCAATATTTTACATATTAAATTTCTGCATTATTAATTTGGTTAAGCTGCTTTTAAGCTCCAACAGCTGATTTCATAATATCACTTAAAAGTCACTTTAACTAAAATAAGCTTTAAGTTAAAGCCGCCTTTAAGAAATATTTTAAGTAGCCCTGTTTCATAATCATAATCTTTAGTTAAAGTTCACTTTTACAAATATTAATTATTGGTGGTTTTTTGTTATTTCTGTGATATTACCACGGATCTCTTAAATATTAAATATTTTTGTTTATTTATGAAATTTGTGGATATTACCTATCAAAGTTTGTAAACCTGTAATTTTAGCTGTGTTAGCCTAAGAATTTTTTTTTAAATTTATGAATGAATTTGTATGAAAGGCAAAACAAAAAAAGATCCTAGATTGCAAAATCATAATTAAGATAAAATAATTAATTTTTAATAAAGCAAATAAATATCTGTTTACTGAAATATTTATTAATTAATCAATGCTGAGACGGTTGTTGGTCTGGGTATTAGCGCGATTAATTGCTAATGTAAGGCGCCTCGGTTCGAATGCGGGTAAAGCTCACTTTTGCAATGCCTTCTTTTTGCTTCGAAAGGCACGTAAAGACGGTGGTCCTCCTATGTTAATGAATTGCCATCATTAACAATATAAAATAGGGTAACATGCACATCTGAGGCCAGCCTAGCAAGCTACGTACTTCAGATGTAAAACAAATAATGTGCTCACAGTACTAGCAGTGGCTTCGGAACTTTGCCGAGGTTACTGTTGGATATTACAAGACGTAGTCCTAAGCTAAGAGTAAGAAAAGAAGAATTAGTGTACAAATTATCCTATATTTACAACACTAGCCGTTTTCTATGGTAATTTGTTGGTTGGCAATAGAAAATACCTAAGATGCCCGTTATACTGCAATAGCTCTCTGCTTTCCTTCATAAAAAAATCTATTTAAAAAATTAAATAGATATTAGGTGTTCTTAAAATGGTTTTTTCATCCTTAGAAGAATTAGAACTTTATGAAGTAGTTTAATCAATGAGGTTATATTTCACTTTAACCACGAAAAACGGAGCTTTAAGTTCAAGTTCCCTTTAAGTTAAAGTAGTATTATGAAACCCGTACCACACAAAAAATTGGCTTGAAAATTAAACCTTCCTTTAAATTTATTATGAAATTGTTTAATAAAATCACTGGCCTTCATTCCTGACTAAATAAAAGCAGCTCTTTGAAATCTTTACACTCTATTTTATGAGGTGGATTAACTACATAATTAAAATCTCTGTTTACTTTAATATAATCTTATTTATTGAAATAGATAACAAAGAATTGATCCGTTTTTGTCAATTATGATATTAATATAATATGTAATTGTTATGTTCAAAATTAATCTTTTATCTGCATTAAGGGAACATAATTATATTGACGAATAGGATTAACAAGTTGACCAAAGATACATAAAATTTTCCAATGAGAGTATAAGTCAAATCTTGAAAATTACAACTATAAGTACAGCTTGCTCTTTTATTTATATATTTTTGATTTGAACCGTTTGTCAATTATTCAGATTTATTTATAGAATCAATTTTCTGTAATTCACAGAGAGTATTGCCGTTAGTCTGTGTCCATCATCGGCGAATAAAAATTAGATCCGCTGCATAATATAAACAAAGGTTAACAAAAGAAAACTGCTTGTACAATTGTAACGGTACAGTTGTACATTTATGAAATAATGCTAGTTACTTTCCTGTTAAATCTTTATGTTTAAGTAAGTAATTAAAAGTATGCACCAAATTCCTCAGTTTCAACCCTGGAAAAACTTTAACGATTTACAACAAGTGTTAAACTCGTGAATACTGCATTTTCTACCAGTCTTAAAACAAAATAAAATAAAAGTAAAATTTACAATCATCTCATCCATGATTAATATTAAGACTCAGCTCGATATAACATTATATTAGAGAGACTGTAGAACCCAATAACAACAATTTATTATCTACTTGTCAACGTTTCTAGTTCTCTATTGATCATCTTAAAATTAAATTAAAATTAAAAAAATACATAATATTTTATTCGCAATCGGTCGGTAATTGCTCGTTTCGACTTTTAAAAGTTTGAAAGTAGCATATTGTTGACTGCTAAAACCTACCAGTATGTAATGAAAATTTTCACTCGATATACCACGTGCCGGTTAGTAATGAACAAAATGGGCGTGGTTTTAACGTGATATGAGCTATTAAAAATAGAGGCGCTGATACAAATGTCAAATATAGTTAGGTTATAACAATAATTAGAAATCATAATTATTTTCATTAAACCAACCTCAACTTCACGATTGCGAATAAATAGTATACATGCTTGGGGTAAATATTACTAACTTGATTGCTGACCTCGCTTCGCCGTCGGTCAGCAGAACAGACTCAGTTAGTAATGACTCGCTTTCACTCGCTATGTAATATACTATTGTCTATTAGTAATAAAACACTAAAAATAAACCCTAATTATCGATATAGATTTGGTTATGTCTAGGATCTTGTTGTTTACTGTGCGACGAATCACCTAAATCAAAATCAATATATTCTACAGACCCCCCATAAAAAATTATTCCAAGGCAAGATTTTCCAGTTATTCAGTAAAAATTTTTTTCAATTCTTTCTCTAAATTGCACAATAAATAAATACAGTTCTATAGAATAATAAATTATAAAACACTTTAAAAAGTTTATAAAAACTTAATAAACACTTTAAAATAGGAATTTTTTTCTGACTGGCCCGCAGTTAAATTTTCATCCGCAATGTGGCCCGACAGCCAAAAGACTTGCTCTAGTGTATTCTATATAGCAAAAAAATAATGTAGAACTTTCAAATATTGAAAAACATTGCTAATGTATCCATTTAATTGGATTATGGAAAAAATTATGATAACCTCAAATTTAACAATTATTTTGAAAATTCATTTATATGCGGATGGCGTACAGCTAACGCTGTAAAAAGTTTAACAGATAACTTCAACAAAAATCTCCCAATAGACTTTTAGGATTTATAACTAGGTAATATTTGACGAAATTCCTATAATAAAATGGGACTTATTTTGCATACAAAGTTAGGTAAACTTTTTACATTGCTTCTGTATTCCACGTTAACTTCTTACATAAAATTGGACGCAAATTTTTGGCAATTCCTTTGTAATGATATAATTATTATATTCGGTTTCCAGTAAATTATACAATAAAACATGTTGGAAACAACTAACTTGGGTTATTTCTAAAAATCATTTTGAAACGTAACACTCAGCTTATAAAATTTAATTGGAGAAAACTCATTAAATAATGTAATAAACACTTCCCAATTTCAACAATTACTGTAACTTCTCTTTTGTCTTGCTCATTAAACTGATGAAGCTAATAATAGTTTTTATCGCCGTCTTTTCCGGCACAATTTACACAATATAAATAAAGATGCAGGCTTTGATCTCAATAGTCAATACAATTTGTTTGATCGAGTAATTCGTTAATATTCAATGAAGCGTTCGGTGAAATACTTTGGTATAGGTACTTAAAAATTGACCCCCCAGAAGAAAGGGTTATCGTAAAACTTGCCGTTTCGGTATGCTTCACTTAAAATTTCTAAAAGTCATATGATGTTGTTATTGATAATATGATAGTGCACAAACGTTTATCCTGCCAATTTGTTAAAAATTGCAATGTTTCTCATTTGTAATGTAACTCACAGTGAGTATTAAAAAAACTAAACACTTAAAAGTACTAAGATATTATTTAGTAGGAGCAAATAACATAATGTACGTACAGTCGATAATTTAATTTAAAACATTTGGTGTAGAATACTCTTTGCTGAAGAATGGTCAAACACAAACGGTTTTGAAAAAATTTAAAAGTTTTTGTACTAAAATTATTACAACTTTGAATTTTATAAAAAGTAGGTAGGTTAGGGCAATCAAACGTTTTGAATTGTAAACTTTTTAGAAAATCACCTGCGGCGTTTTTATTTCACACACTTTGTCTGCAGATTATTTTCTCAACTGTTAAAATACAATAGTTTGAAGTTAGCAATTTTTTATTATTCAAAAAAGATGATAATATGTTCTAGTAAAACTAATGTAAAAAGTTTTCACGTTATGTATCCATTAACATAATCCATTCCTTGGGGATTTAAGTTCATTTTTCCCATTTACTATAAAAGTATGCGTGTAATTCAAGAGTTGTTTCATCCTTTTAATAATTGAATAATAAATAAATATTTAATAGAAACGTAATAATTATGTTGATGATAGTTTTCTTAAAAATTAATTAATTTTCAAGATAATTAATTCAATAACCGATGAAGAAGTACTAAGTGTACTCTATTCTAAATTAATTAATTGAAGTAATTTTTAAATGTATTTTTTCCGAAATGTAAATATTTATGTAGAGAAACATAAATATTATGAAAAATTTGAAAAATGAAGTCATTGATTAAATACAGAAATATTCTCTTACCAAAATTTGGTGAGGCTGTTATTTAGATATCGAATGTGCACATTATATGTATCAATAATTGCTGTGTAAATTTAAATTTCATTACGAAATTAACAAAAATTTTGTATAAAACCAACTCATCCGACAACTTGAACGATACTAAAGCAGGAAATAAATAATAATGAACTTGTAATGCTCGAAAAAGGTAGCGCGCACATTTGAGAATTTTCCTCACAATTTCCTAATGCTTAGGCAACCAACTTTACTGAAAATTTGTATTGTAATAATGCTTCTCGTATAATGGTGGCTTTCTTACGGAAAAGTTTATTTTAATAAATAAAAATGTTATGCTTTGTATTTCAGTTACTGTAATTATTTTTTATTGCTTATTTTAATTTTTTGTTTTATCTCGAACTGAATTAATATAAGAAGAAGAATTATTCCAGCATTTTATATCACATAATGTAGCAATGCGAATTATCATAATCTACCGAGGGTTAACCGCTGGTGAAGTTTTTGTAACATCTAATGAAGTACATGAAGTACTGGGAGGTGTAGAACACCTTCCAGTGCACAAATTTTGAAATGAAGAACATTGCAGAACATGCAGAACCCCACCGAGTAGTTTACTTTTTATCAGAAGTAAACTGAAGATCTCCGTTGCAGAAGCACTGGAGGTGTTCCACCCCAGACCCCCGGTTTAAATAATTTATTTTTATTAAAAGTGAATTAAATATTTAAGCATATCTCAAGTTTATTAAAATTAGCTATAGGCAAGTAAATGTGTTTAATTCGTAATCTGACAATTAATTATAAACTACCTAATTATAAATTCCGTACTCCTGGGAGGTAGATCTCTGCAACAGAAGAGTTCAGTTTACTTTGATAAAAATAAACTACTTGATCCGGGGGCTGGGGAGTGAAACACCCTCTAGTGCTCTGAAACGGGAGATCTTTAGTTTACTTCTGATAAAAATAATCTACTCAATCGGTCTGGGTTGAACACCTCCAGTGCTCAAATTTTGGTATTTCTGTAAGTCTCTTCTGTAAGAATGTATGGAGAATTATGATGAAGTACTGTGAAAGTGAATGAAGTTAAATTGTAAGATTTCTCTATAGTTAACTTTAATCACCTATTTACTCAAATTCTACAAAACAATAATTGCAAAAATTATCTTTTAAACTACATAGAACTTAATTTTATATCAAAAATTAGAATTTAATTATTGCGACATTTCATGTCACATATTTAATCGATATTCTATTTCCTATTTTTAATTTTGCTAATTTTTTTTATTATGTATTATTTGTATTTAATTTTTTATTAGTGCCTAAAAAGTGTAAATGAGTATACCACAAAGATAGTCTGTAAAGAGACTTTTCTATTTAATTTATATTATATTTATCTCATTATTTAAAAATGTTTTCAAATTTTTTTAAACATTTTTACAAACACATGGTGTAGGCACACTTTAAATACATTTTTGGATTTAATTCCAATACAGATTAATTATAGAGTATTAATATTTCAAATAAGACAAGGAGTTGACCACTGGAAAAATTTGTACAAAGATTTACTCCTTATGATTAAATTCTCCTCATTTTCTCCAAGTTCCCTGATTTTCTCTATGTTTGCCCTAATTTCCTCCAGATTTTCTGTAAACTTGTACAAAAATTTTCACTAACGGTTATCTCCTTGAAATAAACTTCTACGATTTTTCAAAATCGCTAAATACGTTTATGTAGAATCTTAAAGAAATTGTAAAAAAACTTCAAAAATGCTACATTAAAAACAGTTATTTTTATCTGCATAAAAGTTATTCAAGATACAATCCATTTTTCATATTGAATAAAAAGTCTGTCTAACTTTGTTCCAAGTGAATACGTTGGGCAAAGTTACACGAATTTCGAAGCGAAGTTACCAACTTAAAAATTTCTCAAAAAAAACATTAAATTGAATTATTTAATTATCAAAATAGCTCATTTTGTTCGTGATTAGTTCCTAACTATACAAGGTATTGCTGCATATCTAATTTTCCATAACAAAATGGCCGTGAAACACAATTTTCGAGACAAAAATTTGAGAGTTTGGTTCAACGGAGGTTTCATCAAATAATATGCCTAATACATGAGCTCGTTGACGCTTGAACTGCGTTAGCTGATGGGAAAGGTTGTTTTGTTTGTTATGGACCCAAAACTAAAGTTCTCACATTTCCATTTTTCGTTTATTACATCACCGAAGTTTATACTTTTTTGGTGCAAAGTTACCCCTTGTTGACAAAGTTTGACGATATCATGTTTGTTAATGGTGTGTCCTAAGAAAGTACTTTATTTTCACCAAAAACACACTTAGTTGGATTGATAATTATGCCATAGTTTTGTAAACGTTGGAATAGTTGACAAAGATGTTGCAAATGTTTTTTAAGTGATTGTAAATCAACTAGCACGTCGTCAATATAAGCATAAGAATAGCCCAAATCTCTGGTCACTACGTCGATAAACCTTTGAAACATATGCGCTGCATTTCTCAAACCAAGCGTCGTGTGAGTAAATTCAAATAATCCAAACTGAGTTGAGACGCCAGTTTAATTGTAGCAAACCGCCGAATTCGACAAAGTATGGAATAGTTATTTTTTTATTATTATATTAAAAATTAAGAATTAAACCAAATTCTTCTTCTTCCTTTTAACATAGGACTAGGTCCTCTAATATCCAACAGTAACCTCAGTAAAATTCTAAAGCCACTGCTGGTACTGTGAGCATATTATTTGTTTTACATCTGAAGTAGTTTACTAGGCTGACCTCAGATGTGGCAAAGCACGGAGACGGTCATAGATAGAAAGAGAATCAGAAAGGAAACTTTTCTTTGTAGACTCCTCCGGGTTTGAACCGGGTGTCAACCGAACATCAGTAGTAGTAGCATAATTACTAGGCCAGTGGGTCAAATTCAATTAAAGTAAATTTATTAAAACGCAGTTATAATTTCTACTGGCATTAATATTGCGCCAAAAGGCACTAAAGGAGTTGAAGAGTCACTTCAGTAATAACCGAAGTATTTCACAATTTTAATCATCCATCACAATAACCATCACTCCAATATTGTAATAAGTTTATAAATTAATTGAATTTTGTTGTATATTTATTTAATTTATTAAAAGCTGTTACAAGTGCCGACTCGACGTCTTAATTTTATTTTAAGTAATTTTCTTAATAGATCACATATAAGATCACTATTTAATTGCTAAAGATCAACGGTAAGTGATATTTTCAATCCACTTGCCATAATCAGGTCACGACCCAGCGTTTCTCCCTTTTTATGGGAACCCCGATACTTGAACATGAAAGGCATAAATATAGGAAAAATTTCCATATTGGCAGTGGAGATTGGTCGGCCCGTCAGCCCAAGTCATGGAGTTCGATCGAAGCGGGCGTTTTTTACTTTTCCTACAGTGAAACCGTGCGCGACGTTTTTTTTTAAATTTATTTCTTCTTCTTCTCTTCTTCTTTAATTTTAATTACAACAAGTCCTGTTTTATTCCAACAGCAGCATAGAAGATATCCGAAGCCACTACTAGTACTGTGAGCATTACTTGTTTTACATCTAAAGTAGCTTGCTAGGTTGGCCTCAGATGTGCCTGTTACACTATTTTATATTGTTAATGATGGCAATTCATAATATAGGAGAACTACCGTCTTTACGTGCTTTTGCAAAGTGAGATGGCATTGCAAAGTGAGCTCTGCCCGGATTAGAACCGGGCCGCCTTACCTTAGCAGTTGATTGCACTACAGGTTGGTTGAAAAGTACTGAAAGGACACCTATTAAGCAGTAGAGGAATCAAAATTTATACGTCATTTTGATATTTGATCTTTCGGTGTCGGTGTATTTTGTAACAATGGAAAAACTGAGTATCGTGCAGTGATAAAATTCTTTGTTTTGGAAGGTTTATCAGCAACAGAAATTCATACAAAATGGTGAGCGTGTTAAAAGAATCTGCTCCTTCATTTCCAACTGTACATCGATGGGTTTTAGAGTTTAAACGTGGTCGTACAAGCGTTGAAGATGAACCACGTAGTGGACGACCTAAAACTGCAACAACACCAGAAATCGTTAAACAAGTACATAATACTGTTAGTGAAGATCCAAGTTTGACTAAGCGTGAAATTGCTAATACCATAGGCATCTCAGACGAACGAGTTCTCTATATTTTACATAAAGAATTACGTATGAAAAAGCTGTTTGGAAAGTTAGTGCCGCATTCGTTAACAATTCAACAAAACTCACACGAAAGCAAATTTCTCAGCATCATTTGAATCTTTTAATAAGAATAAAATCGATTTTGTGCGTCGTTTTGTAACTATGGATGAGACTTGGATCTACCACCATGATCCTAAATTGAAACAAGAACGATTACAGTGGACTGAGGCTGGTTGTTCAGCTCCAAAACAGGTGAAGTCAGGACGATCAGCAAAAAGGTTATGGCATCAGTTTTTGGGATGCAAAAGGATTTTATTGATTGATTATCTTGAAAAGGTAAAACAATTAACTCTGAATATTATTGTAACCTTTTGGATCAATTGAACGAACAAATTCGTGAAAAGAGACCCGGTTTGCAACATAAAAATCATCTTTCACCAAGACAACGCACCTGTCCACAAAAGTGTTTTAACAATGGCAAAATTCAATGAACTAAAGTACGAATTGCTTGAACATCCACCGTATTCGCCAGATTTGGCTCCTAGCGACTACTACCTCTTCAGAAACTTGAAACAATTCGTTCGTGGAAAGCGTTTTCATCGAATGAAGAAGCTATTTCAGTCGTGGAACAGTATTTTGCAGAGCTTCCAGAAAATCATTACAGAGATGGAATAAAATTATTGCAGGATCATTGGAATAAGTGTATTGAAGTTGAGGAGATTATATTGAATAAAAACTAATTTCATTTAAAAGTTCACATTCTTTCATTTTGCTTTAAATACTTTACAACCAACCTGTAACATCCAGGCCAACGACCATCTCTTTAATTGGTTTGATATTTTTAATTTACAATTTTGAATTATTATATCCAAATCAAAAAGATACCTGATTGCGAATTGTTTCGAGACTGGTAACAACAAAATTGTTAGTTACGTTTAATTTTGCATCGCAGTATTAAGTTTTATTTTGTTATCTTTTTTTTAAACCATAAGCATTCAATAAATATTAAATATTATCATGACAGATCAATTTTCATTTTATTAGTTTTTAATCCCCGAGGTTGGTCAAGAAAAGTGAAATTTAGTGAAGCAAGGAATCATTTGATTCCCACGTCCTCCAAAGCTCTGATTTTCTTTCTCTTAAAGAAAGTGGTGGCAGCATACTCACGCTACTCAATATACCCCCCCCCCAAGCTACTATATTTTCTTTCTGGTTGCGCTGACCGTAGAAGTAAAAATATAATAATTTTCTTTTCAACCCCCCGTGTTACAATGGCTTATCGACGAAATAATTCAATTCATTGACCCCCCCCCCCTTTTTGTTACATTATGTTATATCGTCGGGATGCACATGAATTTGATGCAATGATCTGGTTAAATCAATAGTCGAAAGTATTTCCTTCCCCGCAAGCGATTGTGTAAAATCTTGAATATGTACTATTGGATAACAGTTGTGTCTAGTTCTTGCGTTCAAAGCTCAGTAATCACTGCACCGTCAAAATTCCTGATTTATTTTTCGACGAGGCGCAGTATAGAATATCAGTTACTTGTTAAGGTTTTGTGATACCTTGTTGTAACATAAATTTAAATTCTTGTTTGGCGATTTTAAGTCGATATGGAGCGAGCCCCCATATTACTTGTTGGCCAGGTAATATTTCAATTCGAACTGTAGTTCCATGTATGCGCATTAGATAAGGATACGCGTGCTTTGCAACTGCACTAACCGAGACAATTAATTTATGTTGCGCAGATCTGCTACTATATAAATTACTAATTCTAGGACCGCTACAGGACCAACGAAAAATGTCTAACTTATTGGTAAAAGTATATCTGTGATTCACAAATGCGCTTGTAACCAGACAGGAGACGATCAACTATTAGCATCGTCGTACCTAGTGGCATTTGTGTTTACGAAGACGACGCGATTTTGTTAGTACTTAAAACCGTCAGAAAATCCAGCAAGCAAAATAGCATGCGTTCTATCACAAAATCCATCACGAAAATAAGCAAGCGAACCAGCACGTGACGTCATTTTCTATCACGGCTGGCCCAATACATTCTGTATTCTATTTACCTTACGCCTAGCTATCACAGCGGTCAGTAAGCAATCCAACAGCAAAACAAGCCTTGTGTGAGGCGAGTTTAACTCAAATATTTTGTTTATAATATAGTACAAGTAACGACATACTAATTATATAATGTTTTGATTTACTAATGTACAATATTAGTAACTTTCATTAAACTTTGACAGCAAGACATGCCAATATTTTTGTACTCTTTAAACAAAGCTCAACGATGGCTTAAATTATATTCAAGATGTCGTTTCTTAATCAGAAATTTGTGATGCAGGGCTCAATTTATTTGAGCCCAAAAATAGTTGGCTGAATACTAATAATTAAAAATTACAGAGCAGTAATTTCAACAAAATTAGTTTGTTGAAAGGTTGATTAAAATTTTGGCATCATCCAATCCTAATTGTAGAACTTGATTTGTATAATTTCAATAACATGAAATTAATTAATTAGCGGCAACAATATTATTTGCCTGTGGTTTGGTACTTTTCAAATTTTGGCAGTCCTAGAATTAGTAATTCATATAGCAGATCCACAAAATATAAACTAATCGCCTCAGTAATGCAGTTGGTTAGCACAGGTATTCACATCTAATACACTCGTTCGAATCCACTTTGGAGTATATTTTTTCAGCACATCATCTCGCTAAAAAGTCTTCTATCGGTGACCAGGTAGAAGACACTAATACGATAAAAAAACAATAGTTTTGTGAATACCACAGATACTTTATTATTAAAAATGTTCAACAGAATAATGTCAGTATTTTGTAACTAATCCCTTATGAAAAACTTCCTTCATGAAATGTAAAGCTTGGCTTCCATGTAACATGTGTCAAAATTTTGGGTGTAAACTAAATTTTACCATTTACAAAAGAATCCTTGCGTAAGGAACAAGTTATAAAATTCTGGCCTAAAAGTCATCAAGTAGTAAAGTACTTTATATTATTAACATCACAGTCGCAAAGTTCAAGGTTTACGTTGTTTGCAAATAGTCAATAATTTTTTACCTAGTTGATTTAAATATCCAAAAATATAAAAAAAAATAGTTATTTATTTGTGGCAACAAGTGACATGCGTATCATTCAAACAAGTCATTCCGGATACCTATCGTGCACATTGAACGAGGGACAGTTGGCATTGATTGTAAAATATTGAGTCAACTTCTAAAAGCATGCTAAATAATACAATCTTTTAAAACTGGGAATAAAAGCAACATTTTCAACTACGATAAAATTAATAAATTTTGTTTTTGTTACTTAAAATCAATGGAAAAAAAAAGTTAAAACTTAATACTCATGACCATTTACTTTGAATTAAATGTAAGTGCTTTAACGCCCTTTTTGTAATGTTCAGTGAAGGTACCACGTCATTCAATTTATTTTCTTTCATTAAACTAAGGCCAGCTAAGCCTAAATAAGTGTGTAATGGATCTGGCACATTACTTGTCCATTTTGCCAGACCACCGGTGATTTCATTTTGTGTAGATAACACATACCCACGATTCATATCAAAATTGACTAAATTGTAACAACCCAACATTTTTAATGTGGCACCAATCCAAAAGGAATAGCAAGTGTCGACTGGTTTATTTGGGCGACCTTGAAAACCATCAATTTGTCTATTTAAAAGCCACCTTTTCAAACCATTTATTTGTACTTCTGAGAGACTTTGCAATCGATTGCATAATACTAATGTGGCTATAGCACAATACGTAGATCCACCGTGGGATTCCAAATGTGGTCCTTGTCCAATACCATAATCATAAGACTATAAACAGTGAATTATACCAGCTATATAATAAAACTTTTCAACTTTACCATGCTCTTGATTATAAAATTAACTGCTTTGTCGATATCCATCCCAGACCAGTCATCCAAAATGTAACTAATACTTGCGGCAATAAATAAAAACCGCATATCACTTTCTGTACCATCCTTGGCAGCAGTAAAACAACCATTTGGTAATTGAAGTGCTCTCAAACCTACAATGACAAATGTTCTACAATGTGATTAAGGCTAAAAAAATAACAAATGTCTGTTGTGTTAATCGTCTAGTGCACACCTAAGGCCTGATCAAATTAAATTGATAATATAAGTGTGCACTGCGGGGTTAAATACCAAACACGCTCTAATTTTAATTTGTGCAGTGATTATTAAATCTATTACAATATCATACAAAAATTTTAATAATTTAATTATTGGTTGGTTCATTTGCCATTTAACACTACAGACATGTTAAAATTATTTAAACTAACTTACTGTTTATAATTGCTTTACGATTAACTCGACTTAAATCGTCACCTAATATCACAAGAGAACAAAGACCACAATATGTTCCAGCCGAATGACTCCATTTGTATAAAGAATTACTATTTTTATTATCCTCAGTGTTAAATGTTGAAGAACCCTGAAATCCGCTAACCAATTCTAAAATTGTACAAACATAGAGCAAAATATAAAATCAGAATAAACAATGCTACCTTCATCATTAACCACTTGTAGTGAATATATCCAATTTATTAAATCTTCACGTCTTTCATCGTCGATGGTATCTAAAGCACCTAATACATCCAAACCAGATAAGGAAAAATAAGCAATGGTCACTCTAAAATTAATAAAATAAATTATATAAATTGCAATAAGATTCGTTACCTTGTAGAATCCATACTAGAGAGCGACGCAGGTAAAATATTTAAAAATCGTGATAAATATTTAATATGTGATTTTCGTTTTAAACTTGGGGTATAGTCGAAGTCCATTTAACTTCTAAATAATTTTATGTGCAATATTTATTGATAGATTTGTTATAATTACAAAATGGAACCACACCTTCAGTAAAAATTTTAGGTTAAAATAGTCCAAAATCAGCTGGGATTTATTCCAGCGACCCTCAAACATAAATATTTTGATATTATCAATATTTTGGTAGCACAATAAATACGCAATATACATTTATTTTATATCATATATTATGTATGTTAGCGCGAGGATAGCGCAATGAATAGATTTACGATAAATTCAATAAATTCAAATAAAATACAATTCCATCTCGTTTACATAATCTTAATCAGCCTTAATTACTTTCAATCACAATTAATTTTATCAATTTTTCTTCAATTCTGCTAATATTTCTATCTTACTCTTGTTAGCTTGTTGAGTATGGGTCTCCTTAACTTAATTCCTTGTCAACTTAATAATACCAAAATGAAGTAGATTTTATATAAGATTAACTATGATTTTTATGTTGACCAGGATCATAATAACAGAGTGACTATTGGTCAAATCCAAATAACGGCATAGAAGCTGTAGTTAGTAGTTACGATATAGGTAGGACCATAATTAGGAAGTACTTGTGTATTGCTTGGATCGTAATAAGGGGGTGGTAAAATATAATATAGAATATTGTGAAATCAATTTAATAATTAGTTTATTTATTTTCGTTTAACCATTTTCATAAATAAAAAAAAATTAAAACTTATATGAACAATTTAATAGGTACTTTCAATTAAATTTCGTTGTACCTAGTACCTAATAGTTGTCTACTGTATTGAAATAAATTCAACAGTTCAATTTATTTCCAATTAATTATTAATAAAAACAAATTATTATTAAATTATTAATATTAGTTAGTATACAGTAGGACCTCGATTATTCGGGCCGAGTAATTGTGAGACCACACTCTGCACGGATAATTGAAAAAACACGCATAATAATTGACGTTTTTTGTTAAATTACAAAATATGTATACATACTTATTATATAGTACATGTAACACTTTTATCTACTGATCATTAAATCATTTTTGTACAAAACAATAAATCCCACAAAATTTCATATTACATAATATGTATAATATAAACCTCTTCACGGATAAACGGGGTTCTACTGTATATCAACAAATTAATTTTGAAGAAAATAAAACTTTGATCAAAAAGTTTCATTAGTTTTTTATTAGTTATATGACCTATATATCAATTCGTCAAACGAGTTAACATACTCATTTCAAGTAAATTTATATTTTCTATCAAATGTTGTAGATTTCAGTCACAAATTAGTTAGATTTACATCTGTTTTCTTCACCAAGAGATATCTATTAGATGAATTAACGAAGTAACCAATTATATTTCTAATTTTGTTTTGTTGCTGACTGATTGGTTACTTTATTAATTTATTTAATAGATATCTGTAGGTAAAGAAATCAGACTTTAAAGACTCTAATTCGATTGGCCTAGATAATAAGAAACGATAAGAATTATTAGACATTGATAATTCCTATCTAAAAATATTCAAAATGAAAATAAGAATTTACTATCAAAATATAAAACCAAAATATAATTCATCATAAATAAAGTATAAAAACATTAACTATTTTTAACTTCAACAGCGCTTTTAAGCACTTTATTAAGTCTTTTACCTATTAATTTAGGATAAGTATTGTTTTTAATCCGAAATTCCTTACTTTGATGACAGACGGCACCATTTTGTAACTGAAAATCACACAATAACTTGAGTGGTTTTAATAACTGTTCACGATAAGAATCATCATTTTCTAGTATGGATAATGCTTCTGCAGCTGCTTCCAATGTACTTAAACATCCATCAGTGGGTTGTGTTCTGATTATATAACTACTAATGCAACTTTTTGTTAATTTAACTGCCTTAATGGAATTTAAAAATGAATTTCTAGCATAAATAGCTTTCGCCTGTGGCCATGTACCATCAATCACAATTAAATTGTAACTGTCGTTAGTTGAAATAATGTTCTCAATACTGACGGCGTTTGGGCTGGGATAAAGTAAAAATGTGTTTGGCAAATTACATATTTCTTCTAATTGTTCGATTTTATTGCGAAAGTGTTTTCCTTTGTACAGTAAACACTTGCCTTCCGATAGCCCAAGACGAAGCATTGGAGCAGTACGTAAACATCGCTTCTCTTCGGCAGGATGTTGTAATAAAATAATACGTCCCTTAGGAGATAAAGTAGGATTCGGTAGAGCTGTACACCAACAAACAACCATAGGTCTCCTAAAATACCACTTTAATTGTTCATCATTCAACAATTTAATAAACAACTTACTCGCACTGAGAACAAACAGTTCTTGTTTTTGGAGGATCAGCTGATATATTAGCTAAATTATTAAATACTTCTTCTTCTAGTTCAGATTCCATAATGTTTCATTAACTAAATAATATACAAAGAATTATTAAAATAATAAGGAATTAGTATTTATGGTACATTTCGGTTACATTAGTGTACCTAACCACAAATTATAAAATTTGAAGCGATCTCTACTATACCATCATTAAATATAGCAGTGGTATTCAACCTTTTTTGCTTAATTATTACTTGATGCAGTGCCGTAACTAGCTTTTCGTGTGTCCAGTGCAAGATTTTATTTTTGGTCTCCTTCAACTTTTTCTTTAGGAAAAAATAATAAAAAGAATAAATTTATTATAATATATATGTAACAATATTTTGTTTATATAAACCGAAATATGGTTCAAAAAACCAAAAAATTAATATTCATCAGGTTGAGATTTGATATAAATTATTAAACAATAATTAGGTATTAGTTGAAATTGACCGACGACCGCAAATGGGTTTTATTGTACACAAATCAAAAATTAATTACAGTAAAATTAGTTTTAATATTGTAATGTTTTCAAAATAAACAAAATCTTCAAAAATTTATGACTTTTTACAATTTTTACCATTTATTTTGAAAAATCAGTATTTTTGATTTGGTCATAATTTGAAAACGATGCGTTACTGACCAATGCTTTTCAATAAATTTTTGTATTCGTATGTATTGTATTTGTATAATAATTAGTATGTTGGTGTTAATTTTAAAAGTAATCAGGCAAAATAACTTTTGTTTTTGAGTAAATTTGAGAAAAAAGAACTTTCAAAACGTTAAAAAGCAATACTATTTGAATATTAAGCTCAAACCTCTCCTCACCAGCTACCCATAATTTAAAATTTTAAATAGCACCCTCTACCTTACCTTGTGATACATCGTTTTAAAGGTTGAAAATCCTCGTTCATCCACGATAAAAAAATAGAGCTTATAAATTACTGCTAAAAATTGAAAGATGAAACAAGAAATAATTCTCCGCGGTTGGGTAAAAGGAATTTAAGGTAAGAAATATAACTTTTTAGTAGAAGCAAAAAACACGTTAATTAGTATCCGTCTTTGAATTTTACTAAAATAAAAATTTGTATTTGGGAATGACTACCTCACCGAGTTTTTACATGAACTTTAGTTTATAACACACAGTTATATTTTATACTATGTACTTTTTTTGCAACCTGACGGTATTAGAAAACAGATTTTATGTAGAAGATTTTATGACCTGTTGTAAGCTTTAATGAAAGCTAATTTGGTATAATTGACTGTATATTATTATTATACTACACTGCTAACTTAAAAAGTCGACACTGCATATATGTAATATGTATTTAGATTTGCTAAAAATTAGCGGTTTTACGTTTTCCAGTATGTCACCAATTTATTAAAAGTATTTTGAGCAAGAGGGGATGTAGGTACGTTTTTTTCTTAACGTCTTTAATTCTAATATGCCATTACGTCTTTTTTGAATTAGTATACGGCAATATACTATTATCAGCATGCGCGCATATAGCTTTTCTTAGTGAAACAAGGTAAATTACAATTTTACAGAAACATTAAATAATGAGCGTCTAATATTAAATCTGTTGCAGCAAGGGAGGACAAAATTGAAATTAAAAAAAAATTTATTTTAAAAATCTTTTAATAAAAATAAATTTGTTCTTTAAAATGGACTAATTTGTAATAAATTTAGTTAATGAAGATTAATTAATATGCTGTCGTTGGCAGTAAATATGTTGGATTACATTTCGATTGGATTAAATAAAACAATATTGATGTTCCACCATTTCCCCCATTTCCAATCTTTAATTCAAAAAGTCCAAAATTGATTGTGCATTGCTTGTGCATTCTTTATTTTCGATTGTACCTATTTTGATTTTGAATTATTTAAAAAGTTTGTTGGGAGGGAGGACCTGGTAAAAATTAATTTACTCTTTGCTGTACTTAGAATTTTTTGACAACCTTGAGTTTTTTTTCTCTTTTGGCAAGACCTCTGTGCCACTAGGTTACGTCAATTTTATGATATGTTTGTTTCCTATAATTATTTGTGTTCTTAATACTTGAGTGTTGCCGTTGTTCTTCACAATTTCCTTCGCTAGTTTTTTAAACTATAACCTAAAACTAAACGAGCAAAATAAATAAATAAAAAATGGATATTGGCGATCAACAACGATGGCAGAAGGTCCAGGTGCTTCTTCTGACCAATACCTATCATTTTGAGGATTGTGAAATTGTTCGATAGTAAAAATTTTTTCATCAGTAAATTTTCTCATTTGTGAGCAGCGGTGCGATATAGAAGAGCACGGCATCGTTGAAGTCGTACTCGCTTGTTTTCATCAGTTAGCATTTGGGCTTTTCGCAGCTTCTAAGGGTTTTTCTTAAGTTCATTTTTAGCTATTCGTCGAGCCGACTCGCGTGATTCCGGTTTCACGAGCTACTTTTCGCATCGATAGTCTCGGATTTCTTTGAATCCGAAGTTTGATAATATTGTGATTCCGGCGAGTGTTGCCAAAACATTTTTTTTTCCAGGTTGGTCTTGCATATTACCAAGTTTTTGAATCGTTTGATGGCGTCGGAAACGGTTTGTCGAGGAATTTTAAGCAATTGAACTATTTCACATTGACGATTTTCAGCTTTAAATAAAGATAAAATAGGGATGTTGCATGATTTTTGAAGTATTTTTTATAAACTTTAGGTGCTGGTAAACAGCACTGCATAGATAAAAGAGACCTCAGTTTTCTCAAAAATAATTTATAAAAATGATTTTTGAAACCGGTTTTTTGCACGAATGACGTCACAAACTATTTTTTAACAACTGACAACACAGCAAATGCAGTTTGTGTTGATAATGTAACCTATAAATAGTTTGTGTAAAAAATTTAAAAATGAATTTTAATAAAAAACAGAAAACTCGGAATAAACCATTTTCCTATAATTGTTTGTGACTACAGTTTGTATTAAAATAAATATTATATTAATAAAAATACAATTTAAATGGTAAACGTGATATTGTTTCCAACTGTCAAATACAAGTCAAATATTTAACTGTCAGGTCTTTGCGACGTTGTAAAATTTCCATAAAACGTTCGGGATCACGCGTATGACGTCAGAGGCGTAATCGGCTGACCGATTCATTTTGAATTTCAAATTTGATTTTCTCAGCGCAGACCGCATTTCAAAATTTTTATTTCGGTTATAAATTTCATTTGATATTATTTTCAAGAATTAATAGGAGTTATCACTAAATTCGATACCATGCAACATCCCTATTGCGGCGCGACTTTTTGACATTTTGTAACTCACAAACTGATTGTTTAATTTTTTTGCTATTTTGTTTTTCTGACCTTCATAGTTTTTAGAATCGGATTACTAGATTATTTTTCAGAAAAATTCAGTAATTTTCGCGAAAAGAAAAAAACATGTTTGTCCGGGGTCTTGCGGGTCACTCTGTATAAGTTATTTAGTATAATATTTTGTAGTAAATTACTATATTGCACATGAAAACCACTTGTGCAATCCTTATTGTTACTCGTAATTGTGCATTGCAAACTAAATTCATTTTGGAAATTGCTTGACGATGTTTGTGTTTGAAGTATCCAAATTTGATTAAGTTATTGAAACCGCAAAATGTTGTGAAAGTTTGGATTACGATTATTCCTTTCCAGCTTGTGTTCAAGTTTCATTGTTATTACTTAGATAGTCATTACATCTTGGTCTGTTTAACGTAAACTTTTTTGTCTTGTTTAATATTTCAAATAATTTTTGACCGTTTTCAAAATATCAACCGTTTGCAAGATATCAAGACGTTGGTAAATTTTTTGCAAAAAGTCAAAAATGTTGAAGTTAGCAAACTTCAGGTTAAATTGACAAAATAACCAATCAGATGATTGATTTATTTGTTTTGTTGTCATATGATTGGTTATTTCGTCAATTTAACCTGAAGTTTGCTAACTTCAAGATAACTATGAGTGAAGAAATCGGGCATAAATCACACATTTGTGATCGTTACTCACTGGGTTAATTATTTTGCTTCACAAAAGTTGTTGCTTATCGTATTTTTGCAATCTTGTTTATGCACTTGCAGAGCTCCTAGTCTTTCTATTTTGTTAAATAAATGCCATATTTTTAATCGTCAGAGTTTTATTTTTTTATTACTTTAGGAAAGCAAAAGAACGAAATACATAAGTTATCCTTGCTCACAACTCTTGCTACTATTAACAACAAAAGCTAGTTTAAACGAACACCAGGGCAGAACACGTTGTTATAAATTTGTGTTTTTGGGAATCGAGGCAATCTAAGATTACCGAAGATTCACATTTAAAATTGTAGCAATGTAAACTTGCAAAGTTATTTGTGAAAACCAACCAATCGCAATTGAGATTTCAATATTTTAGTTCTTACTTCAAGTTTTTTCTCAAAACGAATGGACTATAGGATAATCATCAACGAAATGTGGATTTATCGGTCTAGGACAATTAGGCGCAGCCGAATAGGCGCAGCCAAATAGGCGCAGTCGATTCGGCGCAGGACATATAGGCGCGGAGCCGTTTAGTCGCGGAACATTTAGGCGCGGAGCCATTTAGGCGCGATGCCATTTAGGCGCAACCCATTTAGGCGCGACCCATTTAGGCGCGACCCATTTAGGCGGTGCCGAGACATATAGGCGCCGAGACATAGCGATCCGTTTAGACGCAAAGTCATTTAGGCGCAATAAAAATATTATAAATAAAAAAACTTTTGTGTGAATTGTTTCTGATGTGGTTGCGCTGTCAAAACCTACTCTCCGCACCTGCGCGACCCTCCGGGTCGCTCCGGGGCTCTGAGCGGTTTTAACACGCGCTTTACTTACTAAAACATCCCTCAAGTAGCCCCAACTCGAAAAGTTTGGAAGTTGAGGCAACGGATCTCAGAGAGCGACTGGTATCTCCCACTCAGTAGTCACTGTCAACCCAGGCACAACACAAGTACCGTCTACAGAATGTTTTCATATTTGGCATTTTATTACACAATACGCCTTCAAATCTTTCTGCCATAATGACATAATATATTGATAAAACAGATGAGGCGCCGTCGAATCATCGGTTCACTTTTACGGTTTTTTGTCACTTAGCAAATCTATCTATGGTTTTAATAAGTTAGTGAACCTATTATACTATTGCATAATAAAAATAATATAATAAAATAATATAATGAATAAGAACATAAATAAAAAATACTGTAATAGCTTTGCGACTAAACGGATCGCGCCTATATGTCTCGGCGCCTAAATGGCCGCGCCTAAATGGGTCGCGCCTATATGGGTTGCGCCTAAATGGCATCGCGCCTAAACGGTTCTGCGCCTATATGTCCCGCGCCTAAACGGTTGCGCCTATATGTCCCGCACCTAAATGGCTCTGCGCCTATGTCCTGCGCCTATTCGGCCGCGTCTATTCGGCCGCGCCTATTCAGCCGCGCCTAATTGTCCGGGTCCGTGGATTTATTCCTATCGAAATGCCGATTCTAGACGGAGTGTGGGCGTATTTTATGTATTTATTATATAATACATTTAAAACATTATTATGAAGTTATTATATAATTTCTGATTAATTCGTTAGCTGAAAATTTATCAATAACAGATTTTAGTTAATAATAATTCATCTAAAAGTTAATTTTGAACTGCATTGTAAGAACTTAACATGTGGAAATATTATGTAGTATTATATAAAATGTGATAAGGTAGCTTTGATTAGTTAAGTAATATTTAATTATGTATTCTATATTATTCTCAATGTAATTTTTGATTGAGTATTTTTTGAGAATAAATAAAAATCGGCTTGATTATTATTGAACACATTACTAACGTAACTAACTATATAGTAGGTACTAGTTGTTAATAAATCGTATTATTAATAAATTAAAAAAATCATAAATATTATGTACTATGTGTCTGTGTGTGATCGATCTTAAATTATTATATTATTATTACAGGAGCACGTGGAAATAAATCGCATTATCATTATGAGTACCAGTCCACAAATAGGTACTATAAAAAATCTAATATAAGTCATCAAAACTTATCCTTAATAATCTACTAATATCTAATACATTAAGGTCCTTCATATCGTATAAATTAACCAACAATACGCTAATTGTTTCATATCTATACATCACTGAAATATGTCACATGGCATTTCAAATTCATATACATAACAATGAAGGATAACAGCAACCCTTTGTTCATACGTTTGCATGTCGGCACATTGATCATTAAGTACCGTAGGCTTTTCCTATATAACGATCTGTAAATCAACCTTGCAGTCTACATATCACATTTGCACTATAGATATACAACAATTAAAGTGATATTGGCGATACGGATATAACAAACAAGTTCATAACTTGTTGATTTACATTACTGTTTCAGAGGTAAGAATTAACAATGTTGATATGTCTTTATATATGTGTGTTCCAATTTCAGTAGAACGAACACACTCACACATAAGTCAAATAGCGTGCTATGTCGTTAATGTACAAAAATTTAGTTCAATACAATGTAATCTGCGCGAACCTAGCGATAATTAGTTAATCAAAACGAATATCTGGCAAGATTGATGTAATATGATAATAATGCAATTATGGTTGTAATGTATTCAAATCACCTTGGATTAATTTATTACATTTATTGGAATTTTTGTAGTAGGTACATAGGTACACCTACAGAGTGGCCCAATTTTGATGGTTTTTATAGGAAACTCTATCACTATAAGAGACATGAAAAAATAGATGACTCATTTTATTAATAAATGTTGAGTTAAAAAAAACTGAAACCCGAAAAATTAAATATAACAAAAAATTAGAATAGAAACTTGAAATAATAACAAAAATTAAAGTCAAGTATAAAGAGTAGTAACTCATCATGTATTGAAAACAATGGACATCAATTTGAATACTTATTAAACTTACTTTAATTTGGTCATTGTTTGAAATTTTTATTCGGAATTCAATAAATTATAAATTCCCATATTATATATAATTTACATGTTATTATGTATCATTGAAAATGAGATAAAAAAACTCGATTAAAATATGTGATATTCAACTAAATTTTTATTTAAAAAACAAATCTTTGTATTATAACTCGGAAACCAACAGAGATATTTAAGATAACTTTAGTCCATTTAATTGCCCTTAGAAAAGTGTCGAGAAAACATAATATTAATATTTTTTCGGTAACTTCAAAAACAACGGAGATATATCGACATTTATCTTATAGCTGAAAAATCTAACTTTTCCTATAGCTCGAAAACAAAAAGAGATAGTGAATTCCGGTTTTTGCCACTGACTTTTTCCAAAATAAAGAGATCGAGAATGCGTCATCCATTTTTCTATATTTTTATAGTTACCGAGCTTCCCATAAAAACTCTCTGACCACTCTTTGAAGATTTACTTAGGGATCTTGTATCTAGAAATTATATCTTTGAACATCATCTACACATTTAAAACCAGTGATTCGTTACGCTACTCCAGCTGATCCTTCTACTCTTTCTAGAACTGTATCTAAATAAATTACACGAGCAGCATCTGTACATTTATAGCAAAATTTTGTTATATTCATTAGTTTTTGCATTATATGGCAAAAATATAATATAATTCAAATTTATATCGGGTTTTCCGTTTTTGAGCAGTAGGCCAAAACCATTTTTGTGAACTTTTAAGAAATACGAAAAGGGTTATTATGAAATTTTAGCTTGTTACTAATTCCTTGAAGGTCGCCGATATAAAAAGATTCACGTTAAAGGGCTAGATAGATAGAAGTATGTACTTCTTAATTCCTATTGCAATAGCTCATGTAAAAATGAATAAATAATAATTTAATATAACAAATTTCAATGTAAACTATTATATTTAGCCATACGGCACGTATTTATATGTGAAAATGGATCTTAAACTAAATTAAAATTGAAAAAAGTTTATCATCGGTCACAAAAGACAATAGAAAATTATTGCTATAATTGCGTATTTATAAGGCCGAAAAGGAGTTGTAACATTGTATTGATATTTTAAAGCACCATGCCATAATTAATATAAAGAAATTTAGCTTAGAAGCTCCACAAAATAACAAAATATTTAACAGCATTATGTTTTGTTGTCGGCCATGATGAACGCAAACAGAACGTACGCACAATTTTTATTCCCTGTCACAGGCCACCTTTTTTTAATTAATAAAAAACGCAAGTTTAATAAATTTTAAAATATATTAAAAGGTAATTGACACGTATGTTATAAGTATATTAAAACTGTAGCCTACTATATAAAATTTTCCTACGTACTAATTTCATGGTATAAAATATTTGACTACGCGTATAAATCTTAACGTCGTCACAATGAAACATAATAATACTATTAGATTATACTTTGTTAATTAGACAAAATAATAATTAAATTTAATTAAATAATGATATCGAAAACTGTTAATGTAATTTTTAAAACTATTGTTTAACGGAATTACTATTATTTCACTTTTTATCCTTCCTAATTTTGCACAGGCCGCAATCAAACACATTCACCCTATGCAACGAGCGTTTTGAATTAAACCTTCACTACTTAAAATATTCACAACCTTCTGTTGTTCATAATTTGATTTTTAATTGTACGAATTATTTTGAGTAAACGGGACATTATTCAGCCATCTGTATGTCATGTTTTGTATAACGTCTTTCATGGTAATTTTTGTGTTATTTATACGCCGATAAATTTGTCAATCGACGTTAGATCATCAAAAATTGACATTACAATGTCGGCATGTTGCCAACTGGGTTTTATAGTTAGCTAGAGCGGAGATAGATATGACTAATGTTTATCTAAACATGCATGTCACGCTAAATCAAGAAAACTAAAAGCGGAGTAGATCACAGCTGAGGATGATAGTAGGACTGAAGACACCTTAAAATTATGAAGTTGGTTGAAAATCCTACATTTTCCTGTGTGCGAAAGAAGACGAAATTCCATTCCAGATTTTATTCGAATGCGCAGCCTTAGCAATGAAAACGCAAAGGCATTTCGGCAACTGAAGAGATTCTATAAGCAACTCAACTTTGTTGAGGAAATCAGATTGATAGAGTAAAACAAGGAACGTGAGGTACAATAATTATAACGCTAGCTTACCGTTGACAGCAGCTATGCATAAAAAGTACGTGTGGAAAAAAATAATTAAAAACAACAGCTTTTTGATAGGAGCGGAGCTAACTGCTAGCTCTGAGCTAAAGGTGTGGGCTACTTAAAAGATTTCCAAAATTCCCGGCGCCACACGATTTTCCCGCTTCCGAACTCTTCCTGTTAATTTTAAAATCGTGAAAGCTTATGTGAGAAATTAAAAATATTGTCAATAAATAAATTATAATTTTTACCAACAAGAAAAATTTTGATACAGTCAAAAAGTAATCCAAGCAAGATATCTAAATATTACAACGCGTCTTACGTAAACAGATCTGCATAAGTTTTTAAAACAAATTACATGTACGGTCCTAACGCCGTACTTCAATACAAACAAGAAAAATCTTTAGGATATCAGATAAGTTGCACGTTCGTAGACAGGACAACATTCAAAAAAGTAAAAAAAAATCACTTAGCTTTCTGTACTGTACACGCGTTGCTATTCCACGCCACTGGGTTTGGAGATTGTTGGTGATGAGGTTATGACTATGGGATTCCAAAATTAACTGTAAGACTATCGATAGCAAAAATATTTCCAAATTAACTTCTTCTTGGATTAAACTTGGGAGTGTTACGAAGGTTCATCAAAAACATTAAATAGTTGTTCCAATTGTTCGTAGTTTGTGAAGACAGTCAACGCAACCAAACGTAATTAGGTAACTCGCAACCTTTCTTTCGAACGTAGCAGCGATAAGTTAATGAAATCCCTATAAAGGCCGTAGGCAGTATCGCATAAAATACACCTTAAATACCACTCCTCCCTAGAATTCAATTAAGATGATCTCAAAATTGGTAAGGAATTTTACTATTTCAGCTCTAAAATGAAGACAAAACTAAATCACTCTAGGAGGAAAATTAAATCATTCACTAAAATGACGTCCATGGAATACAAAATCTGGTCGTAATTTGTTTTTTTGGGAGAATTATCAAAAGTTATAGTTTCTCCAACTTTGAAATTTAAAATTTACTTAAACTGCCAGTTTAAAAAAAAATGTAAATAGTTACTTTGAATAAATAAAGAAAAATTTCGCTTTGGCGTTAAGAACAAAAACTAAAGGTTACACAATAAGCTCAGATTTTCAGTATAAGTGGGCCTCAGAACTCGACCCGTTCAGCATAATAATAAATAAATAAACGTGCAGTATATTTGAGCTTATTATTATAGTCGTTGTAACATTTATCTTCATACCCACCAGTTTTGTTGCCGCACTCAACTCTCTCAACAGGTTTACCAGATTTTCAGTATCTGTACTAATGACGATTACATCGTCTGTGAATTGAAGATAATTAAAATAGCTAGGTACTATTGATGTATATACAGGGTGCCCCGTGACCGTGGAGAACCTTTGAGGTGGTGATAAAGGACACTTTCTTAAGACAAATTTTCAAATAAAATTTTGTGTATGTCCAAACGCTTGGGGTACCTCCTTTAAAGCAATTTTTGAATGTCTGATTTCAATCGGTCATAGCTCCGATATTATTGATTTTTAGACTTAATATTAGATTAGAACTTTTTAAAGATCACTCGCTTATCTACAAATTAGATTATAACCTTCTATTGTCTAGAATAAACAGATTTGGAGTTATGAATTAAATTAAGAAGAAATGTCAAAAAATTGCAAGTTTTATTTTTATTTTTCTTGCGAATCTTGTATCTTTTAAACAAAACTATTTACAAAAACTAATGGCCCAATTTGGATAGCAACTTTAGTTTAGTAACATTTTTGAAATTTTACAAAAATCCCAAAGTAATGAATAAGGTCAAAAATTGCTTTAAAGAGGGTACCTCCCGATAGTTTGAACGAAAACAAAATTTTATTTAAAAATATAGCTTAGAAAGGTGTCTTCCATCATAACCTCAAAGGTTTACCATGTACACAGAAACACCCTGTATGACTATTTAATTTTTTGTGCCGAGCTTATTCATTATTTTGAGATTTTCAGTGAAAAGGATCGGTTTTCTAAAATTTTTAGCAAACTAAAGTTATAGCCCGTTAAATTTGTTATCCGAATTGGGCCGTTAGTTATTTTGTAAGTTGTTTAGTTTAAAAGATACAAAGTTTGCAACAAAAACAAAAAATAAAACTTGGAATTTTTGACATTACTTCTTAATTTAATTCATAACTCAAAATCCGTTTATCCTAGGCAATAGGAGGAACTAACCTAATTTGTAGATAGGTAAATTTACTTTAAAATCATTAATCTATTAATACTATAAAATCAATAGTTGCGGTGATATGGCCGTTTGAATGCAGAAATTCAAAATTGCTTTAAAGGGTACCCTCAAGGGTTTCGACTTGGACAAAAATTTTATTTGTTAATTTGTCTTAGAAAATGTCTTTATTTATTATACCTGAAAGATTCTCTACGGTCACGGGACACTCTGTATGTACCTAACTGAAAGTTTCTTAAATACTTTTTCATTTAGTGCCAGAGTGAAGAGTTTCGGTATTATCGTGGTCTCTTTAACGAATTTCTCTTTGAATAATGCGACTTTTGCAGGATGCAAACAAATTTCTGCTTAGCAGCAATTGTTAAAAATGATGATAATGTATAATTTACCTTAAAACCTGTTTTTGCGTGGGATAGAGACCGCATATAAGTAATCCTTTAAAAATATTTAAATTTATTTATTCGTACTGTGTATTTGATGGAATTTTTTGATATATTATGTATCTCACAAAAAAATTGCACATATACAATTCTACATATAAAAAACCCCATAAAACAGTTTTCATCATAAAGCAAATCTAGGTTTTGTTTAAAAATTTGTTTGTTAACTAGTCCAAACTAGTCGCAGTTAAAAAAATTAGGATTTAGGAAAGCTTTTCTTTGAATTTTTTTTATATTTATGGTTTGTAAATTTATAAAAAATCGACGAACGTCAAATGTACTCTAAAATTTTAAGTGATTTTTAAGTTTTAACGCAGTTATAGAAAAATATAATATATTCGAACTCTTTAAATTAAAACTTAATTTTCATGCATTATCAGTTTGAAAAAAATATTTGGAACATATCGACCACCGGTTTAATTTGAAAATATTATGAAAGTACTGTATTGCGTAATATTTTCTCCAATGTATTAAATACACTATAAATTAAAATACCAAAACAAAAATTCCTATGGTTAGGGGTAATAATATACTTACCAACTTTTCAGTGTTATCTTATATGGTATTTTTGTTAAGTAACTCTGTTTTACTCGCACCTACCGGGTTAAACCGGATATTTGATTATTTGCTCACAGTTTTGCATGCGATTTGCAGTCATCGGAATTGTGCCATGTAAAACAGTCGTATAATAATGAAAGTAGACCACAAATCACAGACATGTATTTTATAGTGCAGTCCTTTTGTTAGATGGGCTGGAACTCTGATTTATGAAATGGTCTTCAGTAGATTACATTAATTTAAATAACTGAATATAATATGTCTTTTTATGCGGTACCAATAGGTTTTTCTGAAAAGATAAACATGTTTACAATTAATTAAAAACTCGGGAAAAAATAAGGCAAACTCTTACAATAGTAGGTACTATTTATTTACAATCTACATTTAAGTACGTAATAGGTATAAACTAAGGTAATTGTAAATACGTTTTGGCACCAATTTGAATAATACAATCTAAACAGTACAAATATTAACATTCTCTTTACAGTTATCAATAACATTGATAAATACGTATGTGACGCACAAAATTCTTAATTTGTTTGATTTTTTGTAGTTAATCGTATAAAATGTTTCGTTTTATACTATAAATAATTTAATAATGGAAAACAAATATTTGGTAGTTTGCTTATCGAAAACTAAATCTTAAATTTAATATGCATGACCCAATCAAATAATTTTTTAGTTGGTTTAATGGTTATTATGTTCAAAAATTCATAAAAACCTAATATTTTATTAATATGATTTTTAAATTTGAAAGAATATCGAATTTGGTGTTGAACTGATTTTAGTTCGATTTAGTTAATACAATTTCCGTTACTTTTTTAAAAATTGTAGTTCTTTTTAGGATATTTAAGATGACGAGTTTTAAATAGTCATGATAGATTTTTGATAGCCTATGGTGATTTTTATAATACCTGGTATCATAATTATACCATTTTTTATATTATATTGATACACATCACGCTCGTCACAACAGCTTTTATTAAGTTGCACGTCTTTATCCTTTTGCGTTGATAAAAATAGTTTATTTATACAATTTCTAAATTGAAAATACCTTATCGACCTGTTTTTAACTCAAAAATTGTCCGATCAGTTAAATTTTAATTAGCTATTTAGACGTTAACGAAAATTTAATTACTTTTTGATGTACCTATACAAAGTTTATATTGTGCATTGATAAACAAGAAGAATTTTTTTCAAGAAACTCATACTTTTTAATTAAGGTCTAAAGATGAATAATTATTTTCAGTTTTATAATCAATAACGTTGTCATACAAATTCAGATTTAATAAAAATTTTACACATCACTTCATACGTATCACATTTAGAGGTTCAAATTATAGCCATTCATTTTATTTTAGGTTTCGACAAATCAATAGATTGCTGATCGTAAATCCAGCAAAATCACATTTTTATTATTAGGGTCTAAATTATAATGTAATAATATTTTACCTAATCTAAAGTAATTTTCCTAAAATAAAAACAAAATTTTCTATAACGTAAATTTCAATTTATAATATTTACAAAGACAAAAATCACAGATGAAAAATGTTTGATACTAAAAGACTAATAAATTACATAGATACAATTATTAATAACGTGTATTTCAAAATAGTAGAATATAAAATATTTAGGCGTTATTGACAATGGTTGAAAAATATCTATAATTATGTTGTAGCATTACCCCACTAAGTAAAGGAACTTACTTTTTTAATTTTTAATTATAATTCTTCAAAGCACATCATAATACCACTAACTTCAATAAAGTTAACTATAAATACTACTCTTTAATTAAATAAAATAATTTCCTAAGTAAATGTAAAAGTAAAATAAAAGAAATGACATGTAAATTTTAATATTTAATATATTTAAGAACTAACGGAATTTTTATGTTTTGAAATTAAAAAATATTATTTACTTGCTTTTAAGAAAATCGTGTAGGGTAGGTAGGTAAAATTCCATTATAAGAATGTTGAAATGTTATTTAGTTTCCACATTTCCATCTGAATTTGTAACTTTATAAAAGTAAGATCAACATTGAATTATTCTTAGTTTGCAGTAATGAAAGTATAAAATTGTAAATAATAAAATGTACCAAAAAAAAATTAAAAGTTATATACCGTAAAATTAAATAATAAAAACTCGGAAAATGCTGGTTTTCAAGCAGGCAGGTGTTATTATTAAATATTTTTATATTAATTAAAAATCAAAAAATTAATAGTTTGTTATATTTGAAGTTAAAAATAGACGTCAAGTGCTTCATAATTATTATTTTCAGTATTTTATTTAAAGTTGGTAGGTACTTGAAAAACTACATAATATGATAACAAAATAAATGAGAGAAATAATCCTCATGTCTTGTCAGTTACGAGTTTATTGAGTTAAAAATATCCTGTTTTACAATATCTTCTATACGTAGGTGGTTGTTTTCAGTTTTCTACATTTTTCAATTTGTTGTATCCACGGTGTGCAAGTTTAATTTGTATGAAATTGCAATGTAATTGATGTAAATGGGGCTCAATTTTAATAATTCTACTAGGTTTGACATTTTCATTGCAATTACGGTTCATATTTGAATTTCAAATTAGTTAAAACTTATGTTGGCTAATAACTAATATGAAGAGCAATAAAGTTTAAAAATGATGAGGAAATGAATAATAAAAAGAATGTTATAATTCGATAATTAATACGACGAAATGTATATTTAATAACTCATTTTAAAAATATTAAATATCTAATGTATTTAATAAAATATCAACAGATTTTTCATAAACGTTAGAATAACGCATAAGCAAATTGAATTTTTCCTAAAGGATGAAACATATGGTAACAATTTTAGGGTGAACGTGTGACACATCAAATTTTGCAAACATGATGAAATATTCAGTTTTTCAGTTTTACCATTTGCTTTATAAATAACAGTAATAATCGCAAACAAGCAGACTGAAAACTTGCAAAGAGTTCCAATAGCAGTAATAAAAATTCAAAGTTTTAATAAATTAAATGAAATCACGAAATATTCAATTTTTAATTTAGATTAAATTTTTTTTTATAAATTTCACATAATTCAAAGGAATCTTCAAAATTAACATTTTTATGTGGAAAATGTTTCTCGAAACAGACGTCAAGCTTTCTTTATACAAGGAAATGTAAAATACCAGCTAAATAAAAATTCTGATATAAGGAAATTTTTCGAAGTTTTCGTAGTTTTGCGTATTCTTTATGTATAATTTATTTTCGGGGAATGTATTATAATGAGAACGCAAAGTAAATTAATTTGTTAATTTTCATAACTTATGAAAATAACTAATTAATAATAAAGCATAAATTATTATTAGTTTCAAGTTTGTACCCTCGCACAGCGTATTTGATTATTCCGTTTGTCTTATTTGATAGTGAATGAGTTTTGTTGTTATTACGGAATTGTGGTGTTTTGAAATATTAAATCCACTCGATTAATTAGATATAATTAAACAAGACGATTAGGCGTCATACTGTTTAAATATATCACGCCAGGTTAAATAAAAACAATAATTATTATTAATAGTGACAACTATCACAATAAAGCCACTGATTGATGCTCAAAAGTGTACTGTTATAATTGTAGCATCGATCTTAACTCAAAATTCGTACTCAATTTAAATTCTACGTTGTACAGTTTTTCTACTCAACTACTATATTTCACACAATTTTCACACACTTTTCTTTAATTGTAAACAGTTTTTGTTCGTCAATCTATTAAAGTAATTATTAAGTTAATTTTGAATTTCAAAGAGTTTGTAAGTTCGTTAAATTTAGAGCAACCGTCACCTGGGCAAACAACTGACTGTTGAAACAACTACTAGGAAAACAATAAGTACTAAAGATGATGAAGAACACGAAGACCCTGCTATGTTACTTCGAGATTCTCTTGCGGGTTCTGCCAAACCTGAAACAAAATTGGTATATGCGATGTAATACATTACAATATAAAATTACACATTATTACATAGAAATTTCGACATCTTTTTATTAAAATGTAGATAATACTTTTAAGCAAACTTACTAAACTAGATTTACGACAAGCTTACTATAAAAAAATACCGCCATCAAGTAATTTGTGCAAATATACCACAAATGTTAAAAATTTTACATTTTGTACTTATATTTTCTATTTCATGTTTCAAAATCATCATAAATGAATGTATTATACGTAATACCTATACCTCTGTATAATAGTCAGTTTATGCGTTTGCAAAAAATATTCCTCGGTTTATTTCATTCGCTGCATTATAGCAATAAGCAACATAACATAATTATGTGTAATAGTGCAATTAACATCAGAAAAATGAAGGAAAGCAGTAATAGTAACTGAAAATTATAAAATTTACTTAGAAATAATTTTATGGAATAATAATAATTATTGTGCTCGTTTTTTTCTTGATTTATACATAACCGACCCATTAGCATGCAATTTTATTGAAACTGTTTCATTATTCATTACTTTGAAAAAATATTCGGCTTTGTATAGGATGACATTAATCTTAATTTTATTTTAATTAAATTAACATTTTTAGCATTGCATTCTAATTTTGATTTATCTCAATACATGCCGTTAAGTTTGGCAAGCATTTACATTTTTACTACGAATTCTGCGACATTATGAATAATTAAAAAGGATTTTTTTAAATGTGGATAATATAGTTTAGTAATTTTGAATTTTTTGGTTAAATTATACTAAGATTTAAAAAGTAATTTTCAAGTAATGTGATTAATTTTAGTACGTATTGTAAGATTACAAATTTTAACAAAGAACTTATTTGTTTTATATTTCCAAGTTATTATTTACTTATTTTGTTCATGTTTTTTTTTCTTATTTGTTTATAAACGATTTTTATTTATACTTGTTAAATTATTTTTTATCTCGATAAAAGAATTATTTTATATAAAATTTCTCATTTGACGAATTTATCATGATGATAATTCGAAAATGCAATTAAAATAGCTACATTAGTACCACCAATTTACCGTATCAATTTTTTAAAAATATTTCAGCGAAGTTTTAATAAAATTTTCGGTTTTCTTCCCCCTTCTTTTCACTTTTAAGCTCTTCCAGGAATGTGTTTTATCCAGCTCTGTTACAAAGGATATACTAACGACTTAAAAAGCGTCTTTTGAATAAAATTCTGCGTATTTATTGTTTTCAAATCTACAATAAAACATTTACATTTTCCATGTTATATCAGTCTCCTTTTTCAAATTTTTACATATTAAAATTTTGTTAAACATAAAGAAATAATAAGAAATCCATCCAATGTTAAAAAAAGTGTGACAAATTCAGTTTTTTAATTTTGCAAAAAATTGTAATATTATATTGTTGAAAACGGAAATGGATGAATTTGTCTGCAGTTTTCAACTTATAATGCTATTTAATTACCTGTGTACTAAAGCTCAAATTAATGCAAAACAAAACAAAATATTACATTTGTAACGGTGTGCAGACCAATTAAATCTTAAGAAAACCTCAAATTTTCTTATAAATTTAATTTCTCTTAAACATTTACATGTTTAGGCATCCATGTCACATCCAAAAAAATACGTTGTGGTATCCTAGGTACCCCAATAACTGCCCTCCCAATTTCACCTGCAGATATATTAGCAAACGCAAACACAGAAGTGTTTTTACTGAGCTTATCTAATTTTCACTCATCGGAGAATTGGATAGATCCAAGCTCGTTCCATACATGGTTTTAATCAAGTTTTCAAATCAAGTTTTAATTCAATCAAAATTAATTGATTCACTTTGTTTTCTATCCCAAAGGGCTTTGCTAGCAATCTTGAACATGATTTTTATTATTCAAGTGTTTTAAAAATGCGGCTTGCTTTAGTTGTTTTCGATGCGTATCTTACTGTAGGGCAAACAAGAGCAAAAGAAAATCTCATCCGAAAGAGGAGCATCGGCAGGCTAGGCTAGCAGCCTACCCCCAATGTAAATGAATAATTTTTCACATAACCAATCACAATGCCTCAGAGCTAGACAGATGAATTTGATAACGGACACGGCAAGAACAAGGAAAAACGTAAATGAAGATCCCAAGTTCTACGGATAGGATGCTGGAATATAACATTATGGAGGAGAGGAGCAAGAAGTAATAATGGAGATGGGTAGACACAAAATTGACACATGCACCCTCTCTGAAAATAAAAGAAAAGGATCTCTTAGATACCAAAACTACATCTCATTTACAGTGGCAGAGAAAAGAAAAAATAGCTCAAGCAAGAGTAGGTCTATTACTACATGAAAAATTGAAGCAAAACATATTGTATAAAATATATTTACATTAACGACAGATTAGGTTTGTTTGTTGGATGTTTTGGAGACACTTCAGAACAAACCTATTGTTACGTGTGACCTTGCAATCTGCCCAATAAAAGATCAATAATCGATCTCAGTACACAATACCTGTACTAACAAAGGCTAAACGAAATATTTTTCAATAATTCTCTGACAGAAGATAAGAACGTTAAACAGTTTTGTGAAACACTGCACCTGAACATAATTAACTGTGCAGAAGAAGCTCTAAGGGCTAGAAGAATTAACATAAACACTACACATAACAACAAATCACAAAATGATTCACAAAATTCTCTTCTCATTTAATGAGAAGTGAATATCCCAACAAAAATATAATTAAAACATATCTTAAATTTAGGACCAATAAAATATCTGACAAATATAGAGAATACGTTCAAAAACAGAACTTGGCAAACTCCAGAATACGAGAAATAAATAGAGGGTTTAGGAAAAATTCTCAAAAGATACGGAGAGTGATCTATAGGGAAGAAAAAAGAAGATATGGAATTTACTAAGGGAGAGAAAAAACAATTAACGAATATGTCCAAACAAAGACTATTTTTTCAAAAAATGGATATAATACATACTCTATATCATGTACAATCATCAAGTGCTGATAAAGATGATCAATGCAACAAATATGACGAAGAGAGAAGCCAAACAAACATGCTGAAAATCACTGAGGATTTGAAAAATTGAAATGCTGCCATAATACCGCAGCTGTAATAAAAAATACCATAAGAAAAGAAATATGAAAAAAAACCATAAGGAAAATTACTTCTATTCTTTTGGTGAATATAAAAAATTATAATCAATGAAACTAATATATTCACATAAAATAAACGTGTAAACTAAGAATTGCTTTTTTCTGCAATCTAAATTTTTTAATTATTTTAGTTTCTTTTGTAAAATTTATAAAATTGCATTCTGCTGAATATTATTTTAAAACTACGGTTTGCTATTTTTAAAATTTTAGTAAGCAGCAGCGTAGTTAACGGCGCTGGGGATGGCTCAAACGTGAAAATCCATGTACATAACTTGAGCATGAACATTTTGTATGAAAACAAAACAGACATTTGGAACCGGCAAAATCTTCATCGACTGTCATTTAAAAAAAAAAATGATTTTTTTATAAAATCATGTGGGAGAGATGTTGAATGGCTAAGAAAATGCCTTCGTAATGCATTGGTCGAATATTGAGCAAATGTAACAAATGGGAATTTTTCGGCTTACCACGCATCGCTTGAGAGAGGCGTTAAAAGAATTACCACTGGTGAATGAACAAAGCAATTAACAACTGATAATTAATGCAGTTGGGTAGTAAAAATTATAAACCGGGGTTATGCCCACATAAAAAAATTTATCAGTTTAGCTGTTATTGCAGGTGAATCTGATTAACTAAACCAATGCAACGAAATCAATGACCGTACCGCAAAACGCCGACAGGTTAACCACCAATTAGTAGTTACAACTGCATTTGAGCGTTTGTATGTTTTTTTTTAAATAAATATCATTTATTCTAGATTCGTTAATTTGCAATAAAATTTATAAATTATTATCTGGTGAAATAAATATAAATTTGAAAACATTTAAAAATTAAAATTTATAGTGGCCTTCCTTACGATACGAAAAATTTCATTTAGAAAAGTTAGTAACTAAACATTAATATTGTTAAATTTGTAATGTAGTATATTATACATCTAGGAACTAAAGTTGGTATTTTAAAACTGAGGGTGACGGTTGTGGCCTGACACGAAGTCGATGTATTTAAAAACAATTTAATCCTGTATGATATAATATTATAGTAGTTACTATTTTTTGCACTTCTGGTCATGAATTAAAATACTTGCAGAAATCTTTAAGTTAATTGATTCTGATATTGACTGTTACAGTAGATTTGTTTATTTGGATTATTAAAATCAACTGCTTGTCTATTAACTATTCTACTTGTTAATTATAAAATTTTTCTTTCATTTTATTTTCTAATAGTAATATTGCACTGTTTATAATTTACTGTACCATAAATAAAAGCATTTAGTAATTTTGAAAATAAAATTGCTTTCTTGACGTTGAGCCCGTACAATAAATTTTTATGACTATTACTGACCAATCCAGCGTAAAGGAAACTATTTCGCAAAGTAAAATTTTCTTTAATTCAAATAGCTCTAAAGTTCTGTGACGACCTAAGTATTTTTGACGTAAACACAAAGAGAGATTTGAGAAGATTTACTTAAGACCGCGAAATAACAAATCGACTGTTAAATACACGAGCTAACTGTGCTGCAGGACCTTACCTCGGCATTAAGATGTGATTAAACCGTAAAAATGAGACGACCTTAATCATTAAAGTTTGGTTGTAAATTTGTTATTATGTAACAACGATGATTACAGGAAATTTTTTCTTGTGCTAACTAAATATACGATGGTCAATGAGAAGATCCAATACAATTAATTGGTCCAACTTGAAATTTTATAATTTTTGTTTTAATGAGACCATTTATTTTTTTTACAGATATTATTAGTTTGGGTTTGTTTTTTCAAAACCATCAATCCTAAGGGTAAGTTGTTTATATTAAAATTTTTAATAAATAAATTGAACTCACAATTTTCTTTTGCTGTCGAAGTAATAAATATACTCAGGAGATGTGTTGGTTAAATTTGAATGAAAATTAAAATTTTATTACAGCTCGATGATTAGAAAAGCAAAATAAATAATTCTGAAAGTCTAATATATTATAAGTGGTTTAGTGTAGGCCACTCTCCCCTAACAGAAAATTCAATGTTTCGTATATTACTTTATCATGTTTAATAAATAACAAAAATTAATTTCGAGTATGAATTTTAGGAAAATTGATAGTAAATTGATTATACAGTAGGTACATAATACAATAGTATTTTAATTTAAGATAATGGATGCATAAGTGGTTATATGGTTTGCGGTTTCCGTCTCTTAATTTAATTAAAATCTACATAAATGCTCTAAGCAAGAATTTGCTGGTTGTATATTGCATAATTTAAGTTAAAACAATTAACGAAATATTTCATTAACTAATTTGCAGTGAGATATAATTTTTTGCGTAAAAGCTGTTAACATATACCAAACCATTACTTTTCCTTATTATACAAAAACAATTAATACAGAAAACGGAATGATGTTTAATATACCATACTCACCTCCAACAATACTAACATGATGATCGTTAGGACTTCCCGGTGCTACTTTTATTTCTGAAACAAAATATATAAATTAATAATAAGTAATAATATTAGAGGATACTGTATTTTGAAATTAATTGAAAGAAAAAATTTTGTTTCATATTATATTATTTTAACGTCACTCAATACAACAATAATGTAAATTTTTAAGTCGAAATTATTAAAACATATAAGCTACTCACATCAACAATAATAGTGAAGATATTTCAAGTTTGAAAATATGACCAGTATTATTGATGATGTAAGTTGAAGGATAACATGTGAGGCAAGTATTAATACGTCGATGTTCTTGTAAATTTGTTTTATATAAGTACATGCATGTATTTTTCACTCTTCCTTAATTTTTTCAATTAGAATATCAAAATTTGTAATAAAATAAAAAAGCTGTATAAATATTGTGGCATAAATATTTTCCTAAAACACAAATTATAACAAATTATAATATTATAACTCTGAAATCATTAGGAACTCAGTATTGAGACACTACTACATTTAAAATGTTAAAGTATGAATTTACCTTTTACCTAATGAAATTTTTCAAGAAATCGCAAAAGCACCGTTTTGAAATTTTTTGTTACCCCGGTTTACGAGGTTATCGCAAGTAATTTTAAAAAAGTATAAGCTCTACGCTACGTTAAGGTCACAAAGAAACTACGCGTCTAATAACTCTTAGCCAAACGAAGTTGAATGCAGGCAAGTTCATTGCAAGGCGCGGCGCCACGTTTTCTTTTGTTTAAAAGAAATTGTTTTTCTTTGAGTAAATAATGAGTAAACCATTTTTAGACATGTCTAACAGTAAGTAGAAAGAAGTAAGACCAACTATTACTTGTAAAAAGGATAACGCGGCGTTCTAGAATCAACATCTGTAAATCCGCCAAATTTCTTATTTTTTTAAATATTCATAAACTATTTAAATCTAAAAGCTCTCAAAAAATTGTTTTCAATAATAATAACCAGTTTTGTAAACAACAATGATGAAATATAGTGTAAATTGTCTTTACCCATACTTAATTTCTTAATTGTTTGATCAATACTATATTGTCCTATCAGTACATAATTTATTATAATAATTATTGCATTTTCGACTTGAGTTATCTTACAACTTTAATATTTAGATTATTCTAAAGTTTTTTAACATGGTACTTTTAGTCTGGCGGCAAAATCAAATAGGTTTTTTGATTTTAATAGGCTTAGTTATGATTCAGGAACAGATATCAAAATGAAACTATCATTAATTCTGTATTTTGTGCACCGAAATATAGGTTTTGTGCTATAAATCGCTATTTATTCATTGTGCTCATAAAATTGCAATATACAAAATTAAAGGTAGCGAAATTCTTTATAAAAAAGGTTCTAAGTATAAATGTTTTTATTAAATTAATATTTTCGACATATTACTACCAATAAATTTAATATCATCAGAGTTAGATATTGTTTTATTAAATAGTCCATTTCAAGATATTTGAAAAATTGCTGAGATAAAAATGATTTTTAATATATCCTATCAACTCCTTATGCTCTTCCTCTAACCAAAAATTGTCTGTTAAAGTATTACAAAAAGCACCTAGTACGGTATCCGGGTAGAGCTCACTTTGCAATGCCGTCTCCGTGCTTCGGAAGGCACGTACAAACGGTGGTCTTTCTATGTTAATGAACAGCCATCATTAATAATATAATAATAGAATAACAGGCACATCTGAGATCATCTTTTCAAGCTACTTCAGATGTAAAACAAATAATAATATGCTCAGAGTACTAGCAGTGACATCGGAACTTATTCGAGGCTGCTGCTGGAAACACAGGTCGTAGACCTCACGTAAGAAGAAGAAGAGGACCTAGTATGAAATACTGTAAATGCTGCCTTGAAGTTTTTGCTCCACTTTTTTCCTTTTAATCTTTAAGTAGGTAGGTGCACTCCACATACCTACTTAAAGGTTAAGTAAGATATTTTACATAACATGTGAGAATTAACGACTCTGCTTTGTGCGAGTCTTGCTCAGAAAGTTTTACTTAGAGGGAAAAATGCATAGAATAGACGAGGGATCAACCGCTAGAGGAAATCGTGTACAATTAACTTTATGTACTTTACCGGTAATTCACCGTACTTCTTCAATAATTCACGGTACTTCATCCATACTTCATTGTATTTCACGTACTGCATCGGTATTTCAGAGACTTACCGAGATTCCAAAATTTGAGCACTGGAGGGTGTTCCACACCCCAGACCCCCGGATTAAGTAGTTTATTTTTTATTTTGTTGCAGAGATCTGCCTCCCAGGGGTACGGAATTTATAATTACGCAGTTTATAACTAATTGTCAAATTACGAATTAAACACATTTACTTGGCCATAGCTAATTTTAATAAACTTGAGATATGCTTAAATATTTAATTCACTTTTAATAAAAATTAATTATTTAAACCGGGGGTCTGGGGGTGTGGAACACCCTCCAGTGCCCCTGCAACGGGAGATCTTCAGTTTACTTCTGATAAAAAGTAAACTACTCGGTCTGTGAGTTCTGGGGGTTCTGCAATGTTCTTCATTCCAAAATATGTGCACTGGAGGGTGTTCCACACCCCCCAGACCCCCCGGATTGAGGAGTTTATTTTTATTAGAAGTAAACTGAAGATCTCCCACACACCCCTCGGATTGAGTAGTTTATTTTTTATCAGAAATAAACTGAAGATCTCCGTTGCAGAGATCTACCTCCCAGGGGGCATGGAATTTATAATTATGCAGTTTATGATTAATTGTCAGATTTATTGTCAAATTAAACACATTTACTTGGCCATAGTTAATTTTAAAAAACTTGGGATATGCTTAAATATTTATTCACTTTTAATAAAAATAAATTATTTAAACCGCGGGGTCGGGGGGGATAAAAAAGAAACTACTAAATCCGGGGATCAATGTAATTAATTAATCGCGATGAAATAATGAATTACCAAAGCTTTTTATTGAGCTACCAAACATCCATGATATTCAAACAAATGAGCTAAAAACAATTACAAAATTAACTAAAGAAATCTAAGTTTAATTTAATTAATTGATTACTGTTGAACTAGCAACTACCAAAACTTTTAATTAGTAAAATAATGACCGCCAAAGGTCTATTCAACGTTTAAGATAAAAAAAATGTTAAGAAAATCTACTGATGTAAGTTAATTATTATTGTTAATTATTTAATTAATATTATTATTGATTGCACGTGTCGTATCTATGATACACATTAACCGTAGCGCATGCGCATACGCTAGGTTCAACTTCATGTAATTCACCAAAAATTTACTAATTTCATGATACTTCACTTGTACTTCAATATTCTTAACACGTATTTTACCTACTTTACACGTACTTCATGTATTTTACCAGTGCTTCATGTACTTCACATGAGATGTCATGTACTTCATGAGATGTGTACAAAAAACTTCACAAGCGGTTAACCCCTCTAGAATAGTACAACACTAAATAGAAGTTACGTCAGAAATGTCCAAGCATGGCATTTAGTGAAAATTCCAGCATGACTAAACAAAGATAATGTTAAACAGATGTTAGTACAAGATCAAATGCGTTACAATCGTCAAGTTGTAATAAAACATTCACGTGTACTAATCTCAAATAATATAGTGAATGACCATGGTTTTACAGCGCTAAAATGTAGCAGTCTCATAAGTAATGTCAAAATAAGCCTGAAGGGCTTCACTGGTGCACTTACAAAAGTTTGAATTTTCCTGTCAAGAACTTCTAATAATGTACTAAAAAAAGCAAATCATAATATGAGTGAGAGAAACTTCGAAGTGGAAGTTCGGAATCTTAATCGTGGAAGAAGAACAAAATGTTTTTGAATAAAAGCGTATTTGGCATTAAAATTTCTAGCCTAGAAATGTCAGGTTTTAGAGATACTTTTAGGGTAGAAGAAACATAGAAGTGAACAATGCAGTAACTTAATTGTTTGTTTTACAAATATTCAATGTTTAAGCAATAAATTACTGGAAATTGAATCACTAATAACATTAGATAAAAATTACAACTAGTTGGTTTTAGTCGAACACTGGATGCGCAACGCTGATTTGGACGTTCTAGACCTGGACGAGTATATTCTGCTTACAGAGTACCGTAGAGCTGTTAAGACATCTGGCAGCACGTTGGTATTCTCTCGAGCTGATCGCAAACAATTAAAACCGTTAAACTTGTTGAGCTATGGTGGTGAACTCGACTCCGAGGTATGTGAATTTGCGAGCAGGGAAATCTGCTTTTTTGGATTGCATAGATGACCCTTTAGTCATATGCGGGTTTTTCTGAGTAAAATTAAATTTCTTCTTTTGAGATTTTCTAGACATGACATTGTTGTTGTGGGTCGCTTTAATGTTTATTTTAATGTTGGTGAGAGCAGGGTCCAGGAAATGGTTAACCTTTTGGATCTTTTAGTTTGAATCAAAAAGAATTTCCAAATACCAGAAACACTTCTTGCTTGAACAATGTTTTCGCTAATCTTAAGGACGTAAATATAAGGGATTAAGAGTTATCGGATCATCTCAGCCTTTTAATTGATTTAATGATAGTTCCCAACCTTAGGGGTAATCAGATTTTTGATATATTTTTCCTGACCTACATATTACAACCAAATTTAACAAAATCCGAGCCGTGTTGTTTTGACATTCAAATTTTTTTTACAGGCAGAACACTTTAAAATTTTTAAGATTTAATTTTTTGCTATGTTGAAAAGTATTTTATACTTAGCACATTTTTAACTGGCCACAAAATCGTTTGACATTTATTCTAGTTAAGCTGTAACTTGAATATTATCTTTAATTTTATTTTAATTAAAATTTTCACCTGTTTCATGCGAGAAAACTCAGAAGCAAATTTTGGTTAATTATTTTTACATCACACATTCAAAGGAAACGTTTAATAAGAAAGCGAAGTAATAAGCTAATAAAGATTTACTTAGCTGACAAGGAAAATGTTTACTCTGTGATAGATGCAGAGCATCAGTCGTATTTTGATTATAGCTCGCAAGGTTCTTATAAACATAAATTAAAATGAAAAATTTTCATTCTACACGATATTTTATGTTTCTAAAATACTCAATTTTAAATTTTTAAAAAAATACCCTTGCGTTTCTTAGCTAGAATAAAATAGTTTGTTGTAAAACATATTATGTAACTTAATTTACTATAGAAGGCTGATTAAAATTGGGTTAACATTATTTATATGTCAACCGTCAAGAATGAAATTGCTTTCAATTTGAATAAAAATATTTACTAAAATGTATAAAACGCGAGGGAAACCTGAAGATCCATGGAATAAAGCTGCGACAGAACAAGAAAAAAGTTTAGCTGATGCAATACGAGTCAATCAATTACATAAAAATGGAGTAGTAGAATCTTTAAATCCAGCTCCTTCTAGTATTATTGCTCGTCAAAGAGAGTTTTCACGACGTCGTAATAATTATGAGGAATTTAAAGACATTTACAGATTGAAAAAATTTAATAATAACTCTAAAGAGAAGTCAAAAGATGTAGCACAAGTTAGTACATCGGCTATGAAAAGCAATCTCAGTAGTGTAGTGAAACGTTATGTAAGTGGTGGCCTTAGTAAAAATTATAAAATAAATGAGAAAGATACTTCTAAATATGGCACACTTTTACGTGCACCTTTGGGAACAGTAAAAACTATTAATGTTGCAGTTCCAAGTAGATATACGGAAGAGGCAATATTTTCTCCATCTCAAAGTGACGAGCGTGAAACATTAAATCTCGTACAAAAATTAAGAAACCTTAAAAACTTGAGTGATAATCCTGATGAATTTATAAATGAAGATTTTAAATGGCAATACGATTTAGTAACAGAGTTAGAAAATGCTAATGCTGAAGTGGATATAGGAAATGTACAACTGGAACAAATTAATAATATTTTAAAAGCAACAAAATCAATGGGATTTAGGGAGCTGGTGAAAAAAAACATAAAAATTTTGATAAGAAAAACTTGTATAATGTTCAAGAGAAAGCCAGCCAAAAAGAAATACCAAAAAATAATAGATTACTTTTGACTCTTAATAGTGTTAATCAAAGAATACAAAAGATGCAGCATAAATTTTTCAACGAAGAGCGTCCAAAATACAAATGCATCAAGTCACCTCTATATAATTTAAAATTGAAGAAAAATTTAGACCTCTTGTACGAGAACAAAAATTGTAAGGGTGCATTAAATAATTCAGCTGCAATAAAATCAGAGAATGCAAGCATTCAGTTAGAATCGGTTTCCCCAAAAGAATTTGAAAATAAAAGTTCAGAATTTTATAAAACCGTTTCATGTTGTGGTTCACCGCACGTTCAACAAGTTAATTCTAAACAAACAGCCGTAATGTTTAACAATAATTATAACGAAATACCACAATATGAAGAAACCGCAAAATTTAATATCACCAAAAATAGTCACAATACAAATGACATTTTACAACCAAAAACTATTAGATTTAATATTCAAGAACCCAACATTTTCATTAATAATGTAGAAGATAATAAAGTGGAATTTGAAAACATCGACTTTGTTCAGGATTACTTAGAAGAAGATGAAAACGGGAGTGTAAGTTCTTCCTTAAAACCACCGTTACAAGAATCGATATTTAAATCTGACTACTTAATGAAAGAATTTGATTTGGATATAAAAGGTATTAATTATGATATGAATAAATTGTCACTGTCAAATAAAAAGAAGCAAACTAGAAATAAATTTAGCATCAATAATAAATTATTAGAAAGAATCGAGAAAAGAAATTTCAATCACGATTACATTACAGATATTACTGACAAAGATTTATATACTTCAAATTTCGACTATGCTTTAAAAAATACTTTATTTTGTGTAGAAGACAAATAAAAAATTTAGAGCAATAATTTTATACATTTTATAAATTTTTTATACTGTAAAATTAATGTATAATTTAAAGGAATTTAATTTAATTAAAAAAGATTGAAATGCTTACAAAAATAAAGTGCATAATAAGAAAATTTTGTCTAAAAATTCTTTTAATTTAAATTTTTATAAATGAATAAAAATTGCAATGATTCAAGAAAATAGGAAAGAAAGAAGCATTTAATTTAATTATTACACATACATATGTACTGTAATATCTGCCTCGACGTAATTTTACTTGATATTTGTAAAATAAACCAACCTGTATTGCATGTAAAATTGCCAACGGTAGATGAAATGCCACCTGTGATGTACCTACTTTTGCTGCTTCTTTATCTGCAATCTTGAAAAGAAAACTTCGCTTCTGCTACTGTGAATAAACTGTTTTTGAATTTTAAATAAACACCCGCAAAACTTGGCCTTTTATAATGAAATCTGTATTAATTTAAATATAATTTTTACAAAAATGACTAAAGATGTCACCAAAGTAGCTTCTTTCTTTATTAACCTTTTGTGTAATGATGTGTTCGTGTTAGGAATTATACTAAGAAAACAAGTGGCCATTTAAATTAAAATTACTTAAAACTAATTAAACTAAAGCGTTGTAAATCGTTCATGTTATACGTTTTAAATTATTAAGAAATAACAAACCGGTGGACGATCAGCTGATTAGCAGGTCATTTCTTCTTCTTCAATACGCAGTGGTTCCAAACATGTAATTCTCACAGGTAAATACGAAATTTTTCTTTAATAACTTTTTCTCCGTTGCACTTTCTTTAAATCACTTTTTGTTACATAAAATATCTATAGCGTCACTAGTAGTTGCATGTTGTATGTCGACAAAATTATTTTATAATTTATTGTTCATTTTGAAATTTTTAGGAACGAAATTTTTACGTCCTATCTGGGCAAGTGAAAATTGTCGACTGATCGTATTTTTCGCATCGCGAAGCCTATTAAATTGAGGATTTCTACTTTATAACTGGGTTTTTTCCCAAAAAAACTCGATTCCAATTGGCTGAAAATTCTTATCAAACGGATCCTTTGAAACTTTCACGAAAATTAAAGACTACTAAGCAGTTCCACACAAAATTGTTAGAAAAATTCCAAGTTCACTGGTCGTTCCACAATCATCTGTCAAAGTACGAATTCTTTCTTTTGCACTCCATGTTTATTTCCCCACACTTTCCCTATCATAACCACTTGCGTAACACTTAGTTTTTAATTCCTCATCTTACAATACTAATCTCACTTAAATCCTTATCCTATTAACAAAATTATTACTAAAATTAACATTTTGACATTTCTGCAGGTAACAGTTTCACATTTTCAATGTAGAAGACTCAATTTTGCATCTACCATCCTCACTTGTATAGCAAATCGTTCTACAAATTAATCCTCAACTTTTGGTATGCCTTATGATGTAATTACAATTTTTTATGTTATCTAAATCTCTCTTTTTTAGATTTTCCGAAGGATGAAATTTTCCTTTGCTCATTTTAGCTTTATTTGAAACTTTTGGATTTTGGATTCACTTACAATAGTGCCAAGAAATGCGGACGCTGCTATTGGATATGCAAAACAATTCCAACTTTTATCTGTGCTACCCGTAGGAATGATTTTAATTTTAGAATGCTAACTGCTCTGGCCAGCTTATGAAATGAAATTTTGTGTTCAAAATGGCTCAATGGTATGCCATGAACCTTCTATAAATGCTACATGCCAAAATTAACAACCCGTTCCAACAAAAGTTCCATCCGAGGTTACACTTCATCTATCGAAGCTGCGGTTTTTAATCGGAAGATGCAATTTACTTTATTAAGGTTATTTATCTTAGTTTTAAGTTGATAACATGACATAATTACCCTAAATAAAAATTTTTAAATTTCGGTAACACTTGTCTTACATGGAATTTCAAAATTTTTGTTTACAAATAGTTCAATGACTTTTGTATTAACACTCTAACCTACTATTCAAATAAACTTTAACTACTTCTAACCTAATCTTTAATTAACTAAACTTTAATCGTCTCCTCGCATTACGATGCCCAAAATACTAACATTAATCTATTCTAATCTATTCTATTCTAAAACTACGCTAAACCTACTTCCGTAACTTATTTACCTCCTTTTCTTTCCTTCATCGTCTTTATCTTAATTCCCTTTTATCATCATAAACCTTTCCTTTTTCATCATAATTCCTGCTTTACTCAAACTAATTCCTCCCATCTATCTTCCACATTATCGTCTACTTCAAAACTACCTTTACGTCTTAATCATTTATAATACCATCTTCCTTCTACTCACATAATTCTTCTCCTTTTTATCATCCTAATTCTTCCTCCTTTACTCAAACTAAATTTCTCCCGTTACCTCCTACATTATTATTTACTTCAAACTACCTTCACGTCTTAATCATTTACCTCTTTTATTACTATTACTGCTTCTCCCTTTCGCCCTTTTATTTACACATTTTATTTCGTTACTCCTGCCTTACGTTGAACCATTATTTACTCTACATTAAGTCCTCGTGTATGTTTATTTTCCATATGAAACTCATCATGTTTACCTCCACCTCTTTTCCTATAGCTTTATTCACTTTAAATTCATATCTTTCACCTCAATACTTCGTATACTCATTTTAATCAACATCATCATCTTCTTCTTCTATTTACCCCTTTCATAATTCATCAGGCATCTTACCTCTGACTTTAATACTTCTTTGGACCTCTATATTCCTACTTCATCATCATATTCATCATTTTTCTTCTATTTACCCCTTAATACTTCATCATCATAATTCTCAACTAACTTCGTATACTTTTTATTTCGCTCCTCATATTTTATTACCAATAAATTCACTATTTTACATCTCCGTCTCCTCTTACTCTTTTACCAAACCTCCTTCTTTGTACTCATAAACATGCACGATTTCTCTTTCTTTTATGTCATAATTTTCGACCTACACGTCTCGTTCCCCTGAACTACCCTCTTGAATTTCTAATTGATCCCAACCCGTTTCTCTTACATATGGAAACATTAAATTAATATGAAATTTACCCCTAAATCCACCATCCATGTGATCTAGTTCGTACGAATTATCAAAATATACGCGCGTTATCCTGTATGGTCCTTCATATGGCAGGCTCAGCTTAGCACAAACACCCATTGGACGGTTCGACACTCTTAGCCGTCTGACCACCACCAAGTCTCCTATCTTAAAATCACCCTTTTCTTTATTCTATTATTCACCTTTTCTTCATATCTTAACGCAATCAAATTTGCCTTTTCCCTCGCTCTTTCACAATCTGCTTGATAATCAAATTCATTTACATTGAACCTCCAAGGTCTCTCCGGCATTGTACCAGTCATTAAGTACCATGGCGAATAACTTGTTTTAAAATTCGGACTTATATTTATGAAATGTTCTACCCTATCTAAACATTCTACCCATCTATTATGTTGCTCTTGCGTTAAAATTCTTAAAAACTTAATCACCTCACCTATTATTCTTTCTGACGGATTACTTTGTGGGTGTCTAATCGACGTAAATCTAACCTCTATGTCTTGTTCCCTCAACTGATTTCTGAATCTATCGTTATAAAAATACGTGGCATTATCTGCCAAAATCTTCTTTGGTTTGACAACATTGTTTATGAATAATTCAATACACTCTAATGTAGTATTTGTGTTGCACGCTTTTGTTGGATACAATTTTGTGAATTTTGTGAAAATATCGTAAACTACTAATATGTGGCTAAAACCATCTTCCGTCTCTATCAAATTACTTAAATAATCTATTGCAACCAAATCTCCTTTATTTTCAACTTTAATACTCTTAGTGACATTTTTATTGATGTGGTTTCGGTATTTTGCCAAACAACACAATTCACATTTGTTTATAAAATCCTTTATTAACTGTAAATCATTTACACAAAAATAGTTTTCCCTGAATATCTGCCAACATCTTCTAATCCCGCAATGTCCAAACCTTTCATGCAACTTCCTCGCCAACTCTTTCGTCAAATCCTCATTCACCACATACAACTCATGCACACCTACTGTTTTTATAATGAAACCCTCTTTAATTGAAAACCCTTTAAATGTCCCTGACTCTATAATACTCTCCCTTAATTGATTAAATGTATCCCCTGACTGTACGCTTACTATCGCTTCTCTAGAAAAACCCTTGATCCTCGATTAACTGATTCATAGCCACCAAAACTCATTTGGCCTATACTCACTCCCTTGTTCTTTCCTACTTAACGCATCCGCTACCGTATTTAACTTTCCTGCTTTAAATGTTATAACGCAGTCATACTCCTGCATTAAAAGTGACCATCTGTATATCCGGTTGTTGGTAAAATTGGTCGTCATTAAAAACTTCAATGCCATATGATCTGTCTGGATCTCGAATCTCCTTCCCAATAAGTAAAATTTTAGTTTGTTTAAAGCATAAATAATAGCAAGCATTTCCTTTTCTGAAATCGTGTATTTAAGTTCGCTACCCCTTAATGTTCTTGATGTAAAATAGATTGGTACTTCAATGTTATTTTGTATTTGCACTAAAACAGCTGATATCGCATAGTCAGATGAGTCCGTCTTTAAAATAAATGGGTCGTTGAAATTTGGATGCATCAAAATTAGTTTGTCGTGAAATGACTTTTTCAAATTTTCAAAAGATTCTGTTAGTTCGTCCGTCCAAGTCCATTTAGTTCCCTTCTTTAATAAAGTTAAAAGTTTCAAAGTCTGAATTGAATAGTTGTCTATAAATTTTTATAAAATTGAAATTTTCCCCAAAAACCCTTAATGTTCTCAAGTTTGTCGGTCTCGGATAGTTTCTGATCTCTGCTAGCCTTTCCGTGTCTACTGTAATCCCTTGATAACTGATGTTAAAACCTAAGTATTTTACCTCCCTGTGTGCAAATTGACATTTGTTGATGTTTAACTTTAACCCCGTTTCTTGTAACTTTTCTAAAATGATTTCAATGTGTTTAAAATGATCCTGTAAGTCTTTGCTAAAAATTAATATGTCATCAATGTAGTGTACACAAAAATGTTCAAATTGTCCCAAAATGACTTGCATCATTCTCACCAGTGCCGCTGAAGACGACGCCAGACCATACGGTACTACCTTAAATTGGAAAACATTCCCCTTCAATACTGAATCCCGTATACTTTCGCGAGTTAACTTCCAACGGTATTTGCCAAAACGAATTCTTTAAATCTAACTTTGTAAAAATTGAGTTCGTCCCAATTTTACCCAATAAAACATCAATGTTTTGCGGAGCCTCATACTGTGGCTTTGTTATAATATTTAAACGTCTCGCATCCAAGCACAACCTTATTGAACCCTCTTTCTTCCTCACAACTACCATGGGATTTAAATACGGTGTATTTGCTCTCTCAATTATTCCCCCTTCGATCATTCTCTCTAGCTCTAACCACACTTGTTCCCTATATGCCTGAGGAATTGGATAAATTTTACATTTGAATGTTTGTTCATTATTTGTTTCTAGTCGATGGGTATAACCCTTAGCAATCTTTGGAATCTCGTTAATTAAATCTATGTGTTCACTTAATATTTTTACAACCACTTCTTTGTATTCCTCCGGACATATTACATCATCCCTTTTTATTTCAAAATAACACACCCCCTTTTATCCCTACATTCACTCCTTCACTTTCATCCATCTTTACTTGATCTTCCCACTTAATTAATTCCCCATTCACTTCAACATTTCTACTTTCCACATTTATTCTTACTTTAAACTTACTTAACAAATCCATACCTAATAAACACTCCATACGCAAACCTTTCATCATCATAATCCCCTCATACATACTCATTTTACCAATCTTAATGTTTGCCATAAGCATTTTGTTTATCGTAGTCATCTTTTTATCGTTGGCTGTAATTAAGTTAATACCCTTTATGTTCAACAGTTTATCCTTAAATTGTATCATGTTTTTTAAAATTATTTCCTCATTTATTAAAGAAATTTCTGCCCCCGTATCTACAAGACATATCAAATTCAAATCATCAATCCCTATCTTAATTTTGGGTAAAATATTTATATCTACAAGTTCTAAATCCTCTTCCTTGGTGGTGATAAACTCCCGAGGGTGCCGATAGGAGTTTGTGCATACGCATCTAACCTCTCTTAAAAATGTGGCGCTACTGGTCCGGGCAAACCTGCGCCCACCTCCTGTATCGTTGTGTTATTTATTTCTCTCGTACCAGTGTTTCCGAACGTCCTATTATTGTTACCCTGTCCACCGTAGTTCCTGAAACCTCTACCCGTAGGTACTCCTCTACCTCTATTTACATTGTTCGCCTGGTATTCACCTCTACCATAGTTATTCCCTTGTGGTCTACCTCGGTTATTATAGTATTGTGACCGCTGGTAACCCCCGTTGTCTCTACCTCCATGATTTTCCCTGCCATTTGATTCCAACGTTGAGAATCTTACCGCCCCATCAAATCTTTTTAACAAATCTAAAAATTCCTCTATCGTTTCTATTTTTTCTATACCTATTCTCCTACCTAAATCATGCTCGAAGTGATCCCCCACGTACTTAATTAGATCTTTCTCTTCATATGCTGGCACAACTTGCTGTGCTTGACTTATCAATTTTATAGCGTACCGTTCTCTCGATCTTTCGTATCCTTTATACTTTCCCGTAGTCACTTCTCTCCTAACTTTGCCTTGTTCCGATTCTCCCC